>OY755038.1:209427478-211858158 GCA_963576565.1 Aspidapion aeneum | reverse complement strand
ACTGTATTTATTAGCATCATCCAGAATATTAACATCACAAGTCCAAAAAAATTGGCCAGCACACTTATTTAGTTTAAATTTTTTTCGAAAAAGGAGCACTTTTCGTGGACTCACCCAGTGTTAAAATTTAATAACATCATTTTAATGTTAAATTTCTTGATTGACTTTAGGATTGAAAAGGTGATATAAACATAGGTTCACTAACGCTTATTTTTGGAGATACTATTTTTTGTTCATTATGATATACTCGCCATACCATACTGGAGGATTTTTTATTTTGATAATCAAATCAAATCAAATCAAAATTAGCTTTATTAGTCAGAATACATTGACAAAGCCTTGCTTATCTAAAGTACAAATATCCAACTAAAAGCTTTAAAACCATGGAGATACATTAATCCCTATCAAAATAACAATAATAGAAAAAATAAATAAAGTTTAAAAATAAATTTAACTAACATTTGATGTACCTACTTTTAATTGCTAACGCCATAATTTTATTTAAGTTCAAATACAAAAATTGGCTTTATTAGTCAGTTTACCAAAGTAGACATTGACAAAAGCCTCATTTATCCAATTATAGTCTATTGAACACTAAATAATTATTAATGATTTAAAATTATTTAAATGAAAAAATAGTCAAACAGTCAAACTTAAAACTATATAAAAATCGGTTAAAATAAGAAAAATCTAAAATTTGATTAAAACATAACGACGCCAAAATTTAAATTCAATGAAAATTATTGATTTAAAATTATTTAAATAATAAAAGTAAGTCAAACTTAAAACTATAGATAAAAATTGGTAAAAACAATAAAAAGCTAAAACTTGATTAAAACAAAACGACGTCAAAATTTACATTCAATAAAATCAAAACCCCACGATCTGTGTCAGATTTTGTCAGATAAACCTAAATATAAAAATAAATAGTTTCAGTCAGCAAAGTATTCTTCCAAAGTATAGTAAGCTTTGCTCGCTAAAAAATCTTTTGTTTTTCTTCTAAATTTCCCTAGATTTTTTATTTCTCGAAACTCAACTGGCAAATGATTAAAAAGCTTTTTTCCATTGTAAATAAATGAGTTTTTCACCAAAGTTGAGCGAGGTATAGGAAGATTAAGAGTAAAAGTATTACGAGTGTTATACTATCTAGGTAATAATAATTCATGACGATACTTTTTAAACATTAAACATACAGTTTCTAAAATAAAAATACAACACAAAGTTAAAATTCTATGCCTCAAAAAAAGAGGCCTGCAAGAAACGCGCTTTTTGACTCCACACAAATTCCTTAATGCCCTTTTTTGGAGGACAAAAACTGAATTTATTAAAAACTGCGAACAGGATCCCCAAAAGCAAATGCCATATCGAAGATGCGATTCTACCAACGAGTGATAAACATTTTTGGCAACATCCAAGCCAAGGTTATCACCAATCACTCTCACAGCATAACAGTTTGAAGCAATTTTACTTTGAAGGTTTGCAATATGCTTATCGAACTTTAAACATCGATCGATTGTTAGACCTAAAAATCTGTTTATTTCTGGATTTGATAACACTTCATTTTCTAGTGTGATATCACCTATATCACATTTAAAATTTAAAATGTGTGTTTTTGATATATTAAAGGACAGAAAGTTTGCGTCACACCATTGTTTTATTTTACAAATATCGTTCTGATCAGTATTGTGCCAAAGAACTGTGTTATCGTCACAAAAAGCTGTTATTTTGCCCGTAATGTCAATGTTTGGTAGGTCATTAACAAAAACCAAAGATAATAATGGGCCCAAAATTAAACCCTGAGGAACACCTGTATCAACTTCTTGTTCAATTGAAGTTTCTTTGTTAAAAAAAAACTGATTGAAGTCTCCCAGACAAATATGAGCGAAACCAATCTAAAGCTATGCCTCTGACTCCATATTTTTGCAGTTTTTGCAGCAATATTCTGTGATTCACACAATCAAAGGCTTTCGATAGATCACAAAATATTGCAGCAGCCTTCTCACCAGAGTTAAGCTTAACATAAAGGTCTTCCAAAAAGCAGCCTTTGGTGCAACAGCGATTGTCTCTAAAACTGTTCGAGATGCGATAAAATCGCAAGAGACAAAAAAGTTTGCAAATAAAACAAGGATTTTATTTCTTGCTTTAAAATTAACCAGTGGCTAACAAGAACAAAAATTCCGGGGGCTAAAGCGGCATGAACTCTGATAGAGTATGGCTCTGTAGATTTTTAGGTTTTGGCATATTTAATAGTGTGCATATAGCTAAATATAAGCTCTGAATTTGAGCGAAATATCTCAAAAACAAGCTATAAACAAAAAACTAGTTTCTGCCATAACCTACCTCAAATTAGTCACCTTTTCTTCTGGGTTTTCCAAAAGTCCCGCACTCAGGGAGCCAATATGAATTTTCTTGTTGCGTAGTGTTTCTGCTCTTGCGACTAGAAGCTGTGCAGGCGCAATGGGCTTGGACAAATCTAATTCTAAAACAAAAAAACAAACTTACAACTAACAAAAACAAATTAAATACCGCTAACTGGTAAGTAATATACAGGAAAATGACAGTACTATTTAAATACTCTGCCAATATATGGGCCCCTAAGCTCACACTAGGTACTATAGTTATAGTGTACGTGTGAGCTAATATAACTAAAAACTGAAATATATTTTATTCAACTCCAGATTTAATTACCTTTTGTTTGATACCACACAAGCCATGTTTTGACATAAACTCAAATTTTTGAAATATACCCCCACCCTTAAAAAAAACATAAACTAAAATGTATTTTGTTAAACTCCGGACTCAATTACCTTTCGTTTGATATAACACACGCCATATTTTCACTTAAACTCTAATTTTTGAAATATACCCCCACCCTTTTTTAAAATAAATTAAAATGTATTTTGTTTAACTCCAGACTCAATTACCTTTCGTTTGATATCACACACGCCATATTTTCACATAAACTCTAATTTTTGAAATCTACCCCCACCCTTTTATTTGATTTCTGTTCGGCGGATTTTGTTCATTTTTAAATGGGACCATCTCGACCCAAGACCCAGTCTAGGTACCAAATTTCATTAAAATCGGCCAGGCGGTTTTTGAGTTATGCGCGTTGGTCGTTACAGACATACAGACAGACAGACAGACAGACAGACAGACAGACGGCGCAACAAAAAAGTTTCAAAATCATCTGAAACGCAAAGATATATAAAAATTTTTGAAATCGGAGCAAATTTTTTTTTCTCGAAAAAATTAGGATCACCATAGCTCACACTACTATAGTATAGTATATGTGTGAGCTAATAAGTAAAAAAGTTCCTGTTGCTACCAATTTTAGTTGTTTAAATTTTATAATTAAAATTTATTTAGGTTTAGTGTAGTATTAGATTGGTTTTTCTTATGACTATTATTATTCTAGGTTTTAGTTGCGTTATCTATGACTCACACTCGTACTTGTACGCGAACGTTCTAGCGCCGAAAAAGGATAGATAGTTCGCGAAAGATCGAATAGCCTATATAAGCGGCTGGACACCGCGCGACGAATCAGTCAAAGATAACGAGTTGTAGAAAACGCGAGATATTAACACGAAGTTAATAAGATGATTTGAGTAGTGAGTTATTAGTGAGTTTAAGTGCCGTTATTGTCGATTGAGTTGTCTAAATAAATTGACATATTCTTGTTGTGAACCAGTAACACTATAAACATGGCTCGGCAAATGCATACTATGTAGGGTTGCCAGATTTCCGAGAGGAAAAATTGTAGCAACGACGCGACGACAGGGGATATGAACTATTTTTTTGTTAATTGGGAGTTGGAAGAGGAGCTTAATTAAAAAGTTGGTTTTAAAAAAAATATATTGTCAAAAACAACTTTTTAAAAAATTGTTTGCCATATTATTTGAACTGACAACACGGCTCCAAGATGCCATGATAAAAAAGTTGATTGGTTAAAATAAGGGTGTTCAAAAACTCTGAAGTGTAAAACTCAGAATTTTCCTGCTATGACTTGCTTCACACTTACTTACGTTTACGTTATAGTGTTGTTGGATTAAACTAGGGTTAAATAATTATTATTGTGTTCTCCCTTCGAACATTGAACCTTTTCTTTTTAGTGCTCTCCTGAATATTAAGCTTGCCAGGTTTTCAAAATAATGAGATATGTCATTTTATTTTCAAGGTCTGCAGACATCCCCAAAAAAAGGGGTACCTACATAAGAATTTTTCATTAGTTTAATATATTCTAAGCCTTGTTTCAAGAGTTTTCCGGAACATGTTAGGACTTTTCCTAAATAATTTCAGACTTTCTCAGAACATTTGCATACTTTTCCAGGACAAGTAGGTTTAGACTTTTCCAGATTATTTTATAAAAAAAAAACAAATAAATGTGTTTTTTTCGCAGACTGAATCTTCTTAACCTAAAAATTAAACCATAACACCATAAACCATAACAATACATGTAACAAAATCCCTTAGTGATTTCAATTTTATCATTTTTAACGTTTAAAATGTTTACTTACTCTTTAGACCTATTGACACAACTTAAAATATACTCTGTATAGTATATCTTTTTTAATGCTAATAATAAACTGGTTACCCTGTTTGTCTGCAAAAAAAGAGTCAAAGAACAAAGCCTAAGTATAAGTTTTATTACTTGAGAAGATACTATTGCTGCCTACCTGATTCCTGTAAAACATAATCTTCTGTCTCTTCTTCTTCCTCTGAACCTTCTTCTGCTGAATCAGAAGATTTTTTTTGCTCTTTAGTTTGAGGATAACCTTCTTGTTCTTCTTCTGTAACAAGGAAAAAGAAAACAAATAATACATTAAAACAAAAAACAAATTAAACCTTTATTTCAAAACTTGAAATTTTAATTATTTTGTTAATAAATTAAAAACAACTGTTTCTATTATTCAATCTTGTCATATCTTACCATCTATATCTTCTTCAATACTCTGAGCCACAAAGCCATCCTTAGTTTTAATGGGAAGTAAATGTTTCACTCTCTTATTACTTGTATCTTCTATATTTTCTTCATATTCATTCTCTAAAGTGTCATCTTCTTTATTAGCAGTTTTCCTTTTCCTATTGTTTCTAAAAATTAAAACACAGATTTCACTTTATATCTAAGAATTATCTTTCTCTTTCACTGAAGCAACATTCCCATTAATTTGTATTTACTGAAGTTAAAATAACTGTAAACAAACTGTCATTCATATAATATGGTTAACCCAAGTAACATTATTACCACTCAAGGTTTTATTAATTTGGTTCCGAGGTTATTTAGAGGGTGCTGTTATGGCTTTTAGGATCAATTTGGCTACGTAAAGGTAATTTATATTGCCAATTACCTAAAGAGGTGTTATACAACCAAAAAGTGATTTATAAAGGGAGTATAATAAAACTGATATTCCTTCTGTTCCTTTTAGATACTTTTGGCTTTATTGATGTCTGATTTATAAAGATGGTCTTATAAAACCCTTTTACCTAAAGTTTTTTAAAAGAAATAAATATAAACTTTGGTCATTTAGTTTTTTTCATTACTTTAGGTCATAACAAAAGTGTTTTATAATAGAGCTAAGGTTACCTTATACCCTTTTGTTTTTATAGTTACCAGTAGTTTAATAGTAGATATGATTATATAGGCGGCCATATAGAACCTAGTTTCCTTAAGGTTTTTAAGAGTGGTAAATATAAACTTTAGACTTTTGGTTTTTGCCATTACTTTTAGGCATTTTAAAAAGGTTTTATAGAAAGGCTTAAAGGTAAACTTAATTCTTTTGTATTTATAGTTACCCATAGCTGCATAATAAATATTATTTAAATAGGCGGCCATATAAAACCTTGTTTTCTTCAGGGTTCTAACAGAAGTAAATAAATACTTTCGTGTTTTAGTTTATTTAGGTACTTCTGGTAAAAATAATAGCTATACCTAGGTACAATATTGCAAGATTGATTATTTAAAGCACAATAATTAATAATTGTTGAGCTTCCGTCCTCCTGGGTAGGACACCCAGGCCTAGATAAGGCCGGTTTAAATGGCCAATATAAGAGGTTTCCCTCCAACTTGCAGGCACAACAGATATCATTGCACTGACCCTCTTGATTGTGTGCAAATTGCATGATAAAAAACATTTAAAAGTGTTGAATTATAGGCTTTTAACACTTTAAAATACCAATACAAAAAAATTAAGTGAGGGTATGTTGACTATGCTTACCTTCTCTTTTTTATTGGTTTCATAAGAGCACTCAAAAATCCTTGTTGTGATAGAGTAACAAATAAAACCAAGTGACCACTATAAAATGATAATGACATATATAAAATTATTTCAAAAATATTGTAAACAGAAAATATGTATCTAGTCGTTTTAGCAGTGTTTTTTAACAATAATTTTACTTTAATTTTGAATTATATAAACCAAACAGACTTTTTTAATGGTGAATAGTGTAAATTATTATTTTTTTTTTTTAATATTTGTTATTTTGTTATCAAAAAAGGATTAAAAAGCAGTTTTGAGCGGGCGCGCTTGTTTTGAGGGTTTTTCAAATACAATTTTATCAGAAAAATAAGTCTGGCAGGCAATTTGATAATCAACAAAATGACAAACTCCTCATACATAGGTTTATGTGATACAATAATTTTGGGACATTTTTGGCAATTTTAAGACCTAAATTATTTTATATAGCCATTGTGAATCTAAAATATTGCTTGAAGAAAAATTCTTTACTCTAAAGATATTATGGTATTCAACAGAATCGCCAGGATACCAAATAACCAAATCCAGTTTTATAATAGGATAGAGGGCGTTTCTGAGTTGCTTTTAGAACCTGGCTTTAGGATCTAAAAGATTCTATACTGGTGGAACCACTAGAGGGTGAAGCTAGAGATTATTTCTTATGGTTATATAGTGAGTAATACATAGATTGCCACCACCAATTGGGGAGTCCCATTTAGGAGGTCTAACGGGTATATAATGGTAATGGGAATGTGCTAGCGACCAAACATTAAAACTAATGGTTTTAAGGAAATGTTAATTGGTAAATATCACTGAGAAATAGTACATACCCTGTATACCTAACCTTATTCAAAATGCTGTAAGATCTATTATTGATTGCATTTTTTAAGAACTCCAAGTCATCTTTATCAACCATTTCCAACATGTCTGCTCCATGGTCAGATTCTTCTTCATCTTCAACAGGCTAAAATTAAAGAAATGAGCCTTTTTAATCCCTAAATAAAATAAAATGTCCAGTTACTTATAACATAAGGCCAAAAAGGGAATAAAAAAAATATAAATATGCTAGGTTTGAAGTTAAATATATTTTTTGAATTGCAAATTCTATGTTTAACCTTTCTTGATAGATCTGCACTGCCAAAAAAAGTATCAATAACTTGGAATTCTACCTTTATTAGCAAAGCATTGCCCAAAATTAGAATTTTAAATAAAAACACCCTAACTCAAATGCTGTGGTCATAAAAATGCAAAATTGTTACAAGCAATATTAATAAAATAGTGTTTTGTAAAGCTCTTACTTTTGGTGGGGGTGCTGGTATTTTCCCAGGAATATTTTTTAAATGTTTCTTCAGTTTCTTCGAGGCAACTTTTGCACCACTCTTTATAGTTCCTTTCTTGACCAATTTATTATGTTTCTGGTTATTTCTTTTTGCTTTGGAAATTTTACCTTTCTAAAAGTAAAAAAACTCCGTAATTACTATCTAAAACTATAAAATTTTGTATATGCAAAAGGCTGAAGTGAAAAAATATTGTGAGAGGTGATCAGCTGACCCTAATTTGTACACATTCCTACAGGAGTTTAAAATAAAATCTTGGTCCTGTAGTGTATTTTAGGGTCCTGTATGGTCCTGTAGACAAAATTTGTACACCTACTGTGGGCAGCTGATCACCCCTTGAAATATTGCTTTTATCATTTTTTGGTAAATTATCCAGGAAATAAGTATCCTACAGCATTTACAAAGGGTCCTAAATTATTCAGCTAATCAGACTTATTTTCATGTACAACACAGATATAGACTATGGTGTAAATTCAAGGGAAAGTAAGACTGCCATTCCATCCAGTGAGTGGCAAAGTGACCTAAAAAGTATAAGCAGGCCTTTAGAGAATCTGTGGCTTAGAAAGACCAAAAAGAAAGGTAAAAAGTACACTTTAGCAGGATAGAAGGAGCCTATATTTCTTGCCGACCCTATAATGTATGTATATGGTTAAACTCGTCCTGGTACTTTTATAATTTTTGGATAAGTGAAGTTATAAGCTGACTAACCATTTTTCTGTGGGTATTACTTCTTATTAATTCTACTTCGACTAGTTTAAAACAAAACAAATATTTTTCAAAAACGAGAAATCCGAAAACGAGTTCTTATAAAAGTGAGGTTAGACAAAATATTTACCACAGAACACCAAAGGTATTTACCTAAAATTATCACGTGAATTCAAAAGTCACGTGCACATTTTTCAGAAATACCCAAGGCCAACACAACAAACATGTCACGTGGAAAAAACATTCGCACGTGATCTTTTATTTTGATGTAATCATCACATGATCGGAATTAAAAGGTATTCACGTGAACACAATGCAAATTGGTCACGTGTTTTCTTTATAAAAAATTTTAACAGCTGATAATATTTTGTGTCAAAATTTTTTTGTTGCAAAAAACAAAACATGGATAGTTTGAAAAAACAGCAAATGCTCCCATAAGTCTGATTTTACTTAAAAATGGATGCTGACTCTGAGAGCACAGGTAAATTTAGGATTAAATAATATTAATATTAATTAAGTTTCATTTATCTTGGTTTCCTTTGACTGCCTAAGCATTTCTAAAGCTGGGTTTATACAGAAACAATGCATACCAAAAGACATAACATAACATTAAAGAAGGAAAATGGCTGTTTATACAAAAAATATAACATGACAACATAAAAGCTTGGTCCAATCACAATTTGATATAAACTTAAAAAGAAATAAATAACACCACCTATGAAAACAACCAAAGGACCATCACCACATGTGTTAGGACTGAGCCCCAATTAGCTGCAACATTAATGAACAGCCAACCTACTATATACCTAAATATTAAATTACTGACATTTTGCTTTACTTTTTTGCCTAATTAGTTTTTTAAACAAAAAAAAAACATTAAAACCATCCAAATACAATAAAAAAAAATGTAGGGTTATGGTAAAAAATGACGTCGCGGTCATGTGAGTATTGTGATTTCACATACATGACATTAAAAGATAGAATTTGAGCATCATTCTGTTTCATGTTATGTTATGCCATGTTATTTTTATGTTTAAACACCAACAGGGTTTGTCATAAGCTTAACTCTGTTATGTTATATCATGCTATGTTTCTGTATAAACCCAGCTTAAGGTAGATAAACAAACTTATTGACAGTCTCATTCATAATTTGGTATTGTAGCTACTTCATTAGACGAGAATACAGAAAACTTCTGTGAGAATCCAACCAGAGACACCATTACTGAAGGGCTTATGGGCTTGATCAAGCCGACAGTAGATCAGCTAGATGAAAGAGTAAGAGCCACAAGGTAGGTTATACACAGTTGTACAGTTGCTTAAGAGATATTTCTGTTTTTATTATTTTTGATGCAACTCTTTGGACAATTACTTAACAGCTACAGTTAGCTCTCACATCAAACAACAATGACCCAGCTATTATAGTCATGGTAGTTTATTCAACACAGATTCAGATTTTTATAAATATAATACCAAGGCATCTAAAACTTTATTTAGGTTCTGTGCATTTGCATTTAAATCCTGTGTGCATTTGTATAAATCCTGTGTGCATTTGCATAAATCATCTGTGCATTTCTGCTAGGTCACTTTAGTTGAATAGACCATACCTAGTGCTAAGTTTACACAGCTTGAAAATAAAATAAAACTAAATAAAAAAAATGAAGAAGAAAAAATACCCATATTATTATTCAGACACCCTGTATAAAGTGCAACAGCATGGGTTGTTCGTATCACCTTCAGCTAAACCACAAACTAGATAAGCAGGCTTTTTAAATAAACTAGTTAATCTTATATTTTAAGATAGAATAATCATGTAAGAACCAAACATAAAAACTCTTGTTTAGATAAAGGTTGGACAAACAACCCCAGAAAAGATATAGATGGGTGAATATCTGGAAAGTGACGGATTTTGATGTGACCTACACAAAAACATGTTAAAACATTTTTTTTTATATAAAACTAATTTTTTTTTTATAGTTCTATTAAATAACTAACAAGCAAGTTCATTTTTGGATGATCATAAAAAATATTTCCTTTAGATAACGGTGGTTTTATGTAACAATCGTCAGTAATTTTATTATATTTTAATTAAATTATGTTCTTATAATTATTTATTGGAGTAATTTCTTAGTAAACATTAAAAAACAACCTTTAGTTATATAAATAGTCGAAACCACAATTGTTTTAAAGTTACTTGTTTCTAAATATTCAAATTTCAACTTTGTCACCAAAAATTGCATCAGTTACCTGTGCCTTCAGATTTTTTATCTTTTGGCGTCATTGGATCATTCTTGACCTTCAGTTGCTAAGTGAAAAAGAGCTCTGTGATTCGGAAAACGCGCGAACGGTTTAATTCGATGTCACACGTCTAAGACAGTGGGTGTGTCCTTTAACCGATCCATACTCGCGTGTGTAACCTTCAGTTTAATCAGTAACCTGGTAAGTTTTTAAAAGGTAGAACAACAAAAAAAATAATTTAAAAAATGGTGAAACATAATTACAATAGGATACACTTTTTGAGTTTTCTTGTTTATTAGACTCAATTTTTAGTAGTATTAATAATATCTGACAAAATGTGACAAAATCGTCAGTTACCTGTGCATCAGTTACCTGTTAGAATACTTACAGGTTACTGACCTGCTCTACAAGTAACTCACTCGTTTTTTACAAGCTTTTATTTAGCTTCACATGTTCTGTGAAGCGTTTTTGACACACTTCCCATTATCCGATTTGGATAAAACATGACAATACAACATTAAGAAAAAAATATCCTCCCACCCCTATACCCACCCCTTCTATAGAAAAATGTGTTTTTGACACACTTCCCGTTATCCGATTTGGATGAAATTTGGTATATATACAGTGATCCGATGACAATACAATATTAAGAAAAAAATATCCTCCCACTCCTACCCCCACCCTCTTTCATAGAAAAATTCTTTTTTACACACTTCCCATTATCCGATTTGGATGGAATTTGGTATTCACATAGTGGTCCGATGACAATACAACATTAAGAAAAAAAATATCCTCTCACCCCTACCCCCCCCCCCTTCCATATAGAAAATGCGTTTTTGACACCCTTCCCATTATCCGATTTGGATGAAATTTGGTATACATATATAGTGGTCCGATGACAATACAACAATAATAAAAAAATGTCCTACCACCCCTACCCCACACCCTCTTCCATAAAAATTTGCGGTTGTGACTTTTATATACAAATTTTAGCATTTTTTTAAATTAAAGCATTTTTTAATTTTGTTTGTTCTTATAATCAGTTACCTGTTATAGTTGTCAGTTACCTGTACTGCAAAAGCTATTAATTTTGAAAGAAAAAATAAAAAAATATACTTATTTTTAAAAGAAATCAAATATTAAAGGTTAGTTCTATATTTTATCCCAACATTTGTGAAGTTTATTAGTGGTTATCAGTTACCTGTGAAGTGCATCAGTAAACTGATATGCTAAAATTAAAAAATGGTTAAAAAAACAGAAAATATTTTAAAATTTGAACGTTTTTCCATGGCAACATGTTATTTGGTACTTTGGTCATATTTTCATTGATTTTTTTTATTTGTATATCAAGTTTCATGTATTTCCATAATTTTTGCTCCAAATCTGTCACTTTCCAGATATCTACCCAGATAGGTTTTGAACAAGCTTGGCTGAAGACAGGCAGTGAGTTCTGGCCATTCATTTCGAGACAACAGAAGAGATTCATGTAATAACTTTCAACACAAATAAAGAAAGATTTTAGGTTGGCTCTTTATATTTCAAAAATATTATATTAACATATATTTATAAATAAAATATAATGCATTGTGTTAATTTGATATATTACAAAAATAAATGAATTATATCAAACATTCAAACAGTGTTTCAAATAAAAACTCTACTCCAAAAACAATAGTGAAAATTGTGACAACAAATGACAAAAATTAACAAATGCCCTTGCAACTAAATTTCTGCTGTCTACACTGGGACTTCCCAAATTTTAATTTGTTTTGATGCAGTATAAATTAAATCACCTATACCACACTGGACCTAGATGTTTTAAATTAATTATAATATGGTCTATTCAGCTGGAGTGACCAATTGTACATTTTGTATGTATATAAAGCAGAACAACTTTGGAAATTGAAAAAAATTATATGCTCATAATTTGCCGTTAATTATCCGTAAATTAGTTGTGAAAACAATAAATTTGCCGTGCCCGTTTTTTTTTAATGGTGTTCTAACTTTATATACATTTAGCAGAACACCTATACAAATAATGGATTTATCTAAAAAAAAATTTGTGCACAATTTGCCGTTAATTATCCGTATGTTAATTGTGAAAACAAAAAATTTGCCATGCCCGTTTTTTAATAATAGATCCATTATTCCTATAGGTGGTCTGCTAACTTTATATGAAGTTAGCAAAACACCATTTTTTTTTAAAAAACGAGCACGGCAAATTTTTTGTTTTCACAATTAACATACGGATAATTAACGGCAAATTGTGCACTAAATTTTTTTTAGATAAATCCACTATTTCTATAGGTGTTCTGCTAACTTTATTTGAAGTTAGGAGAACACAATTTTTTTTTACAAAAAAAGGGGCACGGCAACTTTTTTATTTTCACAACTTTTTATTACGAATTATTCTGTGTTCTGCTAAATTTATATAAAGTTCGCAAAACACCATTAAAAAAAAAAAAGACGGGCACAGCAATTTTTTTGTTTTCACAACTAATTTACGGATAATTAACGGCAAATTATAAAAATACATTTTTTTTTCAATTTCCAACGTTGTTCTGCTAACTTTATAGACATACATTACGTTTTGACATTCCTTAAATCTGCTTATCTTTTTAAAATTCAATTTTTGCATAGAGGTATTGCCATGTTGGAGAGAAATTTTAAACCACTTCATTTAAAAAACTCAAAACATTAAAAAAATATTGAGAAACCTTCCTGCAAGCCATTTTAAAGTGGATACTTAAGTAATAAGAAAAAAGTTTATATTTTAGTCATAAGGTCAATCCTTTTAAATTTTAATTAAAGGGGTCATGACTGTTGGTAATTATAGTTTATAGTAAAGCTCATCTTTTAAAACCAGAAAAGGTTATATCTATTGTTATTTAAGTGTTTCTATTGAGTAAATCTTATTAAATTTTTATTTCTGGTGAATAGTTTTGTGAATTGCAACCATAAATGTAAGAGACACTTTTAAAATCATAGAAAGGATGTTTAAATAAAAAAATTAATGAGTTTAACCATTTTAACCCAATGGGATAAGAAGTTTTATTTAACTAAGATAAGACATGATTTATAATCAGGGTTCCCGTCGGCAGTTCGCAGTTCATAGATAACCCAATATGTTGGGAGTTTCAAATGCAGAAATTTACCACTTTTATGTTATTTAGCCATACAGGGCCTTAAAAAATAATTAAACAAATGTAGGGGACACTCGGGCAAAATAGGGTACTTAAGGTTTAAGGTAAGAATTAAATGATAACTTTAGTAGTACTAATTATTTAACCGGCCCTCACACAATCACTATTTATGAGATTTTTTATATTTTAATAGACATTTGAAATCAAACTATGTATTTTATTAGAATTTGTTTTTTTTCCAAGGGGAAATCTTGTATAAGACTACTTTACTCCCAGAGTCATTTCTCCTCTGCTAGGAGAGGCTGGGTAGTGTCAGATTCTTTATTACTAAAATTTGTTAATCTTTTTTATTTTTTTGGTCAATTGATCAGTCAAACGTGGTAGTTTTACCCTACCGATTGGCACCCAGTTTTGCCCAATGAGCAGATTTTTAGGTTATATTTATTTTATTTGATCGGTTTAGAACGTTTTTCTACGTTGTCCGACGCCTATTCTCCACCTCCTTCGATCCTAACAATCATCTTCTGTCAGATTTTTTTGACTCATTGTTTAGTTTAGGACGCCCTCCTTTTCTGCGCCCTATTGGTTGCCATTCTAGGACCTGCTTTGGTAATCTTTCGTCGTTCATCCGTTGTACATGGCCGGTTCGGTTCGGATGCCTTTTAGTGATGTCATCCGTTATGCTTCCCTCGATTCCCATTCTTTGTTTTTCTCATTTCCGATGTGATATGTTCTAGATATTCTCATTGATCTTCTTATTCCATCCATTTCGACATTTTCCATTTTTGTTTTGTATTTTGCTATTACGCGACAAGTCTCTATTCCATCAAACAGCGTGCTTTTCACCATTGTTTCATATATGTTAAATTTTACATTCTTTTTTATCTCTCTGCTCCATAAAATACTGTTAAGACATCCAATAACCTATTTTGCTTTTACTATTCTCTTTTCCAGTTCTTTACAGTCTGTTCCTGTCTTATCAAATGTGACACCCAAGTATACATACTCATTGCATGAAGATATTGCTTGTCCATTGTCTAGTTCTAATTCACTGGATTTGTTTTCAATACATAAGTACTGTGTCTTGTCCACATTAACTGTTACTTCCCACTTTTCATATTCTTCCATTAATTTTCTTATTATATACTCCATGTCTTCTTTATCATTAGCTACAATTACTTGGTCGTCAGCAAAATGTAGTGTGTATATGGTAAATCGGTCGTTAAGTTGTATTCCCATGCCGTGCACTTTACGTTTCCAGTTTTTTAGAGCTACTGCGATATATATTTTAAAAAGAGTTGGAGAGATACAACATCCCTGTCTTAAGCCTTTTGTTACCAGAAATTCTTTTGAAACTCGATTTCCAATTTTAATTTTAGATTTTGGCCCTTTGTATAGTTCTTTTATCGCTTTTATGTATGTATGATTGATATTAGTGCTCCAACACTGTCCACAGTATTTCTACTGGAATGGTATCATACGCTTTTTGTAGCTCCACAAAGGTAACATGAGTCTTTATATTTCTGGCACTACTTTTCTCAATTACTAGTAAAACATTATCACTACAAGATCTGCCTGCACGAAACCCACTTTGCTCTTCTTCTTCTTGAAAATCATTCTCTATTAGATCTCTAAGAATCCTACCGTACAATCTACTTAGAGTACTGGTTACTGAAAGTTCTCTGTAATTGTTGCAATCCAGCTTGTTTCCCTTTTTATGTATTGAGGATATGAATGCAATTTTTCAATCATCAGGTACTGGATGTCCGTTTATGCATTGATTGATAATATATGTGAGATTTCCGATTAGTTTCTCTGATCCATATATACCTTTTGATATTATTATAAGTTATTATTTTACAAAGAAAGTCTTAAAAAAATATATTATCTGTTGGTAATGTTATTTAATAATACATTTGTTTACTAATTCATGTTTACGATCAATTTATTCTTGGGCAATATTATAACTTACTAAAAACGCACATGTACTTCGCACAACAATCTACAAGCAACTTTTATTTCTCCTTTATGAAAAAGGCCGTATGCGCCTACCCCGTTATGCCCGTCTATCCCCTACTATTGTTGTGCGCCTAATTATAGTAAGACGATAATGGGTGAATGAATTTTTTCCGAGGTTCCTGATCTTTTCCTAATACGATAATGTGATTCTTTGACCATACGAGGCGAAATCTCGTGCTATATGTTTCGAAACAGTGTGGTTCAATAAATCCGTCATCAATTGGTGACGCTTCATATCTATATTACACAGGTGTAAATTGTGAATTTATTGTCAATATTTTAGTAAAAACTAAATAAAATTAAGAAACAATTTCTCATATTTTTCTGTGAAAGGCTTGAAAGCTTAACCTCACGGGGGTCCAAGATCTAAAGGACACTTAATAAGTGTTGACAGTTAACTGTTTCGTCCTTATGGGACTCCTCAGAATACTGCTTGGTCAATTAGACGGTTTTGTCTCCAATCCTATGTATGTAGTGAGAAAACCCTTGCAAGAAGCGCCATCTACCGAGATACGAGAGAAACTAGAACAAGAGCAGGCGAAAATAAACTGCTATACATATCGATCAATGAAAAGATCGATTTCAAAGAAAAAGGAACCATCCATGACCTACGACAGCTCTTCTGTCTTTCAGGCCAGAGCAACGCTGATTAGCGTTTTTACCCGTAATCAGACTCGAGCGTCAATTAGCGGACTTTTTAAGCCAAATAATACTAATAAACGTGAAATTTAGTACCCCCCGTGAGGTTAAGCTTTTAAGCTACCCACGGAAAAATATGAGAGAAACAAAAACTTCTTTTTATTCGATTAGCTACAAAACAGGCGCGGCTCGTGCCGCAGGCGAGGTAAAGCGGTACATTATAAACACCAGTATACAAGTTATTCTTTCTTAAAACTGGTGGCGTCCTGGAACTTTTAGAGCATGGTACGTCAGTTGAAACAGAAAATCGATATTATAATTAAAACTTTTTGCCTACAAATATGTTGCTGATCTCTTTCAACTGGTGTAACATGCTCTAAACTCTATATCATAATTTTTGAGATAACTTCTCGACAGTTATCAGCTGTTTACCCTAACAAATAATATAGGCCAACGAAAAAAAGTTGTCAAAAGTCTCAAAAATAATGATTTGAACTGTAGGTGTTCGTTGACGCAACCAGTTTTAAGAGACAATAACTTGTATACTGGTGTTTATAATGTACTGCTAGAAAAACTTGTTTAATTTTTACATTAACCATATCCAATTACTTTTCTCAGATTATCTCAACTGGAACTGAAACAATCAATCGAGAGTCTCAGCGAAGAACTGAAAAAAATCTCTGAAACACAGCAACATTCCATTGACTTGGACGCGTACGTCAAGAAGCTGATCAACGCGAAACAGAGGGTTACAGTGTTGACTAACATTCTGCAGAATGCCCAAGAGAGACTGAACAAGGTCCACGCCTCGCTAGATAAGGAGGTCGGAAAAAAGAAGGTAATTTAGCGTTTGGAACCTTTGAAGCAGTGGCGCTCATATAATGTAGCAGTGGCGGCGCGTGAGGTTTAAAAGTGGCGGTTCTGCAAAGTGGGGAACAAGACAATTTTTAAAAAATCCGGTAAATGCTTCAAATCATCAGCATCGGAAATAGTCCACTTTGAGTCACCACCCACAAATCCATTTAAAACGCTTATAAACATCGCGAGAGATTTTTCTTATATAGTTTTTGCCGCGACTTTTTCCCCCATAGGTACGTTATTTCTAAATCTGGTAAGGGAATTAACGTCCTTGAATTATGTAACGCAAAAATTCAAGATTTTTGACCCCCTACCCCTCTCGTAACGCATTTTCAAGAAAAAAACACATTAAAAAACCATTGAGTGTAACGCAAAGCCAAACCCCCCCTTGAGCGTTACGTAATTTAAAGATAGGCCCTAAAGGACGACCTTTTTATTTGATTTTTAACTTTTCGTTAAAAAAAGGTAAACTTTTCGTTAAAAAAAAGGTAAACTTTTAAAATCCCGGAGAGTTATAGTTATATCCTCGGTAGTTTTCATGTTTTATTAAAGTTTTTTGTACCTACCACACACCGCACTTATAAAACTAATTATTACAAATGCTTTTGCTTTGGCAAACACTAAAATATAATATTCATTCATAAAAGTACCGTAATGACGTAAATTATGTCAACACTAGGTACAAATTTGCAGTTCCCATCTTATCTTAAAATATAAACGGGGCACTACCCCGATTTTCTAAAATTTTGCATAGCTGAGACGTCAGTTGAAATCCTTTTTAATGTGTGGTACAATCTGTATTCATCCGTCCTTTATTCGGGGGAGTTTGGTTAACAGACCCGGCAAAATCTACCGCGCATCTACACAGCGCACATCACAAGAAGAGCGACGAGCCCACCAGACCCAAGAGCCCGAATAGCAACAGGCTTGCCCCTCGTACCAATTATACAAATGTTGTAGGCATGTGCCTGCTTAATTAGTGAGAAAAAAAGAACAAAAAAAATCTGTACTAAAAAAATATATTACTGTTAGTCCACGGTTAGAAAAACGTTAAATGCAATGGACTGTAAATATTTTAATTAATGAAAGCGCGAACCAACATAAATATATTGATATGAATTACGAAATAATTAATAAGGTCCATAGGTAAAATATTTGTGCCACACAACGGTAATCAGAGACAAATGCACTCACCACTTTTGCAGCCAAATTCTCCACTTCCAAGGGGCCCCTGATTGGATCTAATGATGTCACCACGTAGCTGAAGGGTTGAAGTTTCTAGTTCTATGCTTCAGTACACAAAAATCGAGCACTTTCAGGTGTAGATATTTGAAATAGTTGGAGAACGAAATTAACACGCCATTTGCTCTAGGCGATTGACAAGGATCTCACTGGTTGTTGATGCGCATGTCCAAATACGCGAAATGCGCTTTGCCCTTCATACAATTGTGTGGTTTTAGAAATATATAAACAACCGCGAAATTTAGCGGGAGCTAACATAACTGCCCTCCAAAACACACAATTTTAGAATCTCAACCGGACAGATATAGATATAAGAAAAAGAATCGACCGATAAATATAAATGACTGAAAACAGATAAGTATCGTAAGTTTATTTAGAGATAACGAAATCCCGAAAAAGGCAAAACAAACAAACAAAAAATTCAAAAAAAAATTAAAAATAAAAAAAAACCTATTGTAATACCCGGTAAAAGGTAGAAAATTAAAATTACTTTTAATTTGGCAAGAGGCACAGTTTTACAACTGGCCGCTTATAAACACCGGTAACCGTTTGTACCGTCGCAACACGCACCTGACCGTCCCCTCCGGGATGCAGTTCGATGACCCGACCGACCGGCCATTTCAAAGGCGATTGAATGTGATCACTTGTTATGATAACCAAATCATTTAATTTGATACTTGGGGACGAATCAGTCCACTTGTGTCGCTGTTGTAGCGTATGCAAATACTCTATAGAATACCGTTTCCAAAAATCATTATGTAGTTTTTGGATTAGTTGCCATCTCGAGAGCCGATTTAGGGGAACCTCGGACAAATCTGACTCCGGAATTTCTGCATTAAGGGGTTAAGTGTCAAAAAATGCCCAGGGGTAAGAGGTTGAAGATCGTGTGGGTCTGAAGAGGCAGGAGATAAAGGGCGACTATTAAGTACGGCTTCTATGCGACAGGTAAGGGTGAACATCTCCATGATAGACAACTTCTGGTCGCCGACAACTCGTACAAAGTGAGTTTTAAAACTTTTGACGCCAGCTTCTGCCAGGCCATTGAAATGTGGACTGAGAGGAGGTCCCAGATGCCAACGAATAGAAAGTCTGGTGGCAGCACTTCTTGCGTAATCCAGTAATTGGTTACGAAACCCTATAAAATTACTGCCTTGATCTGACCAGCATTGCGTCACGCTTCCGCGTCTGGAAATGAATCGATGGAATGCACCTACCTTCGGTGGACAGTTCCATGGTTAATTCCAAATGCACGCAATGTGTGGCCGTACAGACAAACACACAGACATACGATTTGAAAGCTTTACAACCACGGTAAGGATGAGGAATCACAAAGAAAGGTCCACAAAAGTCGATAGCTACACTCGAAAAAAGTTTTAGTTGATTGATTCGATGAGCGGGAAGTGAACTCATTATGGGCGGTCTATAGGGTATAGGGTTGATTCTAAAACATTGCAAGCACTTGGATATGGTTCTTTGAATTGCCCGTCTGGCAGATAATATCCAAAATTGCTGTAAAAGCAGATTATGTAATGTTTTAAACCCAGGATGAAGATATTGTCGATGAGCGGACTCGATAAGAAGAGTAGTTAAACGATGGTCACTCGAAAGTTTTGCAGAATAAGACAAAAGGTCAGATTTTTGTAATCTGCCACCGACTCTAATGATATTATTCTCATCAAGAAAAGGTGAAAGTTTTCGCAAAGGTGTCGGTATTGGTTTATCCTTAGATAACGCGGAAAAAAGCTCAGAAAAACAAGAACCTTGCACGCGTTTGATAAGAAGGTGTAACGCACTTTGCATCTCACCGGTGGTAGGAAAAACAATATTCTCAAAAATAACTTTTTGGTCCGGCGGCTTAGTGGGTTTTTGATAGGAATGGTTTTGAAAAAGGTTAACTATTCGAAGGACATAACAAATGATACGTTGAATTTTTGATATAGAGGAATATTTGATAAGAAGCTGATCTAAGAAGTTGACATCAATTATCGCATTGCAACAGACTTTTGGCTTTTCCTCCAGATTAATATCTCCGAAATCAATCGGCATTTTTGGTTTATGAAAATCGGGCCATTCGTTTTCGGGAGACCACAAAAACGACGGTGCGTTCCACCACATGTCATGTGACATGAGCTGTGAAGGGGTGGCCCCTCGTGACGCAATATCGGCTGCATTCAAAGCAGAAGGAATGTAGCGCCACGAGTTTGAGGGAATGATTTCTTGGATTCTACTGACTCGATTTCCAACAAAGGTTTGGCAGCGATTAGGAGGGGATGCAAGCCAGTGCAATACGACTTGCGAATCGCAGAAAGTAACGATATTTGTAAAAGTTATTTTTCCTTCATAGCTAGATAAAACGAAGTCAATTAATTCGCTTAAAAGAAATGCGCCTAGGAGTTCTAGCCTAGCCAAAGTTTGTGACTTTATAGGCGCGACCCTAGATTTTGCAGATATGAGAGAAACAGATATATTATTTTCCTCTTCTACACGAAAATATACGACGCCTGCGTAGCCTCGAATTGAAGCGTCACAGAAGCCGATGATTTGACAGGTATTGGTTTTTGACAGTTTGATTTGTCGGGGTAATTGAAAATTGGAAAGAAGCGGGAATTCAGAACGAAGTTTGTTCCAAGAGTCGATGATAGAAGAATCTGGTTCTTCGTCCCAGCCTATTTTCGATATCCACAACTGTTGCAAAATAAATTTTGCTTGTAGCAACAAGGGACAAAGAAAACCTAAGGGATCGAAGATTGTTCCTATGATAGATAAAATAGAACGTTTGGTTGGGGGTTTGTCCTTCATTCGGCATTGATAAGAAAAAATGTCGTTTTTTGGATGCCATTGAAGTCCTAAAACTTTGATAAAGTGGGGTTCCTCCTTGTCGAAAGAGAGAGGCATTTGACGATCGGACTCTGGCAATGTTGCCAATAACTCAGGACAATTGCTTGCCCATTTTTTAAGTTCAAATCCTCTCGACTTCAACAAATCATTGAGTTCTGTTTGAAGGGAGAGAGCTTCAGAAAGCGAAGGGCTAGTTCCCAAGATATCGTCGATATAGATTGACGTTTTTAGAACAGTACTAGCCATAGGAAAACGTTCCTTTTCTCTCTCTGCCAGCTCATTTAAGGTACGCATGGCTAGAAAAGGTGATCATGTCATGCCAAAAGTGACAGTAGAAAGTTCCCACACTGAAAGTGGGTCATGTGGAGAAAACCTCCACAATATCCTTTGATAAGGACGGTGATAAGGATTGATAAGGACTTGACGGAACATCTGTTTGATGTCAGCAATGTAGGCAATAGGATTAAGACGAAACGTAAGGAGTAAAGAAGCAATATCCTTTTGAAGTTTCGGTCCAGATAACAATGTGTCATTGAGACTAATATTTTTTGGGGTGACTGCCGAACAATCCCAGACTACCCTTAATTTTGTACTTAAGCTTTCCGGCTTTAGTACGCAATGATGTGCTAAAAAACACGATACGTCGACCTTTGGTTGACTAGATAAAACTAAACTCATATGATTAGAATCGATATAGTCTTGCATGAAACTTGAATAGGCAGTGTACAGATCAGGATTTTTGATTAATCTATTTTCTAGAAGTAAAAATCTACGAATAAACCCTGACCTAGGAAATACTTATCCGCAAGCTTGATAAGTATTTCCTAGGTCAGGGTTTATTTTGTCTTTAAACGGAAGATCTACCATGAATCTACCGCTCGGTTGCCGTAATACACTAGCAGTAAAAATTGATTCTGCTTGTTTTTCTTCCTTTGATAAGATTTGTTTTTTAGGCAAATGTTCGATTTCCCAAAACCTAGGGAGAATGACCTCTAAAGGAGGTGAATGACTCGTTAAAAAACAACTGGTTCGTTCCGTAAGACTACCTACTTCGTCAACCTTTCCCATGACGACCCAGCCAAAGATAGTTTCAAGGGCTGAAGGCTGCCCTACCTGTCCAAGAACCCTGTGCTCCTTGAATATCTGTGCGAATAGCTCGCAACCAATAACCAGGTCCACAGGTCTAGATTTGAAATAAGATGGGTCGGCAAGTTTAAGGTTTCCCAAGTGTTTCCACTGATTATCGTTCAAAGAGAACATAGTTGTGGAACAACAATTGCTTCGAAATTAAGTAAAGGAGTGACTTGTCCTTGTGGCTTAATGTGACATTGAACGAGCCCTTTGGAAGTGGAAGAAGACATCTGATTTAATCCGAATATTTCAGTGGTGTAACTTCGCCTAGGAAGATTAAGACGCTGAATACACTTTTCACTGATGAATCCTGTCTGTGATCCAGAATCAAGCAGTGCCCTTACGGGTTGAAAATTTCCGCAACCGTCCATAACATCTACACATGAAGATTATTGACAGGTGGTGTGTGAATGACAGGACTAGTATCTTGGCTTCCAGACTCTTGATTAGTTTCTAAGATATGAGTTAAAGTGTGGTGCCTTTTACTATTGCAAGTCCTGCATGAATATTTTGATTTGCACGTATCTACACCATGCAGGGGATGAAAACACGCTAGACATAATTTTTTCTGCTTGACGAAAGATAGGCGATCGATAGGTGAGAGATCAAGAAATGTTTGACATTTCGAAAGCACGTGACCTTGATTACACCGGAAACATTTTATTCCCGTACTTGAATTAGTTGAGGTGCCAGCCAGTCCTATAAAAGGCGAATTGGATGATTTATAGGTAGGCTTTTGCCCAAACTGATTTCGCATAGAATTTGAATTTTGATAGGTAGGCTTTTGCCCAGACTGATTTTGCATAGAATTTGATTTTTGATAGATAGGCACCTTTTTGGGTGCTGTTGATTGAGGAAGTGATTCCAAAACTTTACATCTTTTTTCTAGAAATTGAAAAAGTGACTGAAAAGTGGGAATTTCGGTATTAGTATTGGCGTGACTCATTTCGAAATTTGAACGCGTTGGAATATCCAATTTTTCTAATAAAATGAAAAAAATAATAAAGTCCCAACTGTCAACGTCAAAGCTAAGTGATTTTAAAATTTCTAGGGATTCAGAAAAGGTGTCAATTAAATTACGCAATTCTTTAGCTGACTCGTTTTTTAAGGTGGAGTTCATAATTGAGCTTAAAGCATCATTTGCGAGGTCTCGCTTGTTTTGATATCTATTGACTAATTTGTCGTAAGCAATTTTATAATTTTGATCAGATAAGCTAATCCCTGATATCAATTTTAAAGGCTCATCCTCGAGATATGAAAATAAATATTGAAGTTTTCGAACGTTACTTAGACTTTGATTTTGATCTATAATGTTATTAAAAAGATCGAAAAAGCTTGGCCATAATTTTTTATCACCTCGGAATATGGGAATACCTAACTCTTTGAGTTTTGGAGTTTCAGATTCGTTTTGTCGAACATATGATCCCGAAAAGGATGGGGCCTCAACCGGAAATATTTTAGAGTAAACCCCCTTACACGCATAAAAATATTTACGAGCTTCTGAAAGGATCGCATCCTGCGTTTTAAACTGCTCGTCGCCCGCGTCGTCTATCAACATAATGACGTCATTATGTGCCAGCATGCATTTATCGAAGGTTTCATCCAAATCGGAATACCTCACTTGAAACTCGTTTCTCGCTTTTTCATCCTTTTCCGCGGTCTGTGACAACACATAACACTCGGTGATCGCAGATAAAAAACCCTTGCGTTTTTGCGCGGCTTTTTTGACAGACATGATTTTACCTTTGAAATGACGAAATTGTCGGTAAATATACAATTAACGCTAAATTAATGCTTCTGAAATAGAAAAATGACGAATTGTCGAAAATATGCACTAATTTATCGCAATTGATGAAAATTGTTTTAAATATCGAAATGATATGAAACACCCTAACACATAAATGAGAAATGTTTTTGTTTGTTTTGTTTTGTGGTTCCTTCGCTTTGTTTACTGAATCGAGCACGCGAAAGACACGTGCACTGCACCGACGACTTTCTCGTTTCAAATACGATGCGAAAATTCAAGGCCGCCTTGTTTGGCTTGGCCACAGATTAGGTAAATAAGTGGCTTGGCGTGAAAATAATTATTAATACCGTCGTATGGATTTATTCTAAAAATAATGCGGCTCGAAAAGGACCACTTATGTTAGTCCACGGTTAGAAAAACGTTAAATGCAATGGACTGTAAATATTTTAATTAATGAAAGCGCGAACCAACATAAATATATTGATATGAAATTACGAAATAATCAAACGTCCATAGGTAAAATTATTTGTGCCACACAACGGTAATCAGAGACAAATGCACTCACCAATTTTGCAGCCACTTTCTCCTCGTTCCAAGGGGCCCCTGAATGGATCTAATGATGTCACCACGTAGCTGAAGGGTTGAAGTTTCTAGTTCTATGCTTCAGTACACAAAAATCGAGCACTTTCAGGTGTAGATATTTGAAATAGTTGGAGAACGAAATTAACACGCCATTTTCTCTAGGCGATTGACAAGGATCTCACTGGTTGTTGATGCGCATGTCCAAATACGCGAAATGCGCTTTGCCCTTCATACAATTGTGTGGTTTTAGAAATATATAAACAACCGCGAAATTTAGCGGGAGCTAACAATTACTGTACTCAAAATTAGCCGGTGCTGCAGCCCTTATTCAATAACCGCCACTGAAGTAGCAGAAAGGCGTTGTCTACACCATAATAAAATCCAATTTTTTTTTCATATAATCAACCTTTAATAAATGAACACATATCTAACAAAAATATGCATAACAAGCATGTGTAAGACATAATTCCAAACAATTCCATGTACTGCATTATCGCGCACACCCACAAATCCATTTAAAACGCTTATAAACATCGCGAGAGAATTTTCTTATATAGTTTTTGCCGCGACTTTTTCCCCCATAGGTACGTTATTTCTAAATCTGGTAAGGGAATTAACGTCCTTGAATTATGTAACGCAAAAATTCAAGATTTTTGACCCCCTACCACCCTCGTAACGCATTTTCAAGAAAAAAACACATTAAAAAACCATTGAGTGTAACGCAAAGCCAAACCCCCCCCCCCCTTGAGCGTTACGTAATTTAAGGATAGGCCCTCAAGGACGACCTTTTTATTTGATTTTTAACTTTTTGTTAAAAAAAGGTAAACTTTTCGTTAAAAAAAAGGTAAACTTTTAAAATCCTGGAGAGTTATAGTTATATCCTCGGTAGTTTTCATGTCTTATTAAAGTTTTTTTACACTGCAAACTAATTATTACAAATGCTTTTGCTTTGGCAAACACTAAAATATAATATTCTTTCATAAAAGTACCGTTAAATTATGTCAACACTAGGTACAAATTTGCAGTTCCCATCTTATCTTAAAATATAAACGAGGCACTACCCCGATTTTCTAAAATTTTGCATAGCTGAGACGTCAGTTGAAATCCTTTTTAATGTGTGGTACAATCTGTATTCATCCGTCCTTTATTCGGGGGAGTTTGGTTAACAGACCCGGCAAAATCTACCGCGCATCTACACAGCGCACATCGCAAGCAGAGCGACGAGCCCACCAGACCCCAAGAGCCCGAATAGCAACAGGCATGCCCCTCGTACCAATTATACAAATGTTGTAGGCATGTGCCTGCTTAATTAGTGAGAAAAAAAGAACAAAAAAATTCTGTACTAAAAAAATATATTACTGTACTCAAAATTAGCCGGTGCTGCAGCCCCGCAGCCCTTATTGAATAACCGCCACTGAATTAGCAAAAAGGCGTCAGTTGATAAAAATACAAAAAAAAATTTTCATATAATCAAAATTTAATAAATGAACACATATCTAACAAAAATATGCATAACAAGCATGTGTAAGACATATTTCCATCGATTCCATGTACTGCATTATCGCGCATTTCTGATCTCATATTTTCATATGATTGTCGTGACGGCCGCGGCGGCATGATTTAGTTTTAAAGCTTGCGCCTCTTCGATTTTTAAAAGACGTATTCTACAGACCGCTTCTGGTGCTCTCAGAATGAGAGACAATTTGTTCCCCTGTCATCTTGGTCGTGTGCTATGCGTGCCTGTGTGTTACTTGGTTAAAAGAAATTTTATAAAGGAAAACCGACTTTAACTGGCAAAGGCTTAGTTTTTACAGGAAGCAATAAATATTTTATCGAATATTTACATTAGGAAAAGCGTTGGGGACAAAATATGGGGTTCTATTTGCAAAAGATCGAACAGAAATGAAATTTGGGGGGATGAAAACTCTGCATCGCGGCGCTTGTAGGAAAATAGCACCGTTGGAGTAGGTGCTTTAAAAAAAAAGTTCAAATAAAATATGTAGAGAACAAAATTGCGCACAACTTTGGTTTTATGCATTTTTTGGCTCCCACCAATAGTTTTTGCTTTACGGCGCTAAAGTTGGGGGTAGTTGTTCTCCCAACACAGGTTTCTCCGAGCCGAGCCGGTTTCCCCGCCCCCCTTGCAGCTGCGCTGTTCATTTTAATTTATGCACCCTTCGAATCTATCGGTTCCAAAGTGTGTCGTATGTTAGATTATTTTCAGGCGCGTAGCGTAGGGTTAACCCCCCCCCCCCATGAGGCTGAGATTACAATAGCATTGTTAATAAACTTGTTCCAAAATCTTTACATACAATTTTTTATAAATTCAACCCCCCCCCCACCCATTGGATCACTGGCGCTACGCTACTAATTATTTTTAAACAATCGTCTGCATTTATAATATTTATATCATTAGACAATTTTCGAGCACTATTTTCCAAATAATAAGAAAATATCGACGGTAGATCATGATAAATGAAAAATGCCCATATCCAAGTATGTACGGGCACACTTCAAAAAATCATATATTTTATAATATAAGGTCAAATGTAACGAATCAAGCATCAGTTTACTTAGAAAACCTTACTCTTATAGAAAAATAATATACCAGAATTGTTTGGTAAGCATATTTGTTTTAATCCGCAATTAAACTCTGATTTTGTTAAGATTGGCAAACTACCCCCCAACTTTGGCGCGCCGTAAAGCAAAAACCATTGGTTGGAGCGAAAAAATTGGAAAAAAACAGAATTAATTTGTTTGGTGATTTGTAAAAATTGATTTAAGTTGCACAGGCCTGTGAAGTTTTAATCTGAAGATAAATCCTACACTATTACACACGTTTAAAAGGAAATTTTATTGTCTATAATCGACTATAGGTCACAATTTTTGATAGAAAGCTTCGTTTTTAAGATAATCGGGTAAAACCTATGTGGTTTCTTTAATTTTTTTATATTTTCTTAATAAACGGACGCCGCTGAAGAGTTTGTCATTAGCCTGACCCCTTTGACTAATACATTGTTAAAAAGGAAATTTTATTCTCTACAATAAACGGCAAAATATTTTTTTCCAAAGAACTTAATTTTTGAGAAAATTGGATAAAACTTGTAAAAAATTGATAAATTTAGTGATTTTTCAAAATTGATTTTATTTACGGACGCCCCTAAATTGCTATATATAAAACTACCATTGCCTTATTATACATCATTTAAAAGGCAATTTTATTGTCTATAACAAAGTGTGTATTATATTTTTTGATAAAGAGCTCGGTTTTTGAGAAAATCGGGTAAAACCTTTAATAAACATGTTTCTTTTTTAAATTTATTTACACTACCTCAATAAACGGACGCCGCTGGAGAGTTTGTCATTAGTCGTACCTCACTGACTTATACATTGTTGAAAAGGAAATTTTATGGTCTACAATAAAGATTACTACATATTTTTCCGTACGCTTAGTTTTTAAGAAAATTTGAAAAAAATCTAAAAATTTCAGGATTTGGGGAGTCTGGGGGGTTTTGGGGTATTTTGCAGCTAAAATTGAAAAAACTAATATAATTTTATTTTTAAATTAGATTTTATACATTTTTAGAAATTCGAACACGACTATATAAGAAGGGGGGATAAAAAAAATTGGACCAAAAACTTGCCCGGCAACATCCAAATCGTTAGTCTGTGACCTATTTTCAGCTAGGATCCATTCTCCAACTGCGGTCCTCATATTTTGCATACTCAACTACCTCTAGCACCTGCACTATATTGTAAAAACTTTCGTCGATTGATACTCACTTTCAAATATAACAATAACAACGTTGTTTGATAATGTCCATTAAATCACGATAACAATAATAATAGAAACCACCTGTTTTACTAGACGCCTCAGCTGCGTAAAGCCGCGTGCCGCCTTATAGGCGTCCGCGTACGGTAATACACTTTCGGTAGTCGTATTGGTGTCAACAAATTGTTTTTTTATTGAAACAAATATAAAATATACATCTATATAAGACTTATATACACCAAACTAAAGAAAAATGTTCATTCTATAACTTTTATTTAAACTTTTTTTTTAAATTTTGCTTTGGTGTTATTAAAAATGTAGGTTAAACTTTACTAGCTATTTAAAAAAAAGTAAAAATTCAGTTATTTTATTTTTTCTAAAAAAACGAAGCAAAATTTTGAAAAATATAATAGGAAGTTATTTTATTGCGGGTGTTTATTGATCCTACAAACACAACTTTTTCTGGGTATTACGCCACTAGTAAGGAAAAATTACTTTAAAAAATTATAAAAAACCACTGCGTTTCTCCTAGAAAAATAAAAATCACTAATTTGTCAGTGGCTTTCTATAAAAATAAATAGTTGCCTAGTAAAAACTAAACCACTTATCTTTTAATTGAATTTGAATATGCTACGTTTCGATTGTCAATCTACAATCGTTTTCAAGCTTTTTATTTATATTTTGTCTCAAAATCTTAAATGTTTCTTGTTCAAATATATTTTTTATTATTATATCGTTGACAAATTGTCAATATTCTGAAGTTTATCAAAAACAATTGACCAATCTAAACAAAACACAAGGTAACATGATACTATTTCAAAACATTATGTCAGTCAATGTTGTTTTCAAATTTAAAAATAAACAGAACAGGGTGACTCATTAAAACTAGAATCAATAAGGTCTCTTTTTTATAACCATTTAGAAATTTTTACAAAATTATGATCATTGTGGGATTATATTACTATTATATCAAAATCTATTTAAAAAACAATAATCAGAATTTCATTACAGTATTAATTAATTTTGAAAAAACCTTTTTGCAAATCTTGTCTGAGAATAGGAAGCCAAGCTTTACTTATATCTATAGAAATACTAAAAATAGAAATATTGATCCATTTGCCATTTTTTGCAACCCTCTACGACTATTTTTAAGAAAGATACATCGTTCTAAAAAGTATCGTGCAAAAAAAGTGGTGGGGGCCATATCTTTAAAAAAACGCATTTACCAGAATGACAACAAGTCAAAACCTGATCTATGGAGTGCCGTTAACAAACTTGGCTTATCGGCAAAAAGTTGGCACGACTTGCACACGAAACCCCCTTTTAGGCCGATTTGTCCATAGACTATAAGCTATATTACGCGGTGTATGGCTTGCGTGGTATTGCTCCGATAGTTTGGTTTGATGTAATGGTTGCGCGGTAAAGACCGCATTAGGTGCGCTAAGGTAGACACCGGCGCGGTAAATGTCTGCTGTTAATCATTTAGAAACACCATTTCTATCACATACTTTTTTCTTGCAGGTAATTTTGATTGACGCAGCCGCAGTGGAAGAAGCATCTAGCTCAAGTAACTAAAAAACAAAATTTTAAACAATGTCGCTGGAAACGCCGCGTTACAACTTGCACCACTTTCCCAACGTCTATGAACCTTCCGAAGACACATTTCTGTTTTTGGACGCGTTGGAAAAGGACAGAGAATACCTCGAGTCGATGCATCCTTTACTAGCTTGTGAAGTGGGTTCGGGAAGTGGCATAGTGATAACGGCGTTATCTTCAATTTTAAAAACTTCATGCGCATATTTTTGCACTGACATTAACTTTTGTGCATGCCTTGCGACCAAAAACACCGCAGTGATGAACAACGCGAAAATTGATAGCGTTAATATGAACCTTTTAACGTGTTTTAGTACCAAATTTGATGTGATTTTGTTTAATCCACCTTATGTGATCACTGATAGTAGTGAAATTTTCGGCACAGGCATTAATTGCGCTTGGGCTGGGGGGCAATTTGGAAGGGAAGTTTTAGATAAATTTTTAAAATGTTTACCTCAGTATTTAACTGAAACTGGCGTCTGTTATATGGTGTTGCTCAAAGAAAACAAAATTGAAGAAATTAAAGACATTTTGGCTACAAATGGTTTTGAAAATGAGCTAGTTTTAGAACGGAAAATACCTGGGGAACACCTTTTTGTTTATAAATTTTTTAGATCAAATAGTTCATAGTTAAAAGTGTTTGTATATTGGATGTTATAGTTGTAGCTTTCAGTAATTAAGATGTATAACATTACTTCTCAGATATTTGTCATGTAATTTTTAATATTTATTGTAACTTTTGGAATAATTTAATACATAATTATGAATATATTCCTATGTTTTTCTTCTGAAACATGAAATAGTTTCGAGTTCAATTTGATTTTGTTTTGTTTAATGCTCTTTAAGAAGTGGCATAGTGATAATGGTGATATCTTCTATCTTAAAAACTTCTGCGCAAGCCTTGCGACCAAAAACACCGCTTTGATGAACAAACGCGAAAATTGATAGCGTTAATATGAAGATTTTAAAGTGTTTTAGTCCCAAATTCGGTGTAATTTTGTTTAATCCACCTTATGTGATCACTGACAGTAGTGAAATTTTCGGCACAGGCATCAATTGCGCTTGGGCTGGGGGGCAATTTGGAAGGGAAGTTTTAGATAAATTTTTAAAATGTTTACCTCAGTATCTAACTGAAACTGGCGTCTGTTATATGGTGTTGCTCAAAGAAAACAAAATTGAAGAAATTAAAGACATTTTGGGTACAAATGGTTTTGAAAATGAGCTAGTTTTAGAACGGAAAATACCTGGGGAACACCTTTTTGTTTATAAATTTTTTAGATCAAATAGTTCATAGTTAAAAGTGTTTGTATATTGGATGTTATAGTTGTAGCTTTCAGTGGTTAAGATGTATAACATTACTTCTCAGATATTTATCATGTAATTTTTAATATTTATTGTAACTTTTGGAATAATTTAATACATAATTATGAATATATTCGTATGTTTTTCTTCTGAAACATGAAATAGTTTCGAGTTCAATTTGATTTTGTTTTGTTTGATGCTCTTTAAGTATAAAGTCGAGTTGCTGCGTCTTTAACTAGCTTGCGAAGAAATTTCAGGAAGTGGCATAGTGATAATGGTGATATCTTCTATCTGAAAAACTTCTGCGCAAGCCTTGCGACCAAAAACACCGCTTTGATGAACAAACGCGAAAATTGATAGCGTTAATATGAACCTTTTAACGTGTTTTATTACCAAATTAGATGTGATTTTGTTTAATCCACCTTATGTGATCACTGATAGTAGTGAAATTTTCGGCACAGGCATCAATTGCGCTTGGGCTGGGGGGCAATTTGGAAGGGAAGTTTTAGATAAATTTTTAAAGTGTTTACCTCAGTATCTAACTGAAACTGGCGTCTGTTATATGGTGTTGCTCAAAGAAAACAAAATTGAAGAAATTAAAGACATTTTCGCTATAAATGGTTTTGAAAATGAGCTAGTTTTAGAACGGAAAATACCTGGGGAACACCTTTTTGTTTATAAATTTTTTAGATCAAATAGTTCATAGTTAAAAGTGTTTGTATATTGGATGTTATAGTTGTAGCTTTCAGTAATTAAGATGTATAACATTACTTCTCAGATATTTATCATGTAATTTTTAATATTTATTGTAACTTTTGGAATAATTTAATACATAATTATGAATATATTCCTATGTTTTTCTTCTGAAACATGAAATAGTTTCGAGTTCAATTTGATTTTGTTTTGTTTGATGCTCTTTAAGTATAAAGTCGAGTTGCTGCGTCTTTAACTAGCCTGCGAAGAAATTTCAGGAAGTGGCATAGTGATAATGGTGATATCTTCTATCTGAAAAACTTCTGTGCAAGCCTTGCGACCAAAAACACCGCTTTGATGAACAAACGCGAAAATTGATAGCGTTAATATGAACCTTTTAACGTGTTTTAGTCACCTTATGTGATCACTGAGTAGTGAAATTTTCGGCACAGGCATCAATTACGCTTGGGCTCGGGGGCAATTTGGATGTGAAGTTTTAGATAAATTTTTAAAATGTTTACTCAGTATTTAACTGAAAATAGCGTCTGGTATATGGTGTTGCTCAAAGAAAACAAAATTGAAGAAATTAAACACATTTTGGCGACAAATGGTTTTGAAAATGAGCTAGTTTTAGAACGAAAAATACCTGAGAAGCGCCTTTTTCTTTATAAATTTTTTAGATCAAATAGATCATAGTTAAAAGTGTTTGATGTTATAGTCGTAGGTTTGAGTAACTCAGATGTATAAAATTATTTCTCAGATATTTGTCATGCAATTTTTAATATTTATTGTAACCTTTGGAATAATTGAATACATGATTATAAATATATTCCTGTTTTTCTTCTAAACAGAAAATAGTGTCGAGTTTAATTTGAGTTTGTTTTATTTCCCGCTTTTTAAACATAGTCGAGTCGCTGCATCTTTTACTAGGTTGCACAGAAGTTTCAGTAAGTGGAATAGTAATAATTAAGATATCTTCAATCTTCCATGTCTTGCGACCAAAAACTTCGCTGTGATGAACAACGCGAAAATTGATAGCGTTAATATGAACCATTTAACGTGTTTTAGTATCAAATTCGATGTGATTTTGTTTAATCCACCTTATGTGATCATTGAAAGTAGTGGAATTTTCGGCACAGGCATTAATGGCGCTTGGGCTGGGGGGCAATTTGAAAGAGAAGTTTTAGATACATTTTTAAAATGTTTACCTCAGTATTTAACTGAAACTGGCGTCTGTTATATGGTGTTGCTCAAAGAAAACAAAATTGAAGAAATTAAACACATTTTGGCGACAAATGGTTTTGAAAATGAGCTAGTTTTAGAATGAAAAATACCTGAGGAACACCTTTTTCTTAATTTTTTAATAAATTTTTTAGATCAAATCATAGTTAAGTGATTGTATATTGATGTTATAGTTGTAATAATTTAAAAACATTTTATGTGTAATAAATTTGTCACCTATATAGAGCAACAAGGATTTAAGTGCAAATTTCCCCATTTCACAATTATTTTGACCTAACACTTTACTTCTTGGTTGATTCCAAGAAAAAAAAGCATTATTAAGAAAAAAATCAAAATCTTCCATAACATGTTCTAAATAGTAAAAGTCAAAATTTTAAGTAAAAAAAATGCAAACATTTTTCAAAATTAAAAAAAATGACAAAAACAAAAGAAACACTAAAGCATTACATTTTAGATATAAAATGTAAAATAAACTTTTTTGTACCACATTTAGTTTTTTTAAATGTAATTTTTGCATATTTTGAAATATTTAAGCTTATTTAAAATTTTTCACTTACACTTTATGGTTTCTTGTTTTTTTTTTATTTGTTTTAATTTTTAGAAATTTTGGGGTTTAGGGTGTTACTCTTTAGGACACATTATGTGTGAGATTTTGATTTTTATCTCAAATAATCTTAGTGCTGGATGCTGCCAACACAAAAGTACATAATTTATAAGAAAAATATATTTTTTTCATGAAACAATAAAGTTTTCTAACAAGTGCCAAATGAGGTGGCCAAGCTATGGTAATTAAACTGCTTTATTCTTATTCTGTAAAAAAAGAGTTGGTAGTTATCAGTAATTTCAAACTAGCAGCAACCAAATATATTCTATAATCTTTGAACCAAATATTTTAGACAAAGGATAATTAAAAGCGAATTTAAATAGACAAAAGGTCTTAAATTTTTGTTTTAAAATTACTGTTTTTGTTTATGTTAGTGTAAAAATTAAAAGCTGCCACTTTGCACCTTGTTGTTCCAGGTGGGAGATGTAATTTACACTATTAAATATGACTAGTACCAAAGTAATAAATAGATCTACTTTTATTTAAGTACCTATTACAAAATATAATATTATTTTGAGGTCCACTCAAATTTTGACCAGATGTCATTTTTACCCTTGCTAACAAAATCTTCAATTTTAGAAGAAAGTTCTCCTACTTTTTCTGATAAATTACTTTTACTAACAAAATCAGGTACATTTGAACTAGCTAGTTGAACATAGTCTTTACCTGTTTTCTCCAAAATTTTGACATGTTGATGTGCGAAATTTGGGTCTTTTGTGTAGATATAATATCCCACCACCAACACAGCAAAACTGGCTAATATTATCGCTGTTCCTTGTGTGCCAAAAAATCCTATCAAAAAGTATAGCAAACCTCGCACAGTGTGAAAGACACCTTTAAGAACATTGTACAGACCTTGCAGTAAGTGATAGACACCTTGCAGCAGGTGGTAAGAAAGTTTTGCGATGCTGCAGACGATTCTTCCAGCCAAATAAAAGATTTCTTTTAGGGGTGATTGGTCTTCGTGAGGCCCTTCCGATTCTAATAAGTAAATAAAATTATTAGGTACAGTTAAACAAAGCACCCTCCTAGTGTTTAATTTAGGCTCTTGTTCTACCTTCAACAGGACTTTTGGAGTATTGTAGACCCATTTCAAAATTAAATTCACACCAAAATTACATTAGAATATATAGGAAAAAAATTTAAACTTTTGTTTATTATTGTTTCATATCAGCTGTTGAGCTTTTTTGTGTTGGTCATTATTTCAGTTCTGTTTCGTTGGCTACGAGACGAGTCTGTGGAGACCAACGATGTTGAATTAGAAGGATGCGCTCCATCAATTCGATCTGCCTAGCAAAAGTGGTTGCACTAGGCGGAGCCTATTCTAGCACCTACTAGGGTCACTGCATCACGAAGACGTAGTGTCTTCTTTGGGTAGCGACACGACAGCTAAATATTTTTGGTTATATGACGAATCTGACACTGTCACGAACGTAGCTTTTTATTGTATTTAAAAAAATAAAATGGTTTACAAATGTTACGTAAATAACTGTCCGTCACACTCGGTATATATATTTAGACTGTCCAAATAAACAAACCATTCAAATAATGCTTTTCAGATTGTCGAATAAAAACGATGTTTTTTATGATTTCAATATTTACCCACATAGCGCAAGAAACCAAAAATTATTTGACATGTTTTATGAAATATAGAAAACTATTGTTGGATTTATTCTAGGGCATAAAAGTGTACGTTTAATCCCTTTTTTCATGGACTTAGGTGATTAAAGTAATTTCTTTAAAACTATAAAGGAAAAATTATAGGTTTTTTGCATCATTTTATTTTATTAATATACAAAAAACAAAAAGCTATCATAATTCACGATAACGGTTATTCTGTTGCTTCCAGCTTGGCAGAAGTTACTGTACTTTGCTGATGACTTGGTTGGTTTCGATTATTATTGTGTCCTTTGGCATAGCCTTCATATAAAGGAAGTATTTAACTTTCTAGACTTCTCCAGGATAAAAAACAGGAATACCTTTTCGGTGAAATTTTTTACATTCTTTTTATTGCATCATTTTCGATACTCTGAAAGCTGCTTCTTCTTTGGCGGCCTTTTCAATGCCATCTCAAAGTAGGAATTATTCTTTGGTCCCTCGTTTGTTCAATTTTTAAGAAATTTAATTCAAACTTGTTCTTATTTAGTTTGTTATGAAATAAATATTATTTTTTGCACATTTTTTCTATGTTTGTTAGCGTCTGACGTTTGTTTAATATCTACCATAGCAACGCGCCCAAAGCTCACCAAAAAAATGAAAACTATCACTGCCCGCTGTATTATTATATACCGGGGGTTGACATGCTAAAACTAGAGTACCGGAGTTAAGTGGTTTCTTATTTATTTATTTTATGATTATTATTATTTTTAGTATATAAACATTGGCATTAAAGTCCCTTTTAATCGCTTAACAAATTATAGCCGTCCTTCCAGTCGGGCTTAAAAAATCTTGCCGCGGAATTAATAGTAAACACCGCATATACCTACTATTATTTTATTACGGTGTCCAAACAAAAGCGGGCGGCGAAGAAAACGTCGAAAGAATAAAATGTCAAAGACACGAAAGGTCGAAAGTACAAAAGGTCGAAAAACAAAAGGCCAAAACTTCAAAAGGTCAAAAATACACAAGGTCGAAAGTACAAAAAATCGAAAATAGAAAAGGTCGAAAGTACAAAAGGTCGAAAGTACAAAAGGTCGAAAATACAAATGCGATCAATCGGTGTTTTCCTAACCTTTCTCAATTGATCGCAAACCTATTCTAACCGGTATAGACACTCTCTGACCTTTTTCCACCAAAACACTGTCTTCAAATCACAGGTTTGCTATCAATTGAGAAAGGTTAGAATAATAGAAAATATGTTTCGGTTGGTTCGGTTTGGTATCACACTCTCTACCCAGACAGCACAAGTACGTACTATGTACGTAAAAACTCGTACTAGGTACGTACATGGTACATCCAATTAAACGTAAAATGTACGTACTCTAGACGTACTAACATGGGACATCAAATTAAAATAACAAAAGTGTAGAATTAAGACTAGGTACCATTAAAAACTATTCTGGCTTCCTGAACATTCCTACTTTAGAGTGATCGTCCAGGTTTACCTTAAGGCTCGAAGTCTCGATAGTTTTGAAGTTTGTTTTACTTGATTTAATATTTAAGTAATGTATCTCTAACAATGCCCTTAAATGTTATAATTTAAAGACACTGTATGTTATTTTAAAAACAAATAAAGACTTACTGATCGATGTAAAATACAAAAATAAAAGTTTTGGAATATTTTTTAAAAAATCATGTTTTTGCACAAACTCTACCTGATTGGAAGCACGGCAGAACCACAGAAATGACTTTAGAAACTATAAGAAATTTACAAAAGAGGCAAAATTTAGGGTAACCCCACAGAAATGATATTTTTTATGATTGTAGTTAAGTACTATAACTACTATTATATCTAATAGTAAAAGTATATGCATTAAATTGTTGTAGTATTTTTTGTATTAATTTATATTATAAAAATAAAAAGTTGGTCAAAAACTTAAAATATAAGTATGGTCTTTAATTTTTTTAAAAATATTTTACATACTGTAGGTACTCTAAAAATTCTGAGATCGCTTTACAAACATCTACAAAAATTGTAGGTACTCTAAAAATTCCGAGGTTAATTTACAATATTGTATAGAAATTGCGTGTAGGTACTCTAATTATTCCGAGGTAAGTTGACGAGTCGCCCATGGAAATTCCGAGGCAGGTCACGTGGGCTTGTCGCTACCCATGGAGACGCCAGGCTTCCAGGATGCAGTGACCCTAGCACCTACATCGCGCTGAGCCCAGGGCCGGACTACAGTAATTTCCTGTTTAATAGGGCATCGCTATTAAGAAATTGGGCATTGAAATGTGTATGAAAGAGATTCCTACATATAAAATAAGCTTTATTAAATGGAGGGATGGACAAGAGTGCCAAAATATCTAGATATAAATTACTAAATATAAAACTTTCTCCGTTCCTGGAAGCTTTGCAATATAACAAAAATAATAAGCTTAATTATGAATAACAAATATTAAAAAGCTACCAAAAAAAGAATCACTTGCAGCGGTGAGTCCAAGGTGGGGGACTAGGGGCAAATGCCTCCCGCCAAGAATTTTTTCTATATACGCTAAATAGGTAAAATATGAAAGCGCCTTTTTTAGTATTATTATTATTATTAAAATTGTACCACTTAGTCATACTGGAATATATTTACCCTGAACAACGAACCTGCAGAATTTTTTGCCTGCGGTGCCAATGGTGCCATAAGTACCTACTTACCTTGAAATATCAGGAATGAACAGTGACAGATCAGAGATAGAAAGAAAAAAAAACAGGAATTAAAAGGGACCGTTTGGGAAATAAAAAGTAAAAATTAAAGATGAAAAGTGACAGATCAAAGATAAAAAGTATAAAGCCCTGAGAAAAACTACGAACACCTAAAAACTTCAAAAAAAATTCAAAAAAGTCCAAAAAAATGTGTTAATTGCCTTTTTAACCCTTGACAATTGTTGCCCTCGCAACACTCGTAGTACAAACCTTTCGCCTTGAAATAGAAAGTCCCCAGCTTATCCCTTAGTATATAATATAGCCATAACAAACACAAAAAAAGCACTTCTGATTCCGCCACTGACTAGGTAGCACAAATGCAAAATCTGGGGGTAGCTCTACAAGGTAAAGCTGTAGATTACTTGGTTCAAAATTTTAAGATTTAGCTACACTTACCTTAGCCCCAAAGTTGCTATTAGCTGAGATACACAGTGTTAAACTTTATTTTTTCATTTCAATTTTTTCAGTAAATTTTGTACTAATCAATAATTTTACAAAAAAATTTAAGGTTTTTTTGATAGAGCGATTCGATTTTGATAAAAAATTTGGTGTATATTGTACAGTGTGTTCTCTGGATTACTACCATTATATTAAAATCGGTGTAACTTTTTGTGCCTTGGTATTATGTAAAAAAGTTATACTATTTTTATGCGGCTCAGGGCAACAGTTTTTGAGATTTTTGCATTTTAAGTTTTTATTGCATGGGTCAAAAGTTATTAAAGAAAATAATAGGTGAAATAACAAAATTTGCAAAAATGCAATAAAAACTTTAAATGCAAATATCTTGAGAACCGTTGCTCGGGGCGACGAATTTATTTACCTTTTTTACATACAAATAATGGGGAAAATAATATTTAAAAAAAAAACTAGTATACGCCGAGGCACAAAGAAGTTACACTTATTTTAAATGTAAGGCTAGGAACCCAGAGAACACCTTGTACAAGTTATCGAATCGAAATCGAATCGCTTGTTACAAAAAAATTACTACCCAATTTTCAATGTTAATTGTAAAAAAGTTATTAAGGAAGGAAGACGTGAATTAAATATGTCACAAAATTTTTACCCATGCAATAAATACTTTGAAATGCAAAAATCTCGACAGCTGTTGCTCGAAGCGACATCAAAAAGTATAATTTTTTGATATAAAAATGAAGGCAAAAATCATATTATAAATAAAAACTGGTATACACCTAGACACAAAAAAATTACACCGATTTTAATGTGACCCAGAGAACACCCTGTATTATGTACCATAATTTTTTTGCCGAAAACGAATTGCTCATCCCAAAAAAATTCCAATTTTTTTGCAAATATATTGATTTGTAAAAAAGATATTAAAGAAAAATTAAATCTTGATTAATATCAACTCACTTGTACTAAGGCAAGTGAACCCAATTCGTAATATTTTGATCCAAGGAATCTACAGTTTTATTATATACCATTAGTTCCGGGACACCTCGTACATATGATATTCTTATTTTTTATAATTTATACCTACCTGCAATACTAATTGTACCATTATAAAAATATATGAAATTATATAGTACGGGCCAGTATTATGTTTACAATTTCATATGAAATGGTATTCCACTAATTATTTATTTATCGACGCCTTGTCAACTTCTACAGCCAAGCACTGCATATCAAGCCATTCTTAAACTTCACAATTTTCGTCAAAAATATCCAAAATAGTTCAACTAAATTACTAAAACCCAACAAAAACCGCACACGAAACTCGAACAGCTGACTTGACGTAAATCTAGCACATACAAGCATAGAGTAAGATAGCCTAATTACTTACTCTATGATACAAGTGAAAAGTGAAACCGTTTTGAAACAGGCATGACGCCTCCCTTCTATTCAATCTCGTTGGTGGAGACGTTACCTTCGACAAGTCAAGGCCTTCAAACGAAGAGGGGCAGAGGGAGACTCGATCATTTGTAGCTAAAGGATCCCGGGAACGAAGTCATGCGCTACTTTCTATTTTGATACATCGCTATTTTGATACATTGCTATTTTGATAGATCGCTATTTTGGTATGTCGCTGTTTTGTTACAAACGCTATTTTGATAGTCGCGCTTTCATTACATCGCTATTGCATTACTCGCCATATCGTACGTCGATATTTCGTTCCGGGGCCGGTTTTGTGTAGGAAATGCGGTAAGTTTAAAATTTGAAGCAAAAAAAATAATTTTCAATAGTATTTGTTTAAAAATGAAACTTTCTCATTGTTTTATAACAAACTTCCATAAAGAAAAGAAGATATTATGGTATACCTACATATGAACAGGAACCTATTTGTCTGGGCTATTTATACACTTTTTATAGGCTCTATCTATCGCGTCGTGGCAATATTCGTCTTACTGTAATGAAACAGTGCTACTAATATACCGCGTGAACAAGTCCACATCTAGGGGGCTCAATTTCTATTAAAGGACACAAAACAGATAGAGTTTAGCATTGATGAATAAGAGACGATTCCCGTAGAAGCGTTCCACCGTTGCCAGGTAACAACCTGAAACAATTATTGTTGGGGCGAAAATTATTACTTGACTTGACACTTTAAAATTGAAAATCATTATTTTGATTATCTAGTTTTTAATTTAAATAATTCATTAAACTATTTAGTTTTAGGAACGCCGAATTTTTCGGGTCCATTAAGCGTATTATCCGCGCGGATTTTTCTTTTCTTGGGCTCTGAGTGGTTGATTTAAAAATTTGAACCAATTAAAGCCTGAGACAAAGAATCTGCGCGAATAATACGCTCAATGGACAGCCGGCTTTATTCTGATTGTGTATCATCCCGTTTGGGTTACTGTTCGTTTTTCAAAAACAATACAGTTTGATCAAAAACCTAAATTTTGAGAATGACTTTTTTCGTAAACGTTTGAAATTTTTTTCTAATGATATTTTTTTCGGAAACATATTTTTCAAAGTAAACTTTTTTGAAATAAAATTTTTTCAAAAAATTATTTCTTGCTTTCCTATCCTCCTTTTGGGAGATCGAAATCGGTAATATCCTAACCCTCTTAAACTATGCTCTAAGGTATTTGTTTTAAACTGTAAGCAAACATATCCTAAGCTGTCCCATGGGCGCACCCAGGGGGAGGGGGCCGTGTCCCCCTCTAGCCTAAGTTTTTTTTTTAGATATTTTCCATAAATTTCATGAATGAAAGGATAAAATAGCATAAAATACGCCATCATAAGGCCTCGGTCCTCCCCAAGAAATATTCCTGGGTGAGCCACTGCCTGTCCATTGGGGACATTTTTTGTGGAGGAAAAAGGTCAGGCGGTCTGGCAGGTTAGAGTACGTTTACTATCAATTAATTATTTAGAAAAAAATGTCATTGGAAAAAAATGTCTTTAGCAAAAAATTGTGTGTGCTTAAGACCACACGGCAGAAGTGTAAACTTCAACAAGGCGAAATTATTAATACTGGCCTTCATCTGCATCATCATATCGCTCGCTGAATGTTCCACTCAAGTCGACTGTGTCGACTCGAGCCGACTTCACCCAAATGAGCGTTACATAGCCGAGCCTGACGGCTCAGTTCAATTCACTACCCACAAAAACTGCTAAACGCGCCTAAAAAAGCTTACACTTCAAAAACCTTCTTTTTAAAAAACGGACAGTAACCCAAACAAGATGATACACGATCAGAATATCTTAAAATTCGGCGTTCCTAAAAGTAAATAATTTAATGAAATATTTGAATTAAAAAGTAAATAATTAAAATAATGAATTTTAAAGTGTTATTCTGGTCTCCCCCAACAATAGGGAACTTGCCCAAAAAATCGAATCCTTTAAAAACAATTAAAATCGTAAGGTATTATCATAAGAAACTTCCTAGAAAAAGAAAAATTCCAATAACAATTAAATTACCTGAGAAATAAAGGTTTGAAATTTGAATAACTTGACCTGTTCTTAAAACGCGCTGCCATCGATCCATGCGACCGTTAACCGACATTGAAACAACACGTAAATAATTGATATTGTTATTTCCGGACGTAGTTTTGTCTAAATTTTCTTAATTTAGTGTTTTGTGATTCTGTTAAAGACTGAAAATGGTTGATGCAGGGTTTATAAAAGGACAATCAGACAATTTACCTAGAGTTGATATGTTTATTACTGCATTATACATTAAAAATTCGGAGGATTTTTCTCAAGCTGAAGTTCGTGGTGTAAAAGCTCGCAAGTAAGTAATAATATTTATATATATAACCATACTAATAAGTCTTATTAAAAATAAGTATATTAATTAAGTGAACCTATTTAAAACACTGTTTAGAATGAGCTGTATAAACACAGAGTGGTCCAAATTGGACACTTTTGATAGGAAACGCCCATTTCTAGAGGAGATAGAAAAAAACTAACCTACATGCATAGACGAATGACAGAGATAGACCAGACACTTACACGGTGGGAGTTTTATTACTCAATTGGCGCAGTATACCGGGGTGCCGTGGAAAAACCAGCGCCTCTCTAACTTCGTATTCCGTACTAAACATTTACAGGGGGATTTGAAACAATATAACGCTTGCGCAGATTGTCTCTAAGCTACAGGGTGGCTTTTCAATTTATTGTATACCGGATCGTTCTCCAATCAAGCTACATCTTATAATATGGTGTTTTGAAAAGTTTTTATCAAATTGAATTTTAACACCAAAAAATCCATTCTACTCGTCAATTAAATACATAGTGTTAAATTTAAACTTTGCGCGCTGATAAGAATGAGTTATTTTGTGTCAACGCTCAATGTGCCTAAAAACACTCTATAAACACCAATTAGTAAGGATGCCCAATCAAAGAATTTTTTTATTAATGGCTACTAGCAACAATAAAAAGGAAGGTTGAATTTTTTAAAATTAAATCTAAGGTTTAGAAGTTTGTTTTCCATTGATATAGGTACATACATTTCCTTGAGAGGATAATTTCCTAGTAAAAAAAGGCTCTTTGACGAATATTCTGCAGAAAATTCCTTTTTATTAGTGCATAGAATACATTAACTTAATTATTACAATGCTTTACACATAATATAATGCAAATATAGTATTTTTCTATCAACGGAAACTTTTTTAATTATTTTTTAATGAAAAATATAAACTTATGCAATGCACTTATGATTTCCGTACTCCGTCAAACTTCACGAAATTTTGGTTTGTTGTAGACTGAACCTTTCTTATCAAAAGTTCTCAGGGGCCCAACTCAAATTAATGACCAGTTTTTGAAATACAGGGTGTTGAAAGTGATAATGTCCAAGAAGCATAATGGCTCTTTAGACGGCTTTGCCAAACATATGCGCAATGTTACTATTTCATGTATTTACGATTTATTAATTTCTTTTAATCTATATCTTTAAAACCGTATAGGGTGTTTAAGTAAATATTATTCGAAAGTGTTAATGAGAAACAAGCGTTATTGTGTTTTAGGTTGAACCTTTTGTATCAAGAGTTCTTATGGGCCCAACCTAAATTAATTACCAGTTTTTAAAATACAAGGTGTTGAAAGTGATAATGTCCAAGAAGCATTATAGCTTTTTAGAAGTGTTTTGCAAATATATACGCAATGTTACTATTACACACATTTACGATTTATTCTTTATTTTTATCTGTACCCGTAAAACATTATATACAGGGTGTTTAAGTAAATATTACTCGCAGGTTTTATTGAGAAACAAGCTTTAGTATGTTGTAGACTGAAACTTGATGATCAGATGTTCTTATGATGGGCCCACGTAAATTAATTTCCAGTTTTTGAAATACAGAGTGTTGAGTAATAATGTTCAAAAAGCATAATAGCTCTTTAGACGGAGTTTCCAAACATATACGAAATGTTACTATTACATATAGAGAGAGTAGTTATTAGTTTTTTAATGGTTCTTGACTTATTATGTATTTAATACAGGGTGTTTCGGCAAATGTAATTTAAATAATATTAAAAAATATTTAAGCGTGTTGTACATCTGTACCGTGCCCTGTAAAATGCTATAATGCTTGTTTCTCAGTAAAAATTTTGACTAATATTTATTAAAACACCCTGTGGATAATGTTTTATTGGTACAGATTAAAAATAATAAATAAATCGTAAATATATGAAACAGTAAAATTGCATAAGTGTTTGGAAAATCCGTCTAAAGATAATTCGTCTTGGACATTATTACTTTTAACACCCTCTATTTTATAAACTGGACATTAATTTAAGTTGGGCCCATAAAACTTTTTATACGAAAGATTCAATCTAAAACACACTAACGCTTGTTTCTCATTATCACTTTCGAATAATATTTACTTAAACACCCTGTAGAGAATGTTTTAAAGGTACAGATTAAAAATAATAAATAAATCGTAAATACATGTAATAGTAACATTGCGCATATGTTTGGAGAAGCCGTCTAAAGAGCCATTATGCTTCTTGGACATTATCACTTTTAACACCCTGTATTTCAAAAACTGGTCATTAATTTGAGTTGGGCCCCTGAGAACTTTTTATAAGAAAGGTACAATCTACAACATACCAAAACTTCATGGAGTTTGACGGATTACAGAAATCCCATTAGAGGTGTGCCTGATTCTTTTAGCTATGTGATGTACAAACAGTGGCGTATATAGGAACAAGTTTCGGGGGGGCCCGAGACAGTTTCTAGGGGGCCGAGACCTCATAAGGTCGTATTTTATGCTATTTTATGTTTGTATTCATGAAATAGGTGGAAAATATCAAAAAAAAATCTTAGGTCCCCCGCCCCCACCCCGTATATACGCCACTGTGTACAAATGTATTTAAATTAAACATTATTATATTATATTTGGGTGGTAAAAAAATGTTACGTAAGCTTTTTAAATTAAAGTAAAGTATATCGCTTTTAAGCTACTGTACGAGTGAAACTTTCAGAAATCAGCTTTAAATGTGTATCGAAAAAAATGGCCGCCACATGGACTCTGTAAATTTCAAAACTTAATAAAAACCAATGGTATAGAATAGAGTTTCAGTAGAAAAAAAAATCTAAATAGCATTTACAATGGCGTTTTTAATGTGGGAGATCATTATGCCGGACCTGTATATAAATATAGTGAAATAAACTATGTTTTTCCAAGCGCGGATTCGAGGTGGGGTAACGTGGTAATTATTCCCCTAGAATAAAAAATATGCACTTTTTGTTAATAATTAAAGGGAAAAAAGGAAAATTACCGCCTCCCCCCTTGAAAAAAAGTTTAATAAAAATATATCGTCGATTTTAACCCTTCCCCCCCTTGATTTTGACCTAGATCCGCGCTTGTTTTCTAAATATTAAAATTTAAAACTAAACATTTTAAACTCTGTCCTGGTTCAAATCACACACTATATATTTAACTTAAATTTCGTCTTTCTTCAAAGTTAGCCAGTTTTTAGGGCGAAATATTTTTAGCCACTCATCCAATTGCTTCGTTTGGGAAGGCAATGGCGCTTGCTAACATAGTCTTCGCACCCACCAACACAACATTGTTTTCTTTTCAATTTCTTGGATGGATGGATCGCCCCCATCAAAACGCCCCCATCAAAACGCACAAAATACCGATTGGTCATAATTTAGCAAAACACACCATAAAAATTAAGGTAAAAAGTCGAAAAATAACGAAAAATTGCATCCACAAACGAAAAATGTAAAATGAAATTACATATTTTTATCTATTTTGCTAAAGTCAACAACAACAACAAATTGTCAAAATATACCAAGAGTAGCGGTTAATATATATTGCGACAGCGCAGAACTCTGTCCATAATATTTTTATACAAGGGGTGACGGTCTGTAATCAGCGCCTCTCGAACTTCGTATTCCCAACTAATGTATACAGGGGGTATGTATAACACTATTATGAAAATACCGGGGTGCTTTCCTTACTATAAATAATTAGTTTACTGTGCCTACATGTTACGAGCTCGATTTTTGTTAAAAAAGAATGTTTTTACAGAAATAAAAAATATTCATAAATACAAAAGTTATGAACCGAATGGCCGTTATACTCATAAGGGGCCCGGGATTTTTCTAAGGAGTGACGTCACAGCGGCTGCCGCGCATTTTGCTGTGTTTGAATATACCAGTCAGCGATTCCAACTTTAATTATTTATTGTAAAATAAGTATTGCGATTTAAGGGCTGATATTTGGTATAATGCGTTTTCATACAGAAACACACATTTTAGTAGAATAAAATAAAAATGGGCAAGTTCCCTATTGTTTCAGGTTGTTACCTTTGGCGACGCTCAAACGCTTTCTACGGGAATCGCGCGGTTTCTTATTAATCAATGCTATACTCTATCTGTTTTGTGTCCTCTTATAGAAATTAAGCCCCCTAGATGTGAACTTGTTCACGCTGTATAAGTAAATAAAAGCTTATCTACAAAAAAATGTGAGGCAAATTTTTTTTGGTGGACTATGTATTGTTATGATGAGACGATAAATGATAATTGCGGTTCGGTTCGGTGTTCTGTGATTGTTCCTATGCTAAAATTGCACCGGCTGTGCGCCTATAACTTTGCACTTCCTGTCTAATAAAAAAAAATTATAGTTAAAACGACAGTTTAATAAAAATGTAGAACTACCTGGTCTAGTTTAACAATATATCAAATCTTTAAAAATACCTTGTATATATAAATTGAGCAAAATTCAAACACTAGTAGTTTAAAAAATTATAACATTTTTGATGTAAATACCTACTAAATTGAAGATGATTTTTTTTTAATAAAGAACAACCAGGGCTATCAAAATGGATGGGCCACGATCCTCCACTTTGTTGACGTCACATCCGGGGCTGATTTTTTTTTGATGGTCACGTTACGACACAGCTGATTGTCTTTGAAATATTGAAGTTGGAATGAAGGTTCATGAATATTTGATTTTTTTTTAAATAAAGCCGTTTTTGAGATTGTTTTTACTTTATTCTGGCAGAACAATTTTTTAAAATGTATGGTAATCCCTAATTTTTTATAGCCGCTTTATTAGCTTACATAAAAATTAAGTTTAAAGCAGAAGCGAATGTGACAATCACAGATGACCAAGTCAAATACATGTCAAATATAACAGTTGGCATGTGGTACATCGCGGGTAATTTGAATTTAAAATAAGGAATGCAAAATCTTGAAGATTTTAACCTTTTAATCATGTTGCTTCCTTACAAACCTTTGGTGGAATATCGGGATGATGTCTGAGAATATTTCACTGAAATTTTGCAGAAATCTGTAGTGCCATTTTGAAAATATCATAAAAAAACGTCTGACCTCCCATAAGACTCAATGTAAAATTCAGCCCCGGGAGAACAGCTGATTTTTTCAGGGTCGTGGCCTCTATTTTTGTGTTGGCCTTGGAACAACATATAAACAGGAATATCCTTTAAACTATCTATAACTAAATAATATCAATAGTAATCAAAAAGAAAAATGTGTGAAAAAATTTTACTGCCAAATTCCACAAAATCCAAAAACGAACTTGATGTAATTAGTAAAATGATATGTAATACTTATACTATTTCGAGGTCGGCCGAAATTTTTACCAAATGTAATTAGTCCCCTGGCTGACAAAACCTCCAACTTTGGAAGAAACGTCCCAAACTTTTTCTGATAAATTACTATTATTCGTGAAATCAGTTGTTTTCGAATACACATCTTTAACAACTTTAGAAGATGCTTCTCCAACTTTGGAAGATACTTCTCCAACTTTAGAAGAAATGTGCGCTACTTTTTCTGATAAATTATTTTCACTTACGAAATCAGTCGCAACTCCAGCAACTTTAGAAGATAGTTCCTCAACTTTAGAAGAAAGGTCCGCTACTTTTTCGGATAAAGTATTATTATTATTCGCAAAATCAGCAGCTCTGGAATAGAATTCACCAACTTTTAAACTCGCTGCCTCAATATACTCTGGGTGATTTATGTGTATGTAATACCCCACACCTATTACAGCCAGAATGGCTAATATTTTTTCTGACACTACTTTGCCGAAGAATGCGACTGAATAGTATATGAGACGGCGCACAGAGTAAACAATATCTTTAAGGATATGGTTCAAACCTTTCAGTACATGATAGGTACGTACCCCGTAGCACATAGTATGCAAGTTTTTTTATTTTTACAAATATTCTCCACAGCAAATAATAATTTTGTTTTAGGGTAGGTAACAGTGGTGGTAAATTTTCCTTCTCGTCATCTTCATGTGACCCATCTGGCCTTTTGTTAAGGTGACAATGGCACTGACATTCTAATGGTGAGTCAAGCAGCCATTTTTTTACTTTGACTTGGTTTCGACCTTCTAAGGGTGACTGGTCTTCCTCGAGTTTTTCAGGCCATTCTAAAGAGTAAACAAATTTATTGTTATTTACATGCTGAGTATGTTTGTGGGAATTCAATTAGTTTTAAAAAAATATGTACCGTACATATTGATCATTTTGGGACACATGATTATATTCAGGCATGGATGACAATCAAATAAGCATTGTGCATTAGGGGTTTTAGCCCAACTTTTTCTCCCCTCCACTGAAAGCACCAGCAACTCTTCCCCTTGGTCTTGTAAAACAGCCGGACTTCTAGAAAATCGAACTTTTTCTCTCTCCTCTATTAAGCAACCCTTAACGGCACAAAATTTGTTTATGTCGTAAGACCATAAGTTTAAGTGTGCTTGGCTGCCAGGGCCATGACGAATCTGTCTTCACACACATCAAATTCTGACATAGTCCTGGCAGCCAAGTACACCCGGACTTTTAAAGGGCTTGAGTTTGCTTTGCGATCAGAAGGGTCTGTTCGATTTATAGGAAAAGCTTGATACTATTATCCGCGCTAATATATTTTTACCGGAGGTAGAAACGCGGCTTGGGCATCAGCGAAGTAGGCAAAGCTGAAGGTATTCAAGTCAATTCTTTGGAAGCGATGTTAGGAGGATGGTACTGTGTAAATGCCTAGATGGCGTTGCAAAAGAAAATTGTCTACCATGAGACCTAATGTAGTATGAGTCTGTGCAACACACTTAACATTGACAAATAAATCGAGAAAGAAGAAGACACATATGACCAATGACGTCCATAATTCATGCATATATAAGACATAACAATGATTAAAAAGAGCCGACAAAATATCGTACCAGAAGCGTGAGAATTGAGGGCTTAGGTAAAATAAGGCACAACTCACTATGGATGCATTCACGTAAAATAATCGTGAACTTGTATGCATTTATCACCCAATATTTCGAATAACAATACTTTATGCATTGCAATATTTTTCTACAATTCAATGTATCTAAAGATTGTTATTCCTTTTCTATGTACCTATCCTTTTCCATCTAAAAAACATCTCCAAGATATCTAAGTTGAATTAAAAGCCATGATCTTGAAAACTTTATAAACATTTTAAGAAGATTTGGTAAAGTTCAGTAACAGTTCCACCTATCACTATGATGTCATCAATATAAAGTGCTACCCCATATGCTTCATATCGATATAAAAAACATAGTATCCATAATTTGTAGTAAAATGATCAGTTTTTATGCAGATTTATGCTGGTAAATCATTAAGCATGGCAATATTTTTCTACAATTGAAGGGTGTCCGGTAGTGCCAATTTTCCAAAAAAATCGTATTTTTGCATAAAAACATTCCAAGTGCCATCGGACATATCCTTAAACCAAGCTAATTGCCATGCTCACCTCATAGTGTTGCAATGCATTGGTAAAGTTGGGGGAAGCTACAAATGACATGACCTATTACGGTTATTTTCCTTAATTATCTCTATTTTCCAATTTTGGCACTGTTTGTACCTGACACCCTTCAATGTGATTTTTTATAATTGCAAGATCGCTATAACTCGGTTATTATTGGGAGTAGAAAGTTCAAACAAAAATTGCTCGGTTTGGTAAATTATGGCCACTTTAGACCCACCATTAGTATTTTTTTATAGGTTATAATATACAGGGGGCGACAATCAGATCAATTTTTTTAAAGGGAACACCCTATATATTTTTGTATTTTTAAGTTCCGCAAAAAATTAGCTTTACAGATATTGACGATTGAAATTCCGAAAATTAGCAAATTTTAAATAGGTATACGGTGCGGAGTATTTAACGTATAGACTGTAAATAACAAACTGAAACAATATTGACTGACAGTTTGATAACTATAAATAATCATCTTTGTCAATTTTCATAGAAATTTAAAATCAAAAGACGACAATTTTTTTAATGTTTTAATTGTTTTAAATCCATAAATAAATAAAAAGTAACGTAACAAATGGTCAAACCTATCACCATTGACTTCAATACATTTTTGAAACCGGTCTCTTAAATTATTTATTGTCCTTCTTGCACTAATGCGGAAGATACTTTTCTTATAGAAATTTGTGGGCTTTCTTGAAAATATAGTAAAATATTTAAATTAGCCTCTTCGTTTGGACGAACAACTCGTTTTTTTCGTTCCACAGACGATGTTTACGAAATTTTCTATATACCTATAAGAATTGTGGATATATTAGGACATTGTCGGGCTGGATACAGGGACCCAATTCTTGAACCACTCGGATTTTTTGTCGTATACGAGTAAAATATGAATGGTGGTTTCGATGCTCGAAAAAATTGCTATTCTTGAATGCCACTCGAACGCCAATTCCGTGTACGACTTTTTTTTTCGACTACACTACTTGGCAACGCTGTTTTCGTATAATTTTGGCCAACCCAACGCCGGTATGTCCGCCTAAACTTGCCGCGATGAAGTAAGGTTGACAGTAGATGGACATACTACCGCCTTTGTTTTTGCAATTTTTTTTTAAAAAGTGATTTATTTTCTAGATATATGTTTTTGTTTTAATAAAAAAAGAAGCTGTGGTTTATTTTGGTAAAGGCAATTATTGTGTAATCATTGGTAACGGTAAGTACCAAATTATAGTAATGGAAATTTGGGGCCTAGGGGCATCTAACCTCTTTGAAGTGTAGAAATTTGGGGGTGAAATTCGCAGTTGAATTTTGAGACTGCTTAAAAGAAAACAAATAAACTTCATAAGTATTCTAAAGGGGTCTTAAACTTGAGGCTTTGTTTGTAATGAGTGGCCAGTGTTTGACGAACTTGCATACATCAGGCTTTGACAAAAATTGTACAAGTGTTAAGTATCATAGGGGTTTTTACTGAAACATTTGGAGTTTGCATTTTGTCTGTAGTATAGAAACAATTTAATTTTTTGCTCCCAGTGTTTTTTTTTCAGTTTCTTTTTGAGTAGAACAGTTTTGCCTTTTAGGCTGATAAGCATAATAAACATTTCAAGTAAAAATTGACAAAATCAGTAACCTTTGTTCAAAAAACCCATTTTTTTGTTTAAATTTGAATATCATTACCTGTCGATTAACTGCAAAAAAATTTAAAACTGTTGTAGACTAAAACAGCCCTCATATGATCAGTATGATTTGATTTGAATATGATGTCTTTGTTTTTCAAAAGTTATAAACAAGGACATATATAAAAATCTTGCCAGTAATACGGATCCAGTGTGGTCTGCTGTGGTACACTCAATGAAAAAACTTTTTGTTACAGGTTTCTCAGAGAAGACATGAAGATAATTTTTGAGGTGTGAAGCAGTTTTTACCTAGCGGTCCTGTTGCAATGATGATCCTACTAGAAATACTCAGATGCTTTTGGTGATCTATTAACTTTTAAAGAACTTTTTTAAATAAATTATAAGTAAAATAAAGTTTATTGTAGTTTTATTGTAAAAAAGATTATACAACTTCTGACATAAAAGCTTATACAGTGAGAACGAGCAAGTTGGAATACATTTTCTAGCAGGTTAAATTTAAAAAAATTTTGAATAAACCAAAATCATGCCCACTGAGATTTTTAATGAGCAATATTTTTGATGATTTTTTTTGGACAGAACCCCAGAAAGGGATCCAACAAGATAAAACTTGTGGCACCTTGTTGCAAAGCCTATTGAAAAAGAAAAATTATGGTTCACTTTTTTTTGGAAATCTGTCAAATTAAAAAAAAAACATTTTTGTGTGCTACAAGTTGAGTCTACCATTCACACCAAATGTTACAAGAATTGGGTCCCAGTTCTCGATATTCTCTCGCAGTAGCAGTGGCATTTTTATTATTTTTCGCATATAATAAAAGCATTGTTGATAAATATTTGAAATTTGGCACTGACAATGTCATTAGGATCCACACATCTTAATATTGTTTGTGACTTGTCACAGGAAATACTCCGCACCGTATCTCGAAAACTAACAAAGATAGAGCCATAGTGTTACATATATCTGTAAAGCTAATTTTTTGCGGAACTTAAAAATACAAAAATATATACGATGTTCCCTTTAAAAAAATTGATCTGATTGTCGCCCCCTGTATATTATAACCTATAAAAAAATACTAATGGTGGGCCTAAAGTGGCCATAATTTACCAAAGCGAATAGTTTTTGCTTGAACTTTCTACTCCCAATAATAACCGAGTTATAGCGATCTTGCAATTATAAAAAGTCACCCTGCACCTATACTTTTTCAACTAAAACATCTCCAAGATATTTAATTTGAAATAAGCAATCATGCACTTTTCTTAGTTCAATTAAAAGCCATGATCTTGAAAACTTTGTAAACATTTTAAGAAGATTTGGTAAAGTTCGGTAACAGTTCGATCTATCACTATGATGTCAAGATATAGTGCTACCCATATGCCTCATATCGATATAAAAAACATAGTATCCATAATTTTTTCTAAAATGATCATGATTGGGGGATGCTCGGGGCCCCGGCCCCCACTAAGCTTTAGATTTTTTTATATTTTTTCCACATATTTAACCCCCCCCCCCCCCCCCCCAAGAGGCCTCGGGCCCTCCAAGACATATTCCTGGGTGCGCCACTGCAATAAAGTATTGGAATTTGTTACGGATAATAATAATGTAAAAATTTTTATAAATGATGCCTTTCTACAAAAACTTTAAATTAATACTATACCTTTACCATTTTTAACATAAAAATATTTTTTAAACTTATGTTTTATTTAAGCTTTTTTTTAGTTATTAAGTGTATGACGACTCCATGTATCTGTACATTTGTATAAATATGGTAATAAAGATCTATCTAATAAGTGTACAAAATCTAGTGTTGCTTTTTTACTTTATTATGTAAGAAATTGTTCACCCTTGCCTCACCAAATCTAAATTGTCATACCTGAGCCTGACAGTGATTTCCTATTTTTTGGTTATAATTTTTGAAATGTTTTCCTCGATTTCGCATTGGCGGCTTGTTCTTATTTTAAAATACTTTGCTCTGGTGCAGTCAGTCATAAGCTATGGGAATCATAAATTGGTTGAGTCATTTATGAATCAAGCTTATATCCATTAAATATATTGCAAAAAAGTTTTATTAGACATTGGGAGGTTGGGCTACAGAAGCCACACCGAAAATACTTTCAAGATATTGAATATTCTTAATAAACTATAGTGCATAAATATAATAGGCTTTTTTATAATGGCGGTTCTTCATTGGCATTTTACCATTTAAAGTAAATATGTCATGACGTTACCGCCAAAATGAAAAGAACAAACTATATACACCCTATATCATTATTTTTAAGACAACTTTTGACAAGTTTTTTCGTTTGCCTATGCTATTTGTTATGGTAAACAGCTGATAACTGTCAAAAAGTTATCTCAAAAATTATGGTATGGAGTTTATGCAAATTCATTAAATTACATCACAGAACAGATATTGGTATCACCATTAAAACAATAAATTTAAATGTTTTAAACTCTATATCATAATTTTTGAGATAACTTTTTGACAGTTATCAGCTGTTTACCATAACAAATAGCATAGGCCAACAAGAAAAAGTTGTAAAAAGTTGTCTCAAAAAGAATGATATGAACTATGCCCAGAGTAAGACTGTCAATCAATGTCACAATAAATGTTTTTCTTTCTTCAAACAAAGATTTTTAACGAATTACCAGTTACCTTAAAAGAACAATTAACTAAAAAATTCTTGAAAAATATTAAAATATCAATGCAAACATTCAACATTCAAATATTATCTAGACCCTGAATGAGGCTCAAAAATGCAAATTGAAGAAGGAATTAAATAATTTCGTTTTTTAGGTATTTACCCATTTGCAATAAAAACCCAAAGATTATAATCAATTAGATCTTTAATTAATTACCTAGCAAATCTGGTCTTCATTTTTATATAAGATTTTGTATTAAAACAGTATTTTTTCACTTACAAACTTAAAGTTTAACATTAGAATGTTTAAGTTAAAAACAAAATATATATATTTTTTTTATATTGGGACTTTCCATCCATAGCTAGGATCAATCGCCCATGTCTTTTTATCCAAATTTTTGCCGAGATATGCCTTGTTAAGACGTTACAAACACAACCATAAGCCCAGGTGGGACTCGAACCCAGAAGATACGCAGCGCGAAAGCCTACGCGCGGTCGGTCCAGCCAGTCATATAGCAAGCACTGCAGCAAAATGCACGAACCAACGGTTCCCATCAAAAACAAAATATAAAACATATATTTTTAAGAAATGTAAAAAAAGTAAAATCGAGAGTTTATAGGTAACAAAATAGACAGATTATTACAAATTGTGAAAGATTATTATTTATTTATTAAAATAAATTCATAAGTATCTACAATAATTTATTTACTTTACTTTAGTTCATTTGTTTATAATTTATAACTTTAGTTAATCTGTTAATAGTTTCTAAAACTTCACTCCTTTATTCAGTGCATAGAGTATTTAGTTCCTCACACCAGCAAAAAAGAGCGAATTCATACTAGACATATGACCTCTCCCCAGCGTTGCCACCCTCGACCCTAAGGTCTTCAGTAGAAGGCTTCGAGAAAAATCTGTAGATTTTTTAATCATCTTAGTAAGCAGTGCTGGAGAACTATCGATAGTTTGGATTGATTTAGTAGGTAAATTGTATTTCTACCATTTGTTTTTACTGACAAAATACCAAAATTAAGAATTAAATAAAAAAATTAGGCACATATTAGGTAGATAATATTATACATGAAAATCGTGTGAGCAGTAATTTTCTGGGAATCATTCAATTTACTGGCAAGTAACCTCAGGCGATTCACAAGGTCGGAGCCAATCGAGTCTCTTCGCGCATCTTCCTTTTATAATAGCGTGATTTAATGCCTCTTGCGGCTGAGTATATCGCAAAATCCAAGAGATGCCGCCATAAATACACTTTTAAAGACAATGGCTTGAAATAAAATTTTGATTCTACAAAGGATCTTACATAAAAAGAATATTTTATTTATGGTGTTTTTTTTAATCGCAATCACGAGGCATATCAAAAAAAGTTTTTATTGAAAAAAAAATGGGTAGAAAGCTATGGTATTTTGGTATATCGTAAAGTAAGGTTCAATCGGTAGATCTACCGAAAAATCGGTAGAGGTGGCAACACTGCCTCTCCCATGTATTTTGTCAAAGTGCTGAAAATAAACTATAAAAATGTGGTTTTAACACAGTCTAAATATCTTTTTAATAATAACTGAGTTTCAAGTTTGCAGCATAACTTTTAATTTCTAGATAAATAAATATATAAAGTTTAGGTACCTTCAGATCATAAAACATCTTTAGAAAAAAACCGGGCCGCCAATGCGAAACCGAGGAAAGCATGTCAAAAATAATAACTAAAAAATAGATAATCAATGTCAGGCTTTGCTTCTTATAAAGCTTGCTTTTACAATGAGTGTCCTTAGTCATACCCACCACAAGTATATTTTGCCATAGACAGTTACTCTATCTTGATGACAGTTACACTTTTGTGACATTTCGAACCTCTTTATTTATCATATGCATAGTGATAGTCTCTGCGTTTGTTTTTTGTCAACCTACAGTCAGCAGCTTTTTATCCAGAGACACTGACAGCTTTACCTTTAATTTTATACCAACATGACATATTTACTTTTTAATAAATTTCTGGTTAGGGAATATGTTTATTTCATGTCAAAGTCACAAAAGTGTATTATTATGGCAAGGACTATATATAATACCTTTGTCCTGGCTTTCTTCTTCAGCAAATATTTTCGAGTATTGGGTACCCATATTGTTTATCAGCTGCATAGATAATAAAGATGGGCGATATATCGATCACTGCGATTCAGTAACAGTGAAACAAACATCACTGGCGCTACCGGTTATCGAAATTCTGCACAAGCAGTTATTCAGTGATTGGTAAATATTATTATTGGTATCTGAGGAACGTCGCGTCTCACGACGTCGTCGTGTCTCTGGTGGCACCCGAACGCATATTTGGCAGTGAAATCGCGTTTCACGTTTCACCGTAATATACGAAAACGGTGATCAGGGAGCAGCTTCTCGCTCCTTTTTTGTTATGTACGGTAACGGCGCCCGGTACTTACGGTGGCCGGCCGTTAATGTTACCACTATTTTTTAAGGTTAGTTTTGTATTGTTTTGTTTAATGCAGTCGAATTTTTTACTATAATTAGGTAGTTTGGTTTGTAAAAAGCCATAAATCTAATAAAAATAAATTAACGAATATCATGGGCGCGCCCAGGGGGGGCCGGGGCCCGGGCCCCCCCAAGCCTTAGACTTTTTTACATATTTTCTACATATTTCATGATAAAACACAAAAAATAGCTTAAAAGTTGATATCATGAGGCTTCCGCCCCCTCCCAAGAGGCCTCGCCCCCCCCCCCCCAAGACAGATTCCTGGGTGCGCCACTGCAAATATAAATAAACAAAAAGTTGAAGGTGTGTGAATCTACTAAATTAACGTTTGTGTTGTGTTATCTTAAGTGTTCCAAAATCTATCTTTTTTGCACTGAATGTTGCCGTTATTCTTAGTAACAATAACGGTAACAGCTGTCAAATTTTCTGTTATTTTACCTGACCCAAAATGTCCCTATTTTCAACTAGCCGGTTAAATCATAAATAGCACTACGGAATATTTGGTAATTTTTATAACCGTAGTAACCGAAATAAAACCGCAGCCGCAGGGGATGCTCTCCGTAATACTAGGTAAAATAGTGAATGAATAATATAAATATTTTACTAGGTAAAATAGGGAATGAAGAATATGAATACTAGAAATATTTTATACAGTGATTGAAATCACCGTTAAAAATCACTGGTTACTTATAAATCGCTGTCGCTACTTCACCGGTTAGTCGAAAATCACTGTTTTGCCCAACTCTAATAGATAAACACAGCCTGTCGGTGTACTGTGATATAGTTCATTCCATAATTTTTGAGATAACTTTTTGATAGTAATCAGCTGATACCATAACAAATAGTATAGGCCAACGAAAAAAAATCGTCAAAAGTTATCCCAAAAATAATGGTATGGACTTTAGATAAACGACCGCGGTTCAGTCCTGATCAGCTGTTTCTCTTGTTTTTTTTGTTGGGTCTGGGCTTCAACTGTCGATAGAATTTTTGCTTGGCCACAAATGAAGTTTTATCTCGTTGGCTGTGCAGATGAACTACAATCCTCAGATTTTTTTGATTGTCGATCAGCTGATTGTCAATATACCGCCAACTGCGAAAAAGTTAGGTTATGAAACTGTAAACAAAACTTGTATTTTTTCAGATATATTCAGTTTTTAAGCAGTTTTCGAGATGGATTTAATCGTGAAAAAACTTCAAAACGCTCTAAAATTAAGCGGCTTCAACGTGCGCCGAGAGTTTTGTACTTACCTAATTGAACAATTTCAAGAAAACCGAATAAATTTAAATTCAAAAGAGCAGTTTGATGAAATTGTGAAAAATATTTCTACTAGTTTGGAAAATCAATGCGTCTCAGGACACAGCATCGAAAGACAACATATCGAGACCGCGGTCGAGGTCTGCCTCAAATCAGGCTGTGACAGCACAGAGACTGTTTTTAATGTTATCAATGCTTTTGATTTTCCCAAATTATCGTAAGTTTAATTCTTTTGCATATATAAGCTATGCTAGTATTAATAGTGCCAGCAAGTGAAAAATCCCTAAATTAATTTTATCAGGTACAATCAAGATCGCAAACTGTACTATTTGGAATCCAAAATTAGCAACATCCTGCCCAATGCAGATGCCAAAACAATATTGTTTCTTAACAGATACTCACAAATCCTGCAAAGAACAAGAAGAATATTTCAACACAGTGGAGTTTTGTGTGGGGAACAGAATGCCATGAAATTGCAGACAGTTGACTTTTTGCTGACTCTGTCAGAGGTTAAATTATACAAAACTCTTATATTAGGTAAGTTATTTTTGCTACATTTTATTTTAACTTAAAAATTATTCTCTATTTTAATTGAGTTTTGCTTGTGGCGAAACTCAATAACTAAGCGCCCTTAACACTGTAACATTATTTATTTTTTTATTACTCAAAAATTATTTGATCTGGAATAATAAAACTTGGCACAATTATTTAGAACTAATAAAGGATCAAAAATTTTATAAAAAAAAGGGAAAATTTTAAATACGGCAAAATGGGGAAAAACTGTAAAAATTGGCCTTTTTTGGATGTAGCTCCATTGGCACTCGAGGAGATTTTTCTAGAAACTCTTTGGGGCTTTTCTGAACCCTTGCAGTGCCCCATTTTTGCCACACGGTAAAATTGGTCAGAATTTGACATTATTTTGCCGTTTGTTTAAATATATCATTTATTTATTTATTTTATTTATTTATTTATTTAATCAACGTATAAGGTACATTTTCAAGTAAATTAAATTAAATACAGTTGTTTAAAATCCTAACTTATTATTGCACAAGCAATGAGCAATAATAAATCACCAAACAATTTTATGTAAGAACAAATTTTTTTGCAGCTGATTTAAATTTTTCTAAGTTTGAAAAATTAAAATAATCAAGTTTAGAGTAATGTTTATTAGCAGTGTTTGATATTCGGTTTACTGGACAATGGAGCAAGTAGAATGCTCTACAGTATGGCACATGTAGAAGAGACTGGTTACGAGTGTGATAAGCTGGAACATGTATTTTAAGAGTTTCTAAACATTCAGGACTCTTAGTAATGTTGTTAAAAATTTTATATACAAAGCACACATCGTAATACTCTCTTCTGCTGGACAAACTGTTCAGATTAAGGTAGGACTGAGTTAAGTCTCTTGTAAGATGTGTGCCAGTTTTTGAAAGAGTGTAGCATGCAAACTTTAGAAATTTGTTTTGGACATTATTTAATCTGTCTATGTGGATTTGATTATAAGGACACCAAATAATATTAGAAAATTCAAGTATTGACCTACAATATGAAATATACAGTGTTTTCAATGCAAAAACATTTGTAAAGTCCTTACATGTTCTTTTGATGAACCCTAGCATACAGTTCGCCTTATTGATAATATTCTCATAATGGGTGTGGAAGGACAGTTCACTATCCAGGTAAACACCTAAATCTTTGATGACTGTAACTTCCTCGAGAATAATGTTATCAATAGAATACTGAGCTGGCAATTTTACGGTTAGCCGGCTAAATCTTAAAAATTTGCATTTATCTGGATTTAAAGACATATCATTGGCCTGGCACCATGAGAAGACAATGTCAATATCTCTTTGTAGCTGCAAAATATCTCTTAGTGACGTGATTTTAATAAAAAGTTTTAAATCGTCAGCAAACATTAGGAAATGACAAGAGAGTAATTCGCCAAGGTCATTAATAAAGAGGATGAAAAAAAGGGGTCCCAGGTGCGACCCTTGGGGAACGCCAGATGTTACTGTGAATGGATTAGATAGGTGACCATTAATTTAATTAATTACTCTAAAACTATTAAACCGATTTTAATTAAATTTTGTACTCTTGTAGACCCAAAGAAATCCTAGGTCACTGATTATTTAATTTTTGCAGTTAAAAATACTGAATTGAGGAAATTTTTTGCCCTTACACTTTTTGACAGTTCTTGAACTGCTCTTTTTAACAAAAGTCCAAAATATTTTTTTTTAAATGTTTGACTATTAAGTTTTATTGTTTTTGAGTTTGGAAAAAAATATTAAAAAATACGCAAAAATCTCAACAGAAATAACACACAGTTTCACAAAACTCGTGATATCTTTTAAACCAAGGGGCTGAATTTGACAAAAATTATATAACTCACTTGGCTGTACCTCTTTACGTTCAATACAATTTATAGTTTTAGCTTTCATGTAGACTGCACTGATGTAGTGCACTTAACATTTGTCAAAACAGTCTAAAATTTAAACAAATCTTATAAAATTAAAGGAATTTGCAAATATTATTTAAAGTATGTACACAATAATAATTGAGTTAATGTTAAAGAGGAAGAAAAAATATATAAATGACATGTCACTTTTGAGTTATGGCAAATTTCAAGTTTGTAGGTTTATTCATCATCATTTACCACAGAAAATATTGGCAAAGTGTTAACAAAATAGAAAACTATACACAAATTGGTTATAATTGAAACTTTTTTAAAGGCATTGAGCCTGTAGCATGAGCAGACTGAGAGCTACAATTTGTTAAATAATAAAATAATTTTTAAATACCAAATTGCAAATAATGCAAGTAGTTAGTAGGTAACCATAAACAAGTTAAATTAAAGAAAGAAAAATCAGAAAAAAAGTTGTATTCGGCCGTCTCTCTAGCTTTCCAAGGGTGTCACATTGACCATGCCGTGTTCTGAAGAGTCCCTTAAGGACAAAACAGCTTTCGAGCTGCCTACGAAAATTTTTGTTTTCTTTATTCACGGGTACTAAACTTTATATTAAAAAATTTTTGTTTAAAAAAAACTGAGAATTTGATAAAAATCGGTCCAGAAGCTTAGGCTATTGTACAGACAGACATCAATTGCTAATTTAGGTTAAAGAGAAGAACAAAAGTCTTTTCTTTTCCAGGTTCCCTTCTTCAGGTGTCTGAAGGAAAATATTTTCTAGAAGATCCAACAGGCATGATAGAACTAGATTTAATAAATGCCAAATACCATTCTGGTCTGTTTGTTGAAAACATTTTCGTGCTCGTCAACGGACATTACGAAGACAAAATACTGCACGTCTCAACAATTGCCCTGCCTCCAGGAGAAGAGTACAAAGATTCCCGGCCCACTTTTGGAAATTTGAATTACTTTGGAGGCAATTCCCCGGTACCGCTGCGAGATTCGAAAAATTTGAAAAAACATTTGACAGAAAATCAAAAGGCGACTTTTGTGTTCTTTTCAGATGTGTGGCTGGATAATCCGCAAGTTTTTGATAAGTTAGAAAAGGTTTTTGAGCAAATTTCGTCGTTTTCCCAACCTGTGGCGTTTGTTTTTATAGGTAACTTTATGTCAGGCTCACAAGGAAACGATTCCATTGACACTTTAAAAAGACTGTTTAAGCGACTGGCAGTTTTAATATCAAAATATCAAGAACTGACACGTTCAAGTCATTTTGTATTTGTACCAGGCCTGGCGGATCCTTGCATTCAGCACATTGTTCCCAGACATGCTTTGCCAAAATACATAACCGAAGACTTTACAAAAGTCATACCGAACGCGATATTCGCAACAAACCCATGCCGAATACAGTATTGTACAAGAGAAATTGTAGTTTTCAGAGCGGACGTTATGGCGAAACTACAACAGGGTACATTGCACAAACCTTTGAAAAAAGACTTGCCAGACTGCATGGCGAAAACGGTGATAAGTCAAGGTCACTTGAGTCCAATGTCTTTAAATGCTTTGACAGTACATTGGGATTTTGACTATACACTATCTTTATACCCTCTGCCCGATTTGGTGGTGATAGGGGACAGATCTGAATTTTACCAAAGTACCTATAAGAACTGCAAAGTGATAAACCCAGGTCAGTTTTGCGTCGGCGAGTATCCATTCAAACTGTATTTTCCTAGCAGTGAAGATGATGAATGCGTGCAAGATTGTGCGGTCGAAAATTTAGAAAATCAAGAAGAAATGGAAACTGAAACGTAAATGTTGTGAATCATTTATTTTAAAACTTATTCACACACAATATTTCTTATATTTTAATAACTTTTGAAGATATTTCTTTATTTTGTCTACGAGAATTCATTGACACTTTAAAAAGATCTTTTAAGCGACTAGCAGTTTTAATATCAAAATACCCAGAACTGACACACCCAACTCATTTTGTATTTCTACCAGGCCTGGCAGATGCTTGTATTCAGAACATAATAATTCCTGAATATGTTTTTCCAAAATACCTCACAAAAGACTTTAGAAAAGTCATACCTACGCCCTTTCCGTGACAAACCCGAGCCGATTATATTGTACAAGAGAAATTGTAAGTGGACATTATGGAGAAATGACAAGGCTTACGGTACTGCATAACCAAAACGGAAAAGTCAAAGTCACTTGATTCCAAGAATGGGGTTTTATAGTTGTTGATTTGCGTCCACTATCTGACAGAGTTTTGTTTTAGATTTGTTATTTGTAAAGAAGGCTAGGTGGGGTGCTTATTTCAAATACTATTAAAAAATCTGACTATGCATATCGGAACTTTTTTTGGAAGAGTATGAAAATTTATACACAATTTCAACAGATGCGACATATAAAACAAAATTTTGTCATAAAATAAAATCTGTATCTGTTGGAAAAAAAACAATAAACAAAATCAGAAAAATTGACCCAAGAAGGATCCAAAAGTCAAACAAAACCGCAAAAAATATAGTTAAAATATTTAAAAAAAACTATCAATTTAATTTTTAAAGTAATATTCGCGGTTTTTAGTTAAGTTATTGAGAAACTGCACATATTATTCTTTAATGTTCTGTTTGGGGTATGCAACAACGAGATATCCTGTAATATTTGAGCTAGGCCATCAAAAACTCGTCTAAGTGCATTATCCCGAATCACCATTTGTTTTGGTGATCCGTGGCATTATTCTACGTTTTCTATTAATTTGTTGCACTTTACTTATACTTATACTTTACACTTTATTAGCTATAAATAGCTCTTAATTATTACAATGCATTACCTACTTACTAACAAATGACCTAACTACTACTAACTAAACTTGTTTAGATTTAATTTTAAACTTGTAAGGCAACATTTTCCAAGACATATTTTTTACATTCCAGCTTAAAATTATTTACAGACTGTATATTTTTAAGTTCCACTGGAAGATTGTTAAACAATATTAATCCTTTACTGTAAATAGTATCAACTCTGTTTTCTACAATGCTGACATAAAAGTCATTTCTTGCACGAGATCTTGTATTATACTGATGAATATTTTGAGTGAATGTTAATTCTTCGCTTAAATAGTTTGGTAACATTTTATTTTTTAATTTAAAAACAAACAGTAGCATATTATATGTTAGTCTTTGATAAACACTCATTAGAGAAAGTCTGTCGAGCATGTTTTTAATGGAAGTTGTTTTTTTACACATTAATATAGCTCTTAGTGACCTGTTTTGAATTTTTTGAAGATATTGGATTTCCCCATTATTTAAAAAGTATAATAAAGTGGAACAGTAGTCAAAATGGGGAGCAATAATTGACTTATACACAACTAACTTGGAAAAACATGATATTTTTTTATCCAAACGATATAAATAATATGTTTTTTTTGCAATTTTCTTTTTAATGTTATTACAGTGTTCTTTCAGATTTAACTGTTTATCAATAATAACACCAAGGTATTTATGTGTGCTTACTTCTTCAATTTGACAATTGTTTACTGTAATATTAATTTTTTTAAGATCACTTTTAGGTCCAGTAGTGGCTTTATGATGGTTCTGGCCCACTTTGGGGGGGGCCAGGGCCTTATTCGACGACCCCTAAAATCAGTCAAATTTACTAAAAACGAGTGAACCGTAGCAAAAATTGAACGAAAAAATCGAGTGAACCGAAGCAATCGACCCCTAAAATCAGTCAAATTTACTAAAAACGAGTGAACCGTAGCAAAAATTGAACTAAAAAATCGAGTGAACCGAAGCAATCGATCTCTAAAATCAGTCAAATTTACTAAAAACGAGCGAACCGTAGCAAAAATTGAACGAAAAAATCGAGTGAACCGAAGCAATCGATCTCTAAAATCAGTCAAATTTACTAAAAACGAGCGAACGTAAGCAAAAATTATATGAAAAAATCGAGCAAACCGAAGCTGTCACGCTATTCGACGACCTCTAAAATCAGTCAAATTTACTAAAAACGAGCGAACCGTAGCAAAAATTGAATGAAAAAATCGAGCAAACCGAAGCTGTAGCGCTATTCGACGACCTCTAAAATCAGTCAATTTTCGTAAAATTGAGCGAACCGAAGGAAAAAATTTAATAAAAAATGTCTTTAACCGAACCAAAAAATTTCAAAATTCCCATCTTTTGAAAAAAAAAATCATCGAAAAACCCAGAAATCAATGAATTTTACGAAATTCGAGCGAACGTAAGCAAAAATTTAACGAAAAAGGTCTCTACGAACCAAAAAATTTCAAAATTCCCATCTTTTGAAAAAAAATCAGCAAAAAGCCCAAAACTTCGCTATTCGAGGATTCAAAAATCCACTAATTTTACGAAAATCGAGCGAACGTAAGCAAAAATTGAACAAAAAAGGTCTGTAACCGAACCAAAATTTTCAAAGTTCCCATCTTTTGAAAAAAAATAATCGAAAAACTCAAAATTTCGCTAGTTGAGGACCCAAAAATCCACTAATTTTACGAAAATCGAGCGAACGTAAGCAAAAATTGAACAAAAGATTTCTAAGCGAACCAAAAATTTCAAAATTACCAACTTTTGAAAAAAAAAATCATCGAAAAACCCAAAAATCGAGCTATTGGAGGACTCTAAAAACAATTAATTTTACGAAAATCGAGCAAATCGAAGTAAAAATTTAACCAAAAAGTTCCCTAAGCAAACCAAAAATTTCAAAATTCTCAACTTTTGAAGAAAACAAAACCTTCGAAAAATACAAAATTTCGCTATTCGAGGACTCTAAATCAATTAATTTTACGAAAATCGAGCGAATCAAAGCCAAAATTGAACGGAAAAGGTCTCTAAGCGATCCAAAAATTAAAAAATTCCCAACTTATTCCTAACTTTTGAAAATGAAATCTCGAAAAAACACAAAATTTATGCTATTCGAGGATCCTAAAATCAATTTATTTTACAAAAATCGAGCGAACCGAAGCTAAAATGAAATGAAAAAGGTCTCTAACTAAACTAAAAAACTTTCAAAATTCCCAGCTTTTGAAAATAAAATCTCGAAAAACCCAAAATTCACGCTATTCGAGGACCCTAAAATCAATTAATTTTACAAAAATCGAGCTGACCGAGGCTAAAATTAAATGTAAAAGGTCTCTAACCGAACCAAAAAACTTTCAAAATTCCCAGCTTTTGAAAATAAAATCTCGAAAAAACCCAAAGTTTACGCTATTCGAGGAACCTAAAATCAATTAATTTTACAAAAATCGAGCGAGCCGAAGCTAAAATTAAATGAAAAAAGTCTCTAACCGAACCAAAAATTTCAAAGTTCCCATCTTTTGAAAAAAAATAATCGAAAAACTCAAACTTTCGCTAGTTGAGGACCCAAAAATCCACTAGTTTTACGAAAATAGAGCGAACGTAAGCAAAAATATGAATGGAAATTTACTAAATTTTCCATATTCCCTGATATTTTGGGAGAAGTGAAAGTTGTTAAATTTGCAAGAAATAATAAAAACATCATCTTGTTTCAAAATGACTTGGAAGAATTTTTATATTTGGAATCTTTTTTGCAGGACAAAATCCAAACACTTGTTACAATAAACTTTAATGGTTTTTATAACCGATTTGTTAAAGTTTAGCAAAGTTAGTTGATAGTTTAGAAATATGTATTATAAAAGAGCTTTTATTTATTAACTCACAAAAAGTTGTAAATGATACTTTATATATTCGGAGCATTAATAAACATTTGCAATAAAAACAATGTTTTTTTTTAAATTTAATAATCCCTTTATTATAGGTTTAAAATAAAAAATTACATTCTGTACAATTCCTTCCTTTAAACACTACATTCTTTAACTAACAGAAATTAAAATAAACAAATAAAAAAAAATGAGATACCCTACACCACTAAAATTTATACATTTTTAGTTATACGTTTTTAAGAAGACACATAAAAATAGTACAATTCAAATTTTTTCTCCAAACTAAAAAAAATACATTAATTTAATCACTGATCAATCTCATAGTGTCCCCAAGGTAGTGTGCATGTCGTGTTCGGTATTAGGAATCTTTTATTATCGTGATGTGACAGGACGACTTTATTAATAATCTCTGTATAAACGACATGCATATCAGATCTAAAAGTGTTCATCTTACGAAATATCATACCTTGTCTCTCTCTCACAACATTTAGGTAATCCAGTTCTGTTAGGTTCTTGGTAATGACATATTTCTTAACACCTTTTGACTTTTTGGTTTCTTTCGAAAGAGATTTCACGTAATATGCCTTAGCACCAGTTCCTATGAACGTTTGAATTGGATCTCCAGCAAATTCATCCTTCATTCTCCCCAATATAGAGAGATTTTTCGTTATATTATATTGGTTATTCTCATTATAGTTGGATGTATCAAAGTTTTGGGGATTTTCTTTGATAAATTTATAAAAATCGTCAGTAAAAACCTTAATTATTTGAGAATCTGTGTCGCAGTACATCATTGTCGCATTCGATCCAAATTCCTTCTTTATAACGTTATAGAAAAACTCATACATCACCGTTTTAGAAAGATCTAGAATACAGAAACCCAAATATATGGGTTTGTTATAGCAAATTTTTAATTTTTCCATCTGGATAGCAACAAGGTTTTCGGTAAAGATTGAGGAACTTTTATAATTTGGTCTGCTCAATAGGGATCTTGCACCTTCCCTTCTTAAATAACTGTTCCAACTTGTTACAAGTTTGATGTCATTATATTTGTCTACATTTTCCATTGTTTTTCCAAAGACGGCATTGTTGAATAATTTGTATAAATCACGTTCAAAATTGCTTTTACTTTTATTTCGTAAGTCGGTATTTGTATCGATGTATTCTTTCAACCACTCTGATTGTTGAAACTCGATTATTCTGTAAATTTTGGTAATCTTTAGACCATTTTGAACCGCCTGTTTTAAATTCCTGTAATGTATGATGTATTTGTTTTTATCATATAGATTTGGAATTAGTTTGGGAATTTTGGATTTTGATCCAGGTGGTATTATGTTCTCAGCTAAAAAGGGAAAATCGGCATGTTTGTCATGCAATTCTCTGGGATAGCATATATCCACTTCCAGAACATAACCTAATTCGTTGTTATCTGGTATATCGAGCACATTAAAACTTGAAGTTTCTTGTTCTTTTAACCATCTAAATCTTCCTGTTGGAAGAGTTTGAGACATGCTATGCCCGTATAGATTCGTTGCATCAAGATACATTATGTAGGAGGAGGGTTTATTTGGATCATATTCGGGTAGGTATTTGTTATTTGCATAGTGTAATCTGTCACTACACTGACTAATTCCACCCCTTATTCCTTTTTTAAAGAAATGGAGCATGTCGATGTCTGTAAGCAGCTCCAATTCGACTTTAGTCATTTTCAACATGCAGTCAAATGATAAGGATGGAAGAGTAAAGTATTGAGCAGGATCAAGCCCGTATGTATTTATCGATTTGCTCCTAAATTCTTCAAAAACATCGGTTAGTAACAAACAATCATTTAATAAATATAAGTCGGCATATTCACCCAAATTCTGACAGTTAAACACCTCCCACACTTTCTTTGCTCGCTCGTAATCGTCATCAGATATATGTTCTTCTCTTAGATGATCATAAAATTGATCTTTTGTTGGCAGGTTTTTGTCCTCCAATTTATTTAAGTCTGTTAAATAACTGTAGGGAAAGACACCCTTTTGCCACATTAAATCAAATTTTTCTTGGGTGTCAAAGTGTTTTCGTGTCTCTAAAAACATATTAGTATCCAGTCCCTTGCTAAGAGTATCCAGCGAGCCTGCCAAAAATTTAAAGCTGTCTAGAAATCGCATTTTTAAATATTTGTTTACCATCTTTCCCTCTGAGTCTTTATAACTGTCTACATAGAGTGATTTGGTGAATGAAATGTAATTTTCCTTGTTTTTCGCTATCACATCAATATTGTCTTTGTGGCAACACAGCTCCTTGATAAACATGTGACAGTCATAACCGCTTAGATTGTGGAAAAATATTGGTACGAATGATGGTATCTTATGTTGTAAGTTGCATTTTGAGTGTGTGGCAAGATAGCGCTTTTTCCCTGTTATGTGACAATGATCAGTCACAATTTTTTCTTCTGCTGTAAAAGGTTCATCACAAATGCCACACGTTTTTGCTGATTGTTTTAAAAACTTTTCTTGTGTGGTCAAAGGTGTCATTGGAGTGATGTCTTTTAAGTATTTATTATACAGCTCTCTTAGGTCACACTCGAGCCTTTTTATAAATTCTTGGGCGGCATCTGGTCCACGATATAGCTCAAATTTTGAAAGTGAATCGTCAAATGAACACTTTATTATATATGCAAATGCATATGGTTTATGTATAATATTTTTAGTTGAATATGATCTGTTGGGATCTGGTTCACAAACTTCCATTGGTTGCAAAGTTGTCTCACAGTCTGCATAGACCAAGAATGGTATTTTTAATTGTTTTTCATAGCTATTAAACTTTAAAATATTTTCCTTAATCAATCTACCATATTTATCTTTCTTCCATTCAGTGGAAGGTGTTTTAACATAAACCTGGCCACAATCCTGTTGCTGATGACGTAGCAAATGTTGTGGAGTATAAAAGTGAATCAAACAACCATCACAAAAATAAATTTTTCTAACGTGTGATGTAATCTGACTTCTTACCAAACGTGAAAGGTCTTTTATCCAACAGTAGTGAGTTTTAACACCTTCAAATAGTAACAGCAAGTTGATATGCTTCTGAAGTCTGCGTCCAGAATAATGAAGTGGTCCCACAACTTCATATTTATTATTTTCGGATTGTTGCTCCAATCCATATATATTTATCGATATATCATTTAAAGTTTCAAATTTAGATATATCTTTTACTTGAACTGGCATTTCGATACCTGTAAAGTCCAGAACTGATGAATAATGGGGATATGATGTGGTTCTCTCGGAGTGTTTCTGAGCTGGATACAATGCTGATGTGACTGCCCATGCAAAGCAAGCATTATCGCTATTTTGAATATTCACTACAGCCTTTTTACTTTCTATACTTTTCGGTAACTTAATATATGAGTTACCTTTGAGAGGTGTATACCTATTTATGTTGACTTCCAGGTGAAAAATCCTGTGCAAGGCCCAACCTGATCCACTCTCCTGGAATTCTGTACTTTGAGCCAGCATTTGATCCACAAATTTTTCATAAACAACAGACAGGTCGGAGCCTTCACATACTATCAGATTGGAAGTATTGAATGATTTTATTGAGCATATTTCTTTGATTGGATGCAAAAACTCTGCAAATAACTCCAGATTAACCTTTACAGCACAATGTTCGTCGATTGACTTTTGTAATAACTGCAACACTTGGTTCTTCATCTCAGCAAAACATCTTTTATAGTCCATTTCGGAATTCCGACAAAGTAATCTATAACTTGCCAACCTCGACTTAAAAGCAGTTTGTAAAATAAATACCTCATCAGACAATTGTTTACATGATTTATTCCGGTGTGCTTCACTGCGTTGATGTGCCATCAAATATCGTTTCTGGATATCGACATCACAGATTGTGCATAGCTCCATTTCAATATTAGAGCTCTTTTTTGATGTTGAAGGTAAATCAACATGAGTTTTTAACTTACATTCCTTTTTCTGGTGTCGTCTTAAATGTTCTTGACGGGAAAAATTCTTTTGACATATTTCACATCGATTTTCTATTTTTTGCTTCTTCGAAGGGCTATGGTCGGCGGTGGCTTCAACCTTACAATTATCTCGTTGATGACGTCTTAAACCTTTAAGATATGCAAAAGATTTGTTGCAAACAGTGCACAAATGCATTTTTATATACTGAATATAAAAAACTTTCACTGATCGTTTACCACTTTTAACAGTTTTAAATATGATGCAATTTGCACTGACTTTCGTTTAACCTACTTTAGCGGTCTGCCAATGAAGGTTCTCGAATACTTTCGAGCTAGGGTCACTGCATCCTGGAAGCCTGGCGTCTCCATGGGTAGCGACAAGCCCACGTGACCTGCCTCGGAATTTCCATGGGCGACTCGTCAACTTACCTCGGAATAATTAGAGTACCTACACGCAATTTCTATACAATATTGTAAATTGACCTCGGAATTTTTAGAGTACCTACAATTTTTGTAGAAGTTTATAAAGCGACCTCAGAATTTTTAGAGTACCTACAGTATGTAAAATATTTAAAAAAAATATACTTATATTTTAAGTTTTTGACCAACTTTTTATTTTTATAATATAAATTAATACAAAAAATACTACAACAATTTAATGCATACACTTTTACTTTTAGATATAATAGTAGTTATAGTACTTAACTACAATCATAAAAAATATCATTTCTGTGGGGTTACCTTAAATTTTGCCTCTTTTGTAAATTTCTTATAGTTTCTAAAGTCATTTTTGTGGTTCTGCCGTGCTTCCAATCAGGTAGACTTTGTGCAAAAACATGATTTTTTGAAAAATATTCAAAAACTTTTATTTTTACATCGATCAGTAAGTCTTTATTTGTTTTTAAAATAACATACAGTGTCTTTAAATTATAACATTTAACGGCATTGTTAGAGATACATTACTTAAATATTAAATCAAGTAAAACAAACTTCAAAACTATCGAGACTTCGAGCCTTAAGGTAAACCTGGACGCTCACTCTAAAGTAGGAATGTTTAGGAAGCCAGAATAGTTTTTAGTGGTACCTAGTCTTAATTCTACACTTTTGTTATTTTAATTTGATGTCCCATGTTAGTACCATGTACGTCTAGAGTACGTACATTTTACGTTTAATTGGATGTACCATGTACGTACCTAGTACGAATTTTTACGTACATAGTACGTACTTGTGCTGTCTGGGTAGAGAGTGTAAAACCCAACCGAACCAACCGAAACATATTTTCTATTATTCTAACCTTTCTCAATTGATAGCAAATCTGTGATTTGAAGACAGTGTTTTGGTGGAAAAAGGTCAGAGATTGTCTGTGCCGGTTAGAATACGTTTGCGATCAATTGAGAAAGGTTAGGAAAACACCGATTGATGGCAAATTTTTGTTTCAAAGAAATTTCCGTTCGAATAAACCGTTTTTGACAATTTTCCGTTCGAGGAAAATGTTTTCGAACAAAGTTCCGCGACCCGTCGTGTTGCTACCCAAAAATACCTAGAGATGCTACAAAAAAATTTTTAGACCTTCAATTTTTTTTTTACCGTCCTAGCCCGTGCAATAATGGCTGGAAAAGGTATTGCTGTCGAAGAAAGAAATGTTTATGAGATGACGCCGAAAATGTGTTTATTTTGGTGTATTTTGACTTATCTTCGCAATATCGTCGTGACGTCTGTGTGTGTGCGTGTATGTGTTTGTGTGTATGTGCGTTAGGTGTGTGTGTGTGTGTGCCTCTGTGTCTATAGTAAAGCCTTTTTTTGCAATCATTACAGTATAGCTACTTTCGATTTTGGACTTTTTGTTTTTCAATCTTTTGTTTTTCGATCTTTTGTATTTTCGACCTTTTGTACTTTCGACCTTTTGTACTTTCGACCTTTTCTATTTTCGATCTTTTATTGTACTTTCGACCTTGTGTATTTTTGACCTTTTGAAGTTTTGGCCTTATGTTTTTCGACCTTTTGTACTTTCGACCTTTTGTATTTTCGGCCTTTTGTAGTTTCGACCTTATGTTTTCGACCTTTTGTACTTTCGACCTTTCGTGTCTTTGAAATTTTGTTCTTTCGACGTTTTCTTCGCCGCCCGCTTTTGTTTGGACACCGTAATAAAATAATAGTAGGTATATGCTGTGTTTACTTTTAATTCCGCGGGAAGATTTTTTAAGCCCGACCGGAAGGACGGCTATAATTTGTTAAGTGATTAAAAGGGACTTTAATGCCAATGTTTATATATTAAAAATAATAATAATCATAAAATAAATAAATATTAAACCACCTACTCCGGTACTCTAGTTTTAGCATGTCAACCCCCGGTATATAATAATACAGAGGGCAGTGATAGTTTTCATTTTTTTGGTGAGCTTTGGGCGCGTTGCTATGGTAGATATTAAACAAAAGTCAGTCAGACGCTAACAAACATAGAAAAAAATGTGCAAAAAATAATATTTATTTCATAACAAACTAAATAAGAATATGTTTGAATTAAATTTCTTAAAGATTGAACAAACGAGGGATCAAAGAATAATTCCTACTTTGAGATGGACATTGAAAAGGCGGCCAAAGAAAGCAGCTTTCAGAGTACCGAAAATGATGCAATAAAAAGAATGTCAAAAATTTCACCGAAAAGGTATTCCTGTTTTTTATCCTGGAGAAGTCTAGAAAGTTAAATGCTTCCTTTATATGAAGGCTATGCCAAAGGACACAATAATAATCGAAACCAACCAAGTCATCAGCAAAGTACAGTAACATCTGCCAAGCTGGAAGCAACAGAATAACCGTTATCGTGTATTATAATAGCTTTTTGTTTTTTGTATATTAATAAAATAAAATGATCCAAAAAACCTATAATTTTTCCTTTATAGTTTTAAAGAAATTACTTTTAATTACCTAAGTCCATGAAAAAAGGGATTAAACGTACACTTTTATGCCCTAGAATAAATCCAACAATATATACAAGTTCTATATTTTATAAAACATGTCAAATAATTTTTGGTTTCTTGCGCTATGTGGGTAAATATTGAAATCATAAAAAACATCGTTTTTATTCGACAATCTGAAAAGCATTATTTGAATGGTTTGTTTACTTGGACAGTCTAAATATATATACCGAGTGTGACGGACAGTTATTTACGTAACATTTGTAAACCATTTTATTTTTTTAAATACAAAAAAAGCTACGCTCGTGACAGTGTCAGATTCGTCATATAACCAAAAATATTTAGCTGTCGTGTCGCTACCCAAAGAAGACACTACGTCTTCGTGATGCAGTGACCCTATTTCGAGCCCAAGCGCGCTGCAGTAGAACCACGAGTCCGAATGACCTACGTAAAAATCAGGCCTCAGCCGGACATACAACCAAAACCTTAAAATTTTTTAAGTTTAATTATTCATTATTTTACAATCAGCTATTTAATCACAGTTTGTAAGTGTGTCTTTAAAATCGTTTGTTAACAGTTATTTATTTTACAATAGAACCACCGCATATAAGTATTAGAATTGCATCATAACGCAAAACAGTTGAAATGAAAATCCATTATGTATTGTAACCTTTTGATAGATTCTTCTGAATAAAGAAATTTTGAACTTTAAACTAGTTAAACTACTAACACAGAATATCAAGATTTCTAACTTAATCACACAATGTAGTACACAAACATAAGCTTCTTAACATTTAATAAACCATAACAATTCAAAGCTAATATTTAGACAACCTGTGTCGTGCTACTAGGGACAAATACATCGCGCAGCGCCATCTATTCACAGCATTCGAAAGATAGACATGTATTAATTGAAAGCAGCAATGCTAACGGCTAACGCCATCTCTTTACAGCACTCGAAAGCTAGATATTTCTATATTGAAAAATACCAATGCATAGTTTCAAATACAGATTTCTGTATTGAAAAGTACAAATGGATATTTTCGATCGCAGATTTCTGTAATTTTTATGTTATATTTACAGAAAACTGTATTATTATTACATTTTGCAATGCATGAATTTGTTTATCAAACCTGACCTGTGTTGGTTATTTCGTTAAATTTTTGGTTCGGTTAGTCACATTTCTAAATTGATATTTATGCTAACACGCGGTTAGTCGCTTTTTTCACAATTTCATCTAATCTTTGGGATTTTCTATAATTTTTTTATGCTTTTTTATAATTTCAACTATAGTAGCACGCGGTTAGCTCAATTTGATGCAAGGGTAACACGCGGGTTCGTTCGTTGGGCTAGAACTTCTGGATTTTTTATTATTTTGACTATAGTAACACATTTTCAATAAATTTTTCCTTCGGTTCACTCGATTTTCGTAAAATTGACTGATTTTAGAGGTCGTCGAATAGCGCTACAGCTTCGGTTTGCTCGATTTTTTCATTCAATTTTTCCTTACGTTCGCTCGTTTTTATTAAAATTAACTGATTTTAGAGGTCGATTGCTTCGGTTCACTCGATTTTTTCATTCAATTTTTGCTACGGTTCGCTCGTTTTTAGTAAATTTGACTGATTTTAGAGGTCGTCGAATAGCGCGACAGCTTCGGTTTGCTCGTTTTTAGTAAATTTGACTGATTTTAGAGATCGATTGCTTCGGTTCACTCGATTTTTTCGTTCAATTTTTGCTACGGTTCGCTCGTTTTTATTAAAATTAACTGATTTTAGAGGTCGATTGCTTCGGTTCACTCGATTTTTTCGTTCAATTTTTGCTACGGTTCACTCGTTTTTAGTAAATTTGACTGATTTTAGGGGTCGATTGCTTCGGTTCACTCGATTTTTTCGTTCAATTTTTGCTACGGTTCGCTCGTTTTTATTAAAATTAACTGATTTTAGAGGTCGATTGCTTCGGTTCACTCGATTTTTTCATTCAATTTTTGCTTCGGTTCGCTCGTTTTTAGTAAATTTGACTGATTTTAGAGGTCGTCGAATAGCGCGACAGCTTCGGTTTGCTCGATTTTTTCATTTAATTTTTGCTTACGTTCGCTCGTTTTTAGTAAATTTGACTGATTTTAGAGATCGATTGCTTCGGTTCACTCGATTTTTTCGTTCAATTTTTGCTACGGTTCGCTCGTTTTTATTAAAATTAACTGATTTTAGAGGTCGATTGCTTCGGTTCACTCGATTTTTTCGTTCAATTTTTGCTACGGTTCACTCGTTTTTAGTAAATTTGACTGATTTTAGGGGTCGATTGCTTCGGTTCACTCGATTTTTTCGTTCAATTTTTGCTACGGTTCACTCGTTTTTAGTAAATTTGACTGATTTTAGGGGTCGTCGAATAAGGCCCCCCCCCCCCCCAAAGTGCGCCAGAACCATCATAAAGCCACTACTAAGTCCTGATAAATTATTTTTAGAAGCTAAAATAATAAATTTAGTTTTTTCAGTGTTTAATGAGAGCCCATTATCACATAACCACTTAAAAATGCTGCTCAAATCGTAATTAATAAACTTTTCGATTTCCTCTGGTGTCCCACAAAAATATAGTAAGCCATCATCAGCAAAAAGCATAATTTTACAGAATTTGATATGTTTAACTAGATCATTAATAAATATTATAAACAATAAGCAGCCCAACACAGAGCCTTGCGGAACACCATGTTCTGTTCGGAGTTTCTCAGAGTATGTATTGCTATATTTAACCTGTTGTTTTCTAGATTTTAAGAAACTATCAATAAGTTTTAGGGCCTTTTCACTTATTTCATATTTTTTCAGTTTAAGCAACAACAAGTTTATATTGACACATTCAAATGCTCGTCTAATATCTATAAAAACGGCTCCGACTACCTTTTTTTGACTTATTTCTGCTTTCCAGTTTGTCAGTACAAACTGCAATGCAGTTTCACATGAATGAGATGTACGAAATCCTGATTGCTCTGGAGTCAAGATTTCATTTAAATCAAAAAATTCTAAGAGCTGTTTTTTTATTGAAAGTTCCAATATCTTTTCATAAATTGGCAACATGTTGACAGGTCGAAACCCCGAGCACAATACAGTATTTTTTACTTTTTCTATGGGAACAATTGTTGCGGTTTTCCACGCTTCAGGATATGTTCCTGTTTTAAAAGAAAGATTGACTATGTTCAGCAATTTCTCACCTACTGTACCAAGCACTATTTTCATGATACTAAGATCTATCCCATCATTGTCAGTTGTATTTTTCTTGATAGAAAAAATAATGTGACGTAGTTCAGCTATTTCAATTTCTTGAAATTTAGGAAACAAATTTTGTGGTTCTGAAATATGCTCCACTACATAATCATGATTATTAAAAGGTGTTATATTGTTAATTATTTGACTGACACTTTCTATAAAAAATTTATTAAAGGCATTTGAAATTTGCTTTTTATCCTCCAGGAGACAACCATTAAAATATAATCTGTATCACAGAAAAGCATCAAAATACAACACAAAAAGTAAGTTTATTGTTTTGATCCATCTCAGGACAGAGAGCAAGAGAAATCGATCCTTGAGAGAAAACGTTTGCCTAAATACCCTGTTTCCACCAATGCATGCCCACCCCGATTCAAGAAACGCATCACGTGATGGCCCATGGGTTTGCACCGGTTTTAAATGCAGCGTCACCTGATGCGTTTTTTGAATCGGGGTGGGCATGCATTGGTGGAAACAGGGTGTTATCCAACAAAGAAATCTCAGCGGGAGCGAGGCGACAAAATCTTTTTGAGATTGATCTCGGATCGCTTTATGATCGAAAACGGTATCAGTATGTGAATCACGATACCTGGAATGGACCGTGAACGTAAATAGTTGGTGATCCATGGTGAATAGCAAGAATACCTATAGCCCTATCCTTTATCTTGTACTTTTTTCTCACAGACTTGACAGTTCTGTGTTATTTGAACTTGAGAATCATCCATTTGGCAACAAGATTGAAGAAAATTTAAAAATTTTGTTTAAATTCCGAGGAAAGAAAACCTGAAAACCTTTATTTTTATTTCCTCTTTTCCTAGACTTATCCTTAATTTAAATGTTACCTGAGTTTATTGTTCTAGAAGGCACGTATTATGGGATCACTCGGCAACATTTAAAAAAAAAACCAAGGCAGATATGCTTCTTGAAGCTTGATGAATGAACACCATCAATACGGCACCATCAAATGAACGCAAAAGTGCGCGAAAGAGGAGAGCAGAGAACACCATGAACCAAGAAAGTTTGGGATTTGTGCGTTTGCACTACTATCCTCAACGAAAACACATTTTGGGGTTTTTTAACCCTACATTTTTTGTTAAATGTTTATTTGGTGTTCTGTGATGTTTATATATTTTAAATATTTATAGTTCCTGTATTTGGTGTTCTAGTTCTAATATTTGGATACGTATACAAGAATGAAATGATAAATAATTTTACGCAGGGACCAAATTATTGTCTACAATTGAATTAGAAAAATTCAAACAAGATGCTTCCCAATCTCCGAAACAGTAGTCGTTTCTTATCATCAGTCAAAAATACTGTTGACACAGAAGAGATTAAACTCTTTCAGAAATATAGTAATTTATGGTGGAATGAACATGGATTTTTAAAACCACTCCATGCCTTTAATAAATTGCGGGTGCCATTTATTCGAGATGGTTTGGTAAATGTAGGAGCACTGGATACAGAGAAGGTTGAATCTCCTGAACCTCTCAAAGGATTGCAGATACTTGATTTAGGATGTGGAGGGGGTATCTTGTCAGAACCTCTGGCAAGGTTAGGTGGACAGGTTGGTTATTAATCATGACTGCTAATAGTTTAGCAAAGCAGAGTACCTACTTAATCTGAATTATGGCTATGTATTAAAGTCAAATATGTTAGAGCATAAATATGGGGCATACCCATGCATTCTCACACATGATGCTTGATTTAGGGTTGCCAACCGTCCTCCAGCCAGGAGGACATTCTTACTTTGAGGCAAAATGTCCTCTGTCCTCCACAGGGTCTGTAAGCCATTTGTCCCCCTTTATCAAAATTATGTGCCTAAATCAAAAATAATGTAATAAAAAGACATGAGAAATGACCCGAATTCATAGTTGTTCCCCATTTTTTTTCTCTGTCATCCATATAAAATAACACATTTAAGAAATAAATAAACGAAGCCTGAGGAACATCTGTAAAAACAGCCCTAAGCAATGGCTGCATCATTCGTAAGTTTTCGTCACGTCTCCCGCGGCAAAGCAAAGGTCAGTCAAGTGTTCTGTGGTCAGTCTGGCACAGATGATCGCGCATAGAAGATCGCAGAATTTGCACCCTATGTTTGCCTCCAAGTTTTGGTTTGTTTTACTAAGTATTTAATATTTTTTCTCTTTACTCTTGGGGTATAGTACCTAGTAAGGTAAGTAAACAGTCACTTAAGATAATTGCCACAAATGCCTCAATTTACTGTTTATTTTATTATATTATTGAAATCTACATACAGATAAAAATAATAGTTGATTCTGTTGCTATTTTGAGGTTGGTAGAGCAGCGGGACTGTATGCGCTGGCCGTTTTATAAAATCTGGGTGCAAAAATCCTTAAAAGGACGATGTAAAAATATTAATCTTTCCGAGCCACACAAAGACAATATAGAGGATTGGCACTCACCTTTTCAGCTGTTTCCGTCGTTCAGAGGAGCTCCTCTCGCTGGCCCAGTCGTTGCAGTCGCTCCACACTAGAATCACTTGTTTGTGTAATGGTTTAGTTTGATTTTCTAAGAATGTTATTGGATTTTTTGGTTAATAGAATTTATCACCATGCTGCGTGGTGATCTCGACAGAATACGACAGACGAATCCTTTTTTGGTTACGCCTTTTTGCGCAGATTCATTTTCCGTAGATGGCGCTGGCGTTTTGCTTGTGCCAATCAAATTGAAATTGTGTGGGTTTTCCGAATACGGGAATTTGGCGCAAAATTTGAATTTAAAATTAAAGTTGCACGAACATTTTCCGCCCACTTAAAACGAAGTTTTACATTGAGATTAATTGAACAAACAAATGGCTATATAAAAAAAATATAAGTTAATTCAAAACCTTAAAGGGTAGGTTATTAAAATCCGTTTTAGGTTTATAGATTAAAAGGAAAAAAAAATGCAAAAAATATATATATATATATTCTAGATAACGACACACGAAACAAAAGGAAGTTGCTTGGGAGTTTAGTGCGCATCTAAAGGTAGTGGGCACAACTTGACCACGGGACGAGTGAAAAGTCCGTGTTGTGTTTTAACAGTAGCAACTCGAATGTGATTATCCCGACCAGGATGTACAGATACTATTCTACCCAGCAACCAGTGTAATGGCGGCCTAGTTTCATCCTTAATTAATACAAGCGTATCTAGCTTGATTTCAACCGAAGGGTCCGACCACTTAGAACGCTGTTGTAAAGTATTTAAGTACTCGAGTTTCCAACGCTTCCAGAAATCGGCATGAATTCGTTGGATAAGTTGCCAACGCTTAAGGGTATTAACTTTAAGGGTAGAAAGGTCAGGATCAGGACACGAATTAAGGGGTTCCATTGTGAGGAAATGACCCGGAGTCAAAGACGTAAGATCGTTTGGGTCAGAGCTTTGCTCACAAAGGGGTCGAGAATTGAGTAATGCCTCTATTTGGGCGAGGAGAGTATAGAGCTCTTCGAAGGTTAGTATCTGGTCGCCGATGACCCGATACAAATGTGTTTTTATAGATTTGACTCCTGCTTCTGCTAGACCATTTAGGTGGGGGGCTCCCGGACTATTAAGACACCATTTGATTTTTAAGCTCTCAGAAGCTAATTTCGAAAGATTATGGAGCTCCTTAATAGCCCCAACAAAGTTTGAGCCTCTATCACTTGTGATTTGGACACAAGTGCCACGTCTAGCGACAAAGCGTCGTAAAGCAGCGATGCACGCCTCTGTGGTTAAATCCGAAACAAGCTCGATATGGATTGCCTTGACAGAAGTATCGACAAAGACTGCGATATATGATTTACCAACTTGTGCTCCACGACGTCTCTGACCTACAAAGGTTTTGATTGGGCCTGCATAGTCTAAGCAAACGTGTGAAAAACATTTTAATTGTGACGTTCTAAAAGAAGGTAAATCCGACATGTACGGAGTATACGGTTTTGGTTTTAAGCGAAAGCAGGGAATACATTTCAATAAAACCCTCTGAATAGCTCGACGTGATGACATAATCCAAAACTTTTGACGAATTAAGTATTGGACTGTGTTTATTCCGGGATGTAAATTTTCGTTATGAGTTTGAATAATGATCAATTGGGTTAATCTATGAGATTTCGGCAATAATAAGGGATGTTTTGCCTCAAAGGAGAGTTGAGAATGCCGTAAGCGTCCGCCCACTCTAAGGAAACCCAATTCGTCCAAAAAGGGCGCGAGTTTGCGAAACGGCTTAGGTAATAGCTGAGTATTTTGAATTTTTTGAATGATATCCGAAAAACACTCTTCTTGGACCCTTTTAACTAAAACAAGTAGAGCCTTGTGTAGTTCAAAAGCGGAAAAAACGCCGGATAAAGGGTCAACTGAGGTTTTTCGATTGTGAATAAGTCTTAGAAAATGACAAATGATTTTTTGAATGGTATTTAAATTGGATATTTTATCGATTAATCTATCAAAAAAGTTTTGATTTTGAATTTCTGCCGTCAGCACCACTGAATTTTCCGGTTTTTCTTCTTTGAGAACCTCGTCTGGAACTCCCAAAGAACGTTCATTTATAAACCTTTGAATTTGCCACTCCGTAGTGGGCAAGGTAATCCATGGAGGGCCGTGAAACCAAAGAGGGTGATTTATTAAGTTATTGGGCGACAACCCTCTGCTAGCGCAGTCGGCAGGGTTCTCGGGTGAAGTAATGTGATACCATGGGACTTCGGGGATTGTTTCTTGAATACGACTTACGCGGTTTGCCACAAAGGTCTTCCACTTGTGAGGTGAAGATGTGACCCAATGAAGCGTGACCTGTGAGTCCGAGAACGCAAGAATTTCATCGATTACGAGTAATGATGAATAGGTGCGAATAACTAGTTCGAGTAAATCAGCTAATAAAGTAGCTCCAAGTAGTTCCAAACGTGGGATTGAAATAGTGTGTAAGGGAGCAACCCTTGACTTGCCCATGACTAGAGCAGTTTTGATAATTTTATTTGGTAATTCGACGCGAACGTATACGCAAGAAGCGTATCCTAGCTCGGATGCATCGCAGAAACCTAGCAATTGACATCGTTGAATATTATTCGAAAAAATATGTCTAGGTATACAAAGATTCGAAAGAGTGGTTAATTGATTATTGAATTGATTCCAAAGAGTTTTGATTGGATCGGGGGGTATTTCATCCCAATCAGTTTTGCATAACCAAAGTTTTTGCATAATCACTTTGGCTAAAAATGAAACAGGCGATAAGAAACCTATAGGATCCCAAATTTTAGCGATAGCCGATAAAATATTCCTTTTGGTGCAAGGTTTTTCACAAGGGGTACAAGAGTAGGTAAAAGTATCTGTAGAAGGGTGCCACTGAAGGCCCAACACCTTAATCGATGTTGAAGAATCGTCTTCAAAGGTAACAGGGATCTGACAATCAGCGGGCGACAAATGTGAAAGAAGTTTCGGATTATTTGATGCCCATTTTCTTAATTCAAATTTTCCCAATTTAAGCAACGCTATGAGATTCTTTTGAAGCGATAAAGCACCTTCTAGAGAGTTAGCTCCACAGCAAATATCGTCCATGAAAATGTTATTCAAAAGGACCTGGGATGCTTCAGGATAATTCTTAGCCTCCAGGATGGCTAGTTCTCTAAGAGTTCTAATAGCTAAATAGGGACTTGAACTAACACCAAACGTCACTGTATTAAGCTTGTATTCCTGCAGGGGTTCATTGGGATCAAATCGCCAAAGTAGCCTTTGGTAGTCCCGATGAATTGGATTAATTTGAATTTGTAAAAAGTGCTGTTTTATATCAGTCAAAAATACGATAGAATAAAATCTGAATTTTAATAGAATTTCGGAAATATCGGCTTGTAATTTTGGTCCTATTAAAAGAGTTTCGTTCATGCTTAGGCCTTTCGAACCCTTAATCGAGGGGTTAAAAACCACCCGGAGTTTAGTCGTTGATTTGTCAAGACGAAGGACTCCGTGATGTGGTAAATAAGAACATAACTGAGGTCTAGGTTCGGATCTTGGAATTAAAGACATGTGCCCGTTTTTGAGATATTCTCTCATAAAATCCGAGTACATACTATAGAAATTTGAATTTTTTATTAAGCGAGATTCGAGAGACAAAAATTGACGGTAGGCCACTGAATATGTGTCTCCTAGGTCAGGAGGGTCAATGTGACGAAAAGGCAAATTTACAGTAAATCGGCCCGAAATATCTCTAGTGGTAGTTTTTTGGAAAATCTCTTCACATCTTTTTTCTTCGGGTGAGAGAAACGTTTTTGACTTAATTGATTCTAGTTCCCAAAATCTGCGAATATTAAAGTCGAGAGACTGCTCACAGGAAGTAAAGTAAGAATTGACTTGAGGTGAAATATTTATGCTTTGAGTTTGGCCCATCAAGACCCACCCAAAAACTGTCTCAAAAGCGGAGGGTAGGCCGTGAGGTCCTGGAATTCGTCCTGATTGGACGATTTCTGTGTAAAGTTGTGCACCTAAGAGTAAGTCAATTGGACCAGGGTTGTAAAATTGATTATCTGCAAGCTTTAGATTTGAAATATGACTCCAATTGGATGAATCTACCTGTATTGAGGGCATATTCGAACAGAGTTTCGGTAAAACGAAGACTTGAATAGAAAAGGTAGGCTCTTGTTGGCCTAGGGCTCGAATAGTGCAAGTAGAAATGCCGTTAGTGGCCGATGAAGATTGATTTAGTCCCAGAACAGGGATCGAAATTTTGTTTCTTGGCAAGCCTAACCTGTTAAGACAAGCTTCGCTTATCAGGTTAGCTTGGCTACCGCTGTCCAGAAGTGCTCGGACAGGTTGGTAGTTACCCCGACTATCGAGTACCTCTAATTTTATAGTCGCTAGAAGCACTGTCGTGCGGGGCGTCAAGGTGGATAACGAAGAGTATTGATTTGTAGATGTATTTGGATTCGAATTGATTTGAATTGAATTTGAACTGGGTTGAACAAAACTAGGGTTCTGTTGGCTAAGAATTGAATTTGAATTCTGGTACGATAAGTTTGTGCCTGTGCTAGGCACGGCCACTTGATTTGAATTAAAACTTTGATTTAAGTTCGAATTTTGATTTGAATTTTGGCTTGAATTAACAAAGGATTGACTTGAATTCTGACGGATTGAATCTGTCGTTTGCGATAGATGAATAAGACTATGGTGCCTATGTCGACATACCCTGCAGTTGTAGGTACTACTGCAGTCGATTACTTGATGATTTGAACGTAAACAGTTGATACATAACGATTGTTGTTTTATATAAGTAAAACGATCTGAAGGAGATTTGGAAATAAAAACACCACACTGCGAGAGTGGATGAAAAGAATTATTGCATAATTTGCACTTATAGGGTTGTTGGTTTTGTCGAAATTGAGTATTGGATTGTTTATTTGATACTTGTGAGTGCGTATGCGCTAAAAAATTTGATGGAGGGCTTGATTTGTACTGATTATTTGAATAAGAATTATATTTTTGGTTACTAGAATTCGAATAATTTGGTTTTTGCTGTTTGGAAGTCGAAGGTTGCATTTGCGTATTTTGGGGAGATAGCTGTACTGTTTCAAGAGCACGGCATTGGTTAATAAGAAACTGAATTAGATTTTGATATGTTGGAATCTCGGTAGTACTATACTTTAATTCGAAAGCGGTTCTTGTGGTTTGATCGATTTTTGATAATAAAATTGAAAATAAACAAAAACACCACGACGTTACTGGAAATTCAAGATTTTCGAGCGCCGCAACATTCTCGGAAAAGGTATCTACCAAGACTCTAAGATCCTTTGCTGACTGGTTTCCCTTTAAAGAATTTGCATAGTAGATTGAGTTCCAGTAGGTACTGGCTAAAAGTCTTTTATTTTGATAGCGATCTGTTAATACCTTCCAGGCGATTGCGTAATTACTTGCCGTTAATTTTATAGAGCTTAAAATATTAAGTGGTTCGCCCTCAAGGAAGGTTAGCAAATGTTGAAATTTCCTTATATCGGAATAATTCGAGTTTTCGTGAACCAAACAAGAATAAACATCGTAAAAGGTTGGCCACTTTTTTACGTTTCCATTAAAGCAAGGTACCTTTAAAGGGCCCAGATCATCGCTACGTGAATAGTGTGAAGTTGCGGGGGTGAAATTTGAATGAACTGAATCGGAACATAAACTCGAAAAAAGAACTTTAGCTTGGTGGTAGAATAGATCCGTATCTCTCCTAATTTTGTCTTGTACTTCGAACTCATCATCGTCGTCGTCTTTCAAGAGACCTATGATGTCATTATGAATGTTTTTAAATTGTTCATAGTGATCATCTAACGATTCGTAAAACGCCTTAAAAATTGGCAAGGAAGAACTATCTGATTTAGCTTTTGTTCCCAAGTTATACGTTTCCGTAATACGAGATATTGAAACTTTGCGTTGATTCTCAAGCTTTTTTAACGACATATTGTTAATTAAAAAAATAAAAAATATTTAAAAGGAATAAAACTAACACTTGACCCCTATTGACTTTAATCAGTCCAAAAGAGTTCGACAGCATATATTTTATTATCGATTTCTCGAATAAATGCAAAAACTGTTATCCTAGGTCGCGATTTTTCTCCCAAAATAAATGCACACAGATACGACTTGTACCTACTACCGTTTCTCTTATTATTTACAGGTAAATACTAATTCTACTAGATGTGTTTGTTTACCTGTTTAATAAGAATAAAGCATTTAACTCACAAGCACTTTTGTTGTTTTGAATAACTATAACATATTATTTAAACAAATAACTATTATTTAAACAAATTTCGATTTTTGAATCAAAACAAACGACGTACGAAGTGCCAATTTCGGCTGCAATGAAATGTGGGTGGAGCAACAGTTAAGCCACGCAAGGGGGGACGGAACCTCCTTTCTAAACCGGACACGGCAACAAACGAATCAAAATGGCGAGGGTAAAAATCTAATATTTTTAGCAAACAAATTTTAAAAAACTATCTGGGTCGTGGGACCAGAAAATGTTGCTATTTTGAGGTTGGTAGAGCAGCGGGACTGTATGCGCTGGCCGTTTTATAAAATCTGGGTGCAAAAATCCTTAAAAGGACGATGTAAAAATATTAATCTTTCCGAGCCACACAAAGACAATATAGAGGATTGGCACTCACCTTTTCAGCTGTTTCCGTCGTCCAGAGGAGCTCCTCTCGCTGGCCCAGTCGTTGCAGTCGCTCCACACTAGAATCACTTGTTTGTGTAATGGTTTAGTTTGATTTTCTAAGAATGTTATTGGATTTTTTGGTTAATAGAATTTATCACCATGCTGCGTGGTGATCTCGACAGAATACGACAGACGAATCCTTTTTTGGTTACGCCTTTTTGCGCAGATTCATTTTCCGTAGATGGCGCTGGCGTTTTGCTTGTGCCAATCAAATTGAAATTGTGTGGGTTTTCCGAATACGGGAATTTGGCGCAAAATTTGAATTTAAAATTAAAGTTGCACGAACAGATTCTATAAAATAAAGTTGGAAAACTTTTAACTTTTTTTTATTTTTATCTGAAAACAGACAACATCACATCATATGATCTTTGTTGTTGTTTTGGTATAGAACTTGATAATTTTTTTCAGTTTTTTTTTAACCATTTTAAGGTTTTTAAGCAATCCAACTTTAAAAAGCCATTTATCTTTTAATTCAAAAAAACTTACAGATTGTGTTTTTTTACAAAAATATTGATGTTTGTTTTTTATTTTGGCTGTCTTAATAGCAAAATAGGTATTTTAATTTTTATATACCTAACCCCAGCATAAAAATAAAACAAAAGTACATATTAAAATAGAATTCATATTATTTTCTACAAAAACAGTGTTCAAAATTTATTAAAAAACTACCTCCGATAATGAAGTTTTTCACTGAAAACGGCGTTTTTCACAAAGCAAGTGCAAAAGTTTTGCACACGCTGTATATTGCATGAAAATTTTTTTTCACAACTCACTCGAATTATGGACCTCGCTAAGGCTCGGACCACCAAACTGTCTCGCCCATATAAATAAATTCATTTTTAAACTTGTTTTTTAAATAACTATTAATTTTGATTGGGCTGTTTCAACAGCAAAATATTTTTATTTTAATTTTTACTTTAAACTGAGTCTCAGTGGCGGCTCGTGGTCATTTGCAAAGGTGAAGCAAAACAATGACATAAAGGTACTCGCCGCAGGCAAAAAAAATTAGGCATCATGATCAAAAACATTAATTTTGAGCCTTAAAAAGTAGTTATTTTACCCATTATTGTAAAAAATAATATGATATTTAAGCTCCTGATTAATTTTTATCTGTATAAACCAAGCACACAATACTTTTCTGTTCTGAAATGACAGAATAAACCATTTGTATCTCCTTTTTTAAGTTTCACCTCCCAGCCAAGGTGGAAATAAATCATGGCAACGCGAGTCTTATTTGCTGCTGCACCAAGCAAAAAAAGAATTCGACGTCATGCCGCACAAGTCTCTTAGATTCTTTCGCCAGGACGTGTTTCTTCTTCTTTGGCGTCTCTTGCTTTTAATTTTAATTAACTTTGTAGTAGCTTGTAATTTGGGGCGCTCATTCCGCGTCATATTAAAATGTCGAAAAAAATATCGAACCGTAATTTGGTCGAAAATAAAACAATCGAAAATAGAAAAGACGAAAATAATTGAAATGAAACGTAGATTTTTCGATCCGTAAAATTGTCGAAATAATTTAAACAAAGCGTCATTTCATCAAAGTGTAAAAACGTCGAATCACAAAAAAGCCAAACATAAAAAACTAGACTAATTATTTTTAATAAATGTGTTTTGAAAAAGATTTTTTTTTTAATTTAAAAAATACATACCAATATACGTACCTACCTAGTAAATTTTTATATTATGTTTCTTTGATGAGTTTACTATATTTACTATGGTTTGGCGGGTGGGTTGTCTTCTGTCGGGAAACTAAATATAATACTGGTTGCCAGCTACAGATGCATTTTCATTATTTGAGTAAAATAATTTAATAATATCCAGTTTTTCTTCCTCAGTAATAATCATCCTTAACCGCTCTTAAAACTGAATTTGACAAGGTGACAAAACAATAGCATCACTTTTGTGTCAATGCGATTGTTTTTTTCATGGCTTCCTTGGTGTTTTAAAAAGTACCAATTTAAGTTTTTTATACTTTTAAAAGCATATATCTCCAAAACTATTAAACGAAATAATCCCAACATATATATTTTTAAAATCAGGAAGAAAAGATTTATAAAAATCTGAAATAATATATAGGGTGTTTCCTTTAAAAAAACCATCGACCTGTCAAATTTTGACATTTACAATTTTTTTTTCACATTCTGACACAAAGATTCTTAAAATTCGTAAAAAATATGAAACCTTTGTATTTATCATATTTTGATATCTATTCAAATAAACATTTTAGATATGGTGTAAAAATATACTGGAAAACCCTGTACATTACTTAACTTTAAAATTTGGTATTTTATCATTATAATAGGTTACAGGTTTAGATGCCACCAGTGAAGCCATACAAGTAGCCAAGGATCATGCAACCAAAAACAATGTCAAAGTCAACTATTTATGTCAAACAATTGAAGATCACTGCAAAGATAACTTGAAAAAATATGATGTTATAGTAGCTTCAGAAATATTGGAACATATTACTGAAAAGGATCAGTTCCTCGATGCAACATGTAAATGTTTAAAACCTAAGGGATCCCTGTTTGTTACAACCTTGAGCAAAACCTTTTTGGCTAACTTTTTAGGTAAGTTGGACAGGGTGTCACAGTGGCATAGCTAGATCTGAGGGTGCCAGTTGGCAGGGGATGGGACAATTCGCCGCGGCCGATTCGTCGCGGGACAATTCGCCGCCGGCCGATTCGCGTCGGGGACAATTCGCCGTGAGATTTTTTTTTAAATGATATTACCATTGGCAATTGTTTAAACAGTTTTATTTAGCTTGACTTCATATAATATATTTGTTTATTTGTTTGATCATAACTTTTTAAAACTTTATCAACTAGTTATTTGGTGGTTAGTATAATACAATTCAACATTTTTTTTATTAGAAAAATAAATAAAATGGCGGATTTTCCTATTTATGAACCGATTTGCCTCAAACTTGAAACATCGCGGCGCTTAAGGTAACTTAATACAATTTTAGCTCACACATACTATACTATAGTAGTGTGAGCTATGGTGATCCTAATTTTTTCGAGAAAAAAAAAGTTGCTCCGATTTCAAAATTTTTTATATATCTTTGCGTTTCAGATGATTTTGAAACTTTTTTGTTGCGCCGTCTGTCTGTCTGTCTGTCTGTATGTCTGTCTGTAACGACCAACGCGCATAACTCAAAAACCGCTAGGCCGATTTTAATGAAATTTGGTACCTAGGCTGGGTCTTGGGTCGAGATGGTCCCATTTAAAAATGAACAAAATCCACCGAACACAAGCCAAATAAAAGGGTGGGGGAAGATTTCAAAAATTAGAGTTTATGTGAAAATATGGCGTGTGACATCAAACGAAAGGTAATTGAGTATGGAGTTAAACAAAATACATTTTAGTTTTTGTTTTTTTAAGGGTGGGGGTAGATTTCAAAAATTTGAGTTTAGGTCAAAACATGGCTTGTGTGGTATCAAACTAAAGGTAATTTAGTCTGGAGTTGAATAAGATATATTTCAGGTTTTAGTTCTATTAGCTCGCACGTACACTATAACTATAGTACCTAGTGTGAGCTTAGGGGCCCATATATTGGCAGAGTATTTTACTTAAATTTAAAAAAATAAAAATGATGGATCCAAAATGGCGGATTTTCCCATTTATAAACCGATTTGCATCAATCTCGGAATTTTGAGATCTTTCAGCTCGCTGATTATTATTTTTAACTAAAATTTACAAAAAATCAAAATGGCAATTCCACAGAGGCGCACTTTCTTGTTTATGAACCGATTTGCCTCAAAATTGGGGGGGGGGGTGATTTCTCTGGGGGAGGGGGCGAAGCCTCATGATGGCGAATTTTATACTCTTTAATCGTTTTATTCATGAAATATGTGAAAAAAAATCTTAGGCTTGGGGGGGGCATAGGCCCCGAGGAATCCGCCATTTTCAGGTTTTAAAATTTAGATTAAAAATTGTATTGAGTTACCTTGCTTCAAGTTTGAGGCAAATCGGTTTATAAATAAGAAAGTGCGCCATTGTGGAACCGCCAATTTGATTTTTTTAAATTAAGTTAAAAATAATAATCAGCGACCTGAAAGATCTTAAAGTTCCGAGTTTGATGCAAATCGGTTCATAAATGGGAAAATCCGCCATTTTGGATCCGCCATTTTATCTATTTTTATTGTATTGGGGTACAAGTAACAGCAAATTCACTGACCTTGAGAGGGACTAATTCATGTCCTGTAGACAAAAAATTTTTAGGAGGACCACCCCCCAACCTGAAGCTAAGATATTTTTAGATATTTTTCATGTATTTCATGAATACAAACATAAAATACAACCTCTTGGGGTCACAGGCCCCCCGAAAACTGCCTCGGGGTCACCCCAAAACTTTTCTATATACGCCACTGTTTAGAAGTATTTTTGACGCCATGAAATTTTGATAAGAATAAAGATACTTTCATGTTGCAGGCACAAATTTTGCACTTTTAGTAAATCAAATCAAATAAGCTTTATTGTTCAAAAAACGGAGTTTTTATTAACAAAACAAAGTTAACGCTATTAATTAAAAAAATTAAATCGTAAGTTATAAATTAGGTCATACACAATATAAGAAAAATTTAAATAAAAAACAAATGTATACAGTCAATTAAGAAAACAGATAAAACAAACATGTATATGCCGAGCTCATGTACAACAGTTCTGATGATGTAGCAGGCACTTGCCAGCTTACGATTTAGGTTGTCAATGTGATTTTCAAACCTTAGATGTTCATAAATATGTTTAGGGTATCCAGTACCGGGACTTGGTCCCGGGACTTTTCCTAAAAAAAGTGGTCCCGGGACTCAGTAAAGGTCCCGGGACCTCAACTTGGTCCCGAAACCGCTAAATTATACCAGAAACATGCATAATAAGCGTGACGCAGCGCCGTCTATTGCATGAACGCAAAAAAGACGGATTTATTGAAAATGCAATATTTGCTACTGCCTCAACAAGTACAAGAGCAATCATACAAACGTCATCAAGTGCAAAACCAGATCGATTTTCAAAAATAATAAAACGAGAAATGGTCCTTTTTGAGGATGGCGGTTGTCGAGGACAATATTTGCAGCTATGCTACGAGCATTTACTGACTATACCACCTACCAGCGTCCAATCGGAGAGAGCTTCGTTCAAGATTAAATAATGAGTCCTTAAATGCACTCGTGGGCACTTAAACTTTGGACAAAAGTAATGTTTCCCTATACTTACCTTTTTATTTGCTACGTTTTTATGTTAACCCTTTACCAATATCAATAAACCTGTGTTCTGTTCTGTGTTAAATTAATTTAATTACTTTTATTTTAGTTTTGGGACCAGTCCCGGGACCTGACATTTGGTCCCGAAAACATATTTGGTCCCGGGACTTGGATACCCTAAATATGTTGCCCCAAATATTTCACAGATGGCTGGCTCTCCAGGGTTTCGTCCTGTAAACTCACTTCTGTTATAGTGCACTTAAATGTTAAGATGTTTGTTTTTTTGATATTAAAGCATAGTTCATTACTATCGCAACACTTCTTTATATCCAAGAGATCACTTTCTATGGTTGTCTTAAACTGGACCAAGTCTTGGCTTGTATTTTTTGAAGTCCACAGCCCGTTAGTATCCTCAGCAAAAGCTGTAAGTTTTCCTAATATCGGCAATGACAGGAGGTCATTTATATACTAAAAATAGTATTGGCCCTAAAACAGATCCCTGCGAAACTCCCTGCACCACTCTTTTACTCTCAAAGTCAATCCCATTTACCCGAACGAATTGGTACCTATCTAAGAGCATTGACTCAAACCAGTAGTAGAAAAAACTTTACTCTTTTCCCTTGTAAATACACAAAGTTGTTGTCTTAAATTTAATATGCCAATACTTATCTTATTCCTATCCGTTCTAATTTGGTAAAACAATGTTTAAGGCGCAAAAAGTGCATCATCAATTGTACAAAATATTAATAAAATCAATAAATCATGGCCTGTGCCCTTTGCCTTATCAGCATTTATATATATATATATGTATCTGACCAGAGCTTCACCCTGTGATGATTTATATATGAGTGGGCCTTGCAGCCCTTCCACTGCGACCACTGGTGGGTCTATTGTGGCTCACTTTTGAGTGGTTTCTCACCACTGTATGCCTAATCCTCCAAAAAGGTTAGCTATCAGTTTGGGTGAGACACTTTTCAGATCTTCCGAATCAATCTGAGGTTTACCGAAAGTGTTTTGATGCAAACGTGCAATATCCGGACATTCGCACAGTACATGTCTAACACTTTGTTTGAAATTCGTAGACAATGATTGTGTAGAAATAAAATTTCGGACTTCCATTGTCTTTATTTATTTTAGAACACGACGTTTCGGTTAGTAAGTATCTCTAACCGTTATCAAGTGTAAACTAAACAATCTAGTCTTTAGGCTACTACACCATTTAAACGGTATTCGACCAACAATCAAGTGCACCATGGAAATTGAAAAAGATTCGGCCTTCTACATCATTTAAACGGTATTCGACCAACAATCAAGTGCACCATGGAAATTGAAAAAGATTCGGCCTTACCTTTTTTGGATGTTCTTGTCAAACGATCAGACAGACATTCAAACCACTGTATATAGGAAACCTACACACACGGGACAGTACCTAAATTTTAAGTCTAATCATTCTGTGGCTACAAAACAAGGAGTTATAAGAAGTTTGTATTTAAGAGCCGTAAATATTTGTAGTAATAATGAAGAATTTACCACAGAAATTAACAACATTAAAAAGGACTTACAACCGAATGGTTATTCCGAGAAATTAATAAACTCAACGATATTTAATATTAAAAACAAACTAAATGTACCAAATTCTTAAAATAATAATCCGTTAGGTGTTATTAACATTCCATATGTTCAAGGGATTTCAGAAAACATAAGACGAATAGCTAAACACTATAATATAAAAACAGTATTTTCATCGGGAAATACGATAAGAAGTTTTGTAACTAAAACAAAACCAGACAATCCCTCAAATAATAAGGAATGTATTTACCAAATCCCGTGTGAGTATGGTAAATCATATGTAGGTGAAACGAAACGCCCTCTTCAGGTTAGAGTAAATGAACATCTAAAAAGTACCCAATTAGGGGATATTGAAAAATCCGGTTTAGCAGATCATGCATGGTCAAATGATCACAGGATTCAGTGGTCAGAAGCTAAAGTTTTACATAAGGAGTCGCATTGGCGAAAACGAAAGTTTATTGAAGCTGCGTTTATAATGCAGAATAAAGAAGTTTTCAGTCAACCAAGCACGGACATACCAAACATATGGAAACCACTCCTTAAGGAAAACAGGCGTCTTAGGATAATAAAAAGATGGCGGGCCGTCACACCTGACTGCATACCAAGTAGTAGCCTAAAGACTAGATTGTTTAGTTTACACTTGATAACGGTTAGAGATACTTACTAACCGAAACGTCGTGTTTTAAAATAAATAAAGACAATGGAAGTGCGAAATTTTTATTTCTACATGTCTAACTGTTTCGTCATCCTCCATACAGAGTCTACATTCAGTCTCTTCTGTTATTCCCATTCTGTGCATGGGTACTCTTAGTCGACAGTGACCCGTAAAAAGTCCAGTCACTATACGGATCTCCTGTCTCGTAAGTCCAATGATATTCCTGGCTCTCTTCTGACAAGGTCCTTTAATGAACTCTTTAGAGTGAGCCAGTTCTGGTATATTCATCCAGTATTGTTGGAAGCTGTTCTCCATCCATCTCAATATGGTCAATTTAGCAGCATTGTATGATATCCCCAGGGCTGGTTCGGGGCCGAAAAATTCGGCGGATGCCGCTTCCCTCGCTGCCTGGTCCGCGGCCTCATTTCCCTCGTGTCCAGAATGCCCTGGTATCCATACTAATGACACCTTATTAGCGCTACCAAGCGCATTCAGCGAGTCCCTGCAGTTCCTCACGGTTCTCGATGAGACCGTGTAGGAATCTAGCGCTTTTAAGGCTGCTTGACTGTCGGAGAAAGCTTCACCCTGTACACTATACTTCTCCTTTTAGCTGTTTGGATGGGGGAGTACGTGCTGAAAATAATCCCACAGGGCACTCACCACTACGAAAAATTTATCACTCCCGAGACGTTGCAGAAAATGCTTAATATCCGGAATTTGAACACGATGACGATTCACGGCGTAAATTATAATCCGATCACACACGAGTGGAACTGGTTTCGCAATCAATCAGTGAGTTATGCTTTGCATGCTACGAAGAAATGTTGAAAAATTAAATTGGGTTCTGTTTAAGGTTAGGATGGGTTATTCAAAAATTGTTATTTTTGTTTGTTAACACGTCGTACTAGTAGGGTCGCAGCCAACGATAAAGACCGGCCATGGCGCGTTATAAGCAAGTCGGCGGTCACGTGATCTTAGGAGTCCTAGGATTCTTATTGTATTGCTTAATATATTATATGTTTCTACACAATTTAAATAAATTAACAAAAATTTTTTGTTTTTTATAGCCAAAAATTGAAAATATATTTTGCTGATATATGTGTTTATTATGGATAAAATAACTGAATCTATAAAATAAAAAATTATACAAAATTTGCACTCTAATATCTTCAGGTACATATATTAGGTACATAATATCGTTAGTAACTTCAAATCTATACAAGTCTTTCAAAATTGGACATATCAAACCTAAGCTTTTAGTTTTTAAATTTTTCTTTGAGTGTCATCGTCTTTGTCTGAGTTCTTATTCAAAGATTTATTAGCAGACACTAAATCATTATGCTTTTTAATAAAAATATTTTAAAAAACTTTACATGCCCTTAAATTAATTTTTTCAAGATTTGACAATACTTTTTCTCCACAAAAATACTTGCTAGAGTTATCTAAAGAAAATTTTTTAATATAAAACATTTCACAATAATTTATTAAAAAGAAACAAATGATTTTGTGAATGAGTGAGATGGTTTTCACATTCAATGAACTGAATGTAGTAGTCGTCAATAATTTTTTTGAAAAATTACCCAGCACAAAGTTTAATATATATTTCATTAAAGTGTAAGTTAACTACCAACTCATGTTCTTTTAAAAGCTGTATCTTACTTTTTAAATATTTCACAATATCAGAGAGATTACTATCTGTTTACAATATTTTACAAATCAGTTTTTTAATATTGCGAGGGTGCGGAAGACAAAGACCTTACAATTGTAAATTGACGTGTATGCACTGGATGACTGGATAAACAAAGATGAAGCCAACATTAAAGTGTATCCACCATATCTTCGATTCTCAGGTTACCTTTTCAAGAGACCTAATTGTTCAATAAGAAATGACAACTGAACACATTTTTCACTCTCACTATCGAAGATGTCACTAAGGATGTCTATTACTTGATCAATCTTATCCAAGATCTTATCTTTTAACTTCTTTCCCGTTTGCAACATATTAGGTTTCAGTTTTATAGTTGGACCGACAAGGAACAACACTAATTACACGTTCGCGGCATTGTTTATCTTATAGGTATTTTCTTTATAATTTACTCTTTAGCCATTAATTATTTTAACGCAGCCCACTACAGTCTTTTTCGTGAGCTGCGTTATTTTAATAACTTTGATAAAATTCACATAAAATTCGTGCCCGAATTAAAAAAATATCGACGTAAACAAACATACCAAAACTGAACACACACATGTTTTATAATGACAGCGGGCCGTGAGGCGTTTTTTTGTGAGCTTCCTATGGTCACGTAATATTTCCGCGCCCGGGCCGGTCTTTCTCGTGGGCTGCGTAGTAGGGTATATGAATAAGAATCTTCTGTTAATGATAATAATCCACAATTTTTCATTCTGCCATTGATTTTCTGATGGGTTCAAAAGGTTAGTAAATAATATGAGTGGACTTATTTTCATAGTTCTAAATCTTTTACAGTAAGAAGAAGAGATCATGAACATTATAAGAAGAGCAATTTGACTCATCTCAAGTGGTGGAAAATAGCTCTGGCTAAAAATTTTCAGATCTAAAAATTGGACTGATTTGTGCCCTTATTTTTATAGTCTGAAACTGAATGTATAAACTGATTATAATACACTATAATTAAAAATAAGTCTGGCACCTTTTTAAAATTAGAAACTTATTTTCTTAGTTTTAAAATTTTTTCATATAGTAGATTATACTATAATGTCATGGAGAAAATTAGTCTGGCTGTTATTTACGATGACGAAAGTCTCGAAGCTTCAATCTACAAAATAGTTAACTAATTTATTGCTCGTTAACGGTTGCAGATACAAAAAAAAAACAATCACTCCTCATTTGTACGTGGGTCTAAGAAACATTAACATAATTGACAGTGTCAAATTAACGGGCATCTGGCAAGGCTTTGGGGCTCTTAAATAACAGCCAGATTGTATTTTAAGCCCTTTTTATAATACAACCTATTATTTTATAAACTTTCAGGACTAAAAAAAATAAAGGCACTTATTTTATATCCTTTTTCACTTTTTTCCACGGGGAAATGAATCCACGAGAATTGTGGTGTTTATAATCTTACTTTTGCCTGTCAATTTTGTTTTGGCGAGCTTTTTCTAAATTAATTTTTTAAAAATGAAAGTACCAAAATACTTCTCTCCAAAACAAAACTGACCACCAAAAGTAAGGTTAGAAACACTCCCGCAGATTCATGTCCCCGTGGAAAAAGATGGTGAACTCAAGATCACCGTGAAATTAAGTTTACCGTATTAAAACCGTAAAAGTGAATATTTCACTCACTTCACCTAAACGTTTTGAGTTTTCCAAAAACGATTAAGGGGAGGATGTAGATAAGTTAGCGGTTTTTTTCCTAGTCAACCACTTTAGCCAGATTTATTGTAGTAATGAATCACTGCCATATTTCCAGTAATGATGGATTTAAATCCGTCTTTAATGTAATCCTATTAACTATAACTGTTTTATAGTTTATTAAAAAAAATTAATAAACACACGAGTTGCTTCAGAGTTCTTATTTGTAATTTTTTGAGAAGGATTTACATTAACCGTCACCCCCGGTTTGCACTAAGTGCATCAACCTATAATATATTCAAGAAAATAACAAACAAATAGGGATTATTATACAGTGAGAACGAGCCGATTAAAAAAATATTGCTAGTAAGTTAAACTTAAGCTTTTTGGAAAAGTTCAAAAAAAAGTCAACTGAAATTTTGAACGGGAAATATTCTTGCCAGAATTTTTTTTTGGACGGACCCCGGAAAGGAGTCCACTTACATATCTACAACTTTTTTTTAGAATGGAATGACCTCACTTGCTGTACCTCATTCAAAAGCTTATAAAAAAAGAAAGACAGTATTTTTTTTTGACATATATCAATTAAAACGCCAATTTTTTTACTGTATCTCATTGGAAAGATTATGAAAAAACATAAACAAATATTTTTTGACATACTTCAAAACGTCAAAAAATTTTTTTTTCAAAACATTATAAGTAAAAAAAAAATTATAATTATTTTTTGCTATTTTAATTGCCGTATATGAAAAAACATTTTACTGTTCTTTCTTATTTTAAAAGCTTTGGAATAAGGTACCGCAAGTCAAAAATTTAAAAAATATGTTTTTTACTATTTAACTGAAAATTACTCAATTTCTTTTCTTTTTTTTAAGCTTTGGAACGAGGCACCGCAAGTGGGGTCATTCCATCTGAAAAAAAAAGTTGTATGTTAGTGAACCCCTTTCCGGGGGTCCAAAATCCGTCAGTTTAAAAATATCAGTTTTTCTTGATTTTTCCGAAAAGCTTAAATTTAACTCACTTAACTTATTCCAACCAGCTCCGTTCTCACGGTAGAGACGACTGTTTTATAAAAAATATAAATTAGCTTAATTGATTTTATACCTTTCGTTTTGGGTTCATTTATAAGAAGTTTCCCAAATTCGAAGTTTTTGAGAAGTAATACCAATACCTTCTCTAGCAATTGCTGCGCGGGCTAGGAAGGTAATACAATTTTTAATGTGACGTCATTTTAAAGGAAATTTTACGTTGATTTGAAAAATCGAAAAAAAGAGGGTCAGTTTATGAGAAAAATACCAACTTTATGTAATATCTCAACAACTAAAAGTGACAGCTATAATTTTTTGACAGATTCTTTATAAGAAGAAATGCCTATAAAAAAGCAAATTACACCTAAATAAAAAAAAATTAAGAAAAAAGAATATAGACCCCTCCCAAAATGCAAACTTTTCAAAAACTTAGCTAGGCTTGCTGTAGAGTAGAGTAGTATTTATTTTCGTTAGACAATAGGGTGTTTGACAGTAGTAAAAAATAAATATATATTTATTTTTAGATATCTCTTTAGGTCTTGAAAATGCTAAAAACAAACTTTTTTGTTTAAATTTTTCTCAAATTCATAGTTCTTTTAATTAAATAAATTCATTGAATTAAAACAATTAGCCACGTGATTCAAAACAGGCGGTCTACCAATCAGCTGCGAGTGACGTCACAAAACAGTAAACGCCTCGAACGAACCTATTTTCTGTGTTATTTTCTTATGAATGGTAATGTTTGCTTTGGTTTAAAGTGCAAATTATCGTCCTAAACTAGATTTTATTTTGTGTATTTTGAATGGAAAACGGATTTTCCAAAGCCGATAGCTCCAACTTGCCATTGCTGAATTCCTTTATGGTGGCAGGCTTCTTTGCCAACAACAGTGATTTTTGTTCTGCGGAATTTAGAAACGTTAAAATGTTGATGTAAGTATTCGATGAGTTGTTTTGTATATAACTGAAAGTTTTTTTACGATATTCTTCGCCTACTTTTACTCATTTAGATTGTGAGGTTAGGTTATATGTTTTGCTTTTTTGTTTAATATGCCACTTTCAATAGATTTGTTTTAAAAATTGCATTTTTAAAACAAAATTTTCTAAATACATTTTGTTTCAAAGAATTCTATGACCCTTCATAAAAAAATTGCACTGCATAGTCTTGCATATGCACTGCTCAGTCCTACATTTAGCCTGCATGTGCACTGCCTAATCCTGCTTTTAGAGGTACTCCCTAGTCCTGCCTAATAACTGCCTAGCACCGCCTAAAAATTTGTACACCTTTCTGCCTATTATAGTTGTTTACCTCTTGTAATCAACATAACCTCAAAAATATCATCGTCATTTACGAAATAGTTATATATATTATAGACAACGTGAGAAACAATTTAGTTATACTCACATCAAAGTGATCTTTACAAATATAAAGTGAAGATGTATAAGATAAGGCCCTTGGGTCTTTTCGAACAAGTTCTAGCCACTTTTTCCGTTCTTTTACTGCTGTAGGCACATGAATAAATAGTTTTTCAGGGGTTTTTATGCTAGTATTCGAACACTGAGGCACTACACACCACTTATAGCACATTTTTTTATATAAAAAACACAGACCAAAAACAAATAAACACTTGAATGCCGTGTATCTGTCCGCGAGTTTACTGCGCTGTGACGTCATTGCAACGCCATGCTAGAAATGAGCGTTTTAGCGGCAAATTCAAATCGGAAATTAGAAAACTTGATTTTAAATGTAGTTATGATAAAATATACTATTTTAATAATTTTGCGTAGCAAATTAGAGATCTATGTATCATTTTAAACTGCTTTAACAAATTTAAGCTTGGAAAAGGGCCCGGTCCCTGAGGCCCTCCCCGTGGGTGCGACCTTAATACATGGACCTAATTATTACTATTTTTAATAAGCCATTCAGCCAGCTTATAAAAACTATAATTATAAATAAAAATTATATGAAGATGCGTTCACATTTAAACCTTTTTTTTTTAAATCGAGAAGAAATCTTGGAAGCGGTAGTCAGTTTTTCGTTACCTCCCCGAGAAATACCCAAAACACCCCAAAAGCATCGAATACAAGAAACCCCTGACGTTTTGCCAATGTCAACTTAAATTGGAATATTGCTTGGATAGGAGAGAAAACATTTTTAAACAACACATTAAAATATCGAAATAGTTTTATTTTATTAACTCTTATAATAAATAAAACGTTATACAGCATCATTTCTCTCGATCACAAAACATTATGACAAAATACATGCGTAAAGCGAATTTACATCACGTATCCGGCTAACGTATCCGTCGCGTCCAAACCTTCTACCTCTATTTTTTAAAGTGAGTTAGATAAAAAGAAACTTTTAGACATTAGTCCATGGCCAACTTAATAATTGTATTCAACAGTTAAGGTGGCAATGGTCAGTGCAACCAACACGTAATGAAAATTCGCTTGTGATGAAATTGTCAAAATTTACCACAGATTAAAAAATTAAGAGACATGCATAAGTGGCAAACAAGTAAAAACAATAAAACTAGAGTCACTTGATCCGAAAAAAGCTTTGCTTGCTAGAGCTAATGAGACAATATTCAGGACATTTCATTATTTTTGTGACAATTTTTTTTCGTTGGCCTAAGTTATATGATGACCAGCTGATAACTATCAAAAAGTCAAAAATAATGAAATGTAGAGTAGAGTAACCAACTGAAAACGAAATATACCAGTTTACGATTGCAACTGGTCAGTTTCGTTTTTAGTGGCCCAGACGTCACATTTTCTTCTGAAAAGCAGTACCTATCCCTACTGTTTGCCGGAACAGAGGAATTTTAGTATTCGTAAGTATCTGAAAGACTGAATGCATTTTCGGGTTCAGTGACCCTAAACAAAATATCCAGTGTTGCCACTATGCACGCTATAAAGCTAAATTTTAGTTTAAAATTAAGTGCTTTTTTAATACCTTGTACTTTTTAGAGTTTGTTAGTAGTCCAGAAAATAGTTCCCGAAATTATTAATCTTTTCCTTTCCAGAATCTTGTTCAGATGTGTTTTATTATTTCCTCAAAACTGATCTTGAGTTAACTTTAAACGGATTATTTGATATGTTCATTTCACCTAAACTTATGTGAAATTAACGTTTTTTTAACGTGTAAATCGTGAACTCATGTTTAAAAATTCTAACGTTGAGGAAACGTTATTTCACGTCACATAAATTATCATTTTAAATGGATCCGGTCGACTATCCGGACACAAAAATAACTGTTGTTCTCATCATGTCATTTGAAAATACTAATTGCGAAAGTTTAAAGTTTATTTTGGTGCGGACAATATAAAAAATGTTTGTGGTTTAGCTAAATGAAACTATACAAAAAAATATGATGGCTGTTAATCGAAACCGGTCGGAAGAACATTAAAAAATTGTGAACTAAAGGGGTTTTCTTTCCAATGATGAACAATCTTCACACTGGAGACTTCATCAATCTAATAAACATTTGTTTGTTGTTGGTTACAGAACCTGCAAACAGGTTACCTACAGAATTTGAAAGGTCATTGAACCTGACTGGCCAACTGTAATTAGATTAAAAATCTACGTCACCGGGTTGCCTTAAATCATTTGTTTTATGGAAACCCGATGACGCAGCTACAGTCGTTCAGTTAAGTACACATGATTGGTCAAATTCTGTAGGCAACCTGTGTAAAATTACAAAGACCTTGGATTTTTGTTGTACCATTTTAGGGTTAGATTAGGTTTTATGTCCTTTTGGGATTTTAGGATTTCGTGTTCATTATAGGTGTCTTTTTTTGTTGTTTAAAACAATTATTTTTTACATTCAATTTTACTACTACGCAATGCAGACTTCAAAAACTGGCGGTTAGTAAGTGCTGTCTAAAAGTAGTCTGGCTATTTAAAAAAGGTTAAACAACTGATTTTAAAGATTTTTTTTTCTAAATACTATACTAAGAAATCGACCCTGAACAAAGATTGTAAACACTATATATGTTTAATGCTGCCAGTTATTTTTGTTTTTGTTTTTATTTGAATTTTTGGGAAAACCTAACCTTAAATTTTGTTTTGATATTTTTGGGCTTTTTAGCCAAAACCTTCAAAAAAGAAACTCCTTGTTTGGGAAAATTCAGGTCAGGTGATAATTTCTCTCTTTGTTGAAAGTTATTTTCTTTTTGATCACCTGATCATTTTGGCAAAAATCATGCGCGTTTTGCACACGCTGGGAGTTTGAAGCGCCACCCTGTGTTTGACAGGGGAATGAAGAACCACTTCCGACAAGACACTGAAAGAAGTCACACGTGTTTTAATTTTAAGACCGAAATTCCAACCACAAGAAAGACCGCGGCCGCGAGTGAAATGTGGAACTGCTGTTAAATGAAAGAAGGTAAGCTTCTAGCGTGTTGCCGATTTTTTTCCTTTGTTTTAGTTCAATAAACATCTGTTTTCCCAGACGGGGCGAATTTAACTTTGGGGTAATTTTTTGTAATATCTCGACTATTTGGTCCTCGCGACCCGCGTCTAATATATAAGATTTATTTTAAGGATTCTTTTCTCAAAAATCTTGTGCCCGGATAGTGGAATGCCCCTTGTAAAGAAATGTACCGTGTCAAACAAGGCTTAATATTAAAAAAGTTGGAATAGGAAGTAAGTTATAGGCATGTAATTAAAGTATCAGTACGTTATGCAGGTAAAACTTTGTCCTTCCTATAATTTCAGGAATATTTTCTGGACTAGAGATTAGTTTAGTAAGGTACCTTACTGTGACGTTAGAGGAGATATTCCAACTTGACGAGGATCCGTTCCGGCTGTGGATTCCAAATTTTTGAGCAGTTGTTGCAGCCTAAAAATAATATTTGATATTAGAAAGATAATAGAGATTCTTTTAGTATCTTTCATTGAAGAAATACCAACTTTATGTAACATCTTAAAAACTAAAAGTGACATAGGAAATTTAGTTTGACAGTTAAAACTCTTTGAGTTTAAGGTACTTTTATAGAGTAGATAGAGAAAAACTAAAAGGTAAAAACCGTTTTTAAATTCCTTTAACATTTTTATTTATGCAAATTTCGTTTTAGTGTAAATGGTTTTTTATAAAAACTTAAGAATGCAACCCCGTAATGTCGAATTTTATACTATTTAATTTTTTTGTTCATGAAATATATGGAAAACATCTAAAAAAATCGTGAATCTTTGTACACTAACTTATTTGTTAAAGGCATCATTGTAAGTATTGTAGGGTCTGTACACCAGAAAAGTAAAAACTCACCAATGCTTGGTTGACTTGTCTTCCTGTAAGCACACATTAAATGTATTGTCTCTCAGCTGATCAGGCAAGCACTGTCTTAGGGCCTCTCTGGCCCGTGGGTTATCTGAAAGCCTTAAGTAGCACCTACAAAAATATAATATAAAATTCCACTTTTTTTATATAAAATATCAACGTTTTGAGTCACACTGAATGCAATATTAACAATTTTTTAATAACAATGTTACCAACAAAAGCATAAGGTATTTCTTAACAAGTGCGGGAAGTGTTACTTTTTGGCACGGATTTTAGTATTGAAACATCCACTTTTCCACAAGGTCAGCGGGCGAGAAGAAAGCACTTTCCACATTTGTTTCTAACAATGCCACTATTTTAAGACAAACCTGACAACATGCTTCAAAAGCCTAGCAGAAGGCTCCTTGGCCAGAGAAATCACCATTTTACCCAGAATCATGGCGACATGACTGAACCTGTCATAAGTTTGGCAGATATATGACAGACCACTGTCATCGAGAAGTATCTTCTGCAGAATGAAAGTTGCCACTGTTTTGCTAAGTTCAGACCCTAAAATTTTATCACAATTAAGGTAAAATGCCCAGTTATTGATACCTTAAGCACAAAAATTAAGGAAAAAAAAATATTAGTTTTGAAGTAAAATGACTGCCAAACAAGTTTCGTGGCTAATCGGGCAAAAAAGAATTTTTTGTTTCTCTCATATTTATACGTTGCTTGCGATAAACGCGACGTCGGGTGCCGACGTCGTTTCGACCGCCTGACGACCCTCGTTTGCACCTAAATGGGGAATACAAATTCGGGTCGCTACGACGTCAGCATCTGACCTTATAGGTAATAGAGTTTACCAATTAACAACGTAATTGTACGTTGGATTTCCGTCACTTAAATTTAGTCGCAAACAGGTAAGTTGCGTTTGGTTTCGCTTCCATTGCCTAGAATACATATAGTTTTTGCTAAAAAGAATTCCTGTCGAGTAACTAAAATTATACCTGATAAGTAAATATTTTACACTTATTATAACAAGTCTCATAAACATGGGTGCATTTTACAAATGACAATTATAGTCATGCATGAAAGGCGGTATTAGAATATTAATAATTTATATTTTAAAGCAGGAATGCAACAAAAATTTTACAACGAAGGCATGTTTATTGATAAATGTGAATAAAATACTTTCAAAAAAAGCAAGCGCTCCTGAAATATGCAAGATTTACTAAAATATATATTTGTTAAATAGATCTAAATTTTATTATTTTTTTTATTTTTGTAAAAAAAATGTTTTGCTACCTCACTAAACTCAAATTTGTTAATAATTTTACAATTATTCTTTCATTTCTACTTAAAATTAGAAAAAGAAAAAAATATTTTATAATGGCCGACAGACGCTAACCTTTTCAGAATGGCGGATTACTGTGTCTGACTTAATGTGAACTAATAATATACCAATTCGGACCGGGTCTCCACTTTTGGTTGTGAAAGATAACCAAAGAGTCGAAGTCCGACGTCCGGCAAACGTATTTCGTCCCATTAAATTCGGACGTTCCCCCGCATGATTTTGCGTCGGCCTACCAACGGATTGGAACTCACCGTCCGCTCTTTTTCTACTACAATAGGTAAATCCCACGGTCCCAAAGCTAACTACCCACCGAAATCATTGTGTTTTTTTTTATTTTTTAGAAATGTTTGTTTTAATATCAAAAATCTAAGGGAAATAAAACCCATACCCTACCTGTGGGAAAAGGATGGGGTATTATGTCTTCCAAAATCCAAAAAAGATATAAAACTGCGTCATGTCTTGAAACGTAGCCGTCCTGACCAAAATATCTCTGGACCAAACAAATTTTTTGTTAGGTTATGGGCGTCTATAAATGACAGTAGGCTGTACATGTGACGCGTGGGCCATATGAACGGTTCGGTTCGGTTCGGTCAAGTAAAAGTTACGGAAAATACACTAACCAAACTAAACGGTAGTTTAGGTCTGAGGTTAGGGTCTTTACCGGACGTACCCGACGCCGACGTCTGTTGGTCGTTGGGCTGGTCAGAGTTTTTGTACGTCGAACGTAAGACCGACGTTGGGAAATTAATGGTATATTGCGTTGCATTATTTGACGTCGCAAGATCGTTAAAAAAACGGACGTATATTTGATAACGTCGGTTTTGATATGAATGCGACGTCGCTTAACGCATAATCAATCTTGCAACTTAAAATTCACTAAATCCGACGTCGGTTCAGGTCACAATGGGTTGTAAGTCATATAAATGTTTCTTGGGAAGTGTTGACAGTTAACTGTTTCGTCCTTATGGGACTCCTCAGAACACTGCTAGGTCGATGTGACAATTCTTGCGAAGTTGATTAGACGGTTTTGTCTCTAGTCATAAGTAAATAGTGAGAAAACTATCGCAAGAAGCGCCATCTACCGAGATACGAGAGAAAAAACAAAAGCGGGCGAAAAACTGCTAGACATATCGATCAATGAAAAGATCGAATACAAATAAAAGAAAACAAACTATAGTCCGTGACCTACGACAGCTCTTCTGTCTTTCAGGCAGGATCAATGCATATTGCATTTTTTACCCGTCATCAAAACAAGTTAAATAAATAATGCCTGCGATACGTTTGCAATAATTAACCCGACCTGAGGGACAAATTATGTCACGGTCATGAATACTGTTTTTTGTTTCATCTGCCTGCATTCTATTTTTACTCTAGTAGTTTCTTTTGTATTTGTTAGCTCCCGCTAAATTTCGCGGTGTTTGTAAATTTTAAAACCACATAATTGAATCACGGACAGAGTGCATTTTCGCGCATTTTGGACATGCGCACCAAGAATCAGTGAGATCCTTTTTCGACCGCCTCGAAAAATGGCGTGTTAATTTACTTTCTCCAACTATTTCAAATTTCTACACTTGAAAGTGCTCGATTTTGGTGTACTGAAGCATAGAACTAGAAACTTCAGCCCTTCAGCTACGTGGTGACATCATTAGATCCAGACAGGGGCCCCTTGGAACGTGGAGGAATTGGCTGCAAACTGGTGAGTGCTTTGTCTCTGATTTCCGTTGTGTGGTACCCACAATTAACCTATGGACCTTTTAATTATTTCGTAATTTCATATCAATATATTTATGTTTGTTCGCGCTTTCATTAATTAAAATATATACAGTCCATTGCAGTTATCGTTTTTCTTACTGCGGGCAGAACAGATAGGCATTATTTATTTCTTTTACCAACATCGTAAGATGAGATTCATATACCGTCTCTGTAGCTTTACAAAAGTGTCACATTGACCATGCAGTATTCGGAAGAGTCCCTTAAGGACGAAACAGTTAACTGTTAACACTTGATAGGTATCGATTAGATCTTACACCCCCGTGGGTGTACAGCTTTCGAGCTGCCCACGGAAAAATATAAGAGAAACAAAATTTTTCTATGCCGGCTTAGCCACGAAAAATTTGTTTTTTTTATTCACGGGTACTAAACTTCACCTTTACAATTAAATTATTAGAAGTCTTTTTTTGGAAAAAATATATGTATTCTGACATGTGTCTAGATTTTATATTTGTAGTTAGAGTAAGAAAACTTTTAACACGCATGTTATGGTTATTACACGTTCAGATGAATTAAGACACTCGTCTTCGGCTCGTGTCCCTTAAACTTAATCTTCCCGTGATGACCATCATAACATACTTGTTACGTAAAATATTATTATAAATAAAAAAATTAGAATGTCAATTAAAAACATAAAAGCGATAAAAGAAAACAAATAGAAAAAAAACCTTGAAATTAAACTAAATGTTCACTGTTAAACTTACCAGTTTCCATAATCCGCAAGCACAAGGGTATAATCTCTGTTGTGAGCAAGAAAGTGATGACTTCTTGTTCGTCTGTCTTGACTAGAGCACCAATCACTCCAAGACTGGTCAACCTCAGGTACTCAAAGGGGCGCGTCTTCGACACTGTGTGCAGGAAGGGGTAGAGGAAGAGGGGGATGTGAGCCAACAGAAATTGAGATCTAGTTTCTGGGTGGGACGCGACACATTGAAGAAGGGCCAACGCGTTGCAAACTCTAAAAAAAAACCTTGCTAATGTGATGTATTGTTGGTCGCCTAACTCGCGTAGTCATATCGCTACGAACATTTCGCCTGCGCACATGCGCACCGTAGGACATTTCGCTCTCTCATCAAGTGCGGTTAACGTCAACGAACGTATCCTAGAAACGATCCTATAAAATAGACAATTCTACCTAAAATAGACGTCCGATCCGACCACGACTATTTGCCAAGTGTTCAGCCGTGTACCTCGCCCAGTCGTAAGTATTTTACACTTAAAAAGTGAGTCTTTTCTAAAAAAATAATTTTGTGTAACTATGGATTTTCTGGCTCCGGTTAAATTTTTTTGATTGTTTTTAAATGTATTTTTATAGCCTCTTTTTCGACAAGCATAGCTCGCGTTGTAACTATAACTATACAAAGCGTTAATTTTAACTAAAATGTCATGAAACATGGGGTCTGTTAAATCAATTTTTTTAAGTTTGACTTTGTTTTATTTTTATTTCTTTCCAAAAGCGACTTTTAAAACTTATAATTGAATGTGTTATTATTTTCTTTAAATCCACAAGAGATTTCATCAAGATCTGACTATTTATTAAAATTATTTTATAGACCGAGAGATTTATGTGTCAAAAACGTGGATGACACCCTTCGGCTATGTTACCCGAAATCAACAAACAACTCCAAAAACTTTTAGACAACAAAATAATTAGGCTTTCAATTTCACCTTATTTAGCTCCTGTTTGAATAGTTCCAAAAAAGCTAAATGCTTCCAGTCAACGAAAATTTAGAATGGTCATAGATGGAAATGCCAATATTTCACTATTCTTGACTTAACAGAAGGATTTCACCAAATTGAAATGAACCCTCAATCCATTGAAAAAACTGCTTTCACCATTAATAATGGTCACTATAAATACCTAAGAATGCCTTTTTCTTATATGAAACACACCTGCCACATTTCAAAGAATGATGGACAAAGTTCTTCCATAATATAAATAAATAAATAAAAAGCACTTTATTTTATACTCTTTATAAATGTTGTTTTGTATACATGGATGACATTATTTTTTCTAAATCACTTTAAGACCACCTTCTACATATATGCACTATTTTCCAAAAATTAAAAGATGTTAAAACTGCTTTCACCTTTAATAATGATCACTATGAATACCTAAGAATGCCTTTTGGTCTAAAAAACCCACCTGCTACATGTCAAAGAATGATGGATGAAGTTCTTCGAGAATACCTTTACAAATTTTGTTATTCTTTTTTCTAAATCATTTCATGGCCACCTTCTACATATACACACTATTCTCCTTTTAACATCAGAAGCCTTTAAAGCAAACCCTTTTGTATGAATGATCCCATAATCATTCTCTAAATTTACACAAGCCTATGCTATTCCAGACAAAAATGCAATAACAAGCCCAAATAAACTTTTTTTTTTTCAGAAAATGGATACCTTAAAAAGTCATTGACAATGGTAGGGAATTGAATAATAATCAGATTGTTTACTAATCTTACAAGTAATTCAGTGTTTAGTCAAGTTATAAATGTATTTTTACTGCACTATGTAAAATGCCAATAATAAAGAATCACTCTACAACTTTTGTGATTTGTTCTGACATATTTATTAATTTTCTATGAAAGGTGTAGTTAAACATGTTTCAAGACTGTACCTTTCAAAGTAACTTTTTGTTTAGGATAAGGGAAGTGAAGTAAAAAACAATATAAGTATGCAGTACCAAAAAAGTTTTTTGGGATGTAAGTTTATAACCGATTACACTGTACAAAAACTATAATAATGTTCAGATTACCTGTTAGACTGATGTGCAGTTAAAGTAGGTGGATTAATGGCTGGATAGATGTTTAAAATCTCCTGCAGCAGTGCAGCAGTAGTCCCAAAACTGTTCCACAGCATGGGAGCTAGGTCAGGGACAACTTCACGTTTTTTGCTGAGTTCGAGTAAAGCATTTTCTCTGGTTTCTGGACTTGTCAGTTCAAGGATCCATTGAAATACCTGAGAATTAATAATTTAAACAATTAATTAATATGGTTACCATCCAAAACTACTTACAGGAGTTAAGCATAACTGATGTGATATATTCAAAATTTGAATAAATCCAAATCTAATTTATAAATTTAAATTTTGTGTAGCTTCCCACAACCACATAAATTAAAAAATCAACATATTTTTACTACTTACCTTTTCTCTCTCTACCGAACTATTTGCAGGGCTTTGTTGACTACTCATTCTTTTGTGCAAAATTAAATTCTAAAAGAGGAACTACTGGGACACTCAAAACGACCCCGTGAGTTCCACAAAGCTCTAAAGTAAACGAAGAATATGTTGCAGGTATTTAAGAATCCAGCTTTATTTTTAGCTCAAAAATTAAAACAAACTTGTTATTCACTGTGTGTTATTTGGATATAATATGAATATTACTGCTTGTATTTAATATAAACTGGTTTTAAACGATAGAGGAGACCTTTTTCTTGTTAAATTAAATTCTTTTTCTTAAAAATAAGATTGTTCCTCAATAATTTTTGAAAAAATCCAAAAAAATTACAAAACTCCACCTCAAACACGTAACGTGACAGCTGCAAAAACAAAACAGTGCTAAAGAAAAAAAATTGGTTGGATGGGTAGGTTGTTCGCAGATCCACCCCTGATCCAAGGACTGTACACAGGGAACAGGATGGTCCACTTCGCGAAATCTGTCAGACGGTTTTTAATAGGGCTGTCTAACAAAACATATGATCAAATCCAAGATGTCTTCCATGGGACAAACAAACCGATTTCCCATAAGCCGTAATGTTAACAAAAACGTAAATTTTACAAAAACGACAAGAGCTTTAGTCTCAAAAATTAATCAGTTTTAAGAATAGATCCTTTGTGCATATGGGAAAAATGCGTTTTTCTTAAAAATATTAAACTAAAGCGAGAAAATCTGAAATAAAAGGGACCATGTTTTCTTCAAAAAAGTAGGTTATGTTTTTGTTTATTTTGTTCTTTTTTAAACTTTTTTTCTAGTTTTTTCACTTATTTTGAATTACTACATGGGCGCACCAAGGGGGCGGGGGGCTAGGGGGCCGGACCCCCCAAACCACATATTTTTTTAGATATTTTCCATATATTTCATGAGTAAACAGAAAAAATAGCATAAAGTACATCATGAGACCTCTGGGGCCCCCCAAAGGTTTCTGAAGTTTTTTGACCAATGAATCAATGAACTATCAGCCCAAGGTAGGGGAAAGTAGTTCTATTCAAAGAGCTCACTTCAAGGCTCACTTAACAGAGACGAAATTGAAATAGACTAAACTTTTCTCATCAGATTCAGGTTTTCTATTAGGATCTTTTGTTGTACTTGACTAAACCTTTTGCTAAGTAATAGGCCTTCTATAGCATTAAACTGTGAAAAATATTTCACTATGATTTTTAGGTTTAGACAAAGTTTAATCACGGATCACCTTAACAAAGGTGATCCGTGGTTTAATTGTTTTAACCCTCCAGTAGTAAAATGAAAAAGAGGCACAACTTATAGGTAGGTCAGTCCAACAGATCAATATGCACATATAAGTTCCAACCAAGGTTGGTCAAGCAAACTTCTAATAAGTACTTTACAAAATATGTTTATTTAAAAAAATATAAGTAAACATTATATAAAAAAAAAACTTGCAAAATTAAAATACAGTTTTTTCTTGTCATTGGCCTCACACACCATACATCACCATATGATTTTCCATGAACTATAATACATAGGGCTTAAGTACGGTCAAATTCATCAGCTCACAACAGTAAGTACTGTTCAAATTTTACAACAGTACAATATTCGCTGTTGTATTACTACTGTTACTATTACTTTTATTACTGTTTATTTGTAACAATATTTGCTCAATTATGTATCTAAAAGTTTATGCAAATAAACATATACTCTACTCTACAATTGGGCGTAACAGCATATGACCCATTAGGAGTATTAGAACCCAAATTTTTTTGAGAGAAATTGAAAAAAATATCTGAGAGAACTTATTTGTTTTTCTTGTGGTCATCAAAGTCAACAAAGATTACTTTTTTATCCATCTATTATTAATTATGCCAAAAAATTTTTTTTTGGTAATAAGCTCAGTACATTACCGGAGAAATTTCACAACAGGACTTGTAGTAGGTCCAGTCAGATACTATACAAATTTTACGGTGTACAAGTTTTAGGTGTCAAAAAGCATGGAAATAAAGGAAAATTTGCACCAAAATAGTTTAAGATAAAAAGAGGTTTGAGTTAGGGAGACTGTCAAACTCACCAGTTTATTCTAAACTGTTTTGAGGTCTGTAAAATAAATATTTATTAAAGAAAAAGAAACTTTGATGATACAGGACTTCACTCGACACTATACAGGACGCTACACTACCAAAAGTTTATTTAAGGTTCTGTAGGATGGTGTACAAATTTGGTTCAGCTCATTATTCACACTTTAACCTCATATTGTTTTCCTTTTCTTTCTTCTCGGGACCCTTTTTTCAACCATCATTTTTAAAATTTTTCAACCGTTTTGAAACAATAATCCATTCAGGAGAGACCCAGTCATGATCATTGCTGTATTCTAGTTTTGAAAGTTGCTTGCCTAGAATAGTAAAAAAATCATAGTGAAATATTTCTTACAGTTTAACACAATTCTATGTTACACTTCTGCAAAAGGTCCACTCAAGCACAAAAAAAGATCCCAATAGAAAATGTTGCCAAAATGGCAGTTGCACATTTATCCAAAACAAACCTGACAAAAAACTTTCGAATATTTCAATTTATCCTCTGTTAAGTCAGGTAATAGAGCACTTATCCACTTTCTTTTCCCTTCTTTGAGCTGATACCTAGTTCATTTAAATCAAGATGATTTTTTAAGGTCAAAATACTTGGCATTCCATCAAAACTAACATTATTAAGCTCTCCCCAGCTGCCACAATTCATAACAGCACAGAAACTAATAATAATGATTCAAACTGAGTAAAAAACTGGAAAAAAAGTAAAAAAAAACAAAAGTAAATAAAAACATAACCTGACTTTTGAACAAAACAGGGTCCCTTTTATTTGAGATTTACTGGCTTCAATTGATTTTTTTTAAGGAAAACGCATTTTTCCCATGTGTACAAAGGTTCAATACTTAAAACAGCATCTTTGTTGTAAGTTAAATCGTTTCACTTTTTTTTAAAATTACGTTTTTGTTAACATTGCGGCTTATGGGAAAACGCTTTGTTTGTCCCATGGCGACCATCTTGGATCGAAAAACAGCTGATCGTGACAGTTCGTTAGACAAGCTAATTAGCTTGTCTAACGAACTGTCACGATCAGCTGTTTTTCGATCCAAGATGGTCGCCATGGGACAGACAAAGCGTTTCCCCATAAGCCGCAATGTTAACAAAAACGTAATTTTTAAAAAAAGTGAAACGATTTAACTTACAACAAAGATGCTGTTTTAAGTATTGAACCTTTGTACACATGGGAAAAATCAATTGAAGCCAGTAAATCTCAAATAAAAGGGACCATGTTTTGTTCAAAAGTCAGGTTAGGTTTTTATTTACTTTTGTTTTTTTTTACTTTTTTTTCCAGTTTTTTACTCAGTTTGAATCATTATTATTAGTTTCTGTGCTGTTATGAATTGTGGCAGCTGGGGAGAGCTTGATAATGTTAGTTTTGATGGAATGCCAAGTATTTTGACCTTAAAAAATCATCTTGATTTAAATGAACTAGGTATCAGCTCAAAGAAGGGAAAAGAAAGTGGATAAGTGCTCTATTACCTGACTTAACAGAGGATAAATTGAAATATTCGAAAGTTTTTTGTCAGGTTTGTTTTGGATAAATGTGCAACTGCCATTTTGGCAACATTTTCTATTGGGATCTTTTTTTGTGCTTGAGTGGACCTTTTGCAGAAGTGTAACATAGAATTGTGTTAAACTGTAAGAAATATTTCACTATGATTTTTTTACTATTCTAGGCAAGCAACTTTCAAAACTAGAATACAGCAATGATCATGACTGGGTCTCTCCTGAATGGATTATTGTTTCAAAACGGTTGAAAAATTTTAAAAATGATGGTTGAAAAAAGGGTCCCGAGAAGAAAGAAAAGGAAAACAATATGAGGTTAAAGTGTGAATAATGAGCTGAACCAAATTTGTACACCATCCTACAGAACCTTAAATAAACTTTTGGTAGTGTAGCATCCTGTATAGTGTCGAGTGAAGTCGTGTATCATCAAAGTTTCTTTTTCTTTAATAAATATTTATTTTACAGACCTCAAAACAGTTTAGAATAAACTGGTGAGTTTGACAGTCTCCCTAACTCAAACCTCTTTTTATCTTAAACTATTTTGCTAAAACTTGTACACCGTAAAATTTGTATAGTATCTGACTGGACCTACTACAAGTCCTGTTGTGAAATTTCTCCGGTAATGTACTGAGCTTATTACCAAAAAAAAATTTTTTGGCATCATTAATAATAGATGGATAAAAAAGTAATCTTTGTTGACTTTGATGACCACAAGAAAAACAAATAAGTTCTCTCAGATATTTTTTTCAATTTCTCTCAAAAAAATTTGGGTTCTAATACTCCTAATGGGTCATATGCTGTTACGCCCAATTGTAGAGTAGAGTATAAAACTTTTAGATACATAATTGAGCAAATATTGTTACAAAAAAACAGTAATAAAAGTAATAGTAACAGTAGTAATACAACAGCGAATATTGTACTGTTGTAAAATTTGAACAGTACTTACTGTTGTGAGCTGATGAATTTGACCGTACTTAAGCCCTATGTATTATAGTTCATGGAAAATCATATGGTGATGTATGGTGTGTGAGGCCAATGACAAGAAAAAACTGTATTTTAATTTTGCAAGTTTTTTTTTTTATATAATGTTTACTTATATTTTTTTAAATAAACATATTTTGTAAAGTACTTATTAGAAGTTTGCTTGACCAACCTTGGTTGGAACTTATATGTGCATATTGATCTGTTGGACTGACCTACCTATAAGTTGTGCCTCTTTTTCATTTTACTACTGGAGGGTTAAAACAATTAAACCACGGATCACCTTTGTTAAGGTGATCCGTGATTAAACTTTGTCTAAACCTAAAAATCATAGTGAAATATTTTTCACAGTTTAATGCTATAGAAGGCCTATTACTTAGCAAAAGGTTTAGTCAAGTACAACAAAAGATCCTAATAGAAAACCTGAATCTGATGAGAAAAGTTTAGTCTATTTCAATTTCGTCTCTGTTAAGTGAGCCTTGAAGTGAGCTCTTTGAATAGAACTACTTTCCCCTACCTTGGGCTGATAGTTCATTGATTCATTGGTCAAAAAACTTCAAAAACCTTTAGGGGCCAGATACCTTTGGGGGGCCCCCAGAGGTCTTATGATGTACTTTATGCTATTTTTTCTGTTTATTCATGAAATATATGGAAAATATCTAAAAAAATATGTGGTTTGGGGGGTCCGGGCCCCTAGCCCCCCCGCCCCCTTGGTGCGCCCATGTAATAATTCAAAATAAGTGAAAAAACTAGAAAAAACGTTAAAAAAAAACAAAATAAACAAAAACATAACCTACTTTTTTGAAGAAAACATGGTCCCTTTTATTTCAGATTTTCTCGCTTTAGTTTAATATTTTTAAGAAACACGCATTTTTCCCATATGCACAAAGGATCTATTCTTAAAACTGATTAATTTTTGAGACTAAAGCTCTTGTCGTTTTTGTAAAATTTACGTTTTTGTTAACATTACGGCTTATGGGAAATCGGTTTGTCTGTCCTATGGAAGACATCTTGGATTTGATCATATGTTTTGTTAGACAGCCCTATACGTCTCAAAATACTCAACGACATAACCTCACTTTTTCGAAAAATACTAGAGATGGGCCAACCTGCGATTTTGGTGGAGCAGTGACAAGCCGTGACTGCTCCAGTCGCGTCACGGTGACAAATAGCAGTGATTATATGAAGCGCTTCATCCTTCATAGTTTACAAGATATATGATACAAGTAGTAATGCCTTTACTGCTAGGTGGACGCAATTTTTTAAAGATTCTGATATAAAAAGAAAAAAGGTTGGTGTAAACCCACCTTTACCGACTGTGCGGTCTGCCTACCATCTAACCAATTTCCTTTCTCTCATCTTTGTTTTTGCGTCTATGGTGGTAAGCACGTTTTTTGGTAAAATAATAATTTTTTGATTTAATATTTATATAATTAGTCCTTTTCAGGATATTTTAGGATGGAAAACATAGGGTGCCGTTCTTTCTCTATGAAAGAAAGCAGCTCCCCAGAGTCCGTAGGCAGCGCACGGAAATCAAAGTCTCAAAAGTCGCCCACGAGGTCGTCGTCTAGAAGGCATGAATCCTCGACGGAGTCCCGATCACGTTCTCGTAGATCCCGTTCGCACCGTCGTAGGTCCCGATCTCGGCGTCACAGGTCTAGATCGTCGAGCCGAAGACGGAGAACCCGCTCACGTAGTCGGCATGCTCGCCAAAGGTCTGACCAAGGATCTGACTCACACAGGAGTCGTTCCCGCCGCTCTTCCTACAGTGGAAGATCACGAACCTCCAATAGCCAACAACAAGAACTGGAGAAGAGGATCTGCATGTTGGAAGCACAGCTCAGCAGACGATCCAGTAATCATAGGGAGCATTCTCCCAGTGGCTGGGGAGGTTTCACCCCTCCTTGTAACAAAAATGGTCGTGGAGGTTTCACCCCTCCCTATAACAAAAATGGTTGTGGAGGTCTTACCCCTCCCCGTAACAAAAATGGTAATGGAGGCTATAACCCCCCACAAACATCCAACAACATGGATCAGCTAGATGGTCCCCAAGACATTTTACAGGCACCCAACAACATAAGACACATAGATGGCCCCCGAATAGACACGGTCATTATGCAAGACATGGATGAGTTGATATTGGACCGAGAAATTCTGGAGTGCCTAGGAGAGGATCCCGGAGCTCTAGGAGCAGAAAAAATTTACTTACATAAGGCTATAGTCCCACGCTGGGTACATATTCTGTCGAATGGCCTGAATAAAGACGAAAGGGAACAACTTATCAATAAGTATGCAGTTCCCGAAAACTGTCAAGAACTGAACAGCCCTCTGATCAATCCGGAAATCATACAGATCTTGCCTAAAAATTCCTTGATTAAAGACAAATACCACACCTCAATGCAGTCACAGTTGGCTGCAGCAGTCATTGCCATTGGAACTGTGTTAGACAAAATTCTTAACAATAATGGGGAGTTTGCCAAAGCAATACTCCCAGATACAAGCAGTGCAGGAAAACTCCTCACTGACCTTTTTCATGCATTTTCCAAGAATAGGAGAAGTGCAATTATTCCCCAGTTGACAAATCAAATGGCAATTAATGTGGCAAGAGCCACAAAAGTAGATAAATACCTTTTTTCAGATTTTTCACAAAAGCTAAAGTCTGCAAAAGAGGTGGAAATATCTAGCAGGGCACTTAGAGTTCCCCCATCAGCTCAGCCTCCATTGAGGCCTCCACAAGCAAAAAAGAGCACCCCATTGAGAAATAACTCAAAAAACTTCCGGGGGCCCTCTCGACCCATGAAGGATGTGCCGAGACAAAGGGGCCCATCTTACCAGTACCGGTCAACATATCGACCCAAGAAATAAGCGAGGTAAGTTTTGCAGGTAGATTAAGTAAATACTTTCAAGAGTGGGAATATTTCCTTCCTTCAAATGCTAACCCTCTCATTTTAGAGTGGATTCATGGGTATAAACTCCCATTTGTAAAAAGGCCCATGCAAGGAAAAATTATTTATTCAAATAAATTTCCTGAAGAAAGGGAAACGGAGAAGCTAATACAAACCATGCTTTTACAAGGAGCAATTGCAGTTTGTGAAAATGAAAAGGAACAATTTATTTCACCTTATTTTCTAAGAGAAAAATCCAATGGCACATTCAGGTTCATTTTTAACTTAAAACAGTTAAATAAATATCTTGAAATTCAACATTTTAAGATGGAAGATCATAGAACAGTGGCAAAACTAATTCAGAAAAATTATTTTATGGCATCTCTGGACCTAAAAGATGCCTATTTTCTGATTAATGTACACCCGGATTACAGAAAATTTTTAAGGTTTATATACAAAAACAGTTTGTATGAGTTTCAATGTGCACCATTTGGTTTAGCGACAATACCTTATGTGTTTACAAAAATATTGAAACCCATAATCAGCTTTCTTAGATCTCAAAACATTATGTGTATCATTTTTCTAGATGACCTCCTCCTGTTGAGTATTGATAAGTCTCAATGTCAAAGGGACCTGCAGAGAACAATAGAAATTTTTGAAAAACTGGGGTTTTTAATAAATTTTGAAAAAAGCTCTTTAGTTCCAAATACCAAATGCAAATATTTAGGGTTTATTTTTGACAGTGAACAACTCACTATGGAACTAACTAAGGAAAGAAAACAAAAAATTCTTAATCTTACAAATAAGTTTAAAAAACTTAAGAGTTGTTCAATAAGAGAATTTTCACAATACATTGGTGTGCTGGTATCCGCCACACCAGCAGTAAAGTATTCCCCAATTCACATAAAAATCTTGGAAAGAGAAAAGTTTTTGGCTTTGCTTAAGGCTAATCAAAAGTACGACAGCAAAATGATCTTAAACCACACAAAAATTGACTCAGAATTAAACTGGTGGTCAGAAAAAATTATGGTTTCAAAAAATAACATTAAACAAGATCACTTTGACAGCGACCTATATACGGACAGCTCATTAACAGGATGGGGGGCAATCTGGGGGGAGGAAAAGGCATATGGTTGGTGGAATGAGTTGGATCAGCGCGAACACATAAACTTTTTAGAGCTTAAAGCTATTTTTTTGGGTCTAAAGTGTTTTTTTAACAATTTCAAGTCTTGCAACATTCTTTTAAGGGTTGACAACTCTACAGCTATTGCTTACATTAACCGCATGGGAAGTGTACAGCATGTTAAGCTTAACGAGCTAACTAGAGAGATTTGGGAATGGTGTGAATCTCGAGATATTTATTTATTTGCTTCCTACATTCCCTCCAGCAAAAATGTTGCTGACTCTGAGTCCAGGATAGTCTCCTTAGACACAGAATGGGAAATTTCAAAGGAAACATTTAAAATAATTGTAGACAAATTTGGACAACCTGATATCGATCTATTTGCATCTAATGCGAATACAAAATGTGAAAAATACATATCTTGGCATAAGGATCCAGGATCGGTTGCGATAGACAGCTTTACTGTTTGTTGGTCTACATTCTATTTTTATGCTTTTCCACCCTTTTCAATGATACTTCGAGTTATCAGTAAAATCCAAGCGGACCAAGCAGAAGGCATAATTGTAGTACCATACTGGCCAACTCAGCCATGGTTTCCCATACTTAGTCAATTGATGGTTGAGGAACCATTAGTTTTAGGGAAAACTAACGAAATTCTATTTTCTCCCTTTAGGAACCAGCAGAGCCTACCAAAGAGTACCCTGGTTGCCATAAAATTGTCAAACAGGCACTAGGAGCTAAAAATATGCCTCCACAATCTTGGAGCGTTTTGATGGGATCTCTAAGCTCAGCAACCCTCAAGCAATATAATACTGCATATAAAAAATGGTGGGAATTCTGCCAGGAAAATAAGGTCCCTATATTTACAGCCACAGCCTCACAGGTAGTCAGTTTCCTGCAAAAACAATATGACAGTCACGGGTTTCAGTACGGCACCTTTAATTCATTGAGGTCGGCTTTATCCCTAATATTGCCAGGAGAAATGGGAAAAGACATTTATGTGCGTCGCTTTATCAAAGGCATTTCAAAACTAAGACCCTCTAGAGTCAAGTATGATGTAACATGGGATCCTAACATAGTTTTGGAATACCTGAAAGGAATGCCTAATGAAGGTCTTTCCCTGGAGCTCCTATCAAAAAAGCTAATAACAGTATTAATGTTAGCTTCAGCAAGCAGGTTTCAAACCCTGGCAGCAATCAAGGTGGAAAATGTAATCTTTAACTGTGACGGGAACGTGTATATTTTTATTAATACCCCAATAAAAACTTCAAAACCAAACAAAAATCAACCTTGTTTGCAGCTTTCCGCAATACCTGATCAGCCTGAAATTTGTCCAGTGAACTTATTACAGGAGTATATCAATCAAACTCAAGAGATAAGGCAGGAGGAAGAATACCTGCTGTTAAATTTTAGGTCTCCTTACAAAAGAGTGAACAGTAGCACACTGTCCAGATGGGTCAGACAAATAATGGCTGATGCAGGTATTAACACAAAAATTTTTTCAGGCTATTCAGCGAAGCATGCAGCAACCTCGAAAGCCTTCAAAAATGGGGTTTCAATCACTCAAATTCAGAAAATGGCTTCATGGAGTAAGGACTCCAATGTATTTTTTAAGCATTATAATAAGCCTATGATACCTGAAACTAACTTTTTTAGGGCAGTCTTAGAGCAATAAATTAGGTTAGTTATGTCATATGATTCTCACTTATTATTAAGTAAGCAAATATGCTGTTAGTTACCTTACGTACCTTATTACTGATTTTAGAATTAAGTAAATACAGTTGTATTTTTAGTTAATTAATTTTAAGAAAGACATTAAATAATAACTTTCCTTTTTTGTTACAGTGACATCTGTTCTGTAATTGGCTATTATTTGGTGTTAAGTTCTTTCAATAAAATTGAAGACTGGCGACATCAAGTTTTATTGTTCATTGTACAAAAACCAACCTTTAAACAACTACTTGTATCATATATCTTGTAAACTATGAAGGATGAAGCGCTTCATATAATTTATCGATTAAACGAACTTACCTGTGAAGTTCAATCGTAATTATATGAAGCGCTTCATCCGAATAGTTTACACCCTCCCATCCCCTTTATAAGACACCCCAAAGATGTCTTTGTACAATGAGAGGAAGGTAAACAATCAGCTAGGTTAATGATCTCTTTTCAAGTGACCTTGACATTGAAAAGATGATAATAACCTAGGTCAGTAACGAAATGCTTTGAACTAGATGAGAGAAAGGAAATTGGTTAGATGGTAGGCAGACCGCACAGTCGGTAAAGGTGGGTTTACACCAACCTTTTTTCTTTTTATATCAGAATCTTTAAAAAATTGCGTCCACCTAGCAGTAAAGGCATTACTACTTGTATCATATATCTTGTAAACTATTCGGATGAAGCGCTTCATATAATTACGATTGAACTTCACAGGTAAGTTCGTTTAATCGATAAATTTTTTGGAGCAGTTTAACCAATACACACCTATAGCGAAATCGCAATCTAGAAAATTGTTCCCTAATCGGCACTGTGCTGCCGCGTAGACGCGGCGCGACAGGCGGAGCGGGCGGGCAAACAGTCACTGTAACTGCTTGGGTTACTCGCGATCGCGACTTTACGCTGCGACGGACGCCGGTGCGGTGGTGACGTGGGGGTTCGGTCGGGGCGTCAGTGCTAGACTGTGACAAAATGTCACTGCTATTTAGTTCGGACTGGAGCAGATCGTGAATGCGACAGACGAGTCACAGTGACAAAGTCACAGTTCGTGAAATCGCAACCCACCTCTAAAAAATACAAACAAAAACTAATTTTAAAACGTTTTTTTTTTAAAACCATGTCTCGCTGTAATGTAGAAAGATAATAATAATATACAATTTTATATAAAAATATCCTAGGTATATCTTCTGCAGAAAATAGTTTACAGAACCCCTCAATCATCAATAAAATCAAATAAATTTTTTAATTGTCATTCATCAGCATTTGCTTAAAAAAACATGTTAATATTTGGAATATCATCTAGAATATTTTGTGAATAGTATTTTACTCCCCATTAGAATACCTAAGCCTATGAGGGGTGATCAGCTGCCCATAGTAGGTGTACAAAATTCATTTACAGGACTGTGCAGGACACTATATTGCCCGGCTTTTTGCTGTCTTAATTACTACATTATTCTACTTATCAATTTCTATTAGCAAATCTTCTTAAGCTTTTATGGTTTTTAAGAAGCAAATAACTTACCATTATCAGAAAGTAGCATTTGTATATTATTTTTCAGGTTTTTTTAATCAAAACTAGGAAAATTTTATAGGTAGATAGCGGCATTCTAGCTTAAGCAGTATACATGCACCCTGCAATCCACTACAGGACCAGAAATTTATTGCTAATTCCTGTAGAACAATGCATACATTTCATTCCACTTATCACCTAGTAGTACCACCTAAAGTGAGGGGCTCATCAATATGTAAGGACCTATACAATATCTCGACACTTTTAATGACCACTCAGGACTGATAAGAATCAGGACCTGGCACAACCTTTAAGGACTAACAGGGTCAACAGAAATATGGTTTATTAAGTCCCTGTACAAAGTTTTTGCTATTGATCAGGCCCAGAGGTATTTTTTGCACTTAAGAAATATTCACTTTCTGTCAGTAGCGGCTTGTGGTAGAACATGGCACATCAGTTGAATAGAAAAAACCAAGGACCATAAACTGACTGTCTTTGGTAAAAACGAGATATTGTTGGCAAAAATGTTCAGTTATCATGTCATTTGTACAGTATGAAACCTCATTCCACATGACGATAAATTAAATGTTTTGTCAATACATTATACAGTTTTTTCTTTCGACTGATGTAGAGTGTTCTACAACATTGCTATGTTTAAAAGGTAATAACATGTGTACCTACTGAGGTGTGTATATTGCTCAACTTCACCTAACTAGCAGCAGTACTAGCTTTTTGTCCCTTATTATTTTAGTAATTAAAATCTCACTTTTTGTCCTGTTGAAGCAATTTGTAGTTATCAGTATTTTAACCTATTGCTTCATCTAAATGTTACATATAGGTTTGATTTTATGAGGTATATGTTAGTGCCCCCAAAGATATCATCTCAGGATACATGTTTACATATTTAAAGATAAAAATAAAATGATTAAATAAAAGTTATTTTCCTATTTTAATTTCGACCAAATTTATTATATTTATTGATTTATAATACTAGAAATTATCTAAGTAGATAAAGTCTTTAGGCATCTGTATACATTTTTAGAATTTTTTTGTTATATCACTCATAATAGCAAAAAAATAACAAACCTGTATACAATATTAAGTGGGGTTATTGATTAGAAGCAATAAGGAATTTGTTACCATAAACATCAGGATAACAAATCCTGAATTTGATAAATGAAATGTAAGAAGAATGAACCATGGGGGCAAAAAATCTAGGACATGTAGGTATTTTACCTTTCTAAGAAATGTCCTAGTATTTTTTACCCAACTGCAAGACCTTTTTACTTCTCAGCATCATTTTGTTTTTATTAAGTGACATTAGCTTCTAAAGAATTGAAAAAAATATAATAATATATTACATTTTAATAATATATATAAAAAATATAAATATATCTTTAAAAAAACTGTGCTAAAGCAAAATCTCCATTGTGCAAAAACTAAAATTGATAAAATTGACAAAACAAAAACTTAGAACATTATAAATAAATTATTGGGGAGGCAAAGAAAACAACTAAATTAAACTTAGAATAGATTCTGAAAGTATCAAAGACACACACTAACAGTCGCAAACCAACTGAATACTCATTTTCATACAATAGCAGACTCTGATACAAAAAATTCAACAATAACTCTATCAATTTGCACAAAACAAAAAAAAATCAGACTTTAACTAAGTAGTTTTCTTTTGTACCAACATCAACCAGCAAATGTTCCTTGATTTCGATGCTTGTACCTGCAGTTGGCTCTTCAGGATCAACTTCTATTGGTTTCACTGATAGGTTTTGACTTGGCACAGATGTATTCCTTAGTATTGTTTTGGAAGTACATAAGCCTGTAATAAAAAAACATATATAAGGAACTTTTTTAAAAATAGGTAGTTTCTACAGTGTAAATTTTGTACTCTAGTACATATGGAATTCACAAAAAAACATGAGGTTTTAGAAATTGTCCAAGTATTATTTTGTTATGACATTTTTGTCAAAATTACAGTAGGTGTCCCAAATTAAGTTGGCACTATTGATAACTTCACTATTATTGGAGTCAAATTAGTACAAAACAGAAAAACAATTAAATTGCACATTTACAGAAAAAAAAAATTAAAAAGTATGTTTAATGTCTAATTTTTGTGGTTGTAGAGGTTTCTTCATAGACAAGGGGTGATCAGCTGCCCACAGTAGGTCTACAGGACTCCATAGGACACTACAGGATTAAGAATTAATTAAAGTCCTGTAGGATGGTGAACAAATTTGGTTCAGCTGATCACGCCTTGTTCATAGATGAACACACAGGCCTAAATAAATTCACATGCGGCTGAGTGTTACATTAAGTAATCTCTGGGGGGGGGGGAGGGTTACCTTTGTGTCATAGTCTTGGCCATAGGTGGTTACACTTTTGTGACATTTTTAACCTATTTCTTTATCAAAAAATCTGAAAAATGGTATGTTGTTGAGTTGTTTTTATGAGAACATTTTTTTTGTCAACATAAGGTATGTATGTATTTAAAAGTGGTGGCAGGCCCTTCTGGACCTCCATGCACTGTGACCACATGTGGATCTATTGTGCCCACATACCTACATACTGAGTTTGACTAAAGTGGCATATTTTTTTTTCCACCCAGCACTTAAAAAACTCTGCAGATTACAACTAAATGATTTAGGCTTAACACAACATAAGGTATACCTACACAACATATTTAATTTTTAATATATTTGTGGTTAGGAAATATGCTTGGAAATAGGCTTGGAAATAGGTATGTTTATGTCAAAGTCACAAAAGTGTAACTGCCTATGGCAAGGACTATACACTGAATGATTTTTTTATATTTTTCTTGAAAATGCGTTACGACAGGAGAAGGGCGGCAAAAGATCCTGAATTTTAACCTTACATAATTAAAGAATGTGGCCCTAAATAGATTTAAAAAAATGTTAAAAATGATATTTACCTAGCAATTTATCTTGAAAAGGAATTGATCCACCGTCCATTTTGATAGCCCTGATCCACCAAGGCCAACAAAAAAATATATGACAAAATGGACCCAACTTTCGTTTGAACACACAGCCAACTAAAAAAATCGTTACCAACGAAAAGACTCTTGGCCAAGAAAATATTGACAAACTTTGACATTTTGTCGGCAGTGAAACGTCATTTTGTCAAACAAATGGCGGCCGTGGTGTTTTGAAAAAATATATTTATTTATTTTTGAAAGTTTGTGATCTGTGTTGGGTGTTTTTTAGAGTTGTATGGTGATTGCATCTGAAAGGAGCTCTTCGAAATCAGCTTTTCGCACCAGGCAATGTAAATATTATTGAAATTACGTATATTTGCTTTAAAAACATATTTAGCCCAGATTTAATAAACCTGGGCTCCATGGTTTGTAGTCAATGATTTTAATTGTTTAAAGCCCGGCTTTTAACACATCTCTATCCACAAGATTTCAAGACTTATGTTCGGTTTGATTCAGCAAGTAATCTTGTTTTATAATTTTTCTAAGTGATGGATAGTAATATTATTTTGTTTACTTTTTGATTTAAAAATAAATAAAAATAATTAATAATACTCAAATATTTTTGAACCAGATGAGCAGCAGCCATCAATACCTAAAAGCAGCAAGTTCAAAAAATATCAGCACCCGCCTGGGAGACATTGAACATCTGGCACAGTTCTCAGAAAACCTGTCTTCACTCTGTCTTAGCCACGAGTACTCAGATGTGATACTAATTGTTGGAGGCCAAAAATTACATGCTCACAAGGTAAATAAACCTTAATTTTGTATTTACACTTGGCAAATTATTTCCTTGTCTACTATCTTCCATTTTTACAATTTGAAAATGGTATTTAACTAATTTTTATAGGTGATTTTGGCAGCCCGTAGTGAGTACTTCAGAGCTTTACTCTATGGTGGCTTAAAAGAATCAACCCAGTCCGAGATTGTGCTACCTGATGCCCCCTTAAAGGCTTTCAAGATTTTGTTGAAATATATTTATACAGGTATTACCCTTTTTTTTAGTAGCATATTATGGCTAATGCTATTTTTTTGAGGGGAAAACCGCTTATAAATTAGCATGGCATTACAGCAATACATGTGCAAATTTCTTGGCAATTCCCTTAGATTTACATGGCATTACTGGCAATTCATGTACAAATTTTGGGTCAGCTGTTGCTCCCTCATATTTTGTCTTGTTGAACTTGCAAAGTATTTCATTGTATATCTATAAAATTTATCTTGGCAGTAAAAAAGAGAGCATTTAGAATTTTCCCAAAATATGATTAGGAGCAAAAATTTGCATTTAGTTTTTTTATAGTCACTGTTGTTTTTATTGCTACTGTTTATGAAAAATTAGGTGTCCCTAAAAATTAATTTCTGCCTTTTAAAATGTCCATGTTTTACTTGTTCTTTAGTCATTAGTAAAATTGGACACTCACCTGATCTGAGTGTTGAAACAAAGATTGAAAGACTAAACAACTAAGACAACTTATTGAAAGAACATAAGATTAAATTAACTTAAAGGGGCCTACAGACATGCAAGCATTTCTTGAGATTAGTACGTGCACTAATCTCTGCATACATTTGGTGGAATACGATATTATCAATGCGTTTTGCCTAGACACTGAGAGATTCACTCGCGTACATCGTGTGAGCGAACAAATCTTCGAGAGATATTTTAGGCGGATATTGTCTACACACGATGAGATTAGTATGCGCAAACTTGTACGCGCTTACTAATCTCTAGAAATGTTAGCGTGTCTGTAGGACCCTTAACACATCAAAAATAAAACAGTCAATGGTATTAACCTGGCTATAAAACTTTCACAATAAAAATATTATAAAAAGTTGCTTGCTTGATCTTCTGGCATTATTAATTATTGGTTCATTTGTTTAAATCCTTGAAGTTGAAGCAAAGGTCAGGTTAGATATTTTGTAATTTTTCAACTAGTAGAGTAGTAGGGACTTGAATTTCAATTTTTTGTATATTTTATCATTTGTTTATTGTTATTTTACAGCAAGTTATTTTTTGTTAAGTTATAGTATTATAAATAATTGAACTGTCAAACTGAATTAAATTTTTAGTTTTTGAGATATTATGTTAACTTGGAATTTTTATTATTATTTAATTTTTTTGATATGAATGTCAATTTTTTTTATTTTTTGTCATATTTTAATTTTTTAGTTTATATTAAAAACATGAAAAAGGAAAGAAAAGATCTAAAAATGTAATAAAAATATGGGTATTTCATACAAAAATACCAATTTTATGTAATATTAAAAAAAAACTAAAAGTTATAGATTAAATTCAGTGACAGTTGACTTCTTTAAAGGAATAAACAAATTTAAAATAACAATTAAAAAATTATAAATACAAAATTAAACAAAAAAGGAATAAGGTGAAACTATAACACATAACTAATGTCACAGTAAAAACAATCTGCCAATTTATGGGTACCTAAGCTTACATGACAATCTGCACCTTTTTTTCAGCCTATTTTTAAATAAGATCAGCTAGAAGCAAAACCCAACCTAGTTAAGTTATGTGTGTTGTTGGTTACAGAAAGACAATGTGACAAAACAGTTTAAAGATCACCTGAAACCTAAAGATACAAATTTTTTTGAAATTGGAGCAACTATTTTTGTCAGGATCACCATAGCTCAGACTACTATAAAGGGTGTAACATTAAAAATTTTATTTAATCCACCTGGATTTACTCAAAAACTATTGAAAAATTTGAAAAATGCCAAAACACACGATTTTTTTTGCAAGGGGGGAGGGGTAAACTTAAAACCTATATTTTGTATAGGGAAAGTGGGTCAAGTGATACCTTGTTTTGAAGGTCTAGTGAATGTCTTTATAACTATGTCAAAATTTCAAAAATATATCAATTAGTTTTTGAGATAATTGCCTTCAAATTTTCAAATTTAACATGGACTGATTAAATAAATATTAAATCAGAACTTTATATTTTTCTAATTTAATTTTTATTTTATTAGTTCATGTTAAATTTGAAAATTGGAAGGCATGTATCTCGAAAACTAAAATTTTTACACACTTATAAAGATATTCAAAAGACCTTTACAACACGTGGATTGGCATGGATCACTGTTCCTGCAGATTGTCAGGACGTGTTCCAAGCAGAGATTATTCATATCCTTGTGATCGACGTTGGAGAGAGTGAAAACCAAATAGTTTTAACAAGTTCCCAACGAAAGCATGAAACCATCAGTATAATTCAATGTCGGTAGGGGTATTTTCCCTCGGAGTAGTTGTTTCTGTTGGTTTCACACAACTTATGGTCTACGGGGAGCTATTGCCTGCATTCACCTGAGGATGGCCCAAGAAGGTCGTGGATTGGCATGGATCACTGTTCCTACAGATTGTCAGGATGTGTTCCAAACAGGGATCATTTGTATCCTTGTGATCGACGTTGGAGAGAGTGAAAACCAAATAGTTTTAAGGTAGGTTAAGTTTGATTATGAGTGGTGCGAATGTCGCCCCTCCACTGCGACTCAATTGTTCTATTGTAGCTCATCCCAACTTAAATATCACCAAACCTATCTTCTTTAGGAAGCAGATCAGTTTGTTTGGTGACATTTCCTCAAGGTCCTGAGGCTCTATGTGTCCAGGTCCGAATAGTTTCGCCCTAGTTTTCTGTTGTGCTACATAGTGTGTTACTTGAGTTACTCTCAGTCTGTTCATGTGTTTGTTGAGGCGGAATTGGCGTGTGTAGGGCCCTGTGATTATTCTTAGGCTATTCCTGTTTAATTCCAGGAGTCTGTTTGTTCTGTGCTTGTCTGGCTTGTTTAGAAAGGCTTTGGAGTGGTGTTCTCCAGGAGTTGCCCGCCAGTTTTGAATCCCCTTTCTAACAACCCACTTCCCTATTTCTTTCGCGACTGTGACTAGGTAAGCCTAGAGTCCCTGTATGTTTTTTTTATTTTTTTTTTATTTGTCAAATACACTGTGTTTTAGCTCACACATATACTATACTATAGTAGTGTGAGCTATGGTGATCCTAATTTTTTCGAGAAAAAAAAAGTTGCTCCGATTTCAAAAATTTTTATATATCTTTGCGTTTCAGATGATTTTGAAACTTTTTTGTTGCGCCGTCTGTCTGTCTGTCTGTCTGTCTGTCTGTCTATCTGTCTGTCTGTCTGTCTGTCTGTCTGTCTGTCTGTCTGTCTGTCTGTCTGTCTGTCTGTGTGTCTGTATGTCTGTCTGTAACGACCAACGCGCATAACTCAAAAACCGCTTGGCCGATTTTAATGAAATTTGGTATCTAGGCTGGGTCTTGGGTCGAGATGGTCCCATTTAAAAATGAACAAAATCCACCAAACACAAACCAAATAAAAGGGTGGGGGTAGATTTCAAAAATTAGAGTTTATGTGAAAATATGGCGTGTGTGATATTAAACGAAAGGTAATTGAGTCTGCAGTTAAACAAAATACATTTTAATTGATCTAAAAAAAAAGGGTGGGGGTATATTTTAAAAATTAGAGTTTAAGTAAAAATATGGCGTGTGTGATATCAAACGAAAGGTAATTGAGTCCGGACTTTAACAAAATACATTTTAGTTTGTTTTTTTTGTAAGGGTGGGGGTAAATTTCAAAAATTTGAGTTTAAGTCAAAATATGGCTTGTGTGGTATCAAACAAAAGGTAATTTAGTCTGGAGTTGAATAAAATATATTTCAGTTTTTAGTTATATTAGCTCACATGTACACTATAACTATAGTACCTAGTGTGAGCTTAGGGGCCCATATATTGGCAGAGTATTTTTTATTACAATCTAGTCAGTAAGACTAATTAGCAATTTTGTTTTAACTTAATTTACTAGAAAATTCAGATTTAAACTTAGGGTTCACTCAACAGTTCTCCCCGCTTTGTTTAGTCTGTAACTCACAATTGTGTTGTGTTTATAGCATTATTTTGTTTTATGTGTAATTCACTTAGTTTACTAGCTCAAACGGCTTCACTCTTTTTAGTCGTCGAACTAGCATAGTATTGTCTAGAAGCTGAATTGCTTCCACATTCACATGCCGATGGAGTCTATCTTCATGGCTTTTTGCGTACTTTTTTATAGTCTCTGCTACAGTTTCGATTTTTAGATCTCGATGAAGGTCACTATTTCGAACGTACCAAGGTGCATTCACAATGTTTCTTAATACTTTATTTTGAAATCTCTGTACAACTAGAATGTTACTCTCTTTAGCACAACCCCATAGTTGAATACCATATGTCCATACTGGTTTCAGTATTTGTCTATAAAGCAGTAACTTATTATGAATTGTTAAATTGGACTTCCTTCCAATTAGCCAGTTCCTTTTTCTATACCTTATCTCAAGTTCTTCTTTTTTTTTCTTAACATGTGCTTTCCAGCGCAATTTGGCATCAAGTGTCATACCTAGATATTTTGCCTGATTCGAATATGGTACTGGAATGTTGTTAATTGTTATTTGTATGTGATTTATATTTTTGTTTGTAAAATCAACATGAATTGATTTGGTTTCGTTTAATTTTATTGGCCACTTTGTGGTCCAACTGTGAATTTGGGTGACTGCATCCTGAAGTTTTTCTATGCATTTTTCAATAGATTTTTCTACCGTCAATAAACCAGTATCATCGGCAAATGTTGCTAAGTGACAATTTTCTGGCTTTGGGATATCACAAGTGAATAATAAGTATAGATAAGGGCCTAGTACGCTACCCTGGGGCACGCCTGCTTGAATTTCTCTTAAATTTGAGTATGAGTCTTCCTGTTTTACTCTAAAATGTCTATCAGATATGTATGATTCCAAAATATCCGAATATTGTTTTGGCAGAAACCTTTTTAGTTTAAAATTAAGTCCCTGTATGTTGACATATTTGGATATATTAATATATCCAAATATTTCAACATACAGGAGGTAAGCCGAAGTAAGGCTCTGGTCCAACCAGTGCGGATTCTGCGTCTGCTTTTTAATTTCCTTCAGCTCCCGTATGTCTCAGTGTTTGAAGGCAATTCCAGACTAGTCTGGCTAGAACTTTGTATAAGCTTAATGCTTTTAGAGCTGATAAGCTATCTGAGACGATTTTGATGCTTTTATTTGAGAGGCCACGTTGCATGTAGTTCTGCTTGGAATATGGTTGTTAAGTTTCCGAGTCCCACTGATATTTCAGGTTATGGTCTCGTCACACTCGCACTCACCCCATTTTTTGTTTTAGAGACGTTTCTATACCATACGTGGTCGGCCTTTAGCAGTTGAACTGGTCTCTCCCGTCATTCCTCCCTTGTGGGTATAAGAACCTTAAAAGGTATATCGAAGCTGTATTTAGGTAACATGTAGTTAGTTAGCTTGTCCAGGTTGCTCTTGGTTTAGCCTCTTAAATCTTGCCACTGGTGCCCTGGCCTCCTTCTCTACCCAAATGTGTAGGGGGAAAGGTTTAGCATCACCTCAATTGCCTCCACTGGTGTCGATTTCATTACTGATGTTATAACTCTACACAGTTTATCCCTGGTTGTTTTTTGCTTAGTTTTTGCCCACCAAGTAATAGAGCCATATGTGATCATCGGTCTCACTGAACCGAACCGTTGTTAGGTAGAGCCAGTAAGTTTGTTTTGCTTTTATTCCTCATGACTTCCCAAAAATTCTGGTACGTGTACAATTCTGGATTACCTTGTCTAGGTGGGTGTTCCAATTTAGTTTCTGGTCCAGAATCACTCCCAGGTATTTGACATGCGTATCCCTTTGACGGTGGGTTCTGTTAGGTTCAGTTTCCGCCGTCTTGTGAAGGATACTATAGTGGTTTTCTTCCTAGGGTTGATTGATAGTCCATTCCTATTACACCATCCATTTATTAGGTTAAGCGCCCTTTGTAAGATGTTGGATATTACACCAGGTATCACTAGACCCACTTTCCCTATTCAAAATGTAAAGGTAAAATTCCAAGATAGCCAAAATGTGTCCCCCTTGCAAACAAAATCGAAGTGTTTTGGCGTTTTCAAATTTTCGAATAGTTTTTGAGAAAATCCAGGCGGATCCTTTTTAATGTTACATCCGGTATAGTATAGTATATGTGTGAACTAAAAACTAAGCATCAAAGCCAAAAAAAAACTTTACGAATGTAGCTTGATTTATTCTTTCTTTTTAATGTCAGGTCACATGTTCTTGATGACCTTGAAAGAAGACATCATTCTGGACATACTCGGCTTGGCCCACCAATACGGCTTTCAAGATCTAGAACAGGCCATTTCTGACGTCCTAAAACAGCTGCTCGCGCTGAACAACGTGTGCGCCATTTTAGATACTGCACATCTCTACGGACTGGACAAGCTTGTGAGTGTCTGTCACTCGTTTTTGGACAGGCATGCGTCGGAGATTTTGGCACATGAGTCTTTGACACAGATATCACAGGTAAGATTTTGGGTTAGCCAATTTAATTGTCCACAGTACACTTTGTGATGAGTAACAGGCTGAATTTTTGTGCATAGCTTTATTTTGCTGAGACGACTTTTCCTCTGCGAATTCTTAAAAGTGATTCCTAACAAAGTGCGCGGGCGCAGAGATCTTTTGAGCTTCAGACTGACTAAACCAAGCAAGCAATTTTGGGGACAATGTTGCCATTTTACTTTCAAACACTTTTAAGCTACAGAAAAAGAAATTGCTGGTTACTAATTATTTACTGTTACTTTTTTTATCTCACAATTTATGATATTCCTAAATATCATCTATAGACAAAGAGGGTGTTTATTTAACAAATTAATTACAAGACTAAAAGTTATAATCACAGGTTTCCTAACCACTACAGTTTATGAGATATATAGTTCTAATTTCGATAGGTTGATCTATAGAGCTACGTAAGCCGGTATGCCAAATAATATTAAGAATACAGTGAAACCTCCTATAAGCGGACACTCACGAACTGGGAAATTTTAATATATATTTGTTTACAATTTCCGCTGCTTGAGTTTTTCCGATATTAAATTTTTAAGCAAACTTTCGTGCTGATAGATGTTCCTTCTCCGAAACGTTAACAATTTCCATTTTTTCACGTAAACTAAGAATTTTTTACTAGGGGCCATTTCAAAGAGATCTATTACCACCCAACTGAACAATAAATATAAAACACAGCAGTCCCGCCTAATAACATATGTTGTAAATACGACAGAAGTATTTAGTCTCCGGATTAAAAAGGAGAGTTTGACTGGATACAAATGGATATTTTTCTAAGGTTCTTGCCTCCTTTTCGGTCACAAAACTTTTTTGCAATACGCCAGTATTACCAAATAAATTTTCTGTTTTAGTGAGAAACGTATAAGCCTTCTAAAGTTGTTTCGTATCTGCCGCCTTTATGGAGCAAAAAAGAAAAAACAATTTTTTATAATTTGTTAGATTACTATTTTAAAAATTTTACTATTATATAGCAAATATGACAAAATTTACAATTGATTACAAAGTTTCTAAACAAAGTAAGAAATGCATTTTTTATTTTGGAATCTATCAACAAAAAATCAAAGTTCAGGGGGTGAAATGGGAGCATTGCTAAGAAAAAAAATATATTGTTTACATCATTAATGAAGCGTTTGCGGACGGACCTATGTTTTTATGAATGTTTTGTTTTGAATTAAGTCAAAGAAAGGTACTTTATGTCGCCTTCTATATCCAAATTTTTTTATGTAGTATTTTGACAGTACCAAGACTTCTTTTAAATTACAGGCAGCATTAATCGAACTTCTACAGAGAGATTCGTTTTTTGCACCAGAAGTCGAAATATTTAAGGGAGTCTGCAGCTGGTGTAAGGCCAATGAGGTAAGCCGTTTTTTAAAACTACTGTTAAGAAGTGCTACAGCTACAAAAAGTGAGTGATAAATTTTAAAAAATAATACATACCCTAAAACTCTTTTTCATGTGAAAAAAAGTTCATCTTGCTCTTCAAAGTATCAACATGTTTTACGTAAATTATTTCCCATTTTTTACAGAAAAACACTCAATACTCGACAAACGCAAAACACCGCAAAATGTAAATAAACAACAAATATGGCGTCCATCACCATAGTAGCTATGTGTCTACATGCTAAAACAGGCGCAAGCGCGCTTAAAAATTTGCGTCTGAAAATTTAATTTTGATGATTACTTTTCGATTTTTTCTACCAGTATTTATGCTCTTAAGTTATTTGGTTAAATCCAATTTATTTAACAGGACAGAGATGACCTGGTGATGAAATGCGTGCGGCTACCTTTGATGAATGTGTCAGATTTGCTGTCAGTTGTCAGACCCGCCAGTCTTGTCAAACCAGACGCACTTCTCGACGCCATTGCCGAACGAACCAACAGCAGATTAAGCAGTTTGCCCCACAGGGGGCAGTTAGGTAAGAGAGTGATAGAGAAAATCATAATTATGTTGTTTATGCGTCAGACTTATTACCTCATCATAGATATGGAAATATAGATATAGATAGCGCTTAGACTACTGCGCAACCTCCAACAGGGGAGACGAAACGCTGGCCGCCATTTTTTCACAGATTTTAACAAGGCCAACAAAAAATACAGGCCACGATCCTGAAAAAATCAGCTGTTATTATGGGCTGATTTTTATATTGGGTCTTATGGAATAGAGGTTTATTTGTGATATTTTTAAAATGACACAGATTTTCGCGAAATTTCAGTGAAATATTCTCAGACACTATCCCGATATTCCACCAAATTTTTTTAAGGTTGAAAGATGATTAAAAGATTAAAATCTTGAAATATTTAGCATTCCTTTATTTTGAATTCAAATTTCACGCCATGATCCGCACGTCAACTGTTAGATTTGACATGCATTTGACTTGGCATGGTATTTGTATTCTAAAACTTTTTCGATTTCTTAATGATTAAAGTTCATTTTAAATCCAAAACTACCAGTGTTAATCTTTTTAAAACAAATTAAAACTATTAAAAAAAAATGATATTTGTCTAAACACATGTAAATAACTATATTAAGTTTTAAAAGTGTGCTGAGTATAAACAAATAGGTGTAGGTGAGCCGATTACTTTCCACGCACAAACGAACACATTCGCTTCTGCTTTAAATTTTTGTGTGAGCTAATAAAGCGACTCCGAAAAATTAAGGATTATTATACATTGAAAAAAATAGTTTACGTGAAAATAATAAAAACAATCTTAAAACTGGATTTTTTCTAACTTCAACATTTTAAAGACAATCAGCTGTGGCGTGACGTGACCATCAAAAAGAAATTCAGCCTTCGCTGCGAAGTCACATAAGTTGTAAATCCAAGGCCAACACAAAAAATAGAGGCCACGACCCTAAAAAAATCAGCTGTTCTCCGGGGGCTGAATTTTACATTGGGTCTTATGGGAGGTCTGACGTTTTTTATGATATTTTCAAAACGTCACTAAAGATTTCCGTGATATTTCAGTGAAATATTCTCAGACACCATCCCGATATTCCACCAAAGTTTTGCTGTTATATTTGAGATGTATTTGACTTTGTCATCTGTGTTTGTCACATTCGCTTCTGCTTTAAAATTAATTTTTGTGTGAGCTAATGAAGCGGCTCTCAAAAATTAAGGATTACTATAGATTTTAAAAAAATTGTTCTGAAAGAATATAGTAAAAACAATGTCAAAACCGGCTTTATTTAAAAAAAAAATCAAATATTCATGAACCGTCATTCCAACTTCAATATTTTAAAGACAAGTGTCGTAACGTGACCATCAAAAAAAAATCAGCCCCGGATGTGACGCCAAGGCCAACACAAAAATAGAGGCCACGACCCTGAAAAAATCAGCTGTTCTCCCGGGGCTGAATTTAACATTGGGTCTTATGGGAGGTCAGACGTTTTTTTATGATATTTTCAAAATGGCACTACAGATTTCCGCAAAATTTCACTGAAATATTTTCAGACACCATCCCGATATTCCACCAAAGGTTTGTAAGGAAGCAACATGATTAAAAGGTTAAAATCTTCAAGATTTAGCATTCCTTATTTTGAATTCAAATTACCCGCCATGTACCACATGCCAACTGTTATATTTGACATGTATTTGACTTTGTCATATGTGATTGTCACATTCGCTTCTGCTTTAAACTTAATTTTTGTGTGACCTATTGAAGCGGCTATGAAAAATTAGGGCTTACTATACATTTAAAAAAAATTGTTCTGCCAGAATAAAGTAAAAACAATCTCAAAAACGGCTTTATTTAAAAAAAATCAAATATCCATGAACCGTCATTTCAACTTCAATATTTTAAAGACAATCAGCTGTGTCGTAACGTGACCATCAAAAAAAAAATCAGCCCCGGATGTGACGTCAACAAAGTGGAGGATCGTGGCCCGTCCATTTTGATAGCCCTGGTGACGCCAACAAAGTGGAGGATCGTGGCTCGTCTGTTTTGATAGCCCTGACAGATCATGGCCCTTGATTTTAAGTACAAGCACTTATCCCTAGAGGTCATTATGGTAAAGCATATAAGGTCACTGAATCACGGAAACTACGTCATGCTTCAGAACGCAGTGACCTTACAAGGATAGTGTGAGCTACGATTCCTAGGGGTCGCCGTGGAAAATAAGTAAAGACACTCTGTCAAATATCTTTAATTTAGATTAGAGGCACTATATAATATTTTACCACGAGTTTAATTCAATGGAACCGCCCTTCAAATCGTGCATGTCAAAGTTGGCCTTGCTCAATCTGTGAAAAAATGGCGGATTTCAATTTCTTCTCATTTCCATCAGGCTGCACAGGTTTGATAAGCGTTCTATTTATTTTTCTATTTCTATGTACAGTCGAACCTCTATAACTCGAACCTTTTTAAGTCGTCCCTGCACTTTTTATATGCATTTTAACCTCTTTAACTCGAATTTCTATAACTCGAACTCTCCATAACTCAAACTGTTTTGGTTGTCCCTTTAAGTTCGAGTTAGAGAGGTTCGACTGTATATGATGAAATAGTTGCTAAGTAGGCCCTTAAGAACGTCACATAGATTACTAGCGAGTATATTATGACGTGCCTTTGAGTATGTGCCTATTAAAATGTAACCGGAAGGCTTATTTTTTGTTTTATAACCTATACGTTTTTTTTTGGCATTTTTAGTGGTTGACGAAAATGTGGCTTGTCCAAGAAACGGTTCCAAAGTGGTTTCTGGCGAATTGACTGAGTACCTGCTAGATGGAGATTATTATTCTTACGATATGGATAAGGGTTACACAAGGTAAACTGCATCTCCCTATGAGTTCAGTTCAAACATGCTTTATTTTCCAAGGAATATAATACTATCATACTATAGAATATCAATTCTAAAGCCCAAATTGAATAGGAAAAAAATCTACGATATAAATTTGACCTGTCCCATTACCGATTTATGTAGCAAACTATAATAAATTATTTTTTATAGACATGCAATAAATGGTCCTTCAGATCAAGGAATCATAGTAAGATTAGGTGTGCCTTCTATAATCAACCATATAAAGATGCTTTTATGGGATAGAGACGTCAGGTAAGAATTCTAACCATCGACACATACAGTGTGTCACATTTTAAAACATTCTCACTGTATTTTTTATTGAGAACTGCTGAAAATTTAGAAAAACCTTAAGAGAAGCCGATGTAGTTTTTAAGGGGACACTTCTTTGTGATCTTTCTTTGATATTTTTTTAGTGATTAAGTTAGCGAAAAATGTTTTAAGAAATCAATATTTTTCATCAATTTTTGAAGCTTATTTTGAGCCTGTATCTCCTCAACTTGTCATTTGGTCAAAAAAAATAATTTTAATCATAATCAGCCAAAAATTTATGTGTTAGTACAAATTTTTCTTTTCTAATTTTTCTTAAGCCCGTTCTAGACATAACATTTTACCTTACGTCTTGCCTGACACACTTGATAGTTTTAACGTACGTTTTTAAATCAGTTTTTGATACACCATGGAGAAAACACTGCTTTTGTCAATAATGTTTTTTGTTTTAAATGTCTATGACTTAACTGGTTCAGTAGCTAAACATAGTTTTTTAACCAGTTTTTTAAACTGTTGTGCTGATTTAGTTTTTAGGAACATGTCTGATTTAGAAACATGTCGGGACTATTTGTTACATAACAAATTAAAAATTAGTGGAGGAAGACAATAATCTGTTTGATTTCCTAAAAAATTATCTTATCTAATGTCGGACGTTTCGTATACCAACTTCTAAGTTGCACTCGAAAGGAATTAAAATTGTATGTACTACCACAAGAAATGCCGCTAAAACTGACGTTTTACCGGAAACAAAGCCTCTACCGATCAGTTCAACAGGTCCGACTTCAGTCCTGTTCAGTTCAGGCAAAACGTACGTTTTATTGTCTACACGAAAGGTTTTGCCTGATCAAGTAAATCGTCAGGCAAAACGTTATGTGTAGACCCCGCTTTACTTACACACTGCAACTTTTCGATCTATTCTTTTTTAAAAACGGCAGTACTGCCTGTCGGGGCCTTCTTTGCACTTCTTATATTCAATGGCCTATATCATCCCTCGCATTCCAAAGAAACACAAGCTTCGCTTAGCGCGGCACACGCTCTGATTGGTGGAGATCGACGATCACCTGATGCTAGCGCTTGGATTGTGGTAATGTAACCGGCCGAGACGTAGGTGGGGACATTCGCTCGACAAAGCCATACAGAGAAGGGTCGTAGACGTTGCTACAATTAATTACCTATTTAAAATCAATTTATTGTCAAAATTACAGTCCGCTATCTCAATACAAGCTATCACAAATAAACCTCATCTGTCATTATTACGGTAACTGAAACGACGAGTTCAGGACCACCCATTTTGGACCTTCGAGCCGAATATTTGGACAAGTGGAGCATCCATTTGGACCTTCGAGCCGAATATTTGGACAATTGGAACACCCATTTTGGACCTTCGAGCCAAATATTTGGACAAGTGGACAACAGTCAGTGAATCAACGGGTAAATTGCAAAAAAGACTATTTTTGTGACGTATCCCAAAATGCAAAAAAGACTATTTTTGTAAAAAACAAAGAAAATTTACGGGAAAAATACTATTTTCGCGTAAGCACCAAAGAAAAGTTACGAAAAAGACTAGTTTCGTAATAATTTAGTGACAACTAAACAAAAATTAGTGACAACTAAACAAATATTTAGTGACAACTAAATAAATAAACAAAAATTAGTGACAACTAAACAAATATTTAGTGACAACTAAATAAATAAACAAAATTAGTGACAACTAAACAAACAATAAATTAGTGACAACTAAAAATACAAAAATCAACTGAACAAAGTAAAACTAGAAGTCAAGGAGTTAAAGAACACTGGACAAAAGCTTATAAACTGTAAGTCTATTCCATGCTTTCAAGTACTTTCCGATCTAAGTGAATCTCTCCTCCTTCTAAAAATATTCCTTTTAACCAAGTTTAACCTAATCGGGTTTACTTACAACTAAAGCAGTTCATTTGGTGCAATTGGGAGGTTAGCTTTGCATATTTGGCTACCTTTCTTTTTAAAGTCAAGTCATTTTAATTAAAATTTTTAAATCACAGTCATGGCCAACGAAGGGCAAACTGTACAAAAAATCGTGGATTTAAAATCTAGTAGACGCACTTACAAAGGGCAACTGACACGTTTTACGAAGTTCGTAGACAGTTTTGATTTACAATCAAATAATATCGAGGAGTTAGAGACACGCATAGACAGGATTGACAGTGTGTATAATGCCTTTGATTCAATTCAGACAGAATTAGAACTTTTAGACGAGGCTAATTTAAATGCGCATGAGACAGAAAGAGAATTATTCGAATCAACTTATTTTCAGTACATGGGCAAGGCCAAAGTATACATCAGTAACAGACTAGCAGCTGTGACCGTGGCACCGGCGCAAAATGTACAAGGATCGAATAATTCTGCTTCATCTTTTTCAGTCAAATACAATTTACCACCGATAAGTTTACCATCATTTGATGGAAAACGGGAAACTTGGGGCCAATTTTACGATTCATTTAAGGCAATTGTGCATTTGGATCAAAATATCGCTAAGGTCACTAAACTTCAATATCTTAAAAGTTGTTTAAAATCGCAGGCCGCAACCTTTTTAGAGCATTTTGAAACCACAGAACAAAACTACGACATAGCGTGGGATTTGTTATGCAAGCGATATGAAAACAAACGCATCACGGTAAATCGTCATTTACAAGCATTATTTAGCATGTCTTCAATCGGTAAAGAAAACAAAACTGACCTACGTACACTTTTAGACGAACTACAAAGAAATATGCGCTCTCTAGAAAACCTTGGACAACCTACTGACAAGTGGGACACAATGGTTATTTTTTTGGTGACATCCAAATTAGATTTCTATACGAAAAAAGAGTGGGAACAATATGTTTCAAACAATACACAAAATGAAACAAACCCGTTTGAGTTTCCGACTTATGACCAATTAATTACATTTTTGTCAACAAAATGCCAATTATTGGAGGTATTAGACAACTCAAGTAGTTTAAGTCAACCACAAAATCAAAACAAAAAATTCGAAAATAAAAAACCGTTTAAAAAAGATATGTCATTTTCTAATTTATCAACAAATAACAAGTTAGCATGTTATTTTTGTAAAGGCTCACATTTTATTTTCAATTGTAAAGATTTCTTAAAATTAAATACAAAAGATCGCGAATCAGAAGTAATAAAACTAAAGTTATGCATTAATTGTTTTAAGCCAGACCATACGGATGTAAACAAATGCACGTCGAACAAATGCAAGCTATGTTTTAAAGCACACAACACACTGGTTCACAGAGACAATTATACTTTGCTGAGTACCCAACCAGCAGAAAAAAACTCTGGTGCAAATGTACGCAAAGACACGCAAGCCGTTTCAGAGTCACCCGAGAACAGCAAACCAAATCAATCGATTACGGCAGCGTACACTGGATCTAGTTATTTTGCCCTCCCTGACAGTAAAACTGAATTAAATAAAAAGCAAACGATTCTTTCAACAGCTTTAATTTATTTACGTGGTAAAAACGGGCAGCAGGTAAAATGCAAGGCTGTACTGGACTCCGGGAGCATGAGTAATTTTGTAACTACGAATATTGCCAATCAATTAGGGCTTAAAATGGAAAAGTCACACACGCCAGTGGCGGGTGTCAGTGGATTTTCTATTAATATTCGTGGGCAGGTAAGCACGATAATGCAATCTACACAAAACAAAAGTCAATTTGATTTAGATTTTTTGGTAGTCGATAAAATTACAGGAAAAATTCCGGTAATGTCATTTTCATTAACAGATTTAGATCTGCCCAGACACATAAAGTTGGCAGATCCCTCGTGCAACGTTTCGTCAGAAATCGATGCGCTTTTGGGGGCAGACATATTTTATCAACTTTTGGGCGATCATAAAATAAGTTTAGGTAAAACACAACCTGTTTTATGCCAAACAAAATTAGGCTATGTCCTTTCGGGTTCTTTGTTAATGGCTCTTGAAGATTGTCATAAGTCAGAGTCATTTTGTAACCTAACTATAAATTCTGACGTTCAAGAACAATTAGAAAAGTTTTGGCATATAGAAGAGTGTCCATCGGTCAAGTTACTTTCAAATGAGGAAAAACAAGTTGAAAAACATTTCGTGGAAAATACTACGCGTAACGAAAACGGAAAATTCGTAGTTAAACTTCCGTTGCGTGATAATTACACGGAACTCGGTAACTCCTATGACATGGTACTCAAAAGATTCTATTCACTTGAACGGAGACAAAATAAAGACATGAAACAGTGGCGTCACGTCAAATCCGAAGACAACCCTGCTGACGTCATATCACGGGGGGCGAGTCCTGGAGCTCTTTTGGATAATCAGATGTGGTGGCACGGGCCTCCGTGGCTAACTTTGTCAACAAACAATTGGCCGTTGACCGAATTTTCAAAAAGCAATCACGTCGAATTGCCGGAAAGAAAAAATCTTGAAAAACAGTCATTATTAATAACATTTGAGGATTTTGATCTTTTTGAGAAATTTTCTTCACTCAGCAAATTACAACGGATTTTTGCATATGTTTTGCGTTTCGTGAACAATTGCAAAATACCGCAAGCACGTCAGGCTGAAAGACAAGGGGGTTTCTTAACAAATTTTGAATATAAAAATTCTTTAAATAAATTAACTTTTATTGCTCAAGCTCAGATGTTTTCAAAAGATATAGATTGTTTACGAAAAATTAAAGAGCTAACTTCAGACAGTAAAATTCTTAGTTTAAATCCATTTTTGGACAATTCTGGTTTACTCCGTGTTGGAGGAAGAATAAAAAACAGTGAAGTTAGCTATGACAAAAGGTTTCCTTTACTCATTAAAGACAAGCATCCGTTCGCGGTTCTTATTATTCGTTATGAACATATAAGATATTTTCATGCTGGTTGTCAAGCAACTTTAGCCGCGATACGATTTAGGTTTTGGTTAATAAACGGGAGAAATGCAGTGCGATATTACATTAGAAATTGCATAACTTGTTGTAAAACAAATCCCACTGCAAATGTCATAACTCAAATGGCAAATCTACCAAGTGATAGAGTACGACCAGCGCGCCCATTTTTAAAGAGTGGTGTTGATTTCGCTGGCCCATTTTTAATAAAAAATAGCAAACTGCGTAACAGACAACTCATCAAATCATACCTTTGTGTTTTCGTTTGCTTAGTTACAAGAGCGGTACACTTTGAGGTATGCACTGACCTCTCTAGTCAGACATTTTTAGCGGCATTAAAAAGATTCGTTTCACGTAGAGGCATCTGTCAATTTCTGATGTCAGACAACGGAACTAACTTCATTGGTGCACGTCACGAACTTCGTGAAATGTATCAGTCTTTGCGTGAATTACACAACAACGACACCGTGATAGATTTTCTCAGGGAAAATAATATCGAGTGGAATTTAATTCCTCCGCGGGCACCACATTTCGGTGGCATGTGGGAAAGTGCAGTTAGATCGGCAAAGCATCACCTGAAACGAATTGCAGCAAATGCACACTTAACCTATGAAATGTTTTATACATTAGTGGTTGAAGTAGAATCGATTTTAAATTCCCGTCCGCTTACCCCAATAAGTTCCGATGCAAACGATCTCCAATTTTTAACCCCTGCTCATTTCCTCATTGGAGACACGTTAAGAACACCACCAGAACAAGATTATGTTGAAATTCCACTCAATAGACTTAGCCATTACCAGCAAGTTCAGAAGATGTTCCAGCAGTTTTGGGCTAGATGGAAGAATGAATACTTGTCAAACTTGCAGCAGCGTTCAAAATGGCAATTTTCAAATAAACAGTCAGTTTTGCCTGGAGCAATGGTTATTATCAAAGAGGATAATATTGTTCCACTACAATGGCCAATGGGCAGAATAATAAAGGTCTATCCAGGTGACGACGGCAACATTCGAGTAGTAGATGTTAAAATAAAATCTGGCATAGTTAGAAGACCAGTTTCGAAACTATGCATTCTCCCTATAGAAGACAAGCTACCCAATTGTGACAACCAATTGCAGCAATAGTCAATGTTGAAAGTTATTAAGAGCTTTCAAGGGGGCGAGATATGTCGGGGCCTTCTTTGCACTTCTTATATTCAATGGCCTATATCATCCCTCGCATTCCAAAGAAACACAAGCTTCGCTTAGCGCGGCACACGCTCTGATTGGTGGAGATCGACGATCACCTGATGCTAGCGCTTGGATTGTGGTAATGTAACCGGCCGAGACGTAGGTGGGGACATTCGCTCGACAAAGCCATACAGAGAAGGGTCGTAGACGTTGCTACAATTAATTACCTATTTAAAATCAATTTATTGTCAAAATTACAGTCCGCTATCTCTATACAAGCTATCACAAATAAACCTCATCTGTCATTATTACGGTAACTGAAACGACGAGTTCAGGACCACCCACTGCCTTCTAGTTGCGACATGGTTTTTGAAATCACACTAATGGACGAAATTTGCTACAGATGGCGCGGTCCGCGTCTCTGACAAGCTGTCTTTTTCCACATCTCGGCTAAATTATATTAACTTAATTAGTTTGCTTGACCCTCCGGTGCTGGGGGTGGGGGTTGATTTCAAAAGTTATAGTTTTGCTAAAAATCTGACTTGTGTAGGACTATATGCAAGGTAACTGTTCATATTGATCAAAAATATACATTATAGTTTAGCTAAAAATCTGGTTGTGTAGTACAATATACAAGGTAACTGTGCATAAGGATCAAAAATATACATTATACTTTATTTTGTTCATTGATGTTACACTGGGGGGGGGGGGAGAATATTGTCAAAATACATACAAAGAATATAAATAAATAAAAGGTTTATTTAAGAAAATACTAACTATATGTAATATCTCAAAAACGTAATCCTAATAAACCTAAATTTATTTTAACAGTTGACTTCCTCATAAAAACATCTTTAAAAAGCAATTTACACGAAAATTAAATTTTCAGAAATAAAAAAGTTATATACCCCCTCCCAAAATGCAGACTTTTCAAAAACGGCCTGTAGCTTTAAAACGTCTAGCTATTTCAAAATCGCGGCTCGCAAGTTGGGGTCAATTTTTTTATTTTCCCTAGAAATACCCAAATCCTCCAAAAACATTAGAAATAACTTTATTATTTAACATTTTTAGATCATACTCCTACTATATAGAAGTGTCAATGGAACAAAAAGATTGGGTCAGAGTGGTCGACTACAGCCTATACTGTTGTCGATCGTGGCAGTACTTGTACTTTGACACCCGAGTGGTGCAGTATATAAGAGTGGTGGGCACGCTTAATACAGTTAATAAGGTAATTACGATGACTTTTTGGATTACTAAAATTAGGAACTTATTGTAATTAAGCCAGGCAGTGTTTGGTTACATACTATAGTAGTGTGAGCTATAGTGATCCTAATTTTTTCGAGAAAAAAAAGTTGCTCCAATTTCAAAAATTTTTATATATCTTTGCGTTTCAGATGATTTGGAAACTTTTTTGTCGCGCCGTCTGTCTGTCCGTCTGTATGTCTGTCTGTCTGTCTGTCTGTATGTCTGTCTGTAACGACCAACGCGCATAACTCAAAAACCGCTTGGCCGATTTTAATGAAATGTGGTACCTAGGCTGGGTCACCGAACACAAGCCAAATAAAAGGGTGGGGGAAGATTTCAAAAATTAGAGTTTATGTGAAAATATGGCGTGTGTGATATCAAACAAAAGGTAATTTAGTCTGGAGTTGAATAAGATATATTTCAGGTTTTAGTTTTATTAGCTCGCACGTACACGATAACTATAGCACCTAGTGTGAGCTTAGGGGCCCATATATTGGCAGAGTATTTTAATTGGACTTTGTTATGTCAATTTTTTAAAGACCAATTGTTAGTCAGTTGATAATGTAACACTGTCAAAATGCTGACTGGCTTTATTGCACTAAGTCCCTATTATGTATGTTTATTTACTAATGGGTACTAAGTGAAGGTTTAACTTATTTTGATTCTAAATGCAATTGTTTTTAAAATAGCAGAGAATTCTTAATATAGACCTTATTTTATTGCTTTAATTTTACATAAAAATTATTTTAAGGTTTAAAAATAAAGCTTTTTTTAGGCAATAAATAAATTTATAGAAACAAAATTTCGGACTTTATCTTAAACAAGACGTTTCGGTTAGTATCTGTAACCGTTTTCAAGTTTAAACTAATCAATCCAGTCTACAGGCTACTACTTGTAGGACTTGGTGTGCAGTCAGGTGTGACGGCCCGCCCCCTTTTTCATCCTAAGGCGCTTGTTTTTCTTAAGGACTGGTTTCCATATGTTAAGTATATCCGTGCTTGGTTGACTGAAAACTTCTTTATTCTGCATTATAAATGCGACTCCTTATGTAAAACTTTAGCTTCTGACCACTTAATCCTGTTCATTTGACCATGCATGATCCGCTAAACCGGATTTTTCAATATCCCCTCATGGGGTACTTTTTAGATGTTCATTTACTCTAACCTGAAGAGGGTGTTTCGTTTCACCCACATAATATGATTTATCACACTCACACGGGATTTGGTAAATACGTTCCTTATTATTTGAGGGATTTTCTGGTTTTGTTTTAGTTACAAAACTCCTTATGGTATTTCCCGATGAAAATACTATTTTTTTATTTTATTGTTTAGCTATTCATCTTATGATTTCTGAAATCCCTTGAACATATGGAATGTTAGGAACACCCAACGGATTATTATTTTTAGAATTTGTTACATTTGGTTCGTTTATAATTTTAGAGATCATTAAGTTTATACTATACACATATACTATACTATAGTAGTGTGAGCTATGGTGATTCTTGCGTTTCAGATGATTTTGAAACTTTTCTGTTGCGCCGTCTGTCTCTCTGTCTGTCTGTATGTCTGTCTGTCTGTATGTCTGTCTGTAACGACCAACGCGCATAACTCAAAAACCGCTTGGCCGATTTCAATGAAATTTGGTACCTAGGCTGGATCTTCGGTCGAGATGGTCCCATTTAAAAATGAACAAAATCCACCGAACACAAACCAAATAAAAGGGTGGGGATAGATTTCAAAAATTAGAGTTTATGTGAAAATATGGCGTGTGTGATATCAAACGAAAGTTAATTGAGTCTGAAGTTAAATAAAATACATTTTAATTTATTTTAAAAAAAGGGTGGGGGTATATTTCAAAAATTAGAGTTTAAGTGAAAATATGGGGTGTGTGATATCAAACGAAAGGTAATTAAGTCCGGAGTTCAACAAAATACATTTTAGTTTTTGTTTTTTTAAGGGTGGGGTGGATTTTAAAAGTTTGAGTTTAAGTCAAAAAATGGCTTGTGTGGTATCAAACAAAAGGTAATAGTGTGGAATTGAATAAAATAAATTTCAGTTTTTAGTTATATTAGCTCACACGTACACTATAACTATAGTACCTAGTGTGAGCTTAAGGGCCCATATATTGGCAGAGTATTTTTCATTGTTACTACAAATATTTACAGCTAGCAACAGAAAGATTAGATTTAAAATTTAGGTACTATCCCGTATGTGTATGTTTCCTATATACAGTGGTTTGAATGTTTCTGTCTATTCGTTTGACAAGAATATCCAAAAAGTAAGGGCCGAATATTTTTCAATTTCCATTGTGCATTTGATTGTTGGTAAATTTATAATATAGACAGTTTTTCATTTTAAAAACCCCTGTAGATATTTTTATTTTTAATACAGCATTTGATTGGGTCCGGAGACACATGTTATATATAATAAAACAGGGTGTCCACGTTCTGGATAAACCTGGAAAGTCAGGGAAACTCAGAGATAAAAGAAGTGGTCAGGGATATTATTCAAAAGTAGTAAAAAATCAGGGATATTTCCCCAATGCGAGTATTTGCGAGAATATTACCATGCTCTAGTTTCGAACCATTGTAGCATACAAACAAAAAGCAAATAAAAAATCTAAGTTGTGTAAAATATACTGTTGCCAACTTTAGAATGTTTAATTTGCTCCTGTGTTTTTTATTTTGTCTAAAAATTTCTTTTTTTGTTCGAATACCTCATTCTTTGATGGTTTCAGCTTTGTAATACAGTCGAACCTCTATAACTTGAACCTGAAGGGACAACCAAAACAGTTCGAGTTATGGAGAGTTCGAGTTATATAAACTCGAGTTACATAGGTTAAAATACATGTAATTAGTGCAGGGACCGCTTAAACGGTTCGAGTTATAGAGGGGTTCGAGTTATAGAGGTTCGAGTTAGAGAGGTTCGACTGTAATTTATAAATAAAATAAAATATGGTTAACAAAAAGTGCATGTTTAACAAACTGTGGCTAGACCATAATATTTTTCCTGAAATTAGTGGTTAAAAAAAATTATGATATCTGAGAGAGAAAAAAAACACTTTTAAATTGATAATTGAGAATAATTCTTGATCTCCTTTAAAACGAAAGTTCCTTTTCTTTAGTTTAAACGCCGTTGATGACGTAATATTAGGAATGTTTTCTTTTGTATGTTTTAAGATTATCACCTAAATAATGCCTGATGTAATATACCTATTGTGTTATTTTGTATGTTTGTATTCTCCTCTATTGGTCAGGGATAGTCAGGGTTTTTTTTTGAGAAATACTGCGGACAGCCTGTAAAATAGAAAAGTTATTATTGTCACAGTCATTTTTATTTTCAGGTATTCCATTTAGTGAGTCTGGAAGCCATGTATAAACAAAAAATACCTAAGATGGTCGGTGATATAATAAGCCCCACCTACAACGTGGCAACGTTGGAGAAAAGCGCTGTTGTGATAGAGGGAGTTAGGTAAGTTATTTTCCACAACCACAAGTGCGTAAAGTGATGACTTTTTCGCACGCAAAAACGGTTGAACGAACGGAGTTGACCTAAGATTTATGTGTGGGAATGACACTTTGCGCAATATTTTAGGTGAATTTTTACAGTCCGATTTGATTGTATTTTGTTTTACGAAGTCGTGGACTTGCTACTGTCTATTGTCTATTTTGAACAGACACCTTCCATTTATCAGCTCTTTTATCTGGGCGACGGATCGTATGAATCTCCATCAAACAACGCTTTCATTTATATTTAAACTACTTTATGTGGTTGTTAAATGGTCTATAGTGGCCTTATGTAAACTGCCTAAATAGCGCCATCCAGTGACGTTCTTTTAAAAGAACCTCTTTTTTGTTGTGTTCGTTTTTGTTCCTATCAAGTGATGACGTGGCGTTTCCCAAGACGGCCCTTGAGCAAAGATAATAGAACACACGGTGCCTAGAATAGACCGGTCTTCGGATCTTATATATAAATATCGAATTTTTACGTCACTGGTGGTCCAGCTGATTTTTGTAAACAACAGTTAAATATGATACACGGTCCGTAAATAAACCGGTTGTCTGGTAACTCCCAGCCAATAAGAACTCGGCAGCCGTTATAGTATGAGAGAAATAAAGATAGATGCCGTAAAAATACCAAAATTTATTAAAAAATCAAATATTTAAAAAATTTATGATAAAAATTCCAACAGTTTTATAAATATCAGATTCAGGACACGATTATAAATACTTTTCCTAAGTTAATTCGACACTCTTGTTCATATTAATTTAACTTTTTTCGCCAAACACTACAATAGTGATTTTTTTTGTGGATAGGAGTTTTTTTTTTTGATAAATTTTATCAAACAAATTAAAAGAAAGGACATTGAAATGCCTCTAAGTCAATGGCAGTAAGGGAACATTCATAAATTACATAACACAAGGATTTTTGATCCCCACTTCTTAACGCATTTTAAGAAAAATTATAATAAAAATACATTGACTGTAACGCTAATATTCCTTCCCTCCTGCTTGAGCATTATACAGGGTGTTCCAAGTTGAGTGTCCACTATTGCTAACTTTTTTATTACTAAAGATAGAAAAAAGTTTAAATTGGCAAACTAGTAGAATTTTTGATGCTCTTTAAGATGCTCAAATAAAAAAATTGAACCTTCTAGTTTTTTTAAAAAACAAAAATATAATTGAAAAAAATTCTACCAGTTTGTCAATTTAATTTTTTTTTTCTATTTTTAATAATAAAGTTAGCAATATGGTGGACTTTTAACTTGAAACACGGTAGACTTTTAACTTGGAACACCCAGTATATAATTTAAGAATGGTCCTCTAATCTAATTATAGAACAGTTACAAAATAATTTTCTTTAACTTTTTTACTGTTTTTCGACTCTCATCAGTCCCTGTATCATCAGGCTTTCGTTTCATTGTGGATTCATTTTGCTTTTTGGTATTTATAAATTTGATTCTTATACTTAATACAAATAAATTTACCAATTTATATGGAATAGAAACTTTTTCAAATATAAATTTAGTGGATCGCTTCACAATATTTGTTTTAATAAATTTAAATTTGGCAATGCAATTTTATGAATCATTTGTCCATTTTGTTAACATCTTCTTTCCATGAGGGTGAAGGCTCAGTTAAGCCTCCAAAAGAAAGGCTTTGCACCCAAGATGGCATGGCATATGAATGCATGTTGATTTGTTCATTTTCATATGTATAGCAAGCAAGTTCAGGGAACTCATTGTGATGCTTTCATGCTAAAATCCTGCAATATAAACTAAACCATATGTTTCTAACATTTCTTTTAGTTAGTCTTAAATACCCTGTTTCCACCAATGCATGCCCACCCCGATTCAAAAAACGCATCAGGTGACGCTGCATTTAAAACCGGTGCACATCCATGGCCCATCACATGCGTTTTTTGAATCGGGATGGGCATGCATTGGTGGAAACAGGGTATATTACATTTATAGCAAGCACGGAACAGGTATAAACACTATGTACACGACGGCAAGACCAAAAATGCACAAGGTTTCCTGGCAAAAGACAAAATTTCGCTATAAACAGCGTTTGACTTCTGTTCGGTCCTCAGTACATTAATTTCGTGTGGATGTTAGAATTTAGTTATTTTATTTTTACCTTTTTTTGGTTAAGATATTTTTTGGCTCACTGTGTAGAAGTGGGATTTGTTCACCTTAGCCTGTAGCTTTTAGAAAAATAAAATGAAAAATCAGTGTGAATTAGTATTTTCAACGGGACAGCTCGGCTCAACATCTATCCATTCGTTAAATCACGATATGTGCATAGATTTATCACAAAATCACGACGCGATCAAATTTAGAATTTTATAGTTTTATTTCGCTAGTAATTAGTTTAATTAAGCAATACTCGCGATTACGCGAGTGTTTTCCCTCGTCCTCCCTTCCTTAAAACCTCTGGAATGGAAACCCCTCAACAGAACTGCTGAAGCAAGGATAAAGGCGGCCGCCCATCGACCCACAACCCAGCAACGAACAGTGAGTACAACAAAATCCATTTATACAGTCCATTTTAAATCTCTCCTGAGTAAATTACTCAACACCCCAACAACTTCTGATTGCTAGGAAAACTGTGACGTAGCTCTGACGTCACGGCCGTCATGACACCGAGTTACCAGACAACCGGTTTATTTAAGGACCGTGGATATGATATGAACAACTAATATTTTTTGAATTTTTTGGAAACGATGGAAATTTTCCTACTATTTTTTAGTATATTCTTATAAAATAAAATTTTTCAGAGATATCAGTCGCTATTTTTTTTTGCCCGCTTTATTTCTCTTTACGCAAAAATTCGAATTCGAAGAAAATAATGTGTTCGTATCTGCTTTAAAAATAATCCGCTGACCTACATCTTTGTTTACTTCCCAAGTCCTTGGTTCACCTTTGATACTAAACGATCACATTCAGTTTGACTTCTAGTTTAAGTTTTGTGTAATAAAAAATAAAGCGGGCTAAAAAAAAAGAACCTTCCGTTGTTCATGTCATATCTAACTTTTGTTTACAAAAATCAGCTGGACCACCAGTGACGTGAAAATTCGACATATATATATATATATATATATATATATATATATATATATATATATATCTATATATATATATATATATATATATATATATATATATATAAGATCGGAACACCGGTTTATTCTATCCACCGTGAATAGAACTTCTAGAGATTGAATTTCACCACCAACCAAAATACAAACAGTGTAAACACCATGCGATTGACATTACCATTGAAAAAGATGAAAATTTGGCTGAACTATACTTTGATGCTAGCGCGGCCTTATCAAAATGGCGGAGAAGTTGTAGTTATGTTTGTTGAAAAAAAATTACTTAATAGAGAATTATTGAAATACAGCCAAGCTATAATTGTGCCAGGCACTATTTTGACACACATTGAAAACTGACAGTTAATCCTTCAAAATTTACATACCAAAGTCGAATTTAAAACTTTTGTCGTTTATTTTCAATTAATAAAAGAAGGCACTATTTATTCCGGTTCATATAGTAAACAAAGGCCGTGTGTTGAAAGATCACAGCTGATATTACAATGTGAAGGTGTCAAAATTGTGCCTGGCACTATTATAGCCTGGCTTTATTTCAATAATTCTCTATTTTTTTTGTTTTTAATTACAGCCGAGCCCGAAATGCCTTACTGAATGGTGATACAAAGCAATACGATTGGGATTCTGGCTACACATGTCATCAATTGGGAAGTGGAGCTATTTTAATTCAGTTAGGTAAGTCTGATAACTATACACAGCCCAAAAATTTTACTGTGATTATAAGGTTTTTGATTTGGAGATATATTTTTTAAATTTTGTTTAAAAAAAAGTTAAAAGATTTTTTACTTAAATTATTTATTGCTAAATATTTAAAATTTCTAAAAGATAAAAACTTGACTTAAAACTTTGTTAATTCTTTTAAAAAGTATAAACTACTTTTCCAGGATCAATAATAATTCCACAACCAGTTTTGGATTCTTTTTTTTTGCTTTATTAATTGTTTTTTTTTAATTTCAATCATTAATACATTTTGTTAACGTTAACAATTTCATCATTTTATCAACATCGATTTTGCTGTTCCTAAATGTAACATTATTCCAGAAAAACCCATCGGGAATAATTATGTAAATAGTAACGGACAAATTTGGATACCTTATAAAAAGAATATATTCTTATTGTTAAAAAAAAACAGTCGAAAATCAGAAATGTACACAATCACTTCTTTTTTCCAAATTTTCACACAAAACATGTTTCCATGAAATAACTTCAGTATTTTTAAACATTCCCTATTTTGTATCACAGTTGCTAACGTTTTAAGTTCCTTATATTCAGGATTTGGATTTCCTAATTTTAGTGTTTTCAATTTTGGAATATTTTGGAAAATCTTAGTATAAAAATATTTGAATAGAATTTTTCGAGGTAACAGTTTAAGTGAACCTCAGCAATATTTGAAATATAAACTTTTTAAACATACAGCTGATTTAATTGAAGTTATTTTGCCATTACAGTTCAAGTTAGGTATTTTCAAATTTGTTAATTCTTCTAAAAAATTCAAATTAATTCTCCGAAAATATTCCCAAATAGACAGATTTTTAACTATAATATTTTGATGAGTTTTTTGTGTTTTGTTTCCTTTTGCATATTCATTTTATCAATCACTTTTGTTGAATTTCGACAAATACAGTCTATAAACTTCAGGCCTATGGTTTTTGCATTCTTCAGAATTCGACACTTACCAATTTCTCTTCAGAAATTTCACATTATCAAAAATTCAGTTATTAAATCCACGTGATTTTTTGCTTTCTAAGACACATATGCTGGGAAGAAACTACATGCTTAACATTTTTATGCATACATTCGAATCTTGCACATAACTTCTTAAAATTTGATTTAATTCTTCCATAACTGATGCATAATTTTTTTCATTTAAAGCATCCAGTAGCAATTTAGTAAAACATGACTCTATTACAGCAAAATTGTCCATTAAAAAACTCTCGTTGTCATTGGAACTCTTAAATACTCTACAAAAAAACTCAAAATGTTGCATACTAAATCCTGAAATAAAACATTTAACAGGCGAATTTTTAAAATTTTCTACGTTGTCAAAAAGGTATCTACTATCGCTGGCGAAATCACTACTTTTTCCAAATTTTGACGCAAAACTAAATCCGGATAAAGATCATAATGCATGTACATATGAATTGACTCTAGTATTTTTAAAGACTTCATATTTTTTATCACAGTTGCTATAACGTCTTTTAATAATTTGAGTTCCTTGTATCCACGATTTGGATTTCCTAATTTTAGTGTTTTTAATTTTGGAATATTTTGTAAAATTTTTGTGTAAAAATCTTTGGATAAAATTGAACAATTACCCAATTCAAGATGTTCTAGTTTTTCGAGGTCTTTTAAATAGTTTAAGTGAACCTCAGCAATGTTTGAAATATTACTTATTGCTAAATATTCTAATTTTTTTAAACATACAGCTGATTCAATTGAAGTTATTTTTCCATTACAATTTAAATTTAGTGTTTTTAAATTTGTTAATTCTTCAAAAAAATCCAATTAATTCTTCGAAAATATTCCCAAATAAACAGATTTTTAACTATAATATTTTGATGAGTTTTGTGTTTTGTTTCCTTTTGCATATTCATTTTATCAATCACTTTTGTTGAATTTCGACAAATACAGTCTATAAACTTCAGGCCTATGGTTTTTGCATTCTTCAGAATTCGACACTTACCAATTTCTTTTCAGAAATTTCGCATTATCAAAAATTCAGTTATTAAATCCACGTGATTTTTTGCTTTCTAAGACACATATGCTGGGAAAAAACTACATGCTTAACATTTTTATGCATACATTCGAATCTTGCACATAACTTCTTAAAATTTGATTTAATTCTTCCATAACTGATGCATAATTTTTTTCATTTAAAGCATCCAGTAGCAATTTAGTAAAACATGACTCTATTACAGCAAAATTGTCCATTAAAAAACTCTCGTTGTCATTAGAACTCTTAAAAATTCTACAAAAAAGCTCAAAATGTTGCATACTAAAGCCTAAAATAAAACATTTAACAGGCGAATTTTTCAAATTTTCTACGTTGTCAAACAAATACATTGTATCTACTTTCGCTGGCGAAATCACTACTTTTTCCAAATTTTGACACAAAACTAAATCCGGATAAAGATCATAATGCATGTACACATGAATTAACTCCAGTATTTTTAAAGACTTCATATTTTTATCACAGTTGCTATAACGCCTTTCAATAATTTGAGTTCATCGTATCCAGGATTTGGATTTCCTAATTTTAGTGTTTTTAATTATGGAATATTTTGTAAAATTTTTGTGTAAAAATCTTTGGATAAAATTGAAGAATTACCCAATTCAAGGTGTTCTAATTTTTCGAGGTCTTTTAAATAGTTTAAGTGAACCTCAGCAATGTTTGAAATATTACTTATTGCTAAATATTCTATTTTTTTTAAACATACAGCTGATTCAATTGAAGTTATTTTTCCATTACAATTTAAATTTAGTGTTTTTAAATTTGTTAATTCTTCAAAAAAATCCAATTAATTCTCCGAAAATATTCCCAAATAAACAGATTTTTAACTATAATATTTTGATGATTTTTGTGTTTTGTTTCCTTTTGCATATTCATTTTATCAATCACTTTTGTTGAATTTCGACAAATACAGTCTATAAACTTCAGGCCTATGGTTTTTGCATTCTTCAGAATTCGACACTTGCCAATTTCTTTTCAGAAATTTCGCATTATCAAAAATTCAGTTATTAAATCCACGTGATTTTTTGCTTTCTAAGATACATATGCTGGGAAAAAACTACATGCTTAACATTTTTATGCATACATTCGAATCTTGCACATAACTTCTTAAAATTTGATTTAATTCTTCCATAACTGATGCATAATTTTTTTCATTTAAAGCATCCAGTAGCAATTTAGTAAAACATGACTCTATTACAGCAAAATTATCCATTAAAAAACTCTCGTTGTCATTAGAACTCTTAAAAATTCTACAAAAAAGCTCAAAATGTTGCATACTAAAGCCTAAAATAAAACATTTAACAGGCGAATTTTTCAAATTTTCTACGTTGTCAAACAAATACATTGTATCTACTTTCGCTGGCGAAATCACTACTTTTTCCAAATTTTGACACAAAACTAAATCCGGATAAAGATCATAATGCATGTACACATGAATTAACTCCAGTATTTTTAAAGACTTCATATTTTTTATCACAGTTGCTATATAACGTCTTTCAATAATTTGAGTTCCTTGTATCCAAGATTTGGATTTCCTAATTTTAGTGTTTTTAATTTTGGAATATTTTGTAAAATTTTTGTGTAAAAATCTTTGGATAAAATTGAACAATTACCCAATTCAAGATGTTCTAATTTTTCGAGGTCTTTTAAACAGTGTAAGTGAACCTCAGCAATATTTGAAATATTACTTATTGCTAAATATTCTAATTTTTTTAAACATACAGCTGATTCGATTGAAGTTATTTTTCCATTACAATTTAAATTTAGTGTTTTTAAATTTGTTAATTCTTCTAAAAAAATCCAAATTAATTCTCCAAAAATATTCCCAAATAGACAGATATTTAACTATAATATTTTGATGAGTTTTGTCTTTTGTTTTCTCTGGCATATTTATTTTATCAATCACTTTTGTTGAATTTCGAGAAAATACAGTCTATATACGTCAGGCCTGTGGTTTTTGCATTCTTAAGAATTCGACACTTATCAATTTTTTTTCAGAAATTTCGCATTATCAAAAATTCAGTTATTAAATCCACGTGATCTTTTGCTGGGAAAAAACTACATGTTTAACATTTTTATGCATACATTCGAATCTTGCACATAACTTCTCAAAATTTGATTTAATTCTTCCATAACTGATGCATAATTTTTTTCATTTAAAGCATCCAGTAGCAATTTAGTAAAACATGACTCTATTACAGCAAAATTGTCCATTAAAAAACTCTCGTTGTCATTAGAACTCTTAAATATTCTACAAAAAAACTCAAAATGTTGCATACTGAATCCTAAAATAAAACATTTAACAGGCGAATTTTTTAAATTTTCTATGTTGTCAAACAAATACATTGTATCTACTATCGCTGGCGAAATCACTACTTTTTCCAAGTTTTGACACAAAACTAAATCCGGATAAAGATCATAATGCATGTACACATGAATTAACTCCAGTATTTTTAAAGACTTCATATTTTTTATCACAGTTGCTATAACGTCTTTCAATAATTTGAGTTCCTTGTATCCAGGATTTGGATTTCCTAATTTTAGTGTTTTTAATTTTGGAATATTTTGTAAGATTTTTGTGTAAAAATGTTTGGATAAAATTGAACAATTACCCAATTCAAGATGTTCTAATTTTTCGAGGTCTTTTAAATAGTTTAAGTGAACCTCAGCAATGTTTGAAATATTACTTATTGCTAAATATTCAAATTTTTTTAAACATACAGCTGATTCAATTGAAGTTATTTTTCCATTACAATTTAAATTTAGTATTTTTAAATTTGTTAATTCTTCAAAAAAATCCAATTAATTCTTCGAAAATATTCCCAAATAAACAGATTTTTAACTATAATATTTTGAGGAGTTTTGTGTTTTGTTTCCTTTTGCATATTCATTTTATCAATCACTTTTGTTGAATTTCGACAAATACAGTCTATAAACTTCAGGCCTATGGTTTTTGCATTCTTCAGAATTCGACACTTACCAATTTATTTTCAGATATTTCGCATTATCAAAAATTCAGTTATTAAATCCACGTGATTTTTTGCTTTCTAAGACACATATGCTGGGAAAAAACTACATGCTTAACATTTTTATGCATACATTCGAATCTTGCACATAACTTCTTAAAATTTGATTTAATTCTTCCATAACTGATGCATAATTTTTTTCATTTAAAGCATCCAGTAGCAATTTAGTAAAACATGACTCTATTACAGCAAAATTGTCCATTAAAAAACTCTCGTTGTCATTGGAACTCTTAAATACTCTACAAAAAAACTCAAAATGTTGCATACTAAATCCTAAAATAAAACATTTAACAGGCGAATTTTTCAAATTTTCTACGTTGTCAAAAAGGTATCTACTATCGCTGGCGAAATCACTACTTTTTCCAAATTTTGACGCAAAACTAAATCCGGATAAAGATCATAATGCATGTACACATGAATTAACTCTAGTATTTTTAAAGACTTCATATTTTTTATCACAGTTGCTATAACGTCTTTTAATAATTTGAGTTCCTTGTATCCACGATTTGGATTTCCTAATTTTAGTGTTTTTAATTTTGGAATATTTTGTAAAATTTTTGTGTAAAAATCATTGAATAAAATTGAACAATTACCCAATTCAAGATGTTCTAATTTTTCGAAGTCTTTTAAATAGTTTAAGTGAACCTCAGCAATGTTTGAAATATTACTTATTGCTAAATATTCTAATTTTTTTAAACATACAGCTGATTCAATTGAAGTTATTTTTCCATTACAATTTAAATTTAGTGTTTTTAAATTTGTTAATTCTTCAAAAAAATCCAATTAATTCTTCGAAAATATTCCCAAATAAACAGATTTTTAACTATAATATTTTGATGAGTTTTGTGTTTTGTTTCCTTTTGCATATTCATTTTATCAATCACTTTTGTTGAATTTCGACAAATACAGTCTATAAACTTCAGGCCTATGGTTTTTGCATTCTTCAGAATTCGACACTTACCAATTTCTCTTCAGAAATTTCACATTATCAAAAATTCAGTTATTAAATCCACGTGATTTTTTGCTTTCTAAGACACATATGCTGGGAAGAAACTACATGCTTAACATTTTTATGCATACATTCGAATCTTGCACATAACTTCTTAAAATTTGATTTAATTCTTCCTTAACTGATGCATAATTTTTTTTCATTTAAAGCATCCAGTAGCAATTTAGTAAAACATGACTCTATTACAGCAAAATTGTCCATTAAAAAACTCTCGTTGTCATTGGAACTCTTAAATACTCTACAAAAAAACTCAAAATGTTGCCTAAATCCTAAAATGAAACATTTAACAGGCGAATTTTTCAAATTTTCTACGTTGTCAAACAAATACATTGTATCTACTATCGCTGGCGAAATCACTACTTTTTCCAAATTTTGACGCAAAACTAAATCTGGATAAAGATCATAATGCATGTACACATGAATTAACTCTAGTATTTTTAAAGACTTCATATTTTTTATCACAGTTGCTATAGCGTCTTTTAATAATTTGAGTTCCTTGTATCCACAATTTGGATTTCCTAATTTTAGTGTTTTTAATTTTGGAATATTTTGTAAAATTTTTGTGTAAAAATCTTTGGATAAAATTGAACAATTACCCAATTCAAGATGTTCTAATTTTTCGAGGTCTTTTAAATAGTTTAAGTGAACCTCAGCCATGTTTGAAATATTACTTATTGCTAAATATTCTAATTTTTTTAAACATACAGCTGATTCAATTGAAGTTATTTTTCCATTACAATTTAAATTTAGTGTTTTTAAATTTGTTAATTCTTCAAAAAAATCCAATTAATTCTTCGAAAATATTCCCAAATAAACAGATTTTTAACTATAATATTTTGATGAGTTTTGTCTTTTGTTTTCTCTGGCATATTTATTTTATCAATCACTTTTGTTGAATTTCGAGAAAATACAGTCTATATACGTCAGGCCTGTGGTTTTTGCATTCTTAAGAATTCGACACTTATCAATTTCTTTTCAGAAATTTCGCATTATCAAAAGTTCAGTTATTAAATCCACGTGATCTTTTGCTGGGAAAAAACTACATGTTTAACATTTTTATGCATACATTCGAATCTTGCACATAACTTCTCAAAATTTGATTTAATTCTTCCATAACTGATGCATAATTTTTTTCATTTAAAGCATCCAGTAGCAATTTAGTAAAACATGACTCTATTACAGCAAAATTGTCCATTAAAAAACTCTCGTTGTCATTAGAACTCTTAAATATTCTACAAAAAAACTCAAAATGTTGCATACTGAATCCTAAAATAAAACATTTAACAGGCGAATTTTTTAAATTTTCTATGTTGTCAAACAATAACATTGTATCTACTATCGCTGGCGAAATCACTACTTTTTCCAAATTTTGACACAAAACTAAATCCGGATAAAGATCATAATGCATGTACACATGAATTAACTCCAGTATTTTTAAAGACTTCATATTTTTTATCACAGTTGCTATAACGTCTTTCAATAATTTGAGTTCCTTGTATCCAGGATTTGGATTTCCTAATTTTAGTGTTTTTAATTTTGGAATATTTTGTAAAATTTTTGTGTAAAAATCTTTGGATAAAATTGAACAATTCCCCAATTCAAGATGTTCTAATTTTTCGAGGTCTTTTAAACAGTTTAAGTGAACCTCAGCAATGTTTGAAATATTACTTATTGCTAAATATTCTAATTTTTTTAAACATATAGCGGATTCGATTGAAGTTATTTTTCCATTACAATTTAAATTTAGTGTTTTTAAATTTGTTAATTCTTCCAAAAAATCCAAATTAATTCTTCGAAAATTTTCCCAAATAGACAGATTTTTAACTATAATATTTTGATAAGTTTTGTCTTTTGTTTTTTCTATCGTATTTGTTTTATCAATTAATTTTGTCGAATTTCTAGCAAAAATACAGTCTATAAACGTCAGCCCTGTCGTTTCTTGCATTCTTAAGAATTCAACCATTGAATCCACATGGATCTTGCACCTTCTAAAGGTAACCTTATTCCAGAAAAATGTATCATAAACGATTTCGTTCCATAGATGACAAACTTGGGAAACTTTCATTAATTCTCGAGCTTCTAAATAGGGTAGAACATAAATTAGCGTATTCCATGCATACCAAGGGTCTTCTGACAGTCGATTGTTTGATGTAAACATTTCAGAGATTTAGCTAAAAATAAAAAATTTATTTTTTTACAATTTTGAAACCAAATTCAGGACTACTGCGACTGCTGTTTCAAACTTAAGTTTTAAGAAAATGGAAAGATGTTTTTTCTGCAGAATATATTTAAGATCAATAACAAAATATCTTTTTCAAAAATTAAACAATTTATTAACCCCTTTATGTTTAAGTATTACTTAATAAATATAATTTACCTGGTTAAGTTTTATATTTAACTATAGTCTGTTTATTTTGCTGTTTTGTCTTCACTATGTATCTACTTATACACCCATATTATAGTGAGTAATGATATTCGTTTATTAGGAAATTACAAAAATGCAAGGATTTTGGATTTTAGACTTGACTTTTGAATCAAAAGATAATGTTTACTCGCGCACTAGTAAATTTTGTATAGTGCTCGGGTCAATTTATTCTTATGCGATTGTTGTTTAAAAATAAAGTTTGGCTTTAGAAAAAAGAATTGATTATTTTTAACTAATTGGCAGTGATTAGTGAATTTATTAAGAATTTCTTACCTTCATTGTAGATTGTCAAGCGTCTTTAAATTACGGTGGTTTTATAAGTTTGCGTTAAGGTTAGGTTAGTTACGGTCACATTTTTTTGATTCCTAAATTTATGGTCTCTCCGTTTTTATACAAGGTGTTTAAATTCATGGCTTTTGCAGGGGTTTCAGGCATAGAAATATTTATAAATAAACAAATTATAGGCCCGATAGACTTTCCGAAAACCTCCGTAGCTTCTCTAGGGGGTTAGTTTTATCTATCTCCTGTAGAAATGCCTGTAACCCCCCCAAAGCATCGAATTTGTTACACCCCGTACAAAGTTTTCCCATGATTTCTTAACTCCGCCTACACAGTTTATTTGAATAGATATCAAGTTCTGATAAATACAAAAGTTTTACGTTTTTTTTGTCAATTTTTTTTTAGTAATTGTCAAATGTTGACAACTTTTATTATTTTTAAGTAACAGGGTGTCTACAAACCTGGAAATACGGTAAAATTACGAGAATTTTCGGGATCCGGGAAAAAGACGTAAATTTTATCCAGATAATTTTGTAGAAGTCCTGTGAAACATACTGTATCTTATTAGATTTTTCGATTCCTCGTTTCTTTCTGATTTCAAAAATATATAATATGTCTAAGCCAGTCAGCGTTAATCTGACCTAAAAGACACTGTGTTGTTATAGGTCACGTGATTGATTATCTTTTCTCCTTGATCGATAATGCACTTTAATAATCGCCTGCTGTTATTCTAGTTTCTCTCGTATTTTGGTAGATGGCGCTTCTTGCGGATTAAACGACAAAACCGTCTAATTAACTTTGCAGGGGTGTTACATTGACCAAACAAGTTTTATAAGGACGAAGCAGTTAACTGTCGACACTTATTAGGTGTCCATTACATCTAGAGACATTAGAGATGTGCTTATCGACTGAATGAGTGCCGAATTTCACTTATTAGTTCAGCTTATGAGTTCATTTCTATCAGTTCGTTCGTTCCTCGTAGAAAGCACCGCGGTATCGTTCAGTATTTCACGAACAGGAACACAGATAGCCGCGTTCCTAATGCACAATATAATGTACAGAAATAATTGGGTTAAGCCTAACAAGAGCTTCTTTATATTTCATTTTGAACTAGTTCATTTTAGAAAAGTAAACTAGTTCGTTTTCCTTGTTAAGTGAACTAGTTCATTTTTCCAGTTCGCTCGCGAACTACCAATCTCTAAGAGACATGCGCGCAATCGAATTTTATGAGAACACCATGGCGATCTGTCAGTCGGCCATTTTGTAGTTATCTTCTCCTAAATTCTTCTCCGATGCCAGCTTATTAAATAGACTAGTCACAATAAAAAAGAAAAATCGTTTATTTTTTGCCGACCACAAGATTGCAAATGGACAAATACTTGAATTTTTGGTTATGAAAAGTATAAGAAGAATATTCTTCACACATCCTTTTTTAATATCTAAAATAAATCATTGACACAAATCACTTTTTTATTAAAGTCACACTGCATGGCCTAGTCTATTAACATCGATCCGTAGTAACGTCTTCTTATATAGCGGGCAGCCAACACGCATGGCTTGAAACAGTTGTTTTATTTTTGTTGGGCGCATTGTTTTATATTTTTTGGTGGTGACTTTTGTAATATCGACTAAAATTGCAAAACAGAGAGCTTTGCCTACGTTCCTTCCTTTTAAAAAAAATTCAGTGAAAGAACGTTTGAGGGATTTATCGTTTCTCATTTATAAATGGACTATAGACTGCCAACAATGACGTCTCTTAATGTAAAAATAGACGCCCATGAAATCTCGACCTTAGCCCAGGGAGGAAGGGTAATCTATGACCCTCCCATATCTCTGATTACATCTCGGAACCCCGTCAAGATAAGCTTTCGTTCCACCTACGGAAAAATACGAGAGAAACAAAACCTTTCTACCCGTTTAGCCCACGGATTATTGAATATTAACGGATTGGATTTGGCCAAAGTTAAAGCGGCAAATCCAAAATGGCCGCCCTTCCGTTCTTTTTAACCATTGACATTTCGTTCTTTGGTCTAGAAATGTCAAGTTCTTGAACTGCTTTTTTATTTGTGTTCTTGTCAGTTTTTTAAATTAAATTTGGCTTAAAATGTAACTGTCAAAAACTATTTAAGGTCTCACTTTTTTTTTATTACAGTAGAGAAAGTCCGAGATTTGTTTTGTTTTCCAACAAAAATAACAACAACTGACAGTCTGCCATTTTGACAAGGCCGCGATAAAATCAAAGTAAAGCGAGTTTGGTTAGGCTGTCTAAACCAGTTTCACGCTTTTTCAATGCTTATGTCAAACACATAGTGTACCCACTATTTTTATTGAAATCCGATCTCTGGTTGTTCTATAATCTCTGGCTTAGCCACTATAGAGGCCCTGTATGTATGACATATTTTTACTAAAGAGAGACGCGATAAGCCCATCAAAGTCACTGAAATGAACATTTTTTGGTTATGTTATTTTCTTGTCAAATTCATTGGCGTTTCACTAAAATGATTTAAATGGTCAGCGGTGAGTCATCATCAATCATCATGCAACATATAAACAAACATGTTTGTCGGTCACCCCCTGTATAGGTTTTGTTATAAAACTTTTATTTTTATTTTTCAACGCCTATGAATTAACAAGGACAGAAGATGCGTCTCTCTCTAAACATCGCTAGAGTATAGAGGACCGATATTTTCATCCTTTGATTTTGACTTAAATACATTTTACTTTGAAGAGTTTGTCGCGTCTCTTTATCTTTAAAATATGTCATACATACAGGGTCTCTAAGTTGATGTTCTGTTTGATAAACGTTAACTTAACACCCGTTGACTTCTTCGCTCGGGGCTTCTACACCTTCGCTGACCTAATATCCGCCACTAATATTTGTAAAATTTATTTCAGCTCAACCCTACGTCATCTCAAGCCTGCGCCTTCTTTTGTGGGACTGCGACGACCGAAGCTACAGCTACTACATCGAATCGTCCGTTAACATTTGGGAGTGGGAGATGGTCGTGGACTATACGAGGGAGAACTGCAAGTCGTGGCAAATCATCAAATTCTCCCCTAGGCCCGTGGTATTTATCAGGATCGTTGGTACTCATAATACTGCTAATGAGGTGAGTGATCTTTAGAGATATATAGTCCCATAGTCCTTGCCATACGCAGTTACACTTTTTTGACTTTGACATGAAATAAACATATTTCCTAACCATAAATATATTAAATATGTCATGTTGGTATAAAATTAAAGGAAAAACCGTCACTGTCTCTGGATGAAAAGATGCTGACTTTGGGTTCACAACAAAAACGAACAGATGAAAACAACTTAAAGACATGCCGTTTTTCCGATTTTTGTTGTTGTTGCTGTCATCATGTATATGATAAATAAAGAGGTTAGAAACGTCACAAAAGTGTAACCGCCTATGGCAAAGACTATAGAGGGTGTAAACAGAATGCCTCGCAATATTTTAATGAGTGATGAAGGATGCCAAAATAAGAAAAATAGTTCATCATATAATACTCCACTGTTTTCTCAATATGCAGCATGTCCCATAAGTGGAGGAAAACCTAAATATTTCGAATATGTTTCAAGCAAAACTTTAAGGCCGTATAATTATTAACCAAAGTGCCACCTTAAAATTGACATTGCCGTATCATTTGAAGGTTGGAACACTTTATTTAGTTCTGCGCTATTATAATATGTTTGAAGTAATTATCAGAATTGACGAGTTTATATCGTTTAAAAAAAGAACATACTGCTTGTTGATGGATGATTCTACCAAAAGTGGGCTATATGGATATCATTTTTGGCCATTGCCTTTAAATAACTGTTCAGCACAGTAAATAATTTTGTTTTTTTAAATTTATGTAACTAATTAGGTGTAAGCTAAAAAACATTTATTTTCCCGAATTTTAGGAATTATTGCATACAAATTCCAGAGGGATGAGTACCAGAGGAATGAGTTTTTTAATGGTTTTCCAATTTAAATCAAAATCTATTTAGACTACTTAACCTAAGTTTTATATAAACAAAGTTCCTATACTTATAATTTTAAAACAATCAACAAAAATATTATACTATTGATATCAGTCGAATATTTACTTACCAGAGGAATGATAATTGAAGCTTTCCTTTTTGATTTCTCTGAAAAAAACTAATTTTCTGCCGCAAATAAAAAGATCTATAACTTAAACCAAACTAAAGTTGACATTATCTGTCACAACTTGTCACCCTCACAAGTAAATTAGATATCCAGGGCCGTCTCTTTCTCTAGAAATTAACCGGTGGTATTCACAAATATTGTGTTATTAAAAATGGAGCACGCTTAAAATTGTAAAATTTTCCGGAGAAAATGTAAATTCGGTTTTCAAAAATATGACTGCAAACTTAAGTTTTATCAATTTTTTGATAAATAGTTAAGACTTGGTTAAATATTATTTATTAGGATATTTTTTTCAATATGAGTTTTTAATATTTAGTTTGGGACTACACCAAAGGAATGAGGTATTTGCTTTGTAATAAAAAAAATTATAAACTTGCAATTTTTTTTATACATTAAACTCAAATGCTCCGTAAAGAAAACATTTCGTTTTAAATCTTCTAACTATGCTTCATTTGCAGTCTGTGTTTGAAAAATATGCATTCCCACTCCACAGCACCATTTTTGTAGAATCATCCTTATAATTAGTGTTTTTCTTAGAAATTTATTTGTTTTAATAGGTGTTCCACTGCGTACACTTCGAGTGTCCATCAAGCGAGGAGGGCGGCAACACTGGTCAGACGTGCACCGTGAAGTTAGCGGTGGGAAACAAGACCAAACCGCCACAAAACGCCATTGCCAGCAGCTCGAGTAGTTTACCGGATGAACAGAGAGAACAGTTGAGGTTAGTTTCCTTTTTAATTTGTGAAAAGATGGTTGCGGCCCACGGTGGATAGAATAGACCGGTGTTCGGATCTTATAAATATATGTCGAGTTTTCACGTCACTGGTGGTCCAGCTGATTTATGTAAACAAAAGTTAGATATGATTTGAACAACTAATATTTTTTGAATTTTTTGAAAACTAAGACAATTTTCCTACTATTTTTTAGTATATTCTTATAAAATGATATTTTTTAGACATACCAGTCATTATTTTTTTTAGCGCGCTTCATTCTCTTTACACAAAAATTAATGTGTTCGTTTCAGCTACAAAAATAATCCGCTGACTTACATCTTTGTTTACTTCCCAAGTCCTTGGTTCGCCTTTGATACTAAACGATCACATTCAGTTTGACTTGTAATTTAAGTTTTGTGTAATAAAAAATAAAGCGGCTAAAAAAAATAACGACAATACGTCGAGAAAATTATATTTTATAAGAATGTACTAGAAAACAGTAGGAAAATTGCCTTAGTTTTCAAAAGATCCGAACACCGGTCTATTCTATCCACCGTGAGGTGAGCTGAGCAAAAAGTTCACTTTCACCCTCATATGCACCGTAAGCACTTAAGCGCGATTATGGGTTTAATCGCGATTAAGTCCTTGTTGCTCACATACAACATACAACAAAGAGGGAGAATGAATTAGCTAAGCCTTCTTACGGTGCATCTCAGGATCACGGGTGTACTTGGAACGCTTTCACCATCTTTTTACACGGGGAAATAAATCCACCGCACACAGGCGGATTTCACGAAAAAGCTGGTCAAAACCTAAGATTCATTTACAGCCCCCTAAAATTGCATATAGTAATAAAAAAATATATTATTTATTGTTTAAAAAAGATAAAGAAGAAAAATTCTTTAAGGACCCCGCACAAAAAAATAAAATTTGGAACTTTACTAATTAATTAAAATGCTTCCTAAAAAATCGTTGAAACCAGAATTTTGGCTGTATAAATTTATACAAGATATTGCAATATTTGATTTTAATAATTGCATAGCTCCATGAAAAAAATGTTTTAACCAGCATGTAGGTATGTAAAATTCGCAATTGCATAAAACAATGTGATATTGTTGCAAAAACAAGTTAATTGAACTTTTTCTGTTTTTCCGACTTTATATAACTAAAAAAATAACTATATTTTATTCAACTTCAGACTCAATTATCTTTCGTTTGATACCACACAAGCCATATTTTGAGTTGAACTCTAATTTTGAAAAAAAATACAAACACCCTTTTTAAAAAAATATATAAAATGTATTTTGTTTAACTCCAGACTCAATTACCTTTCGTTTGATATGACACACGCCATATTTTCCCTTAAAATCTAATTTTTCAAATCTACTCCCACCCTTTTTTTAAAAATAAACTAAAATGTATTCTGTTTAATTTAAGACTTAATTACCTTTCGTTTGATATCACACACGCCATATTTTCACATATACTCTAATTTTTTTAATCTACCCCCACCCTTTTATTTGGCTTGCGCCGAACAGATATACACACACCCAAATACAGCACACAGACACACACACGGACAGACGTCACGAAAAGATACAATACACCAAAATAACATATTTTCAGTGTTATCTCAATTTTTTGTGTTGTCGAAAATAATATCTTTTCTAGCCATTGCTGCGCGAGCTAGGAAGGTAAAAATGAAATCAGAATACGTGTGACATAATAATTATACTTTTGGTTTACAAAAACCATTGTTATTAAAGCTAAGAAAACTTATTTATTAATTTACGCATATTATGTACATATTTCTTACTGGACAATTTTCTATATACATAAAAAGAAATTTTAACTTTTTACTCGATCCGCATAACTCCGCATCTGAAACAAACTTTGTTACTTAGAAAACATATGCATGCACTTAATAGGACCAAAAATGTCAATAAAGTTGGATGAAGTTAAAACATTTAGTCAAATTCTATTTCAGAAAATGAAAATTTAAAAATTTTTCTGCAACGGTTGCTTTAAACCGGTTTAAAATATTACCAATAAAATAAAAAACAACGTTAAATATGTACAATAAATAGCTACAGACCTCCAGATTAAAAATCCATGTTCAAAAAAATTATTTTTGATAATAGGCGCAAGTTTTAAAAGGGCTTTTTAACCATCAACTTTTGTAAATTTAAGTAACGCAAATAACATAAAAAAATAAATGGAAGTTTCATCGGTCATTACTTTGGCAATTGTTTTTCAAATTAGGCGTGACATGGTCACGGCCTAGCATGATCATCAGTGATTGCACTAATAGCAATTTTACAATTAAACAGAGCTTTTTAGTGTTTAGGGGTTATGGCCAGCTTTTTCTAAAAATCCGCCTGTGTGCACCGGTGTGAGCGCTTACCTCAAATCATCTCACGGACCGTCAAGAATAAACGTCCTGGTAGCTGCTTCGATAGACACCGGCGTAGAAGGGCACTGGTAGGCAGCAAAACCGAGCTCGCTATACTTTGATTTTATTGCGGCCCTGTCAAAATGGCGGACACTGTCAATTGTTTTTTATTTTATTTTATCTACTACCACTCAACAGGAAACCCAGTGACAGAGTGGGAAGCTTAAGATTTAGAAAATAATTAACGTTTACAAAAAAAAGAAATACGTTATAGAACAATTAGGTAGCGAAATATTCACTTTTCAGTGTGGCAAGTGGGTAAGTTGCAGCTAAACATGTCACATTGGGGTGGCGGAACAAAGATCGAAAGACAAAAGATCGAATACAAAAGATCGAAAAACAAAAGATCGAAAATACAAAAGATCGAAAAACAAAAGATCGAAAGACAAAAGATCGAAAATACAGAAGATCGAAAAACAAAAGATCGAAAAGGCATAAGATCGAAAATACAAAAGATCGAAAAACAAAAGATTGCAAATACAGAAGATCGAAAGTACAAAAGATCGAAAGGCAAAAGATCGAAAAACAAAATGTTAGAAGACACAAGATCGAAAAAAATGGCAAGTAAATAAGATCGAAATATACAAAATGACGCGTATCATGTTTGCTTCGGTATATTCACATAAACAATTTAATCAGGGTCATGGAAGGTAAAATTACCTAACCGTTAAATAAACCAATGGCTTGTCATACTTAACACAAATCATATAGTTCGATAAAGGGGTCTTTTTTTGAATCATATTTATTCAAAAAAAAAAGTTTCCTGATTTCTTTCCCGGGATCCTAGAGGGTGTGTAACTAAACCAAACCGTACCGAACCGAACCAAACCAAAACGAATCGGTTCGGTTTGGTTTTACACCCTGTAGGATCCCGGCAAACATTTCAGGAAAGCTTTTTTTTTTGAAAATATATGTTAGAAAGAGACCCCATAGTCGAACCGGTTCGGTTTGGTTCGGTTGAGTTACACACCCTCTAGGACCCCGGAAAAGAAATCATCATCAGTTTTTTTTTTTGAAAAAAATATGTAATAGCGATATTTTGAAACGCGCTATTTTTGACCTTTTGTATTTGCGATCTTTTGAACTTTCGATCTTTTGTACTTTCGATCTTTTGTTTTTCGATCTTTTGTTTTTCGATCTTTTGTTTTTCGATCTTTTGTATTTTCGATGTTTTGAATTTTCGATCTTTTGTATTTCGATCTTTTGTCTTCGATCTTTTGTTTTTCGATCTTTTGTATTCGATCTTTTGTCTTTCGATCTTTGTTCCGCCACCCGTCACATAGGCCACTGCATTCGTTAGAACTACTACAAATTCTTTTTAATGGAGAGTATTTGTATTTGTGTTAGGACCCTGTTTTTGACGGTTGGGTTCTATCCCAATGTTTATTCAGGGACACCCTGAACACACACACATTCTGGATAAACCTGGAAAGTCAATGATAAAAAAGTGGTCAGGGATATTACTCAAAAGTCTGGGGATATTTCCCCAATGAGAGTATTTGAGGGGATATTCCCATGCTCTGGTTTTGAACTATTGTCGGATACAAACAAAAAGAAAATAAAAGACCTAATTTGTGAAAAATATACTGTTGCCAACTTTAGAATATTTAATTGACTTCTGTGTTTTTAGATTTGTCTAAAAAAAATTTTTTTTTGTTGGAATCCCAGACTATTCTTTTTTGTTTCAGCTTTGTAATGGTTCATAAATAAAGTAAAATATGGTTAACAAAAAGTGCCTAATCCTGATATTTTCCACGAATTTAGTGGCTGGGTAATAAAAAATATGAAATATGAGCGAGGAAAAGAATACTTCGAAATTGAAAAAAAGAAGAACATGCTCAAACAGCTAAAGCAAGGGTTTTTAATGTATGTTTCATTTTTGGTGATCTTTAAAACGAAAATTCCTTTTTGTCTTTTTTAGTGTTAATGAAGACCTCGGTGCAAGAACCGGGTAAATCCACTTTAATAAATTGTTGACAAATCAAAAAAAATCTTTAAAAAATATATTTAATGCTATTAGTTTTTTTAGAGTAACATCAGATAAGCTGCATTTACCTCGAGACTGCTTTTAATTCACATTGCGCAACCAAAACTTTTATGTTTAAAAATGGAGTTAAATTTCGGTATACGATGGAATTACCCGGTTCTTGTACCGAGGTCTTCAAATGTAAATGTCCTTGAGAACGCAATATTAGTAATGTTACCCTTTGTATGTTTTAAGAATATTACCTAAATATTTATTTATATGTCTATTGTTCTCTAAAATAAATAAAAATATAATAAGAACAAGCCGGTTTCAGGGCGGGTAGATCGACTTCAGATCATCTCTTTTCTATAACCCAAGTTATTGAAAAGAAAATGGCATACGGACAAGAGCTGCATCTGCTTTACGTCGATTTGCAGAAGGGATATGTCGATATGAAGCGTTGGAAAACACAAACAGAAGCGTACAACTAATGCCATTAAAGAGTTATACCGCAATAGTAAGGCAAAAGTTAAAATAAAAGCAAAACTAACCAAAGGCTTTTAAGTAAATAAAGGTCTTAAACAAGGTTGCTGTATCTCGCCTACGCTCTTCAAGATATACTTGGAACAAGTCCTTAAAGTATGGAAGAGAAAATGCCAAAACATGGGAATTCCGTTGGACAAAACCACCTTGTATACTTTATGTTTCGCCGATGATCAGATAGTAGTGGCTCAGGATTATGACGACCTCGAATATATGACACGAAAACTAATACAAGAGTACAATAAGTGGGGACTAGAGGTTAATCTCAATAAGACAGAGTGTATGTGTATCGGTGGAATGAAACAGGATCTATTCTTAAATACCGGGCAGCGAATTCAGTCCTGTGATGGGTCTAAAAATTACAGCTGACGGAACACTAGACAAAGCTATAAAAGATCGAAACGTACAAGGAAGAAAAGCAATAACTTTATTAAATGGAATAATTTGGGACCAAAGTATATCAAAACATAACAAAAAGCTTATATATAACACCATTGTAAAAAGTATTATTACATACGGCTCAGAAGTATGGCCAATCAAGGATAGAACAGAAAAAATGCTTTCCGCTACGGAGATGGACTATTGGAGAAGAGCAGCAGGGAAATCAAAAAGAGAAAGAGTTACAAATCAAAGAATAAGAGAAATTATGACAGTGGGTGAACGTACTTTAGTGGATGATATAAGAAGAAAACAACTGGTGTGGTACGGACATGTACAAAGAATGAATGATGAAAGACTACCTAAACAAATACTACAATGGAAACCAACTGGCCGAAGAAAACAAGGACGGCCAAGGAGAAGCTGGAGAGAAGGAATAGACAGTGAAATAAGAATAAGAGGCCTAGATGATGAATTATGGGCAGACAGAAACGAGTGGAGATTGGGTATCGGAAGACGTAGAACGTTGTGAAGAAAGGCGTGGTCAGGTCAGCTGCAGGGGTTGGAGTAGGCTGATTTTTTCTTCATTTGTTTTATGTTTTGTTTTGATATTGGTCGGGGATATTTCCATAAGTTGGTCGGGGATTTTTTTTTAGAAATGATATCCTGTAATTAAAAAACTGACAAAAATAGAAATAGACAAAAACGGCGGCAATTTTGAATGTGCTAATTGCACCTGATAGATTTTAAAACTTAAAAATAAAATGCTTTTGCTTAGGTAGCTTAAGATGCATAGGCAAACCTAAACAAATTGCATGAACCAACGAAAAAAAAACGGTTTCTAATAAAACCACCGACCCAAAAAATGCCATGTGAATAATGGTGGTTTTCCACCGTAAAATAAATACATACATAAATAGTTTGTGTTTTTAGAGAACAACAGGCACAGTTTGCAGAAACGGCGACCGAAGCAGAAGAGAACCTAGGACCTAACCTCAATTTATAAGGATCAAATTCAAAACAGGTATGTTTTTAGTACTCTAAGTTCCTTCTAGAATACTGCTTTAGCTAAATGGCGTTTAAGATTCAGTCAACTGCAAAAAAATGCATCGCTTTATTTAAGAGACACTAGATAGTGTAAGCCTTTCACAACACACTAAGGAATTACTAGGCTATTCCTTAAAAAATGATATGATACATTTTCCCACATTTTATTATACTTTTCATATACATGGTAGCCATTTTAAACATATTTAGCGAGTGATTTGATTCAAATTTATTATTTTTTTTATTTACTGTTTGCATCACAGAAGACAAGAAAAATCAAATGTTTGAAATATGTCCATTATTTCCATTTATATTATTTGACTGCTTTTGCGCGTATTTGAAAAAATTAAATATATCAATGACAGTAAGGCACGTACGATATAAATCTATCTGTACAAGGAAAGGACATTGACGTCATTAATAAAAAAATACTGCTGCATGCGGGCATCCCTATTAAATTAAATTATACGTCAACAAATATTTTTCATAAAATTCGAAAGATGGCGCTTTCTAATTGTGCCCAAAGTTTGCCTTTTCTTAATTATAGAGTTTTTATAAACGTTTAAATAACATTGTCAATTTGACGTTTAAATGTGACGTCACACCAAGCTAAGACCAGGACAGGTATTCTCGTAATCAAAAACGCATAGCGTTTTTAAGACGCTCACCGTTTTATGATGTCAAATTCGCTAAGCACCTGACCAAAAGTGCAAAAATGGTATTCACGTACGACTGCACTGAGCATTTTTTAAAAAGGTAACCGTGTTTAAAAAGACCTACTAATTGGCATCTGTTTCTGGAAATCGCTTGGCGGTTTTAAAAAATTTAATTCAATTAAAAAGTATTATGCACACACTTTTTACTTCTTTTGGCCAATTTTGTATTTATAGTGGTTAAAGGAGGCCTTCAGCCTATACTCTAAGTACAATAAGGTACCAAAAGAGCTACCTTTCTTATTCTTCAAGATTTACTGTATTCCTCTCCCTTCTGGAATCTATTAAAGTGGTACAGATAAATGAATAGTTAAAAATTGTTTATAGGATAGTTTTCTACACTTCCATATATAACGGTACCCTTTAGAGTAGGTACCCGAGCATTTAAGCCTTATTGGAAACACCCTAGTATGAGCGAGTATATTCAATTGGAACAATGAAATGGTGATGATGGTGCCAAAGCTTTAAACAACTTAAACTTTAACAATTATTGAAGATTTTTAACAAAATTTGGTTCTAAAACTTAATTTTATTCGTTAGAATATGGTGAAAATTTATGATTTACGTCTATATAACCTTTATTATTATACCCTAGGAGTGTAGGGGTCATTACAATCATGTTAAGACACCGCTAGCCCAGCATTTATCATTAAAAGCATTTCTAACCATAACATTCTCTAGATTTTCGATGTTTTTATCAATAAATACCAAGAATAACTAACTGGTGTGAAAAAAATCTCGAATGTATGCCACAAATGTCAAAAAACATAAACAAAACGCGAGGATGCTTAGCGAGTTTCATCCCAAGGGCGCGTTTACCAACGTGAATACCAAATTCGATCGGTCAGCGCAAATGCCATGCGAGAAGGGTGCTGAAACGTAACGTTTTTGGGCCAATTTATGTGAATACCAGTCCAGATCTCAAGTGACACAGGCCAGACTATCTTGAGTCTAGCAACAAAGCTAATAACAAACAAGCGAAGCCAAGTCACCAACCTAAGAAGCACGTTGAGATGCAAGCGCGTGATGCAATTTGATAAAAATGGCGGCCTGCAGGTACCAGACATTTCTAAAAGGCCTGTCCATCTACAGATATATTTAAGAAGTACGTGCGGTGTTATTTATTAAACAATATGTTCCAAAATCAACAAAATATTTTTTTGATTAAACTGGCTGTCAGAAGTCAATCAGTGACAGACGGCTGGCGCCAACCGACTAACAAAAATATGTCAAACCATTTCGCCTAAGGCCTGATCCATAGTTTCACTTCTTGCCGCTCACTTCTTTTTCCCTCTTTCTCTAGTAGAAAGTGATAATTCAAGAAATGCAACTGTGGACCAGGAGTTAGTAAAGTATCCCGCTGTTTTTGAGTCAGCATTTTCGATTTAGTCATTTTAATTTAAAATGACGAACGTTGAACGCAGAATTTAAAAGGTCATTGAACCTGACTGGTCAACTATAATTAGATTAAAAAATCTACGTCACCGGGTTGCTTAAACCATTTGTTTTATGGAAATCCGATGACGGAGCTACAGTCGTCCAGTTAAGTACACATGATTGATCAAATTCTGTAGGCAACCTGTGTGAAAGTATAAAGACCTTGGATTTGAATTGGTTAAAGAAGATGGGGTTTATTCACGTACGTCTCAAATATATCTGTACTGGGAAGGGGCCTCTAAAAAGAACTGCTACAAGCGTGCCGGGATGTTGAATTTTAAATGAATCCAAACGTATGGCTTAGATAAATTCAAGCTACTGATAATGCGTGCTACGCTCCCAGCGTCATCTCTTTTTCAAAGCTAAAAACAGCTATTATCAGTTACCTTAGTATAAATACGTTTTAATTTGTTAAAAAAACCTCAATTTTCTTCATTCATTCATATTTCGGTTTGGTTGGCCTATGCATCAATGGCCATCTAGCCACAGTCTGCAACTTAATGCTCTGATTTCTAATTTTTGGACAATCACAACACACTCACATTCATACACTTATATAGACCCCCATTGTAGGCAATTTTCTTTTCTCATGGAGGATTTAATTTTGCCTGATGCTCTTTGTCGAACACAGGGGTCTTTATTGTGCTAGCGCCATCTACGCTCTTAACACGGGACCACCGGCTTAACGTGACTTCCGAACCACGGTCTTGAATTCATCATCAACTTTGCCTACTTCGTTGATGCCCAAACTTCGCCCAAGACAGGCTTTACCCCTACTTCCGGTAAATCTGTATTCACAAACGGGGAGTAGGTTCGAGTTTGTAGTGGCAGGCATGGGATTCGAACCACACACCCTCTGATTGGCAATCGGACACCTCGCCCACTGAACCAATCAGGGCCACCTTAATTTTCTTAAATTCAGATAAAACATTAACCCCAATTTTGACAACGTCAAACCACAGCATTGATAAATTGTAAACCTCATTTGAAAGCAGCCCTATTCAAATTTTATTAAAAGCGTCTACTTTTTTAATCCACGCCATACGTTTGGGTTCAATTGAATCCAATATGGCGGAACACTTATAGCAGTCATTTTCCATTGATGGTTTTAATACGATTTAGCAGTACAGATATATTTAAGACGTACGTGGGTTTAATGTGACGGACAAAAGAACACAATTTTCAGCATAAATATTAAGCAATTGTTGGCAGGATTGCTAAAAATTAATTTAGCGAATCATTTGATGTTAAAAATCGCCCCCAAAATTTTTCCGCAAAAATCCACAAGATTTTGGGACGACCCCATTGAAACAAATGGACTATTTTAAAATGGATACCTTGTATACCCGAGTCACGGTGGATAGAATAGACTGGTGTTCGGATCTTATAAATATATGTCGAATTTTCACGTCACTGTTATCACTATCACTCAAGTTAGATATGATATGAACAACTAATATTTTTTGAATTTTTTGAAAACTAAGGCAATTTTTCTACTATTTTTTAGTATATTCTTATAAAACAATATTTTTCAGATATACCAGTCATTATTTTTTTAGCCCGCTTCATTTCTCTTTACACAAAAATTAAAATTCGAAGAAATTAATGTGTTCGTTTCAGCTTCAAAAATAATCCGGTGACTTACATCTTTGTTTACTGCCCAAGTCCTCGGTTCACCTTTCATACTAAACGATCACATTTAGTTTGATTTGTAGTTTAAGTTTTGTGTAATAAAAAATAAAGCGGGCTAAAAGAAAATAACGACAAAACGTCTAGAAAATTATATTTTATAAGAATATACTAGAAAACAGTAGGAAAATGGCCTTAGTTTTCAACAAATTTCAAAAATATTAGTTGTTCCGTTGTTCATATTATATCTAACTTATGTTTACAAAAATCAGCTGGACCACCAGTGACGTGAAAAATTCGACATATATATATATATATATATATATATATATATATATATATATATATATAAGATCCGAACATCGGTCGATTCTATCCACCGTATACCCGAGTACTAACAGAAATTATTAAGTAATGGCGGAGTAAGGTGCTCTCAGTTTATGCGAATCCTCTTTAACTTTAGTATACGAAAAGCAATGCAGTTAACCTTATAAATAAATAAATATAAATTAAAGAGATGTATATTTGCTTACCTTTACTACGTTTACAGAAAATCGATCTGAGTTACTTGTAAAATGCTTGTAAACAAGTTTCTTATTATAATAAGTAGGCAATAATTAAAAAGTGTTTTTGTTTATGGTTGTTGTCAAATTTTAAAATCACACACATGCAAAAAATAGGTACTTTCTATATGTGTGTGTTAAAAGATCTTATGTGTTTTTTTCTTTTTAAGTCTGTTTATTTTGTGATTACCATAATCAGTTCAAAGTGATTTACTATTCTTAACTTGAATAACTTAAAACCTAAAAAAAAATCCAATTAATTTTTTTGAGATGTTACCGAGGGCATGTCAAATATTAAGGCCTTTATACAGGGTGTCCTAGAACTAATAGTACAAAGTAAATTTGTAGATTTCTCTAATATTATGATTTGGTCATACTTACTGTATTAAAAAAAAAGTCGTCCATCGTTCTCAAAAGATCTAGTTTTTCAATTTTTAAGAAAAAAGTACAGACAGCCCAAAAACTTTCTTCTTAAAAAAAAGTTACTTTAAAAATACCCTGCGAATTTTTTTATTTATTTATATAAGATTAATAATTAACTTATTATTACTTATGTGATTTTGTTTATAATTTTAATGCTAATTGTACAGGGTGTCTCATTATATTTTTTCCCACCCTTTTAGACCATTAATAATTGATATAAGAATATACAAGAAATTGTGTTCGAATTCGCGAAATTTTTACTTTTAAATTGCATCTTGACTTTATTCCTGATGCTTACCATATTTGACAGGCGCTCAAATTTATAGTTTTTGTAAATTGGATGCTCCTTATATTATTTAATTAATAGATTAGGCTTCGAACAGATTTTCCAAAAATATCCAATATGCCGTAGTTTAGAGCCATAGTTTCTGAGATATTAGAAATTATAACAGTACCGCTCTTGTTAGTCCCCATGTATCAATAGTGACAATAACACAACTTTGTTGTCGTTACCGGTTGTCATTTTGAGCGTCATTTAAAAAAAAATAGTTGTCATTGTCACTGTTTATACATGGGGACTAACATAGTTCGAAATAAGGAACTGAACTGAAATTAACACAAAAGTGGTAATGTTATTTTTTTATCATTTAAAAATTTATCGCTAATATTTCAGAAACTATTTATCAAAACTGCGACATATGGGGTATTTTTGGAAAGTATATTCCAAGCCTAATCTATTAATTAAATAATATAAGGAGCATCCAATTTACAAAAACTATAAATTTGAGCGCCTGTCAAATACGGTAAGCATCAGGAATAAAGTCAAGATGCAATTTAAAAGTAAAAATTTCGCGAATTCGAACACAATTTCTTTTATATTCCTACATCAATTAATGCTTTAAAAGGGTGGGAAAATATAATGAGACACCCTGTACATAGTCCTCTGTGTTACTACCATTGGTACAACAACAATACAAGTGTAACTTTTTTGTGCCTTAGCTACTTTTGTCTCTAATAAAAAAAACACAGAAAATTTTTTCATTCACATTTTTTTTTGTATCCGTTTTGCAATTTTAAGAAGTATACAGGGTGTCCCAAATCAGTTCTTTATTTGAAAAATAATGAGTGCGTGAAACAACGTATACAAAGGTATATGATATAAGTATACAAGGCAGAGAAAGCAACGACGCACGGTGGTCAGCTTGTCGGTTTTGAACGATCGAAATTATTTTATGGTTGTAATTTTGAAAAATTGATGCTGAAAGTTAGGAAATGTCAAATAGCGTTTAAAAAATGTAATTTTAATATACTGTGCATTCTGGAGATGGTACAGTTGCCTCCAAAAATAATGTTGAATATCGTTTTTTCCTCTTAAGCAAAAAACTTGAAAAATGAATACTTTAAGAGTCTGTGTTAACATGGTTTTTTCATAAAAATGTAACTAAATTTATATATCAATTTTTTACCATGCCCTGATATTCTTTATATAGTAGTCTTTATATTCACTATTTTCACATACATAGTTCAAAACGGATTGATTTTTATTCTGTGAAACCGGTGTCTTGTGACACACGTTAAATAAATTACGTTGGTCAATCCCATGCGCCAACGCTGAAACATGAAATCATAGCTAATACTGCGGCAAGAAGCGGCAGCTAAATGTAGCACCTATACAACTCTTGATACATGATTGAAATAATAAAGTCACAAACGTATTTGATACGTAATGATACGGACTTTTTCAGTCCAATATACAGGATGTTTCAAAATTCAATAACATAATTTTAGTGTTGTATTCCTTAAGTGATTTGAAGACAAAATTTTCATATAAACATAGGTCCTCAATCATCTTGTTTTTGAGATACAGAGTGTTAAAGTTTCATTTTCTTTTTGGTTTTTTGTTTATAGATCGTGCAGTTTTTGAGATATTTAGTTCAAATTTGGCACGTATATTAAGTTATAGGCACTGTACTGTTAGACATGCCAGATAATAGTACAAATCTACAAAGTGATACTTTTTCAGGGGTCATGTCGCCTTTTCCCCTGGATTGTTTTTGGTTGTAAGCCACTGGTAGCCAGAAGTAGGTAGTTTAATAGAATAAATAAAATCCTTGTTTCATTTGCAAACTTTTTTGTTTCCTCCAATTTTTTTGCATCATTAACCGTTTTAGAGAAAATCGCTGTTGCATCATAAAATAAAAAATGCTCCAATGTGGTATGGCGGGTATATCAAAATAAACAAATTAAATAAAACTTACTCGGCATGCCTATTAGTGTAGTGCCTATAACTAAATACACATGCCAAATTTGAGCTAAATATCTCAAAAACTGTAAGAGTCATAAAAACAAAATTTTATCACCTGTATCTCGGAAACTAAGCGTTTGTGGACCTATGTTTATATGAACTTTTAATCTTGAAATTATTCAAGAAAATTAACATTAAAATGATATTATTGAATTTTTAAACACCCTGTATATAATACATATTTGAAAAATTATAATAATTCAATACACAACTTTTGACAATTTTTTTTAAATAGGCAAATTGAAACTTTGTAAATGTTTTATTAGTAAAAATTAAAGATACTAACCCATATTTAAAATATACGTGAAGAAATGACCATATAAAATCTGGTTTAACAACTTGGCGCTCTTTTGAAAATCGCCTTTCCGCTCTTTTGAAAATCGCCTTTCCGCGCGGAATAAGTGCGGATCATTATAGAGGCTATCAAACGGCCTATGACTTGTCGTCGTGACAAGTGACAACGAGTTAGTTGATCGATGTTCTGCATTGGGGTTTATTAATAAGGTAATTGGGCACTTTTTTAACACTTAGTGGTTATGATAGAAAATAGTTCGATATTGAGGTTTTGATCGTTTAAATTAGACAAGTTGACCTCCGTGCGACAAGGAGCCAATGAAGTCGCACGCAGCAGAAGCGTTGCTGACTGGCTATTCTTTTCATGTACTTTTCGATTGTATACCTTATCACCCTGTAGATATTTACTATTAAGTCTCATGGTGTAGTTCCTATAGCTAAATATGCATACGTGCCAAATTCGAGCTGAGTATCTCAAAAACTGCACGAGCTATAAACAGAAAACTAAGGCAAATGTAGCCAAACCTCAATATTTTTACAGGAGAAATCCACAGTTTTAATCTGTACCATTGGTTCTAGGACTCCTTGTATTTTACCCTTATAAAACAAAATTAGTAACATTGTGTGATAACTATCCAGGGACGTGCCTGTAAATGCGGCCAACCCCGGAAGAATCACAATTGTGCCCTTGAAATGATTTTTTTTTATGATTCTTTTGAAAAATATCAAAAAATACAAATTTTCTTTTTTAAAGTAAAAAGTTGTCAAAATTGTACATGTACGGAATACGTCACAAAAATGTTAATTTTAAGAAACTTAATTTTTTTGGAGCTTTTATAGTAACAATACTTGACCTGATCTAGAGGTGATAGTTTTTAATAAACCACCCTGTACATTTAATAATATATTAGCTGTTAAAAATTCGTTTTATTCTAAAAGTATTATTTTTGTAAATAAACGATATTTGTTTAAGTCAACAATCAATAAATATGTTTTCTTTTTCCATTAAGCTTTAGCAGATTTATTGATCCACCCAATAAACATTTTTTATATAAGTCCTAAATAAAAGCAACTACTGGGGATTCGAAAAATACAATTTTGGATATATGGGAAAAAATTGGCGCTATTCCGAGCCCAAACAGATGTATCAAATCAATAATATCTACATATATATACTATACTATAGTAGTGTGAGCTATGGTGATCCTAACTTTTTCGAGAAAAAAAAAGTTGCTCCGATTTCAAAATTTTTTATATATCTTTGCGTTTCAGATGATTTTCAAACTTTTTTATTGCGCCGTCTGTCTGTCTGTATATCTGTCTGTCTGTATGTCTGTAACGACCAACGCGCATAACTCAAAAACCGCTTGGCCGATTTTAACGAAATTTGGTACCTAGGCTGGGTTTTGGGCCGAGATAGTCCCATTTAAAAATGAACAAAATCCACCGAACACAAACCAAATAAAAGGGTGGGGGTAGATTTCAAAAATTAGAGTTTAAGTGAAAATATGGCGTGTGTGATATCAAACGAAAGGTAATTGAGTCTGGAATTAAACAAAACACATTTTAATTTATTTTAAAAAAAGGGTGGGGGTATATTTCAAAAATTAGAGTTTAAGTGAAAATATGGCGTGTGTGATATCAAACGAAAGGTAATTGAGTCCGGAGTTTAACAAAATACATTTTAGTTTTTGTTTTTTTTAAGGGTGGGGGTAGATTTCAAAAATTTGAGTTTAAGTCAAAACATGGCTTGTGTAGTATCAAACAAAAGGTAATTTAGTCTGGAGTTGAATAAAATATATTTTAGTTTTTAGTTATATTAGCTCACACGTACACTATAACTATAGTACCTAGTGTGAGCTTAGGGGCCCATATATTGGTAGAGTATTTTAATTTATACCAGTGCCGTCCGCATGGGACCTGAACTCATTTTTTTTATGAAAAAAATAGTACGCCACTGCTTCTTTGTAAAATAAAAATTATTTTTAAAATCGTTGTTTATTTTGTAACAAATGTTATCTCTTGAGTTTTTTTTGTAAACCGCACTATTTTCGCTTAAAAAAATAAGAACCATCTACATTCATGGTGAGATCGCCGAAATTTCGTTGATAATCTACGTCAATAGTAAAAAAGTTTTTACATTACTTAAATTAGTTCTGGTTCTTTATTTTTCGAGATTTTTTCCCCTTAATAAGTAGAATGCCTCTACCAAATTTTAGACAATTATCTAGACTGGTTTAGCAGATATAAAAAAAAAAAAATTAAACTGTATTTTTAAAACGATGCATTTTTGCAAGCTCTATGAAAAATTATTGCTTAAAAGAATAAAACCCATCGTAGAAAGACAAGAAATTATTCCATCTCATCAATTTGGTTTTCGAGACAAGCATTCCACGATAGATCAAGTACACAGAATTACTACTATAATAGAAAAAGCACTAGAAGAGGGAAAAGTTTGTTCTGCAGTTTTTCTAGATGTAGCACAAGCATTTGACAAAGTATGGCATAAAGGCCTTAATTTTAAACTAAAACGGTTTCTGCCAAACCAATATTCGGATATTTTGAAATGATACATATCTGATAGACATTTTAGAGTAAAACAGGAAGACTCATACTCAAGTTTAAGAGAAATTCAAGCAGGCGTGCCCCAGGGTAGCGTACTAGGCCCTTATCTATACTTATTATTCACTTGCGATATCCCAAAGCCAGAAAATTGTAACTTAGCAACATTTGCCGATGATACTGGTTTATTAACGGTAGAAAAATCTATTGAAAAATGCATAGAAAAACTCAGGATGCAGTCACCGAAGTTCACAGTTGGACCACAAAGTGGCGAATAAAATTAAATGAAAGCAAATCAATTCATGTTGATTTTACAAGCAAAAATATAAATAACATTCCCGTACCATATTCAAATCAGGCAAAATATCTAGGTATGACACTTGATGCCAAATTGCGCTGGAAAGCACATGTTAAGAAAAAAAAAGAAGAACTTGAGATAAGGTATAGAAAAATGAACTGGCTAAATGGAAGGAAGTCCAATTTAACAATTCGTAATAAGTTACTGCCTTACAGACAAATACTGAAACCAGTATGAACATATGGTATTCAACTAGGATTGCCAACTCCCACTGGAGCCAAAGGAGGACATTTTTATATGATCTCACAATTAAAAAAAAATTCTAGTGCACGTTCCTTAAAATAAAGCTCTATACGTATAAACATAATATAAAAATTTACTAGGTAGGTACGTATATTGGTATGTATTTTTTAAATAAAAAAAAAAATCTTTTTCAAAACACATTTATTAAAAATAATTAGTCTAGTTTTTTATGTTTGGCTTTTTTGTGATTCGACGTTTTTACACTTTGATGAAATGACGCTTTGTTTAAATTATTTCGACAATTTTACGGATCGAAAAAACTACGTTTCATTTAAATTATTTTCGTCTTTTCTATTTTCGATTGTTTTATTTTCGACCAAATTACGGTTCGATATTTTTTTCGACATTTTAATATGACGCGGAATGAGCGCCCCAAATTACAAGCTACTACAAAGTTAATTAAAATTAAAAGCAAGAGACGCCAAAGAAGAAGAAACACGACCTGGCTAAAGAATCTAAGAGACTTGTGCGGCATGACGTCGAATTCTTTTTTTGCTTGGTGCAGCAGCAAATAAGACCCGCGTTGCCATGATTTATTTCCAACCTTGGCTGGGAGGTGAAACTTAAAAAAGGAGATACAAATGGTTTATTCCGTCGTTTCAGAACAGAAACGTATTGTGTGCTTGGTTTATACAGATAAAAATTAATCAGGAGCTTAAATATCATATTATTTTTTACTATAGCTACTTTTTAAGGCTCAAAATTAATGTTTTTGATCATGATGCCTAATTTTTTTTGCCTGCGGCGAGTACCTTTATGTCATTGTTTTGCTTCGCCTTTGCAAATGACCACGAGCCGCCACTGAGACTCATTTTAAAGTAAAAATAAAAATATTTTGCTGTTGAAACAGCCCAATCAAATTTAATAGTTATTTAAAAAACAAGTTTTAAAAATGAATTTATTTATATGGGCGAGACAGTTTGGTGGTCCGAGCCTTAGCGAGGTCCATAATTCGAGCGAGTTGTGAAAAAAAAATTTCATGCAATATACAGCGTGTGCAAAACCTTTGCACTTGCTCTGTGAAAAACGCCGTTTTCAGTAAAAAACTTCATTGTCGGAGGTAGTTTTTTAATAAATTTTGAACACTGTTTTTGTAGAAAATAATATGAATTCTATTTTAATATGTACTTTTGTTTTATTTTTATGCTGGGGTTTTGTATATAAAAATTAAAATACCTATTTTGCTATTTAGACAGCCAAAATAAAAAACAAACATCAATATTTTTGTAAAAAAACACAAACTGTAAGTTTTTTTGAATTAAAAGATAAATGGCTTTTTAAAGTTGGATTGCTTAAAAATTTTAAAATGGTAAAAAAAAACTGAAAAAAATAATCAAATTCTATACCAAAACAACAACAAAGATCATATGATGTGATGTTGCACATCTGTTTTCAGATAAAAATAAAAAAAAAAGTTAAAAGTTTCCAACTTTTTATTTTATAGAATCAACTATTATTTTTATCTGTATGTGTAGTGTATAAACTCAGCATAAAATATTGCAGCATAAGCAGAAGTGCTAGATTTCAATAATATAAAAAAAACAGTAAAATGAGGCATTTGGGGCAATCATCTTAAGTGACTGTTTACTTACCTTACTACTATACCCCAAGAGTAAAGAGAAAAAATATTAAATACTTAGTAAAACAAACCAAAACTTGGAGGCAAACATAGGCTGCAAATTCTGCGATCTTCAATGCGCGACCGTCTGTGCCGGCCTGACCACAGAACACTTAACTGACCTTTGCTTTGCCGCGGGAGACGTGACGAAAACTTACGAATGATGCCGCCATTGCTAAGGGCTGTTTTTACAGACGTTCCTCAGGCTTCGTTTATTTATTTCTTAAATGTGTTATTTTATATGGATGACAGAGAAAAAAAATGGGGAACAACTATGAATTCGGGTCATTTCTCATGTCTTTTTATCACGTTATTTTTGATTTAAGCACATAATTTTGATAAAGGAGGACAAATGGCGTCCTCCACAGGGTCTGTGGAGGACGGAGGACATTTTGCCTCAAAGGAGGACTGTCCTCCTGGCTGGAGGACGGTTGGCAACCCTATATTCAACTATGGGGTTGTGCTAAAGAGAGTAACATTCTAGTTTTACAGAAATTTCAAAATAAAGTATTAAGAAACATTGTGAATGCACCTTGGTACGTTCGAAATAGTGACCTTCATCGAGATCTAAAAATCGAAAAATCGAAACTGTAGCAGAGACTATAAAAAAGTACGCAAAAAGCCATGGAGATAGACTCCATCGGCATGTGAATGTGGAAGCAATTCAGCTTCTAGACAATACTATGCTAGTTCGAAGACTCAAAAGAGTGAAGCCGTTTGAGCTAGTAAACTAAGTGAATTACATAAAACAAAATAATGCTATAAACACAACACAACACAATTGTGAGTTACAGACCAAACAAAGCGGGGAGAACTGTTGAGTGAACCCTAAGTTTAAATCTGACTTTTCTAGTAAATTAAGTTAAAACAAAATTGCTAATTAGTCTTACTGACTAGATTGTAATACAATAAACACAGTGTGTTTGACAAATAAAATAAAAAAATGTTCATATGAACTTTGAGCGGAATCTACCCTGGGCTTTTGACAATACAACTCTGAAAATTTAAGTTTATTCTTCGTTTAAAACATTTATATACGAATAATATTTTGTTTTATTTCTATAACCAATTACTTCAGTAAACTTCTATTAACTGAATCGTTATTTTTAACAAAATTTTTCCTCTGAGAAACAAAGACTTTGCCAAAATCGTTGTTTGATAGATAATCTCCATCAAACAATGCCAATATGTAACATTAGAGTCCCTGTATGTGACAGATATTGAATATCTGTCACATACAGGGACTCTATGTAACATCTGCAAACTATACAGTGTGTTTGATTTTCTGGAAATCGATCCTGCTTGGTCTTAAACTGAAATGATAATAAAATGAGCAAAATTAATTAATATACAGAGTTGTTTAGTAGGTTGATTTGAGAAAAAGTGTTAAGAGTAAAGTACCTTTGTTTTAGCCCATTTTTGGCCGCTGATGCGTATACGCAACACAGCAGAAACTTAATATTTTATTAAAAATTGAAGACTTTTTGGCTTAAAATATGGGCGATACCATTGACCCAATGTTAAACATGAAGTAGCGGAGCGGACGCCACATAGGTGTTACTGTAAAATGATGATAATATTTCAAATATCTTTAAAAATTTTAAGTTTTATTTCTACCCTTGGCCGTAAATGGGTTAAGAGGTAACAGAAACGGTTATTAAGAAAAGTTGTTTAGAATCAAAAGTAACTACTGATTCTCAATTGTCAGAAAAATTAGCTTAAAATTGTCTAAACAAAATTTTCATAATCGACTTATAAAATCAGACTTAGCTGATTTTTCTGAAAATTGAGAATCTGCCGTAACTTTTGAATCTACACGGTAAAAAATTTTTTACTGTGCAAACAACTATTCTTAAAAACATTTTCCGATATCTTTTAAAACAAAGGTATTTTACTCTTAAAAATTTTTATCAAAGCAGCCTACTAAACCACCCTGTAGATTAATTGATTTGATTCATTTTTTTAACATCTTAGTTTTAGACCAAGCAGGAGCAATTTCCAGGAAATGAGAATCTAAATCGAACATTTTTTGTCATTTATACCTTACATCATCAAATCAGCCTACTAAACCACCCTGTATATTAATTGATGTGCTAATTTTTTTAACATCTTAGTTTGAGACCAAGCAGGAGCGATTCCCAGAAAATCAGAATCTTAATCGAAATTTTTTAGTCATTTATACCTTACAGACGGTCAGTGGCGTATATAAGCCCCCCCCCCCCCGACGTACCGAACCGACCCCCCCCCCCGCCGAAGCTAAGGTTTTTATAAATATTTTCCACATATTTCATAAATTCAAACATAGAATAGCATAAAATACGGCCTAATGGGGTCTCGGCCCCCCCAAATGTTCAGCCCCCCCCGAAACATTTTTCTATATACGCCACTGCCGACGGGCAATCCGTGGACACACTGTATGACTATATTTAATGTAATTTTACGCACTTGCCTCGTTTAGTGAATTAACGCAGCTTTACAGAAAAAAGCAGACATGTGCGCATTTACCCCATGCGCTAAATGCGCACCCCCGGCTATTCGTTTTAGAGGTTTTTTTCGTGTCTGAACTCACCCTATACCGGGTGGGCCAAAAAAAACCGGATAATTTTTTTTTCATTATAACTTTTGAACTATACCATCGATTTTAATAGGACAAACTGCACTTTGCAGAAAATTATTAAGAGTTTTAAATAAAAAAAACATTTTGTCCGCCATTTAAATATCCAAAATGGCGGACAAAATAAAATTGTACCCTTTAAAGATGCTCGTTTATTCTTGTGTTGCGAACATGTTTTAATAATTTTTTTATATCACTAAAAAAGCAGCGTTCTTTCCACGCACAACAAGGTGTGAATTAGCAAAATCGGTTCAGTGGTTCTAAAAAAAATATTTTTGTTTTAACCATGGTTTTGAATAGTATACGATTGGCTTGCCAATTATGTCTGCATTTATTTCCTTATAAATTCATTACTACTGAACCGATTTTGATGAAGTAGAAAATATCCTGGTGAGAATTGATTGCTTTTTAAAGAGCATGATTGATTGATGTGATTTATTAACACCTTAAAATTTAAGATGGTGGACAAAATCATAATTGATTCTTCAAAATGGCGTGTTTAGGCTTATTTTCTGAAAATGTTTTAGTTTTTTTTTAATTAATAGAAAAGCACTACTTTTTCCCCGCATATCAAGGTATAAATTAGTAAAATCGGTTAAGTGGTTCTCAAAAAATCTATTTTTGTTTTAGTCATTGTTTTACAGATTATACGATTGCATTGCCAATCCTGTCTGCATTCATTTCTTTATAAACTCATTATTACTGAACCCATCTTAGTGAAATAAAAAAAATCTTGGTGAGAATTGATCGTTCTTGAAAGTTTATAATCGAAATTTGCCGTCATCTTAGAAGTTAGGATGTCGGAAATAATCATACTTGACCCTTCAAAGAGGCACGTTTATTCTTATTTTTAAAGAATGTTTTAGTTTTCTTTTTAATTTATAAAAAAGCACTTAACTAATTTTTATCTCTTTATGCGGGAGATATAAAATATAAATTAAAAAAAAACTAAAAGATTTTCGGAAAATAAGATTAAGCACGCCATTTTGAAGAATCAAATATTATTCTGTCCGACATCTTAAATCCCAAGATGGCGGCAAATTTTGATTATAACCTTTAAAGAGCAATCAATTCTCAACATGATTTTTTTTATTTCACTAAAATTGGTTTAGTAATAACGAATTTATAAGAAAATGAATGCACACAGGATTAGTAATGCAATCGTATAATCTGTAAAACAATGGCTGAAACAAAAATAGAGTTTGAGAACCGCCATACCGATTTTACTAACTTGCACCTCGTTATGTGGGGAAAAAGTATTGCTTTTCTATAAATTAAAAAAAAAACTAAAATATTTGCGGAAACTAAGAATAAGCACGCAATTTTAAATAATCAAGTATGATTTTGTCCGCCATCTTAAATTTTAAGATGGCGAGAAACTTTGATCATGATCTTTAAAAAGCAATCAATTCTTACAAGGATGTTTTTATGTCATTAACATCGGTTTAGTAGTAATGAATTTATAAGGAAATAAATGCAGACATGATTGGCAAGGCAATCGTATAATATGCAAAACAATGGTTGAAACAAAAATATTTTTTTTAAGAACCACTCAACCTATTTTGCTAATTCGTACCTTGTTGTGCGTGGCAAGAATGCAGCTTTTTTACTAATTTAAAAAATAATTATGACATGTTCGCAACACGAGAATAAACGAGCACCTTTGAAGGGTACATTTTAATTTCGTCCGCTATCTCGGATTTTGAGATGGCGGACAAAAAAAATACATTCAGTCAAAACTCTGATTAATTATCTGCCAAGTGCAGTTTGTCCCATTAAAACGATTGTATACTTCAAAAGTTATAATAAAAAAAATTGTACGGTTTTTTTTGGCCCACCCGGTACATATAAAAGAAAAAACAGTTATTCATACAAGGTTTATTAAATCTAGCAAACAGTATAAAAATCACTCATTTATTTTTTTAACAATTTAAAATAAAATTAAATATTTCTACCTACATTCTAAGTTTTTTCAACAAGTACTTACATCTTTTACTACGCCATAAAAATTTATATTTCTAAAATTTGTTTTACAAAACATGACATCACTAGTCAAAATTTATTTTTAAAACTTCTGGAAAAATTCAGTGTCAAGTTAAAATAAATATTTTTTTACCGAAGTTAATATTGGTATATTATATCAACACTTTTGTAATTAACACTGTTAAAGATAGAAAAAAGTTTAGGGGAAGGAAAAATAGTATATTAAAGGATAAAATTCGATACGAAAATGTTTAGTATAATATACACCAAGAAGGGGTAAACGTAACTTAAACTTTCTGGAGGGAAAAAGACACTTTTTATCCCTCAGCAAATTAAAACCCTGACTTTGCTGAGGCTACTAAAGTTTCGCCTTGGGGCATAAAGTAATATAAACTGTACCTACCTACATTTATTTTGCTCTAAAAGTGCTTATTAATTTTTTCTACTTATACAATACTAAACTTAAAATACAATAGGGCCTTATCGCAATAAAGCCAGGCAGTAATAGTGGCAGGCAGTATTCTGACACTTTTACATTGTAAAATAAGCTGTGATCATTCAATATAAGGTCTATGTTTACTAAACCGGAATACACACTGTCTTCTTTTACTAAAGATAAATTAACCACTTATTTTAAAATCGACCTTGTTATGTCAATTTTGAAAGAACAACGGTCAGTTTTCAATGTAAAACTGTCAAAATACTACGAGACACTATTACTGCTTTAATTTGTTACAATAAGTCCCTTGTCTTAAAATAGATATTTTTAAAAAGCGTTAATATGACTAGTTTAGACATTTCTAATGGCACACGTATACTGTATTCAATTAATGGGTGATTTATAGAGGTATTGAAAAAGTAACTATTCGTAAATCGAGTACTCGTTACTCGACGAATAACGGAGTAACGAATACCGATCCGAAAATTACATGATTACTTTCGTTACTTTGATAACTTTGTTTCCTTCAATTATTTTAGTATTTGTCTCTATTTTTATTTATTTTTAGATTTTATAAGTATGTATTTCTTTGTATGTAAGGTATTAAATTTTTAAAACAAAGTTGTACACAGGACAGTTCCTAATTCCTACCTTTATTTTTTTAATTTTAGCTCGTATTTTGAAAATTTTAATTGAATTTCCATAATATCAACAACAAAAATATGCCTCCAAGTAAATGATCTTCGAATTAACGAAATTCCGAGAATTTTGCACTAATTGTGTGATTGAATTGAACACAGTTACAGTAATGAAAGTAACGATAGTAACCAATATATAAAATGATTACTTAGTAGTCGAGTAACGATTAGTAACGAGTATTCAAAAGTAACGAAAATCAACACCTCTAGTGATTTAGACTTGACAGTGATTGACGTCTAGTGTATATTTTGTAAGAGCTGTCAAAAAAAGAAAAAAACAGATCCTACGAATTTTAAGTGAATTTACAACTAAATTTAGTATTCATAATGGATTTAAAAATAAAAACTATGCGTATCGGAGATTCCATTAAACAAACCTTCCACAATTAATATTATTGTCAATATTTCTGGTAATGTCGTTTGTTTTTCAAACAAAGATACTTTTCATTGATAGTGTGAAGTCCACTTTAGAACCTCATTGACATAAAGCTCTTAGTTATATGAAACAGTCTTAGGTTGAAACCAGTCTGAGACTTATAATAAGTTTATTATTTCTTATAATCCTAAAAATTACAACAAAAATACGCAAAACATGTGAGGCATCATCTATTAAAGTTTTCATTAAAAACTTTTAATAGAATTTCATTTGTTATGACTAAATATTGTTAATACAAATAATATTTTGTGTATTAGAGAATAAAAGCCATTTTACACCACGGTGGATAGAATAGACCGGTGTTCGGATCTTATAAATATATGTCGAATTTGCACGTCACTGGTGGTCCAGCTGATTTTTTTAAACGAAAGTTAGATATGAAATGAAAAACTAATATTTTTTAAATTTTTTGAAAACTAAGGCAATTTTCCTACTATTTTTTAGTATATTCTTATAAAATAATATTTTCAGACATACCAGTCGTTAGTTTTTTTAGCCCGCTTCATTTCTCTTTACACAAAAATTAAAATTCTAAGAAATTAATGTGTTCGTTTCAGCTTCAAAAATCATCCGCTGACCTACTTTACTTTGTTTACTACCAATGAATATAGAGTCGTGTATTCTTTGCCCTTACTTAAAGTTGTTTAACTTTAAGAAACGAAAATTAATTTTAGATACATGGTGTTTTGTACAAGTGGGGATCACGCTTAATATAATAAAGCATTAACATTTTAAACTACAGGGTAAGAAAAAAGTAAAATTCAAAAAAAAACTTTTTTTTAATATATTTTTTTAGGTTTTGTTCTTAATTTTACATTATGGACCGAATGATTTTGCGCATTTATTCTTTCTTCACTTTTTTAAAAAAGTTATTAGTTTTCGAGAAAATCACAAGAAACTGATTTTTAGGACATTTGGGGCCTTATATCTGGCGAAGCTCAAGGGGAATTTTGTCGGAGAATAATTATGTGGGGATGTGTCCCAGACGCTAAGGAATAATTATAAAAAAATTCAGTTTGCACCTATTTATTTCCAAGTTTCAGGTTTTTTCGATCTAATATGACTGAGCTATGATGGATATCATAGGTTGCCAAAAGTTTGCTTCAAAATCCAAGATAAGTAAAAGCATAATTTATAGTTTAAAAAAACTATTTTGGGATAAATATTTAGGTATGTAAATGAACTTTTGCTCTCTAATATAAATATTTTTTGCTAATATCACACAAGGTTATATAAGTAATATAATGTTTATTATTCTAGACATACAGTCATCAGTCATATGGTTTTTATTTTGATCAAACATTCTCAGAGGTTTGCACATATTCTCTACTTGAGTTTATTATTAAATATTTACTTCTGTTTGTTTGGTAAAAAATTCATACTAGTTTTTAAGTGATTCTGCTAAAAATATTTTAAGGTGTGTGGACACTGCAAGGATTTTGTTTTTTCTGTTTTAAGGGTTAAGAGATTACTCTTAAGGGCACTCATCGTAAACAAAGCTTTATAAAACTTGATTGACTATGAGTGTCTTTTCTTTTTCTACCCTCACAATCTAAAGAATATTAAATTTAATTTTTTTAAAAACATTTTCTTGCAAAAAACACCATTTTTCCCTTTTTTTACTAAAAACTAATATAATCAGATCTCTAAATAACTTTTACAGTGTAGCCAGGGCAGCAAGAATCCCTCAATTAGCTTGTCTAACGAACTGTCACGATCAGCTGTTTTTCGATCCAAGATGGTCGCCATGGGACAAACAAAGCGTTTTCCCATAAGCCGCAATGTTAACAAAAACGTAATTTTTAAAAAAAGTGAAACGATTTAACTTACAACAAAGATGCTGTTTTAAGTATTGAACCTTTGTACTCATGGGAAAAATGCGTTTTTCTTAAAAAAAATCAATTGAAGCCAGTAAATCTCAAATAAAAGGGACCATGTTTTGTTCAAAAGTCAGGTTATGTTTTTATTTACTTTTGTTTTTTTTTTACTTTTTTTCCAGTTTTTTACTCAGTTTGAATCATTGCTATTAGTTTCTGTGCTGTTATGAATTGTGGCAGCTGGGGAGAGCTTGATAATGTTGGTTTTGATGGAATGCCAAGTATTTTGACCTTAAAAAATCATCTTGATTTAAATGAACTAGGTATCAGCTCAAAGAAGGGAAAAGAAAGTGGATAAGTGCTCTATTACCTGACTTAACAGAGGATAAATTGAAATATTCGAAAGTTTTTTGTCAGGTTTGTTTTGGATAAATGTGCAACTGCCATTTTGGCAACATTTTCTATTGGGATCTTTTTTTGTGCTTGAGTGGACCTTTTGCAGAAGTGTAACATAGAATTGTGTTAAACTGTAAGAAATATTTCACTATGATTTTTTTACTATTCTAGGCAATACAATACAGCAATGATCATGACTGGGTCTCTCCTGAATATCCATTCATCCATTGTTTCAAAACGGTTGAAAAATTTTAAAAATGATGGTTGAAAAAAGGGTCCCGAGAAGAAAGAAAAGGAAAACAATATGAGGTTAAAGTGTGAATAATGAGCTGAACCAAATTTGTACACATCCTACAGAACCTTAAATAAACTTTTGGTAGTGTAGCGTCCTGTATAGTGTCGAGTGAAGTCCTGTATCATCAAAGTTTCTTTTTCTTTAATAAATATTTATTTTACAGACCTCAAAACAGTTTAGAATAAACTGGTGAGTTTGACAGTCTCCCTAACTCAAACCTCTTTTTATCTTAAACTATTTTGGTGCAAATTTTCCTTTATTTCCATGCTTTTTGACACCTAAAACTTGTACACCGTAAAATTTGTATAGTATCTGACTGGACCTACTACAAGTCCTGTTGTGAAATTTCTCCGGTACTGTACTGAGCTTATTAGCAAAAAAAATTTTTTTGCCATCATTAATAATAGATGGATAAAAAAGTAATCTTTGTTGACTTTGATGACCACAAGAAAAACAAATAAGTTCTCTCAGATATTTTTTTCAATTTCTCTCAAAAAAATTTGGGTTCTAATACTCCTAATGGGTCATATGCTGTTACGCCCAATTGTAGAGTAGAGTATATGTTTATTTGCATAAACTTTTAGATACATAATTGAGCAAATATTGTTACAAAAAAACAGTAATAAAAGTAATAGTAACAGTAGTAATACAACAGCGAATATTGTACTGTTGTAAATTTGAACAGTACTTACTGTTGTGAGCTGATGAATTTGACCGTACTTAAGCCCTATGTATTATAGTTCATGGAAAATCATATGGTGATGTACGGTGTGTGAGGCCAATGACAAGAAAAAACTGTATTTTAATTTTGCAAGTTTTTTTTTTATATAATGTTTCCTTATATTTTTTTAAATAAACATATTTTGTAAAGTACTTATTAGAAGTTTGCTTGACCAACCTTGGTTGGAACTTATATGTGCATATTGATCTGTTGGACTGACCTACCTATAAGTTGTGCCTCTTTTTCATTTTACTACTGGAGGGTTAAAACAATTAAACTACGGATCACCTTTGTTAAGATGATCCGTGATTAAACTTTGTCTAAACCTAAAAATCATAGTGAAATATTTTTCACAGTTTAATGCTATAGAAGGCCTATTACTTAGCAAAAGGTTTAGTCAAGTACAACAAAAGATCCTAATAGAAAACCTGAATCTGATGAGAAAAGTTTAGTCTATTTCAATTTCGTCTCTGTTAAGTGAGCCTTGAAGTGAGCTCTTTGAATAGAACTACTTTCCCCTACCTTGGGCTGATAGTTCATTGATTCATTGGTCAAAAAACTTCAAAAACCTTTGGGGGACCCCAGAGGTCTCATGATGTACTTTATGCTATTTTTTCTGTTTACTCATGAAATATATGGAAAATATCTAAAAAAATAGGTGGTTTGGGGGGTCCGGCCCCCTAGCCCCCCGCCCCCTTGGTGCGCCCATGTAATAATTCAAAATAAGTGAAAAAAGTTTAAAAAAAAACAAAATAAACAAAAACATAACCTACTTTTTTGAAGAAAACATGGTCCCTTTTATTTCAGATTTTCTCGCTTTAGTTTAATATTTTTAAGAAAAACGCATTTTTCTCATATGCACAAAGGATCTATTCTTAAAACTGATTAATTTTTGAGACTAAAGCTCTTGTCGTTTTTGTAAAATTTACGTTTTTGTTAACATTACGGCTTATGGGAAATCGGTTTGTTTGTCCCATGGAAGACATCTTGGATTTGATCATATGTTTTGTTAGACAGCCCTATGTTTGTTGTTTTAATTCAACAACAGGGGTGCCAAATTTAAAATTTTTAGAGTACCTTTTTCCTAACTTGTTTGTTAATTCCGAATTAGTCTCAATAATTATAAATTTGGTTTTCTGTGTAGGATAGGATAGTCTAGATATGAAATTTCAAAACTGATTTACCAAATTCTTACGTCTCTTTCGGATGGTTCTACTTGCCATTTCCGCCTAAAATTATTTTTTTTTAGTTTTTTTCTACGTAACACAAAGGCACTTTACTATTTTACAGAGAAAATCGCCGAAATAGACCACTAAAAATTTTGGATTTGCTCGTTAGAGGGCAAATAATTCACAACTGGGAGACTCTGCGTTTCTGATTTTTAAGGCTTGATTCAGCCCGAGCATAACCAAAAAATGAAAGAATATGAACTTTGTTCATATATTGTTAAGTTCGGTGTTTGGCTATATTGTATAAAGTATTTAAAACAAAAACGTCGATTTTTCCATTTTTACAAGAAAAAATTGCGATATTTTGACATGTGTGCAAAATTTCAGGTAATTATATAAGTTGGCTCGTCAACCATTATATTTCTGTTATTTGTACCAAATTTCATAAATGTGTCCCGATCGAGAGCTTGATTGTTATTTTTGAAACGTTGCAAACGGTAAAAAAGTACTCTTTTTTAAAAAAACATGGCCTGCTTAATGTAACATTATTTTATTAGAAATTTTAACAGCTTTAAAAAAATGTTGGCAGTATATACAGGGCAGTCCCGGTCGTAAAGAAATATAATAAATAAGAAACTTATCTTTGTACGAATCTCTTATATCAGTAAATCGCCTCTGCGCCACAGAAAAGTTAACAAAAACTTCTTGGAACCGTGGAAGGGCACTGTATATGTGTACAGAGTTTTCCTGTATATTTTTACACCATATCTAAAATGTTTATTTGAATAGATATCAAAATATGATAAATACAAAAGTTTCGTATTTTTTTATGAAGTTTAAGAATTTATAAGTCGGAATGTCAAAAAAAAATCTAAATGTCAAAATTTGACAGGTCAATGGTTTTTTAAAGAGAACACCCTGTATATTATTTTAGATATTTATAGATCTTTTATCCCTGATTTTAAATTATTGTATTATTAGTTTTGGAGATATATGCGCTTAAATGTTTAAAATAATTAAATTAATCTCCTTAAAACATCAAGCCATAAAAAAGACAATCGCATTTACACAAAAAGTGATGCGGTTGCTTTTGTAAGGTATATTAATAATTAATTAATATTTACTATCCGAGGTGATTCTGCGCAGTAATGTGTGAAGCAGCAAACCAGTAAAAACAAAAAATTATGCAATTTTTGTGAAAGAAAAGAATATTTATTACTTCATTTTTAATTTTCTACATAATAGCCTCCTTGATTACTAATACAATTTTGAATAATTCTTAAAAATTTTCTGTGGATAGCTTGAAAGATAGAGTTTATAGAGAGAAATTTTCGTTAAGATCAACAATTGTTTGCTTTATTTTATAAATATGCTTATTTTTTCTATTGAACATTACCACCACGGCGGGTGAATGCTGCCTCACCAGTAAAAATTATATTTGACAAATTTATTTGATTTGCCGCTATTCCTCGTTGTATTTCCTGATAAAAATGTAATCTGTATTTTATTTTCGTTGCTTAAATTTTGCGCGGGTAACAATTTATAAGCCTTGTATTTGTGATATTTTAAAACAAAGTGAATTTTATGCCATGATTTGTTAAAAAAAGTTGCTGCATCCGGAATAGACCGTTCAGGATTCTCTAAAATAACAAGGGAAAACATTTTTTTAAATATGATAAACTAACTTATAAAGAAAAATTAACCTTGAAAATATAACAAAATATTTAAGTCCTCTTCAGCGTTTCTTTTGACTGCTCTAGTTTTTTTTAAGTGTTTTTCTTTGATTAATTAATGAGTTTACTATATTTACTATGGTTTGGCGGGTTAGTTGTCTTCTGTCGGGAAACTGAATATGGTTGCGAGCTACATTGCGAGCAATTTTATTATTTGAGTAAAATAATTTAATAATATCTAGTTTTTCTTCCTCGGTAAAAATCATCCTTAACCGCTCTTAAAACTGAATTTGACAAGGTGACAAAACAATAGCATCACTTTTGTGTCAATGCGATTGTTTTTTTCATGGCTTCCTTGATGTTTTAAAAAGTACCAATTTAAGTTTTTTATACTTTTAAACGCATATATCTCCAAAACTATTAAACGAAACAATCCCAACATATATATTTTTGAAATCAAGAAGAAAGGATCTATAAAAATGTGAAATAATATATAGGGTGTTTCCTTTAAAAAAACCATCGACCTGTCAAAATTTGATATTTACAATTTTTTTTTTACATTCTGACACAAAGATTCTTAAAATTCGTAAAAAATTATGAAACTTGTATTTATCATATTTTGATATCTATTCAAATAAACGCTTTAGATATGGTGTAAAAATATACGGGAAAACCCTGTACAAAATTTGGTAAAGGGGTACCATTGTTTGGAAATCCTAAATTTTTGCCTGGTCTATGAACACACCGTTAGAAATGAAATTATTATTTTTGCGAAACTGATATAATCGCCTAATAATTTAGACTATTTCGACTTCAGGAAGGCGTAGTAAATCGCTACGTTGCACACAGGCGGATTTTAAGGAAAAGCTGGCCATAACCCCTAAACATTAAAAAGCCCTGTTTAATTGCAAAATTGCTATTAGTGCAATCACTCATGATCATGCTAGGCCGTGACACATTACACGCCTAATTTGAAAAACAATGTTATAGTAATGACAGATGAAACTTCAATTTAATTTTTTATGTTATTTGCGTTACTTAAATTTACAAAAGTTGATGATTAAAAAGCCCTTTTTGAAACTTGCGCCTATTATCAAAAATATTTTTTTTTAACATGGATTTTAAATCTGGAGGTCTCTAGCTATTTATTCTACGTATTTAACATTGTTTTTTATTTTATTGGTAATATTTAAAACCGGTTTAAAGGAACCGTTGCAGAAAACTTTTTAAATTTTCATTTTCTGAAATAGAAGTTGACTATATGTTTCAACTTCATCCAACTTTATTGACATTTTTGGTCCTATTAAGTGCATGCATATGTTTTCTAAGTAACAAAGTCAGTTTCAGCTGCGGAGTTATGCGGATCGAGTAAAAAAGTTAAAATTTATTTTTGTGTATATAAAAATTGTCCAGTGAAAAATACGTACATATTATGCAGAAATTAATAAATAAGTTTTCTTAGCTTTAATAATAATGGTTTTTGTAAACGAAAAGTATACTTATTATGTCACATGTATTCTGAATTCATTTTTACCTTCCTAGCCCGCGCAGCAATGGCTAGAGAAGGTATTATTTTCGACAACAAAAAAAATTGAGATAGCACTGAAAATGTGTTATTTTGGTGTATTGTATCTTAGCGATTTTATCGTGACGTCTGTCCGTGTGTGTGTCTATCTGTATTTAGGTGTGCATCGATATATGTTCGGCGCAAACCAAATAAAAGGGTGGGGGTAGATTTCAAAAATTATGTGAAAATATGGCGTGTGTGATATCAAACGAAAGGTAATTGAGTCTGGAGTTACACAAAATACATTTTAGTTTATTTTAAAAAAAGGGTGGAAGCTCGGGTGGAAGTAGATTTGAAAAATTAGACTTTAAGGGAAAATATGGCGTGTGTCATATCAAACGAAAGGTAATTGAGTCTGGAGTTAAACACAATACATTTTAGTTTTTTTTTTAAGGGTGGGGGTAGATTTCAAAAATTAGAGTTTAGGTCAAAATATGGCTTGTGTGGTATCAAACGAAAGGTAATTGAGTCTGGAGTTGAATAAAATATATTTAATTTTTTAGTTATATTTGCTTACACGTACACTATAACTATAGAACCTAGTGTGAGCTTAGCTGCCCATATATTGGCAGAGTGTTTTTCTTGCTAGACAATATACTTTATAGATAACGAAAGTCGGAAAAAACAGATATAGTTCAATTAACTTTTTTTGCAAAAATATCACATTGTTTTATGCAATTGCGAATTATACATACCTACATGCTGGTTAAAATATTTTTTCATGGACTCTGCACTTATTAAAATTAAATATTTCAATATCTTGTAAAAGTTTATACAGCCAAAATTCTGGCTTCAACGATTTTTTAGGAAGCATTTTAATTAATTAGTAAAGTTCCAAATTTAATTTTTTTGTGCGGGGTCCTTAAATAATTTTTGTTCTTTATCTTTTTTAAACAATAAATCATATATGTTTTTATTACTATATGCAATTTTAGGGGGCTCTAAACGAGTCTAAATGTAGGTTTTGACCAGCTTTTTCGTGAAATCCACCTGTGCGCGTTGCGTTGCTTAGAATTTTTAAAATGTATGAATAAATGACTTTTGCGCACGGTACAATTTTTCTCAATAATGTTCCTGTTTAATTTTGGAAACTTGCCTAAATGAAAACTTATTTCAATCACTCAGCACGGCCATTGTTTTCATTTTTCTCTTGTTTTCTTAATGAAAGTTGGTTGGCTAATTACATCACAGCTGTTTTTAGTTTCTAATAAATTTTACTTCATATCTATATGTAGATCTATATCTTCAGATGTACTAATAATGCAAAACAAAGAAATTAGCATTTAATGTGGTCAATGATTCATGTCTTACTTCTGTCAAAATAATATTTAAGCTGTTGTAGGTCTTTTTTTAACTCTTACTATATTTAATGCCGGAATATAACTTATTAAAATCTTTAGCAGCCTGTTTTAAAGTAGCTTTTTGATTCAGGAAATACAGTTAAGTTCATGGCTCCCATCAAATTTGCAAAAAATATCTCTGAGTTTATTTTCCTAAGCTTTTTGATCATTTTAAGGAACCTTTTGAATGTTGACTCTGACTATTTCATAGAGGGTTTCTTTATAGCATTGAGTTGTATAAAGCCCTAGGGTATAGAAGTCAATGCTTTAGAGTGACGGTCATGATTACTAGTCCAATTTTGATTAGGAAAACAGTTTAACTGAGATTAAAACTATTTTTAAATTTTACCTTTAACAAATTTTCGATTCAATCTAAAAACAATTTCTAAATCCCATCAGCAATTCTTCTAGCAACAAACAACAGACACTCGGTTTCTGAGGCACACTTTATCTGTGGAGTTACATATGCTTGACAACATTTTGACAACACTGTTAAGAATACTGATTCGGGTTGAAGGGACTCAACCTGTTCCGAGATTTGTTGACGTTCCCCTTGACCGTATATGAAGGTGGTAAATCTTGTACCATCGCCAGCTCTGATACCTCTCAAAATTTTATTGCGTTCCTCGTACCACTGTTGAGAAGAATATAATAAAGATTCCAAGAAGATTTGCTTTTTTTCTTCTTTATTTATTATTGTACAGACTTTTGATATTGGTTCACTATAATTAATACCTTCAACAGCTTTTTCGATGGGGACTTTGACAATATTCATTAAAGCCCTCGAAGATAACTGAATAGGATCTTTGGCTGCCTGTTTTAAAGTAGTACTTAATATGCTTCAAGAAATACAGTAAAGTCTATGTCCTCTATCAAAATATTAATGAGTTTATTTGCCAAACTCAGCGCATCAAAAGCTCCTAAGCTTTTTGATCCTTTTAGGGAACCTATTGAAGATTGACTTTGACTATTTGATAAAGGGTTTCTTTCTTTAGAGAGGTGGTAATAATTACTAGTCCAGTTTTAATTATAGAAAACATTTTAACTGCGTTTCGTTAATAAAGTTTAAATTAAAACTATTTTTAAATTTTACCTCTAACAAATTTTCGATTTTCATATCGAACAGGTTGACTCATTTTATTCTGGGGTAATAATACAGGACAGAAGATCCAGGCAACTGCCAATTGGATGCATGTAATTCAATCAACTGCAGCAGCGTTTTCCTGACAGCTGTCGTGCAAGTGTTGGCCAAAAATCCATCTCTAACTCCCGTCAGCAATTCTTCTAGCTGTTGAGGGATTTCAGCTTCCATGTCACGTCCGATAGATGTTAAAACAAAGAACAGACATTCAGTTTCCGATGCACACTTTATGGGTGGGGTTACACATGCTTGACAACATTTTGACAACACTGTCAACAATACTAATTCGGGTTGAAGGGACTCAACCTGTTCGGAGATCTGTTGACGTTTAAGTTGACCATAAAGCTCTGTCAAAAACCACATGAACGCGGTAAATCTTGTACCATCGCCAGCTCTGATACCTCTCAGAATTTTATCGCGTTCTTGGTACCACTGTTGACAAGAATTTAACAAAGATTCTAGGAAAGTTTGGTTCTTTTCTTCTTTAATTATTGTTGTACACAGTTTTGAAATTGGTTCACTATATTTAATACCTTCAACAGCTTTTTCCATAAGGACTTTAACAATATCCATCAAAGCCCTAGAAGATAACTGATTAGGATCTTTGGCTGCCTGTTTTAAAGTAGCTTGATGTGCATCAGGAAATACAGTAAAGTCTATGTCTTCTATCAAAATATCTCTAAGTTTATTTGCCAAATTAAGCGCATCAGAAGCTCCTAAGCTTTTTGATCTTTTTAGGGAACCTATTGAAGACTGACTTTGACTATTTGATAAAGGGTTCCTTTCTTTTTCTTTAGAGTGGTGGTGAGAATTAAAAGTCCAATTTTGATTGTTATTTTGATGGAAAACGTTGTGAGGTTGATTTGTTCCCGAAAATACTGGATGAGGATTCATAATTTCTGGAGAAAATTGACGATACGACGTGGAAGGCATAGAGCCATAAATTTGCGCAGCGGAAGCCGAATGCATCAAAGGAGCCATTGCCATTTGATGTGGCAAAAACGGAATGTACCCCGGATGACTAACGTGTCTTAAAATATTCCCACTCGATCTTGAGTGTTGCAGGGGCATTGGCTCAAAACCCATAGCCGCGTGAATGTTTCCGCTCGATCTCGATGGATTTAATTCGTTCATTTTAAATTCTTTCGCATGCACATTTAGTTTACCAGGCATAGGCATGTCACTTCTTGAATTTGGAGGTCTGTATATCTCCATGGAAGGTTTGCCAGCTTTTATGGTCGCCATTGTTTGACTACGACGCTTCATAGAGTCTCTATTCGCCTTAACAAAACTTCTTTCCCGTGATAAAAATGCCGGAGCACCGGGCATTACCATGTTCATTGTAAAATCAGTTTTTTGACTTCGTTTCAATTGGGGTGCGTTTGTAAACATTTTGTTGATGTTTTTAAAGAGGACAAGATTCAATAAAAAATTTTACAACTTAAATTAATTGTTTTTTTTAGAAGATTTGGTTATTTACTTTTTTCTTAGTTTTTAGTTTATCACTACACTGGCACTGTGTTTATTTGTTTAACTGGGTTTACTAATAATTTTATTTAACTTCAAGAAACAAAAAATAGGTTTTAACCGTTATAAATGTTACATTTTTTGTCACTAATTTTTGTATTTTAGAGGAGTGCGCTAACTCATTTGCAAAATCGGACGCGCACAAATTTTATGAATTAAAAAATATTTTTTTAATAAGTTCGTTCGTCGCGCACTACCTTATATGGAGGTCGCAAGGTTTGGTTTTTCTATGGGCGGGTTATTTACATTTTATTCGTCATGATATGCATTCGTCGTGTTTTGTTTTAGCGTTTCGAATTTGTTTTATAGACTAGAATTAATAATTAGACTAGACAATAATTTTTTCGTTCGGGTTTCGCAAGGTGCATCGTTTTAAAGACTTTTCTAAATTTAATTAAGTTGACTTGGTGAAAAGTCGGGAGAGCGCGAGCTATACAATCATCGCGCGCGGTTTTTAATTTTAGAACGCGTAATTTTAAATGCGGCAGAAATAGTTGGCGGGTAAAGGATTTCATACACTATTAGATTTTATAAATTCCATTGGATCATACGCAATATTAGTAGCTTTTTGTTTGAAACTCGTAGACAGTGATTGAGTAGAAATAAAATTTCGGAATTCCATTGTCATTATTTATTTTAAAACACGACGTTTCGGTTAGTAAGTATCTCTAACCGTTATCAAGTGTAAACTAAACAATCTAGTCTATTGGCTACTACTTATACTACTTGGTGTGTTACGGCCCGCCCCCTTTTTTAATCCTAAGACGCCTGTTTTCCTTAAGGAGTTAACTTCTTAACCACTCTATATACGAAACCTACACACACGGGACAGTACCTAAATTTTATGTCTTATCATTCTGTTGCTACAAAACAAGGAGTTATAAGAAGTTAGTCTTTAAGAGCCGTAAATATTTGTAGTAATAATGAAGATTAACCAAATGTAAAAGGACTTACAACAGAATGGTTATTCCGAGAAATTAAGAAACTCAACGATCTCTAAAATTAAAAACAAACCAAATGTAGCAAATTCTCAAAATAATAATCCGTTAGGTGTTACAAACATTTCATAAGTTCAAGGGATTTCAAAAAATATAAGACGAATAGACAAGCAATATAATATAAAAACCGTATTTTCATCGGGAAATACGATAAGGATTTTGTAAGTAAAACAAAACCAAAAAATCCCTCAAATAATAAGGGATGCATTTACTAAATCCCGTGTGAGTGAGGTAAATCATATGTAGGTGAAACGAAACGCCCTCTTCAGGTTAGAGTATATGAAAATCTAAAAAGTAATTAATCATAATCACAGGATTCAGTGGTCAGAAGTTAAAGTTTTGCATCAGGAGTTGCATTGGCGAAAACGAAAGTTTATTGAAGCTGTGTTTATAATGCAGAATAAATAAGTTTTCAGTCAACCAACCACGGACATACAAAACATATAGAAACCACTCCTTAAGGCAAACAGGCGTCTTTTTGTTTCTAGCTTTCTCAGTTTTTAGCACGTACTGTTTTCGACGAATTTTTTTTTTCAGATTACGCCGAAAATGTGTTTTTGGGTAGCAACCTATTTATCTATTTAGCCTTTTTCGATCCATCTTTGGACATAGGTCTCCCCCAATATCTTCCACTCTTCTCTGTCTGTCGCCGTGGTTATCCATCTAGTCCCCGCATGTTTCTTCAAATCATCCGCCCATCTCATTTAGGGTCTTCCCCTATTTCTTTAATTTTCACAAGGTCTTCAGTCTATTTGTTCCATCGATCGTCTTTCTTTCTGGTATTGTGACCGGCAAATTTCCATTTTAATTTCGCTATCTCTCCTCTGACATCCCTTACTTTTGTTTTAATAGGGTATTTGACAAATTTTAGAAAAGTGGTTAGAATGATACATAGGTTCCTAATTTGCTACGCAAAATTATTAAAATTGTATATTTTATTCTAATTTCCGATTTGAATTTGCCGCTAAAACGCTCATTTCTAGCATGGCGTTGCAATGACGTCACAGCGCAGTAAACTCGCGGACAAATACACGGCATTCAAGTGTTTATTTGTTTTTGGTCTATGTTTTTACTGTTTTTTATGCAAAAAAAAGTCCTAAAGGTGGTGTGTAGTGCCTCAGTGTTCGAATACTAACATAAAGTCACCTAAAAAACTATTTATTCATGTGCCTACAGCAGTAAAAGAACGTAAAAAGTGGCTAGAACTTGCTCGAAGAGACCCAAGGGCCTTATCTAATACATCTTCACTTTACATTTGTGAAGATCACTTTGATGTGAGTATAACTAAATTGTTTCTATTAATTTTTCTCACGTTGTCTATAAAATATATACTATTTCGTAAATGACGATGAAATTTTTGAGGTTATGTTTATTACAAGGGGTGAACAACTATAATAGGCAGAAAGGTTTACAAATTTTTAGGCGCTGCTAGGCAGTTATTAGGTATTACTAGGGAGTACCTCTAAATACAGGATTAGGCAGTGCACATGCAGGCTAAATGTTGGACTGAGCAGTGCATATGCAAGACTAGGCAGTGCATAGGCAGGACTAGGCAGTGCATAGGCAGGACTAGGCAGTGCATAGGCAGGACTAGGCAGTACCTACGCAGGACTATGCAGTGTAACCTATGCAGTTCAAGTATTGCTGTTCGTTGTATACTTTTTGCCTCCCTGTCCTGCAATTTTTGATTGTTTCTTAATGCTTAACATAATATTGATTGGGTATTTAATTGAATCTATTGTAAGTGGCATATTAAACAAAAAAGCAAAACATATAACCCAACCTCCAAATCTAAATGAGTAAAAGTAGGCGAAGAATATAAAAGAAACAGTTATATAAAAAACAACTCATTGAATACTTACATCAACATTTAAAACGTTTATAAATTCCGCAGAACAAAAATCACTGTTGTTGGCAAAGAAGCCTGCCACCATAAAGGAATGCAGCATTGGCAAGTTGGAGCTATTGGCTTTGGAGAATCCGTTTTCCATTGAAAATATTTTTTATAAGCAAAACACAAAATAAAATCTAAATTTAGGACGATAATTCGCACTTTAAACCAAAGCAAACATTACCATCCATATGAAAATAACACAGAAAATAGGTTCGTTCGAGGCGTTTACTGTTTTGTGACGTCACTCGCAGCTGATTGGTAGACCGCCTGTTTGTAATCACGTGGCTAATTGTTTTAATTCAATGAATTTATTTAATTAAAAGAACTATGAATTTAAGAAAAAATTAAACAAAAAAGTTTGTTTTTAGCATTACCAAGACCTAAAGAGATATCTAAAAATAAATACATATTTATTTTTTACTATTGTCAAACACCCTATTCTTATCCATTCATTTTGTAAGTGTCCAGGTCTGGGATCTATATGTGAGCACAGAAAGGATACATTGGTTATACACTTTCGTTTTAAGGTACTTGGGATATTTTTTATTTAATAGGTAGCTTAATTTACCGAATGTTGCCCAGGCCAATCTTACTCGTTTTTTGATTTCAGCCGTTTGGTTTTCTTTTTTATTTTATTAATTTGTCCCAGGTATACAGGGCGTTCCATAATTATTGCGACAAAATGATAGGGGTTGTAAAGGGCATCAAAATAAGTAATTTTGCCTTATAAACCCCTGTTCGGAAATATGTACGAAACTCCTGTTCCCAACCAACAAGAGCTACTGGGAAGAGTGACGGCCGCGTCCGCACATGTTCAAGACATACCGGTGGTATGCCACAGAGTTCGTCGATTGAACAATCGTGCCCAGCTGTGTATTGAGCAAGGTGGAGGATACTTTGAGCAATTACTGTAGGTAAGCTGTTCCAAGAAACTGATCTGTTTTTTTTGCTGGAGCACAAACGGCATATTTCCGAACAGGGGTTTATAATGCAAAATTGTTCATTTTGATGCCCTCTACAAGCCCTATCATTTTGTCGCAATAATTATGGAACACCTTGTATATATTCCTCTACTTGTTCTATTTTTTCTTGGTTTATTCTGATCATGATATCTTCATTTGTGCTTGTTATGATTTTAGTTTTAGTGTAGTTCATACTCAAGCCTATATTTTTAGCTGCTGTATCCAGTTCTTCCAGCATTTATATGAGTTCTTCTTTCTTATCGGTTATTAAGGCGATATCGTCAGCACATCTTAGGTGGTTTAATTATTTTCCGCTTACTTTAATGCCTATTTCTTCCCAATCTAAGTTTTTAAAAACTTCTTCTAGGGCCTGGTTAAATAGTTTAGGGGACATTGCGTCACTCTGTTTGACACCTTTTCGGATTGGCTTGGTTCCTTCATGGATTTTGATTGATGTTGTTAATGCTTTCGATATATATATTGGCTATTAAATCTGTGATCTATTCGGCTATTAATTAAAGATGCTTTTACTGCCCAGTACTCAATGCTTTCGAAAGCTTTTTCAAAGTCTATAAACGCAATATTCAGTGTATATGTATGTATATAATAGCAATATCCATAGATAAAGGATTTTAGCTTCGGTTCGGTCAGTCAATATCGTCGTGACGTCTGTCCGTGTGTGTGTATGTCTGTCCGGCATACGATAGTTCCTAAACAGCCGAATCAATTTTCATGAAATTTGCAGGTGAAATAGTGCACAATACTGTAAAGAGCTGATTAGATTTTGGTCAGAATCCATTAATGCTAATGACATATTTTTGACAATTTAAAAATTAAAAATATGCTAATTTTTTAACGGAGTTCATCAATATGCGGTTTGGGACTATAATAGAACACGTTTTTGTCAATTATTTTTGCTTGAAAATTTGTAGTTTGGACATTTCTAAGTCTATTGAGGCGAAGAAATGTAAAAAAAAAACTAGTGGTACATTTGAAAACTTTAATCTATTTCTCATTTAAAAAAATTTAAAAAAAAATGACAGGCACCATTCAAAAGAGGGGTTATTATAGGTCGCAATTTTTTTTTCAAAAAAATCCTTTTTTGAATAAACAAAATCTCGAATTTTATTTCTTTTCAAATTACATCTTTTCGAAAAGCAACTTTTTAAAAGAATTTGAACACCGATTTTGAACTCTAAAAAGGAGGACGGACAGGAAAGCTAGTTTAAGAAAATAAATTTTCAAAAAAATAACAATCGAAAAGAATTTTTGTTTGAAAAAAATGTTTTTCAAAAAATATTCCGTTCAAAAAACTTTTTATCGAAAAAAAATTGTCTGTTAAATTGTTTTTTTCAAAAATGTTGTTTTTCAGAAACCGATTTTTAAAAAAAATTTTAAGAGTGTTTTTGATAAAATTTATGTAGATATTATGGCTATTTTCATGGGTATTGTTATTAGCAAAAAGGACTTAATATTGAAGGTGTATGACAAACTAAACTGTCCCACACATGCCATATTACAATAAGTAACTACAATATTGTGTTTAAAGGAAGTCTTTTGACGTTAAGTTATTCACTATACAGGCTGTTTCAAATAATTAAGTTATTATTAAAAGATACAGAATGGTTTAATTGAGCTAATTAGCATATGTTTTTTTTTCACGCCCTTTAAGATATACAGTATGTCCCCCTAAGTTGGAATCATATGGAAAACTTTTTTATTATTAATTGTATAATATAATATCAAATTTTTTCAGTGGTATACGAGGTTTGTAAAAAAATATGAGTTTTGCTCAAGAGTAAAGTACCTTTTTGACAATATCGAAAATTACGTTTAAATATGCAAGTACATCCATTTAAATTAAAACTTCAGATTATTTTATTTTTTATTAATATTTCTATTTTGAATGAACATGTATCTCTTGTGATTACGAAACACATGATAACCTTTTAGTTTTTTGATGTTTTCTAATAATTTTGCAATTAAAACGCGTAATAAGTGCATATTCATTTATTTTGCAAATCTAAAGGTACTTTACTCTTGAGTAAAACTCATATTTTTTGACAAACCTCGTATGCCACTGAAAAAAATTGATATTTGATGACAGATTTTAGATAATGCAGAACTTTTTATGAAGATTATCTTTTTTTCCTAAAATTAATAATAAAAAAGTTTTCCAAATGATTCCAACTGGGGGACATACTGTATAAAAAAAAACCATCGCGTTTTCAAGTTTTAAGGAAATATGTATAATATAATTTTTCAATATTATCAAATTCTAAGCAAAAAAATCTCCCATGCAGTTTTCTTTTAAGAATAGATTTTACTATTCGAACATTCAATGTTCTAAGATTTTACCCATGGGTACAGTAACTATGTCGGTTTAGAACGTTTCTCTACGTTGTCCGACGGCTATTATTCTCCACTCGATAAGTCTCTATTACGTACAACAGTGTGCTTTTTACCATTGATTCATATATGTTTAATTTTACATTATTTTTTATCTCTCTGCTTCATAAAATATTGTTAAGACGTCCAATCACCTTTTTTGCTTTAACTTTTCTTTTTTCCAGTTCTTTACAGTCTGTTCTGTCTTATGAAATGTGACACCCAAGTATACATACTCATTGCATAGAGATATTGTTTGTCCATTGTCTAGTTCTAACTCACTTGATTCGTTTCCAATACATAAGTACTATGTCTTGTCCACGTTCACTGTTAACCCTCACTTTTGGTATTCTTCCATGAACTTTCTCATCATATACGTCATGTCTTGTTTATTATAAGCTACAATTACTTGGTCGTCAGCAAGTTCCAGTTTAGAAATAAAATTTCGGACTTCCATTGTCTTTATTTATTTTAAAACACGACGTTTCGGTTAGTAAGTATCTCTAACTGAAACGTCGTGTTTTAAATAAATAAAGACAATGGAAGTCCGAAATTTTATTTCTACACAATCATTGTCTACGAGTTTCAAACAAAGTTCCAGTTTTTTAGACCTACTGCAATATATATTTTAAAAAGAGTTGGAGGGATATACAACATCTTAAGCCTTTTGTTACCAGGAATTCTTTTGAAAGTCGATTTTATGTATGTGTATGATTGATATTAGTTTGCTCCAACACTGTCCATAATTTTTTTACTGGAACAGTACCATATACCAACGCCAACACAAAAATAGAGGCCACGACCCTGAAAAAATCAGCTGTTCTCCCGGGGCTGAATTTTACATTGGGTCTTATGGGAGGTCAGACGTTTTTTTATGATATTTTCCAAATGGCACTACAGATTTCCGCAAAATTTTAGTGAAATATTCTCAGACACCATCCCGATATTCCACCAAAGGTTTGTAAGGAAGCAACATGATTAAAAGGGTAAAATCTTCAAGATTTAGCATTCCTTATTTTGAATTCAAATTACCCGCCATGTACCACATGCCAACTGTTATATTTGACATGTATTTGACTTTGTCATCTGTGATTGTCACATTCGCTTCTGCTTTAAACTTAATTTTTGTATGAGCTAATGAAGCGGCTATGAAAAATTAAGGATTACTACACATTTTAAAAAAATTGTTCTAACAGAATAAAGTAAAAACAATCTCAAAAACGCCTTTATTAAAAAAAAATCAAATATTCATGAACCGTCATTCCAACTTCAATATTTTAAAGACAATCAGCTGTGTCGTAACGTGACCATAAAAAAAAATCAGCCCCGGATGTGACGTCAATAAAGTGGAGGATCGTGGCCCGTCCGTTTTGATAGCCCTGCATATACTTTTTGTAGGTCCACAAAGGTAACATGAGTCTCTATATTTCTAGCACTCCTTTTCTCAATTACTTATTTAAGACAAAAAACAATATCACTACAAGATCTGCATGCAGGAAATCCACTTTGCAATTTCTATTAGATCTCTAAGAATGCTACAGTACAATCTACTTACTGATTACTGAAATTCCTCTGTAATTGTTGTTTGTTTCCTTTTTTATGTATTGATGATATGAATGCAATGTCCGTTTATGCATTGAAAGATAATATATGAGATTTTTCTAGTAGTTTCTCTTAAAGTCCCTGTATGTTGACATATTTGGAATATCCAAATATGTCAACATACAGGGACTCTAGTTTCTCCCATGCAGTTTTTATTTAAGAATAGATTTTTTTACCAATAGGTACGTACCTACATGACTGAGTCGAAAATGAGCCAAATCAATTAATTATACAGGGTGCTTTAGTAGGATGATTTAATATAAAGTGTCAGGATACCTTTGTTTTAAAAGTTATCGGAAAAGGTTATTAAGTAAAGTTGTTTAGAACTAAAAGTTACGGCAGATTCTCAATTTCCAAAAAAATCAGCTAAAAAATCGTCCAGATTTTCCCTACCTTCCATGGTACACCCTGTATATACAACATAAACGTTTTATTACCTTCGGTTTAATATTGTTTAATGATCCATTGCATCATCGTTAATGTTTATTATTTTTATTTATGAATGTTAGTGTGTATAAGGGAACTACACACATTAAAATGGTCTAGGGGACAAACCAATTAATGAACAATTAATTGTTTATTTGATAAATCTACTGTAAAAATATTGAAAGAAATTTGGAGGATTCTTAAACTAACATTGAAAAAATCACGACACAGGTCGTTTTATAAAAGCGGTATAATTTTTTTTTTAAATCGATGCATCAGGGGACTTTCAACGCCGCCCTTTACTTTTTCAAGAATTTTGTTTTTATAGTTTTAGTAAAAAATAAATAGATCTATGACAGATCTGATTTCTTGGGTCGCGGAACTTTGTTCGAAAACACGTTGTTCGAATACCATTTTTTTGAAAGCAATAGTTCGAAAACATTTTCTTTGAATGGAAATTTGTTTGAAAACAGTTTCTTCGAACGGAAATTTGTTCGAAAACAGTTTTTTCGAACCGAAATTTGTTCGAAAACAGTTTCTTCGAACGGAAATTGGTTCGAAAACATTTTTTTCGAACGGAAATTTGTTCGAACGGAAATTAGTTCGAAAACATTTTGTTCGAACGGAAATTTGTTCGAAAACATTTTGTTAGAACGGAAATTTGTTCGAAAAAAATTTGTTCAAACAAAAATTTGTTCGAAAACGTTTTCTTCGAACGGAAATTCGTTCGAAAACATTTTGTTCATTAAAAACAGCAACTGTTTGACTAAGGGGTCTCTTTCTAACATATTTTTTCAAAAAAAAAAACTTTCCTGACTTCTTTCGCGGGATCCTAGAGAGTGTGAAACTAAACCGAACCGAACCGGCATCCTAGAGGTTGTGAAACCAAACCGAACTAAACCGATACTTCGATTCGGTTCAGTTTTGTTTCACACCCGCTAGGATCCCGCGAAAGAAGTCAGGAAAGTTTTTTGTTGAAAAAATATGTTAGAAAGAGGCCCCTTAGTCAAACAGTTGCTGTTTTTGATAAACAAAATGTTTTCGAACGAATTTCCGTTCGAAGAAAACGTTTTCGAACAAATTTCCGTTTGAACAAATTTGTATCCAACAAATTTCCATTGAAACAAAATATTTCGAACAAATGTTCTTTCGAACAAATTTTTGTTAGAACAAAATGTTTTTGAACAAATTTTCGTTTGAACAAAATGTTTTCGAACAAATTTCGGTTCGAAGAAAATGTTTTCGAACAAAAAGACTTTCGAAGAAAATGTTGTCAAACAATTTTCTTTTGATTTGACTTAAACTTTAAAAAAATCAAAATGGCGGTTCCAAAATGGCGGATTTTCCCATTTGTAAACCGATTTGCATCAAACTTGGAACTTTGAGATCTTTAAGGTAGCTGGTTATTATTTTAAACTAAAATTCTTAAAAAATCAAAATGGCGGACTTTTATATTTATAAACCAATATAAACCAAACTTGGAACTTTGGGGTGTTTCAGGTTGCTGATTATAATTTCTAACTTAAACGAAACTTCCGAGTTTATGCATATTCCGCCATTTTGAGGTTTTTAAATTTAAGTAAAAAATTGTATGGTGTTACCTTACGCACCGCGATGTTTTAAGTTTGACGCAATTTGGCTTATAAATAAGAAAATGCGACAATTTGAAACCGCCATTTTGATTTTGTTTAAATTTAAGCTAGAAATAATAATAAGCGACCTAAAAGATCTCAAAGTTCCGAGTTTGATGCAAATCGGTTCATAAATGGGAAAATTCTAACCACCAAATGCCTAGTTGGAAAAGTGTGAAAAAAGTCATAACGAAACTAATAAACAAATATACTATATGAAGTCAACCTAAATAAAAATGTTTAAACAATTGCCAATGGTAATATCATAAAACAAAAAATCTCGCGGCGAATTGTCCCGCGGCAAATTGTCCCATCCCCGTGGGGGGGGGGGGGAGGTATACCAAAGCACCTAAAGTGTCCACCTAGCAAACAAAATCTAAGTTTTACAAATAGAGGAAAAGTTGTATACAGGATGTCCCAACTAAAAGGGTTTTTGACATCGTTATACAACTCAATAGTTTTTGAGTATTTTTTGTGCGAATTTGGGGAAATGCTCGGACACGTCGATTTTGTTTGCGAGTGGGACACTTTTCGGCTTGAAATTTTTGTACTACGCACCATCTTCGAGGGGTATACTTTACCCTTATATTTTGAATAGGGAAAGGGGGTGTAGTGATACCTTGTTTTGAAGGCCTTTTGAATGTCTTTACAACCGTGTAAAAACTTTAAAAATCTATCCATTAGTTTTTGAGATAATTGCCTTCAAACTTTCATATTTAACATGGACTGATAAAATAAAAAAAAATGAATCCAAATTTTATATTTTTCGGATTTAATTTTTATTTTATTATTGCATGTTAAATATTTTATTTTATATATTTTTTCAAAAAAAAAAACTTTCCTGACTTCTTTCGCGGGATCCTAGAGGGTGTGAAACTAAACCGAACCGAACCGGCATCCTAGAGGTTGTGAAACCAAACCGAACTAAACCGATACTTCGATTCGGTTCAGTTTTGTTTCACACCTGCTAGGATTCCGCCAAAGGAGTCAGGAAAGTTTTTTTTTGAAAAAATATGTTAGAAAGAGGCCCCTTAGTCAAACAGTTGCTGTTTTTGATGAACAAAATGTTTTCGAACGAATTTCCGTTCGAAGAAAACGTTTTCGAACAAATTTCCATTTGAACAAATTTGTATCCAACAAATTTCGATTCGAACAAAATTTTTCGAACAAATGTCCTTTCGAACAAATTTTTGTTCGAACAAATTTTCGTTTGAACAAAATGTTTTCGAACAAATTTCCGTTCGAACAAAATGTTTTCGAACCAATTTCCGTTCGAAGAAACTGTTTTCGAACAAATTTCCGTTCGAAGACAATGTTTTCGAACAAATTTCCGTTCGAACAAAATGTTTTCGAACAATTTTCTTTTGATTTGACTTAAACTTTAAAAAAATCAAAATGGCGGATTTTCCCATTTGTAAACCGATTTGCATCAAACTTGGAACTTTGAGATCTTTAAGGTAGCTGATTATTATTTTAAACTAAAATTCTTAAAAAATCAAAATGGCGGACTTTTACATTAATGAACCAATATAAACCAAATTTGGAACTTTGGGGTGTTTCAGGTTGCTGATTATAATTTCTAACTTAAACGAAACTTCCGAGTTTATGCATATTCCGCCATTTTGAAGTTTTTAAATTTAAGTAAAAAATTGTATGGAGTTACCTTACGCACCGCGATGTTTTAAGTTTGAGGCAATTTGGCTTATAAATAAGAAAATGCGAAAATTTGAAACCGCCATTTTGATTTTGTTTAAATTTAAGCTAGAAATAATAATAAGCGACCTGAAAGATCTCAAAGTTCCGAGTTTGATGCAAATCGGTTCATAAATGGGAAAATTCTAACCACCAAATGCCTAGTTGGAAAAGTGTGAAAAAAGTCATAACGAAACTAATAAACAAATATACTATATGAAGTCAACCTAAATAAAAATGTTTAAACAATTGCCAATGGTAATATCATAAAACAAAAAATCTCGCGGCGAATCGGCCGGCGGCGAATTGTCCTGAGGCAAATTGTCCCATCCCCGTGGGGGGGAGGGGGGGGGAGGTATACCAAAGCACTTAAAGTGTCCACCTAGCAAACAAAATCGAAGTTTTACAAATAGAGGAAAAGTTGTATACAGGATGTCCCAACTAAAAGGGTTTTTGACATCGTTAAACAACTCAATGGTTTTTGAGTATTTTTGGTGCGAATTTGGGGAAATGCTCGGACACGTTGATTTTGTTTGCGAATGGGACACTTTTCGGTTCGGTTCATTACGCACCATCTTCGAGGGGTATACTTTACCCTTATATTTTGAATAGGGAAAGGGGGTGTAGTGATACCTTGTTTTGAAGACCTTTTGAATGTCTTTACAACCGTGTAAAAACTTTAAAAATCTATCCATTAGTTTTTGAGATAATTGCCTTCAAACTTTCATATTTAACATGGACTGATAAAATAAAAAAAATTAATCCAAATTTTATATTTTTCGGATTTAATTTTTATTTTATTATTGCATGTTAAATTTAAAAATTTGAAAGCCAATATCTCAAAAACTAATCAATGAATTTTCGAAATTTTTACACGGTTGTAAAGATACTCAAGAGAACTTTAAAACAAGGCATCACTAGACCCTTTTTCCCTATTCAAAATGTAGGGGTAAAGTATATCCCTCAAAGATGGTGCATGCTACGAAAATTTCAAGATAGCCAAAAAGTATCCCCCTCGCAAACAAAATCGACGTGTCGGAGCGTTTCTCCAAATTTGCTCGAAAAATACCCAAAAATTTCTGTTACCTTTTAGTTGGGACACCCTGTATATAATAAAGCCAGGCTGTAATAGTGCCAGGCAGTATTCTGACAGTTTCACCCGTTTTACATTTAAAACTGACAGTTGATCTTTCAAAATTGACATACCAAAGTCGAAGGAAGGCAGTATTTATTCCGGTTCATATAGTACACAAAGGCCGTATAATGAAAGATCACAAAATATCAAAATACTACATTTTACAGCCTGGCTTAAGTTCCTATTGCATAAAATGTCTAAGAAACCTCCAAAATCATATCAAAAAGAAATTTCAAAAATATCGGAAACAAATATGTAAAGCCAAAATAGATAACGTCACCGTTTTAGAAAAAAAAGATTTTTTTTATTTGACTAATGTTCAATTTTTTGTTGCGTCGATATTTTTATAATTGTATCTTTTTGTTTTTTTTAATATCTTGTTTTCTACAATTCTTCGCTGATCATGTTCCATTGTGAATATTCTGTTTTCTTTTTAAAACAGGAAAATATGCAAGATATTCAATAAAAGTCCAAAAATGTAATATAAAAGAATTTATTAGCAAATAAAATTTTCGCATAATAGGACAAAAAAACGAGTATTTTAACAATATGTATAATAAAATAGCGTGGGGGGGAGCAAAACTAAGAAAAAGTACAACTTGGGGCGAAACGGGGAAAAAAAATGCACATTTGTGTACTGTTAATTCGGTCTACAGTAATATATAAATTTAGAAGTTGTCACTTTATTGTTGTTATATGTACAAGGTGTTATATAATTGGGTTTTTGTGAAACTATTTATTATTTGACATTTTTCACTATACAATGAAACATCTCATACTAGGGTGGTCTCACTTTTGCGAGATCGTTATAATGCCCAGTTCTTTGTCAACTAATAACATAAGTGTACAGGGTACTTCCGTATATTTCAACCAGGTCTACTGCGCTTATTATAAGAGATTGAAAACAAGTTTAAATTTGAAAGTGTAGGGCTTTCCCAAACCGCCAGAAAATGTTATCTTACGAACCAAATGAATATCGCAAAGTTATAAAAAAAACACAGACATGATTAATCTCTGACGGAACACCCTATACAGTAAACCCAAAATAAATAGATATTTTCTTTCTGAATTTAAAAATATATGATGAGGTTAACATTTGGTCCATCCGTTGTTGAACTATTGGAATTTTAAAAATCTAATTATACATATCTTGATTAACAAAATAAAGTGTAGCATTTGTCATAAATAAACAACTGATGGCAATGTTCTTATTGCTTGTTCTTATTTTTTAAATGCAAATATTTTAAAAACGGCTTAATTTTTGTGTTTTTTAGAAGTTTGCATTTACACTTTTTGTTCAGGTGGAAATATATAGAAGTACCATAAAAAATTTGAAATGAATAAAGTAAAATGAAGTAACTTTTTTGTTTTGAAGAGTTTATATTTTGTTTTAAACTCTCGACTTTTTAGCAACACCTTGTATATTATACAACTATTAATATCCAAACATAGCCCAATCGACATTTTAAACAGATCTCAAGCAACACTCGTATAAAAATCCTAGCGAATCCATAAAAAAACTTAACTAAAAAGATCGCTCATCTTTTAAAATTACGTGAAAAATCTATTTTTGTTTTTATCATTTTTATTATCTCCAGCCATATACTTGTCGGCCGATTTCTCGACTAAGCGTATTTTTTCCTCATATAAGAACAGGTGTTTTCAATAAATTGAGCACAGAGTGAATTTTTTATTCTTGATTTTTTTAGTTTAATAGGGACTTATTGCAATAGTGCAAGGCACAAATTGTGCCGGGCACTATATTGACAGTTTCTCATTATAAGAACAGCTGTGTCCTTTCAAAATTAGGCCTTTGTGTATTATACGAGCCGGATTTAATAGTGACGCCACTATTAATGGAAAATAAACGACGGGGTTTATAAATTCGACTTTGAAAGATCAACTGTCAGTTTGTAATGCGAAACTGTCAATATAGTGCCCGGCACAATTTGTGCCTGGCACTATTGCAATAGGTCCCTAATATTATATAAATATAATATAAAAATAAACCGAGTATTGGACAGTACCGAATATTGTAACAATTGACCAGATCGATTAGCCGTGATTTGTTTATTTCGAAAATCATTAATAAAAAAGGTGCTGAGTGTGTCAATTATAGAAAAACATCCTATACAAGGTAATTTTTAGAAACGCACGTCCCTTTAATTTTGTTAGTTGTTTACCATAGTGTGATGTATTGCTGGTCGCCTAACTCGCGTAGACATATAGCGGTGAACATTTCGCCTGCACACATGCGCATTGTATGACATTTCGGCCTCTCATCAAGTGCGGTGGACGTCAACGAACGTATCCTAGAAACGATCCTATACAATAGACAATTCTACCTAAAATAGACGTCCGATCCGACCACGACTGTTCGCCAAGTGTTCGGCCGTGTACCTCGCCCAGTAGTAAGTATGTTACACTGGCGACGAGGCGGTTTTTCGCGAGAATGAAACAAAATAAAAATTAATAGTTAGTTTTGTACCAAGGACGTGAAGAATAACATTTTTGCCCTCAAACATGTTCAATAAAAAAAATTTGGTGCAAATAATCTATACATTTTATCAAAAGGTGTCGTTAGAGAGGAGTTACTTTCTTCACAACAAACATATATTAAGGGTTACCACAACCTACATATAATGAGCCTTATACAAAAAGTATTTTTATGATGTTCTATTTAAAATACATATATTTATTCTTCGTTTGCAGGATCAGCAAATCAATATCGTACTAAATATGTATTTTTAGTTATGCAATAAATACTACTAAAAAAGTACAAAAAGTGCGTTTCTAAAAAATAAGTTTGCCAATCCAAGTCAGTCTATGGCTGTAGCTGATAAAACTGAGAGTTTTAAAATAAGTCTTTTATTTTTAATTATACATATTTTTCAACGACTTTTTAAAGTAATCGCACGTGCCAACTTACCGATAATCAAATTTTCAATAAATTATGACTTTTAATAAGTAAACAATTTTATAATAATTATTAAAAAATAAGAGAAGGGCAATATCATTTGCTTTATCTAAGAAGTTTTTAAGTTATCCTCAATACTCGTCCTCTTCTCCCACCCCGCCTTCAATTTCGTCCGGTGGTGCAAAGCCCTCCTGAAAAGAAAAATAAACAGTGAGGGGCGGACAACTTCAAGTAAATTGTACACACTACTTAAAAGTGTCAGTTTATTCCCGTTGACTCCGAGAAGCGGTGGGAAGTAAAAGTAACTCTCCAAGTCAGTGCACATGCCTAGGAAACTCAATGCAATTTAACAGGTCGTTAGGTTAAAGTTCTCACTAAGCTCAAAAGAGGCGCTGCGGTCGCGCGTTTGTTCCTTATTCTATGTTTTTTGAGAATTATCTGTGGTTTGGATTTTCCGTTCCCCTTTTTTTCAGGTAGAAAAACCTCTTCCACCGCGTTTTATTTCGGGTTCATTTTAAATCTATCTTTTTGGATTATGTAGGTAATCTTTGTTGCTGTGACGCATTAAAATTAAATTTTGTTAAATTTGTAACTTTTGCAATTTTTAAATATAAAAGAATAAGAATTTCTAGTTGCTTTTCTGGGTGAGGTGTCTAAAGTTCAGCCGAGTATAAAATGCATAGTTTTCCGATACATTTTAAGGTAAGTTTTCTTAGTTTCTCATTTGAGGTTAGATTGGCATTTGATAAAATTTGTATTGGCAGTGTCTTTTTAACTTCTTATCGCTTACTTTACGGAACTCTGAATACAGGTTTCCAATGCCTGGTTATTTATTTTTGCTCATCAATTAAGCACAAATTTAGTGTTAATTTTATGTCTATCCCTTTCTTTTGATATTAAGTAAAAGGGAGACACATACAAAATTAACACTAAATTTGTGCTTAATTGATGGGTAAACGAGGGATTACCCAGCAGCGTAATGTACTTTGAATAAATGTATTCCTTAATTTTAAATCTTTATCTTACCATAATCTAGTACGGTTATAAGTTGATTTTTTTTATTGTTTTTAGTTTTTGGATGATATGTGCGACCACTGATAAGCTATGTATATACTGCTTTCAAACATACCCTACACAACTTACAACCAAGGCGAGGAGGTACTTTTAAACCATGTCAGATTTTCGTCAAGCTGTTAAAAAGTAGACATTTAAGAATGATTCTCTTTACGAACAACTGTTTCATAATTTATTCACTCACCAGAAATGTTAAAAGCAAACCTAAATATACTAGATAGTGTTTGGTTTTTCATTATATTTTATTTTACCAATCAATTAGACTATTTATTATTTCATCAATAGTTAGTCGTTAATTTGTAGCTTTTTTTATAATAATAAAAACTCATTTAAAAAATGTTTTATTTATTGCACTTTATATATCATTTTCAATCTGTTTATATCTTATAAAGACAGTGTATGTCTTTATAAAATATTGACTGATGAAATTTCAAAAAAAACTTTAAAATTAAAGAAAATTTATTATAAAAGGCGATTCAAATTTCCCGCCTCAACTTTTAGTTCGTCACTAAGCTCAGTAGTGGGCGCCACAGAGTTAACGATCTGTCAAACAGCCGGAGTTGCCTATCTAATAAAAGCTCACTGAACCGCGCCGCAAATCCTTTATCTATGGTCAGTGCACACTACCAGTACCTGGTAAGTAGCGCGTAATAAGGAGCCGGCTTTTTTATCTAGAGCGCTGCGCAACTTCCAGCGCTACTGTTGAGATTTCGTTCACTTTATTCCAGTGTTGCCAGGTCAGGTGAAAGTTTTATTTTGCAAGGACGTTCGGTGAAATTTGAGACAAGTATTTTTCTATCCTTTTTAGTTTTCGGTAAACTTTAATTTCTTGCTTTAGTGTACTTATTTGTGATACCAATTTATATTTTTATTAAAATTTTAGGAAGAAAACTTTTTGTTAATCAAAAAACATACTACACAATCACACAACTGTATAGTTTTATAGGCCGTTGCATTATCCTATACCGATACCTTTTGCTGTACAAAGAGACTGCGTATTTCAAGGCTAAAGGGGGCGAATTGAATTCTCGCATTGGATTGACCCCCCACTATGTTTTACATAACGAGAGAAGCAATCGTATTTGCCGCGTAGAACGCAAGGAGCATGCGGTTGTCGCGAAAGCGGTGCTGCTATAGGGTCAAATCAAGACCGGCAGTCAATGAATTCTTATTCGTTTTCTACGCGTACCACAAAGACAACTGCTTAGATGGTTGTCTTTTCTTGTATGCCCTTCATTTATATACAAATAGGTATATAACATTAGAAGCTGCTTTTCTAGTACATAAGTACGCGCAAAATGTATTGCTTCTGACACAGTCCTACCACTCCTACAGGACTGGTACTAATTCCGTTAAGTTTTAATAGTGATCTAATTACAATATATTTTTATCCCTTGCTTACATGGACAGCACGCCCCTATTATTTTGTATTGCTTTATTACATTTATTATAAATATTAAGCAATAAGACACGTTTTGACAGAAAACACTTTATGCAAATTTCATTATTATGCACGTCAGTGATTTTTGACGTTTGTAGAGGGTTTTCTGTCATTCGAGGGCTGCTTAACACCTATGACGTTACGATAGTGGAGAATCAATTCATCGCAGAGCTTGCTTTATTATCAGTGTCCTTAGGAGAATCGAGGCACCTTCGTTTTGCTTCAGCATCAACAAGAGAAAAAACATACGTCATAAAAAATACCACCTCTATAGTCAAACTCAACAATTCAAGGCCACACTGAGAGCTCAGTTGCCGTACTTAACGAACATATCTTGTATAGTTTTTGCAAAGTCACCTGAATAACTCCTAATACGGGGTTCTATCGATTTCATGAAATTTTGCTTCATTCTGCCCTTCAAAAGTTATCCAAATTCATATAAAATCTTCCTGGTATAATTTCAACCCTACCGACAGAGAAGAGGCGCAGCTCTTTGCGGTCCGACCACAAAGTATTTGTTTTCCGACCGACCGAGCCCAGGTGGATAGACTACACCTGATTGGCAGATTTTTTTGAGATGCGCTTTTAATTGCTTTCGGGTGTGCTTTTCGGGACCCCTGTAGTCGGCAGTATACAGAGTTAGAAAATAAATCAGTGTCGTTCCTGTAGGGGTAGGAATAGAAAGTTTTATTATCTATTTTTATTTCTTTAGTTTACGCCATAATTAAATGAAATAATGTTCATGAGTATATCTAACGCCGCCCATGTCACTTTCTATAAAAGATATGCCGATGGTCGGCTTTTATCTTTGTTCAACTGACTTTGCAAAAACTATACCATAAATTTTTTAGGTGTTGCAACGTTAGAGCAAAGCTAAAGCATTTGTAACATAATAATAATAATATAGTTTGATAATCCAATTCAAAATAAATATTACAATAAACAAACAATTTCGCCCTGAAGCAATTTAGCACCGCTTGTTAGGGCAAACGATCCCAAACACCCATGTACTTAGCCACGACTCGAACCTGAATCACTACGACACCGACATTTTTTTGTAATTTTAAGTAAAACCATACTAACCTCTGTGGCATATAATACATCTAAAATTTTCTGTATAAGGGGATTGTTGTCCTCGTTTTCTTGACACATAACTTCGATGTCTCGGAGTTTACCAAAATAAAAATCTCGCTCTTTTTCTAGGCCTTCAATTGTTAACTGTCAAAAAAATAAATTTTCAATAAATCCTAAACTTTTTCTTCAAATAACTTTCTTCTTATGGTGTACTTAAATAAATTTCATAAACATTTTTAGGTGTCCACTGAATTTATTTTGTTTTTCTGATTTTTCCCTGTTTAATTTTATGTTAAAGCAAAAATCCCCTTAATTCTACGCATTGGCGTAGCTAGCCTTGCTTTTCAGGGGGGGCCGTGGCCCCGGTCTATCTTGAACAAAAAGCAAACATAGGTTTTAAAGAGTCGTGCAAAGTGTGCAATGAATAAAAAAAAATACGCGCATTAAATGTTCTAATATTTTAATATAACAAATTTAATAATACATTTACCAACTTATTTATATGTATATGTGATTCAGCAATTCTACTAAGAAAGTTTTCTACGTCGCTGACTGAAAGCGTCTACCACACTGTCTAAGTCGACCTCAACATCTTTTTCTATGAATAACAATGACAAACCTGAGTGTCTCTCTTGAGTCATAGTTGTTCTAAGCCAACTAAAAACTCTCCTCATGGCAGAGAAAGACCTCTCGCAAGTTGCACTTGAAATTGGAAGAATACTCGCAACTTTAAAAAGTTGGTAGAGGTTTGGATAGGTGTTTTCTGCTATATGTTGTTTGATAGAATCATGACCAACAGTTTGATTTAACCGAAAAATACAATTCTTTAAAACGTTCATTAAGTATTAATATAAAAAATTTCCCGGTATTGCTCGACGAATTTATTCCATTTAACGACGTGGGAAAACTTAATATGAAAATGGTTATGAAATTGTCACCAAAATCGGAAAATTTTCATAAGACACTAAACGCTAACCTCAAAAAAACTAAAAAGATTATTATATTTATTTTAGAAAAACAGTTTAAAAAGGTCTTTTATAACCTTACGACATCTACAACCCGATTTCGGAAACAGAGGGGCAAAGGTCGCTGTCTTTATTAAATGCGAAATTTAACTTACACTTCTATAATATTTTACAAGATGTCGCCAATATGCATGAAATATTCAATATGCATAATTATGTTTAAATTTAAAAAATATTTTCGGGAAATTACATAAGTGCAGAAAAGTTACCGATAATTTAAAGAGAAAAACCTAATTCCGCAAGACAAGGGCTTTTTCCTGAAATGTAAACATTATCTGAATGATTTTAAATTTTAATGCACCTATTTCATTTGAATATTTCCCGAATAATAATAGAAAAGTATGTATTTTCAGCGTCATGTTCTTTTACTAGTAGTCGGTAGGGGAGGCCTAAAATATCTTAGGGGGGGGGCCTGAGGGACTTCCGGGGGGGGCCAGGCCCCCCCCCCTAGCTACGCCAATGATTCTTCGGTAAACCAAAACTTTTGATTAACTTGAGTGATTTTTTAACATATTCCGTCCCTTAAGCATTACGTAATTTAAGAACGGCCTCTAAGCGGACAGAGCCAATAAGGAAAAATAAAAAGAAAAAAGGATTTTTAAAAATTTAAAGCTAGATATCCAACAGTTCCTTAAGTGCTTTATAAGATATGCAAAATATAAACAAACTAAAAATGCGCATAGCCCCCTTGCGGTCAAACACGCATGCGCATGGTGGTTTGTGCAATTAGGTATATGATTAATATTTACCTTAAATTCTGATATTTGATTCGTTAAGTCTTCTAATTTGCCCGGTAAGTCTCCAGCATTTCTACTTGGTATGGGCCTAGTAGGCGTTTTCACAGGTGCTGCTTTGGGCACTAAAAATATACCCAATTAACGTTAATTTACTTTTTTAATATGACAATTAAAAACTGCATTTTGAGAACTGTTAGTGCCATTTGAAGGGCTTTGTTTATTATACTTTACATGTGTAAGCGACAAAAAATTGATGAAACTTTTTAGGTTTTGGGATCTAGGCTTGCTTATGTCGATAAGACATAAAAATATTTTGATTTTTGTAAAATCAAGCCTTCAGAGTATTTTTTATTCTAATTTTTATTTATGGTGTAGGAAAATTAAGTACCCTCTCTAAACAATAAAAATATGTTTATCAAAAAAAAGTTGCTTTACAAGTACTCACATAAGTGTAATTTTTCAATATAAAAATGAAGTTTATTAAATTTTCTTAATATGCATGCTACAAAAAGCGTCTTACTATACACCAAGGTTGTGAAATGTCATTGCAAATAACAAATTTTTAACAGGTTTCTTATTCTACACGAAAAACCGTGTATTTTATGACAATTTAAAATTTCTCGGTTCTTTGTGACTCCAAAAATGTATAATAATAATTTATAATAAACATAAACAAATGCAGTTTTTAAAAATTGCCAAATATAGTATATACAATTATACATTAGAAACTAAGAAGAGTTGTTGAAACCTTTTTAGACTTCAATGAGTGTAAATACAAAAATATAGGCCTGATCAACAGTTTTGCTTTTTGTTGTTGCCTTTGATTTCCCTCTTTAGCAAAAACAAAACAAGGAAACATATTCAAATCTGACAGCTTTTGTCATCAGAAATAAATCCCCGATTTTTTAATTAAAAATAAAGCGACTAGTAACAAAAAATAAAACTCGTAATCAAGCCTAGAATAAACTACAAAATAGGACTTTTGAAAAATCAATATTTATAAATATTTGACTTTTCTATTAGCCCTATTTATAATAATGTGCTTAGCAAAAGCAAGGGTGATTGATTGTGATATAAACAAAAATTGTAAGCCGAAAAATGAAAGAGTGAAAGAAAAAAGCTAATGAATGATTTTTGGACATTTACACTATTGACTTTTAAACAAAAATTTACATAAAAATAGTGTATTTTATGTGTAAAGTGTTTACTAAAACAATAATGTTCATCAATTTAAATTTTACAAACGATTTCCATACATTTAGATAAAAAAAAAGGACCTAAACAAAACTAGGTTGTCAGAAATTTCAACATTTTATCTAAGACATACTACGTCTGACAAAAATTATACATTGTTCTCCAAAAATTATTGATAATGATTATGCCCTTCGACCATACAACCCTAGACGAGGATGCAAAATAATGCATTTTCCGTCAACGTTCAACATTTTATTAGCTCCTTAGATTATCCATTTGTTTCCAACGTTTGTTTTGCTTACAATACAATAATAAAGATTTTGTTTTAATTGTATTTGATATATCTATTTATTATGTAGTACAAAATATTCGATAAAAAAAATTATAAAAAAATTATTATTTTTCTATACAGAGATGTCCACGGATAGAGATCCTAAGAGGACAAAATGACCAAAAATTTCAGTTTTCCAGTCCGTCTTTATAAAAAGTTCTATTACGGCACTTTATATTTGACGATTTTCTTCAGAAAATAAATACCAATAAAATCGATGCGACTCGACTGGCAGATTTAAACCAATACGAAATGAATTCCAGCGATGATTTGCACTAGTAATAGTATCCTCCAAAACGAAAAATAAAGGCAGATTTCTCTTAATAGTATTAGAAGTTTTTTTGATTCTTGACCCCCCTGTATATTTTAAGTATGGAAATAGACTTTTAAAAACAAGCACAACATTTTATAAAGAATGATTTTTTTGCCGAAAAATTAAATTTATATAGATACACATACACACACACACATACTGTATACCGACGCTCAATTTACTAGGGTCATGCATGCTCAAGACGGCAGCGAACGAAAGCAAAACTCTTTGTATGTATGTCTCTTTCTATTCCGTGCAGTCCAGAGACATGTGTCTTGTCTCTGGTGCAGTCACGGTATTTTCTCGCGTAAAAGAAATTGGTCTGCCATCAACCGCGCACAGGTAAATCTATTGATTTTTGTCGCTAATAAATCAGGTCGTTTTTGTAGAACACTCAAAGACAAAATGTAAAAATAATAGGGACGAAAAGATAAAACCAGGTTCTTAAAAAAAGCAACACATTGTAAAAGAGTCCCTCCCAACCAAAAATATAAGAATAAAATGCTTGAAAAGTCCTTCTTTAGCTAGACAATATCCGACCCTATTAGAAACAACAACTCATGCGTTTAGGAGCATATTAGGGGTAATAGTTTGAAATGCTTCTGTAATTTTATTTCAAAGTTCATCCACATTATTGGCCCTATCATACACGTAAACTCTACAAAAAGAAATCATTGGGAGCAAGATAGGGCGATCTCGCTGACCATAAGATAGTTTCTCGTGTGCTTATCAATCGATTGTAAATTGGGCGACAAGATTCCTACGTTCCTAGTTGCGTGGACCTCTCGGTATATGCTTTAAATTACCCCTCGAAAGTAGAATTAAAACTCCTGTTTTACATGGAATCCACTGCCGGTAATTTTAAATAATAATTTCTTGAAAAAATAAAAGCCCCCTAGAAATGTTTCTAGCACTATAGTGTGTCACAAAATATTAAAACTTGTTTGTTTTAAAGTAAAAAAAACTATATTTTTTTGTGTTAGCACTTGGTTTCTAAGAACATACATTTAAAACTTAATATCTTACTAAAACTGGTGAAACAAACATTTAACATTTTAAAAATAAGAACAAGTCCACTACAGAGCTATAAATCGCAACTTCACAAGGACAAAATCTCAGCCTTTCTCCGTTAGATTAAGCTTGCAGGCATATGTGTCTGTGGCTAGTCAGACCACACCTAACTGAAGTTACTAATACTTTGGTTAGGTACGTGCAGGCAAATAAACAGCTGATCTCGTAAAGAGTGAGGTTAGTTTATTTGTTTTGCCAGGGCTATCAAAACGGACGGGCCACGATCCTCCACTTTGTTGACGTCACATCCGGGGCTGATTTAGTCACGTTACGACACAGCTGATTGTCTTTAAAATATTGAAGCTGGAATGACGGTTCATGAATATTAATTTTTTTTTTTTAAATAAAGCCGGTTTTGAGTTTGTTTTTACTATATTCTTTTAGAACAATTTTTTTGAAATCTATAGTAATCCTTAATTTTGCAGAGCCGCTTCATTAGTTCACACAAAAATTAAGTTTAAAGCAGAAGAGAATGTCACAAACACAGATGACAAAGTCAAATATAACAGTTGGCATGTGGTGCATGGCGGGTAATTTGAATTCAAAATAAGGAATGCTAAATCTTGAAGATTTTAACCTTTTAATAATGCTGCTTTCTTAAAAAAAACTTTGGTGGAATATCGAGATGGTGTCTGAGAATATTTCACTGAAATTTCGCGGAAATCTGTAGTGCCATTTAGAAAATATCATAAAAAACGTCTGAACTCCCATAAGACTCAATGTAAAATTCAGCCCCCGGAGAACAGCTGATTTTTTCAGGGTCGTGGCCTCTATTTTTGTGTTGGCCTTGGTGCAGGCAAATAAACAGCTGATCTCGTAAAGAGTGAGATTAGTTTATTTGTTTTACATTGCAGTTGTTTGATGTGTTGTGCGTGTTAGTGATGTCATGGGTGTTTAAAATTTTGATTTTCAGTTTTATTTCGTATACACCTTACGAATCGTGGCTTGAGAGTTTTTTCTTGTAAAGTTGCGATTTAACATTCTGTTTAAAAAATGACAAGTTGCGTATAATATCCAGAAAAAGGCAGATTTTTTTTGACCTACAGCAGCTTGAGTGATATACGTTTACTATGAACCATAAAGTTTTTTGTCATTCCAAAAGTTCGAAATTCCGGGTCTAGAGGCTATGTGGTCAAAGGGTTAAAAGCAGTCTGCAAAAAAGAACATACTAGCACGTGCTCGTCCCACGGGCTTCGCCGCCGCAGTCTTGGCCGGCGACGGGGGCTGATGCGACACATTATTCTTGTAATGGTTTAACAGGCCTTGCCCCTTGGGCGCTTTCGCCCCCCCGTTGCCCATCGGCTGCCCCTCTCTGGCTTCCAGGGCATCGTATTCGGTTCCTTTGTAGTTGGCGTCGAAGAATTTTTTGAACCATTGCAAAAATTCGAAATTGTCTTGAAAGCGCCCCTTAACTAGTTTGTCGATCGGCACAATCTGAGGGTCAAATATATAAAAAATTGTTGTTGTGTTTTGATGCGTAGTGGTGTGAGAAATGGCCTCAAATTAAAACTGTGTGTATAGTTGAGTGACTTATAGTAAAATATCGTGTCCCGTGGGATAGTTGCGGAAGCTTTTTTAAAACTACCCTTGAGCGATTGGTAATAAATCACTCAAATTTAAATCCGGGTGTTTGTCTCCAATTTGAGTACAAGGGCCGGTGTGACGTCATAAATACAAAATGGCAGCTTTTTTTATGTTCTTTTCACAAACTTTGGCTGATAACTTTCGCTAAATAGTTTTACAGAAAAACTGTTAATAGGTTTTTGTTTGCAAGAGAATACCAATTAATATACCGGGTGGGCCAAAAAAACCGAACAATTTTTTTATAAATTTTGAACTATACAATCGATTTTAATGGAAGAAACTGTACTTGGCAGAGAATGAATCAGAGTTTTGACTAAATATATTTTTTTGATCGCCATCTCAAAATCCAAGATGACGGACGAAATTAAAATTTACCCTTCAAAGATGCTCGCTTATTCTTGTGTTGCGAACATGTTTTACTTATTTTTTTAAATTAGTAAAAAAGCTGCGTTAGCAAAATCGGTTCAGTGGTTCTAAAAAATATTTTTATTTTAACCATTGTTTTGCATATTATACGAATGCCTTGCCAATCATGTCTGTATTTATTTCCTTATAATGATCAAAGTTTTTTGCCATTTTAAAATTTAAAACGGCGGAGAGAATCATACTTGATTCTTGAAAATGGCGTGTTTATTCTTCAATCATATAATATTCAAAACAATGGTTGAAACAAAAATATTTTTTTTTAGAACCACCTAACCGATTTTGCTGATTCGTACCTTGTTGTGCGTGGCAAGAATGGTGCTTTTTTAGTGATTTAAAAAAATAAACATGTTCGTAACACAAGAATAAACGGACATCTTTGAAGGGTAAAATTTTATTTCGTCCGCCATCTTGGATTTTGAAATGGCGGACAAAAAAATATATTTGGTCAAAACTCTCTTAATTCTCTGTCAAGTGCAGTCTGTACCATTAAAATCGATGGTATAGTTCAAAAGTTATAATAAAAAAAAATTCTCCGGTTTTTTTTGGCCCGCCCGATAGTAAAGAATTAGCTTTATATCTTAAAAATTAACAAAGATATTCATTTTTTAACAAATGTGAATTTTTGTACCCGTAAATTTAAAAATCAAACAAGTTTTCGTCGCTATTCGGGTGGTTAGCTCGAAAGCTTAACAAGTTTTCGTCGCTATTCGGGTGGTTAGCTCGAAAGCTTAACCTCACGGGGGTCCAAGATCTAATGGACACATAATAAGTGTTGACAGTTAACTATTTCGTCCTTATGGGCCTCCTCAGAACACTGCTTGGTCAATGTGACACTCTTGCGAAGTTAATTAGACGGTTTTGTCTCTAATCCTACGTCTATAGTGAGAACACCTTCGAAAGAGGCGCCATCTACCGAGATATGAGAGAAACTAGAACAAGAGTAGGCGAGAATAAACTGCTATATTGTTCATATCATTATTTTTGAGACAACTTTTTACAACTTTGTTTCGTTGGCCTATGCTATTTGTTATGGTAAACAGCTGATAACTGTCAAAAAGTTATCTCAAAAATTATGATATAGAGTTTACATATCGATCGATTGCAAAGAAAAAGAAAACATCCGTGACCTACGACAGCTCTTCCGTCTTTCAGGCCAGAGCAACGCTGATTAGAGTTTTTACACACCACATTGACGCTCGCGTCTTGATATTTTGGTATTTTAAAAAAAATCTTTGTAGCGTTTAATATATATTTATGTTCTATTGCAAACAAAAAAGCTGTAACAGTATTTCTGTTAAATTAACTTTGCAAAATTTATAAGCCAAAGTTTGTGAAAAAAACCTGAAAAAAGCCAACGTGTTGGATTTATAACGCCACACTGACCCTCCTACTCAATCTGGAGGCAAACACTTAAAATCTTGTGATCTATTACCAATCGACTTAACATGGTATACAAAAATCTTAACTATTAAGACATTGTAAAGGGTGATATTTTTTTATAAATGCACACTTAACTTTTCTGCTATTTATTGTGGAACAACGAAAAAAGACATCCATGTCGGATCCGACATGCACATAAGATATGCATATGCAAATGAAAACTGTCATTGTCGAAATGGTTGTTATTTTTCGCTTTGTCTTTCTACATTGAATAAGAAAAAAACAGGGTGCGCATTCATAAAAATTCACCTTTTCTCGTATAACATGACGTCCTAAAAACTCTTAAATTAACGCATTTTTATAAAATAAAACAAAAACGAAACAATACAAAAATAATGGGCCGTGTAAACCAACTGAACATATGGCACCTGAAAAACAAAGACAAAGTATAACAAAACCATAAAACGATGTTTATGAAATAATGGGTGGGGGTAGCGATATTGTGTGCTGAAAAGAAAGGAAAAATAGAAAGATCAATAACCCTAGGTGCGCTTCTAATACCGTCAGAAGCATATAGCAAAGATTTATGATGATTGATTAGGCATTTGCGATGATTACAAAAATTCTATTAACAAAATCATCAGCAAGAAAATCTGTCCAATTCCTAAGATTCTTGGAACACTTATGGATGATTCTACAAAAATGGTGCTGTGGAGTGGGAATGCATATTTTTCAAACACAGACTGCAAATGAAGCATAGTTTTAGTTATAAGATTTAAAACGAAATGTTTTCTTTATGGAGCATTTGAGTTTAATGTATAAAAAAAATTGCAAGTTTATAATTTTTTTTATTACAAAGCAAATACCTCATTCCTCTGGTGTAGTCCCAAACCAAATATTAAAAACTTAAATTCAAAAAAATATCCTAATAAATAATATTTAACCAAGTCTTAACTATTTATCAAAAAATTGATAAAACTTAAGTTTGCAGTCATATTTTTGGAAATCCGAATTTACATCTTCTCCGGAAAATTTTACAATTTTAAACGTGCTCCATTTTTAATAACACAATATTTGTGAATACCACCGGTTAATACCCTGGATATCTAATTTACTTGTGAGGGTGACAAGTTGTGACAGATAATGTCAACTTTAGTATGGTTTAAGTTATAGATCTTTTTATTTTCGGCAGAAAATTAGTTTTTTTCGGAGAAATCAAAAAGGAACGCTTCAATTATCATTCCTCTGGTAAGCAAATATTCGACTGATATCAATAGTATAATTTTTTTGATTGTTTTAAAATTATAAGTATAGAAACTTTGTTTATATAAAACTTAAGTAGTCAAATAGATTTTGATTTAAATTGGAAAACCATCAAAAAACTCATTCCTCTGGTACTCATTCCTCTGGAATTTTTATGCAATAATTCCTAAAATTCGGGAAAATAAATGTTTCTTAGCTTACACCTAATTAGTGAAATAAATTTAAAAAAACAAAATTATTTACTGTGCTGTACTGTTATTTAAAGGCAATGACCAAAAATGATATCCATATAGCCCACTTTTGGTAGAATTATCCTTATGCAAAAATTCAGGAATAAATTTATGATTTAAAATGCCTAAACAATCATCTCAACTAGGTAATCTACAAAGAAACCATTCCTCGCCAAGCCTACCATGCCTAGGTGGCGCCGGCGCCGCCGCCACCCTATGAGGCAGTGAGTGATGATGTCCATTGGTGGGGGTGGTCCCCTTTGAGGACGCTTTCGACCCCAGGGGTATCCCTTCCCTAGCTTCGAGGGCGTCATATTCTCGTCCATCGTAGTTGGCGTCAAAGAACTTTTTAAACCATTGAAGAAACTCAAAGTTGTCTTGGAAACGGCCTTTGATCAGTTTATCTACGGGTATTATCTACAATGTTTAGGGGATAGTGATAATTTAAATTTGTTCAGTTAGAGGGCCGTGTTGTATTTCTAGTTCTTCCAAAGTTTATTTTAAAAAACTTTCAAAAACATTTTGCCATATGACTGCTTCACTTCATTTAATAAAAATTTTTACTTTTCTCAAGAAAAAAAATCTAAGAAAACACTGAAACAACTTCTTCTTATCAAGAAACAGCTCAATTGAAGCACAAACAAAAAATGTTCAATAAATTGACAAATGCAAGTGACAAATTATTTTTCAAATTAAAACCAGATTTTTCACATTTAGTTCAGGCCCTACATATATCATACATATAAAAAATGAGTTTTAAGTTTTACTCACCTTAATTTATTATTTATTATTTATTAACAATTAATGTATAATTTTTGATTGATTTGAGGATTCTTAGAAATACATCTATTTTTTGTTTGAAACTCGTAGACAATGATTGTGTAGAAATAAAATTTCGGACTTCCATTGTCTTTAATTATTTTAAAACACGACGTTTCGGTTAGTAAGTATCTCTAACCATTATCAAGTGTAAACTAAACAATCTAGTCTTTACGCTACTACTTATACTACTTGGTGTGCAGTCAGCTACAATACATGGATGACACATTTATTATATGGCCGGAAAATGAAGACGAACTACAGAATTTTCTACACCATTTAAACGGTATTCAACCAACAATCAAGTGCACCATGGAAATTGAAAAAGATTCGGCCTTACCTTTTTTGGATGTTCTTGTTAAACGATCAGACAGAAACATTCAAACCACTGTATATAGGAAACCTACACACACGGAACAGTACCTAAATTTTAAGTCTAATCCTTCTGTTGCTACAAAACAAGGAGTTATAAGAAGTTTGTATTTAAGAGCCATAAATATTTGTTGTAATAATGAAGAATTAACCACAGAAATTAACAACATTAAAAAGGACTTACAACAGAATGGTTATTCCGAAAAAATAATAAACTCAACGATATTTAAAATTAAAAACTAACTAAATGTACCAAATCAAAATAATAATCCGTTAGGTGTTATTAACATTCCATATGTTCAAGGGATTTCAGAAAACATAAGACGAATAGCTAAACACTATAATATAAAAACAGTATTTTCTTCGGGAAATACGATAAGAAGTTTTGTAACTAAAACAAAACCAGGCAATCCCTCAAATAATAAGGAATGTATTTACCAAATCCCATGTGAGTGTGGTAAATCATATGTAGGTGAAACGAAACGCCCTCTTAAGGTTAGAGTAAATGAACATCTGAAAAGTACCCAATTAGGGGATATTGAAAAATCCGGTTAAGCAGATCATGCATGGTCAAATGATCACATGATTCAATGGTCACAAGCTAAAGTTTTACATAAGGAGTCGCATTGGCGAAAACGAAAGTTTATTGAAGCTGCGTTTATAATGCAGAATAAAGAAGTTTTCAGTCAACCAAGCACGGACATACCAAACATATGGAAACCACTCCTTAAGGAAAACAGGCGTCTTAGGATTAAAAAAGGGAGCGGGCCGTCACACCTGACTGCACACCAAGTAGTATAAGTAGTAGCCTAAAGACTAGATTGTTTAGTTTACACTTGATAACAGTTAGAGATACTTACTAACCGAAACGTCGTGTTTTAAAATAATTAAAGACAATGGAAGTCCGAAATTTTATTTCTACATTTATTTTTATTTTAAGGCGGCTGTTTTAGAAAGATGTATCTTCTCTTATAAAATATGTAACTGTAATAAACAATGGATTTTTGACTAAACATACTTTTTCAAAAAAAACAACTGCTTTCACAGTGGACTCATGTACATGAATGAAAGGAAAATTTGTCTCCTCAAAAAATTATATCCAGAGGATTTTTAAGAAAGTTGAGTTTTCGAGTTATTAGCAAAAGACTGTCAAAAAGAATGCTTAAGGGGGAGAAGCTCCCCCCTGGGATTGAACCTGTAGGGCCTGAACTAATTTGAGTTTGTTTCATTTTATTTTGATCCTATATAAACCAACCAATATTATAAAATTATTGTTTAAATTTTCATAATAAAAAAACCAAGCAGGAAAAAAATCAAAAAATTTGGATTGTTTAAAAATGATCTAAGCCTACATAAATATGGGTCATTTTCAAAACAAGAAATTTTGTGTTATTTTCTAGCTCCGATTTTTTTTGTGTTATTTTATGTATTTGTATGGTCTTTTTTTTTTCAGCAACAATAGCGCGCAGTTGTATCTATAAATATACAAAAAATAAAAATTTATTTTAACTAAAATGTCCTGTAATGGCTAATAAAACATGGGCCTTACTGGTATATCTTTGAGCCAACATATTAAGTGTAAATCATGTTTTTGTAGTCTGCAGAGTTTTTCTATGTACTGAGGGAATAAGGTCAAACTCAGTAGGTACATGGGCACAATAGATGTGGTCACGGTTCATGGAGGTTCAGTAGGGCCTGTCACCACTTTAGGATACAAATGCAATACAAAATGTCATGGAACATGTAAACATGTTTTATTTTTTGTTTCCAAGAGATTTTTTTTTTACTTATATTTGAACAGGGGCGTGCAGTGAAATTTGAGACAAGGGACTGAAGCCTCTTGCTGGCAAGTCTCTGTGAAACGCGTATGTACGAAATCGAACAGACTGCTTATTTCAAGGCTAAAGGGCGCGAACTGAATTCTCGCATTGGGCTTGCATGCATTGACAGATTTGTCAAAAACATGGGTTCACAAATTGATGAATTTTCTTACTGAACCATTTGAATAAGAGAAAGGAAAAATCAGAACAAGTTTGATTGATTTCATTTTAAGAAATTGTAAATCATAACCTATCAAGAAAAGTAAAAACAAAAATACCATAAATTTATTTTTAGGCACACAGTAAACTATAAGTTTATGCTTTGTAAAAAAGTTGTCTGACAATAATAAAATAAACTCTAGGTCTGTATAATTATTAATTTAAAAAATTGTTTGTAGGAGCTCTTATCATTTGCAAGACATACATTAGTTATAGTTACTAATGATTTTCTTGACCTAATATGATTTTTATTTAATTTATTTAGGACAAATAATACAGACTTATCACAATAAAGCCAGGCAGTAATAGTGCCTGGTAGTGTTCTGATAGTTTTACATTGAAAACTGAGAGATAATCTTTCAAAATTTACTTTATGTTCTTTTAATAAAGGAAGGCAGTAATAACTCTGGTTCTTATAGTAACCAAGGGCCTTATATTGAAAGATCACAGCCAATCTTACAATGTGAAACTGTCAAAATACTTCCTGGCACTATTACAGCCTGGCTTTATTGCAATAAATCACTATTGAAAAAGGAAAGTACTGTACCAAATTAATAAAAATAGTATTTTTTTTTTGGAAAGGTTCTAATTCTAATTCTTCAAAATGTGCCTAACAGTATAAGAAAACTCACTCACTTCTTTTTACTTTCTTCAAGAATATTGCTTTTTAATGCTTTTTTTAGGGATAAATCAGAAATTTTAAATTTCAAATACTTTTTAAAACAACTTATGTCCAACAGTTTTTCTCTTTTTCTAAAGTAATTAGGCAACGTTTTTTCTTATGTAACAAACAGAATTCCAAAGTCAATAGTTGTTACTGTGAGTAATAAAAAATAAATAAATAAGATTCATTCGTTTTAAAATAAACCTTTTTTTTTATTTTCTGAAATTTTTTTCTTTTGGACATATGTTGTTTTTGTAAAACACGCCTCAATTAAAATCAGCGACTTTAGACACGCCAAAGTTCTAAATTTGATACCTCTTGGTAAATTAGTTTTTTTTTTAATTTAAGTCAAAAATAATATTTAGCAACTATTAACACTCCAAAGTTCTAAATTTGATACTTATTGGTTCATAAATAAGAAACTTTTGCCATTTTGGATCGGGCTTTTGATTGATAATTACTTTTTTTAATTTTTAAACAAAATATTTTTACAAACCCTATTTTTTAGTAAAAAAATTAGGCCCGGGAGCCCATTGTGCAGCTCTATGAGTTGGACAGCAATAAAAAAATTAGCTGTGCTTTAAAAAGAGATGCAAATGAGTATGTTCCAAAGTTCCAATTTATGTTGGGGCGCAGTTTTTTAGGGACGCCACGAGTCAGCGCCTAATTGGTCTTTGACATCTAATATATATTTTTTAATTAAACAATAAAGGAAAAGTGAATTTTGAGGCAAATTAAAAAAAATTAAGTTTTAACCCATTTAGGGCCAGCACCTACAAGCAAAAAGGAACTCAGTTTCAAGTTTATTTATTATATATTAAGGTTAGTTTCAAAATTGACCAGGTTTTATTTGGATTTGGGTAGAATGGCTCATGTACCTAATTTAGTAAAATTATTTGTTTTGAAATTATTTTTAGGCACACACAGTAGAACTATAAGTTTATGCTTTGTAAAAAAGTTGTCTGAAAATAATAAAATGAACTCTAGGTCTGTATAATTATTAATTAAAAAAATTGTTTGTAGGAGCTCTTATCATTTGCAAGACATACATTAGTTATAGTTACTAATGATTTTCTTGACCTAATATGATTTTTATTTAATTTATTTAGGACAAATAATACAGACTTATCACAATAAAGCCAGGCAGTAATAGTGCCTGGTAGTGTTCTGATAGTTTTACATTGAAAACTGAGAGATGATCTTTCAAAATTTACTTTATATTCTTTTAATAAAGGAAGGCAGTAATAACTCTGGTTCTTATAGTAACCAAAGGCCTTATATTGAAAGATCACAGCCAATCTTACAATGTGAAACTGTCAAAATACTTCCTGGCACTATTACAGCCTGGCTTTATTGCAATAAATCACTATTAAAAAAGGAAAGTACCAAATTAATAAAAATAGTATTTTTTTTTTGGAAAGGTCAAAGAAATGCATTACAAATTCTTGCATTCTTCAAAATGTGCCTATAGCTCTTCCACAGCAACCAACCAAATTTTTTGGTGTAGTGCCTGGCGCCACTTTTATCCACAAACTAATGTAGTCTGCTTTGAGCTGTTGTAGCAAGGGCATATTTGCATTCATATTTATATATATTCAAGTTTGAACCTGAGTGACAAAACTAACACTTCACCTCTGTTACATATTTATTTAGGTAAGCTACTTTTAAACTGCATAGTAAAGTTAATATTAATTGAATACCAATTGGTCTCTGACTGTGACGTAGCACCAATGAACTTGTTTACGAGTTCATTGCGTAGCACGGCACCCCGACACAAAATAGGATTCTCGAATGTATCACCATCTAATCTAATTGTGCCATTGACTGAACTTACACATTATTATACTCTTAAACAATCATAATATCAATAAACAAACAGTGGTCTACTCATTTTATTTACTAAACTCACACATTGTCATCCAGCTATTTACTATCCCTTTTTAACTCAAATAAGTGGGACGGGCGCACCCAATCTAAAACAGTCTTTGGATTAGTTTGCAAATAGAAGTATTTATAAGATGTCATTTTGACAATCAATGTCAATCGATGTTCTTCCATCAGCACACAGTGGGCTTGCGGACCTGATTTTTCGCCAAAAAGGGTTAAATTAAATACATACTGAAACTTCTAAACATCTTTACTAAAAAAGAGTAGATAGTCCAGTAGGCCCTGAAAAAACTATTATCTGATTGACGAAACTTTCAGAAGTGTCATGTTTCCTTTCAATGGAACGCGTTAAAGTACCATATTTGCATGGCTATTTGATTCAGATTTAAAGCCATTTTGCGACAATATTTTGTATTAAATTCTCATAAAATACATTTTGATTTCAATTTTGATGTATAGACAGGTATGGTAATGGTTTTTGCTTGGGATTTCTAAAGTTCTATAAAAATATAGATTTCTTATAAATGTTAAGACAAAAATTTTGCTTCAGTCATCAACTGTTTTCTTAAAATTTTTATTTTCTTAAAGAGTACATATCTTTCAAAAATTATATTTTAAAATCTAATGCTAGTTGCCTATATGAAAGATATTAATAATTTACTAAGAAGGGATTTCTTCGAGAAAAAGTTATTTATAGCCAGTATTAACAAAAGTGCTTGTTTATTATTTTTAAAACACTAGGCCAACTTAAACAAATAAAAATAAAAAAATTATATATTAATAAAAAATACAAATAATGTAAAGAATATTCAAAAAATAAAAAGGTAAAAATAAAAAAAAATCAAATGTTCAAAAATCAAATAAAAAAGTCACTCCATAAAAAATTCAAACTAAAAAATCTCAAAAACCAAAAATTTAAGTTCAACAGGTGGATGTTTATGAAAAAAAAGTAAAAAACTTTTAAGGTAAACGGTTCTATTTTTAATCAGCAGTTTACCAAACCTGACTTTTAATAAACTAATATAAAAAAAATATTAAAAATATTTATTTTGTTGGACTTAAAAACCAATTTTTCTAGAAAATGATTCCTAATTATTATGCAGTCGTTAAACTTGCAGGTTCTTATCCGCTACAAAGTCAGGGTTAGGTTCGTATTATTTTCTAGTTTTTGGTACAGCCAAAGAATAATATTGTTTAACTCTTTTTAATATTTAAAATTTTTAGTTTGATTTTTAGATTTATTATTATGGAAACTTTTCATCCTTTTTCAATGCAGCTTTGTTACGCATTACACGATTACACTCAATTTAACCTTAAACAACCCAAAGTACCAAGTTTGACACAAATCAGTTTATAAATAGGATAGTCTATTGGATAAGGATTTTGGGACTGCTGTGCTAGTTTTGTTTGTTTGAGTAAAAAATTATAATAAGCGACGTAAAACACCGTAGAGTTCCAAATTTAATACACATCGGTTCATAAATGTAAACGTGCTCCATTTCGGATCTGCCATGATATTTTTTTTAGGTTTGAGTCAGAAATCCTAATTATCAGCTTTATACACTCCAAAGTTCCAATTTTGATATATATCGGTACATAAATAGAAAACTCTGCCCTTTTGGGTCTGCCATGTAATTTTTTTAAAGTTTCAGTTCATAATTGAGGCATGTTTTAAAAAAATCGCATAAGTCCAAATTTGACGAAAATGAGTTAGTCGCGTCATCTAATCGAAAAAATGGATGGCTTTAAGACCATGAAATAAGATTCTGCAAAACACCACAAGTGCCAAGATATGAGCAGTTAAAATTTTATTCCACAAAAAGGACATATGTCCCTTCCATTTAATCGGAAAACCACATAAGTCCGCGATATCGATCTATTATTTATCAATATTAATAATTTTTCTATCTAATTTTGTTTTATAGTGAAATAAAAATAAGTTTTCTTTGTATTAACTTTTTCTTTCTTGCAAAAAACAACTTATGTCTAACAGTTTTTCTCTTTTTCTGAAGTAATTAGGCAACGTTTTTTCTTATGTAACAAACAGAATTCCAAAGTCAATAGTTGTTACTGTGAGTAATAAAAAATAAATAAATAAGATTCATTCGTTTTAAAATAAACCTTTTTTTTTATTTTCTGAAATTTTTTTGTTTTGGACATATGTTGTTTTTGTAAAACACACCTCAATTATAATCAGCGACTTTAGATACGCCAAAGTTCTAAATTTGATACCTCTTGGTAAATTAGTTTTTTTTTTTAACTTAAGTCAAAAATAATATTTAGCGACTATTAACACTCCAAAGTTCTAAATTTGATACTTATTGGTTCATAAATAGGAAACTTTTGCCATTTTGGATCGGGATTTTGATTGATTGATTTTTACAAACCCTATTTTTCTAATTTTGGTAAAAAATTAGGTCCGGGAGCCCATTGTGCAGCTCTATGAGTTGGACAGCAATAAAAAAATTAGCTGTGCTTTAAAAATAGATGCAAATGAGTATGTTCCAAAGTTACAATTTATGTTGGGGCACAGTTTTTTAGGGACCTCACGAGTCAGCGCCTAATTGGTCTTTGACATCTAATATATATTTTTTAATTAAACAATAAAGGAAAAGTGAATTTTGAGGCAAATTAAAAAAAAATTAAGTTTTGACCCATTTAGGGCCAGCACCTACAAGCAAAAAGGAACTCAGTTTCAAGTTTATTTATTATATATTAAGGTTAGTTTCAAAATTGACCAGGTTTTATTTGGATTTGGGTAGAATGGCTCATGTACCTAATTTAGTAAAATTATTTGTTTTGAAATTATGAAAAATACTGATACTATTTTTTAGTAGTTTAAGAATCAAGTAAATTAAACCAATTCCCGAAAGGTCTACTCTTACCTTATCAACAGTCATCTTCTTAAAGCTAGCCTGTAATATTTTAAAGTTCTGTATATATTCATGTTCCAGTTGTGTCCTAAACTTCACCCTCTTCAACTGTACTGAACCTGGGAACAACATATCCATAAACTGGCAGTAGGCAGCTCCAGTACAGAGCTCTTCAATCTTGCCGAAGCTACTGTGAAGACACTCATTGACCCATGCCAGCATGTCATGGCGTGAAAGGTTTTCAGTAGTGACATTGGTTGAATATACATTGACAGCCATATCTAAGGAAAATCAAAGATGAAAGTAATGAGATTGTGTGAGGTTCTTGGCACATAATCTATTACAAGTCAGTCCCACAATATAAGGATGGTGCTATTGCTTAGCGGAAAGATTTTTTGTGTTTTTTATTTACATAATTGAATAAAATAAAAAGCTATTCTTAAAAACAAAAAAAACAATAGAGGGATTAGAGAATAGAAATTAAAAAAATTATGATATATTTTTTGTTTGTAAATATAGAGTTCCTACCATTAGGTGGTACTTTTTTTGTTTATTTTTTCTTTAACTTAGCTGTTTCAAATCCTCAAATGCATGAAATAGTACAAAAATGATGTGAATAAAGTGTGTTTTTATCCCTTGACAAGTCATATTTCTTAGGGATTTAAAGAAAATTTTTGATTGAAATGTTGACATTAATTATAAATGACAGTGGCCATCAAAGTACAACATTGAGAGCCTATGTAGGATAGGAAATAATTTTGTTTACCAGATTTTTTCTGTGTTATTGATGGTGTGAGCAGGTGTGAGGTCAGCACAACAGGGTCGCAAAATTTAAGTTCTATTGCTAAAACATTTATAAGAACAATAAAAATTTAAATTTCTTAGTTTTTAATGGTAGTGCACTAACACTACCAAAAAATAAAATGCATATGTGTACGTAAAATAATTTTATAGTGCTCAGAAAAAAATTACCATAAACCTTGCCATAAACACACCCTAATAATGCTTTTAAAAATATCATTCAAAATGTTATTTTAATGCTCCATTACACACAAACAATTTAAACAAATTTTAATCTCACACATCAGTAAGTTTTTATAAGAATTTTCAAGCATTTTTCCAATGACTCGTCAGCCAAATAAGGTTTGAATAATTAGGACAAAGAAATAAAAATACCACTACTATTAGAAGATTTCTAAATTATTAAATAGAAGAAGAATTAATTATATTCTAATTACATCAAATATCTCGAGGGCAAAAAAACGACCGGTTTTTTTTGAGGGGGCACCAAAATATTTTTGCAGAAGCCAGTGAGCGCCGCCTCTGGCGGAAAAACTCACCCAGGTGTATTATAAATAGCGGCAATTAATGCTAAATAAAAATAGATTAATTAAACTGCCTGTACCGTAGAAAATCGCATTAAAACATAATTTTTTTTATAGGAAAAAAACGACCAAAAATGAAACTTGTCTGCCATGACATGGATGATAATTTTTATGCCGGTTGAGTTTTGGATGATTTTAAAAACACATGCTCTCTTTGTCTCGCGTAAGTTATTGAACAAAGAACCTAGAGGATGTTAAAATAGCCAGGTGATTTTCGCAATAAAATAATTCTATAACTTGTCAACATGTCGGTGGGAGGTTTGCCTGGTAATATCTCGGTTCTTATAGTTTCTAGATCGAAAATTGATTAATATAATAAAAGTACATCCATTACCTAATATAAATCAGCGATTGGTTTCTAGAAATCGGCGAAATTCTATTTAAAATGGACCATTTAACGCGTAAATTTGGCGATTTCACACACCCGGTTTGACAAACTTCAAACGCCAAAAACAAGTGTGCAAGATTGCAAACAAACGGCTCAAAAATCCCTAAATTTAAAATATTTTTCAAAACAAGGACAAATTTTTGCCCGAAATTTATTTTTTCCGACGATTTCTTGTGTTTTTTGTTTGTCTTAAATCGATCTGAAGGTGTACTAATTGGTATTAAAACAATTAATGGTATAAATTGTCAGGGGTCGTTTTTTCTGGGGAAATTTGTTTTTTATGTTTTTCCCATCCACGTGACAGCTTTAAATAAAATATATTGTTCACGTGATTCTTTTTCTTATCACGTGACAATTTTAATTTAAATGGTCACATGATAATTATTTTTTTCGTCACGTGATATAAAATTAACCTATTTTTTCCACGTGAGCATTTTAGGAAATTATCACGTGACCCTTGTGGAAAAAGTTTAATCAGCTGATTCCTAACCTTGCTTTTTGTTTGAAAACAAGTTAAAAATTCCGGGATTTGTAATTTTTTAGTTTTTTTTTTAACTAAATATGGATCTGGGTTTACCTCCAATTTTGCCTAACATAGAGGACGAATTAAGAAAATATATCTTGAGCCCTGAAAACCTACCCATTCATCAATTTGAGAGGAATCAGCAATTTTGGGGCCGAACAACAGAACCACTGCAACTACTTAATTATGATGTGATGCCTCCATCAAGGACTCTTAAGGTAAGAATGTAGAATATATTTTGAAACCATAATTCCATAAATCTTAGCTGTGGCAGCAAACATTTTAGCTGCAGCAGTTAAGATTTCTGACTAAACACATACATTATGGGAAGCAAAAAATAATATCTAAAATGTTGAGGATTTTCTTGTAAATTTTTTATATTACCTTAAGGTCCAAAGAAATTTAGACACAGGAGAAATCATTGAGTTCAGAGAAGTGCCAGTGGACTCTGCAGGAGCTGATGCAAGGAATTCTATGTCATTCTTAAGGTTTGTTATTCTTTAAACACCAGCCAAAAAATGTCTTTAAACTTTGTAAGTGATAAAGTTTAAGACATTTAATTGTTATTTTAAATAAATTGATGAAATTTGTAATTTATCTACTAAGGGCTACTAAGTAGTAAGTTAAAACCCATAGGTACTAAAGTATTGGTAAAGGTATTGTTTTTTTAACTTGAATGTAATTCAACAGACCTACATAGGGGCTATCTTATTTAATGACTAAAATTTTATAGTTTCAACAGAAAATAAGTTGATTAAATCATTTTCATTTCAAGTATTTTAAGCAATTTCAAATTCAATGTATTTCAAACTATTTCAATGTATGTCAAAGTATTTCAATGTATTTTATAGAAAATTTCTACACCTATTTCAGTAGTGTCACCCCTTGTAAAGATGTAAATTAGTCTACATTTTTTAACAATTTGGTTTACATTTTTGTGCAACATACACAGCAAGCAAGCAAGGAGATTTTGATTTAAATTATGTTGCAATATATGTTGTTTTACACAGTATGAAGGTACCTAAACTATATATATTTATGTAATTAGAATTAAAAAGTTATGCTGCAAACTATCTTGAAACTGTATCATTAATAAATAGATCTTTAGACTGTGTTAAAGGTAAAGTAAAATAAGATATTTTCAAAAGCATAATTTTTTAAAAAAATTAGAAATTTAAAAAAAATATAACTAAATAAAAATAACATCACTTTGTGATACTGACTGACTAAGACTGACTAAAGGACATTTTGTTTTCTCTAAAAAAGGTGTTTTAACATTTTTTCCTTAGTTTTTTTAAAAACTGAGTAAACTCTAAAAAAACATGATATTTTTGGGCTTGACCTATATAACTGATACATCGTTAAAAATATAATTTAATTTTCTGTAAAATTCTTACCTTGTGAGAAAATTACATAAAACTTAATAATTTCGGTTTATTTTGCTCAAACCTCTCTAACTCGAACCTCTCTAGAACTCAAACATTTTTAAGTAGTCCCTGCACTTTTTAAATGTATTTTAACCTCTTTAACTCGAATTTCTATAACTCGAACTCTCCATAACTTGAACTATTTTGGTTGTCCCTTTAAGTTCGAGTTATAGAGGTTCGACTGTAATATTGAAATAAATGGCGCCGAAATGTTTAACCTTATAACTCAAAAACCATTTGTCTGTTGCAAAAACGTATAACATATTTTTTTTACAGATAATATATTTTGCATAAAGAAATTTTCTTTTACTTCTCCTGTAAAATTATTACATTTTTTCCTAATAACGGTATCGAAGGGGATGTGCGATATCAAGATGCAGTTTTTACCTTTTTACCCATTTTTAAAAAAATCGAATCTTGCAAATTGGGACAGTTTTTTTCTAGTCAGAAAACACTGAATCCCCCCAAAAACACCCTGTACAGTAATTTTAATTTTCTTTTGAATATGTATAATTAGGCCAAACCAAAACTTATTTTTTTCAGGGCTCCATCTGCACCAAATGAAAGTGTCAGGGGCAATGCTTCACATATCCCATTTTGGCCAGGCAGTTTCCCTGAACCTATTTTGGACCTGCCAAAAAAGGACATAGCAAAGGATACAGGTATAATCTCAGAGTAACATACCAGTGGTGCACCCAGAAATTTGACAAAAACAAAACAGATTTGACATATTTCATTAGTTCACTTTTTTCAAATATTTATTTATTTACACACTTTTGAAACATAAAAGCTTTAAGGGCTGATTTCACTTAGGAAATTTTGTGTTTTTTATGGCACTGAATATTTTTTTGATAAATCTTTAGCTGGAATTGTATAAAACAATGTAAGTTCTTCTGGTGTGCCCCAAAGGTCGAATGTTGGACCACTTCTTTTTATTATTACCTTCAACAAAATTATTTCTATTTGCCGATGATTTTAAATTGTTTGTTGAAGTTTTCTCCTTGGAGGATTCTGAAACACTTCAAAGAGAATTTCAGGACACATGCCTATATTGCCAGGAAAATGGTTTTAACTTAAATTGGGTAAATACTTTTGTTATTTAGGCATGACAAAAACTTAATTGAATTTGATTATACAATAAATAATGAAAACCTAGAGCGTGTATCTGAACAAAAAGACCTGGATGTAACCTTCAATGCTAATATTTCATTTTCATCACATATTATTTCTAAAATTGAGAGTGCCCAAAAAGTTGCTGGATTTATTTGTGGAAATAAGTCTAGTATTGCCAATACTGGAATATGGAAGTGTTATCTGGTCCCCCCAATATGACATTTGGATTAGTATGATTGAGGAAGTTTAAAGAAAATTTTTAAAAGCCATGCACTTTAGAAAGTTGGGGTTTTTCCACAAAGAGGTTGTGGTAACGAGATCTTATTAAAATATTTAATAGATTGCCACTAAACCAAAGAAGAACTAAAATATTTTTTTAACAACAATGTAAAGACTTTGAGACAAAGCGGATGTTGTTATCCTAATATAATTGAACAACTTCCTTTTGCCATAAATCAAGTCATTTCAAGGTCGACAAATATGTTTTACTTAGCTTATTCACGAACTAATCTATTTAAAAACTCTCCTATCTACTATTTATGCAACTTATTTAACAAGTATGCATCACATATTAAAGTATAAAAAAAAATACTGCTATGTCGGTTTAGAACGTTTTTCTACGTTGTCCGACGCCTATTCTCCACCTCCTTCGATCCTGACAATCATCTTCCGTCAGGTTTTTTTGACTCATTGATCTTTGGATTGACTGTTGCCATTCCAGTTTAGGACGCCCTCTTTTTCTGCGCCCTATTGGTTGCCATTCTAGGACCTGCTTTGGTAATCTTTCGTCGATTGCCGTACCATATCAGCTGTCTTTTAGTGATGTCATCCGTTATGCTGCCCTCGATTCCCATTCTTTCTTTTACTATCTCATTTCTTATATGATCTGTTCTAGATATTCTCATTGATCTTCTTATTGCATCCATTTCGACACTTTCCATTTTTGCTTTGTATTTTTCTGTTACGCGACAAGTCTCTATTCCATACAGCAGCGTGCTTTTCACCATTGATTCGTATATGTTAAATTTTACATTCTTTTTTATCTCTCTGCTCCATAAAATACTGTTAAGACAACCAATTACCTTTTTTGCTTTTACTATTCTTTTTTCTAGTTCTTTACAGTCTGTTCTGTCTTATCAAATGTGACACCCAAGTATACATACTCATTGCATTGAGATATTGTTTGTCCATTGTCTAGTTCTAACTCACTTGATTCGTTTCCAATACATAAGTACTGTGCCTTGTCCACTGTTAACCCCCACTTTTAGTGTTCTTCCATTAACTTTCTCATCATATACTCAATGTCTTCTTTATCATTAGCTACAATTACTTGGTCGTCAGCAAACTGTAGTGTGTACATAGTAAAAAATATGTTGTTTAGCTGTATTCCCATGCTGTGTACTTTACGTTTCCAGTTTTTTAGAGCTACTGCTATATATATTTTAAAAAGAGTTGGAGAGATACAACATCCTTGTCTTAAGCCTTTCGTTACCTGGAATTCTTTTGAAAGTCGATTTCCAATTTTAATTTTAGATTTTGACCCTTTGTAAAGTTCTTTTATCGCTTTTATTTATGTATGATTCATATTAGTTTGTTCTAACACTGTCCATAATTTTTCTACTGGAACAGTATCATATGCTTTTTGTAGGTCCACAAAGGGAACATGAGTCTCTATATTTCTGGCACTCCTTTTCTCAATTACTTGTTTAAGACAAAAAACATTATCACTACAAGATCTGCCTGCACGAAACCCACTTTGCTCTTCTTCTTCTTGGTCATGAAAATCATTCTCTATTAGGTCTCTAAGAATCCTACCGTACAATCTACTTAGAGTACTGGTTCACTGAAATTCCTCTGTAGTTGTTGCAATTCAGCTTGTTTCCTTTTTTATGTATTGAGGATATGAATGCTATTTTCCAATCATCAGGTACTGGATGCCCATTTTCTAGTAGTTTTTCTGATTCATATTTAAGCATTTCAGCGTATATTCCCCCAGGTCCGGTTTGGTTCGGTTAAAAAAAAAATATAGATCTAAAAGGTTTAAAAAAAATATAGATCTAAAAGTGCGCAGCAGTTAACTTTGCCATCGGAGTCAAGAATAAGTGTTATTATAAGCAATTATGTAATTTGATTTATTTGGTATTTATCAGGTGTAATGTGACATATTTTATAGAATCTTTTTTTTACTGTAAGAAAGTATCTCTAATTGGCTTTTTTCTGTAAAAAAGATATTGCCCATATAGGTAGGAATCTTCTCAAATCTTAAGAATTTGTAGCCGGCCACTAAGAATTTTCTTTTGGTAAAAATAAAAATCTGACAAAGAGGCTCCTCATATCTTTAAAAATGTGTCGAAAAATCAAACAGGGTCACTGATAAGTATGGAAACACTCGATTATTTTTCAAATTGGACAAGATATGAAACAAAGTTCCATGTAAAAGTTGTAGGGTTTTAAAACGTCTACAAAGCATTAATAATTTTATTTTAACAGGGTTAGACATAGAGCTGCGACACAACAAATTGAGTTTATAATTTGATATATCAGTTCTTCTTTCAATTCTAAGCAAAGTTTGTCAAAACAACCCCCAAATGGAATTAAGTTCAACCATTTCCGAGTTATTTTAAAAAGTTCTATTTCCCTAAGAAATTCCATATTTAATTTATCAGTGTTAAGCTGGGTTTGTTCAGAAACATAGCATAAAATGACAACAAAAAAGCTTGGTCTAATCATGGTTTGACTTTTGTGTATGCGATTTTGGAACATTCAGCTGAATTGATTAAACAGGCCCTGTACAACAAAAAAGATAAGAGTTCTTTATCCATCTAAAAGAAATAAATAATACCACCTACGAAAGTAACCAAAGAGACATTTTTAGAAAGAAGGCAGTGATATCTGCCTTCAGCACGTTGTTTGAAAAAACCGCTATTATTTAGGTTGTTATTTTTAGAATTACTGACTGTTCCTCCTGGGTTCCCTAGAGGCCTAGTATTTGCTGAAGACGGCCACACAGTATTAAATGACAATGAAGAAAATTTTGCAAAACTCAATCCTAGTAACAAAAATGTAGTAAACCTTTTAGAGTTATTGAACGTCGAACAGGATTTGAAAGGTTTGTATTTTTTTATTTAGTAGTATTTTTTGTCACTTTAAATTTTATTTTTATCTTAATTCTAAAGACATGAAAATTGATTTTAGATGTTTGGGATTCGGATTATTCAAAAGAAGTAAATGTGGATGAAGAGACGCCAACAGAGATACCCACTCTACCAGAAGAGGAAGAAATTATCCCCAAAGAGGCCCCTGTAATCAATATTAGCGCTTTGCCCCCTCCTAACGCTCTTAAAGGTAAACTAAAATTAATGTTTAAACAAAGGGAGGGGTTAAATAAAAAAATATAAAGATAAATTGAGTGTGAGATGTCATTTTAAGAGAAATTTAACGTTGATTTCGAAAATTAATAAAAATAAAGGTGATTCCATAAAAAAATATCGCTTTAACTTATGTTAAAGGTCAGAAATTTTAAGTGACAAATGACATTTAGTTCACAGTTGGATTTTTTATAAAAAGACTATAAAATTTACAGTGAAACCTCTCCTTATAGTTCAATGAATAGAGGCCAAAATAGGGGGGTTACCCTACAAAATGTCCGGTAGTTCGGAATTTTGGATATGTTGTTAAGCTCAGGAGGGTAGTTAAAAATCTGACTTTTCGTTACCCCCACCCCTGTGCTCCCTCCGCCATCTTGAGAAAACCATCAAAAATTGGCACTTTTTTTAGTTTTTTGCCATTAATTTCGTTCCACTACACTAAATCGCAATTAAAACAATTTTAAAAAATCACAAATTTTTTAAAATTGGTTTAATTTACCGGCGCCTGTGAAGTTATTACCATGAAACCAATCCGACTTTATTATACACCATTTAAAAGTAAATTTTATTATCTATAATAAAGTATAAAACACATTTTTTGATAAAGGGCTTGGTTTTTAAGAAAATCGAATAAAATATATAACAGAATTAATTTTTTTGGTGATTTAAAAAAAATTGTTTTAAATTAAGCACACCACTGGAGCGGTAAATATGAAATATTTTTTACCATGCTGCACAACGTTTAAAAGGAAATTTTATTATCTACAATTAAGTAAAAAACAATTTTTTTGATAAAGGGCATGGTTTTCAGAAAATCAAGTAATACCTGTGCAAAACATAATTTTTAAAAACATTAATTAAATGGCCCCCATTTACGGACGTCGCTGGCGGGTTCGTTGTAAGTCAAACCCCATCAAGTTATGCACCGTTGATAAGAGAATTTTACTGTCAATAAAGTGCATTATAGTATTTTTTTTAAATTAGGCTTAGTTTTTGAAAAAATTAGATAAAACTTGTAACAAAAATATTTTAATTTGTGATTTTTTAAAATTGGTTGAATTTACGGGCGCCTCTGTATTTATAACCATGAAACCAATCCGACTTTCTTGTACAGCATTTTAAAGGAAATTTTATTTGCTATAAACCTTGGTTTAAAAAAAAATCGAATAAATCATGGAGAAAACATGGATATTTTTTTACTTTTTTAAATTCCTTCAATTAACGGACGCCGCTGAAGAGTTTATAAATAGTTGAACCCGATCGAGTTGTACCTTTTTCAAAAGGAAATTTCATTGTCTACAATAAAGTATATTACACATTTTTCTCTTAGAAGCGTATTTTTTGAGAAAATTTGAGAAAACCTAAATGTTAGATTTTGGGGGGTCTGGGGGGGTTTTTGAAGAGGTGGTTAGTTTAAGGAGGTGTTTGGCCCCTAAGCTCTCTTACCTTTTTGTACGTCACTAAATTTACACAAAAAAATAAAAATAAATAAAAAACGTGCCGTTTAAAACACTAAATTTTAAAAAATTATTATTTTCTCTCTCCTCCATTACAATATTTAAAAATACATTTAAAGAATGGATTTTGTAGCTGATAAAATTCTCTACAAGATATGTTCTTAGAAATTTTACCCTAGAACAAAGTATTTCGGGGTTTATGCCGTCTAAAGTAGAAAAAATCTGAAAATTTGCCCAAGCACGTGATTTTAGTCATTTTTGGAAATTATCTAGCTTCGTTACTGCTGCTCGCAGAACAACCATAGTACCACCCAATTGTAGATAATTATATCCTCTAAAAAATTTCATATGACCCTTTTTGCGATTTAGTGTACTGGAACGAAGTTACAGGCAAAAAACTACAAAAAGTGCCAATTTTTGATGGAAGCACAGGGGTGGGGGTGACGAAAACTCAGATTTTTAACTACCATTTCGACCTTAATAACATATCCAAAATTCAGAACTACCGGACCTTTTGTAGGGTAAAACTCCTCTATTCATTGTACTATTACGGACACGTCTATTAAGCGGACACACACAAGCATTTGCCTATTTATTTATATGTAAAGTTCACTCCTTTAACCGGACACTCTAATAACCGGACGCGGACAATTTTTTCTGGTTAAAAAATTCTAAAACCTCCCTTAACCGGACGCGAACCTCTGACAACTGGACGGAGCGCTGCACAATATGGTTATAAATATTATGTAGTATGTTGGCAACAACGCACTCCGCAGCCGGGGAATTACCTCTTTCCGTTTTAATGCGCAGACTAAATAATGTCGTATTTACAACATAGTTTATTCGGCGGGACCGCTGTTTTTTATAAATTTTTATTGTTCAGTTGGGTAGTAATAGCTCTCTTTGAAATGGTGCCTAGTAAAAAACTTCTTGGTTTACGTGAAAAAATGGAAGTTATTAACGGTTCGGAGAAAGAACATCTATTAGCACGAAAGATCGCTGAAAAATTTAATTTCGGAAGAAATCAAGCAGCTGAAATTGTTAATAAATGTTTATATTAAAATTTCGCAGTTCTCTCTCTTAAGCGGACACCTTTAATAAGCGGCCAAAATCGACGAAACCGTGAGTGTCCGCTTATAGGAGGTTTCACTGTACATCAAAATAAAATTTTTATAAAAAAAAAAATAAATTAAAATAATAAAAGGCATTTAGTTCACAGTTGGATTTTTGATAAAAATACTTTAAAAAATAAATTTACACCAAAATGAAATTTTTATAAATAAAAAAAATTATAGACCCCCTAGAATAACTATATTGTTACGGGTTCTCCACAACAATTAAAACTCGCAATTGTTGAAAACGATACGTCAATTTATTCCGACAAATTATGTACAAAAACACGCACTTAAATTTACTAATAACTTGCTAATAATTCACTACTTTAATACGCCTATTAACTTCGCGTTAACATCTAGCGATCACTACCATTGGTTATCTCTGACTGCCCGATGCACGACGTCCGGCCCTATATATAAGGGTCTGCCTACTATTCGAGAATTTTCCATCCTTGTTCGATTCGGAATTATTCCACCCTTTTCTAGAACACGAACCAGTTTGTCACAGATAACGCAACTAAAACCTAGATTAAGAATACAACCATAAAATACGTCAACCTAATATTACACTAAACCTGAATAAATTCTAACTATAAAATTTAAATAACTTAAATTTGTAACAATATTGACATAGATTATACTTCACAGGTAGTGAATGGGCCATTCTACTAGACACCTCAAAGCCAGTAAAAGACTTTGAAAAGCAAATACCAGACATGGCCAAACAGTTCAACTTCGAGCTGGATACTTTTCAGAAATTGGCCATTTTGCAATTGGAACAACACAATCATGTTTTTGTCGCAGCACATACGTCAGCAGGTATGATTCTTTTGATAACATAATTGCTTTGTATGTATTAATGTTTTTGTTGAGTCTAGGCAACTTATAGTTTCATCTTGTTCTACCAAGGTATTTATTTTAAATTAATTAATTTGTTTTGTTTTGCTTTCCTGAATTTCTTTAATGCAGGGCTCTCAACACCTTCATATTTTACGAAAATGTTCATATTTTTAACTTTATAAAACTTCATATTTTTAGAAAAACCTTCATATTTTTCATATTTTCCCCAATGAAGAAACTTCAGTCATAGTGTGGAAATTTTCAATATTTTTCCTAGTCTTGAATTTTGAGTTCATTTTAGTTTATTATTAGTTTGTTGCCTCTGAGAAAGTCTGAGTAAAGTAGGGCTTTTTGCCTTTTGTTTTATTATTTTTATGTTTGTTGCATTTTTTATGTTAATTAGTTGTTTTTCTCATACATGGTTAGTTCTGAAAACGTCTAATTGAGCAGGACTTTTTCATGAATTTTATTCTTTTACTCTGTAATGTTGAGTTTTTTTTAAATGTTTGAGCTCGGAATAGGTATTTAAAGTATACCAAGTATATCATCGAGTATACTTAAGTTTTCTGTGTTACTAGATGTACAGGGTGTTTTGGTATATTTCCACAAAGGTCTACTGCACTTATTTCAAGAGATAGAATATAGGGTACCTATTTTCAAGAAATGTAGAGTAGGTCCAGTAGCATGTCGTGGATAAAAGGGCGGGGGGGGGGGGCGAAGACCTTAAGGGGCGCAAATATAGGTATGGGAGTCAAATAAATTAGAAACCTTTTTTTTTAAATAATAACACTATTAATTCTATTTTTTTCTCAAAGGACGCCAGGGGCGCCAAGCGCAGAGGGGCGGGGGACGTTCGCCCCTCCCCCTGGTCCCATATACGACACGCCACTGAGTAGGTCCCAAACCGCTGGAAATTGTAGATGCTAATATTTTAACAGTGGCTTTACCAAATGGCAGTTTATCATATATTTTTGAGTTTAGAAAGAAAATATCTATTTTTTTAAGTTAAATCATTAACATATTAATTTGTAGGATGTTCCGTAAGAGATTACAATGTTTGTGTTTGTGTGACCTTGGTTTAAAAATACGGAAACACCTTATACCTAGTTGTAAAATGTACCTTGTTTTTGTTTGGCCATATCCTATCCAGGCCTAATTCAACTTGAAAATGTTTGTTAATACTTTTCTTAATAAATAAAATTAAGAAATATATATTTTTGCTTAGTAAATGAGTTTTCCTAAAAAAAAGTTGGGTTTGATATAACAAGCCATTTGGTAGAGGGCCCAAAAAAAACTTAATTTTTTATTCATATTTCCCTCATATTTTGTTTTCTTAAGTTCATATTTTTCATAATTTTAATTAAAAAGTTCATATTTTTTATATTATTTTGCTCTTTATCTGTTGAGAGCCCTGTTAATGTCTAGAAGCTTAGCTTAGAGGGATAGGAGACTCTATGCTCCTTAGTTTTTTAATGGGCATCCGATTGCTCCAATAAAACATAGTAAGACTGCGATAAAATTGAAGGCGACAAATATAGACTGGTTCGGTTTGGTTTGACTACTGGCTATAAAATCATAAAAATTCAAAATATGAAAAAGATGGTCATAAATTTCACGCCGGTCGTAAAATATACGGCCGATCAGAGGTCAAGTGTCATAAAAAGTAATAAAATTCCATAAAGTCATAAAATTTTACATTGGTCATAAAATTTTAAGAAGCCTCAACAATCTATCTGTGAATTTAACTCAGCCTAATCTCTCTGACCAACAAGCAGAAATGCCTTGTGTTTTTCTTTGCCTTTAAGTTATAAAAAATTATAAAATTTAAAAAAGTCCAAAAACTGATGAATTATTCTTTCTGTCCTATGAAAAGTTATAAAAAACATAACTTTTTAAAAAGCTCAAAATGTCATAACATTTGGAAAAAAAATATTTTAATATTATTTAAAAATTGTGCCTTCAGTCAGCATAGAAGAAATGGAATCGTTATGTTTAAATTATCAGAGCATAAAGTAGTTGCACTTCTTTTTAAGTAAAAAAAAAACGGAAAACTTGTAAATTCATTTTTGTTTGTCTCAAAGTTACACGCCTGTGAAATTTATATGGAGAGTATGCAGAAGGCTGCCGAACCACTATGACAAAACAAGCGCGAAAATACGGATAACTTCTTCATCTGTTGGCTTACGGGCCCAAGCCTGCATTCAACAAGGAGGTGGACATTTTGAAAATATTAATTGACCTTTTCTTAAATAAAGTTATTATTTTATTTACTTTACGAATTTATTATTATTGTTGTCTTAAACTAATATTTATAGGCGTGTAACTTTGAAACAAATAAAAATGGAACGAAACGGAACACCTTGTATATTATCAAATACCAAATTGCAAATAATGCAAGGACCTAAAACTATAAACAACAAGTGAAATTAAAGAAAGAAAAATAAGAAAAAAGTTTTTGCTTCGACCGGGACTCGAACCCGGGATCTCTTGCTCTGTACGCAAACATTCTAAACATTGAACTACCGAAGCCATACATAAATTTTCGGAAAACTGTCATCTATGCAGGCTGCGGTGTCTCAATACAAGAACGAGAAATTCTCAGGGTATTAACTCGACCAAGTCATCCAACTCTTTAATTCTTCTTTCCCACTGTCAAAGCAAAAATTTTTTTCTTATTTTTCTTTCTTTAATTTCACTTGTTGTTTATAACCTTGTATATTGTTGTATACCTAGATATTTTGTGTATTTTTAGGGAAAACCGTAGTAGCCGAGTATGCCATAGCTCTCTCTCAAAAACACATGACTCGCACCATTTATACTTCACCTATCAAGGCTTTATCGAATCAAAAATATCGAGACTTCAAGGAAGAATTTAAAGATGTTGGATTAATAACTGGAGATTTTCAGGTTCGGCAGCGTTTGAAATTAAAGGGCGATTATGTATAACAAAAACATATCGTCGGTCCAATCCAAAGTCACGAATGTGCAATTTTGCAAAGCCAAACAACGAATGTGCATTTTTTTGAAAAACATTACAAACATTTTAAATTTTCAACCGACATTATTTGTTGTTTTACAAAAGTAAACCTTTCAATAGTGGTTAAGTACCACAAAATGAAATCTCTATTTTTCGCAATGTCTTCAATGTTTAAAACGCGTTTTTCTCAAAATATCAATTATGCACATTCGTGACTTTGGCATTTTACCGACGATATATTTTCCCATATTTAGGATCAAGGCCAACACAAAAATAGAGGCCACGACCCTGAAAAAATCAGCTGTTCTCCCGGGGCTGAATTTTACATTGGGTCTTATGGGAGGCCAGACGTTTTTTCAAAATGGCACTACAGATTTTCGCAAAATTTCAGTGAAATATTCTCAGACACCATCCCGATATTCCACCCAAGGTTTGTAAGGAAACAACATGATTAAAAGGTTAAAATCTTCAAGATTAGCATTCCTTATTTTGAATTCAAATTACCCGCCATGTACCACATGCCAACTGTTATATTTGACATGTATTTGACTTTGTCATATGTGATTGTCACATTCGCTTCTGCTTTAAACTTAATTTTTGTGTGAGCTAATGAAGCGGCTATGAAAAATTAGGGCTTAGTATACATTTAAAAAAAATTGTTCTGCCAGAATAAAGTAAAAACAATCTCAAAAACGGCTTTATTTAACAAAAAATCAAATATCCATGAACCGTCATTCCAACTTCAAAATTTTAAAGACAATCAGCTGTGTCGTAACGTGACCATCAAAAAAAAATCAGTCCCGGATGTGACTTCAACAAAGTGGAGGATCGTGGCCCGTCCATTTTGATAGCCCTGTTAGGATTTAAACTTCATATAATTTTTGAGATAACTTTTTGACAGTTATCAGCTGTTTACCATAACAAATAGCATAGGCCAACGAAAAAAAGTTGTCTCAAAATTAATGATATGAACCATACTCTACACCCTATATCATTATTTTTAAGACAACTTATGGTTATGGTAAACAGCTGATAACTGTCAAAAAGTTATCTCAAAAATTATGGTATGGAGTTTAGATTGAATTCAACGGTTTTATATTAAACAGGGTGATTCAAAAGTAGGCTGTGTCATGTTGGGGGCTTAATCCTTGTATAAAAACAAGGCCAAAAGTTCCTACTGATATGCGTGTGAAAATGCTTCCTCAGGGAGCTACGCCCCTTTAAATAGGACACCTTAAAGACGATTTTTTTGCTATCACTTTAAAGCCTTTTACAATTAAATTTTCAAAATTGGTTAAACATTTGATGGTAAATAAGATTCTAAATTCAAAATTTAAGGATTTTTTTTCAGTGGCGTCTGCTTGGGAGGGTAAAAGTAAAAACTACTAAAAACATTGATATTTCTTTTACTCTTTAGGTTATTGCGATTTTGTTTGGAAATTTAAAATTTTAAAAGTTTTTTACGTAAAAAATGTAGTTTACTTCAATTCGATAGAGCATACCGTTTACGAGAAAATCGACTTTGAACATTTTCTGATTTGTGTATGTTTTTTGATGAAAATTAATATGCATTACCATAGAAAAAAAAACACATATTTAAATTTTATTGAACAATTTAGAGAAAATATTTAAAATTATTGCCATTAGCGTCACGATAAGCTTCTGATCTTTTTATTAAAATACGATACACACGAGGTGGAATTCGTCTTTAAGGTATTCTATTCAAAGGAGCGTAGGTTCATTCATTTTTAGGCAAGGATTACACCCCGGAAAGGATGGTGCTTATATACTTTTGAATTAACCTGTATAGTTGATTTATTGAAAGTTGAAAGCTTTACCTGATATTATTTAAAAATTTAGAGATTAATTATTAGGGCTAGACGAGAAATATGTAGATAAATTTATTTTAATGTTTATGTTATTTAAGTCCTGTAATGATTTATGATTTCGCAAATATTTATGGATGAAAACAGACTTACGTAAAAATACGTGTAGACCTGAAAATGGTCCCGTAACGAGAGGACGTCACTCCAATGCTGCTTTCTCATAGGTCAGCCGCGCGGCCATATTGCCTACGTCACTAGGACTTTGTCACGGCGCGGGAAATTTAAATTCGTGTGTTTATCGTTTCACTAATATGCAAACACCATGTTATGCCCGCAGTAAGAAAAACGATAAATGCAATGGACTGTATATATTTTAATTATTGAAAGCGCGAACAAACATAAATATATTGATATGAAATTACGAAATAATTAAAAGGTCCATAGGTTAATTGTGGGTACCACACAACGGAAATCAGATACAAAGCACTCACCAGTTTGCAGCCAATTTCTCCACTTCCAAGGGGCCCCTATCTGGATCTAATGATGTCACCACGTAGCTGAAGGGCTGAAGTTTCTAGTTCTATGCTTCAGTACACCAAAATCGAGCACTTTCAAGTGTAGAAATTTGAAATAGTTGGAGAAAGTAAATTAACACGCCATTTCTCGAGGCGGTCGAAAAAAGGATCTCACTGATTCTTGGTGCGCATGTCCAAAAATGCGCGAAAATGCACTCTGTCCGTCATTCAATTGTGTGGTTTTAAAATTTACAAACACCGCGAAATTTAGCGGGAGCTAACACACCACATTTATGTTTCTTGTTTTTTAGATGAATCAAAAAGCGTCTTGTTTGATTATGACCACCGAAATTCTAAGATCGATGTTATACTGTGGCAGTGATATCACAAGGGATTTGGAATACGTCATTTTTGATGAGGTAAGTGACAGTTAACAGTGTTCTATATACTAACCTTGATAGAGGTCCCCCACTTATGCGTATCCGATCCAAAGTCCTCGGATAAACTCTAGAGCCTTGGATCGGCAACGTGGCAAGTTTTAGCCAAGTCCTTGGTCTTAGGGTCACTGCATCCTGGAAGCCTGGAGACGCCAGTGACCCTACCTTGGTCTGCGAGAGCGACGGCATCTCGTGACAGTATGAAAAGGTATTCATAGCAGGTATTTTCATGGGCGCAGTCGATCGTCTAAAGCTATGTTAGTCTTTGCTACCAATTAAATTCTGTGAATTTAATAGTTCGCGGACGTTTGACTTAAGTTTCGTTATTTTAGGTGCATTACATAAACGATAGAGAAAGAGGTCACGTGTGGGAGCAAGTACTCATTATGCTACCAAAGCACGTTTGTGTGGTACTTCTTAGTGCCACGGTACCGAACACCATAGAATTTGCTGATTGGTGAGTCTTGTGAACATTTTTTAAAAACGTGGCTGCGCGTTTAAATGACAGCTGATATTAGCTGGATAACAACTAACAGGTGTCCACATATTTTCACAATTTATCTCCTACTTTAATCCACTTCGACAAATCATTGTCATTTCATTGTCAAATCATGACACTGTCCTGTTCCATTCGCAGCCAACGATAAAGACCAGCCATAGCGCGTTATAAGCAAGTCGGCGGTCACGTGATCTTAGGAGTCCCAGGATTCTTATTGTATTGCTTAATATATTATATGTTTTTACACAATTTAAATAAATTAACAAAAAATTTTTGTTCTTTTATAGGCAAAAATTGAAAAAAATATTTTGTTGATATATGTGTTTACTATGGATAAAAGAACTGAATCTATAAAATAAAAAATTATACAAAATTTGCACTCTAATATCTTCTGGTACATATATTAGGTACATAATATCGTTAGTAACTTCAAATCTATACAAGTCTTTTAAAATTGGACATAACAAACCTAAGCTTTGAGTTTTTAAATTTTTCTTTGAGTATCATCTTTGTCTGTGTTCTTATTCAAAGATTACATGCCCTTAAACTAATTTTTTCAAGATTTTACAATAGTTTTTCTCCACAAAAACACTCGCTAGAGTTATCTAAAGAAAATTTTTTAATATAAAACATTTCACAATAATTTATTCAAAAGAAACAAGTGATTTTGTGAATAAGTGAGATGGTTTTCACGTTCAATAAACTGAATGTATTGGTCGTCAATAATTTTTTGAAAAATTACCCAGGACAAAGTTTAATATATATTTCATCAATGTGTAAGTTAACTACCAACTCATGTTCTTTTAAAAGCTGTATCTTACTTTTTAAATATTGCACACTACCGGAGATATTACTATCTGTTAGCGATATTTTACAAATCAGTTTTTTAATATTGCGAGGGTGCAGAAGACATATTACCTTAGTTTTGTAAATTGACATGTATGCACTGGATGACTGGATAAACAAAGATACATCCAACATTAAATTGTATCCACAATATCTTCGATTCTTAGGTGACCTTTTCAAGAGACTTAATTGTTCAATAAGAAATGACAATTGAACACATTTTTCACTCTCACTATCAAAAATGTCACTTGTCCTCAATATTTGATAAAACTTTTGATTTCTTATGTTTCAAGAGTTTCTTGTATTGCAGTTTCCAGTTGTTGCCTTTCGACATCAGCTAATCGAACAGTAGATACAGGTTGTCTACTTAGGTATTTCGGAACATTTTCAACCCTCCATTTACAACACACTTATCAAACCACATAACCTGCTCGTTAGGCAAATGTTTGATGCAAACTTGTGGACGTTTTAAGATACTTAAATCATTAGAAATTTTTCGGTTTCAGTTTTATACCTAGTTGGACCGACAACCAACAACACTACACGTTCGCGGCATTGTTGTCTTTTTCGTGGGCTGCGTTATTTTAATAACGTTGATAAAATTCACATAAAATTCATGCCCGAATTAAAAAAAAATCGACGTAAACAAACATACCAAAATTGAAAACACAGATGTTTTATAATGACAGCTCGCCGGGAGGCGTTTTTTTGTGAGACTCCTATGGTCACGTGATATTTCCGCGCTCGAACCGGTCTTTCACGTGGGCTGCGGTTCCATTTAAATAATCTGGTTAGATAAAAGCGTGAAAACTCGACGGTTGATGCAATGTGTCCTCTCACCGCGACACTTGTTTAAAAAAAACAAGGCTTTAAAAGGTGAAAACGGTATCTTGATATGATCAAGTCGTTTTCAGGCTACGAGGGGTTTTTCAAAATTTTGCATTTTGGGAGAGGATTTGGTATTGGTATATCACACTCAATATTATATTTATTTTGCGAGAACTGTCAAAAATGTCAAATGTCGTATTTGAATGAATTTCGGACATGATGGCGGTTCGGTCAAAGAAACAAAAGTTAATCGCAGCGTTGTGAACCAAGGCCAACACAAAAATAGAGGCCACGACCCTGAAAAAATCAGCTGTTCTCCCGGGGCTGAATTTTACTTTGGGTCTTATGAGAGGTCAGACGTTTTTTTATGATATCTTCAAAATAGCACTACAGATTTCCGCGAAAATTAAGTGAAATATTCTCAGACACCATCCCGATATTCCACCAAAGGTTTGTAAGGAAGCAACATGATTAAAAGGTTAAAATCTTCAAGATTTAGCATTCCTTATTTTGAATTCAAATTACCCGCCATGTACCACATGCCAACTGTTATATTTGACATGTATTTGACTTTGTCATATGTGATTGTCACATTCGCTTCTGCTTTAAACTTAATTTTTGTGTGAGCTAATGAAGCGGCTATGAAAAATTAGGACTTACTATACATTTAAAAAAAATTGTTCTGCCAGAATAAAGTAAAAACAATCTCAAAAACGGCTTTATTTAACAAAAAATCAAATATCCATGAACCGTCATTCCAACTTCAAAATTTTAAAGACAATCAGCTGAGTCGTAACGTGACCATCAAAAAAAAATCAGCCCCGGATGTGACGTCAACAAAGTGGAGGATCGTGGCCCGTCCATTTTGATAGCCCTGTGTGAACATGTCTCCACACAAACGGCAACACTGCGTCAAGCATCACCCCGGGTTGCACGGGATTTCAACAGATGGCGTTAGTTGCCAATGCCTTAATAAACATTTCCTCTCTAGCTTACGACGCAAAATAACTTCATACACTTGTTTGTAAGTACTATAAAACAAAATCAAGCGTATTGGTGGTACAGTCTTATCTAACCTAATCTCTTCATGTACAAAAACATTTTAGGTTAGGTCGAACTCATCAAAGAAAAGTCTATGTAGTCACTACATCGAAAAGGCCAGTACCGCTTCAACACTTTTTGTACACTGGCAGGGGCGGTAGTACCAAGGATAACAGATTTATGATTTTGGACGCTGAGACATGGAAGACCGAAGGGTATGTAATATTATTACTTCTTTTTAATATTGTTGCTATTGGCGATTTGAACAATGGCAAATACGAGCGGCATATTCTTTGTTCAGTACCACTGACATTCTTGATGCCAATTCATTTTTTTTTTCAATTTATTTCTAGGAACATATTATAAAGGCTACCCTCCCAGAACAAATCACATTCCTAAGGACACAAAGTCGGGCAAAGATTTAGAATATACAGGGTGGGCCAAAAAAAATTGGCTTTCGAACTATACTACCGATTTTAATAGGACAAACTGTTCTTTCGAGAAAACTAATCAAGCTTCGATTTAAAATTTAGATTGTGATATTTAAAAAGTAATCAATTTTCGCCATAATAAGTACTTAAAATGAATGCAGATTGAACTGACAAGGTAATCGTATAATTCGCAAAATAATGTTTGAAACAAAAATAATTATCTTGGGAGCCACTAAGCCGATTTAAATGATTCGTTGTGCATATCGAAAATAAAGCTTGTCTACAATCTCAAATAAAAGTCAGAGACACTTAAATAAATTCAAATCGTGATCAATTACCTGCAACGCGCAGTTTATTTTATTAAAATCGGAGAAATAGTTCGAAAGTTTGATACATCAGGATAATGTAAAAAAATAAACATTACTAAGAAAAAATTTGCTAGGAAATGGTGAAAAGCAATGATATTAGCACAAAGAAGATGAAAGTTGATTTAAATTATATTGCAGTTATTTAATTTTGATATTTTTTAAACTATTTAGTTTCCTGGTATATTTTCTCATAGTCATGTTTATTTTTTAACACCATCTAAAGGTAGACGTTTTTTCCAAAAAATTTGCTTTCAGAACTTGAGAATTTTTGGATGAAAATGGGGCTTCTTTTTAGGTTAAAAATTAAATAAAATGCAAAATACATATTTGATTTATAATATTTTGGAGAACAGAAAAGGTTGTGTTTTCACCAAATTTCGTAAAAAAACAAAAAAGTGGAAGATAAAAATCAAAAAGGAAAAAAAACGGATTTTCCGATTTTTCTCGGAATATTTTAGATTATGTAAAAAACTGGTTCATACAAAAGTTGCAGATATTTTTTTCCACCCCTAAACCCCATTTAAACCTATTTCGGATTTCATTTTTCCAGTTGGCAGCGATATATTTCTTTTAATTTCCAGTGTTTATTCTGTTATTAATTTTTTACCTTACAAAAGGTGATTGCACTGTCTATGTGCTTGGTTCGCGAGCAAAAAAAGTATCCTGGATTTATTAAAAATTGTTATGGAAAACACCTTGAAAAACAATATACCTACGAAGGTATAGAAAAACTTATTTAGATCTTTTGCTTCTCAAGGTATTTTAAGGCGAAAAACTCTTTGGAAAAGAACCAAAAAGAGGTAGAAGCCAAAGCCGCCAAAAATTTTGCCAAGCCGAAATACGAGAGCCCCCACATGTTTCTTAACGCTTCTCAAGAAAAAACTTTATGGACTGCTTTGGTAAGATTTTTCCCTTACCCCCAATTGAAAGAATTTTTCAAAATCCCCTATTAACCTTCTTAGCCTGCGCAGAAATGCCTTTTTTTTTAAATAACGCCGAAAGTGTATTATTTGGTCATATTTTAACCTATCTTAAGCAATCTCGTTGTGACGTCTGTCCGTGTGTGCGGTGTACAGCGTGTCCCATTTTCGATGGGATTAAATGGGAAACTCGGTTATTAGAAAAGATATCGATTTTCTGATTGCTCCTTACCGTGCCGTTTTTTAGTTTTCAGATTTTAGCTATATCCCGTAGTTTCGCTAATACAGGGAGTTTTTGAATAAATTGCAATTTTTAATAATTCCTTATATCTCGCTCATTGTGCTAGATATTTACATTCTTTAAAAAAAATTTATGGCAACTTTTTTAAGAGAAAATAATGACGTTCAATCATAAAAAAATTAAAAACGGACCTGGATTATTTTATTACTATTTTGATTGGTTTCATACTATTATTATCACAAAATAATAAACATTTAATACTTTTTTTGTTTTAAAAAAATATATTTAATATTTTTAAAAGAAATTTTGTGTGAACCTGGAAATTTCCAACATAGTGGAACGATTTTTAGTTTAATTGTTTAGATACTTGGCAAACTAAAATGGTTTTACGTTAATTTAAAGATTGGTTTGAATAAAGTCTAGGACAAGTACAAAAAAATAACGAATTACAAAAAATAATAACTAATTTTTCTTTAATGACATAAATGTTCAAACTGATTGCCGTTATGTGTAAGACATTGTTGGCATTTTTGAGTAATTTTTCTTAACGCATTTTGCATAAAAATATTTCTGCCATTTAAATATTAGCCTTAGTAGTAGCTTGAATAAATCAGTCAAACATATCACATTTTTCAAAATCTGGATATCGTCCATTTCTAGCATTTTAGAATAATTACAAAACTGACAAGTAAACAAACAAACAAATAATTAATAAATTTTTGTAACTTTTTAACGCTTTTACTTTATTTATAAATTTTTTAATTGACGTTTTAAAACAGATAAACTAAAAATCGTTCAACGAGTTTGTCTTGCAATTTTTAATTTATATTTACGTTGGAAATTTCGAGGTTCAGGCGATTTTTTTTTTAAATATTAAATATAATTTTTTTTAAACTTAAATCAAAGAAATATTAAGATTTTATTATTTTAAAATAATAACAGCATGAAACCAATTAAAGGAGTAATAAAAAAATCCAGGTCCGTATTTAATTTTTTTATAATAAATACCATATCTCAAAAACTAAACAATATTTCAAAAAATTGACGTCATTATTTTGCTCTAAAAAAAGTTACCATAGAAAGGTTTTTACAGAATAAAAATATCTTGCAAAATACGCGAAATGCAAGGAATTATTAAAAATGCAATTTTTTCAAAACTCCCTGTATTAGCCAAACTGGGGTATAGCAAAAATGTCATTACACCATTTTTAAGGGCTCAAAAAAAGAGCACGGTAAGGTGCAATCAGAAAATCGATATCTTTAATAACTACCGAGTTTCCCATTTAATCCCATCGAAAATGGGAATATAGTAGAACACATTTTTCTCAATAATTTGTGTTATAACCAAAAACTATATAAGAGCTTTTTTTTCTGAGATATTTACAAAAAACTGTTTTTAAGTATAGCATAGAGTTTGCTTGGAGTGTGCTAATGGGCTAGGAAGGTATCAGATCCGTCATGGATCCATTTATTTTTTGTAGGTAGACCATCTTAGGCGAAAAGACTTATTACCAGTGGTAGCTTTCATCTTTTCAAGGCAAAAATGTGATAAAAACGCCGAAATATTGACAAATTTGGATTTAACCACTGAAAAAGAAAAATCACAGATTGGCAATTTTTTCAACAGATGTATAAGGTAAGACCTGATTCATAGTTCAATTAGAATTTCAAATCTTTAACAACACATAGCTTTTTGTTTAAAACTCGTAAACAATGATTAAGCGCGCATAATTTATAAAAAAAACCAAAATATAAAAACAAAATTTGCAAAAAAATATTTAGTACAAATGACAAAGCAAATAAATGTAACCGAACGAAAAATATAACGTAGTGTCACGACGGGCGCGTAACATAAAGTCAAACCAATATTTCCCAAATAATTAAAAAGGAACTTAATAATTATTATTAACATATTTATTAACTTTTTGGGACAACCTATAAGTCGATATAAATCGATTGACGTCAATAACTATTATTGCAATTTGGCAGAAATAGTTTATAAATTCGCGGGCAATGCATATTTCCGGGCTTTTTTCTGACAGAGACTCGGGAGAACTAAATTTTCCGCGAGGCGTCGCCTCGCGGATCTAAAGTTTCGGCTTTTTCCCTATAACGAACGTTAAGACCGAGTGAGTGCGGGCGGCCACATCGAGTAACGTAATCGACTGACGATAATTTGGGCGTGAACTGGGGTTCCTAGATAACCAGCCGGCCGCAAATCCTGTTGTTTCCAGGTAAGTCCGGGTGTCGCCCCCATAGCCAACTCACCAACCTTTGTTGTATCAGTTATCGGTTCTTAGTTTTATAATACATCTTTTAACCCCCTACAGGTGTTATTTAATCGGCATCCCTTAGTTTTTAAACAAAGATCTCCGTCGGCTCGAATCGAAATAACTCCGTTAGATCAATTCGACCGGCGCGGTATCATTTAAACAAATTGTTAATAACGAATAGTATCGGGGTTGTAAGGTAGTGGCTGGTAATTAACGACCGGGCAATACCTGTAACCAGCGCCGGCCCCCCCAATTCGTGACAGTAGAAAACTGAAGTTATCAAATTTTTTTTATCAAAATCTAAAATGTAGAAACCGTGGAGGGCACTGCCAACTGCGTCACTATGGCCGTAAAAAAGAAGGCGATTAGAGTATAATATACGTAAGGACTCCACTACTATACTTTTTAAAAATAATTTAAAAAAATTCGTATTTTTTAAAAAATTATAGCTCTTTCCTCTTTTCGGGAGGTCGAAATCGTCAAATGATCGGAAACGGATCCTAACCTGCCCGGGCACGCCCCGGATACGTTTGCGATTAATTGACCACGGTTAGGGTATACTTACTTTATGTTAACAGCGATTTGGACCTTCCAAAAGGAGGACAGGGGAGATATAATTTCAAAATCCTGTTAAATATTTTTTCTATACATCCTATAATTTCATACTAAGACGTAGAAATGGCAACAGTAAAGAGCCGGCCCTCTCCATAGCGCTATGTGATGAAAGAGTATCTCATTCCTTTCTTCATCTAAGGCCATAGCTGACGCAGCTGAGGGTAGCCTCTACCGGTAGAACAGCGAATCATTGCTAGATTTTTTTACGTTTTACTTTTCTTTAAAGTATTTTTTAATACATTCAGTTTTCTACAAGTTTTTTTGTTATTGTAAATTCGATTTTTACGAATTATATTTTGAGGTATTAAATTTCTTTAAAAACCTTTTGTACAACTTAAATTTTCTACATTTTGAGGGGACTCAATGATTGACTAGAAACAAAATTTCGGACTTTCAATGTCTTTATTTATTTTAAATACGTTTCATCATATAATTTAACCATTACAGGATAAGTCCTAATCTTTATTCAAAGATTCGGAAAATTTTGTCGAGATTTTAAAAAGGATCGAATTAGATCCCGGCGATAAAATTGTAAGTTTGGATGTAGAAAGTCTTTACACCAACGTGTCAGTGAATAAGTCACTCAGTATCATCAAAAGCAAATTACAAATTGATGATACACTTTACGAGAGAACAACGCTATCGGTGGAGGGAGTGATGGATCTGTTATAAAGATGTTGATTTTCGTTACTTTTGAATACTCGTTACTAATCGTTACTCGACTACTAAGTAATCATTTTATATATTCGTTACTATCGTTACTTTGATTACTGTAACTGTATTTAATTCAATCATACATTTACTTATAGGTATATTTTTGTTGTTGATATTATGGAAATATTCAATTGAAATTTTCAAAATGCGGGCTAAAATTTAAAAAATAAAGGTAGCAATTGCGTAGGAACTGTTCTGTGTACAACTTTGTTTTAACAATCTAATGCCTTACATACAAAAAAATACATACTTAAAATCTAAAATTAAATCAAAATAGACAAAAATATACAAAAACTTTCAACAAAAATAAAAAAATACATTCTGTATAATATGTAGATTGTAGATACTACATATTTAAAAAACATATCTTAAAATAATTTAAAAATCTTGGTTGTAATGTAAAAAAGGATTATTGTTACTTTTTACAGATACAATTTAAATACGTTAGTTACTTAAGTTATCATAGTTACTCCCTGATTTTGGATTACCGACTTTCGAGTGATTACTAAATACTAAAATAATCGAAGGAATCAAAGTAACGAAAGTAATCATTTAATTTTCGGATTGGTATTCGTTACTCCGTTATTTGTCGAGTAACGAGTAATCGAGTAACGAATAGTTACTTTTTCTACACTTCTAATTTGTTAGAGCTCTGTCTCCCTAACTTTCAAGTCAGCTGACACCAGCTGAGGTACAATTATAAAAATTGAAGGTTTGATTGGTTTTATCATGTAGGTTTTTCAAAACGTCATTCCTAAGATAAAGTATAGAAAGTTTATAAACTAAACTTTTCTCTTTTTTTTTAAAGGTTTATTTATAAACAAAAAGCAAACGAAAAATGTATTTAAATAAATGCAAAAAAATAGTTAACGTTTTGCGTAAACGAAACACTGGGACAAACTGGATCATATCTGATTTTTTAGGCATTTAAAAGAGCCCGACCAGCAGATACCTCAAATCAAAAATATGCAAGGCATCCTTAAGAGAGGCGTAGGAGTACATCACAGTGGCGTACTTCCAATTGTCAAAGAAATCGTGGAAATGCTGTTCCAAAAGGGACTTATAAAAGTATGTATTTTCTACTTTGTGTGTATTATCCATTTTAATGAGACTTTTTTATTTAAAAAAAAATATAGAAAATAGGTGGTTGCTATAGCAAAAATAATAATATTATTAAATGCGTGTCTATACTTGATGTTGTATTAAAGTGGCACCGCGTCATCAAAACCGTGATGGGCGGGAAGGGAGTAGAGGGGTACATACAGTGGCCCGCACTTCCTGTAATTTTTTTATTGGTATTTATTCCCAAAAGGAGACACTGCACTAATTAGTCATTAGCTTACTATTTTACTTGCTTTTTATTTATGTCTTCTTCGAAACGATTTTATTAGAAAGGAACATATATACTCTTGTCTGGTTGTTACGAACATATTGATTTAGCTGGGATTTGACGTTGTCTATTCGTTGTTGTTTTGACTGTTTTAATGTCAAACAAATTGGGACCGACTTTTTACAAAACAAATTACCGTTTTTGCAACTAAATCAATATTTGCGCACATTTTAATATAATTTTGGATTCTCTTTTATGTTTCGGATCTTTATTTATTAGGTAAGTACCTATTTTATCTCTCTTTTAAAAGGTCTCGGTGTTTTATTATAGACATATAAAGCGGCACACTGCAGGTACAAAGTGAAACAACAATTTTTTGAGACTTCTTTACTTAGATTTTACCACAAAATTTGGTTTACCATAGCTATGACGTGCCATTTATATACAACTTCAACTATAGAAAATGTGGAAGTGCTAAGAAGGATGGTCGCAGATAAGAAAAAAAGTAATTTATTTAGTATTTTAGAATGTACCATTGGGCGGCGCTAAAATGTTCAGGGGGGTTAAACGGGACCATGACCCCTGAAAAAATATCTTTCTATAGATTCCTAGTATTATTTTGCATGCTCAATGACTTACGTGTAGCTTTATTTGAGTTTCAAAATTTCAAGTTTAAACTTGATAACAAAAACTGCAATTGCATTTACTAACGGGTCTACAGTGCTGCAATCCTAGGTCTACAAGTATAGATTTTGGTTGAAGGTTTAACTTATTTTTGCAGTGAATACAATAGTTTTTAATATTTAATTGTTCATAAATACCTTGCGATATGGGTCATCTTTTTTCGTTGTAACAAAGACATTATTTCCTCACAATGGTTAGAAATAAATAAAAATAATATAATATTTTGGTTTAAAAATGGTAGCCATATTTAAACCTCCGAACGTTACTAGGAAATGTCGGAAAACGGTGTAAATCAGTGTCAGCTGTCCGCTATATTTTACATGCTAATTTTTTAGAAAAGTTTAATAGGGTAATGCATTTACAGATATAGTTTTAAGTTATTTATGTATTATTTAGCTTTGAAAATTTTTGTTTATAAGTTTTTTTATCAGTCATGGATTATTTCTACGGTTTTTAGAACTTTAAACCACCCCCTCAGGGGTGGTACTACAATTTAAGAGTATTTTTAACGGGAATCCTACGACTGCACGGACTAAATTTCCAAAAATTATATTTCGTTACAAATTTTTTATGTGGTTTTTCTTTCTTTCTAAAGTTAATTTAAATTTATATGAGATGAAACTACAAAACATATTGCACATTAGGGTGGACCAAATCTTTGCAGTTATTTGACCTGTGAGTATTAAAAAAATACACTTAAACCGGTCGGTATCAAGTCTATAGACTTGATACTTCAACCCGGTCTAAAATGCTAAGTTTTAAGGTCTTAGTAAATACTGGTGCAAGAGTTATAAAGAAAAAACATCTTTAACACTTTGTGGACTGGTAACGCGGCGTTTTCGGAGCACAATAAGTCAACGAATCTTCCGTCGTCTTTTCTATATGACATTTATGAACACTCTTTATATTTTTTCCTAGATTTTATTCGCTACGGAAACGTTCGCCATGGGTGTCAACATGCCAGCAAGAACTGTTATTTTCGACAACGTTAAAAAACACGACGGAGTTGAAACGCGAAACTTACTACCAGCAGAGTACATTCAAATGGCCGGCAGAGCGGGGAGGAGGGGAAAGGATGCAAAAGGTTAGGTTTTATAGCCTATTTAATTTATATTTTCTTCAAAATATAGAGCAATAATTAATAATAGAGGCAATTTTTTTTTAGTTTTTGTTCGATATTTTGAAAACCTTTGTAGATGAATTTCTATACAGCAATCAAAATTAATTGAGACACTTTACAACTCTCTACTCAAAAAATTAAACAATTAAAACATTTGATAGATAGTTACATAGGTATGACAACAAATACAATTACGGCATTTGTTTTGCAGCCAACTAAGTGAAAAACTGTTTTTTTAATAAATTCATGTTTTCTGTCATCCAAAGGTGTTTGTCGTTATACACAGTTGAAAAGCGCCGTTATTCTCTATTTAATGACGTATAATTCCAATATGGGGGCAATAAGAAATAACAAAGTTAAAAAAAATTTTTATGACGTCATTCGATTGGTCGTAGTTGCTAATACCAAACGAATAAATTTTGCGTACCAGATGGCGACGACATTTTAATTTTTCCAAAGGCACACTGTTTAGAATTTGCTCGTTATTTTGAAAACCCCTGTAGATATTTTTAATTTAGTTATAGATTTTGATTGGGTTTGAAATCGCGAAACTTTTATCTAATTTAACAAAAGTATCTTTTATCGTTTTCGAAATGCCGATGTAGACACCCTATAGAGGCCAGTTTTTTAAAGTTGTCGCAATACCAATATAAATATAAAAATAAATATATTTTATAGGTACTGTGATAATTCTTTGTAAACTGATGATTCCTCCAGAAACTGATTAAGAGCAATGATGTTGGGTCAGCCAAGCAAACTGGTCAGCCAGTTCCGACTTACTTATGGAATGGTAAGTACAGATTGATTGAAATTGGGCTCTTTTGGGGGGTTGCAGGTACTCCCAGGTTGGAAGATAGAGGAAAACTGACCCCCCCTTCGCGACGAAAATTAAAAGGAGGAAACCGTTTGTTGATATATTAAACCGTTTGTTTAAAAGTTGTAGACAATGATTGAGTAGAAACAAAAATTTCTCACTTGCATTTTTTTTACTTATGTTAAATACGACTATTCGGTAATTAAGGGTGATCATTTGACCACGCATGATCTGCTAAACCGGATTTTTCGATTTACTCTAACCCATTAACGTGTTAGGATACGTTAATGTTCTTACCTGAAGAGGGCGGTTCGTTTCATCTACATATGATTTACCACAATTACACGGGATTTGGTAAGTTACAAAACTCATTATCATATTTCTCGATGAAAACACTGTTTTAATAATATAGTGTTTACAAGACGCTAGCCCTACCAAGTCCACTTCCAATACCTGACTTCGCATGCGTAGATCTACCAATATTATTTACCTCATGTATTAGAATAGATGTACAGGGTGATTTTCACTTGAATGATTCTAACCACATGAAAATCGAAAGTTTCAAAAACCTAACCTAACGAAACCTAATCAGATCTAACCGAACCGAACCAAAGCACACTAAACCAATATTTTTTTTCAAAAAAAAACTTTCCTGACTTCCTACCCGGGATCCTAGAGAATGTGAATCCGAACCGAACCTATCCAAACCTAACCCTACCCAACGAAACCTAATTAGCAGTACGTGTTGTAGTTTAGTTTGGTTAGGTTAGGTTTGGTTCAGTTTAGTTAGGTTCGGTTTGGTTCGGTTCGGATTCACATCCTCTAGGATACCCGGCAGGAAGTCAGGAAAGTTTTTTTTTTGAAAAAAATTATTGGTTCAGTTTCCTTTGGTTCGGTTCGGTTAGATTTGATTAAGTTTTGTTAGGTTAGGTTTTTGAAACTTTCTATTTTCATGTGGTTAGAATCAATCAAGTGAAAATCGCCCTGTATTCATCTATTCTAATACATGAGGTAAATAATATTAGTAGATCTGCGCATGCGAAGTCAGGGATTGAAAGTGGACTTGGTAGCGCTAGCGTCTTGTTATAGTGTGGCTAGTCGTCTTATGTTTTCTAAAATCCCTTGAACATAATTATGGAATGTTAATAACACCCAACGGAATATAATTTTGATAATTTGCTACATTTGGTTTGTTTTTAATTTTAGAGATTGTTGAGTTCATTCATTTCGCGGAATAACCATTCTGTTGTCAGTCCTATTGTGGTTAATTCTTGACTCTTGCTATCTTGATCGCATGATCTTCGAACCACTCCATGTAGACGTTTGCTACTACTGGCGAAAGGGACGAACCCATTGGAAGTCCATCAGTTTGTGCGTTAAACTTATCTTTCATTTGAAAGTAAGATTTACGGAGACTCCAACAGATCCATTCCCCCTCCACCGATAGCGCTTTTCTGAAGTGTATCATCACTTTGTATTTGCTTTTGATGATACTGAAAACTTATTTATTTGAACGTTGGTGTAAAGACTTTCTACATCAAAATCTATCGCAAGGATCTCTAAATGGATCCTTTTTAAAATCTCGACAAAATGTTCCGAGTTTTTGCCAAAATATTCGGATAACCCTGTAAAGGTTGAATTATATCCAACAAAAACCACGACAAATATCCTTTTTCCTCGCAGTAACTACAAGTTACCAGGTAACCTGGTAACTCGTTTTCTGTCTTTCTTCGCTGAGTAACACTAACTATGACGTCACGAGTAACCACACAGTGTAACCAGCCTAGTCGACGTGGTTGCTGAAATATTTGGAGGTTAAGATCGTTTTTTTTGTTTTTTTTTCAAAATGTTTGATTTTAATATATTAACAACAAATTATGTTTGCTAACGGTAGAAAATGAAGCACATCCCTTGAAGTTTGGTACTATATCAATTCAACTGCAACTAGTCTTAAAATGTACTGCTTTGGTGTTCTGTGGTACTGCGGCCTTACCGCAAAACACCAAAAGGGCCTCACAACAACCAGAGGTATTTAAAACTGAAAGCGATAGTTCTAGAGAAAATCAATTCCAGCAATTAATTATTTTCTAAATTTTGGAATTTGCTGGTAAAAACAAAAATAAACAAATGGCAATTGGAAATGTCATCCACAGCTGACTGTCTGACGTCATACAGCGGTTACTCCGAGTAACCGTGACGTCTTTTCGAGTAACTTGAATGAGTGACTAGTAACCTCGAGGAAAAAGGCTTAAAATGCTGGTCGATAGGTCCCTAGAGCTGGTAATCTTTGGTAGTCCATAAAAATGTGGTGCCTTACTATGTTGTGGAGTCAGGACGCCTATTCCTGACTGTTCGTAAGGTGAGATGAGCGTTCACCAAATCTCAAGACGCTATTATTGAGGGCCCGTGAGGTGAGATGTGATTTTCACGGGTGAACTTAAGTTCAGCAACTTTTTAACCCTACTTTTAACTGTCATTTTTATATTAGCAATATTTTTTAAAATGTGGAGGTCCTTAACATTAATTAGTTTTATTTTAACATTAATTATTTTCATAAAAATAATTGGAACTATTAAAACAAAACAAACTACCAAATTTAAGATTAGTAACGCCACAATAAATCACGAGGATTCATTTCCCCGTAGACACAGATGTGATGTGAACTTAAGTTCACTCGTAAAGAGTAGAGTCCCTGTATGTTTACATATTTAGATATATTACCAAATATGTCAACATACAGGGACTCTAGTAAAGAGTGGGTAAAATATGACATAATGACAAATACCTGTTTTTTCTCCAATAATAAGGAATATTTCCAATTTTCAGGTTCTAAGCCTTCTAAGAGTGGAAAGCGACAGTCTGAGCGTGGAGGGAATGATGTCACGCAGTTTTGCCGAAGCAGACCATCAAAAGAAAATTAAAGATTTAAAAAAGGATCTGGAAGACACTACGGAACAATTGGAAGAACTAAGCAAGCAACAGCTGAGTAATTATTTGCAGCCGTTGGTGAAGTTCTACGAAGCTGCTAGTACTTATTTGACTAAAAGGAAGGAAGTTCTGGTAAGTCTCTCTTAGTACAATAAATCTGGCTTGAACAAGTGGTTGATTTGGAAAAAAAAATAGTATAATATAACTCATTATATAACGCTCATTTTTTTGATAGATCGATGACAGGTCATAAGAATAGCTTAATTTTTTTTGTCTACGTTTAAATGCCCTAATTTCTGTAGTTTTTATTTAGTTTCTTATTTAATAATCTTACTCCAATAAACAAATAAATAAATAAATAAGGTCTTTATTCAGGATTTGTTTTGCTTAACAAGAACAACTCTGAAAGGGCGAAATCTAGCTAAAAAGAACAGCTATTCAAATTTAACCCGAACTTAAACCTAAAACTAACTTAACCTAAAAATAGAAACAAGAGAAGGGTCAAAATGTTTATTATATAAGTAAATATATTTATAGTAACATTGCACGAGAAAACTTTTTCGTTAATTTCTAGGCATTCTGCCATGTTAAGAGGTGTTTTTGAGCTCCTTTTTAAATACTAATAAGGAATTATTTTTCACAAAAAATATTTGAAATTCATCATACAATTTTACAGCATTCTAAGTAAAACATCTTTGGAATAAAGTTGTATGATATCTAGGTAGTGCGAGATTATTATTTCGAAGGGCAACATTATGTTGTTGCTTACGAAATTCAAGCTTTTTTATTAAATATATTGGAATCGAATTTTTAAGTAACTTGTAAATGACAACTAAAAAAAGATATTTATACAAATATTCTGTTTTGGGCCAACTGAGGTTTCTGATTTTTTCTGAAACATGATCGTATTTTCGTAGTCCATAAATAAACCTAACACAGCCTGCGTTAAACAGGGGTAATATACAGTAATGCAATAAGACAAGGAAGACATTATATAAGATTCACAAAGTTTTTTTCGTTCTTTAAAATTTAGTATGTGCTTGTTGGCGTATAGCACTTTTAAAGCCATATATGACCGTTTACTTAAATTTGAGATATGCTGGCTAAATCTTAACGATGTATCAAATGTTAACCCCAAATTTTTAGCTGTATCCGCAAACATGGTGATTATTCATTTCTAAATTAAGATGATTTTTTAAAAAAATCCAGTGCATTTGAAGGAGCAAATAACAGAACTTGTGTTTTTGCTGCATTTAGCTTAAGATTGTGTTTCTGGCTTTACTCAACTATTCGCCTAAGGTCTGAATTCACGTCAGCTTCTATATTGTTATAGTGAAGTGGATCAAAAATAAAAAGGAGTTGTGTATCATCCGCGTACGATTTAAGCTTACAGACCTTTGTAATATGTTTCATATCAAAAAGATATAATACGAAAAGAAGCGGGGCAAGAATAGAGCCTTGTGGCACTCCAGATGTCACCATGCCAACTTTAATCTAAAAATCTTTTATTACAGCCCCACGTGATGAATACTCAAAAAGTGGCCAAAGTGACGCAGCCCGGGGCAGTTGTCTTAGTAACTTACAAACAGCACATCAACAAATTGGGTCTGATTTTGACCGTGGATAAAATTAAAAAGCCTTTTACGTATAAAGTATTGGTCTTGACGGATAGCTTAGAAGATTCCGAACAAGGTAAGGGTGAAGTATACAAAGTAAATGGTATATTAATTTTTTTGCGAGATATTTTAAATACCCAGAAAATATTTTTAATATTGATATAGCGTCTGATTTATTGGGGCATGGCAAAAAGGGCCTACTCTGGCCTACTTGTCAGACCTGCGGGTCAACCCCCCCACTACTACTACTACTACTAGCGTCTGATTGACATCGGAAAAATGAAACATTTTTTCCTAGTTGAAATTAAAAACATCTACAGGGAGGTTTAAAATATCAAGCAAAAAGTAAAAATTGTTTTTCTTCAAAATGCTAAATTCCAAAGGTGTAATCTATTTATAAACAGCACCCTTAGATATTTTTGTATTTTTAGAATAAGCAAACTTTTATAAAGAATAACTTGTTGTTATAAAGTGTCCACTAAGAAAGTTTATTAGTAATAGGTCCATCCGAGGACACATTGTATATGTACAGGGTGTCCCAAATTGGGCACTTTTGGGGGTTTAAGGTACTTCTAGGGAAGACAGAGAAAAACTGACCACATATTACGAGGCTCAAATTTCAAGAGAAGACTCACAGTGAAAACCGCATTTTGAAATATCGTCTCGTCTTTGAGCTACGGGGGCTTTTTGAAAAGTCTGCATTTTGGAAGGGGGTCTATAACTTCGTTATTATTGGAAATATTGATTTAGTGTAAATTACAATTTTATAGACTTTGTCACGAGGAATTCAACCGCTAAATTAAATTTTAACTGTCACTTTTAGTTTTTGAGATATGACATAAAGTTGCATTTTTTCTTATGGAATGGCCTATATTTTAATTAATTTTCGAATTCGTGATTGAATTCTTTTCAAAATGATGTATCATACGTCATAGTTTGATTGAGCGGTTTCAGAGATAATAAAGTTTTTTATTTTTGTCTAGTGTGCGTTGAATGACGTCATGCGCCATTGACGTGAAAGCCTTGCGGTCAAATCCTACTTCAATGATCCTATAGTTTTGTTTTATTCTATGCAAATCAAGTTGGCCTTGCGTCTTGTCATTGTTTTCAATTGTTTAAACAATTTGACATATTATGACGCGTTGATATGAAATTATTTTGCACAAAACCGTTTTAATTTTATTTTGAAATATGTATCATTTTTAAAACTTTTTATAACTAGGCTTTGAGGGCCGTCAGCTGAATTATAATTTTTCCAAACCAGCCTTACTATATTTGTGACTGTGTAAAATAATAAAAATACTGGAGTGCCTTTACCTGCCTCAGCAGGAAATCATAGCGCACTAGAAATATGTGAAAAAGCTGAATATCTCCTAAACCGCTCAATCAAACTATGACATATGATACATCATTTTGAAAAGAATTCAATGACGAATTCGAAAATTAATTAAAATATAGGCCATTCCATAAGAAAAAATGCAACTTTATGTCATATCTCAAAAACTAAAAGTGACAGTTAAAATATAATTTAGCGGGTGAATTCCTCGTGACAAAGTCTATAAAACTGCAATTTACTCTAAATCAAAATTTCCACTAATAACGAAGTTATAGACCCCCTTCAAAAATGCAGACTTTTCAAAAAGCCCCCGTAGCTCAAAGACGAGACGATATTTCAAAATGCGGTTTTCACTATAAGTCTTCTCTTGAAATTTGAGCCTCGCAATGCGTGGTCAGTTTTTCTCTGTCTCCCCTAGAAGTACCTTAAACCCCCTAAAAGTGCCCAATTTGGGACACCCTGTACAGGGTGTTCAAAGTTAAGTCGGTCAATTGGTTAAATGAACAAAGTTGTGGTATTTTTTTGGCTGATTACGATGTTAACAAAGAAAATCAAATGACGCGTAGGTGAGTTATGGTAAAATCTTAGTAATAAAATATATTATAACTCTAAGGGTAAAATACATATTTTTTTAATGGGCCACCATATACAGTAACGCCAATGGAAAGAAAATTTGGCTTTGAACAAAAGTTGTTCTATGACTTTTTCTCTTGAAGTCTAAAATAACAAAGTTATTCACAACTTTCCTAAGCATAGGGGATATGGGCCTTGGTTTTTAAATCCCTCGAAAGCTGTCTGCCTTCGTTTAGAAAATCGTTAATGCCTTTTTTATTTTTGCCTTTAGCAGAAAACATCCAATGGCAACTTTTGTTTAAAATTAAATACGCTATCGATTGGAGGTACTGTATACGGGGTGTCTCAGTGAAAAAAAAATCTTAAAAATTTTACCGGTAACAATAGCTCACGTATGCGTTGTTCGACTTTTCTTTTATTGTCACCACCGTTATTAGCGGAAAAAAATACTACAAGGTTGCACATTTAATCGACCCTCTAGCTTTAAAAATAAGGGTCTAAGTTAGGAGAAGTGTCGACATAACTTTTTTTTTTAATTTTCTCGAATTGTCTATAAATTAACCATTGAAATTCAAACCATTTCAGATGATTCCAAAAACGACCTATGGTACCAAATGATTAGCCTGGCTGAAATCAAAGTGTTCTTACCCCAAAACAAACCCAGTCATGACGTTTTGACGATAAGCGGCTTGGACATGTTCGAGATTTCATCGCAATCAATCAAAGTCAATGCAGATTTGGTGCTAAAAGACTGGCAAAAGAGGCAGATGGAGAGATTCCGGGACGATCCGCCAGGTGAGTAAGTCGGGTTGGTGTACAGGGTGCCCCATTTTATTATTAAAAGGAGGATTGGGAATTTCACATAACTGTCCTCAAGTTTTGAGACAAGAAAAAAATGTGTCAAAAGTTTTTTCTAGCCCTTGTAGTTTTGAAGCTACAATGGAAAATTCAAAAATTCGCAATCCCAAAAATCTATTATTACTACTATTATGTCGGTTTAGAACGTGTTTCTACGTTGTCCGACGCCTATTCTCCCCTCCTTCGATCCTGGCAATCATCTTGTCAGATTTTTTTGAATCATTGATCTTTGGATTGTCTGTTGCCATTCTAGTTTAGGACACCCTTTTTATCTGCGTGCTATTGGTTGATATTCTAGGACCTGCTTTGGTAATCTTTCGTCGTTCATACGTTTTACATGGCCGTACCATATCAGTTGCCTTTTAATGATGTCATCCGATATGCTCTTTTATGATCTAATTTCTTATGTGGTCTGTTGTAGATATTCTCATTGTTCTTTTTATTGCATCCATTTCGACACTTTCCATTTTTGTTTTGTATTTTTCTCTTTTCTCTATTCCACACAACAGCGTGCATTTCACCATTGTTTCATATATGTTAAATTTTACATTCTTTTTTATGTCTCTGCTCCATAAAATACTGTTAAGATATCCAATAACGTTTTTTGCTTTCACTATTTTTTTTCCAGTACTTTTCACTGGATTCGTTTCCAATACATAAGTACTGTGTCTTGTCCACGTTCACTGTTAATCCCCACTTTTCGTATTCTTCAATTAACTTTCTCATCATATACTCCATGTCTTCTTTATCATTAGCTACAATTACTTGGTCGTCAGCAAACTGTAGTGTGTATATGGTAAATCGGTCGTTAAGTTGTATTGCAATGCCGTGCACTTTACTTTTCCAGTTTTGTAGAGGTACTGCGATGTATATTTTAAAAAGAGTTGGAGAGATACAACATCCCTGTCTTAAGCCTTTTGTATACCAGGAATTCTTTTGAAAGTCGATTTACAATTTTGATTTTAAATTTTGACCCTTTGTATAGTTCTTTTATCGCTTTTATGTATGTATGATTTATATTAGTCTGCTGTAACACTGTCCATAATTTTTCTACTGGAACGGTATCATATGCTTTTTGTAGGTCCACAAAAGTAACATGAGTCTCTATATTTCTGGCGCTCCTTTTCTCAATTACTTGTTTAAGACAAAAAACATTATCACTACAAGATCTGCCTGTACGAAACTCACTTTGCTCTTTTTCTTGGTCATTAAAATCATTCTCTATTAGGTCTCTAAGAATCCTACCGTACAATCTACTTAGAGTACTGTTTACTGAAATTCCTCTGTAGTTGTTGCAATCCAGCTTGTTTCCTTTTTTATGTATTGTATTTTATGTATCCTCAGGTACTGGATGCCCGTTTATGCATTGATGATTTTTCTTCTTGTTCATGAAAATCCATTATTAGGGCAGATATTTCAATTCTGTTAAAACTTCTCTACAGAAGTTTGATTCTGTCAATAAAATGATATTGTCAAATTGTGCAGAAGAGTGTTTAATGGTGTTAGTACTTAACTATGGAATGACACTCCCTTACTGCTGAATTATTTTTCATTTTTCACAGAAAAAAACACCATTTACACGACAAATGCAAAACACCGCAAAATGTAAAGAAAACCAGAAATATGGCGTTGATCAACACAGCAGCTCTGTGTCTACGTGTCAAAACACACGCATGCGCAGTAAAAAATTTGCATCTGCGAATTTAAATTTGCCATTGTTTCCAAAGCTTCAGTTTTCGATTTTTTGAACCAGTGTGAATGTTCTAAGTTAAGCTACATTTTCTAATTGTGTTTGCGGGCCAACACGAACGCCAGCACCGAAGTCGTCACGGACTAGGCCGTGTTGCGTGCCAGCGTGCGTGCTGTGGTTAGCGCATGCGTAATTGATGTGTTTATAGCTCACTTTTATTTCTACAACTGGCTGAGTGGGCTCTGCATGCAGCTTTATATATCGTAATTGAAACCTCGAGAATGTTTATGAAAATTCCAGATCATAAACATTCCAGACATAACCACATTTTTCAGGAATGCGTATTTCTTTTAATTAAATAAATTCATTGAATTAAAATAATTAGCCACGTGATTCAAAACAGGCGGTCTACCAATCAGCTGCAAATGACGTCACAAAACAGTAAACGCCTCGAACGAACCTATTTTCTGTGTTATTTTCTTATGGATGGTAATGTTTGCTTTGGTTTAAAGTGCGAATTATCGTCCTAAATTAGATTTTATTTTGTGTTTTGCTTATAAAAACATTTTCAATGGAAAACGGATTCTCCAAAGCCGATAGCTCCAACTTGCCAATGCTGAATTCCTTTATGGTGGCAGGCTTCGTTAAAATGTTGATGTAAGTATTCGATGAGTTGTTTTGTATATAACTGAAAGTTTTTTTACGATATTCTTCGCCTACTTTTACTCATTTAGATTTTGAGGTTAGGTTATATGTTTTGCTTTTTAGTTTAATATGCCAATTACAATAGATTCAATTAAATACCCAATCATTATTATTTTAACCAGAAATATATTAAAAAGTAAATATGTCATGTTGGTATAAAATTAAAGGTAAAACTGTCATTGTCTCTGGATAAAAAGATGCTGACTGTAAGTTGACAACAAAAATGCACAGAAAAAAACAACTCAAAGACATGCCATTTTTCAGATTTTTTTTTGTTGCCGCCAGTATGCATATGATAAATAAAGAGGTTGGAAATGTCACAAAAGTGTAACTGCCTATGGCAAGGACTATACTCCTTAGTCCTGCCTAATAACTGCCTAGCACCGCCTAAAAATTTGTACACCTTTGCGCCTATTATAGTTGTTCACCCCTTGTAATACACATAACCTCAAAAATTTCATCGTCATTTGCGAAATAGTTATATATACAGTGGTGGTCAATAAAATAAGAGTGCTAGGGTAGAAATTTTAATTGGTATAATGTGTTTTTTAATTTATTTGTTATATTGAAAAAAATTTTTTGTTTTTATTCCCAAACATAAATAAAATTTTAACCTAGCGTTGTTTATCATTTAAAAAAAATTATTTTTTGCTATTGGCTCTTATCTTGGTGGCCAAAAAAATAAGAGTGTTGTTTATTTTGTCTGATTGTCAGGTACACACAGTGACTAAATTTAACCAATAATTAATATAGTGAAATCTGCTTAGTGTCTTACTGTAGTGGCCTAGTCATGGGTCGAGCTAGACATTGTAGTCCTGAAGAAAGACGACTAATTTTGCAACTAAGACGGCAAAACAAATCCTATGCATTTATTGCGAATATACTGAAGCGATCCCAGTGTGTAATTGCTAAAGTTTTAAGAGAACAAAATGTGACTGAAAGACCACTAGAAAGAAGGGGCCGCCCAAACAACAAAAAAATTAGATATTCGTATTGCCCGTGAAGCTTTAAAGGATCCTTTTTCGAATTCTGTTATTATCAAACAAAAATTGGGCTTAAGCATCAGTACCAGAACCATAAGAAGGCGTTTACAAGAGAAAGAACTACATGAGAGAGTTGCTAGGAAAGTCCCATTTTTAAGTAAGAACAATATAAAGCAGCGAATACATTTTGCAATGCAGAATTTTAATGATAACTTTAAACGCAACTGAAAAATATTCTTTTTAGTGACGAAACCAAAATAAATTTATTTGGATCGGATGGAAGATTTTATGTGGGACGACGTGTTAATGAAGAATTCAATTCACGTAATACTTTGAGTACAGTAAAGCATGGTGGTGGAAATATCAAACTCTGGGGCTGTTTTTCATATAACGGAGTGGGTCCTATCTTTTGGATAAAGGAAAATATGACCAAGGAGATTTATCTAGATATTTTAGAAACCATTATGCTGCCATATGCTGAAGAGAATATGCCTTTGCGGTGGGTCTATCAGCAAGACAACGACCCCAAACATACAGCACGCATTGTCAAACAATGGTTTGTAACAAATAATGTTATGGTTTTAGAGTGGCCATCGCAATCACCAGATTTAAACCCCATTGAAAACCTTTGGACAGAACTAAAAAAACGAATTTGTGGCAAAAAAATCAAAAATAAGCAAGCTTTGTGGGAAGAAATTCAGGCTGCTTGGTTTTCTATCCCTATCGAAACATGCCAAACTTTAATCGCCTCCATGCCAAGAAGATGTGCAAATGTGCTTAAAAGTAAAGGTCATGCTACAAAGTATTAAGCTTAAGTAATGATGTACAAGATACTTTTTTATAGAATTTTGCTGTTTTGTTTTTTTCTCTAGCTATTTTAATTAATACTCTTATTTTTATGGCCATGAGATGTTGTTGCAAAATAATTATTTAATTTCTATTTAAAACAACATTAATTTTTACTTGTAAAGAAATATTGTTATTTTCCTTAGGAGGTTCTATCTAATCATTATTATATATTGGGAATGTCCTTACTTTACTGTACAAGTATTTGTAATAAAATATTATAAGGAAACCACTTCACTCTTATTTTTTTGGGCACCACTGTATATTATAGACAACGTGAGAAAAATTAATAGAAACAATTTAGTTATACTAACATCAAAGTGATCTTTACAAATGTAAAGTGAAGATGTATTAGATAAGGCCCTTGTGTCTCTTCGAGCAAGTTCTATCCACTTTTTCCGTTCTTTTACTGCTGTAGGCACATGAATAAATAGTTTTCAGGTGTTTTTATGCTAGTATTGGAACACTGAGGCACTACACACCACTTATAGGACATTTTTTACATAAAAAAACAGTAAAAACACAGATTAAAAACAAATAAACACTTGAATGCCGGGTATATGTCCGCGAGTTTACTGCGCTGTGACGTCATTGCAACGCCATGCTAGAAATGAGCGTTTTAGCGGCAAATTCAAATCGGAAATTAGAAAACTTTATTTTAAATGGAGTCATGATAAAATATACTATTTTAATAATTTTGCGTAGCAAATTAGGGATCTATGTATCATTCTAAACTCTTTTCTAAAATTTGTCAAATACCCCAAGTCCAGCCCTAACGTCAATAATAAATAATTCTTAGGTCAGTCTTGTCTGCAAGCCACTCAAGAGCTTCAAAAACTGTCCATCTTGGCCAACGAATCCGAAGGTGAAAACGTTCTGCATTATCTGCATTTCATTAATGATCTAAGAATAAACGATCAAGAACTTTACGAGGGCTTAATGTGGATGTATATTGCCAAAGAAAAATTAATGGACCACGTTCCTAGCACGCAAATTCCCAATTTTGAACATCAGTTTCAGACGGTAGGTCAACTTTCGAGAGAGAGAGAGAGAGAGAGATATACAGGGCTCGACTTCGAACGTTTAGCCTTTATAAAAAGCGTATAAAAAGGGATGAACTTATGGAAAGGAAGAAGTCAGTGAGGGACCAAAGACGCGCATATTCAGGAGCGTTTGCCGCTGTGACTCAAAATTCATTAATAGTTTTTTATTACTAAACAGGAGCAATCAAAGTAAGATTTCCACTTTTAAAAGACGAAGAAATAGTCATTATTATTTATTTCGTTATTTTAGCTTTAATCAGGAAACATTAAATCGAGAAAAATTCAATTTTTTAATAATTTTTTCTTCCACAATAATCTTGCTCTTTTATTAAATTCGCGCTTAAATGCCGCTCAAGGGTTCGATCTCCTGGCGGCGGCTCACGAAGTCAAGTTGCTAAAAGTCATCATACACTATCCAGGAAACAGAATAGGGGACAACATTTTTGGGGATCGGAATGTACGACAGCCCTAAACCTCTTGCCCCTCTACTGGTTTCAGTCTACAAAAAAAAATGTTTGTCACGTTTTACTACTCCTTTTAAAATTTTATTTTTGCCCCTTAAGGGGCTATTCCTCTTGAAAAAAAAACAATAAGTTGAAATGCGTTGTTATGGTAATTGCAATTATTTAAGTTTTTTAAATAATTGAAAAATTATTTTACAATTATAATGAAATTACAAAAATGCAATTGAATTACTAAAGTGATTGTTATTATTTGTAAAAAGCTATTTTGCTTTTATTATTTAAAGCAATCCACGTTTCGTACTGAATTTAAGGGGTAAGTTCGGAATGTATTACGAAGGAAGAGGGCTCCTAAATTAAGCATTTTCACATTTTGTAAATTATGAAAAAGTGAAAGAAATAAATAAAAAATAATTCTAAACTACTTTTTTTTTATTTTGCAAGTAGGAAATTTATAATTAGGTTATTTTTTTGTTGTAATTAATTACACAGTTTTCTAAGTTACATTCCTGTAAAGTAATTTGTAATGTAATAGTTACTTTTCAAAGTATTGGTTTCTAACTCTGGTTGAGAATAAATCGGTACACATAAAGACCAAGAAATTTGTTATGTATAAAGTTGAATTTGTGGAATATTTTGTTTGTGCGTGTAGTAACCTCCTTTAACATTTTTGCCATGTTAGAAAGCTCTACCTGTACACTTAATTACGGATTTTCAGTATTGATTATTAGTCATACAGTTCAAATGATATCTAAGAGATGGCGCTACAGCAATTAAAATCAAGGGGTTTTAAGGATTTTATGCATGGCCGTCTTTGGCCTACTCAGCCGGTAAGAGTAACGTCATTAGATCGCGAAAAGAAAACCATTTTCTTGACAACAGCGCTAAACTATTTATCTCTCTTAGTGCCATTTATTTAAATAGCGACCTTACTTCAATTCACATATTTTTAATGGCCAAACGAACGTTGACGAACCCTGTAGATAGATAGATAGAGAGAGGTGTGAGTGTGAGAAAATATTTTCTTGTAAAATCTTAGTACACTCCCCAGCCCTTAATAACGCCCACGTTTGCTAATTCTTGTTTTTTTTAAAGGTTTTCAAAAGAAAATTCATTGAAGAAAAAAAGAAAGATTTGGAGTTTAAATTATCGGACGCAAGCTTACGACTGTACCCTGACTATCAGAACAGGATTGAGCTTTTGAGAAAACTGAACTATGTTGTTAGCATGAACGATCATCAAGGCAAAGGATACAGAGGTAAAAAAACACACTTTAAGAGGGAGCTCTGCATAAGGCAGAGCAAATGAGCGTGTAACGGTTTTGAAATAACACTTTTATTGGAAAAATATTAAATTTTTTTTGATAGAACAGTTAGTAAAGCAAAAAAATTCCGCGCGCATTTAAATCCTCAATAAAAAAATACTCTGCCAATCTATGGACACCTAAACTCACACTAGGTACTATAGTTATAGTGTACACGTGAGCTAATATAACTAAAATCTGAAATAGATTTTATTCAACTCCAGACTCAATTACCTTTCGTTTGATACCACACAAGCCATGTTTTGACTTAAACTCTAATTTTTAAAATCTACCCCCACCCTTTTTTTAAAAACTAAAATGTATTTTGTTTAACTTCAGACTCAATTACCTTTCGTTTGATATCACACACGCCATATTTTTACTTAAACTCTAATTTTTGACATCTACCCCCACCCTTTTTTTTAAAATAAACTAAAATACATTTTGTTTAACTCCAGACTTAATTACCTTTCGTTCGATATCACACACGCCATATTTTCACATAAACTCTAATTTTTGAAATCTACCCTCATCTTTTTATTTGGCTTGCGTTCGGTGGATTTTGTTTATTTTTAAATGGGACCATCACGGCCCAGCCTAGGTACCAAATTTCAATTAAATCGGACAAGCGGTTTTTGAGTTATGCGGGTTGGTCGTTACAGACAGACATACATACATACAGACAGACAGACAGACGGCACAACAAAAAAGTTTCAAAATCATCTGAAACGCAAAGATATATAAAAAATTTTGAAATCGGAGCAACTTTCTTTTTCTCGAAAAAATTAGGATCACCATAGCTCACACTACTATAGTATAGTACTAGTGTGAGCTAAAACTACCTTAAGCCTCAAAAAACGTGCCTAGATTACCTAATTTTGAGTAATTTTTTGATACATTATTTTGTCCAGAACCGTTTCACTTATCACAATGGGGTTTCAAATGCGCCGTGCATTTAAGCCTATTCTTAAAAGTGCAAGACAGATTTGTACAAAATTTACAAAACTCTGCCTAAAAAAGTGTTATTTCACAATCCTTACAATTAGATTTTTGCCTACAGTATTTAATATTTTTATTCCGATATAACTCCGCACCGCCTCCACAGACTTAACGGCTTCAGGAAATTTTAATTATTTTATAGTTCCCCTTTATATTAAATACTTTTCCCAAAAACGAGTTACTTCAAAACCCTTACGCGCTCGTTAAATGCCATACGCAGAGCTCCCTCTTAAGGATGATTTCGTTCCCCTCCCACTAGAAAAAAAACTCATAAAAAATTTTTTTGTCATTTTTTTCTTCTTTAAGCATAGATTTTGACTCAGATTCGCGCTGTGTGCGATCCGGCCAAACAATCACAACTCATTATCACAACTTAAAACTACTGCATCAAGACCTAACAGGCCGCCCGCCGCACATAGCAGTATTCGTATCATAAAACGGAACAAAATTAATTATTGTTTTTCTGTAATTTTTTTGAATGAAAAACAAAGTTTGATGATAATAAACTGTTTATAATAAAAAATATATCTATACAGGGTTAATTACACTGGGGCCGCGATTATCAAAGTATAGGAAGTTTGGTTGGATTATTTAACGGGTTGTCTACAGGTGTCCTTCTACTACTACTACTATGTGGGTTTAGAACGTTTTTCTACGTTGTCCGACGCCTAGTGTCCACCTCCTTCGATCCTGACAATCAACTTCTGTTAGATTTTTTGACTCATTGATCTTTGGATTGACTGTTGCCATTCTAGTTTAGGACGCCCTCTTTTTCTGCGCCCTATTGATTGCCATTCTAGGACTTGCTTTGGTAATCTTTCGTCGTTCATCCGTTGTACATGGCCGTACCATATCAGTTGCCTTTTAGTGATTTCATCCGTTATGCTTCCCTCGATTCCCATTCTTTCTTTTATGATGTCATTTCTTATGTGATCTATTCTAGATATTCTCATTTATCTTCTTATTGCATCCATTTCGACACTTTCCATTTTTGTTTTGTATTTTTCTTTTACGTGACAAGTCTCTATTCCATACAACACGTGCTTTTCACCATTGTTTCATATATGTTAAATTTTATTTTACATTCTTTTTTATCTCTCTGCTCCATAAAATACTGTTAAGACATCCAATAACCTTTTTTGCTTTTACTATTCTTTTTTCCAGTTCTTTACAATCTGTTCCTGTCTTATCAAATGTGACACCCAAGTATACGTACTCATTGCATGGAGATATTGTTTGTCCATTGTTCTAGTTCCGAACCGAACTCACTGGATTCGTTTCCAATACATAAATACTGTGTCTTGTCCACGTTCACTGTTAATCCCCACTTTTGGTATTCTTCTGTTAACTTTCTCATCATATACTCCATGTCTTCTTTATCATTAGCCACAATTACTTGGTCGTCAGCAAACTGTAGTGTATATATGGTAAATCGGTTGTTAAGTTGTATTCCCATGCCGTGCACTTTACGTTTCCAGTTTTTTACAACAGCGATATATATTTTAAAAAGAGTTGGAGAGATACAACATCCCTGTCTTAAGCCTTTTGTTACCAGGAATTCTTTTGAAAGTCGATTTCCAATTTTAATTTTAGATTTTGACCCTTTGTATAGTTCTTTTATCGCTTTTATGTATGTATGATTGATATTAGTTTGCTCTAACACTGTCCCTAATTTTTCTACTGGAACGGTATCATATGCTTTTTGTAGGTCCCCAAAGGTAACATGAGTCTCTATGTTTCTGGCGCTCCTTTTCTCAATTAAAAGACAAAAAACATTATCACTACAAGATCACAACTCATTATCACAACTTAAAATAGACATACTACTGCAACAAGACCCAACGGGCCACCCGCCGCACATAGCAGTATTCGTATAATAAAACGGGACAAAATTAATTGTTGTTTTTCTGTAATTTTTTTGAATGAAAAACAAAGTTTGACGATAATAAACTGTTTATAAATATATCTATACAGGGTTAATTACACTGGGGCCGCGATAATCAAAGTATAGGAAGTTTGGTTGGATTATTTAACGGGTTGCCTACAGGTGTCCTTCTACTGCCGTGTCTATTTCAGCTATTTCAATGGTAATTTCAAACGCATGGTGTACCTACTCTTTTTTAATTTGGTTAGTTGTCAAAACCCACGGTGGATAGAATAGACCGGTGTATATCTTCTTTGCCGGTGTTCGGATCCTATATATATATATATATATATATATATATATATATGTCTAATTTTTCATGTCACTGGTGGTCCAGCAACAAAAGTTAGATATGATATGAACAACGGAACTACTAATAGTTTTTGAATTTTTTGAAAACTAAGGCAATTTTCCCACTGTTTTCTGATACATCCTTATAAAATATAATTTTCTACACTTATTGTCGTTATTTTTTTTAGCCCGCTTAATTTTTTATTACACAAAACTTAAACTACAAGTCAAACTGAATGTGATCGTTTATTATCAAAGGTGAACCGAGGACTTGGGAAGTAAACATAGATGTAGGTCAGCGGATTATTGTTGAAGCTGAAACGAACACATTATTTTCTTCGAATTTTAATTTTTGTGTAAAGAGAAATGAAGCGGGCTAAAAAAAATAACAACTGGTATGTGAAAAATATTATTTTATAAGAATATACTAAAAAATAGTAGGAAAATTGCATTAGTTTTTAAAAAATTCAAAAAATATTAGTTGTTCATATCATATCTAACTTTTGTTTACAAAAATCAGCTGGACCACCAGTGTCGTGAAAATTCGACATGTATTTATACAATACAATACAACAATACAAATCGTTTATTTCCATAAGACAATCATATAATCGTATAGGAATAGTCATACTTATACTAACCTAAAAAGAGAAGGGAAAAATATTTTTTTTTTACTTATCAGTCTATTGGCCCTATATTATAATTTTATAAAATTCATCTACACGATAAAAACATTTTTCCAATAAAAAGCTTTTTAATTTACATTTAAATTGATTTACAGGTCTTAATTATATGGTAAATTATTAAAAAGAAGAGGGCCTATATTATGAGGGGCACGGTATGCCAACTGAGACTTACAAATATGTGTACGTAAGTCATAGGCTATGTCTAGTTTGCAAATTATGTTGATCACAGTTTCTTTTAAATTTATAATTAATAAAAACATACAAACAAATTTCATAAACGAACAAAGACGGTACAGTTAAAATATTAAAATCTTTAAAATATTCTTTACAACTCTGCGTCGTTGGTATTCCTGTAAGTGAACGAATACACCGTTTTTGTTCAATGAAAACATCCTCAGATTGAGGCGACCAATTTCAGAAACAGATACCATATCTTAGCCTTGAGTCAACATTTGCGAAATAAACCTGAGTTAGTTGTTGTTTTGTTAAAATAGTTTTTAACTGTCTTAAAACATAACTTTAAGAGTTTACTTTTGGTATTAGATATTCACAATGTGTTTTCCAGTTTAGGTTTTTATCGATGTATAGGCCAAGAAATTTATTAGTGTCACCAAAAGAGATTATTTTATCGTCCAAGTTAATTTCCAACTCAGTTGTATTTTTTTGTACATGATGAAATCGCACAAGCGTTGTTTTGGAGGGATTTAAGTAGAGAGAATGATCAGAGAAGCAACTGTTAATATTTTGAACAAGATTACTAGTCCGAATCCGAACACCGGTCTATTCTATCCACCGTGGTCAAAACCAATCTCTAGTTCTAGAATCTCTGGATTGATCTTATCATTCATTTCAGTTCAACTCAAAGGCCGAGTGGCGTGCGAAATGGGCATGAACGAGCTGCTGATCACCGAACTAGTCGTGAACAACACCTTAACGCACCTAAAAGCTTCCGAAGTGGCGGCGCTGTTGTCGGCGTTGGTTTTCAGGATAAAGCTGAGGTGCGAAATGGAAAGTTATGAGGAAGAATTCACGCCTGATCTTAAAAAGGTAGGAATTTAGTAGAGCTTAAAATGAATAGAATAGGTTAGCTTTAGTGTGAGGATCACGATTTCTTGCAATACGACCGCGAAGCAAGGATAACAAAAACAAATACATTTGTTTGACACAAGTGAAAAAGTAATTTTCAAAGTTTAGATTCATGCAACATTTCCAGACTTCCTGACCATTTCCAGACTTCCTGACCATTTTTAAACTTCCTGAACATTTTCAGACTTCCTGAACATTTTCAGACTTCCTGAACATTTTCAGACTTCCTGAACATTTTCAGACTTCCTGAACATTTTCAGACTTCCTGAACATTTTGAGACTTCCTGAACATTTTTAGACTTTCTGAACATTTTTCCTTCCTGAACATTTACAGACTTCCTTAACATTTTCAGACTTCTCCTGAACATTTGCAGAAATACATAACCGCATAAAACCGTTTAAAACCCAGCTAAGTGCTAATATTTTGTAGAAGCAATTGAGTCTAGATCTAGGTAATACCGTGCTGGTTCGAAAACTAAAATGAGTAAATTAAATACAATATATAAAACAAAATAATCCTATAAACACAACAAAATTCTGATTTAAAATTAAAGCAAAGCGAGGATAACTGCACTCAACAGTTTAAATTTCTCTTAAATTAAGTTAAAACAAAATTGCTAATTAGTCTTACTGACTATAGATTGTAATACAATAAACAATGTTTGACAAATAAATTTAAAAAAGTAAGTGTGCAAAATTTAGTTAAAATTGGTTGGTGCTGTTTTAAGTTATGCGACCAGAAAACAGACTGACGGGAATGCGTTTTTTTAAAATGGGGCTGGACTGGAAAAACGTTAGAAAATTTAATATTTTAGACTCAAAAATAAATGGACTATTTCCTAAAATTACAAGATGCTTGGCCTAATGTCCCCTGAAGATGTAAGTTTCTGCTTAAAACATGTTGGGGCTTTTTGTTTAAAACAAATGAAAAATTAGTGGAGGAAGACAATAACCTGTTTGATCCCTATTCAATGACTCCACCATAATATGGACTATTTCCTTAATTTACAAAAATAATTATTTGTTAAGAAAATAATATTTAAATAAACTGCTCAAAAATTGAAGTGAGCCACCCCATTTTTTTGAACATTTTGCTTTTTTATTTCTCAACCTATTTTTGCGTATGATTAACATGCTTAAAAATTTCGTTTGTGAGATATTACAACCTGAATCAGATGGCACACGTGGCATAAGCTCTGCTATACGATTTTTAATGAGGCAACAGCAAAATCATTTGTAGTGGAGTGAGAAAATTCGTTTGAATCCATGGCCTTTTCGAAATTACAAAAAATCATCCTGACGCCAATGGTGACATTTTAGGAAAAATTAAAAAACTGCCTCGGCATAAATGTTCAAACTTCACTAAAACTTGTTTTGCACTTATCTAGAATTGATATTAGATAACCTACAGAAGGTTAAACTCAGGTTTGGGCATAAAAAGGAGAATTTATGAAAAATTATTTTGGCACGCCCCTGACTGTGCTCAGTGGTCATCTAGGGTACAATGGCGTACAAGGTTTGAAAAGGCCAGTACCTGGGGTACCTCGTAGCAAATTTGGTGGCTATACGTCAAACCGGGTAGAAACGTCAAACTAAAAATCAGAAGAAGTACAATTTTATGGAAAAAAATCATATCTCAGAAACTGAAGAGAAATTCAAAAAATAATTTTGGCTTTAGCTGACTGTCATCAGCTGTGAAGCTATCTAGCAAGCGCAGGACAACAAGGAAACCAAACATTAAAATAGGATAATCAAAGCTATATCACATAGAAAATTATATGGGAATTGATCACTTCATTTAGGAATAAATTTACTTTAAAAATGTCCAAAAAAATGGGGTTTTATATGAATATTATTTGTAATTTTACCTTTTAATTTTCTAGGCAATAGAAGAAATAAAATCAATCCACAACCGAATAGCGAATATGGAAATGGAGCTTCAAATTCAGACCGATGACTTTCAACAAGAACTAAATTTCGGTCTGGTTCATGTTGTTCACAGATGGGCAAATGCGGAGGTAACATACTTTACTGGCAATTATATTTTTTTCTACCAAAATAAATGCAGGGCTCTCAACAGATAAACAGGAAAATAATATGAAAAATATGAAGTTTTTTAATAAAAACATGAAATTAAGAAAAAAAATATGAAGGAAATATGAATAAAAAATTTTTTTTTGGTCCCCTACCAAATGGCCGGTTAAGCCAAATCCAACTTTTTTAGAATGGTGTTGCACGGAGAAAAAGCCCCTTAAGATCGGTATGGCCTTACACCACACAATACAAAAAAGTTCACTTTTTCCATGTTGTTTAGCCCACTGTGATATCAAATACTTGTTACCGTCTTTTCTATTATTTTGACTATTCATCTTTGAAATTTAAATGTAAAAAAAAGCCAAGTACGCGAAAGTGGTATTCCGTAAAAAGAATTGAGATAAAAGTAAAGCCAAGTTCCCCAATACAAATTTCAAAATTAAAAGGTCTTACTAGTTTGGACATGCTTTTTTAAACTTGGCTATTACGGCTGCAAATGACTCTTAGGCACAGTGCTAAATCGGACATAAAGAAGGTTGGCTGGAATAGCAAAGTTTAAAAAAACATTTCCAAACCAGTCAGAATCTTTAATTTTGAAATTTGTATTGGAGAACTTGGCTTTACTTTTAGCCCAATTCTTTTTACGCACTTTCGCGTACTTGTCGTTTGCTTTACATGAAATGTTTTTGTTATGGTTTAAATTTTCTCCAAGACTCGCGTAAAACGCAAAAATATGATTTTAGTCAACTTTGCCAACATCTATCTTCTACAAATAGAATAGAAGTAAATAGTTATTTATTCAAAAAAAGCAAAATTTACAATTTTTACAATTTTGAACATTCTTCATTGGTTTACATGAAATATTATGTTTATAAATCGAAATTTATAAAAATGTAGTTGTAAAGCTGTAACCCAGGAAGAGGAATTGTAGAGAATTGTGGCCTGAACTTTTTTGTTAACAAAATTAATCTGTACGCTCCCACGTTGGCCTAAAATCAAATCCAAAAACTTTTCGAGTTTTCCAAAAACGCACGATGGAGGGGAGTAGATAAATTTTTGTCAAGCAAAAATTATCGTTGCTATTTTTTCCAATTAACTTGCCAAATCTATTGTACTAATCCGACAATAAATATTTCCAGCCTTTCGCAGAAATAATGAAACTGACCCAAGTCCAAGAAGGAATTATAGTGCGTTGCATTCAACAACTGAACGAAACTTTAATGGACGTTCGTGATGCAGCGCGCATTATCGGAGATCCCGAACTTCAGAGCAAAATGGAGGAATCGTCGGCCCTTATAAAACGAGATATTGTGTTTGCTGATAGTTTATATACCCAGGATGACATCAAAAGTTAATTGGTTTAAATTATTTATTATAGTTGCTGTATACAGGGTGTTCGGCACATGAACCGTCACACTGTTTTGGGATATTGTTGGGGTCATTTGCTACCTTTTCAACCTTGGAATTTGGGTCCTTAGAGTCACGGCTAAAGAGATATGAATTTTTAATTTTTTTTCTCAAATTACCCAAAATCCCACTTTTAAACCCTCATAAATTAATATCTGGAAAAGCACCATTTTTTTTTTATAATTCTGTAATCTTATGCTACTTCAACTAATTATTAGATTTGTTAAAATTTATGTACCAAAGGGAGATACGAGGTTTTTTATTGAAGAACATTAGTGATTTTGTAAAAGAAAATCAGTTTCAAAATTTAAAAAAATATCGACACTTAAGAACTTCATTATCTTTTAAAAATTTCTCTAGTTGATTACCTTTCTAACGGTATGCTACATATTGATTAAAAAAAACAATTCTGCTTTAAAATACGGATAATCTGTGAGACGGGCAATAATCGTTCGGACTTAATAAGAAAAACAATTTAATGTTTAAGATCGTTTCGAACAAAATTTATAAATAAAGAACACATTATTGTTAAAAGTTTAACTTTTGTAAACGATTATAAACATCAAATTGTTTACCAAATTCCGAACGAGTCTCGCCCTTTTGACGGAATATCCGTATTTTAAAGCAGAAATGTTTTTTTTTATCAATGTGTAGCATACCGTTAGAAAGGTAATCAACTAAAGAAGTTTTTAAAAGAAAATGAAGTTCTTCATTGTCGATACTTTTTTTGATTTTTAATTTTGAAATTGATTTTCTTTCACAAAATCACTAATGTTCTTCAATAAAAAACCTCGTATGTCCCTTTCGTACATCAATTTTAACAAATCTATTAATTAGTTGAAGAAGCATAAGATTACAAAATTAATTATTTTAAAAAAATGGTGCTTTTCCAGACATTAATAAAAAGCTTAAGAGGGTTTAAAGGTGAGGTTTTGGATAATTTGAGAAAATTTTTTTAAAAATTCATATCTTTTTAGCCGTGACTCTTAGGACCCAAGTTCCAAGGTTGAAAAGGTAGCAAATGACCCCAACAATATCCCAAAAAATTTTGACGGTTCATGTGCCGAACACCCTGTATAGTATAGTTTTAGTTTTGTAAACTAATTTATTGTATTTCTTTTTAATTTAAGTGCTTTAATAATTTTTAAGAAAAATTTTAACTTTTTTGACATGAATGATCTTAAAATTAAAAGCAAAGTGAAATTCAAAAGACTGTAGTCGTATTACTTATCAAGCATGGTCTGATCAAATCTCGCATAAAAGCCATAGGTAAAAGCAAAAAGTGAAAGTGGTGTGATTAAATAGTGTAGATTTTGCTCAAATGCAACAAAAATGCTAATCAAATCACAGAAATGTCTTAATGCTTTGGAAAACTAGTACTACTATGAGCACTACAAGTAGACTAACTAATCCTCAGGAAAATAGCTTTCTTTGACAGAAGCTTACGCATATCAAAAATAATAAATTCTGCATTGTTTTCTATAATTTGACTTCTATCTAACCTAATACTTAACTTAAAAATCATCAAAATAGGCTAAGATAATAATTATACACATATCACTTGCATTTGGAAAGTAAAGTAAGATACAGTATTTTTTTGTCTTATTTGGTCTTATTGACATTTTTATCTGGTTTTTAAAGACCTTGTTTATTTATGAGGTGTCCTAAATATTCAATTTTATCTTTAAAAAATTCGCATTTTTATTTTTTTTAAAATGCAGAATGTATTTTCTTAATTATTCCTTTACTTTAACTAGTCGAAACTTAAATCTTATAATAAGACCTTTGAATTAAGATGTCATCAATATAAGCACTGTGGTAATTGGAAGGTTTTATTTATTTGTATGTTTAAGCTAAACTAATGCAGACTTGTTTCGTATTAGCTAATATTTACAACTTATTGAACTTACTAATAAGATTACTAAATTAGAATGTCATCAAAATAGGATAATTTAGTAAGTTTACCAGCATCTCGGAGACGAACTTAGTTGCAGAATTTTTGGTCTTAAAACGTATACGTATCAAATGACTTTCATCCGATTTTTTAACACCTTGTTTCTCCTGAATATTAAAGTTAACTTTTTTTCAAAATCTTTATTTAAATATTTTCTGTATTTTCTCAATTATTGCAAAAACTTGTAACTAGTCAACTTTGCATTCTTTTGTAATGTTGAGTTGAACTAAAATGTCATCAAAGTAAGCTAAGGTAAATAGGTAGGGAATCATAGTTCATTGTATTTATAATTTAATTAAACCCTAGTGGACGTTCGTGACGCAGCGTGCATCATCGGTAATCCAGAACTTCACAGCAAAATGTAAGAATCGTCGGCCCTCATTAAACAAGATATTGTTTGCTGATAGTTTATATACCCAGGATGACATCAAAAGTTAATTGGTTTAAATTATTTATTATAGTTGCTGTATACAGGGTGTTCAGCACATGAACCGTCAACATTTTTTGGGATATTGTTGGGGTCATTTGCTACCTTTTCAACCTTGGGTCTTTAGAGTCACGACTAAAGAGATATGAATTTTTTAATTTTTTTTCTCAAATTACCCAAAATCCCACCTTTAAACCTTCGTAAGCTTTTTATTAATGTCTGGAAAAGCATCATTTTTTTTTTATAATTCTGTAATCTTATGCTACTTCAACTAATTAATAGATTTGTTAAAATTTATGTACCAAAGGGACATACGAAGTTTTTTATTGAAGAACATAAGCTAAGGTAATTAGGTAGGGAATCATAGTTCATTGTATTTATAATTTAATTAAATATTAGTGGACGTTCGTGATGCAGCGTGCATCATCGGTAAACCAGAACTTCAGAGCAAAATGGAATAATCGTCGGCCCTCATTAAACGAGATATTGTTTGCTGATAGTTTATAAAGCAAAAGTGAAATACAAAAGTAAAAAGTGAGTGGTTTAGACTGCTCAAAAGCAACAAAAATGCAAATTAAATCTCAGAAATGTCTTAATGCCTTCAAGAACTAGTAACAGAGAACAGCAAATGCTTTTCTCGGCTAGTACTACTATCAGCACTACAAGTAGACCAACTAATCCGCAAGAAAATAGTTTTTTTACAACAATAAATTCTTTGTTGTTTTCTATTATTATATCATCAAAATAGGCTAAGATAATTATACACATCTCACTCGCACTTGGAAAACAAACTAAAATACATAATTTTTCTGTATTATTTGGTCTTATTGATAGTTTGATCTGAATTTTAAAGACCTTGTTTGTGTCCTAAATATCCAAAGAACGCGAATTATTAACTTTTTTAATGTAGATTTTATTTTCTTAATTGGTCCTGTACCTTCAATAGTAGAATCTTGAATCTGGTAATAAGATTCTTCAATTAAAATATCAAAATAAGCGTTGTGGTTATTGGGTGGTTGTATGTATTTAATACAGAATTGTGTAGTTCAGCTTGCCGTTCTTCTAATAAGAGCGGTGAATTAAGATTCCATCAAAATAAGATAACTTAGTAAGTTTGCTTATATCCTAGTACGTATTAAAGGACTTATCCAATATTTTCTCAATTATTACACAAACTTGTAACTAGTCAACTTTGCATTCTTGTAATGACAGAGTTGAACTAAAATGTCATCAAAATAAGTAAATGTGAGCCCTGGGGATATCATACAATGCTGCCAAATTAACCATATTAAGATGGATGGAGAAGAGCTTCCAACAATACTGGATAAATCAAGGCTAACACAAAAATAGAGGCCAGGATCCTGAAAAAATCAGCTGTTCTCGGGGGGCTGACTTTTACATTGGGTCTTATGGGAGATCAGACGTTTTTTTGTGATTTTTTCAAAATGGCACTACAGATTTCCGCGAAATTTCAGGGAAATATTCTCAGACATCATCCCGATATTACACCAAACTTTTGGAAGGATGCAAGAAGATTAAAAGGTTAAAATCTTCAAGATTTAGCATTCCTTATTTTGAATTCAAATTACCCGCCATGTACCGCATGCTAACTTTTATATTTGACGTGTATTTTTGTCATCTGTGTTTGTCACATTCGCTTCTGCTTTAAATTTAATTTTTGTGTAAGCTAATGAAGTGCCTCTAAAAAATTAAAGATTACTATACATTTAAAGAAAATTGTTCTGTAAGAATATAGTAAAAACAATCTCAAAACCGGCTTTATTTTTTAAAAAAATCAAATATTCATGAACCGTCATTCCAACTTCAATATTTTAAAGACAATCAGCTGTGTCGTGACGTGACCATCAAAAAAAAATCAGCCCCCGATGTGACGTCAACAAAGTGGAGGATCAGGAACTTATCAAAAGAGAGCCAGGAATTGGACTTACCAGACAGGAGATCCGTATAGTGATTGGAGTTTTTACGGGTCCCTATCGACTAAGAGTACCCATGCACAGAATGGGAATAACAGAAGATGTAACAAAATAACATGCGAATGTCCGGCTATTGCACGTTTACGTCAAAACACTTTCGGTAAACCTGAGATTGATTCAGAAGATCTGAACAGTCTCACCCAAAATTCATAGCTAACTTTTTTGTAGGATTAGGCATACAGTGGTGAGAAAGCACTCAAAAGTGAGCCACAATAGACCCACTAGAGGTCGCAGTGGAAGGACTGCAAGGCCCACTAACATATGAATCATCATCATCAAGTAAATGTGATATAGAGTTTTACCTGCATTTGGAAAACAAACTAATATTCATATTTGTTCTGTTATTTTGTTAGTCCTTATTGACATGTTTTTCCATTTTTTTACGTGGTTTGCTTATAATTTCTTTTAAACATAAAATTTCAATTTTGAAGAACTTGCATTTTTTATTATTTAAATGTGGGTTTTATTTTATTAAATTTTCTGAAACTTTAACTAGTTAAATTTAAGGTTTTGCTAATAAGAGCAATAAATTAAAATGTCGTCAAAATAAGGTGCTAATTAAGTAGTAAGTCGTTTGATTTGCATCTTGGAGACAAACGAAGATACATAATTGTTAGATTATTTTGGTTTTAATACTTATTTAGTACTCTTGAATTTTCCATCCTTAATGAGGTTTTTTGGTTATAATGTGTCCTAAATATTTATGTTCATCCCTAAAAATTTAGCATTTATGTGTACTTAAACAATAATTGTACTTTTTTCAAAACTTTAACTAGTCGAACTTAACGTTCCGGTAATAAGTGAGCCTTAAATTAAAATATCAAAATAAAATTTGCTAACTAGATAAAATTACAGTGAAGCCCGCTTATAACGAACCCGTTTCTAGCGAACTTCCGGATATAGCGAACCTAATTTTAATAATCTAGAATATGTATTTTTCTTTTAAAACGAACTTTATAGAAGCAGACAATGGGCGTTTTCACACTAGACGATACGGCAACGACACGAATGGTTGCAAAGACATGCACAAGACCCAGAATATGATCACGAGTATGAATTCGATAATGATATGCTTGATTTAGTAGAAGAACAAGCTAAGAGAAAAATGTGTGACTTCAATTTTAACGATTATGTGACTATTGATAAAGACATTGTAGCAAGAGAACCGTTGACTGATGAGCAAATTATAATCTCTCCGTAACCTCAAACATGGTTTCAAGTGATAATGACGAAGATAATGATGATCCTGTTCAAGATAATTCTGTTGAAGTCACTAAGGTTTATGTTCCAACCATTTGTGAAATAGAAAACAAAATTTCGGAAACTTTTTGGAATCACGCCAAGTTTCTGATAAAATATGGGCATCATTTTGTAACCTTGAAAGCTATATACACAGGGAATATTTTTCAAGTAGAAATGTTAAACAAAAATTATGTAATTCATAATAATAAAAAAAAAAAGATTTAGGCTTCTTTTGTGTATCTATTACATACCACCATATTATGTACTTATTTATATGTATAACAATAATAATAAATGTCTTTATTCGTATATATTCTGCCTTTTTCTAAAAATATAAAAATTTATAGTATTTTTTGTAATATTTTTAGTTTTCTTAATCTTGGATACTATTAAAAAAGAAACACAAAAAAATAAACAAAATTTGTTTATTACTGTTTATAACGAACCTCGGATATAACGAACCGTATTTAGTTCATTTTTGAGGTTCGTTATATCCGGACTTCACTGTACTTGCATCTGGAAGATAATATGTACTAACAAACGTAAATGTCCTTAAAAAAAAAAAATATATTTATTTCAATGTTTTTTGTAATTTTATTTATGTAACAGCCTTGAATTGATATGTCATCAAATATGTCAATTAGGTACCGATTTACGTCCAAAATAAAGTCGCTTAGTAAAATATAAGTTCCTCTATGAGTCGACATTGTCTTCACAAATATATTTTTATATAAGGAATCTTTAAGCAATTTATCTAAGTTATTTTACTAAAAAGTAATTTATTGAAATTTTTACATGATTATGGTTTGTCTTAAATTTAACTTGGCACATACAAAACATACACTCATAAATAAAAAAAACACATTCTCATTAATCTTCGACCTTCGAATTTATAAGTTAAAATAAATTGAAGCCCGTTACAAAGTGCTCAAAAAAATAAATGCAGAGGATCTGATCTGTATACTGCAAACTGTAAAAAGAAAATACTGCTCACCCAGTTAAATCTCAATTTATTCATTGATGCCGATTATCCAAAGCATGTTGACTCCAGCTCGACCCAAGTTGACTCTTCCCAACATCCCCCCTTCCACTTTGTTGACATGGTAAAGAAAGAACAGGATGCTGTGGAACAAGTTGTTGTAACCCTAAAAAATATTTTTCTCGTTATGTTCATTTGTCTTTATTTTAAGCCAGCTGTTAATTTTAGCCGTAAGTATTAATATTCGGGCGAGTTTGTAAAATAATCGATTCACCGATTACATCATTGTTCGTTCCGTTTTTGCTTATTGGCTCTGTCCGCTTATAGCAGACAATTTGCCAGCTCAATAGGGTGGACACCAAGAAAATTGACTCGAAGTCACTTGGTGCCCGGGACAATCAAAACATTCAAGGGGCTGGTCCGCCAAGAACCCCTACGGTAGGCAATTTTCGTTTCTCAAGGTGGATTTAATTTTGCCTGATTCTTTTTGTCGAGCACAAGGTTCTTTATCGTGCTAGCGTCATCTACGCTCTTAATACAGGACCATCCGCTTAACATGACTTCCGAAACACGGCCTTGTATTGATCATCAACTTTGCCTACTTTACTGTGCCCAAACTACGCCCATCACAGGGGGTACCCCCATGGTACTTCAAACCTATACGGTCGGGGCTTGGGGAATTGGTATTTCTGAATCCACTGCTTGGAAGTAAACCGCTCTTTATAATGAATTTCTTGTCTTATCATCACAAACGGATTGTAAAGCGGTTGAGCACCCACTGAACACAGGGACAGTTACCGATTACATCAGTTTTTTGACATATGACGTTCATCTTACATTTCTGTCTGTGAGTCCGGTAAGTACTATCACCATCGACAAAAAAACAAAGAACGCGATGATCCCATGGACATAATTTAGATTTATTAACCTCGCTTTTTTCGTTTTTTTTTTTCGTTTTGTCTAAAATAAATGTAAATAACATTTTCAACGTAACATGCTGCTGTCTAGCTGATACCAAAATTAACTCCAGATCTTCTTAAATCAAGTCCTGTAGCTTCCGAGATATTCATCGCAATTTTACTTACTACAACGGGAAACATTTTAACCAAAAACCATGAGCAAAAACATTAAAACAAGAATCAGGTGAATAAAAAAAAAACAAAAAGCTGATTTTGATGTTATTGACATTATTTATCGAAGATTGCTCACCTAACCCCAGATCCCTTAAATTTCTGACATGGTGGAATTCATAAGAACATGGATTTCAACGAATTTTACTGACTAATGTAAGAACTCAAGTGTTGTTATCGGTAAATAAAAAAAACTCGCCCTTCCTCATTGAACTGAATTGACTTTCATGTATTTTGCTTTTGAGTTACTTAAAGCCTTATTACTCAACCCCACAAAAAAAAAACAAATGCCGAGATCCTTAAAACAGATTATGATATTCCTTTGTATTTTTAGACCCTGAATCGGAATCCGTGGTCAAAAAAGTCCCTGGAGTGGAGGTTTGGCAGACCATTTTTTCGATTTTTGAGGCATTTTATTTTATCGGTCAAGAAAATGAAGGATGTCAAATTTCAAAATTTTTTGATCAGTAGTTTTTTAAAATAACAGTTTGAAAATCAAAAACTGACAATTTGGGTCAACATTACTAAAATAAATTTAGATATCTTGAGAACTACTTACACCAGGGTAGTGTTATGTAGAGCTTGTTTGAAAAGTATTTAAAATACCTTTCGAATCACATATACATAAGTAAATTTTTGTAGAAAACAAATTCAAAATATAAAAAAAATTATAGTTTTTTGTAAAAATTACACAGTACTTATGTATTGGAAACGAATCAAGTGAGTTAGAACTAGACAATGGACAAACAATATCTCCATGCAATGAGTATGTATACTTGGGTGTCACATTTGATAAGACAGGAACAGACTGTAAAGAACTGGAAGAAAAATAGTAAAAGCAAAAAAGGTTATTGGTTATCTTAACAGTATTTTATGGAGCAGAGAGATAAAAAAGAGTGTAAAATTTAACATATATGAAAGAATGGTGAAAAGCACGCTGTTGTATGGAATAGACTTGTCGCGTAACAGAAAAATACAAAGCAAAAATGGAAAGTGTCGAAATGGATGCAATAAGATAAGATCAATGAGAATATTTAGAACAGATCATATAAGAGATAATAAAAGAATGAATGGGAATCGAGGGAAGCATGATGGATGACATCACTAAAAGATAACTGATATGGTACGGCCATGTCCAACGGATGAATGACGAAAGATTACCAAAGCAAGTCCTAGAATGGCAACCAATAGGGCGCAGAAAAAAGGCGTCCTAAACTTGGAATGGCAACAGTCAATCCAAAGATCAGTGGGTCAAAAAAATCTGACGGAAGATGATTGTCAGGATCGAACGAGGTGGAGAATAGGCGTCGAACAACGAAAAAAAAACGTTCTAAACCGACATAGTAGTAGTAAAAATTACATCATACCATATTTGATTCTAGAGGTACGTTGAAAACCTTTCAACCAAGCATAGCACTACCCTGGTGTAAGTAGTTCTCAAGATATCTAAATTTATTTTGGTAAATATTTGAGCAAAATTGTCAGGTTTGATTTTCAAAAATTAATTTTAAAAAACCTACATATCAGAAAATGTTTAAATTTTTTTCATTGATTTCACATGAATTAACCCAGTGGGGAAAATTCCAAACGTCTCCCTAAAGTCTCTACTTTTTTGACCCCAGATTCGGATTCAACATAGAAACATACAAGGAAATATCATGGACTATCTTAAAGATCTCGGCATTTTTTTTCGATTTACAATATAATTTACCTTAACCATCTCAAACATCCTCTCCCCTACAACTACCCTGTAGTGTGGCGGCTTTTCGACCACTTCCTGTATAAATAAACTACTGGCTGTCAAATTCGGCATTTTGTCCGTCGACTTGATGTAGTAGTGTCCGCTGAACGACTTAGTGTCCGGCATGTTGGGCGAAGGCATCAATTGAGTGTCCAGGTAAGATGCCAGGAGATGCATAATTATCTAAGATTGGAAACCGTTCTTATAAACAAACTTCAATAATTTATTCACATTTCAATTTAGTTGGCCTACGCACTGGCCACCGACAATTTATTATTAACTTTGATATCAGAGTTGTACAATCACAACACACTCACATTCATTATACATATAGACCCCTACGGTAGGCAATTTTTCTTTTCTTGTAAAGGATTTAATTTTGCCTGATGCTCTTTGTCGAACACAGGGGTCTTTTAGGGTCACTGCATCACGAAAACTACCGGGAGACGCCAGGCTTCCAGGATGCAGTGACCCTAGGGTCTTTAATGTGCTGTAAAAGGAAAGCATGCGCTCTACATAAGGGCCAGTCATAAAGAAACTTTTTTTAATACAAATCTTATTTACTAACCTAAGATAAGTCATACGAGGTTCAATTAATAAAATAAATGATGATAAACATGTCCACCTATGTTGAATTTCACAAATTATCATGTAAACTTATCATTGTTTGGTAAAGAACAGAAATGTTCATTATGGCTTGACAATAAAAACCCAAGCACACTTAGGGTGAAGTGGGGTAAATGGTAAGTGTAATAAAAAACGCTAATAAACTCCATACCATAATTTTTGAGATAACTTTTTGACAGTTATCAGCTGTTTAGCATAACAATGGCCATAGCATAGGCCAACGAAAAAAAGTTGTAAAAAGTTGTCTCAAAAATAATGATATAGGGTGTAGTTCAACTTATATAACTTCAGAACCAATTGCGATAATACTGCTTTTTGAGTTGTTAGAGAAATGCAAGTAAAAATATTTTTTAATTTCAAAAACTAAATAAAAGTAATGTTTTTAACAGTAAGATTTCATCCCAAATTTAATTGCAAAGAAAAAACTTAACATCTCCACTAAAGTCTTTATTGCTTCTGGTTTTATTTAGGACGTGTTTCGAGTTTAAAGACCCTCATCATCAGCTTTCAAAAACCTTCAAGACACTCATACCGCCAGCTAGCTAATGCGAATGTTCAAAAAGTTGCTAATACTAGTTGAAAATTCCCCGAAAAAGAGATTTCCTGAGCAGGAGTGGGGAAGTGGAGAATACACCTTTATTGCGAGTTGAAGGCACTAATCAACCATTTTAAGTTACTATCTGTTTCTAAAACTGAAGCATTTGAATTTTTTTTAAATATGACAGTTTTAATTATATGCCGTATAGATTTGCAGTTCAAAATGTCCCAAAATAAATGTCCAAATTAAAATTTTTATAATTTTCTATTTCCACACTCTATGTCCATTTTCAGGGCGGAAAGTGAGATCAGTGCGGAAAAATACCACGTTCCGAACTCATATAAATACGAAAAGTGAATAATTTCGGCACGCGAGTAGAAAAACATATTTACATGAATTTCCAAAGAATCAAATACAAACCCTAAATGAATTTTTCCGAATAACGTTGATGTACCCACTTCATACTTCACAGCTAAAGCCTTTTCAATAACGCTACTACTCTCTAATGCGCTAATAATCTCTGACTTCTCTTTTGTGGTCAAAGTTTTATGTATCCTTTTGATTGGAGCCATTCTCGACACGACCGTGACCTATAACCTTGCCCTCGCCCGAGAATCTGATGAACTGCTGAATCCGGCCTTTGACACCACACATCGCATCAAACCAACCAAATGACAGCTTAAAACCTGCATTATTATGTTAATTATACGGCATTTTCTTGTTAAAACCCGAGTCCGGATTATTGAATGAAGTCAAATCTAGATAACCGAATACTTCCATGGACTGCTGAGGCTATCCGGACTACGGAAGCAACCGGATTATCGTGTTTACTGTGGACTAACATGTTGTTGTTGGACTATTGAATATAATCCAATTTAAAAAAACCTCTACAACTATAATGTACTTACAGCACAGTCTGTCGGGAGGGAGTCATCCCAGTCCTTTCCATGATAATGTCCGCCGCCTTTCCATTTAAAATCGCTCATGCATCCACCCCTTGCAAGCTCCCTTATTCGTTTTTCCAAGTACTCTTGGTTGGCGTGAACCTACAATTAGGAGAAATTTAATTTTACCAGTGTAAAGTTCTGTTGAGTTTCATTATAATTCAAACAAGTTTCGTGGCTAATTGGGCAAAAAGGAGGTTTTGTTTCTCTCATATTTTTACATTTGATTAGAGACAAAACCGTCTAATTAACTTCGCAAGATTTGTCACATTGACCATCAGTGTTCTGAGGAGTCCCATAAGGACGAAACAGTTAACTGTCACCACTTATTAGGTGTCCATTAGATCTTGGACCCCCGTGAGGTTAAGCTTTCAGGCTACCCACGGAAAAATATGAGAGAAACAAAAACTCATTTTTGCCCGATTAGCCACGAAACTTGTTTGATTTTTAAATTCACGGGTACGAAATTCCATGTCATTATAATGTTCGGAATATACCATCGAGTTTACCTTGGTGTACAATAAAAAAAGGGATGGTTGAAATTTTGTGGTTGCCGAAATTTTTTAAAAACTATATATTATGTATGTTGATGTTGTATATAAGTGGCACCGCGACATAGCTATGGTAAACCAAATTTTGCGGCAAAATCTAAGTAAAGAAGCCTTAAAAAATTAGTGTTTCACTTTGTACATGCAGTGTGCCGCTCTGGGTTTAATGTTCGATTGATAAAACACTAAGACCTTTAAAACGAGAGATCAAATAGGTACTTACCTAATAAATAAAGAACCGAAACATAAAAGAGGATCCAAAGTTATATTAAAATGTGCGCAAACATTGATTTCGTTGCAAAAACGGTAATTTGTTTTTTGAAAAGCTCCGTCATAATTTGTTTGACATAAACAGTCAAAACAACGAATAGAAAGCGTCAAAGCCCGGCTAAATCAATAATATGTTCGTAACAACCAGATAAGAGTATATATGTTCCTTTTTAATGAAATCGTTTAGAAGAAGACATTAATAAAAAGCAAGTAAAATAGTAAGGTAATGACTAATTAGTGCAGTGTCTCATTTTGGGAATCAATATCAATAAAAAACTTAAAGGAAGTGCGTGCCACTGTATGTACCCCTCTACTCCCTTCCAGACCATCAAGGTTTTGATGAAGCGGTGTCACTTTAATACATCAAGTATAGTTACCTCTAAAAATGGGATAATAGACGACAAAGATGGAATAAACTGCGTAATCTGCACCATCTGTGCAGTTTTCCTCAACCTGTCAAGGCCCACGCTACCTATCCGGATGTCTGTCATTCCATGTTTGGTCAAAGAATCGTTGATTATGTCAAATTCGTTTGTCAGGCGTTCTAGGATTGTTTCAGATATCCACTAAAAACATATATCTGTACTAATGAAGCGTATTAAAACTATTAATAGAAAGTGACTGCTACAAGCGTTCCGCCATATTGGATTCAATTGAGCCCAAACATATGGTTTGGATTAAAAAAGCAAACGCTTTCAATAAAATTTGAAAGGGACTGCTTTCAAATAACGTTGACAATTTGTTAAGGCGGTGATTTGACGTTGTCAAATATTTTAATTTAAATTTAAGTTTTTTAGAATTTGAGACTTTTAGAAGACATATATAATAAGTTGAGTTGATGTAGCTGCTTACTTGGGTTGTTTTTAAACATATTAAAAAGTATTTATCCTAGGTATCGCATTGAACAGTGCCAGAATAATGCAATATTTTATATTGTCGGGTAGGATTTTATTTTAAATCGAACCCTTAAACGAGGGTACCGTAGTAGATTTCTTATGTGAATAAAATAAATATGAAACAGTTTTAAAAACGTTACAAACTTTAATGAATACAAAATAAAACTTTGTTGCAATTTGCAAATTGTTACAAGACTTTTCTTATGACCTATAAAACAAACAAGACCCAAAATATTAAAATAAAACTTTAACTTACCAAAATAACTTCAAAATAGTCTTTAAATATAAAAATCTTATGTTTCTTTACTGACAATTAATTTTAGAGGTTTTAGTTAAATTCAACAAAACTTAGAATGTAACAACCGACTTGTCTTCTCAAAGTTTGGGTTTTTATAAAGGGTTGGTTGGACCTAAATAATCCATTATCCCTCTTTGAAGAGCTTGGAGGAACCAAGTCAGTGGCGTTGCTGATAATCCTAAAATTTACTTTACATTCTAGCTAATGAACTAAACAAGATAAGCTAAACAAAAACAGAGATAAAATACATTCTATAGACAACATTTTCTTATCTCACAGTTTTTCCATGTCCAATCACTTTAAAGGGAAAACCCTCTCGCTACTTGCTGTATCCCCACGCTCAACCATTACGACTCCCACTCTAGACTTTTCAATAGTTTTTCTCGCCATAACCATCTGCTGTGTGGTAGGCGGCAACCAAATGTTTTCTATTTTGAAGGGAGGCGGAACCACTTTCTCATCTTAACAGAACCATAATTGTGTTTGTCGCTTTTCCAAGATGGTTTCGTACAATGGCACCGTCAGGGGTTATTTGCATTCCTGACAATATTATGTACTTGTATTGGCATTTTTTGCCGAACTCACTTAAATGTTGGTACTATTTGAATTTATTCATTAAAAAAACCTAGCAAACAGTAACCTCCGGTCACAAGCAATGGCTATAGCCTACCCTTCTTAAGTTCTCGTTCCATTGAGTAAGGGCCACTGCGTCTACATTGATGCGGGTCCAGGCTTCCATCGTTGTCACATTGGTTGACGTTATTGACGTTGACATTTTATCGTCTTGTTTGGCTGTCGGGCTGCTGCCGCTTGTGATTTTTGCTGTCAAAAAGGCAAAAATGAAGGAGAGTCCAAACAAAAGATCCTGACCCTTTCATTAATTTTCAAAAAATTCCCGACTTTAAAACCTTAACCCAGGCGTACAGTCAAAGAAGATATATCAGCAAGAAGCGAAATACTGTCACTCAAAACATTGTTCATATGGGAAACAAATATGTGACGTCACGCTTGGACCAAATGACACTAATGCAGTTATATTACACTGAGAAAAATTTTGTGTAACTGTGGTTTGTGGTGCATTTTTTTTACACGAAGAAAAAATCAAATTACGAAGGACATTACACCTATATAATCATATAACTGTGGTCACAGAAAATCGACCCTTTTTAACTTTTTATTTGATTGTTTGCAAGAACGGTTATATATTTTTATCGAGAAAAATCGGTTACGGAATTAAATAGAAAAAATAATAACTAAAAAATAAACAATAATTATTGTAATATTTATAAAAATCTAAGTAATATTATATTGTTTAAAGATTCTTCCCGGCCATTTTAAATTTAAAAATTATAAGAAAAAGGAAAAAAAGGGGATTGACAATAAAACAAATTTTGTTAAAGTAGAGATTTTTATAAAACGTTTATTGTTTTACAAACAGGAACAAACCCAACCACAATTGGGAGAAAATACAATTAATAGCTATTTACGTTACTAGACCTGTAAATATTTCCGGTCGTGTATCGTACGTATTTTCTTTAAACCGGTTTAAAACAGCACAAAAACAACCAACATGTAAATAAAATGAAATGAAACACTACAACCATGCTACTCTACATGTAGATATTAAAGTACTTACTCAAAAGCTATTATATTTATAAATATCAAAAAACCCAGGTTGCATTTATAATTGACTATATTTCAATTAATTCTTGCTTAATTTTAAATGTCACTTTATACTTTAGATCATTTTTAAAAAAGGGACCGTAAAAATAGATTTTCCGGTCTCTTTTTCCGTGCCTTTTGAAAACGGAAAATTTTCCAAAAAGAAAAAAGTATACGCAAAATACTTGTTTTCCAGTCGGTTTAAAAAAAAATTAATTACAGCTAAAACATGCAAAAAATTGTGTTTATAAAACAAATTCTAACGAATATAGAAATAAATTAGGTGGTCTCAGGCTGGGGCAATCGCCATTTTTTTCCAGAGAACTTCAAAAATAAGAGGCACATTCTGGTGTATTACACACCTACATGCAATTCTTTTATGTCAACATAAAGAAAATTTCCACTAGGCACTAGAGAAATGGATTAGTCGGATACCGGTACAAACCTTATTATCTTTTAAAACTCGTTACATCCTAGAACTCATAGAACATGCTAGACCAGTTGAAAGGGATAACAAATATATTTATAGGCCAAAGTGAAACATCCCTATATACAGAACGTGGTTCCATTATACAAATAAACAAATAAGTTTACCATTCAAACACAGTAAATTACAGGGATTCCTGATAGTATTAGTTTGAAAAGTTTTGATTTTTTTTTTGTTATTGTAGAACAAAAATTGCAGTTTTTGAGTGTAATAGTACTGCATTACTGTCATTCAGGTTTTGTCGCTTCTTGTTGATATATTTTCTTTGGTACAGTCCCATTTTTGATGGGATGAAATAAGAAACTAAAAATTTCACCTTATTGTGCTCTTATTTTAAACTCTTCGAAAATGTTGTAATTTGAACAAACCTTTATATGAAAAATTATGCTGCCAAGATTTGACAGATGGTGTAGTTTTTACCTACGTCAGTTAAATAAAAAAAAATCTGATAACACCATTTTAAAAAACTCAAAAAAGGGTAAAGTAAGATGAAATCCGCAGATCACTCCTTTAATAATAAAAGAGTTTCCCATTTAATTCCCATTCCCATTTAATTCCATCGAATCGTTTGTGCTTCTTTGTTCATTTCATCAAAAACAACAAACTAAATGTTTACGAATAATTTTACAACTTTTAACAGCAACAAAATTACCCAAGATGAACGATTAATGTGGAGAACCCTGTAAATTAACTTACTGGGTGATTGTGTTGACAACTGATACTGGCATTTCTTCAAGAACGATGACATATCTTTGGCAGTTTTGGAAACGGGATGGGTCCAAAATGAGCTAAGCAGATTCATGGACTGGTTAGATTTATTGGCCAATTTAGTGACCTGAAAACAGAAAAACTCTGGAAATCTTAAGGTCTGTTGTTTCTTTTTGATTTCAAAAACTAAAAGCGATAAGTGATATTCAGTTTAACAGTTGGTTTGGACAATTTACAACTAAATAAATTTTTTATAAATAAATATGTTCTGGGAATCAAAATGAAGATTTTTGGAAAAACCACCGTAGCATGAAATATTATATACAGTGTGTCCCCGGATGGAGTTGACAAGAGGAAAAAATCATTTTTTTTGATTTTACGAAAAAAAATCACTCTTTATAAAAAATTCTGCTTGTTGAAAAATTAAGATTACCATAATAAAATCTTTGATTAGATGTACAGGGTGTTATCAAACTAAGTTTGTTAACAGTCTAACCTTATTGAGTTATACCTTGTTAAAAAGGGAATTTTATTGTCTACAATAAAGTATATTATACATTTTTCTTGTAGAAGCCTAGTTTTTAAGAAAATTTTGAAAAAGGCTCAAACTTTCAGATTTTGGGGGGTATTGGGGGCATTTGGAGGTTTTGGCAGCCATTTAAAATACTCTGCCAATATATGGGCCCCTAAGCTCACACTAGCTAGCTAATATAATTAAAAACTGAAATATATTTTATTCAACTCCTAAAATTCAAGACTAAATTACCTTTTGTTTGATACCACACAAGTCATGTTTTGACTTAACCTTACATTTTTGAAATCTACCCCCACCCTTAAAAAAAACAAAAACTATAATGTATTTTGTTAAACTCCGGACTCAATTACCTTTCGTTTGATGTCACACACGCCATATTTTCACTTAAACTCTAATTTTTGAAATATACCCCCACCCTTTTTTTAAATAAATTAAATTGTATTTTGTTTACTCCAGACTCAATTACCTTTCGTTTGATATCACACACGCCATATTTTCACATAAACTCTAATTTTTGAAATCTACCCCCACCCTTTTATTTGGTTTGTGTTCGGTGGATTTTGTTCATTTTTAAATGGGACCATCTCGACCCAAGACCCAGCCTAGGTACCAAATTTCATTAAAATCGGCCAAGCGGTTTTTGAGTTATGCGCGTTGGTCGTTACAGACAGACATACAGACAGACAGACAGACAGACAGACAGACATACAGACAGACAGACAGACAGACAGACGGCGCAACAAAAAAGTTTCAAAATCATCTGAAACGCAAAGATATATAAAAAATTTTGAAATCGGAGCAACTTTTTTTTTCTCGAAAAAATTAGGATCACCATAGCTCACACTACTATAGTATAGTATATGTGTGAGCTAAAAATAATAGGGGGAATTGACCAGTTGCCAAAAAGTAATATAAAATGCTTCTAGAAAGTGGATTTTCCGAAATCATTTACTCACCTTCTCTGCTTCTTCATGGTCTTTCAAATACTGCTGCAAGCTATCCTCATTCTCGATTTCCTCCATGATGGAAGAATTATGGAAACTGGACATCAGTGGCGTGGATTGCTGCTTGGAGAAGGACGCGGGGGAGATCCGGGTCGGAGTGGTTGATGTAAATTTAACAGCGGGACTGCCCTTGTGGAAGCTCCAGTTTGGTGAATTGGCCGAATAGTTCATACCTGCAAAAATGGCGAATTACGGTAATCATTGCAAACACGGAAAAATCGCTGGTTAGCGGAACGATATTATTTTAATTGCAAAACCTGATAAATTTGGGATTTTTTTACAAAAGCTACAAATTAAAAGTGTATAATTTCCTATTTTTAAAATTTTCTTGGTTTTGTGTGTATATACAGGGTGTTTAAAATAAACTAAACATCCCTCAGGGTGTTTATAATAAACTCCAAAAGCAATAATATTTATGAACAAAAATTTGTATACAGAGTGAATCATAAACTCAAACGTTTTTTTGTTTTAAATAAATTACTCTATAGCATGTAACGTAACTACATGGGGTCTTATAATGATATTCATAAAAAAGTGGCGCTATTCCGAGCTTAATCAAATATTGTATTGAAATTAAATATATCTAAAGGTGTTTTGCTTTTGAAAATTGCCTTTTCTATCAATTCTTATTTATTTATTGCTTAATACTTTAAAAACTCCTGTAGGTATCTTTGATTTTGTTACAGTATCTAATTAAGTTCGAAATAGAAATACAAATACCACTTTTTTTCATTAACCAAAATGTATGTCTTACCATTTTCGAAAAACCCATAAGACCCCATGTAGCTACTTTTATCTCAAACACCCTGTATTATACGTTTTGGAGATATATGCGTTTAAAAGTATAAAAAACTTAAATTGGTACTTTTTAAAATATCAAGGAAGCCATGAAAAAAGACAATCGCATTGACACAAAAGTGAAGATATTGTTTTGTCACCTTGTCAAATTCAGTTTTAACAGCGGTTAAGGATGATTTTTACTGAGGAAGAAAAGCTGGATATTATTAAATTATTTTACTCAAATAATGAAAATGCATCTGTAGCTCGCAACCAGTATTATATTCAGTTTCCCGACAGAAGACAACCAACCCGCCAAACTATAGTAAATATAGTAAACTCATTTAATCAAAGAAAAATACCTAAAAGAAAAACTAGAATAGTCGAAAGAAACACTGAAGAGGACTCAAATATTTTGTTATATTTTCAAGGTTAGTTTTTCTTTATAAGTTAGTTTATCATATTTAAAAAAATATTTTCCCTTGTTATTTTAGAGAATCCTGAACGGTCTATTCTGGATGCAGCAACTTTTTTTAACGAATCATGGCATAAAATTCACTGTTTTAAAATATCACAAATACAAGGCTTATAAATTTTTACCCGTGCAAAATTTAAGCAACGAAAATAAAACAAACAGATTACATTTTTGTCAGGAAATACAACGAGGAATAGCGACAAATCAAATAAATTTGTCAAATATAATTTTTACTGATGAGGCAGCATTCACCACGGCGGGAATGTTCAATAGAAAAAATAAGCATATTTGGTCAAGAGAAAACCCGCATGCTTTACAAGCTGTCAAAATTCAAGGACGCAGATCTCTACATGTTTGGTGCGGTCTCCTGAATAACAGAGTTATTGGGCCTATATTTTTAAATGTTAACCGGAGAAAAATACCATGATTTGTTGCGAAATGAAATAGAAGAGCTGTTAATAACTATAGAAATTTAATATGGCAACAGGACGGAGTCCCTCCCACATAATATCCAGCTAGTAACGATTTTTTGTAATAATAGATATATGTATTGGATAGGAAGATACGGCACATTATTATATATATATATATATATATTTATCGGTTTCACAACGTTCTACGTCTTCCGATACCCAATCTCCACTCGTTTCTGTTTGCCCATAATTCATCATCTAGGCCTCTTATTCTTATTTCACTATCTATTCCTTCTCTCCAGCTTCTCCTTGGTCTTCCTCGTTTTCTTCGGCCAGTTGGTTTCCATTGTAATATTTGTTTAGGTAGTCTTCCATCATCCATTCTTTGTACATGTCCGTACCACACCAGTTGTTTTGTTCTTATATCATCCACTAGAGTACGTTCACCCACTGTCATAATTTCTCTTATTCTTTGATTGGTAACTCTTTCTCTTTTTGATTTCCCTGCTGCTCTTCTCCAATAGTCCATCTCCGTAGCGGAAAGCATTTTTTCTGTTCTATCTTTGATTGGCCATACTTCTGAGCCGTATGTAATAATACTTTTTACAATGGTGTTATATATAAGCTTTTTGTTATGTTTTGATATACTTTGGTCCCAAATTATTCCATTTAATAAAGTTATTGCTTTTCTTCCTTGTACGTTTCTATCTTTTATAGCTTTGTCTAGTGTTCCGTCAGCTGTAATTTTTAGACCCAAGTATTTATACTCATCACAGGACTGAATTCGCTGCCCAGTATTTAAGATTAGATCCTGTTTCGTTCCACCAATACACATATACTCTGTCTTATTGATATTAACCTCTAGTCCCCACTTATTGTACTCGTCTATTAGTTTTCGTGTCATATATTCGAGGTCGTCATAATCCTGAGCCACCACTATCTGATCATCGGCGAAACATAAAGTATACAAGGTGGTTTCATTCAACGGAATTCCCATGTTTTGGCATTTTCTCTTCCAGACTTTAAGGACCTGTTCCAAATATATCTTGAAGAGCGTAGGCGAGATACAGCAACCTTGTTTAAGACCTTTATTTACTTGAAAGCCTTTGGTTAGTTTTGCTTTTATTTTAACTTTTGCCTTACTATTGCGGTATAACTCTTTGATGGCCTTAATTAGTTGTACGCTTATGTTTGTCTTTTCCAACGCTTTCCAAAGTAGATTTAGTGGTATACTATCATATGCCTTCTGCAAATCTACGTAAAGCAGATGGAGCTCTTGTCCGTATGCCATTTTCTTTTCAATAACTTGGGTTATACAAAAGAGATGATCTGAAGTCGATCTACCCGCCCTGAAACCAGCTTGTTCTTCTGCCTCCATATCTTTATATTCGCTCTCCACTTTATTTCTTATTATTTTGCCATATATTCTGCTTAGCGTACTAGTTACAGATATACCTCTATAATTGTCACATATATCTTTCCTTCCTTTTTTGTGTATTGTGGATATATATGACGTTTTCCACTCAGTTGGTACTACAGCTCCATTTAAATATCTTTGGAAAAGATTCCGTAATCTACAAAACAATTCTTCAGTGCCATATTTAATAAGTTCAGCTGGGATATTTCCGGGTCCGGCAGATTTACCGCTTTTTAAGGTTTTGCACACGTTTTTGACCTCAGATATTGTGAGGGGTACTGGAGATCCCATCGTTCTAATGATATTGTCTCTTTCGTCTTCCTTGAATTCTGCTCTATCTTCAGTTAAAAGTTTTTTAAAATGCTCATCCCATTCTTTGTCTGGTATTGGTGAAATAATATCTCTGCATGTTTCTTTTTTGATCGATCTTATAGTTTTCCAGCTTTCGGTACTTCTCCTACCTCCTAAGTAAGAATCTATTTTCTGGCACTTTTGCATCCATGATTGATTCTTCTTATCACTGATCATTCTTCTCACCTTTGATTGCGCGATTTTGTATTCTTCTCTGCTTCTATCTGTCTTTTGGGATAAGTACGTGTGATATAATTTCCTTTTTTCCTCTATTTCACTTTCGATCTCAGCATCCCACCAGTATGGTTTTGTTCTTTTAGGAGTTTCTTCCACTAATCCTAGTGCTTCTTTTGCAGCTTGATGGATGCTTAATGTGATACATTCGTATTCCTCATCTGGGGTTTCACCTGAACTTGAATTAAGTTTTTCGTTCAGTCTCTTTTTGTATAAGTTTTTTACGCTGTCATGTTCTAGGCTTAGTAGATTGTATTGACAGTGATCAATTTCCTCATTCACTGTATCATCAAGATTTTGTTGATGGAGGCTTCGGCCTTAATAAGGAAAGAGAATTTTGGTCTCCAGAAAATAGTGATCACTTCCGCATGTTGATCCACGCTTTGTTCTGACATCTTGAATTTTTAGTTTTGTCTTTTGTTTAGTGATAAGATAATCAATGACGGATTTCAGGTTTTGTGAGGGTTTGGTCCAGGTATATTTGTGTATTTTCTTATGTTGGAAAAAACCGTTTTGGATTTTTAGGTCTAATTGCTCACATACTGTGATAAGCCGGTTTCCATTGTCATTAACAACATCTTCTCCATATTGGCCAACTGTCAGATCATTTACTCTGTTACCTGTTCTACTATTTAAATCTCCCAATATTACAATTTCTCTAGATGTACTTACTGCTGATATTTCATTGTGGATTTCTTCAAAAAAATTGTCTTTCACGGCTACGTTTGCATCGTCATTATACGCATAGATTCCAAAAATCGTAAGTCTCATTCCTTTTATTGTTATATTCATTCTTATTAGCCGTTCATTTACTGCTTCCCAGTTGGTGATATATTTTCTAAATCTTTTGTTGACCAAAATAGATACTCCTTGTTGCGCATGTTTTTCTTTTGCCACTCCGCTATAGAAATGTCATACTGTCCTAGGTTTTCAGATCCTTTTCCTTTCTTCTTCGTTTCTGTTAGTACAGCAGAGTCAACCTTCATTCTGCTGCACTCATGGACTATATCATTCACTTTTCGACTCATTCCTTGTACGTTCCATGTACCAAAAATCATATTCCTGTTTCTTTGCTTGGTTCGTCTTAGGTTTTTCATTTCTTTCCGAGGCGTTTGATTGGGTTTTTTAACAGTGTACGTTTTTTCCGGGTATCAGAGAGTTAGTCTAATGCCCCAACCCCCAACCTGGAGGACCAGGTGATTTTTGATCGAGGTTTTCTTCCCCTAGCCTTTGACGATTCCAACGCCGGTACTACAAGGCAGCATCTTCTTCTTTTATACTATCCCTAAAAGAAAGGGTTGCCACCTGCGCTATGATCACCGTACCGAGGTCCATCCTCTCCGCCTTCCATACCGATGTGGTCTTCTCTCGTAACCCTGGGAATGGGACCCTAAACAGGTGCTAACTCTCCGGGTCAGAGAGTACCTGGAATCTACGGAGGGCAGGGGTCGATTCATTTCCCCTGATAGACATCTGACGAGGTCTACCCCGTACCCCCACATTATTATGGCCAGCAAAAAATAAGGTGTGTTATAACAGGCCGCAAACACTTTAAATTTTACAACAGAAAATAGAGCAAACAATTGTTGATCTTAACGAAAATTTTGCGAACACTATCTTTCAAGCTATCCACAGAAAATTTGTAAGAATTATTCAAAATTGTATTAATAATCAAGGAGGCTATGTCGAAAATTAAAAATGAAGTAATAAATATTTTTTTCTTTCACAAAAATTGCACAATTTTTTGTTTTTACTGGCTTGCGGCGCCACACATTACTGCGCAGAATCACCCCGGATAGTAAATAATAATTAATTATATACCTTACAAAAGCAACAGCATCACTTTTTGTGTAAATGCGATGGTTTGTTTTTCATGGCTGCCTTGATGTTTTAAGGAGATCAATTTAAGTATTTTAAACATTTAAGCGCATATATTTCCAAAACTAATGAACAAAATAATAGCATGATATATATTTTTAAAATCAGGGATAAAAGATCTATAAATATCTAAAATAATTTACAGGGTGTTCTCTTTTAAAAACCATCGACCTGTCAAATTTTGACATTTAGATTTTTTTTTTGACATTCCAACTTAAAAATTCTTAAACTTCGTAAACAAATATGAAACTTTTGTATTTATCATATTTTGATATCTATTCAAATAAACATTTTAGATATGGTGTAAAAATATATGGGAAAACCCTGTACGTATGTTAAAAAGTAATTCAACATTGCGCTATGCCGCTATTTTGATTTTTTATAGGGTTTTTTTTCGCAAAATAATCAAGTTTATTTATTATGTGGAAGACTTTGACTAACACCCCGCCCTCAACTATCTCTTAAAAATTTAGCTATAGAAATATCCAAAACCACCCAAAAACCTTAAGTCTGTAAGACAAGTTTTTAATTTTGGTTTTCTTACTTTCTCCAGAAGAAACATTCGATCTCCAACTGACAGCTGACATATTAAGTGGCGTTCCTGAAGTGTGCAGTGGGCTTGCATTCTTGTTAGTGGGCGGGCTTTGAGTAGGAGTTATGATTTTGTAGTTTGGATCTACATAAAATTAACATTCACAGATAATTTCATAATAACTGATATGACTAGGAATGGATATTTGACCGGTCAAACACATTGTGGTCAATTGAATGGAGAATTAATTGACCTGCCAATTTTAAAGAGAAGCTTTATTTATTTGTAAAACACAGGATTTTGACAGTAGTGAGTCTTTTTATCTTGGAAACTGTATGCCTAATGGACATTATGGATTCTTTCTTTCATCGATACTTTCATCGATCGATGATATAGCAGTTTTACTCGCCTGCTGCTGTTTTAGTTTCTCTCGTATTTCGGTAGATGGCGCTTCTTGTTGGGTACATGACTTTGTTTTCTCACTAACAATGTAAGGTGAGAGATAAAGCCATATACTTAATTTATGATGGGTGTCACATCGACCAGCAGTGTTCTGAGGAGTCCCATAACGACGAAACAGTTAACTGTCAACACTTATTAGGTGTCCATTAGATCTTGGACCCCCGTGAGGTTAAGCTTTCGAGCTACCCACAGAAAAGTACCAGAGAAACAAAAAACCCTTAATTTTTCTTTTTACCCGATTAGCCACGAAAACTTGTTTGAATGTATGCCTTACATTTAAGAAAAATAAGAGTCATCTTGCAACCATAGATATGGCACACGGAATCGGGAATTTATTCCACTTCCTATACACTCTGCACTCACAATATATGACAGTGTGAAACTTTACAACAAACTTCCTGTTCAATGCAGAAATCTTGTTATAAAATCGGTAAAAGCCTTGCTGATCGCGAGAGCATACTATAAAATTGATGAATTTTTTAATGATAGATTTTAGGACTGTTTGTGTGATGTGCTATTTGAATATAAGTCAAACGTTAACCTACTTATCTCAAAAAAATATATATTTTACTGATTATAGTTTGAATGTTGATTTTAATTAAATAATTAAGTTCTCATTTTAATTCATATTAAATACCCAAATTATAAATTACACCGCTCAACAGGTAAAATGTTGCAAGAATATTTTTTGTGGATTATTATTCTCCAGGATACCCTGATTCCATAACCACCTTTCGTTTATCTAAGTTGGCTCACTCACTCACTTTTGTTGAAAAAAAAAACTGTTTTTTGTAAAATTCATATAAAAAAATTATATCTTGAAAGCATCAAAGGTATACGAAAAACAAGGTGAAAAAAAAAATTCGTTTTTTATTTTTTTTTACACAAAACTGAGCCAACTTGAACAAAGTTACGGAATCAGTAGGTAGCACTGAATAAAAATTCAATTGTTTTTCTTTGCAACAAGAACTTTTTCTTATTTTGTAGAGCAGTGTATGTATTTTGTCAGTCCCTACTGAATTGTTACGTGTTTTGAGCTTTGTCTATAAAAATCACTGTATTTTTTTTGATAATAAAGCATATTTGAACTTGAAAGCTGTAAAAACTGTATTTGATATGGCAAGCTGTTTTTAAGCTATAGAGTTTTTTTAAAGAGTCTGCATTTTGCGAGCAGGCCTATAACTTTTTTAATTTTGAAAATTTAATTTTGGTGTAAATTGTTTTTAAATAAATTTCACCCTTCTCCTGTCTCTTTTAGTTTTCGAGATATTAGACAAAATTGAAATTTTTCTCACGGAATTACCCCGTTTTCATTTGATTTTTGAAATCATCATAAAATTTGATTTAAAATGATGTACCAAACTCACTGTTTAATTTTTTTTGTTTTTTTAGTGTTTTTTATGTTTTTATTTTTTAATTACCTGTTTATTTTTAATTCATTTTAAAAATGATTTTATTAAAAACATAATTTTACAAAACCGGACATATACATACCTACCATGTTAATGTCAAAATTTTGAAATTTCAATAACACTGTTTTTGTGACATTTATGTGAAAAATTTAAATTTTGGTATAATATATTGTCACAAAAGAATTTAAAATCTAATTAAACTACTACAAAAACATAGCAATAACCAATATTGCTGCACTTGCACTAATTTCATCTATAAAAGCTGATGCTGTGATCCACCCAGTACACCACTGATACTTAGTGGTCCCCACTAAACATAACTAAGTAAAACCCCACTATGGTGGTTACTCTTTATAGCCCATAGGGCACACTTTCTACAGCCTATAAGATCTATACCTTATGGCCCCTAGGTCAACTCTCTCCAGCCGGCATATTACTGTTAATCTGTTTTTTGAATATAAAATACATGTATAAATGTGGATTCTTTATACTTAAATTTCATATTTTCTAAATCCCTCAGTCACAAGAGCACTAAATACAAAACCCTGTGACATATATGGTGGAGATACCACTTGTCACATAGTTGTGACAATATTTTGGTTTGAACCAACATACCTAAATCTTTAACTCCCAAAAGTTTTTTCTGTTCATTGGTGATCTGTATCTGTTCTGATGATGAAGCAACATAAATTTTGACAATTCTTCCAAAATAGTAAAGCACATTAATTGAAAATATGATAATAAGGCTGTATTCTATGTAGTGATAGTAATTGAGGTATAGAGGGCATGTTTGACTTCTGTAAAAAATAAAATCTAATTAATAAAATTACAGAATTTTCTTTAAAACCTTAAGTGTCTTTTGATTTTGTTTAAAAAATGAGGTGAAGCTATTCTATTCTAAATAACTAACAGAATCTTAATTCTTAAGTATAGTACAAATAAGTATCTATAACTCAAAAGTAAATTTTTAACTTACAAATCATAAATTAAAATAGCTAATAGGCACACATTTATTGAGCACCATATGAAGCTTTCTTTGATTCTGTGTCGATTTTTGTTGACCCGTAAACTGCGCTCTAAGATTGAGGGTGAACCAAAAGGTGAACTGGGCTGAGAAACTTGAGGTGGACATCTAACTGGTCTAAAATTAAATAGCTTTTTAATAACTATAAAGCTACAAAATATAATACAATTTATAGATACATCCTAATAACAAATGTACACTAAAATATAATTTTACAAATTCAAAAGCTACATAAATAAATACTATAAAACCATCTTTAGGAAGCGAAAATTTACATCTTTTAAATTAAAAAACTCACGAGTGAGACATCTCTGATAGGTCTTATTTTGGAACCGGATTGAGATTTTAAATGTTCATAGGAACATTATTTTAAAGTTTTTTCAAAATTTCCAAAAGCAACCGCCATAACCTAAAAAAATCACAGAACACAAAAAAATGACGTACGAATTGACCAACGAAAATATACACATTTCGTTGGTCAGTCTTGCGGTGTTGCCATCTTCAGCATCTTATTTTTTTGTTGGCTCAAGTTCACTCCTTGGTTCACTGTTCACTGCATACAACATAAGTTTACATGATGTACGATTACCAAATAATACGTTTACATCTAACAATTGAATTCAAATTTTGCATAATAATATTAAATAAATATTATGACACCGTGTGGCGCTTATTTTGCAAAATAATAAAGAAAAGTACCAAAAAAACAATATACAGGGTGTAATTTAAATAATGTATCAAATTGAATGAACAGACTGTAAAGAACTGGAAAAAAGAATAGTAAAAGCAAAAAAGGTCATTGGATTTCTTAACAGTATAATATGGAGCAGAGAGATCAAAAAGAATGTAAAATTTAACATATATGAAACGCAGTGGCGTGTCGTATAGGGGGCCAGGGGGGGGCGAACGAAGGTTACATCATCGTCATCCGGCGACATTATCAATATATCTCTTATTTCTCTAACATTGATTCGGAGTAAATAACATAATCATCACAGTATATAACAAAAAATATATTAGTAGATAAAGTTGTATTTAAGTCGTTCAATTTTTAAGTGTAGTGTTATTATTTTAAAATGTGTGTTATCATTTTAAAAAAAGGTTTGTAATTTATTTGACTCCCATACCTATATTTGCGCCCCTTAAGGTCTTCGCCCCACTCCCCCCCCCCCGCCCGCCCGCCCTTTTATCTCGACACGAACAATGGTGAAAAGCACGCTGTTGTATGGAATAGAGACTTGTCGCGTAACACAAAAATACAAAACAAAAATGGAAAGTGTCGAAATGCATACACCAGTCTATTTTTTAAGTGATTTCGAACTGACTTAATTTTCGTACATACCCTTATTTGGCCGAGTCGCCTAACTTTTGCGCCAGCAAAAATACTTGTATATTGCCATTAACTATCAAACACTAGCTACAGAAAAAAAATTGCCGGTTACTAATTCTTTATGGGAATTTTTTTCATCTTATTATATTTATAATTTTAAGATAATTTGAGAGTTAATACCTGTTTTGAAGATAATTCCCTAAATCATATATGCTTGATTTAGTCAGTCCGAGGGTCAAAAGATTTTGGCGATAGCACATTCAGTTAGAATCTTTAAAGAATATTGGGAAAGGAAAAAGTTAGGCGTTTTTTTTTTGCAACTTGCCATTTCTACAGCTTTACATAAGTCACTACTACTCAAATCAATATGCAACAAAAAAGAATATATTTTGTATTGCCCCATTACGATGTTTGCTATTATCCCCACGATAGTCAAAACGAAGAGGTAATTGAACACAAGAAAAATTTAAAAACAATACATGATGATGATTTATATGTGAGTGGGCCTTGCAGCCCTTCTACTGCGACCACTAGTGGGTCTATTGTGGATCACTTTTGAGTGGTTTCTCACCACTGTGAGACACTGTTCAGATCTTCTGAATCAATCTGAGGTTTAAAAAACAATACATAGAAAAGACTTACATTTGACCACAAACAAAGCATTAAAATTGCAAATAAAATTTTCCTTTAGACAAAAAAAATATTCCGCCATCTTGCCCTCTCTAAAGTCTTCTCAATCGCACCATCGGCGTCAACTAAAACCGGTACCAAAAAGGCTATTTCGAACTGTCAAATATTGTTAAAGTTATCGTTAATTGTCGGCGAAGTTATCGGGCCTAAATTTGGCACGTTTTGGCTAGACGAGCTAAGTAACGTAATGCTACCCGCTAGGTATATATCCTTGAGTTTAAATTTTAAACCTAAAATTATGCATGATCACATATGTGACTCATTTTTAGTCATATATGTATATACCTTGATTTAATTTGTTTGCTAGCCGCTTAAAAACATCACTTTATCCGGAATCTAAAGTATCATGCAAATTTATACGAGGTTTTTTTCAGTGTTTGATTATGATGCAAAGATTTTTTGGATATCTATATCATAAAAATGAAATCCTTTCCTTTTTAACTAACCGCGAATTTGAAGGGAAGTAAAGGGGCAGAAGGGACTGTGTTGGGAAAGGCTGTAAAGGGTAGAGTGTAGCGAGAGAGAGGGGATAAAAAGTGAAATAGAAAATACTCACAGATATCTGCACAGCTAGTCGCTTACAGGGCCATGTTCTCCAGTTCCATGCTTCACAGCATGCGCAGATGTTAACGCACAGCTTTAATTTTAAAGGGTTTTTGAGGGTGCCAAAGGGTAAAGATTAGGGTAAATTCACACGAGAGATAGCGTGATTTCGTTTATTATATGACACTGCGCACTGTCCACTTTTTAGGTTATAGGAACAAAGGAAAACCTGCGTTTGTGTATGAAAACATAACGCTCACCGGATGCAATAGTGGCACAACTCAAAATTTTGCAGTTTTGAGTTAATCTGCATAAAATACTTATTTTTTAAAGCTGTATCTTTTAAAAATATTGGCACATAGAAAACTCGCTAGCAATCCGACAGATGGCACAAATGTCACTATTGATTTTACCGCGTTTTTGCCACGTGCTACGGCCAATACCGGCACAAAAGTTTAGTACGTCGACAGCCGCCGACCAGTGTACATGTGGGTGCGTGCAATAGTGGCATATTTTATTTAGTCCGGTAAGTTTATATAATTTTGATGTATTTGTTATGACAATATTGGCACATCTTTTAAATGTGTCGTTATTGCATGTAAAAAGATAAAATCTATATGTTTGTGGCGGATTCATTTTACAAACACAACTTTTTCTGGGTATTACGCCACTAGTAAGGAAAAATTATTTAAAAAAATTAAAAAACCACTGCGTTTCTCCTAGAAAAATAAAAATCACTAATTTGTCAGTGGCTTTCTATAAAAATAAATAATTGCCTAGTAAAACCTAAACCACTTATCTTTTAATTGAATTTGAATACGCTACGTTTCGATTGCCAATCTACAATCGTTTTCAAGCTCTTTATTTATATTTTCTCTCAAAATCTTAAATGTTTCTTGTTCAAATATATTTTTTTAATATTATATCGTTGACAAATTGTCAATATTCTGAAGTTTATCAAAAACAATTGACCAATCTAAACAAAACACAAGGTAACATGATACTATTTCAAGACATTATGTCAGTCAATGTTGTTTTCAAATTTGAAAATAAACAGAACAGGGTGACTCATTAAAACTAGAATCAATAAGGTCTCTTTTTTATAACCATTTAAAAATTTTTACAAAATTATGTTCATTGTTAATAATATTAAATTTATTAAATTATAAATAAATAAATTATATTAAAATCTATTTAAAAAACAGTAATCAGAATTTCATTAATTTTGAAAAAACCTTTTTGCAAATCTTGTCTGAGAATAGGAAGCCAAGCTTTACTTATATCTATAGAAATACTTGAAAGACAGTTATCTTCATTTAAATAAATACATGCTGATTCTTTTAATTTTCTTTTAATGTCATTAGATTCTTTTTGTAAAATTATTGTTTCTCCCCATTTAATTCTATGATTACTCTCAAAAGAATGCTGACAAACTCTGGATTTCTCGTAATCACCCCTTCTCAAATTATATTTATGATCATTAACTCTTACTTCAAGTGGCCTAGAAGTTTCACCTATATAAATTTTACCTCATTCACAAGGTATTTTATAAATTACATTTTTTGAATTCTGCTCTTCATTTATTGGTTTTGTTAGAATAGATCTAAGTTTATTTTCTGTCTTAAAAACTGTTTTTATATTATAATTATTTGCTATTCTCCTAATTTTGTCTGATATACCTGGTATAAAAGGAATCAATAATTTTTTAGTATCTAAATCAATTATATTAGCATTTCTTCTTCTAGGAAACTCTATTCTATGAAAACAATTTTCAACAAAATTTATAGGATAGGAATTTTTTATTAAAACTTCTTTAATTAATTCTTTTTCTAATAAAAATCTGTTATTATCAGAACAAATTATCCTTGCTCTATCAAATAAACTTTTAACAACACCTCTTTTTATTATAGTAGAGTGATTTGATTTAAAATTTAAATATTTATTAGTATGTGTTGGTTTTCTATATACAGAAGTTTGAAAAGTATTTTGTTTTTCAATAAGTACATCTAGAAATGGAAGTTTGTTATCAGTTTCTTTTTCTAATGTAAATTTAATAGTACTTTCTTCGTTATTCATAAAATATAGAAATTCATTTAGTTTGTTTTCATCATAAGGCCAAATACTAAAAATATCATCAATATATCTAAACCAAACTATGGGTTTATACTGATATTCTTGCAAAATATTATTTTCAAAATCTTCCATAAAAATATTACTCATTAAAGGAGAAAGTGGGGAGCCCATTGCCATGCCAAAATCTTGCTGAAAAAAATCATTTTGCCATTGAAAATATGTAGTTTTAATACAAATAGTAAGTAACTCTAAAATTGCATCAATATTTAAATTTGTTCTTTCTCTTAAACTTTGATCATTTTCTAAACGATTTCTTACTATTAAAAGGGTTTTATCTACCGGAACATTAGTGAAAAGACTTACAACATCAAAGCTTACCATTAAATGATTATTATTAAACTTAATCTCAGATAATTTCTCTAAAAAATGTTGAGAATTTCGTATGTAAGAATTAGTGTTATTCACCAAGGGATTTAAAATGTTTAATAGATATTTTGCTAATTTATGACATGGAGAATTCATACTACTTACTATTGGTCTAAATGGAACATTAGGTTTATGTATTTTAGGTAAGCCATAGAAATGAGGTGGTTTGCTATAATGAGGAACTAACTGAGAACGTTCTCTATCTTGAAAACAATTTTTATGCTTATATAAAGTAGAATAAATTTTTCTCTCTATTGATTTTGTAGGGTCTTTATTAAGTTTTTTATAAGAACCTTGTTGAATTAAATTTTCAATTTTTTCATTATAAGTGTCATTATTAATTATAACAGTTGCATTACCCTTATCGGCTGGCAAAATTTTTATTGAGTTATCATTTTTTAAGGATTTAAATGGTTATAAAAAAGATACCTTATTGATTCTAGTTTTAATGAGTCACCCTGTTCTGTTTATTTTCAAATTTGAAAACAACATTGACTGACATAATGTCTTGAAATAGTATCATGTTACCTTGTGTTTTGTTTAGATTGGTCAATTGTTTTTGATAAACTTCAGAATATTGACAATTTGTCAACGATATAATAATAAAAAAATATATTTGAACAAGAAACATTTAAGATTTTGAGAGAAAATATAAATAAAGAGCTTGAAAACGATTGTAGATTGGCAATCGAAACGTAGCGTATTCAAATTCAATTAAAAGATAAGTGGTTTAGGTTTTACTAGGCAATTATTTATTTTTATAGAAAGCCACTGACAAATTAGTGATTTTTATTTTTCTAGGAGAAACGCAGTGGTTTTTTAATTTTTTAAAATAATTTTTCCTTACTAGTGGCGTAATACCCAGAAAAAGTTGTGTTTGTAAAATGTAAAAAGATATGAAAAAAAGAGACTGTTGGTGGAACATTTCCAGTTGTGCCAATATTGTTAGCATTTTTTTATAAATTTGTGGTTTAAAAAGTAGGAACATCTTTTTTGTGCCATTATTGTTAAAGTTTGTTCCTTTTTCCTAAAGTATTTTTTTTTTAATTATTAATTTTTTTGTTAATAATTTATGCAAAAATTTTTATTTTTTTTTCAAAAATATATTTCTTGACCAGTACTAAATATATATTAAAAAAATTATGAACCAGGTAAAAAGCTTATTTATAAAAAAAATTAAATTACTATGCATAATTTACAAAATCTTTATTTCCTGAAAACTTAAATTTTTTGAATGTTCCATTATTGCATCCGGTGAGCGATAATACAAATAAATATCAATAAAAGGCGATAAAAGGCAAAAACTTCCTATATTAACAGAATCAATTGAAAAAAAGGAGAATTTGTTTTATTTATTTTAATCCTTTTAAATTGTGAATTTCCCAAAAAAGGGGAGTTCAAGTAATAACGTAATATTTTTTAATTACTAAAATTAATAAATTAACTAAAATAAAGAATTTTGCGGGAGCTAAAATCCCCCTTAGGAAAAAAAATTATGCAGTTAAATAATAGTTACCTGTTCCTTACTGTAAAAAAAGAAGATGAATGGCGGGAACTTAGCGAGTTTTTCAAAAAGGAAGTTGCAGTGCTAAAAAAAAGTAAAGTTTGAGGGGCTCCTACGACGAGAAAAAACGAGAATGATGCAATGGTACTGCAAGCTACTACTACTACTACTATCAAATATCTAAGTGTTAAAGCTAAACGTTCTTCGATTGTCACAGGTTTCCGAAAATTACAAATTGATTACAATAACAAATGGAAATCTGCAAAGACATTGTCGTAAATTTGTTCCAGCGAATCCCTATCCATCGTCGTAAATGACAAAAACAAAATCGCCCAAAATCATAAATGAAAATAGTATAACAACCCAATGGCAAAAACGGAATTCTTAATAACCGGAGATTATACAAAAACGTCATTCATCAAAAGCAGCAAAATCGAAGTTTAGTATTAAGTCTTTTATCAAAACCAGACAAAATTATAAGCCTAACATGAACAACTTTCTTTTTATGTATACTAGTTCGGGACCAAATATTTAGGCATTTCGTTTCCCTAGTAATGAATTAATTGTATGTTTTGTGGGTTTTGGGAAGTTGAAGAAAAACAACCATTGATTTTATGGCGACGTTTCGTGTTTAGACTAACACTTTTTCAAGCCCTGAAATGAACAACAAGCATTACAATAGGAGCAAATGATTCTTAAATTTATAGTATTATATTTGAATACAAAACAATAACTTTGCAAAACAACTTACTCAAATCACAGTTGGTTCTTCCGCAGCAAAGCCAGTGAGTATTGGTTTATTGACAACAGCATATTACACATTTTTTTATGGAAGTTAAAATATTTATTTTTGAAAAGACAAACATTTCAAAAATAAGTATTTTTCTTCAACTTCCCAAAACCCACAAAACATACAATTAGGAACAAATAATATTGTTGTTTTTGGACCCAAAAATACATAAAAGAAATGTCTGCTTTTTCCTTTAATTAGCTTCCCTGTCCTTCGGTGTTAACCAAACCGAAGCGAACCTCTTGGTCAATAAATTGCAGATGAATAGTAACTTAGGGTCCAACAACTAAACTTTTTTAAGGATTGCCCTTGCTTAATAAAAAATACCGTATGTGCTATAGCAATTCGTATATAAATACGGCGTTTTATTTAAGCATGGCAGAAGAAATTGCAGTGAAGGACGCTTCAGTTGCATACCAATATCAGAACCGCTCTTCTTAGGTGAACGTCACAAGCTAGGCCCGACCCCTTTTTATGATTTTGTCCTTTTTGATTTTCTCTGGTTTTGATAAAAGACGTTATACATAACTTCGAATTTGCTCTTGTCTTGTTTTAATGAATGACGTTTTTGATAATGTCCGGTTATTAATAATTTCGTTTTTAACATAGAACTGTTCTGCCGTTTTCCTTTATTATCTTAGACGATTGTGGGGGCCCCTTCTAGCATGCTACGAGGGTGGATCAAATACAAACAAGCCTTTGTTTATAAACTAGTTATTTAGAAACATAACACAAAATAGAAATTTTGTCTACTTTTCTACACATCTCCCTTTTCTGTTAATACACTTTTCCCAACGGCTTGACAGTTTCTTAATCCCGTTTTCATAAAAGGAAGCTGTGCGGGTATCTAACCAGTTACGCACGAATGCATCCACCTCTTTATTGGTCTGAAATTGCTCGCCTCCCAGTGAATCTTTGAGTGGGTTAAACATATGAAAATCGCAAGGTGACAAACCTGGACTGTATGGAGGTTATTTCAGCACAGTGGGCATTTCGTTGATTTTGGCCTGTGTTAAAGCTGCCGCATCAGGTCTAGCGTTGTCTTGGATGGGGTGTGCTCTCCTCTTTTGGCGATAATCAAGCTTTACCTGGTCTAGTAAGTTGCGCGTTTATTGTTATTCGCTCGTGCAAAAAATCGACCAACAAAACTCCTCTCCAGTCCCAGAAAACGGTCGCTAAAACTTTGCATGCAGAATTGATGGTACGCGGACGATGTGGGTGACTCACGTTGTCGACACGCTCACGATCGTCGTTAATTTCTTTACATCAAGCTTTTACAGGTACCCACGAAAGCGTTTTATTTCCAAACTGTGCTCGTAATCTGCGTCGGATTTCAGCAGGTTTCACGTTTTCGCGTGTAAGAAATTTAATGATTATTCTTTGCGCAACACTGCTGTGTACCTTCTTCTCGCTCATTGCGATTGCTTCTGGCCAAATGAGCATCGCGGCACTACCAGCCGCCTACATGCTGCTGAACATCCCTACTCCAAAATTATAACGGCCACCTTCATTTTGAATGACTTTTCCGTTAGGAAGATTAAAAGGCTTGTTTATATATCCACCCTCGTATTTAGGAATAGCAGCTGACCTCTGGTGTTCAGTCTATTTCGATAAAGGGATGACGTCCCGTCGCGTTTCTTTATTCTTTTCATTAACCCAACTTCAACCATTACTAAAAATGCAGCAGCACTGGCCACACACGGTCCGAGCCTCCTCCAAGGCATTTGTTCTGCCTTGTTGCGAGGCATAAGGATTCTTGCTCAAGTGAATAAATAAGTGCCATTAAACTTAATTATTTTGTAATATAGGTGGATCAAATTTCTGTTAGTAGACCCTGTATAATGGAGTCTCCTAAATTTTTACCTTTTTCTATAACAGCCAACCAGAAGGTTTTATTATCGCTTCTAAATTTCATTTTTCCAACAAAACCACTTCACTTCAGATACTGTGAAATACTAGAACTGATTATAGGTACCTATAACAGAGATTATATGCGTAAGTCACCATTGTTTTGTACAGTTAGTGAAGTAAATTGAATAAGTGAAGTGTATTGTATTTTAAAGAAATATTATATTATATAATATTATTAATAAACAAACAAATATTAAATTTAAAAAATGGGTTGCGGCGAAGGTTTAGCGAAGACTTTGCTTATTGTGGCCAATCTAGCTTGTGTGGTAAGTTCCATATATATTATATTCTACATATTATCTTTAGTAAGTAAGTATGTATATTTACGAGTCTATAATGATAAAATATTTCCTTTTATATCAAATTGTCAAAAAATTTATGCGGCTTGAGACATATCAAACTGACGGCGACGGCGGCATTTGTTTTTGTTTGTACTTTGCGGCGACTTTCAGAATTTACTGCGACTTTTAGAATTTACCGCGACTTTTAGAATTTACCGCGACTTTCAGAATTAATCGCGACTTTCAAAATTTACCGCTTTACCACGGTCAAAGATATGAGAGGCTCTCCCATGAATTTGACCATGATACACTATAAACACGTTAGGTATGTCATTGTCCTCGTCCACCTTCGTCCCGCTCCTCGCATTATCATGAAAACACGCAAAAAACTTTAAAAATAAATGTAGGATCTTTTTGTTTTTTGTAAAAAAAATTTTGCGATGTATCCAATTATATTGTATAATCTTTGAATGCACCCCTCGGGTCGAATGAATAGTAGATATACAAAAAAAAACCGAAAATGCCTACTAAATATTTATTTGTTGCTCACACTACTACTATACTAATAGTAGTGTGAGCTATGATGGTGATCCTAATTTTTTCAAGAAAAAAAAAGTTGCTCCGATTTCAAAATTTTTTATATATCTTTGCGTTTCAGATGATTTTGAAACTTTTTTGTTGCGTCGTCTGTCTGTGTCTGTCTGTCTGTCTGTAACGACCAACCCACACAACTCAAAAACCGCTTGCCCGATTTGAATAAAATTTGGTACCTAGGCTGGGTCTTGGGTCGTGATGGTCCCATTTAAAAATGAAAAAAAACCACCGAACGCAAGCGAAATAAAAGGGTGGGGGTAGATTAAAAAAATTAGAGTATATGCGAAAATATGGCATTTTAGTTTATTTAAAAAAAAGGGTTCGGTTCGGTTCGGATTATTTTAAAGAAAAATTAGAGTTTAAGTGAAAATATGATGTGTGTAATATCAAACGAAAGGTAATTAAGTTTGGAGTTAAAAATATATTTTAGTTTTTTTTTAAAAGGGTAGATTTCAAAAATCAGAGTTAAAGTCAAAACATGGCTTGTGTGGTATCAAACGAAAGGTAATGGAGTCTGTAGTTGAATAAAATATATTTCAGTTTTTAGTAATATTAGCTCACACGTACACCATAAGTATAGTACCTAGTGTGAGCTTAGGTGCCCATATATTGGCAAAGTATATTATTTTGTTCCGTTAATCGCACATTTTTGCTAAAATAGCAAAAAAATATTAGCCATATCTTAGATATTTTTAGATAATATTTAATTGCCGTGGCTTATGTTTAATTTTTTTAATATTTGTTTAAAGCGATAAAATGAATTACCCTTAATCTTGGTGTAAGCTTTTTATTGTGTTTTTTTTTAAATTAACTTAATTGAAGCACGAAGGAACTAAATATACTGTTCTAGATTCAAGTAGATAGCTTACCAATATTTCAATGGTATTTGAAAATACCCTGCCAATATATGGGCACCTAAGCTCAGACTATAGGTACCAGTGGCGTATATAGAAAAACGTTTCGGGGTGGGCCCGAGACCGTTTTGGGGGGGGGAGACCCCATGAGGCCGTATTTTATGCTATTTTATGTTTGTATTCATGAAATATGTGGAAAATATCTAAAAAAATCTTAGTTTCGGGGGGGAGGCGGGCGTGCCCCCCTCTTATATACGCCACTGCTAGGTACTATAGTTATAGTGTACGTGTGAGTTAATATAACTAAAACCTGAAATATATTTTATTCAACTCCAGACTCAATTACATTTCGTTTGATACCCCACAAGCCATGTTTTAACTTAAACTCTAATTTTAAAAAAAACTAAAATATATTTTTAACTCCAGACTTAATTACGTTTCGTTTGATATTACACACATCGTATTTTCACTTAAACTCGAATTTTTGAAATCTACCCCCACCCTTTCTTTAAAATAAACTAAAATGTATTTTGTTTAACTCCAGACTCAATTACCTTTCGTTTAATATCACACACGCCATATTTTCAGATAAACTCTAATTTTTGAAATTTTTAGCTTGTGTTAGGTGGATTTTGTTCATTTTTAAATGGGACCATCTCGACCCAAGGCCCATCCTAGGTACCAAATTTCATTCAAATCGGGCAAGGGTTATTGAGTTATGCGAGTTGTCGACAGACAGATATAAAGACAGACAGACAGACAGACGGCGCAACAAAAAAGTTTCAAAATCATCTGAAACGCAAAGATATATAAAAATTTTTGAAATCGAAGCAACTTTTTTTTTCTCGAAAAAATTAGGATCACCATAGCTCACACTACTTAGTATAGTAAACGTGAATAAATTCCTAAATTTTCAAGACTCTTCTTATAGGGATTGGCTTGGTTCTTTCGTGGAATTTGATTGATGTTGTTGCTTCGCTATATATATTGGCTATTAAGTCTGTATATCTGTGATCTATTCGGCTATTAATTAAAGATGCTTTTACTGCCCAGTGTTCAATGCTATCGAAAGCTCTTTCGAAGTCTATAAACGCAATTTGTATTGGAATGTTATATTCGTTGACTCATTCTATTAGGATTTTCATGGTTAATAAGTGGTCAACTGTACTGAAACCTTTTCTAAAGCCTGCTTGTTCCTTTGATTGATAGCCGTCAAATTTTGTTGTTTAATATTTTCGTGAAAAGCTTAAAAATTACATTAACGAGTGTTTTATGATATATTGTACTAAAAATAGATTTTTTGATTCTATATTCGGGAGAAGGGGGACGTGACTAATTCATGATTTTAAAAAAGGTGTGCGATAAGGAAAAGTTTTGGGAACCACTGGTCTAGACGAACAATATGTCTATGGTCTAGGTGCGGATTTTATAAATCATATTGGAAAATCCTGTATGTGCGTTGGTAAATATTCTCGGTATATCATTGTTTAAACAAAGCAACATACCTAATGTGTTTGTATCGTCAGATAGGTGTATGTTATTAAAATCTGTGATTTTTATCTGAGTAATGCGCATTTCCTTCAACAATAAACACGCTAAAATATAATAATTATTTATTACTTGTGTACGATATGATGTAGGTAATTTAATTTTGCTATTTTTTAAACTATTCTATTCCAAGCAATTTTTTCATATTATGTATATTAGTATACTTTTTACACCACCTAAAAATATTTTCGGATTGAATATTGAGCCGCTTTCGTGGTTTAATATTAAATTAAAATCCAAAAATATATATTTTTGTTTTAAAATAATTAGATTGTGGACATGGACAAGGACCAAAAAATGTGGAAGATAAAAAGGAAAAAAACGTTTTTTTCGATTTTTCTCGGAAAATTTTAGATTGTAAAATGTAAAAAATGGTAGAGCTTATTATAATAACTCTTTATTGTTGTTTTGAGGGATCCTGATCCTAATACAACATTATCTAATAAAATAATTACAAATAATACACAAGTACAAATTATGTTCCACTTGAGTGACATTAAGTTACTTTCTTGGAATAATAAAACATCAATCAAAAACAAACAAACAGAAAAGAAAATTAAAAATATCTCTTGTTAAAACTGCGATGACCCTAACAGACTTGTTTATTTAAAACTAATTTACTTGTTTTTTTAAAATATTAACACTTTGGCTACTTTTTATTACAGATGGTAGATTATATAGTGTTTGACCCCTTGGTATATACAAATTGTTTCCATTTCTTGTGGAATAATTATGCACATCAATTAAACTTAATAAATTTGTTAAAGTATGGCGGGTGTAAATTATTATAAATACATACATAAAATACCTTAGACGACACGAAACCGTGTTTATTGGTGTTAGTCTGTTACATCTTAAAATTATTCTTATCCTATTTTGTAATTTCTGCAGTGCTTCTTTACAGGTGTTATCAAAGAAATGTAACAGTAGCACAGACTTTTTGTAACTCTGGAGAGGAAATATAGTTTTTTTGGATATATTTTTATAAACATATTCAAAATGAGGTTTAAGGCTTAATGTTCTATGTAACATAAATCCTAAATACTTAAAACTTTTAACTATTTCCATTTTTTCTCTATCTATACATATATTAATCTCATCCAAGTTAAGCTTTTCATACATAATGTTGTTTAGAAATATTGATAGCTTTAGTTTTAGATACATTAAGCTTAAGTTTATTGACTTTAAGATATTCTGCAACTAATGTTAACTGTTGATTTAGTTTTTGAATTACAAGAGTAATTTCATTTCCCTTAACATACATATCAGCAAATAATTAAAAAAATAAGTTCACTGGATCAATCCTAAAAAGCATTCAGAAAAACGGGATAAGAAGAAGTGGGTGATCTGCAGAGTGATACTATTGTCCAATTTGACTTATAAATTGATAATTTTATGGACAAACACCAATAACTATCATCCAAAAAAATAACCTTATTCTTTTTAACTTCAATATCACCGCGCACATATACTATGATTCCTCCAGTCTTTCTACTGTTGGAATCACACCGTAACACGGTGTAACCATCTATGACAAAATCTTTAATATTTTCCGTCACACATGCTTCCGTTAAAACTATAACTGCAGGATTAATTGGTTTTAAGCATTCCACTTCCTTGCGTCCATCTGCCATAAGACTATTTATATTTACACAAAAAATATCAGTTGATATCAAACTATTATTAATTTTCTGATGATTCGTTCCTAAAAAAGGCTCATTTACCTGGTGAGAACCATTAGATGTGGTCAAAATATTATCACTTTCGTCAAAACTAAACAGTTCACTTATCAACAATGATTCATTCTCATGAAAAGAAATGTACTTATAGTGTGAGATAAATCTATTATGGGCTCATTAGTATTAAGATAAATAAGATTTTTAAATTGGTGTGTGGTCAAAATATCATCACTTTCGTCAAAACTAAACAGTTCACTTATCAACAATGACTCATTCTCAAGAAAAGAAATGTTATCTGCAATTGAGTCATCTATTTCAATAATTTCTAATGTACTTATAGTGTGATATATATCTATTATGGGCTCATTAGTATTAAGATAAATAGGATTTTTAAATTGGTGTGTGGTCAAAATATCATCACTTTCGTCAAAACTAAACAGTTCCCTTATCAACAATGACTCATTCTCATGAAAAGAAATGTTATCTGTAATTGAATCATCTATTTCAATAATTTCTAATGTACTTATATTGTGAGATATATCTATTATGGGCTACTTAGTATTAAGATAAATAAGATTTTTAAATTGGTGTGTGGTCAAAATATCATCACTTTCGTCAAAACTAAACAGTTCACTTATCAACAATGACTCATTCTCAAGAAAAGAAATATTATCTGCAATTGAATCATCTACTTCAACAATTTCTAATGTACTTATAGTGTGAGATATATCTATTATGGGCTCATTAGTATTAAGATAAATAGGATTTTTAAATTGGTGTGTGGTCAAAATATCATCACTTTCGTCAAAACTAAACAGGTCACTTATCAACAATGACTCATTCTCATGAAAAGAAATGTTTTCTGAAATTGAATCAACTGTTTCAATAATTTCTAATGTACTTATAGTGTGAGATATATCTATTATGGGCTTATTAGTATTAAGATAAATAGGATTTTTAAATTGGTGTGTGGTCAAAATATCATCACTTTCATCAAAACTAAACAGTTCACTTATCAATAATGACTCATTCTCAAGAAAAGAAATGTTATCTGCAATTGAATCATCTATTTCAACAATTTCTAATGTACTTATAGTGTGAGATATATCTATTATGGGCTAATTAGTATTTAGATAAATAAGATTTTTAAATTGGTGTGTGGTCAAAATATCATCACTTTCGTCAAAACTAAACAGTTCACTTATCAACAATGACTCATTCTCATGAAAAGAAATGTTATCTGTATTTGAATCATCTATTTCAATAATTTCTAATGTAGTTATATTGTGAGATATATCTATGGGCTCATTAGTATTAAGATAAATAAGATTGCTAAATTGGTTTTTATGAAAATCTTTCACTGCTTTTTTAGAAAAGTTTAATGAACCCTTTTTTATTTAAATAAAAATGCCTATACACAAATTTAAATTATTAGGGGAAATGTACTTAAAATAGGATACTTAAGCTTTAAAAATTTATCAAAAAAAAAGTTTTGACGTTATTGGTTTAAAACATTATGCTGTTGATGAAATATTCTTTTTTGTTTGTTATATTTCATTTTTGTAGTACTCTAAACACTTACAAATTCTTATTTTGAAAAATCTAGACCACTGCAGTTTCCCATTTTACCCTAACTGTGCAGGTAAAATGGGAAATACTATTAAGGTAAAATGGGATATAAAATTAACATTGAAAATACAAAAAAACTGGTTTAAACAAAAATAAGAAAAATACGACACAAAGATAAAACTAAAATGAGATATAATTTGTTTAAACAAATCATCTAGGAATTTTAACAATAATATTCTCTTTATTTTTAATATGGTACAAAGATAGGTGTAACTAAAACAAATTATTAATGCCAATAATGCTTATTATAAAAAAAGACACAGACTTAACGAAAACAAAAAATCGTTCGCAAAAAGGCGGCATCTAAAAAAACACAAAATTAATTAGTTTTCATTAGTTATTTGAATATATTTTAGCAATTTCCCATTTTACCTCCATCTCATATAAAATATTTAATCTAATCCTACTTTTTAATTGTTCCTCATTTAGCAAAAAACAGCATGTTTGATAGTAGCCAAGACTTTATAAATATCAAGAGCAAAATATATTATCCTACCTTACACCATTTAAATAAAAAGTTACAAGCGGCACACACAAAAATCGCTAAAAACCGTGAAAATAGTTTGTTCTTAATTTGTTAACGTCCAAAAAATATTTCCATTAGTCTACATACTCAAAATACTTAAATTTTTTATAGCTTGTTGGAATAGCCCTTCTGGCCGTAGGAATCGTAGGACGAGTGAACATCGACAAAGTCCATGAAGCCATTCCAGATGACATCACCAGCACGGGTACGTTCAACGTGCTGATCGCCATTGGCGCAATTGTGTTCCTCATCGCCTTTCTGGGATGTTGCGGCTCTTGCAAGAGCAATGTCTGCATGCTTAATTCGGTAAGAACTGACTTCGGATACCTTTATAAATAAAAAGCTACCCTATAGCGGGAAGCTATATATATATATACTCATAGGGCCGATTTTGTTATAAAAATTTTATTCCCGAAGTAGCTGCAGTAGTTTTTGAGATAAATCCGGCTCCCATCCTTAATGGGACACCCTGTATAACTATATATTCATATTATGTTTCAGTATGGATCCATCTTGATTGTCATTTTCCTGGCGCAAGTGGCTCTTGGTATCTTTGCTTTCGTCAAAATCAAGAACACCAATGAGCTTCAAGATAAAATCACCGTCAAAGTGGACAAACTGGTTCAAAAGTACAGCGACAATCACAAAGCATTGGATAGCATTCAAGAAGTGGTAAGTTGAATTAAGGCGACATATTTACTAATAGACGTTTTACAACAACGCACATATGTTTTTGTTCAATAACTTTTGTAATAGAAACAAAATTTCGCACTTGCATTGTCTTTATTTATTTGAAACACGACGTTTCGGTTGGTATCTGTAACCAGTTTACACTTGAAAACCGTTTTCAAGTGGAAACTAGTTAGAAATACTTACTAACCTAAACGTTGTATTTAAAATAAATAAAAACAATGGAAGTCCAAAATTTTGTTTCTACCAGGCAGAGCTGTCACTACTAGTACATATTCTTTTCAAATGTACTTCAAGTACCAAGTATAGTATAGTACTTGATTTTCTCCAAGTCTCGAGGAGGCCGATTTTTGGGGCAGTCGAAGGCCGCATAGAGTCTGCCAAAGACTTCCAAAAGAAAGTAATTGTCACTGCCCCTCTGCGGATACATACCATACCTCCTAAAATACATGTATTTTAGAAGTTTTCTTTGCACTCTTTCGATTAAGGTCAACCATACTGTATTGAGGCGATTAAACAACGCTTCCGTACTCCAAGACGGGCAAAACAAGACTATCAAAAAGATGCAAGCAAATATCTCAAAAGACATGCTCGAAGGATGCAAGCTTACTTCAATACTCAAATGGGTGTTCCTAATATATAAAGCCGGCTATTTTCTGATATCAAAAAGATGCAAGCAAAGTTCTGAAAAAACATTTTTTTTGTCAAACACACTGTGTTTATTGTATTACAATCTAGTCAGTAAGACTAATTAGCAATTTTGTTTTAACTTAATTTACTAGAAAAATCAAATTTAAACTTAGGGTTCACTCAACAGTTCTCCCCGCTTTGTTTAGTCTGTAACTCACAATTGTGTTGTGTTTATAGCATTATTTTGTTTTATGTGTAATTCACTTAGTTTACTAGCTCAAACGGCTTCACTCTTTTTAGTCTTCGAACTAGCATAGTATTGTCTAGAAGCTGAATTGCTTCCACATTCACATGCCGATGGAGTCTATCTTCATGGCTTTTTGCGTACTTTTTTATAGTCTCTGCTACAGTTTCGATTTTTAGATCTCGATGAAGGTCACTATTTCGAACGTACCAAGGTGCATTCACAATGTTTCTTAATACTTTATTTTGAAATCTCTGTACAACTAGAATGTTACTCTCTTTAGCACAACCCCATAGTTGAATACCATATGTCCATACTGGTTTCAGTATTTGTCTATAAAGCAGTAACTTATTATGAATTGTTAAATTGGACTTCCTTCCAATTAGCCAGTTCATTTTCCTATACCTTATCTGAAGTTCTTCTTTTTTTTTCTTAACATGTGCTTTCCAGCGCAATTTGGCATCAAGTGTCATACCTAGATATTTTGCCTGATTTGAATATGGTACGGGAATGTTGTTAATTGTAATTTGTATGTGATTTATATTTTTGTTTGTAAAATCAACATGAATTGATTTGGTTTCATTTAATTTTATTCGCCACTTTGTGGTCCAACTGTGAACTTGGGTGACTGCATCCTGAAGTTTTTCTATGCATTTTTCAATAGATTTTTCTACCGTCAATAAACCATTATCATCGGCAAATGTTGCTAAGTGGCAGTTTTCTGGCTTTGGGATATCACAAGTGTATAATAAGTATAGATATGGGCCTAGTACGCTACCCTGGGGCACGCCTGCTTGAATTTCTCTTAAATTTGAGATGAGTCTTCCTGTTTTACTCTAAAATGTCTATCAGATATGTATGATTCCAAAATATCCGAATATTGTTTTGGCAGAAACCGTTTTAGTTTAAAATTAAGGCCTTCATGTCACACTTTGTCAAATGCTTGTGCTACATCTAGAAAAACTGCAGAACAAACTTTTACCTCTTCTAGTGCTTTTTCTATTATATTAGTAATTCTGTGTACTTGATCTATCGTGGAATGCTTGTCTCGAAAACCAAATTGATGAGACGGAATAATTTCTTGTCTTTCTGTGATGGGTTTTATTCTTTTAAGCAATAATTTTTCATAGAGCTTGGATATAATTGGCAGCAAAGATATTGGCCTGTAAGATGACATGTCATGGAGTGGTTTTCCCGGTTTTGGAATCATGATAACTTCTGCAACTTTCCACAGTTTAAGTACATACCTAAGCCTTCTCAAAAGACATGCTCGAAGGATACAAGCTTACTTCAATACTTAAATGGGTGTTGGTGTTCCTAATATAAAGCCGGCTATTTTCTGAGCGCTCTCAATTTTAGCTATAATGTGACCAAAGAACGGCAGAGATGAATCAAATATAACAAGAGGAGAGCGACGCGCTTCTCGGATATAATTCCTAAATCTTTTTGACGTTCAACACGCTGTAATGGAGTATTACTTAGAGTGAAGAAGATCAAAAAATTTCTAATAAAACCAAGAATTTATTTTGTGATGAACATATTTTCTTTTAGATTAAATGTTGTGGCGCCTACAATTCTAGCGACTACATCAACTATGGCGAACCCATACCATCATCCTGTTATCAAAATAAAGAAGCCAGAACGGATCTGTATCAAGAAGGGTGTGGTTCGAAAATTGGTGACTTGCTGGTTTCCTATACTCGAATATTGGGCATCGTGGTTATTACAGTCTCTGCTGTTGAGGTAAAAATTCCAGGGTTGCGAACTTTAGGGAAACTTTCCTAGTTTAGGGAAATTTTAGCAGCTTCAGGGAAGTAGGGAAATTGTAGGGAATTTTAGGTTAAAATAGAAAACCACGTTATTTCGGTGTGATTTTAAAAATGACGTTAAAAAGCGACCTATTAAACTTGAAAAAGTGTGTGTTTTAACGTTGTTTTGATTTGTGCTATGGGGGTTCTTTATAGCCATGCCTAAAGAAACCGCCGTATCTACATAGGGATTGCTATAGCACATACGGCATTTTCATTAAGCAAAGCCCATCGTTAAATAAGGTCAAATGTTGGATCCTAGGTTATAGGATTGATCTGCAATTAATTGACCAAGAGGTTCGGTTCGGTTCGGTTAACACCGATTTCGACCTTTCAAAAGAAGGACAGGGGAGCTAAATAAAGGAAAAAAACATTTTTTTATGTATTTTTGAGTCCAAAAACAACAATATTATTTGTTCCCGATTTAAATTTGCCGCCAAACTTCTATGAGACCGTTTTGTATGAGAGAAAGAGAGACGGAACCAGTATACAATAGGGATGGCCGGAGCAATAAATTTGCCGGAACAGGTCTGACCTGTTCCGATTTTTATTATGACCTGTTCCGAAACATCTGCTCCTGCTCCAAACTGTTCCGGACTTTTCAAGGGAAATAAATTGCAACTGTTCCGCATTTTATGAAAGGAACAATTTGTTCCTGCACTGCAGGAACAGATGTGCTGCATGTTTTGGTGTTACAAGGTATATAAATGAGGTACAGGGTGTTAACCGCTATATCTGGTTGTCGCTTATAACAATTTTATTTTTTTAAATAGAAAAAGAAATGCAATTTTTACAAAACGCTTCACTTTTTGCTGTTTTCCTTATTTCACGTAAATTTTATTGGATTAAAGGTTTTTTATATTCAATTTCAAATATTTTTATTGTTTCCTACTTCCTTGCTTTGAACGAAAGAAAACCCGGCAAGAAACGCCACTGTTAAAGATAATCTGCCGTGCGTCACACCGCACCCCGCCAACCTTAACACCATGCGTGTTGACTATCTATCAGCAATTTCTACGAGTTGCCCCAGTGCGCACTAAGTGTATCTCTGTCGTTTTTCAAAACAATAATTTAGAAAAGGACGAAGATACACCCAGTGTGTGTCTCATAAAGGTTACGTAGCGAGCCTGAGAAAGATGCAGCTAGCTGAAGTGTAGACTCGAAACAGGCGTAAAAGCAGGGAGCAAGTTGTTTCTGTTATGTTCTGGCTCTCTCGAAGTTTTCTTGTCACTTCTGCTCCGGCGGAACAACTTGTTCCGGGAATTCATAACTGTTCCGACTTGCTCCGGGCACAGACCTGTTCCGAAAAGAACAGGTACTGCTCCGGAGTGCCATCTCTAGTATACAAGAAAATAAAGGAGAGAGTTGCTCATGCTATGCCTGGTCCCTTTTTATGATTTTGTCCTTTTTAATTTTGTCCGGCTTTGATAAGACTTTTTTAAAAAATATATAGTAAACTTTGATTTTGCTCTTGTCTTGTTTTGGTGAATAAAGTTTTTGTATAATTTCTGTTATACCATTTTATTATCATTTGTGAACTTGGACGATTTTCTTTTTGTCATTTACGACGATGAATTGGGATTCAATTTTTCGTTTGCTATATACAGGGGCGCTCAAATAACGCCCCACCCCCAAACGAAAACGGGATAATTTATGAAAGTCCGTTATTAATCAAAACTTGTGTATTTATTTCGTGCAATTTTTCCTAAAAATTTTTGGCGCCATTTTGACTCTGTAATTTAATTTTTCTAAAATTATTCCGAAAAGTAGGTATCTACTCGATTTTTTTTTCGTTTTTTTTTCTGCAATTATTAACTACTTAGTTTTTGAAGTATGAAGTCCTACCTGCGGCGCCATTTCTTCTACAATTCCTTGGAAAATCTAGTACAATTTCCATTTTTCCGGAATTTTTGACGCCATATGGATTATTTAAATTTTCTAAATTAATTTTTTCAGTTTCCAAAATTCTCGCAGTTTTTTTGCGGCGCGGTTTTGTTCACAAAGTCACAAACTACAACATTTTTCAAATATTTTCGCATACGGCACAGTTTTTGTAAATTTCTTGGTCTTTTTTAATATTGCAGAAAATGTCCTTAAACAACTATATTTATTATCATTATGTCGGTTTAGCACGTGTTTCTACGTTCTCCCCCGACTATTCTCTACCTCCTTCGATCCTAACAATCATCTTCTTTTGGTTTTTTTGATTCACTGATCTTTGGATTGACTGTTGCCATTCTAGTTTAGAACCCCCCTTTTTCTGCGCCCTATTGGTTCCCATTCTGGGACCTGCTTTGGTAATCTTTCTTCGTTCATCCGTTGTACATGGCCGTACCATATCAGTTGTCTTTAAGTGATGTCATCCGTTATGCTTCCCACGATTCCCATTCTTTCTTTGATGATCTCATTTCTTATATGATAATTTCTAGATATTCTCATTGATCTTCTTATTGCATCCATTTCGACAGTTTCCATTTTCGTTTTGTGTTTTTCTGTTACGCGACAAGTTTCTATTCCATACAACAGCGTGGTTTTCACCACTGTTTTATGTATGTTAAATTTTACATTCTTTTTTATCTCTGCTCCATAAAATACTGTTAAGACATCCAATAACCTTTTTTGCTTTTACTATTATTTTTTCCAGTTCTTTACAGTCTGTTCCTGTCTTATCAAATGTGACACCCAAGTATACATACTTATTGCATGAAAATATTGTTTGTCCAATGTCTAGTTCTAACTCACTTGCAGAAGCAGAAGTTTAAACGTTAAATTTCAAAAAAAAAGCAATAAAATAAAAAAATTATAGAAATCCTCCAAAACTTTTTTAAAAATCGTGCCCGTGTGGCTTAAAAATGGCTTGCTTGAAGATGCAGTTTCCTCCATTAGGTTTCTCTTGAAAATCCAGTCTCGCAAGGGGGTCAGTTGTTTCCTTTATACCTTAGAAATACCTGAAATCCACCAAAAACGTCAAATTTTGGAATCCTGTACAGCGTAAAGATATCGATTTTCTGATTGCACTTTATTATGCTCTTTTTTGAGCCCTTAAAAATGGTGTAATCAGACTTTTGCTATACCTCGTGGCTTCGCTAATACAGAGAGTTTTTGAAAAAATTGCATTTTTATTAATTTCCTGTATCTCGCTTATGTTGCAAGATATTTTTATTCTGTAAAAACCTTTTTATGGCAACTTTTCTAGAGAAAAATAATGACGTTATCAATTTTTTAAATATTGTTTAGTTTTTGAGAAATGATGTTTATCATAAAAAATTTAAATACCGACCTGGATTTTTTTATTACTATTTTGATTGGTTTCATGCTATTATTATCTTAAAATGATAAAACTAATATTTTTGTGATTTAAGGTTAAACAAAAATATTTAATATTTAAAAAAAAATTGTCCGAACCTGGAAGTTTCCAACGTAAATATATATTAAAACTTGCAAGATATGATCTCATTTCTTATATGATATTTTCTAGATATTCTCATTGATCTTTTTATTGCATCCATTTCGACAGTTTCCATTTTCGTTTTGTGTTTTTCTGTTACGCGACAAGTTTCTATTCCATAATACAGCGTGGTTTTCACCACTGTTTTATGTATGTTAAATTTTACATTATTTTTTATCTCTCTGCTCCATAAAATACTGTTAAGACATCCAATAACCTTTTTTGCTTTTACTATTATTTTTTCCAGTTCTTTACAGTATGTTCCTGTCTTATCAAATGTGACACCCAAGTATACATACTTATTGCATGGAAATATTGTTTGTCCAATGTCTAGTTCTAACTCACTTGCAGAAGCAGAAGTTTAAACGTTAAATTTCAAAAAAAAAGCAATAAAATAAAAAAATTATAGAACTCCTCCAAAACTTTTTTAAAAATCGTGCCCGTGTGGCTTAAAAATGGCTTGCTTGAAGATGCAGTTTCCTCCATTAGGTTTCTCTTGAAAATCCAGTCTCGCAAGGGGGTCAGTTGTTTCCTTTATACCTTAGAAATACCTGAAATCCACCAAAAACGTCAAATTTTGGAATCCTGTACAGCGTAAAGATATCGATTTTCTGATTGCACTTTATTATGCTCTTTTTTGAGCCCTTAAAAATGGTGTAATCAGACTTTTGCTATACCTCGTGGCTTCGCTAATACAGAGAGTTTTTGAAAAAATTGCATTTTTATTAATTTCCTGTATCTCGCTTATGTTGCAAGATATTTTTATTCTGTAAAAACCTTTTTATGGCAACTTTTCTAGAGAAAAATAATGACGTTATCAATTTTTTAAATATTGTTTAGTTTTTGAGAAATGATGTTTATCATAAAAAATTTAAATACCGACCTGGATTTTTTTATTACTATTTTGATTGGTTTCATGCTATTATTATCTTAAAATGATAAAACTAATATTTTTGTGATTTAAGGTTAAACAAAAATATTTAATATTTAAAAAAAAAATTGTCCGAACCTGGAAGTTTCCAACGTAAATATATATTAAAACTTGCAAGACATACTATTTGAACGATTTTTAGTTTATCTGTTTCGAAATGTTAATTATAACATTTATAAATAAAGAAATTTTTGTGAATGGCTCACTCAAAATTATTCTAAAATACCATATCCAGATTTTGAAAAAATGTGATACGTTTGACCGCTTTATTTAAGCAACAAAATCCCAATATTTCAACGGGAGAAATATTTTTATGCAAAATGCGTTAAAAAAAGTTACTCAAAATGCTAAGAATGTCTTACACATAATGGCAATCAGTTTGGAAATGTATATCATTAAAGAAAAATTAGTCATTATTTTTTGTAATTCGTTATTTTTTTTGTATTTGCCGTTTCAAACAAATATTTAAATTAACGTAAAACCATTTTAATTTGCTAAGTATCAAAACAGTTAAACTAAAAATGGTTCAACTAGCAATTTTTAATTTTTATTTACGTTGGAAATTTCCAGGTTCGGACTAAATTTATTTTTTAAATAATAAAGAGCTTTTTTAACTTTAAAACAAAAAAATATAAAATTTTTATTATTTTGTGATAATAGTCAAATAAAGCTAATCAAAATAGTAATAAAAAATATTCAGGTCCGTATTTAATTTTTTTATGATAATTACCATATCTCCAAAAATAAAAACAGTATTTTAAAAAATTGACAACGTCATTATTTTCTTCTAGAAAAGTTGCCATAAAAAGGTTTTTACAGAATAAAAATAACTTGCCAAATAAGCGAGATATAAGGGATTATTAAAAATGCAATTTTTTTAAAAACTCCCTGTATTAGCGAAACTACGGGGTATATCAAAAAAAGAGCACGGTAAAATGCAATCAGAAAATCAATATCTTTAATAACAACCGAGTTTCCCATTATTTCATCCCATCGAAAATGGGACACGCTGTACAGGGCGCTCAAACAACCATTATCAAGTTAACTGTGATTATTTTTAGGTCTTTGGAGCCGTATTTGCGTTTGGTCTGGCTAGCTGTATAAAGGACAGGAGAAGAACGTATTAATCGACAGAAGAAGAAATCTTAACCAACGACACCTCAATCATCCATTTACCATTGTTGACCAAAAATTTAGTTTAAAAAAAAAATCGAACGTACCATACATTTATATCAGGGCTACTAAGAATTGTTTCATTTAATATACAATAAAATAATTATTTATATATTTAAGTATTTTATTTATTTTAATATTTTATTCATTTTAAAAATTTCCTTATCTTTAAAAATATGGCGCCAGTAGACACTTACAGCCATCCGGGTGTTAAGGTATTTTCGCTAGCTGCTGTGGTTCGTAATACAGTGTACAGCGTGTCCCATTTTCGATGGGATTAAATGGGAAACTCGGTTATTATTAAAGATATTGATTTTCTGATTGCACCTTACCGTGCTCTTTTTTTGAGCCCTTAAAAATGTCGTAATCTGATTTTTGCTATACCCCGTAGTTTTGCTAATACAGGGAGTTTTTGAAAAAATTGTATTTTTAATAATCCCTTTTATCTCGCTTAGTTTGCGAGATACTTTTATTATGTAAAAACATTTTTATGGCAACTTTTTTAGAAGAAAATAATGACGTTGTCAATTTTTTAAAATATTGTTTAGTAGTTGAGATTGGTATTTATCATAAAAAAATTAAATACGGACCTGGATTTTTTTATTACTATTTTGATTGGTTTCATGCTAGTATTATCATAAAATAATAAAAATTTAAAAAATTTTTGTTTTAAGGTAAAAAAAAAAATTTAATATTTAAAAAAGAAAATTAGTCCGAACCTGGATATTTCCAACATAAATATAAACTAAAAATTGCTAGTTAAACAATTTTCAGTTTAACTGTTTTGATACTTAGCATATTAAAATGATTTTACGTTAATTTACAGATTTATTTGAAACAAAGTCTACGAAAAATACAAAAAAATAACTAATTTTCTGATTACCATTTTGTGTAAGACATTGTTGGCATTTGGAGTGATTTTTCTTAACGCATTTTGCATAAAAATATTTCTGCCATTTAAATATTGGGATTTTGATGCTTGAATGAAGCAGTCACATTTTTCAAAATCTGGATATGGTCGATTTCTAGCCAGTTTAAAATAATTGTAAGCCATTCACAAAAATGACAAGTAAAATGACAATGTCAATTCCACGCTTTTGTTTTGTAAATTTCACGACCTGCTGTTCGGTTATCAAATAATTAGTATGATATTATTTTTGTAACTTTTTAACGTTTTTTACTTAATTTATAAATCTTTTAATTATCATTTCAAAACAGATAAACTAAAAATCGTTCAACTAGTGTGTCTTGCAATTTTTAATTTATAATTACGTTGGAAATTTCCAGGTTCGGACTATATTTTTTTTTTCAAATATTAAATAGTTTTTTTAACCTTAAATCAAAAAAATATTAAAGTTTTATCATTTTAAGGTAATAATAGCATGGAACTAATCAAAGTAGTAATAAAAAAATCCAGGTCCGTATTTAATTTTTTTATGATAAATACCATATCTCAAAAACTAAACAATATTTTTAAAAATTGACAACGTCATTATTTTGCTCTAAAAAAGTTGCCATAGAAAGGTTTTCACAGAATAAAAATATCTTGCAAAATGAGCGAGATACAAGGAATTAATTCAAATGCAATTTTTTCAAAAACTCCCTGTATTAGCGAAACCACGGGGTATAGCAAAAATCTGATTGCACCATTTTTAAGGGTTCCAAAAAAGAGCACGATAAGGTGCAATCTTTAATAATAACCGAGTTTCCCATTTAATCCCATCGAAAATGGGACACGCTTTACATACTCCGGTTATAACGTACCGTAAAACGAGGTTACTTTGCGCCCCCTGGTCCTACTTTCCTCCATTGCGAAAAAATGTTCTTAGATATTCCACATTAAAAATCTGCGCATGCACCACAACGCCACCACGCGTGAATTATTCGTTGCGAATTTGACTTTTCAAAGACGTGGTAGCCGCTGTTTTCAGCTTAATCGTCTCGAGTTAATACTAAAGTGAAGTGCAGCTTGAAATTCCTTTAAAATTTGACCTCGAAAAATTTGGTGTCTAGTGCAGTTATCGATTTCTATACAATAAAAACTTTAAAAACCAATATTTTTAAATTTTTTATTCACCATTTTGAATGTTTGAGGAAAAGCTAACTAAATATTGGGTGTAGTTTGCGCCAACATATAAAACACCAATGTTTTCTTTTCATATTTTATAAAGTGGGGCAAAGTAACGTCGGACTATGGGAAACTTTGCTCCACTTTTTAAGTTAAAAAAATATTTATAATACTAAGTATTTTGTAATAAAAATGTCCTTTGTTAATTGTTTTTTCATTAAAACCAAAAAAACATTTTTTATGGTACAATTTTTATTTCTTTGAATTTTTTGAATTAACTCAAAAAAGTGGAGCAAAGTAACCGTGTTTTACGGTACCTGGGTTGTAACGTACTTTCGGTTATTACGTACATATTTCATTGGTCCGGCCAAAATACTCTTCTTTTTTCACCGGATATTACCATATACGTAATATTACGTATATGGATATTAGATAGTTTAAGTTGTGCATCGTATTCTTACGTAAAACTGCACGTTAAGCGCTCTACGTTTTGTTCCAAATTTGAGTTTAAGTTGAATGTTTTTACGTTACCATAACAAATCTACTAATAGCAGAGAACATGGAATTCGGCACTGTGTGATTTTGATGTTACAATTTTGTTTTTTGTCTTTTCAACTACAGTAGGAATATATTGGCAAAGAATCGTTTGTACTGGAAGCGGAAATTATAGTCTAGGCCTGATTTTTCGATCGGTCAATCAACCAGTTCTTTTCTTTGGTAACGTTAAGGTGCCCGCAGACTGCCGTAAGCTAACGTAAATACGTAAGCTCCTAACGTGACCTTGACGACGGTGTGCGAAGTGCGCTTGCGTAACTGTCAAATCTCATGCTTACGTAAAAATACGTAGCACAACTTAAACTATCTATTACGTACCTTTTATACTTTCTACTTATATATAACGTACCATATTTTGGTTGTTTTTGGTTTGGTTGTAACGTTCCCCGAAAAATTCATGTAGGTATTTTTAAGGTATGTTAATTACAATAGTATAAGTATAAAGATTTTACTAGTTTTTAGTTTTAGTTTAGGCAAACAATTTCAAGGCGCATGAATGCAAACGAAGCATTCGTTTGGTCTCACTGCGAGGCTTGCGAATTCTGCCTCAAATGAATACGCGGCTTAAGGTCCGGCGGCTAATCATTCGCGGTGAATTGTCGCATTCTCTGTCTGATTACCTGTAACGTTAGGTATGCGATATTTCATACAAAACCATTTTTTTTTATTTTGTTTACTTTCTTACCTTAGGTTGGGTGCTTCATTTAGATTACTGCATACACATATTGTTGCTCTTTAACTATACCATCTTTCCCACACAACTGGAGTAATATTCCTATCCAAATATGTATTCATTATCATTATTAATAATTGTGCTTTTAATTTGCCATGTTTGTTTCTACAAAAGGTAAATATTGTAACCAAAATTGCACAAAGCGTATCTGCTATCGACTCGTATCAACTCGCAGCGAAATGCAACTAAACATGGCGATGGCCCGTTCTGGTAGTGGAACTAAGGTCACTGCATCCTGGCTGGCAGGCTTCCAGGATGCAGTGACCCTAAGTGGAACTATGCGGCAGTGCCCTCTATAGTATAATTTTTTTTAATGTTTAAAAAACAAAACATTTATTAGCTTCATATATGTTAAATTCAACGTTAGAAATGAGATCTAGGAAAAACATTATAAAAATAACCATATATTGATGGTATTATTTTTAAAGTTAGTGAAATTATGGTTTTTTTAATGCTGGTTTCTTAACGTTATTAAGAAATATACTTTTAGTAATGCTTTTACATGAAATTTTCGTTAGGATTTTCTACATGTTTTTTTTAATGTCAAAAGTTGACTTAATTTTAACACAAATTTGTATTAGAAAAAAAACATTTTTTTTTCAACATTTATTTAACGTTTTTTACGATTTTGTGCTTAGTGGGATAGAATCGTGTGAGTTTAGGTGACCATAAATTGGCACAGTATTTCCTAATATCGCTGTCCCGGCAAAATAATGACGCAAATGCAAAACTATGGTTTTTACAGGAGAGGCGAAAAACCAGTGCCGGCTCGTGAAGTGTAAGAATGGGTGTGCGCTATAATAAGTGAGTCAAAATAAATTTAAAATAAATAAAGTTAAAAAAATTTGCATTTTTATTTGTAGCCAAATAAAAAAACTTATGGTGCCCACTAGGTAATAAGATTGTCAAAGTAAAAAAAAGCAGGTGTCCAAGCAATATTAATTTTACCGAGCAACGCCAATTCTGTGCAAGCTTGCAAATGAGATTTCGATAATTCATTAATTTTTGCCTGTAGATGATTTAAGTCAGTTACCCCTATGCGGCTCCATCTTTTATCCATGCTTGCATTGAAAAATAATAAGCATGGAAAACAAAATAACGAGTTTGTAACATCACATCCACAAATCCAGTTGTCTTTTTGGTAAATATCTTTTCTAAAGTATTTTTTAAAATTCCTACCTTCTTTTCTTTTGGAGCAAGTTTGCGATAATTCTAGTTCTGAAGTCGGCCTTCCTAATCTTTTAATTTCAATTTTTTGATTTAAATTAAAGGAGGAAAAGCTTGCTATAATGTTTTGTACAGAATTAAGTCTTGAATTACTTCCAGGATTACCCGAACCCGAACTTATAACTGCCTCAGACATATTCGACATTTATAGATAATAATTAACCCAAAAATTACAAACAAGAAGCCGAAAACAGCATAAAATTCACTTAAAAACTGCGTAAATAAATTTTAATTACGCCCAATACACGCATACTAACGATAATATAAACAGTAATCAGCTGAAAACTATAAAAAAACGATGCAAGTGTGTATTGATTTAGCGCACCACGCCGCCCTTTTCTCGGCCGATATCCCGAGCATTTCCGATCCAATTGCGTGGCAAAAATTCGATTAAAGAGGAACGCCGAATCCACGCGCACCTCCAGATTCAAGCCCGCCCTCTCTTATCTCTAGATTCAAGCATGCGGCAGCAAGCGTCAAGTCGAAAAGATATTAATTACTTCCGTTAATGGCCGATAGATGCCACTAGCGGGATCGGGATAATTAAAAAATAAATAAAAAACAACAGTAATTATTTAATAATAGTTTGTATTTATTTTTTTTCTTATTTTTGCTGGGGGTGCGCGCCCATGGACGAGCCGCCCCTGCGAAAAACGAAATTAAATTCCTTATTATTACGTTTAAATAAAGTGACGAAAATGCATTGGGATGAAACTAGTGGGATTATTAACTAAATATAGATAGTTTTACCGTATATATGATTAATTTTGAAACTAATGACAAAATGTCAAAATTTTGCAGTTGCGTCATTGTTTTGCCGGGACAGCGATATGATAATTATAATTCTCTGCTAGCAGCTTCGCTCGCAAAATAACGCCTATTGTTTACTATGGGGGCCTCGTTTCTATAGCAACTGACTGATCTTGAAATGCAAACAAAACGAATCACAACAAACGAAACTGTTTGCATTGGTAAAAAACTCAACTAAACAAATTAATTTGAAAACTAATGGTAAGAAAATGTACGGCTCAAAGGTAGGTTAAAAAAATTTAATTTAAATTTTAACACGAACCGGGTGGTACAACAATACATTTTCCCCCACTTAACTTAATTATGTTAAAAGAAAAGAAATTATGTTAAAAGAAAAGAAATTATGTTAAAAGAAAAGAAAAAAACTTTAAATCATCTTTAAATACTACAAATTTGTGTACCTATTCCTAATGCATTTACTTTGTAAATTAATTTGATACCTAGATATTAGGGACCTATTGCAATAAAGCCAGGCACAAATTGTGCCGGGCACTATATTGACAGTTTCACATTATAAGAACAGCTGTCTTCTTTCAAGTAAGTCAAGTGACGCCACAATTAATGGAAAATAAACGACTGGATTTCTAAATTCGACTTTGGTATGTCAATTTTGAAAGATCAACTGTCAGTTTTTAATGCGAAACTGTCAATATAGTGCCCGGCACAATTTGTGCCTGGCTTTATTGCAATAGGTCCCTATTAGTCCCTCTTACGTAAACCTAAACTTTAGATGCAAATGTTAATAGGGACTTATTGTAATAAAGCCAGGCATTAATAGTACCGGCCACTATTCTGACAGTTTGGCAATATAAGAACAGCTGTCTTCTTTCAAAATTGGGCCTTTGTGTATTATAAGAACCGAAATTAACAGTGCCGCCTTTTTTAAAGGAAAATAAACGACTGGATTTGTAAATTCGACTTTGGTATGTCAGTTGAAAACTGACAGTTGATCTTTTAAAATTGACATACTAAAGTCGAATTTATAAATCCAGTCGTTTATTTTTCAGTAATAGTGGCGGCACTATTAATTCCGGCTCTTATAATTCACAAAGGCCTAATTTTGAAAAAAGACAGCTGTTCTTATACTGTTAGAATACTGCCCGGCACTATTAATGCCTGGCTTTATTACAATAAGTCCCTATTAACATTTGGATCTAAAGTTTAGGTTTACGTAAGAGTAAGAGCGTCAACATTAGGGACCAGGCAGTAATTATGTCGGGCACTATTCTGACAGTTTTCCATTGATTTATTGCAATAGAGATTTATTGCAATAAAGCCAGGCAATAATTGTGCCGGGCACTATTCTGACAGTTTCGCATTATAAGAACAGCTGTCTTCTGCGTCACTATTAATGAAAAATAAACAACTGGATTTATAAATTCGACTTTGGTATGTCAATTTTAAAAGATCAACTGTCAGTTTTCCATGGAAAAATGTCAGAATAGTGCCTGGCACTATTATTGCCTGGCTTTATTGCAATAAGTCTCTATACTGGAGGGGATGGGACAGTTCGCCGCGGCCGATTCACCGCGGATGATTCGCCGCGGGACAATTTGCCGCCGGCCGATTCGCCGCGGGGACAATTCGCCGCGAGATTTTTTGTTTTATGATATTACCATTTGCAATTGTTTAAACATTTTTATTTAGCTTGACTTTATATAATATATTTGTTTATTAGTTTGGTTATAACTTTTTTCAAACTTTTCCAACTAGGTTCGGTTCGCTTCGTTTAGTATAAAATTCAACATTTTTTTAACTAAAAAAAATATATAAAATGGTGTATCCAATGTATGAACCGATTTGCATTAAACTTTAAAAATCTTTCAGGTCGCTGATTATTATTTTTAAAAATCAAAATGGCTGTTCCACAATGGCGCACTTTCTTATTTATACACCGATTTTCCTCAAACTTCGAGGCGCTTAAGGTAACACAATACAATTTTTGACTCAATTTTAAAAAGCTGAAAATGGCGGATTTTCCCATTCGCCATTTTGGTTTGATATTTAGCGACCTGAAAGATCTCCAAATTCCGAGTTTGATACAAATCGGGTCATAAATGGGCAAATCCGCCATTTTGGAACCGCCATTTTGATTTTTTAAAAGTTTAAGTTAGAAATCATAATCAGCGATATGAAAGATCTTAAAGTTCCGAATTGAATGCATAATGGTTCAAAAATGGGAAAATCCGCCTGGGCCATTTTCAGAATTTTAAATTTGAGTCAAAAATTGTATTGTGTTACCTTAAGCGCAGCGATGTTTTAAGTTTGAGGCAAATCGGTTTATAAATAAAAAAGTGCGCCATTGTAGAACCGCCATTTTTATTTTTTAAAGTTAGAAATTATCGTCCAATGTACGATCTAGTCTGAAGGTCTGATGAAGACAAAAACCATTGTCGAAACGTTACCGATGGATTAAAACGTATATTTACCAGAACAACAGTGTCCTTATTCCCACTAAATTTACCTATAGTTGCATTGCAAGGACGTGATAAGTTTACCAAATAAAAATAAATGTTTTAACATGTTTTTGTGTAGGTCACATCAAAATCCGTCACTTTCCAGATATTCACCCCTTTACATTTATCTCAATTCTTTTTACGGAATACCATTTTCGCGTACTTGACTTTGTTTTACATAAAATGTTTTTGTTATGATTTCACTCCCTTTTTAAAGGATTTCGATAATATTTAAGTTTTAAAGTAGTAAAATATGCGAAATATTGTGAGAAAGTTTTGTAATGCCTTATTAAAAATGTTGAGGTTTTTTAATTTTTTCCTATGGTTTTATCATAGTTTCTATTAGCCTTCTAAAGCTCAGCTCTCTAGCTTTCCTGGAAGTGGACAATGTTAATTTTTACATAACTTCACATTTATAGGGGAGGGAAGTAACTTAAAATGGTGGTGTTTTTAAATTTTATCCTATAGTTTTATTATAGTTCCTATCAGTCTTCCAAAGCTCAGCTCTAGCGTTTCTGGAAGTGGGCAATGTTACTTTTACATAACTTTACATTTATAGGGGAGAAAAGGAAATTAAAATATCAGGGTTTTTTTTCCAAGGGTTTGGTCATAATTTCTATCAGAAGTAGAGTAGAATTTTGATGATCTATACATTGCATTGGTGAGTGAGTGAGTGAGTGGCAATTTCGACGTTTTTTAAAGTTTCGCAACTACTTTACTACTTTAAGTCCATGAAACTTAGGGGGACGGGTTGTTACCTCTATGAACATCTACGATACGCTCAGATACGCCTCAAACCTTTAATTTGCGAAAATTATTCATAAAAGCGTCGCTTATTATTTTTTTGCGTAGAATCTGCACTGCAAAAATATAACAATAGTAAATAATTGATTTTCAAGGATGACCTCATCGAAATGTCAGAACTGTCGCCACCAGGCCACCACAAGAAAGCTATACCCCCGAAAAAACCGAGAAGAAGAAACAAAATCCACTCCCCTCCTGTTGTGTCACCGGCTCGCTCTTTTAACAAAGACGTGAGTGACGTGACGACCATGTTTTCGATTAAAAAAGCTGTGAGGGGTGCTTTTGAGGAAAACGAATACGTTGAGACTCTTTCGGATATCTCTGATGGGGAGAGTAAGTCAGTTGAAATTCAGAAATATGAAGGTAAAAACCTAATTCAATTTTTACGCTATTTTATCCAGGCTCTTTTTTGTCACGCGCTATTTTGTCACGTCTTATTTTGTCACGTCTTATTTTGTCTAGGTGCTACTTTGTTACGCGCTAATTTGTCCACACGCCATATTGTCACGCGCTATTTTGTCACGCGATATTTGGTCACAGAGCAGAGCCATGTAATTGCAATAAGACTCCAAATTAAGCTAACCAAATTATTGCCACACTAATTCGGATGATTGTTTTTAAAGAAAAATCAATAAAACCATTTTTTTATTGGAAACCTAAAATGTGCAAAAATACAAAATCAAATAAAAGGAAAAATACGGTGTGTTACTAACATCCTTTACATTTAATCGGTAATGACATGCTCGTCTGTTTTTTTCTTATTTTATATCTGTCTATGCCCTAACAAATGCGTTTTTGGAATACTAGATCTAGCCTTAAGAACCCTGTATAACACTATACTGTGTTTTATAGAAACTGTCGAAAAATCATTAGAAAAATCCTCGGAAAACCTAAGCAAATCGGAAACCACAAGCCAAACCTACAGAGATAAAATTAGACAAAGATTTAATGCTGTGAGAGATCAGGCTGCTAGATCTGTCAAAAATCGATCAGTTACTACGCCCAAGCGTAAGTACTTCACTTTACTATGTCGGTTTAGAACATTTTTCTACGTTGCTCGACGCCTAATCTCCACCTCCTTCGATTCTGACAATCTTCTGTCAGTTTTTTTACTCATTGATTTTTGGATTGCCATTCCAGTTTAGAACGCGTTTTTTTCTGCGCCCTATTGTTTGCCATTATAGGACCTGCTTTGGTAATCTTTCGTCGTTCATTCGTTGTACGTGACCGTACCATATCAATTCCCTTTTAGTGATGTCATCCGTTATGCTTCCCTCGATTCCCATTCTTTCTTTTATGATCTCGTTTCTTATATGATATGTTCTAGATATTCTCATTGATCGTCTTATAGCACTCATTTCGACACTTTCCATTTTTGTTTTGTATTTTTTTCTATTCCATACAGCATCGTGCTTTTAATCATTATTTCATATATGTTAAATTTTACATTCTTTTTTATCTCTCTGCTCCATAAAATACTATTAAGACATCCAATAACCTTTTTTTCTTTTACTATTCTTTTTTCCAGTTCTTAACAGTCTGTTCCTGTCTTATCAAATGTGATACCCAAGAATACTTACTCATTGCATGGAGATATTAGTTGTCCATCCTTCAACTCACTTGATTCGTTTCCAATACAGAAGTACTGTATCTTGTCCACGTCCACTGTTAACCCCCACTTCTAGTATTCTTCCGTTAACTTTTTCATCATATACTTTATGTCTTCTTTATCACTAGCTACAATTACTTGTTCGTCTGCAAACTGTAGTGTGTATATGGTAAATCGGTCGTTAAGTTGTATTCCAATGCCAAAGTTTTCAGTTTTTTGGAAGTACTGCAATATTTATTTTAAAAAGACTTGGGGAGATACAAGATTCCTGTCTTAAGCTTTTCGTTACGAGGAATTATTTTGAAAGTTGATTTCGAATTTTAGTTTTGGATTTTGACCCTTTGTATAGTTCTTTTATCGCGTTTTTTTTATGTATGTATGATTGATATTAGTTTGTTCTAGCACTGTCCATAATTTTTTTACTGCAACGGCATCGTATGTTTTTTGTAGGTCCACAAAGGTAACATGAGTCTCTATATTTCCAGCACTCCTTTTCTCAATTACTTGTTTAAGAGAGAAAAAATTCTCACTACAAGATCTGCCTGCACGAAACCCACTTTGCTCTTCTTCTTGTTTATGAAAATCATTATCTATTAGATCTCTAAGAATCCTACCGTACAATCTACTTAGAGTAGTTGTTACTGAAACTCCTCTGTAATTGTTGCAATCCAGCTTGTATCCTTTTTTATGTATTAAGGATATGAATGCATTTTGCCATCAGGTACTGGATGTTCGTTTATGCATTGATTGATAAGAATATATGTGAGATTTTTTTAGTAGTTTCTCTATACATATTTGAGCATTTCAGTGTATATTCCCCCAGGTCCGCTAGCTTTTACTGTACTTATAGAAATAGAAAAATTATTCGATTACTTCTTTTTGGAGCCAGATCCCAAAGTTAAGGAAAATACCTACTATGATGACGTGTAAACACTCTGAGAATGCCATATTGAATATAGATCTGCTTTAGCGGATCATAATTGGTCAAATGATCACAGGATTTAAGGGTCTGGAGCTAAAGTTTTGCATAAGGAGTCGAATTAGCGAAAACGAAAGTTTATTGAAGCTGCTATTTATAATGCAAGAAGTTTTCAGTCAACCAAGCAAGCATATGGAAAACAAGCGTCTTAGGAATAAAGAGGCTATATTCCAAAAATAATTCGCTCCTCTTCTTACTCTAAGGATTTTGCAATATACCTATATTTTAGTTACAAAAGAATTTGTCAAATTGGCAGTCGAAAGAATCAAAAGAGAAGCAGAAGAAATAGATGCTTCTGTAAAGATGGTCAGAACAAAGTTTAATTTGACAGAAACTAGCGACACTAGAAGGGAGGAATTTGCGTTTTTTAGTTTTTGCCAAGACCCTGCTTTAGAAGTTGATGTGAGTACAAAGCTGCCGTGCAAAGCAGAAACCTAGTAAGTCAAAAATTAGTGTTTTGGGAAATAGAGTTTGAAGTTTATTTAAGTACATACTAACTATAGTTTATTTAACTACATACTAACTACATAACTTCCTTGTTTTTCAAGATAGCCACATTCTAGAAAAACTGGCTGGCGCCGTTTTTTACGGCGATTTCAATGATATAAAAATCTCATTTTCGAGTAAGTCGAGTTACTAGGTTTTTGCTTTGCACGGCAGAAAAGTATACACTTATAGAATATTAAGTATGGTAATTGAAAAACGGATATGGGAACACGTTTTACTTTTAAAATTTTTATAATTAAATCACATTCTATAAACTAGAGGCCCAGCATACATTTGACAAACTCTCAAAATATATCGAGGGCCTCTACTATAAACTACTGCTCATGTAATCGTTAACAGTTTATTTTTCGTTAGTAGCACGTAAAAAAATAGCAAACTTTTATAAGATTTGGAATAACTGTAAGTTAGGTAGCATTAGGGACCTATTGCAATAGTGCCAGGCACAAATTGTGCCCGGCACTATATTGACAGTTTCACATTATAAAAACAGCTGTCTTCTTTCAAAATAAGACCATTGTGTATTATAAGAGCCGGAATTAATGGTGACGCCACAATTAATGGAAAATAAACGACTGGATTTCTAAATTCGACTTTGGTATGTCAATTTTTAAAGATTAACTGTCAGTTTGGAATGCGAAACTGTCAATATAGTGCCCGGCACAATTTGTGCCTGGCATTATTGCAATAGGTCCCTATTAGCATTATCTTTTTTTTAAAAGTAATATAAGATGCAAAATTAAATATTTTTAGAACGAAACAAACAGACAACAGGGAGATGAAATTTGCCAGTATAAAATGGCTGAAAATTTAAAATTCAATTTGAATTTATCAGAAAAGGAATGGTATTTTACTCCTAACAGGTAATTTTGTAATTTCTTTTATTTCACCTTAGCATTTTGGTCGTCCTTAGCACTTAGGTCAGTGTCTAAGTAAAAGTCTATAGACTTGGTCCCGACCGGTTTAAGTGTATTTCTTAATACAAACAGGTCAAATAACTGCAAAGATTTGGTTAAAGCTACAGTGTTATCTTAGAAAAATTCAAATTAACTTTAAAAATAAAGAAAAACCAAATAAAAATTTTGTAATGATGTACCACCTCTGAGGGGGTCTTTTAATATTGAAATAAATAAATAGTGACATAAAAAATCTATAGACAAAAATTTTCAAAGCCAAATAATGCACAAAAAACTTAAAACTATCTTTGTAGATGCATTACTGTATTGAATACATATACCACAGACTAAGTATACATACTGTGACGGGTTCACAATAACAAATAAAACTCGCAAATGTCAAAAACGATATGTCAATTTATTTCGACAATTATGTACAAAACACGCACTTAAACTTACTAATAACTTGCTAATAACTCACTACTGAAATCGGCCTATTAACTTCGTGTTAATATCTCGCGATTACTACAGTTCGTTATCTCTGACTGACTGGTTAGGCGATGTCCACATGCTTAACCTCCATATCATTATTTTTGAGACAACTTTTGACTACTTTTTTTCGTTGGCCGGTGCTTTTTGTTATGGTAAACAGCTGATAACTGTCAAAAAGTTATCTCAAAAATTATGATATGGAGTTTATATACCCACTGCGATCTTTCGCGAACTATTCATTCTATTCATAAGCGAGCGTGAGTAATAGACAACGCAACTAAAACCTAGACTAGTAATACAACCATAAGATAAGTCAACCTAATACTACACTAAACCTAAATAAATTCTAACTATAAAATTTAAATAACTTAAATTTGTAACAATACATATCGATGGTTGAAAGGTAAAAGGTCATAAGCGACATTTTTCAAACTTTACAGCAGAGCCACTTAAAGTGTTATTTGTAGCTCAGTTAAAAAAAACCAGGATCCATTCTTTTTTCATTTGACTTAAGCGACAAAAATATCATCGTAGAAGCCTGAATAATAGCTCATTCGGCGCAGAAAACAAAAATATTTTGCCGCCTAAAACTCTATTTCAAATAATGTGTCGCTTATACGCCCTTTTGCCTTTCAACCATCGATATACATAGTACAGATTTTGTAATCTATGTTTCAGGCAGCCCATAGATATTCAGAAAAAAATCACTGAAGATGAACCTAGGTATCTCGAGGATGAAGGACTTTATATGGATTCTAAAAGAGAAATACCTCAGAAAACTCTAAACATTTTAGAACAACGACTTTTATCTTTAGATGACAAGTAAGTTGCAAATTTTTAAATTGTCAAAAATCCAACCTTCAATTGTATCTTGATTTGCAAAAAGTTTGTTAAAATTATCCGCCTTATTATATTGTCACTGTCAAAAAAAAAAATTAATTTCCTTTTACTTTGCGAAAATAGTTTAATTTAGAAGAACTGTCAAATTATGTAGACAACCATTCCCCCAGACCCAGAGATTATAGTGTCGGGTACGATTTTGTTTCAAATCGAACCCTTAAACGAGGATACCGTAGTAGATCTCTTGTGTGTATAAAATAAATATAAAACTGTTTTAAAAACGTTACAAATTTTAATAAATACAAAATAAAACTATGTAGCAATTTACAAATTGTTACAAGACTTTTCTTATGGCCTATAAAACAAACAAGACCCAAAATGTTAAAATGAAAACTTTAACTTACCAAAACAACAAACTGCAAAATATTCTTCAAATAACAAAATGTTTAGAATGTGATTACCCAGTTGTCTCCTCAAAGTTTGGGTTTTTATTAACGGTAGGTTGGACCTAGGTAATAGATTATCCCCTCTTTGAAGAGCTTGAAGGAACCCAGTCAGGGGCGTTGCTGATAATCCTAAAGTTTAGTTTACATTCTAGGTAATGAGCTAAACAAGAAAACCTAAACGAAAACAGAGATAAAATGACATTCGTTAGACAACATTTTCTTATCTCACAGTTTTAACATAGCCAATCACTTTGAAGGGAAAACCCTCTCTCTACTTGATGTATCCCCACGCTTAACCAGTACAACTCCCACTCTTCACTTTTTAGTCGTTTTTCACGCATCAACCACCTGCTGTGTGGTAGGTGGCACCTAGACGGTTATTATTGTGGAAGGAGGCGGAACCACTTTCTTTTATCTGCAAAACCATGTTTTACGCTTTTCGTTTTTCGAAGCTGGTTTAGTACAGTGGCACAGTCAAGGGTAATCTACATTCCTAACAATAGAATCAATTCGCGACCATCTAAAATAAAAAGAGTGAATACACGTGGGGTACACCATGCATTTGACATTATCATTGAAAAAGCGGAAAATTAGCTTGTCTAACGAACTGTCACGATCAGCTGTTTTTCGATCCAAGATGGTCGCCATAGGACAAACAAAGCGTTTGCCCATAAGCCGCAATGTTAACAAAAACGTAATTTTAAAAAAAAGTGAAACGATTTAACTTACAACAAAGATGCTGTTTTAAGTATTAAACCTTTGTACACATGGGAAAAATACTTTTTCTTAAAAAAAATCAATTGAAGCCAGTAAATCTCAAATAAAAGGGACCATGTTTTGTTCAAAAGTCAGGTTATGTTTTTATTTACTTTTGTTGTTTTTTACTTTTTTTCCAGTTTTTTACTCAGTTTGAATCATTATTATTAGTTTCTGTGCTGTTATGAATTGTGGCAGCTGGGGAGATCTTGATAATGTTAGTTTTAATGGAATGCCAAGTATTTTGACCTTAAAAAATCATCTTGATTTAAATGAACTAGGTATCAGCTCAAAGAAGGGAAAAAAGTGGATAAGTGCTCTATTGCCTGACTTAACAGAGGATTCATTGAAATATTCGAAAGTTTTTTGTCAGGTTTGTTTTGGATAAATATGTAACTGCCATTTTGGCAACATTTTCTATTGGGATCTTTTTTTGTGCTTGAGTGGACCTTTTGCAGAAGTGTAATAGAATTGTGTTAAACTGTAAGAAATATTTCACGATGATTTTTTTACTATTCTAGGCAAGCAAATTTCAAAACTAGAATACAGCAATGATCATGACTGGGTCTCTCCTGAATGGATTATTGTTTCAAAACGGTTGAAAAATTTTAAAAATGATGGTTGAAAAAAGGGTCCAGAGAAGAAAGAAATGGAAAACAATATGAGGTTAAAGTGTGAATAATGAGCTGAACCAAATTTGTACACCATCCTACAGAACTCTTAAATTAACTCTTGGTAGTGTAGTGTCCTGTATAGTGTCGAGTGAAGTTCTGTATCATCAAAGTTTCTTTTTCTTTAATAAATATTTATTTTACAGACCTCAAAACAGTTTAGAATAAACTGGTGAATTTGACAATCTCCCTAACTCAAACCTCTTTTTATCTTAAACTATTTTGCTGCAAATTTTCCTTTATTTCCATGCTTTTTGACACCTAAAACTTGTACACCGTAAAATTTGTATAGTATCTGACTGGACCTACTACAAGTCCTGTTGTGAAATTTCTACAGTACTGTTCTGAGCTTATTACCAAAAAAATTTTTTATGACATCATTAATAATAGATGGAAAAAAAAGTAATCTTTGTTGACTTTGATGGCCACAAAAAAAAAATAAGTTCTCTCTGATATTTTTTTCAATTTCTCTCAAAAAAACTTGGGTTCTAATAGTCCTAATGGGTCATATGCTGTTACGCCCAATTGTAGAGTAGAGTATATATTTATTTGCATAAACTTTTAGATACATAATTGAGCAAATATTGTTACAAAAAAACAGTAATAAAAGTATTAGTAACAGTGGTAATACAACAGCGAATATTGTACTGTTGTAAAATTTGAACAGTACTTACTGTTGTGAGCTGATGAACCTTAGGTTTGACCGTACTTAAGCCCTATGTATTATAGTTCATGGAAAATCATATGGTGATGTACGGTGTATGAGGCCAGTGGCAAGGAAAAACTGTATTTTAATTTTGCAAGTTTTTTTTTATATAATGTTTACTTATATTTTTTTAAATAAACATATTTTGTAAAGTAATTATTAGAAGTTTGCTTGACCAACCTCGGTTGGAACTCATATGTGCATATTGATCTGTTGGACTGACCTACCTATAAGTTGTGCCTCTTTTTCGTCACTACTGGAGGGTTAAAACAATTAAACTTTGTCTAAACCTGAAAATTATAGTGAAATATTTTTCACAGTTTAACGCTATAGAAGGCCTATTACTTAGCAAAAGGTTTAGTCAAGTACAACAAAAGATCCTAATAGAAAACCTGAATCTGATGAGAAAAGTTTAGTCTATTTCAATTTCGTCTCTGTTAAGTGAGCCTTGAAGTGAGCTCTTTGAATAGAACTACTTTCGCCTACCTTGGGCTGATTCATTGGTCAAAAAACTTCAAAAACCTTTGGGGGCCCGATACCCCTGGGGGGGGCCCCCAGAGGTCTCATGATGTTGTACTTTATGCCATGTTTTCTGTTTATTCATGAAATATATGGAAAATATCTAAAAAAATATGTGGTTTGGGGGGGTCCAGGCCCCTAGCCCCCTTGGTGCGCCCATGTAATAATTCAAAATAAGTGAAAAAACTAGAAAAAAAGTGTAAAAAAAACAAAATAAACAAAAACATAACCTACTTTTTTGAAGAAAACATGGTCCCTTTTATTTCAGATTTTCTCGCTTTAGTTTAATATTTTTAAGAAAAACGCATTTTTCCCATATGCACAAAGGATCTGTTCTTAAAACTGATTAATTTTTGAGACTAAAGCTCTTGTCGTTTTTGTAAAATTTACGTTTTTGTTAACATTACGGCTTATGGGAAATCGGTTTGTTTGTCCTATGGAAGACATCTTGGATTTGATCATATGTTTTGTTAGACAGCCCTATTGGTTTAGACAGCAAAACCAATCTCACGGTGGATAGAATAGACCGGTGTTCGGATCTTATAAATATACTCTATGTCATAATTTTTGAGATAACTTTTTGACAGTTATCAGCTGTTTACCATAACAAATAGCATAGGCCTACAAAAATAAGTTGTAAAAAGTTGTCTCAAAAATAGTTATATGAACTGTATATGTCGAATTTTCACGACACTGGTGGTCAAGCTGATTTTTGTAAACAAAAGTTAGATATGATATGAACAACTAATAATTTTTTGAATTTTTTAAAAACTAAGGTAATTTTCCCACTGTTTTTTAGTATATTCTTATAAAATAATATTTTTCAGACATACCAGTCGTTATTTTTTTTACCCCGCTTCATTTCTCTTTACACAAAAATTAAAATTCGAAGAAAATAATAAGTTCGTTTCAGCTTCAAAAATAATCCGCAGACCTACATCTTTGTTTACTTCCCAAGTCCTCGGTTCACCTTTGATACTAAACGATCACATTCAGTTTGACTTGTAGTATTGTTTAATAAAAAATAAAGCGGGCTAAAAAAAAATAACGACAATAAGTCTAGAAAATTATATTTTATAAGGATGTACCAGAAAACAGTGGGAAAATTGCCTTAGTTTTCAAAAAATTCAAAAAATATTAGTAGTTCCGTTGTTCATATCATATCTAACTTTTGTTTACGAAAATCAGCTGGACCACCAGTGACGTGAAAAATTCGACATATATATATATATATATATATATATATATATATATATATATATATATACATATAAGATCCGAACACCGGTCTATTTTATCCACCGTGAACCAAACTCACTAATACTTTGATTTTATCGCGGGCTAAACTTCACATCATAATTTTTGAGATAACTTTTTGACAGTTATCAGCTGTTTACCATAACAAATAGCATAGGCCAACGAAGAAAAGTTGTCTCAAAATTAATGATATGAACCATAGTCAAAATGGCAAAGACTGTCATAGATGTTGTTATTTTTGTTGAAAAAGAAAGCAAATCTCGGACTTTCTCTACTATAATTAACGTTTTAAGGCCCAGTTTTTGACATTTAGATTTTATCCCAAATTTAATAAAAAAACTGGCAAAAACTCAAAAACAGTGGTTGACAAGAACTTGACATTTCTAAACAAGAGAACAAAATGTCAATGCTTAAAATGGGCGGGACGGCGGCCATTTTGGATTCGCCGATTTAACTATATTGGCGAAATCCAATCCGTTAATATTCAATAATCCGTGCTCAGACCTGACACCAATGTGTCAGTTGGGAACTTATTGTTCACGATCCACCTAAACTTACGCAATTCCTTTTTGATTGATAATCGCTGCCTCAGAACTGACATCATGCTTTGAGTCAGTTAAAGACATTTTTTCGCTCCAAGAAATAAACACTGTCAAAATAATAATCAACTTTCAATTTCTTTTTAATTTTTAGAAAATGGTTTAACTGTCAAGGATATTTAGAAATACTTTCAAATCCTGTAGTCAACCGCTGCCTTAGACCTGACACCATTGTGTCAGTAGGTGACAACATTGTTTTTGCGCCCCCTAAACTTAAAAATAACCTTGAAGGAGTTGTCACTGTCAAAGAAAACATTTTAGAACTGTCATTTTTAAGCTTGAAATTTATGCATCATCCGTTGTTCAGTGCGGAGCATGTTTTGGAACGAAAACTAAAAGAATGTTTTGAAAAATATTCGAAAAGTGTGGAAAGTAATTCCCTGCAAAAGTTAAGGAATCAGTTGGAAGCGCTGAGGCATACCAAACGGGCAAAAAAAGGTTAGTATTTTAAAACAGGGGAAATATACTAACTGTCCCCCAACCTTGGAAAGCGGTAATAACATTTTATTTCAAATAATTCATTTCAATGAAAATAGTTTTTATATAATAACCTGAAAATTTTAGTTTTAGAACAGTTTAAAAAAGTTATGTTGATTTAATAGGGACCACACCATTGGCTTCCGTAAGTTGAGATAGCTATACTATTTCTATCTATTTAGTCTCCTTCGATCCATCTTTGGATATAGGTCTTTGCTACCTCTCCCCTGACATCCCTTACTTTTGTTTTAATTCCATTGACCTTTTGTTACCTTATCCATGTTTGATTCTGTAAATGTCCAGGTCTGGGATGCATGTGAATATAGGAAGAAGACATTTTTTTTCTTTTGCTTTAAGGTACTGAGGATATTTTCTATTATGTAGGTTACGTTACCGAATGCTGCCCAGGCTAATCTTACTCGTATCTTGATGTCTGCTGTTTGATTTTCTTTTTTTAGTTGGTTTATTCTGATCGTGGTATCTTCATCTGTGTTTGTTATGATTTTTGTTTTAGTGTAGTTCATACTCAAGCCTATATTTCTAGCTGCTGTATCTAGTTCTTCCAGGGTTTTATAAGTTCTTCTGTTTTATCTCTCATTAAGGCGATATCGTCACAAGGGCGGATCCAGAGGTTCGGTCTTTACAAAATATTTTGCAAGTTTAGGCTACAAATTCAGGATAATTTATTAATACAAGTGGTTGTAATTTTGATGATAATGACAATAGACACTTTCATGTGCCCCAAGCAAAATTTTTGAATTTTTATAGTAATGAGTAAAAACCTTACTTTTTACTCATTTTTTGTATATTCAAAAAATTCTCGGGGGGGGGGGGCAAGTGCCCCTAGTGCCCCCCCCCTGGATCCGCCACTGTATCGTCAGCATATCTTAGGTAGTTCAAAGGGTGTGGGGTATTAGGTGTATGTGGGGCACGTTGGATAGAATAGACCGGTGTTCGGATCTTATATATACAGGGTGTCCCAGAACTAATGGTACATGGTTAAACTGTAGATTCCTTGGGTCAAAATATTACGATTTAGCCATACTTACCTTAGTCCAAAAGTTCAAATTAACCGAGGTTTAATATATAATAAGTTTTTTTAAAATTGGCAAGGCGATTTCGTTGAAAAATTTGATGCACAGTGTACAGGGTGTTCCTTGGACCACTACCATTGCATAAAAATCAGTATATTTTTTTTGTGCCTCAGTGTATACCAGTTTTTATGTAAAATAATGGTTTTCCCATCCTTTTTATGTAAAAAAGTTATACTGTTTTAAAGTCGCTCAGAGCAACGGTTTTTGAGTTTTTTGCATAAAATTTTTTTATTGCAGTGAGTGATCTGCCTAATTTATGTACGATACTTTCTTCAATTCTTTCTACTAATTAATAATTTTGCACAAAAATTGGGTTTGGTGATTTTTGGGAATGGACAATTTAATTTTAATTAAAAAAAATAAAAATATTATACAGGGTGTTCTCTGGCTCGGTACCGTTACATTAAAATAGGTCTAACTTTTTTGTTCCTCGGTGTATACAAGATTCTATAAAAAACATTAATTTTTTATTTTTTTTTAAGTGAAAAAGTTATGGTGTTTAGTTGTCGCTTAGAGCAACGGTTTTTAAGATATTTAAATTATAAGTTTTTATTGTATGCGTAAAAGATTTTTGATTAAATTCTTACCCACTTCATACATATTAGCTATAATCAATAATTTTTTATAACATTTTAAGATTGATGTTTTCTTAGGAAATATTAAGTTAAAAAATATACAGGATGGTTCTTGAATTATCATAAGTGTGTTAAAACAATTGTAAATTATTGTCCGTTATGGCAACTGTGTAGGGCGATGTTTTTAATGAGGAACAAAAACTTCTTCGTATTAATGTTTTTAAAAATGGTAAGTACGTATACTTTATTAATGCAACTATTTTTTTATTGTTTTGAAAGAAAATTATAATTATTAATAACATTGATATTTTATTATTTATTTAAAAAAATATAAAACAGCAACAAAGTTAAAATTTTAAAATTGACAAATAGTAAATCAAACTTAAAATTGTTTATTATAGTAGGCTTTGAAAATAAAAAACAATAAAATCCATTAAAGTTGCTGTCTGCGTCTATTCTGTCAAACTTTCTTAAAACTACAGAACTGTTTGTAAAATTACTTAATAATTAAAATCATATTCTGTTTAAAAACCTGCTTAAGTATACACCGAGGCACAAAAAAAATACACTGATGATTTTAATGCAATGGTAGTGGTCCAAAGAGCACCCTGTACATTGTACATCAACTTTTTCAACGGAATCGTCTTGCAAATTTCAGAAAAACCTACTTGCTGGTTAGTTTTTGCAAAAATATTAATTAGTAGAAAGAATTGAAGAAAGTATCATACATAAATTTGGCATTTCACTCACATGCAATAAAAATTTTAAATGCAAAAATCTCAAAACCCGTTGGTCTGAGCGACTTTAAAACAGTATAACTTTTTTACATAAAAAGGATGGGAAAACCATTATTTTATATAAAAACTGGTATACACCGAGGCACAAAAAAAATACAGTGATTTTAATGCAATGGTAGTAGTCCAAGGAACACCCTGTTTATTGTACATCAAAATTTTCAACGGAATCGTCTTGCCAGTTACAAAAAAATTTACACGCTCGTTATTTTTTGCAAAAATATTAATTAGTAAAAAAGTTATTAAAGAAAATCGAATTGAAAAAATAAAGTTTAACACCCTGTATCTCGGTTAGTATGAACTTTTGGACTAAGGTAAGTACGGCTAAATCGTAATATTTTGACCTAGGGAATCTACAGTTTAACTATGTACCATTAGTTCTGGGACACCCTGTATATATATATATATATATATATATATATATATATATATATATATTATATATATATATATATATATATATATATGTCGAATTTTTCACGTCACTGGTGGTCCAGCTGATTTTTGTAAACAAAAGTTAGATATGATATGAACAACGGAACAACTAATATTTTTTGAATTTTTTGAAATCCAAGGCAATTTTCCTACTGTTTTCTAGTACATTCTTATAAAATATAATTTTCTAGACGTATTGTCGTTATTTTTTTTTAGCCGGCTTTATTTTTTATTACACAAAAATTAAATTTCAAGTCAAACTGAATGTGATCGTTTAGTTTCAAAGGTGAACCAAGGACTTGGGAAGTAAACAAAGATGTAGGTCAGCGGATTATTTTTGAAGCTGAAACGATTACATTATTTTCTTCGAATTTTAATTTTTGTGTAAAGAGCGGTCCAAAAAAAATAACGACTGGTATGTCTAAAAAATTGCCTTAGTTTTCAAAAAATTCAAAAAGTATTAGTTGTTCATATCATAGCTAACTTTTATTTACATAAATCAGCTGGACCACCAGTGACGTGAAAATTCGACATATATTTATAAGATCCGAACACCGCTCTATTCTATCCACTGTGTATGTGCGGGCAGCGGCGTAGTGAGGGTTTCATGCGCCCGGGGCAAATTTAAAGTTTGGCGCCTCCCCCTCATATAAAACATGTTTTAAAATCAATGTAAGAGGCGCCTTTTGGCGCCCCCTGACTTTGGCGCCCGGGGCAAGTCCCCGGTCGCCCTGCCCTCACTACGCCGCTGGTGGGGGATCAAGGTGGAAGCTACCATTTAAATCCATAAAAATGCCTTTCTGTGTATAATAATCAGAGGTATCTGTTTTACCAAGTATTTGCAAATAATATTTTTTTTTCATTTTAAATATTCTCACTTTATACATATTTTTATTATTTTGAAGCAGAAGGTAAAAGGTGCCTTTTGAGTAATTTTGGTTTTAGCATCCAATAAAGAAAGCCTAATCAAAGACATTAAAAGAATTAGAGAAGACATCTTCAAATGTGGCAAAAGCGAACGCACCAACTTGAAACTGGCCCTCGAATACTGGAAATGTTTAAAAAAGTTGAGACAGCAACAGAATTATTCAAATACCACCGTGAAATTGGCAATAAAAAGAGATAGAGTGAGTTCCAGCACTGAAAGAGAGAGTCAAAAGAAGTTCTTCAATGACTTGCTGCAGGATGTTCTTGACGAATATCGAAATGATTTTAAGGTTAGTCACATCCCCCTCTACCGGGTGGGCCAAAAAAAACCAGTTAATTTTTTTTTCATTATAACTTTTGAACTATACAATCGATTTTAATAGGACAAACTGCGGTTTGCATAAAATTAATCAGAGTTTTAACTGAATATATTTTTTTGTCCGCCATCTCAAAATCCAAGATGGCGGACGAAATTAAAATGTACCCTTTAAAGATGCTCGTTTATTCTTATGTTGCGAATATGTTTTAATCATCAATCTAATTTTGTTTGAACCATTGTTTTACAGATCATACGATTGCATTGCCGATCCTGTCTGCATTAATTTCCTAATAAATTCGTTATTACTAGACCGATTTTAGTGAAATAAAAAAATCATGATAAGAATTGATTGCTCTTTAAAGATTGTATTCAAAATTTTCCGCCATCTTAGAATTTAAGATGTCGGACAGAATCATACTTGATGCACAATCGTATACTTTGTAAAACAATGGTTAAAACAAAATCAGATTTTGTAAGAACCACTTTACTAATTTTATTGCTTTGTGCCTTGTTAAGCGAAAAAAAAGTAGTGTCTTTTCTTTAAATGAAAAAAAACTCAAATATTTTGGGAAAATAAGAATAAAGTTGCCTTTTTGAAGGGTCAAGTGTGATTCTGTCTGACATCTTTTTCTGACAGAGTTTATAAGAAAATGAATGAAGACAGGATTGGCAATGCAATCGTATAATCTTTAAAACAATGGCTGAAACAAAAACAGAGTTTTTTGAGAACTATTACACCGATTTTACTAATTGGTACCTCGTTGTGCGGGGGAAAGGTAGTGCCTTTCTATAAATTAGAATAAAAGCTAAAACATTTTCACAAAATAAGAATAAACACGCCATTTTAAAGAATCAAGTGTGATTCTTTCCGCCATCTTAAATTTTAAGATCGCGATAAATTTTGATCATGATCTTGAAAAAGCTATCAATTCTGACAAGGATGGTTTTTATTTCATTAAAATCGGTTCAGTAGTAATGAATTTATAAGGAAATATATGCAGACATGATTGGCAAGGCAATCGTATAATATTTAAAACAATGGTTGAAACAAAAATATTTTTTTTTAGAACCACCAAACCCATTTTTCTGATTTGTACCTTGTTGTACGTGGCAAGAATGCAGCTTTTTTACTGATTTAAAAAATAATTAAAACATGTTTGCAACACAAGAATAAGCGAGCACCTTTGAAGGGTATAATTTAATTTTGTCCGCCATCTTGGATTTTAAGATGGCGGACAAAACAATATATTTATCCAAAAGTCTGATTAATTATCTGCCCAGGGCAGTTTGTCCCATTAAAATCGATGGTACAGTTCAAAAGTAATAATGAAAAAAAATTGTCCGGTTTTTTTTTGGCCCACCCGGTATAACAAGCCCTGTCATACCGGGTGGGCCAAAAAAAAACCGGACAACTACTCTGAAATGCCACAATGTCGAAAGCTGATATTTCCATTATTTTTCTGTCAGCTTAATTTTTTGTTATTGTCACTAATCGAAATTTTAGATATGTCAGCCTTCGACGAAAAAAATAAAAGTGACAAATAAAATTCACTATAATAGTATGGTCCCCCTATACTAAAACTTTCTTGTTTTACAATTTTATGCAGAAAAAACTAAAGAACTATCATAAAAGATTGCAAGAGAAGGAAGAGGAGATTGCTAGTGTCAAATCCGATGATGATAGTGATGACAGTTTGGTGCCGGAAAAGCCAGTATACGAAATCGACGAAAAAGCCGTTGAATTAAAGCTAAAGAAAAAATTTGAAGAGAGCTTTAAACCACCGGGTAATATCTGTTTTTTTTTCGTTTAAGTATATTTGTTTGCCTGTAACCGTTGATTGACATTTATACAATGTGTTTGACCCACGTAGTTATGTACAAATAACGCGTATATTAAAAACATTAATAGAAAATAATATAATATAATAATAATAATAATAATAGGTTTATTTATTCAAATAAATAATATAAATGATACAGAAAAATTCCATTTTGATTAATAAATAAACACCTTAAGCGCTGAAGCAGTATTACGCTGCTTGTTAGCGCTGTTTTTTACACAAAAACTTATAGTATTTTTTTTCATAAAATTTTAGTCCATAATCACTTTATTCTGGTTTTTTGTTACACTTGGTACTTAATATGTCTTAATAGAGTTAAAATGTCAAAATCGGTATAAAAGATTCACTGATCGGGCACAACATACATGTTACAATAACTTAAAAGCTACACATAGGCAAAAATGTACTATATATGAGTATTAAATATTATTTAGTTACAACTATGTTCTAACATATGTCATACCATACATTTTTCATTTATATTATAAGGTTATAATTATGTTTTGACACGACATGTTTCATTTTACGACATATTGCAATACATTTAACGTCATTTTTGTACATCTATGTTAAATTTTTAAACATTCTATGTATTGCAGATCTACCTGTTGTATAAATCCATTGTTTGAGATTTTGTTTAAATTTTTTAAAATAAACTATATCTTTAAGCACTTCCGGTATACAATTAAAACATTTTGGGGCTAAGCTAAGGAAGGACCTATGACAGATTTCTTTGCGGCAATAGGGAACTACTGCACATTTCTGTCTGTGTCGTGTATTGTGTGGATGAATAACAGGATCTATGTTTAATTTTTTCCGACTTATACACATGAGTAAATTTTGACAATATAGTTGCCTAATATCCAGTATTTTTGTGTTGGTGTATAAGAGTTCAGTGGGGTACTTCGTTTTTTGCCATATATAATTTTTAAAATCCATTTTTGAATTACCTCTAAGTTCAAAAGATAGGAGTCCCTAACACCACCCCACACTACAAGACCGTAGCTAATCTGAGACTGAAAAAGAGAATAATAAACATGTTTAAGATGTTCAAAGTCTAGGTATTCCTTAAGATAATGAAAGCGAGTTATAAGAAATCTTGTTTTGTTTATAAGGTGTTGAATATGTTTATCCATCTTAAATGGCTGTCGATAATGATGCCTAAATATTTTGAAGAGTTCGTTTTAAGTATTTCAATGTCTTGTCCTATTTTTATTGAGTTATAATTTGGGAGTTTATTGGAGTATGAACTAAAGGGCTGAAATTTCGTTTTTGATTGATTTAGCGTTAGTTTGTTATATTGAAACCAATTATTAATATTGTTTAGATCTCTTTCTACTTTTGCTTGCAGCTCTTCCCAGTCCTCTGCTGAGTAAAGTTAAAATGACTGCCAGAAACGTTCCGGCATGTTGGATTCAAATGAACCCCAACGCATGATTTAGCTTAAAAAAGTAGACGGTTTTAATAAAACTAGAAAGGGACTGCTTTGTCAAAATTGGGGTTACTTTTTATTTTTGAATTAAATTTAAGAAAATTACTCGAATTTTGGAAGACAAACCAATTATCTTGACGTAGCTGTTTGCTTGGCATTTTTTTAAAACAATTTAAAAGGTATTTTGGAATAACAGTTTTCAACCAAGTTGTCATTTTGATCCATTTTTAGGAGAACCAATTGTAAACTTACGCCTAACTGAAGAAAACGAACTAACACAAAACGTCGAAAATGAAAAAGAATCGATTAGAAGAAAAATTGTCGAAACCACAAAACTTTTTCTTCGACTATACTGTAACAAAGTTTTTATTTGCAAATCAAAATCTGTACATTTAAATGAGGCGTTTTTGGTTGATTTTAATGAGGCTTTTTCAATACAGTTAGTTGACGTGCCAAGATTCATTACGGTCGAAGTGGTGGAACAACCAAAAGGGTAAGTTTACTATACCTATAGAACGATTTTTTTTGTGTACAAAATATTTATAAAGGTTTAAAAGGTTATTATAAGCTGTTTAGCTCCCGCTAAATTCTCTATTTTAATTAATTCATTAATTTTTAGTAATTAGAAAATATTACTTTTTTACTTGCACTGCCCTCTTTTGGGACATTCACAATTCTAAAGGATTAAAATAAATAAAACAAATTCTCCTTTTTTTGTATTGATTCTGTTAATATAGCAGGAAGTTTTTTCTTTTTATCGCCTTTTATTGATATATTAGCTCACACATATACTATACTATAGTAGTGTGAGCTTTGGTGATCCTAATTTTTTCGAGAAAAAAAAAGTTGCTCCGATTTCAAAAATTTTTATAAATCTTTGCGTTTCAGATGATTTTGAAACTTTTTTGTTGCGCCGTCTGTCTGTCTGTCTGTCTGTCTGTCTGTCTGTCTGTCTGTATGTCTGTCTGTATGTCTGTCTGTAACGACCAACGCGCATAACTCAAAAACCGCTTGGCCGATTTTAATGAAATTTGGTACCTAGGCTGGGTTTTGGGCCGAGATGGTCCCATTTAAAAATGAACAAAATCCACCGAACACAAACCAAATAAAAGGGTGGGGGTAGATTTCAAAAATTAGAGTTTATGGGGAAATATGGCGTGTGTGATATCAAACGAAAGGTAATTGAGTCTGGAGTTAAACAAAATACATTTTAATTTATTTAAAAAAAAGGGTGGGGGTATATTTAAAAAATTAGAGTTTAAGTGAAAATATGGCGTGTGTGATATCAAACGAAAGGTAATTGAGTCCGGAGTTTAACAAAATACATTTTAGTTATTGTTTTTTTAAGGGTGGGGGTAGATTTCAAAAATTTGAGTTTAAGTCAAAACATGGCTTGTGTGGTATCAAACAAAAGGTAATTTAGTCTGGAGTTGAATAAAATATATTCTAGTTTTTAGTTATATTAGCTCACACGTACACTATAACTATAGTATCGAGTGTGAGCTTAGGGGCCCATATATTGGCAGAGTATTTTTATCATGCTTTCATACAAAAAACGCGGGTGCCGCTACGCGGTCCATAAATATATTTTTCCCTTCTTTCCTATAACCTAAAAAGTGGTCAGTGCGCAGTGTCGTATAAGAAACGAACTCAATCACGCGGTCCCTCGTGTGAATTTACCCTTAAATTCTCTTTGCCCTTTGGCACCCTTAAAAACCCTTTAAAATTAAAGCTGTGCGTTATCATCTGTGGAAGCTGTGTAGCTGTGAATCATGGAACTGGAGAACAGGGCCCTGTAAGCGACTACTCTGCAAATATCGGTGAGCGACATAGTTTTTTATTACACTTTATCCTCTCTCTCTCTCTCTACACTCTACCTACCCTTTACACCCTCTCCCAATACAGTCCCTTCTGCCTCAACTTATGGGCTACATAAGTTTGGTCCTTCAATCCAAATACTGAACTACCCCTATAACCACCCCCTACCCTTACGTTGGCACTTGTTGTTTTAAGCCTTCTTTTGTTAAAAAAAAAATATATATATATATTTCAAAATTAAAAAATTAAATTTTCTCTTTAGAAAAGGCGATTTAGATTTTTATTAAAGCAGATGATCTGTTTTCATGGTGTTAAAAATACCGGTAAACCGTTGTAGGTATCTGATTTTTTGCCTTTTTCTAATAAATTAAAACTCAGTTTCCTAAACGATTTTTTTAATATAAATCGATTTAAAAATTAAAATTTTTATTTTTTTAGGGCTAATAAACATCTTGTGCAGTTTAAAGGGATATATAATTGTTTGAAAGTATTATGCATTGCATACTTAGATTTGGCGCTTTTCATATTACACTTTAATTTACCTAGTAGGTACAGTAGGTATTTTGAACTCGGTCAATAAGAAATAAATTTCAGGTTTTTTATTGCATTCTCGGTTTTCGCGAATAAAAGTTTTTTTTCCTTTTTATTCGAATTTAGCGCGCATAGTAAAATTAAATACATATAATTTTTTTTTCTCGTAGTTATTTTTAAATATTAGGTATTTAAAATGACGAGTAGTGAAAAACAGTGTCGCGCCTTTAGGGGCATAGCAATAGATCGCATTAAAGAAATATTTAGTATTTCCACTCAAGCTATGTCTGATACCTTAAAAAAAGTTGATTTTGAGATGCGGTATGATCACTTGGACATTTTTTATGAGGAATTTAATAAATTTCACGACGCTGTAATCGCGTATTTAGCTGATAAAGAGCAACCCGATTTTACTGAGGAGAATGTCATTCGTCAAGGCACTGATTACCAATATTTTAGCATAAAAGCAACTTATAAAAGGTTATTTCCTCCTAAAGATGACTTCAACTCCTCTCACTCAAACTCTAGCTCCGGTCATAATGACATGAGCTTCAACATTCCAAAGGTGGATATTCCGAAGTTCACCGGCGATTTGTTTTCTTGGCAAACTTTTATTAGCTTATATGACTCTGTCATTCATAATAATACTATGTTCTCTAATAGTAGAAAGTTTCAGCTACTTTTAACGTATCTAGAAAAGGAACCCCTAACATTGGTAAAAAACTTGCCAATTACTGATGCAAACTACATTATAGCTTATAATGCGCTTTATAATAGATACCAAAATAACCGCCTCCTTGCGACTCATTATTGGGACAAAATTACCGATTTGCCCAAACTAAATACAAACAACCCCGCTCTTTTACGCAATTTAATAGATACATTTACTGATAATGTTTACGCTCTTACCAATTTAAATTACCCAACTGAGCACTGGGATTTCCCACTCTTTCGAATTCTTATTCGAAAATTAGACTCTGAGACGGTCACGCGCTATGAACTTCAGCATGACTCCTCATCTGAACCCTCTTTTGAGGACCTCAAAGATTTTGTTTCTAAGCAATGTTTTGCGTTAGAATCGGCCAACATTTTAAATAAAACTAAAACTTCTGGTTACGCCACTGCTAAACCTCCCTCAAAACCTCAATATAGAGGTAATAATTTTTCTACTCTTGCAGCTGGCGTCGCTCCATATCAGAACGCTTGTCCCGTCTGTAAGATTTCAGGACATAGTATATATAAATGCCCCGTTTTTGAAAGTAAAACCCCTCAAGAAAGACTAAATTTAGTCAGAAAAAACCATTGGTGTTCCAATTGCCTCGGTACAAGGCACTCACTAAAAGCCTGCAACTCTACTTATTCGTGTAGAATTTGCCATTCCATGCACCACTATTTACTCCATATTCCTCGATCCCCTCCTAGTGGCTCTCCGCCACTGGAAAATCAGAATCAGAGCGCTCCTCTTCCGACTCATTCTACGCAGGTTTTGGCAGTACCTACTCTCTCTAACTCACAAGAAAATAATAATTTACCAAGTAGCCCCTCAACTCACGCTTGCAGTTTAACAAGCAACATTTCAGTGACATCTTCTTTACTCGCAACGGCCCAAGTCGAAGTTTTAAACTGTAGAGGACATTATGATAAAGCGCGGGTTCTAATTGACACTGGGAGCCAGGTGCATTTAATTTCTGAAAAGTTTGCAAATAAAATTGGTCTCTCTCGCTACAAAACTCATTTAACCCTAAATGGCTTAGGTCACACTGGCTGCACACCCTCTGGTGGCATTAGTTGCTCCATAAGACCGGTAGGCCAACTCTCTCCTTCTTTTGACATTGATTTATTAATATTGTCAAAAGTTTGCAATGAGCAACCCCTCACCCCTCTCTCGCAGGGTGACTACCCCGATATCTCAAATTTAAAGCTCGCAGACCCCTCTTTTAATCAATGCAAACCAGTAGATATTTTAATTGGAGTTCAACTTTTTCCTTTTATTTTGACAGAAGGTAAAATTTCATGTGGTGTCGACAAGGCCGCAGCTCTAAACTCTATTTTTGGTTGGCTCATCATGGGCGGAAAAATTCGCCCCTCTACCCCCTCTATTAGCTCATATTTTATTTCAAATAATGAGTGTCTCGACTCTACTCTTAAAGCCTTTTGGCAAATTGAGGAAGTCCCTCAAAAAACTCATATAGACCCGGAAGATGAGCTTTGTGAAAAAATTTACAAAGATACTCTCCAGAGAACAGAAACTGGTCGATTTGTCGTCTCTCTCCCCTTTAAAGGACCAGAGCCCTCTTTCTCTAACTCCCGCTCTATTGCTCTAAAACGATTTTATAGCTTAGAAAATCGTTTATTAAAAAACCCCTCTCTTCACAAAGAATACTCTGATTGTTTACAAGATTACCTTGACTCTAATCATATGGAGTTAGTTTCAAAAAATATCCCCCCTTCGAATAAAATTTATTACATACCCCACCACTGTGTTATAAAATCAGAGAGTAGCACAACAAAGCTCCGCGTCGTTTTTGACGCGTCATGTAGCTGTCCCGAGAGCTGTCCCAGCTCTCTAAATGAATCTATGTTGACAGGTCCCAAATTACAACAAGAAATATTTGATATTTTGATGTCTTTTCGCCTGCATAAGTACTGCTTTACTAGTGATTTAAAACAAATGTTTAGGCAAGTCTTAATAAATCCCGCCCATCAAAACTATCAAAGAATACTTTGGAGGTTTTCTCCTGACCAACCTGTCAATGATTATTTCTTAAAAACTGTCACATTTGGCGTTAAAGCCGCCCCATACTTAGCTATAAGGTCTGTCATTGAACTAGCTAACATTTATGAGACTGAATATCCCTTAGCAGCTCACATTTTAAGGAGCTACGTGTATGTAGATGACTGTTGTTTTTCCTGTGAGTCACTCGAAAAAGCTCTCGAAGCAAAAGCTCAATTAGTCGCAGTTCTAGGTCACGGAGGCTTTCAGCTCAGAAAGTGGTCTAGCAATAGCTCTGAGTTTTTAAAGACTATTTCCCCTGAAAAATGCGAAACAAGCTATCTCTCCTTTGATGACCAAGACAATACTCTAAAAATATTAGGGTTAAAATGGCACCCCTCTACAGATGCATTTTCTTATAAGGTTTCCCCTCTTGATAGACCCTGTACAAAAAGATCCGTTTTGTCAGAAATATCAAAAATCTATGACCCTTTAGGTTTTTTAACTCCTCTCTCTTTTTTGGCAAAACACTTAATACAACATTTTTGGGCCTTAGGAGTCGGCTGGGACGACCCAGTCCCAGAAGATATTCAAAAACTTTGGTTTCAGTATAAAATTCAACTCCCTAAAATATCCGAGATCTCGATTTCACGCTTTGTGAATTCGGACGCCACTTCTCTTGAGCTACATGGATTCTGTGATAGTAGCGAAAAAGGATACGCTTGTTGTGTCTATTTAAGATGCATTTCTAATGACTCAATTAATGTTAATCTATTATGCGGAAAATCCAAAGTTGCCTCGTTAAAACGCATATCTTTAGCTCGGTTGGAGCTATGTGGCGCCGTGCTCTTGTCGAATTTATTACGAAAAAAATACCGGTAAACCGTTGTAGGTATCTGATTTTTTGCCTTTTTCTAATAAATTAAAACTCAGTTTCCTAAACGATTTTTTTAATATAAATCGATTTAAAAATTAAAATTTTTATTTTTTTAGGGCTAATAAACATCTTGTGCAGTTTAAAGGGATATATAATTGTTTGAAAGTATTATGCATTGCATACTTAGATTTGGCGCTTTTCATATTACACTTTAATTTACCTAGTAGGTACAGTAGGTATTTTGAACTCGGTCAATAAGAAATAAATTTCAGGTTTTTTATTGCATTCTCGGTTTTCGCGAATAAAAGTTTTTTTTCCTTTTTATTCGAATTTAGCGCGCATAGTAAAATTAAATACATATAATTTTTTTTTCTCGTAGTTATTTTTAAATATTAGGTATTTAAAATGACGAGTAGTGAAAAACAGTGTCGCGCCTTTAGGGGCATAGCAATAGATCGCATTAAAGAAATATTTAGTATTTCCACTCAAGCTATGTCTGATACCTTAAAAAAAGTTGATTTTGAGATGCGGTATGATCACTTGGACATTTTTTATGAGGAATTTAATAAATTTCACGACGCTGTAATCGCGTATTTAGCTGATAAAGAGCAACCCGATTTTACTGAGGAGAATGTCATTCGTCAAGGCACTGATTACCAATATTTTAGCATAAAAGCAACTTATAAAAGGTTATTTCCTCCTAAAGATGACTTCAACTCCTCTCACTCAAACTCTAGCTCCGGTCATAATGACATGAGCTTCAACATTCCAAAGGTGGATATTCCGAAGTTCACCGGCGATTTGTTTTCTTGGCAAACTTTTATTAGCTTATATGACTCTGTCATTCATAATAATACTATGTTCTCTAATAGTAGAAAGTTTCAGCTACTTTTAACGTATCTAGAAAAGGAACCCCTAACATTGGTAAAAAACTTGCCAATTACTGATGCAAACTACATTATAGCTTATAATGCGCTTTATAATAGATACCAAAATAACCGCCTCCTTGCGACTCATTATTGGGACAAAATTACCGATTTGCCCAAACTAAATACAAACAACCCCGCTCTTTTACGCAATTTAATAGATACATTTACTGATAATGTTTACGCTCTTACCAATTTAAATTACCCAACTGAGCACTGGGATTTCCCACTCTTTCGAATTCTTATTCGAAAATTAGACTCTGAGACGGTCACGCGCTATGAACTTCAGCATGACTCCTCATCTGAACCCTCTTTTGAGGACCTCAAAGATTTTGTTTCTAAGCAATGTTTTGCGTTAGAATCGGCCAACATTTTAAATAAAACTAAAACTTCTGGTTACGCCACTGCTAAACCTCCCTCAAAACCTCAATATAGAGGTAATAATTTTTCTACTCTTGCAGCTGGCGTCGCTCCATATCAGAACGCTTGTCCCGTCTGTAAGATTTCAGGACATAGTATATATAAATGCCCCGTTTTTGAAAGTAAAACCCCTCAAGAAAGACTAAATTTAGTCAGAAAAAACCATTGGTGTTCCAATTGCCTCGGTACAAGGCACTCACTAAAAGCCTGCAACTCTACTTATTCGTGTAGAATTTGCCATTCCATGCACCACTATTTACTCCATATTCCTCGATCCCCTCCTAGTGGCTCTCCGCCACTGGAAAATCAGAATCAGAGCGCTCCTCTTCCGACTCATTCTACGCAGGTTTTGGCAGTACCTACTCTCTCTAACTCACAAGAAAATAATAATTTACCAAGTAGCCCCTCAACTCACGCTTGCAGTTTAACAAGCAACATTTCAGTGACATCTTCTTTACTCGCAACGGCCCAAGTCGAAGTTTTAAACTGTAGAGGACATTATGATAAAGCGCGGGTTCTAATTGACACTGGGAGCCAGGTGCATTTAATTTCTGAAAAGTTTGCAAATAAAATTGGTCTCTCTCGCTACAAAACTCATTTAACCCTAAATGGCTTAGGTCACACTGGCTGCACACCCTCTGGTGGCATTAGTTGCTCCATAAGACCGGTAGGCCAACTCTCTCCTTCTTTTGACATTGATTTATTAATATTGTCAAAAGTTTGCAATGAGCAACCCCTCACCCCTCTCTCGCAGGGTGACTACCCCGATATCTCAAATTTAAAGCTCGCAGACCCCTCTTTTAATCAATGCAAACCAGTAGATATTTTAATTGGAGTTCAACTTTTTCCTTTTATTTTGACAGAAGGTAAAATTTCATGTGGTGTCGACAAGGCCGCAGCTCTAAACTCTATTTTTGGTTGGCTCATCATGGGCGGAAAAATTCGCCCCTCTACCCCCTCTATTAGCTCATATTTTATTTCAAATAATGAGTGTCTCGACTCTACTCTTAAAGCCTTTTGGCAAATTGAGGAAGTCCCTCAAAAAACTCATATAGACCCGGAAGATGAGCTTTGTGAAAAAATTTACAAAGATACTCTCCAGAGAACAGAAACTGGTCGATTTGTCGTCTCTCTCCCCTTTAAAGGACCAGAGCCCTCTTTCTCTAACTCCCGCTCTATTGCTCTAAAACGATTTTATAGCTTAGAAAATCGTTTATTAAAAAACCCCTCTCTTCACAAAGAATACTCTGATTGTTTACAAGATTACCTTGACTCTAATCATATGGAGTTAGTTTCAAAAAATATCCCCCCTTCGAATAAAATTTATTACATACCCCACCACTGTGTTATAAAATCAGAGAGTAGCACAACAAAGCTCCGCGTCGTTTTTGACGCGTCATGTAGCTGTCCCGAGAGCTGTCCCAGCTCTCTAAATGAATCTATGTTGACAGGTCCCAAATTACAACAAGAAATATTTGATATTTTGATGTCTTTTCGCCTGCATAAGTACTGCTTTACTAGTGATTTAAAACAAATGTTTAGGCAAGTCTTAATAAATCCCGCCCATCAAAACTATCAAAGAATACTTTGGAGGTTTTCTCCTGACCAACCTGTCAATGATTATTTCTTAAAAACTGTCACATTTGGCGTTAAAGCCGCCCCATACTTAGCTATAAGGTCTGTCATTGAACTAGCTAACATTTATGAGACTGAATATCCCTTAGCAGCTCACATTTTAAGGAGCTACGTGTATGTAGATGACTGTTGTTTTTCCTGTGAGTCACTCGAAAAAGCTCTCGAAGCAAAAGCTCAATTAGTCGCAGTTCTAGGTCACGGAGGCTTTCAGCTCAGAAAGTGGTCTAGCAATAGCTCTGAGTTTTTAAAGACTATTTCCCCTGAAAAATGCGAAACAAGCTATCTCTCCTTTGATGACCAAGACAATACTCTAAAAATATTAGGGTTAAAATGGCACCCCTCTACAGATGCATTTTCTTATAAGGTTTCCCCTCTTGATAGACCCTGTACAAAAAGATCCGTTTTGTCAGAAATATCAAAAATCTATGACCCTTTAGGTTTTTTAACTCCTCTCTCTTTTTTGGCAAAACACTTAATACAACATTTTTGGGCCTTAGGAGTCGGCTGGGACGACCCAGTCCCAGAAGATATTCAAAAACTTTGGTTTCAGTATAAAATTCAACTCCCTAAAATATCCGAGATCTCGATTTCACGCTTTGTGAATTCGGACGCCACTTCTCTTGAGCTACATGGATTCTGTGATAGTAGCGAAAAAGGATACGCTTGTTGTGTCTATTTAAGATGCATTTCTAATGACTCAATTAATGTTAATCTATTATGCGGAAAATCCAAAGTTGCCTCGTTAAAACGCATATCTTTAGCTCGGTTGGAGCTATGTGGCGCCGTGCTCTTGTCGAATTTATTACGACACGTTGTCAACTTAATCTCTAGCTCTCTTCAAATATCTCGAATATTCGCTTGGTCTGACTCCATGGTGACCCTAAACTGGATAAAATCCTCTCCGCACAGATTTAAAACGTTTGTTGCGAACAGGGTCAGCCATATTCAAGAAAAAATAGCACCCGATTTATGGCGTCATGTTCCTTCTAAAGAAAATCCTAGCGATTGCGCTTCACGCGGTTTACTCCCTGATGATCTGATTCACCATGACTTATGGTGGACTGGGCCAAGTTTCCTAAAATTACCCCCTGAAGAGTGGCCACAATCCACTATAAAACTTACCCCAGAAGTTTCTGAGGAAGAACGCAGATTAGCTCTCCTCGGAGTTTTTACCCCAACTCACTCCTTCGATAGTTGGCTAGACAACTATTCCTCTCTAGGACCCATAAAACGCATTGTTGCCTATTTATCTCGATTTATACACAATATTAAGCAGCACACTCCTGAAGCACGCATTCAAGGTCACTTGACCAACTTAGAGCTTTACAAAGCTTTGTTACTCCTTGTCAAGCATGTACAGTATGTTGAGTTTTCCGAAGAAATCGAAAAGCTCAAAAAAGGTCAACTTTTACCTAAACTGTTTCGAAAGCTACACCCTTTCTTGGACAAGAATGGATTGCTCAGGGTAGGCGGTCGCCTCCTGCTATCAGGTCTCTCTTATGATCGAAAGCATCCTGTGCTTTTACCCACTAAACATCGCTTAACGCAGCTCATTATTGAAGAATTTCATCATATTTTTCTTCATCCAGGACTGCAAACTCTTCAATTTTTAATTACACAACAGTTCTGGATTCTTTCCCCTAAACGAGCCATCGCGGGTGTGCTAGCAAAATGCATGACTTGTTTTAAAGTCAAACCAACCTCAACCTCTCAAACACCCCTTATGGGTACGCTCCCTGCTAGTCGCATAAACCAAGTTAAAGCATTTAAATATGCTGGCGTGGACTATGCAGGTCCCTTTAATATTACGCTTAGCAAAGCACGTGGCATAAAATCTCAAAAGGCATATATTTGCCTCTTTATTTGTTTTACGACCAAAGCTTTACATCTTGAGCTTGCGTCTGACCTAACCTCAGACTGCTTTATAGCTTGCCTTCGACGATTTGTCGGCAGAAGAGGTCTAATTTCTAGGCTTTTCAGCGATTGTGGTTCAAATTTCGTGGGAGCTCAAAAGGAGCTAAATGGTTACATGAAAAATGCCTCAGAAGCTCAAAATATTGAGTGGTCATTTAACCCGCCTTCGAGCCCTCACTTTGGAGGACTTTGGGAGGCTGGGGTTAAATCAGTCAAAACTCATTTGCAAAAGGTCATAGGCCTTCAGGTACTCACCTATGAGGAGCTTTACACTGTGCTAGTGCAGGTAGAAGCTATGCTTAACTCTCGCCCTATTTTACCCCTTAGCTCAGATGCCTCTGATTTGTCTGCTCTGACCCCTGGTCATTTTTTGACCATGGAACCACTCTCGTCCGCTCCTGATGAAGATCTGACTGAGCTTAATGTTTCTAGGTTATCTAGATGGCAACTTGTGCAGCGTATACACCAAGATATTTGGCGGCGATGGCACAACGAATATTTACAACTCTACAACAGCGTCAAAAATGGAACAAATCTTGTAAAACCATTGAATTAGGCACTCTCGTGCTTATCAAAAATGAACTCGCTCCTCCTCTAAAATGGCGTTTAGGTAGGGTCATGAAGTGCCACCCGGGTCCAGATGGAGTAGTTAGGGCTGTAACCTTAAAAACTGCACAAGGTGTTATGCAAAGGCCAGTAGTCAAGCTGTGTCCTTTGCCGGTTGAATAAACCCCCTTTCTTTTTTTTTAGTATTAAGATTAGTCATTACTTTTGGTAATAGAATTATTTTGTTTTATTTTATTTTTTATTATTATTTTTGTTCTTTTTTTTTATGGAAAAAGGCAAGAATAAGTGCCTTTTTGGCGCCCGGTATGTTTAGCTCCCGCTAAATTCTCTATTTTAATTAATTCATTAATTTTTAGTAATTAGAAAATATTACTTTTTTACTTGCACTGCCCTCTTTTGGGACATTCACAATTCTAAAGGATTAAAATAAATAAAACAAATTCTTCTTTTTTTGTATTGATTCTGTTAATATAGCAGGAAGTTTTTTCTTTTTATCGCCTTTTATTGATATATTTTTATCATGCTTTCATACAAAAAACGCGGGTGCCGCTACGCGGTCCATAAATATATTTTTCCCTTCTTTCCTATAACCTAAAAAGTGGACAGTGCGCAGTGTCGTATAAGAAACGAACTCAATCACGCGGTCCCTCGTGTGAATTTACCCTTAAATTCTCTTTGCCCTTTGGCACCCTTAAAAACCCTTTAAAATTAAAGCTGTGCGTTATCATCTGTGGAAGCTGTGTAGCTGTGAATCATGGAACTGGAGAACAGGGCCCTGTAAGCGACTACTCTGCAAATATCGGTGAGCGACATAGTTTTTTATTACACTTTATCCTCTCTCTCTCTCTCTACACTCTACCTACCCTTTACACCCTCTCCCAATACAGTCCCTTCTGCCTCAACTTATGGGCTACATAAGCACAGTGTAGGTATCTGACGTGTCCCCCCAGTGTTTATAGAGAACATTTCCTTACAAAAGCTTAACTTATTTTTAAAATTTAAACTTTTTTTAGCCTGTTAAAAAAGAAAATTTGTCAACTAGAAATCGAGCTACCTTCTCAAAACGTAAGCCACTCAAACGGAAAGAAACTTTCACTAGATTTTGAAAAAGGAGAAATTGTCCATTACAACAAACACAGTGGTGTTGGTAGTGGAATAAAATTTAAAAAACTGTTGGAGGAGAACGATGTGACAATTGACAATGATCTTGGACACATTAGAGATCTAAATACACAAGGGTAATTAGAAAAATTATAAAAATACCTATGTACATTTTTATTTAGCTTGACTCCGTATATTTTGTTTTAAATTCTTTGCCCTGTTAAAGCATGCGACGTTGTCTTGACAACCAACGGATGTCTTCACCCCGCGGCATATCGAGTAGACACAGGCGAATGTAAAACAAAAATCGCTTCAACAATGCTTGTCTGTACAATGAGCCCGAATTCTGTGCGCTGTAGAATTCTATAGCGATATGTTTTGTAGCCTGCTAATTGCAAGATATAGAAAAAGAGGAAGACATGTCACTATGGAATCCGACAGTACAGATTCCGCGACGGAGAATGCTTACGGTTTTTATCGGTTAATAGGTAATAAGATGACCAACCGCTCGTTCGGCTTAGCTGACGCGGCGCAGCTCCGAGTTTCACTTTTTTGTCCTGTCTTATGCCGTATTCTATTGGGAAAATGAGTGCAGCACTGGTGGTGCACTGATACTGAAACGGTGCTGTCAAAAATTTGCACCGAGTGCAGTTTCAATGGAACACGCGGAAAATGAAAAATCGCACTCGTGTGGTATAAGGTCACTATATCACGAAGTTCCTAACATCGTGATATAGTGACCTTAGTGTGGTATGCCATTATGAGCTGTAGAACTTCTCTTTTATTCTTGCTTTAAGCAACGTTAATATAACATTTTCTTGAAAATAATTTTTTATAGTATATCCATTATGAATAGGGCAAATTGATTATGCAAAAATCTCATTTTTGAAAAAAATGTCACACAACCTGTAGTTTTATCAGGCCAACGACGATATCCATTTTTATTTGTTTCAAAGTTATACACCGATAAATATTATCCTAAGATAAATAAAATTCGTCAAATAAATAAATAATGATTTTATTTAAAAAAAGTTAATAAGAATATTTTAAAAATGCAGGCTTGTGCTCGTATACCAAACCAACAGATAGTTATCTGTATTTCGCGCGTGTTTTTCAAAAAAACCTAACCAGAAGTGTAGTTTATGCTCCCAAAATTTGAACATAAGTATTCGAAATACCTTGTATACATATATAATATTTCACAAGTTTCTTTCAACTAAACCTAACTTTCCTGCCTTGCAGAATTTGGTCAAAAACATGTTGTTCAAAATCCATTTGTTCGAAAGTAATATTAATACTTTAATAACATTTCCTTGAAAAGGAAAATTATTTAAAACATTTCCTTCAAACAAAAAATTGTTTGAAAACATTTTATTAAAATTTTTTTGTTCAAAAACATTTTCTTTGAAAGTAATTTTTTTTCATAAGGAAAATTGTTCAAAAAAGTTTTGAAGAAAATATTTTTGAACAAATTTCCATTCAACAAGAACATAACCTAACCTAACAGCTAAGCGTAAGGGTGTTTTAACATACCATAAAAATGGCAAGACATGTGCCTCAGCGCTAATGGGGTTTCGTCGCCCTTGTTCTTTTTTTGGACAAAATTGAGGCTACTTGAATTTATTTATGAGGGATTCTGCAGTGTTCATCTCGAGCCGAAGGTGTTTCTTGAACTAAAAAATACATTTATTTTTACTTATAATCATAGCTGCCAGAAAACCCCAACTGTCGTAAAATTAGCCCCAGGGCCCCAGTCAACCAAATCCATACAAACCTAGTTACCTGTTTGTTGTTAAATCAGTAAACCACATATTCAATAAAGTTTTTTATTTTTGGGGTTTCCGTTCTCATTGTTTTTATTGCACAGAACTGTTCTTCTTCATCTTCATTGCTGCTACTACTTAGCAGCGAAGAAAATAATAAAAAATCGCTAACAACTTTATTTTCACTCATTTTTACGTCCCACGACAATAATAAGCGTTTAAAATGGCGGGAAAAAGTTTTCGGTGCGGCACGAGCCCTCAGAGCCGGTGTCAAAAAAGCCGCACTCAGTGCAAAACTGAATTCATAAGTTCCTCAATGGAATACGAAAACTGAAAAAGTGCATGTCAGTGGAATGCAAACACCGAGCCAGTTGTGCACTGTTGGTGCAAGCAATGAATTTCCTATTTTTCATTTTCTTTTCCTTTTCTGCGCGTTTAAAATAATTTAGATTTTCGCGCTCTTAAATATGCATATGGGTTTTCACGGCACCGCACACGTGCGAGGACAAGCAGCGCCGCGATGAGTGCGCAAACAACCACCGTCACAACAAGACACTAGAAAAATCACGTTCCCAAAAAAGTGAATTTTGAGGTGAAAAACTGGACGTTTAAACGTTGACTGGAGCCGCAAGAGAGTCCGAGGTAGGTGCCTTTTCATATAAAATTCCATATGTATCGTAACTTTCCATTTACAATCGTCAATACCGACAATTATTTTTAAATGTGCTTGTAAAGCCAAACCGGCGACCTGTCGAAGGAAATTCCATTATTTTTCAGTACTTGCATGAATACGGCATGAAACGGTGCTGTCAAAAATTTGCACCGAGTGCAGTTTCAATGGAACACGCGGAAAATGAAAAATCGCACTCGTGTGGTATGCCATTATGAGCTGTAGAAATTATTTTTTATTCTTGCTTTAAGCAACGTTCATATAACATTTTTTTGCAAATAATTTTTTATAGTATATCCATTATGAATAGGGCAAATTGATTATGCAATAATCTCATTTTTGAAGAAAATGTCACACAACCTGTAGTTTTATCAGGCCAACGACGATATCCATTTTTATTTGTTTCAAAGTTACACGCCGATAAATATTATCCCAAGATAACAATAAAAATTCGTCAAATAAATAAATAATGATTTTATTTAAAAAAAGTTAATAAGAATATTTTAAAAATGCAGGCTTGTGCTCGTATACCAAACCAACAGATAGTTATCTGTATTTCGCGCGTGTTTTTCAAAAAAACCTAACCAGAAGTGTACTTTATGCTCCCAAAATTTGAACATAAGGATTCGAAACACCTTGTATACATATATAATATTTCACAAGTTTCTTTCAACTAAACCTAACTTTCCAGCCTTGCGGAATTTGGTCAAAAACATGGTGTTCAAAATCCATTTGTTCGAAAGTAATATTAATACTTCAATAACATTTTCTTGAAAAAGAAAATTATTCAAAAACATTTCCTTCAAACAAAAAATTGTTTAAAAACATTTTCTTAAAATTTTTTTGTTCAAAAACATTTTCTTTGAAAGTCATTTTTTAACAATGATATTATTTTCTTCGCTGCTACTACTGAGCAGTGAAGAAAATAATAAAAAATCGCTCACAACTTTATTTTCACTCATTTTTACGTCCCACAATAATAAGCGTTTAAAACTAATGGCGGGAAAAAGTTTTCGGTGCGGCACGAGCCCTCAGACCCGGTGTCAAAAAAGCCGCACTCAGTGCAAAACTGAATTCATAAGTTCCTCAATGGAATACGAAAACTGAAAAAGTGCATGTCAATGGAATGCAAACACCGAGCCAGTTGTGCACTAGTGCTGCACTCATTTCCCCAATGGAATACGACATTAGATTATTATGTCTGGAAAAAAGAGGTAAAGCAGCGCTTCACCTGCGTAATTGGGCACACCAGTGTTCTCGTAACAATACAGTTTTTTTTTATTAGAACAAAATTGAAAATAGCGAATCTAAAATGGCGGACTTTCTTTTATAAACTCCTTGGTAACTTTGCAGTATTGAGGTTGACTCAACATAGATTTTTATTCTAACTTTAAACTTGGAATTGGCGAATCCAAAATGGTGGAATTTCCCATTTGTAAACCGATATGGATCACATTTAAAAATTGATTTGGGTCCATAATATTGATTTATGATTAACCCTTTGTCAAACACGTGGTACTTGGGGTTATTTGAGCGACCTAGGCCTTATGAATGACTGTACGTGCCTTCTGGCGCATTTTTTAAATAAGTATTATTTTTTTTAGCCTTCTTTGCTGTAGAGTGGGTTGGCAAAAAGCTGCAGACATAACCGATTCTGATCGAAACGATCCCACTGCCAGAGTGATGGATTTTGACTTTTTTGACAAGTACGGCTCTATTAAACAAGAAAATTTGACAGGCTGGATTGAGGGTAGACGCCTTGACCCACAGGATCCTAAGAATTTTATTTTGTATGACTATTTGGAGGTTACCAAATACGGAGGACAGGGAATCAGTCAGAGTGGTGTTGATAGGCATTTTAGGTGAGTTTTGTTTTTACTGCCTGTGAAATCTATTTGAACTTTTGTTTTACAAGGCGTTTCCATTTTCTTCAAGCTGTAAGCGGACTGCTAGGCTCGAAGGACCAAAGTCAACCGCTGTTTTTCTTTATTTGTGTTTAAACCATTTTTAAAAAATTAAATTTGGCGGAATTTTGGATCTAACTGTCAAAAAATGTTCAAGGTCATTCTGACATTCTCCGGCATTTTGATAAGGCCGCGATAAAATCAAAGTATAGCGACGTTGGTTGGGCTGCCTACCAGTAGTGCCCTTATATTTCAGCTCTTCTTTCAGCTTTGTCAATGATCAATGGTAATGTCAAACGCATAGTGTACCCATTGGTTTGCTAGGTTATGAAATCTAATATTTTCTACAAAATACGAGCTGGTTTTTTGTTTACAAATTAAAATAACAGTTTTGCTCTTTTACAAGTAATAAACGTCTCGAGTAAGACTGGCTTGAGCAGCATTCGGTAAATTAAGCTACATATTAAAAAATAAAAAATATCCTCAGTACCTCAAACGAAAGTGTATAACCAATGTATCCTTTCTGTACTCATCCAAGAATCCCAGACCTGGACACTTACAAAAAAGCCCAAAGTACGATGGAAAATGTTACATGTAAAGCTAACAGATAAAAAAGGAATGAATGGATAAGAAATAAAACAAAAGCAAGGAAATTAAAATGGAAATTTGCCGGTCATAATATCAGATAGAAAGACGAACGATGGAACAAATGTATTGTAAACTGGAGACCTTGGAAAAATCAAAGAAGTATCGAATGACTCCAAATGAGATGAGCGGACGATTTGAAGAAACATGCGGGAACTAGATGGATGAAGACAGCGACAGGCAGAGTAGAGTGGACGATATTGGGGGAGGCCTATGTCCAAACATGGATTGAAGAACGCTAAATAGATATAGAGATAGAAACGTCTCTTTAATAGAATCAAAAGTTTTTTTACAACCAAAACTAGGCCAAAGCGCGTCGTTTTTAAACTGAAATAATACTAATTTGTTTCAGATTGAGTCCCTTCTCCACTGCTTTAGCATTTTGCGACCCAATAGAACTAAATAGGAACATTAGACTGCAGTATCTCAAATTGAGGGACCAGAACGAAATTGAGTTTGATGGTATGGTCGTACCGAACAGGGCAAAAGAAATACCCTTGGGTCCTCTAAGGGATTTTAGAAAAAGAAAAGCTTTAGAAGGTACACAAATATAAATGCAACTTTAAGGCGTTCATCAAGTGGCATGATGGTCAAGTGTTTTTATAACGAGTCGTTAAATACCGAGTTGAATTCCAAGACGTTGTTCTGTCACTTCTGCCAACCAATCAACTGAGAGATATTTCAGTATGGTTTTATACAGCAAAACTTTAATAATTTCCAGTTCTTTTTTATGAAAATTCGTCGTTTTTGTGCTGTGAAAATGCCGGTGACGTGCAAGTTGTGTGACAAATTATTTAGTGGCCAATTATAATTTGAATAAACACTGTCAAAGTAAACATGGCATACAAAAACAAAGGTATTCCTATGCAGAAAGTGTTTTTATGTTTAGATGCCTAGAATGTAAATGCTCCTTCCCAAAAAACTTGGATCTGTGTGATGATTTGAAATACAAACACAATCAAGAAATACTTGAAGAAACATTGGAGTTGAGAGTCAATACTCTCATGGCAAAACAAAATAAACGTGAAATGCATAAGATCATAAAGAAGAAATACTGCATATACCTCAAAAAATATTAATCGCAGCACGTAGATATTGTATGTTTTTGAAATCAGAAAGAAAAGACGAATCTTAAAATGCAAAAATATACAGGGTGTTCCCTGTCAAAAAAATCGACTTCATTGTCACACCCTGTACAGGGTGTCCCAAATTCGTTGTTTTTTTGTGGTGTCGGGTATTTCTAGGGGAGATAGAAAAAAACTGAACCCCCCTTTGCGACTCTCAAATTTCAAGAGAAGCCTAAAGGTGAAAACCACATTTAGATATAGCAAGCCGTTTTTAAGCTTCGGAGTGTTTTTGTCTGCATTTTGGGAGGGGGTCTATAACTTTTTTGTTTATGAAAATTTTGTTTTTGTGTAAATAGCTTTCTTATAGATCTTTTCTTGAAGAATTGACAGATGTAAACGGTTTTTATTTATCTCTTTTGGTTTTTAAAATATTGCATAAAGTTGTTATTTTTCTTACAGAATAACTCTTTTTTTATTCGATTTTTCAAAACAGCTTAAAATTTCCTTTAAAATGATGAATCACACTCAATATTTTATTTTTTTATTGTTTTCTTTATTTTTATTTTTTAATCACCTCTTTATTATTTTTTTATTTTTATAATTTTATATTAAAATATTTTAAACCCATTAAGCAAACTAAAATATGTGGATAAATAAAAAAAAATACAAAAATATAAAGAAATAAAGGGATCCTATCATAAAGAAAAATTAATTTTATGTGATATCTCAAAAACTAAACGTGACAAATGAAATTTAATTTAACAGTTGAATTCCTCTTAAAAAAGTGTCTTAAGAATGTTTTCACAGAAATAAAAAATATTAATAAATAAACAAGTTATAGACTCCTTCCCAAAATGCAGACTTTTTAAAAACACCCCGTAGTTTAAAAACGGCTTGCTATATCAAAGGGGATCAGTTTTTTTTAGCCCCTCTAGAAATATTCGAAACCCCCCAAACACATTGAATTTGAGACACTATGTACATGGTGACGGATAGAAAAAAATTATGTTGGCTTTTAAAGTTGTCATAATTAACCAAAAAAATCTCAATAATTTATTTTCAATGATAGAGTTGCTGAGTGCTCCGGTTATAAAAAACCACCCGGTACCAACATAAAATCATACCTAAAAATTAGAATTGACCATTATTTTATACCTTGAATTTTTTATTATACGTTAAGCTCTTCGATCTCGCGCCAATCACGGTATTCGCGCCAATAATTTAAATTAGACATTTTGACGTTAATTTTGGCGCATGCTCCTTTGATGGAATTCATCTAGGTATTTAACGACTCGTTTTTTATATGTCAAATTTATACCCACTTGACAATGATCGTCAACGTCATTTTTGTTTATCTTTCTTTCACTTACGTCAACAGGTGGTGATAATTTTTTTTTATTGTAGTCTTGTCATTGTTGAAGCTTGTATTAGTTAAATGTGTGTTTTATTATGTTATATTGGAAAACAAATATTATAGACGATAAGTTTTTGGCCACCATGACGTCATTAACATTGGATGTAAGTTTGGTTTTCATGCCCGAATTCTATTATCAATTGTAATTATTTGTAAATGTAGATTTTAAAGAGGATGATTTGGACTCTGAGAGCCTGGAGAATCGAAGATTAGCAGGAAAAAGGCATTTGCAGCAAGTACATACTAAAATCTTCCAGAAATGCAAGCGTTCGGAAAATAATTTGGACTATGAGAGCGTAGTCGATGAAAGACTGGTTAACTATTTTGAGTAAGTTGGTTAATATCTTTTTTTTTTCATTTGATAATCGTGACTCTTTCGCCGACACTAAGGCCGCCATTTCGGAACGCCTAATTGCACGGATCATCGGCCAGCTTTGGAACCCCAGACTGGGTATTTTTTTATCCGGCTCTTTTGTCCCTTAGAATGGCCTACTGACTGAAGGAGTGTGTAACAAAGTCCGCCTTCACGAGATATCCTACCTCACCGACCTCGGCAACCGACGGGGATCGAACCCGCCACTGTAGCAAGCGAGATTCCTTAACTCACTTATGTACGATGCGCGAACGCACCGAGCCACTGAGGCTACACTGGTTAGATCTTGTTGTTGATCTTTAACTTCATCAAGGTCAAGGCAAAATTCAAGATCACTTGGTAATAGTTATAAAACGCGTTTTAGTGTAAAAGGTCGGAAAGTTTTCACATTTGGCAAGTAGGTTTTCGAAGATAATAAGAACAAACTGATTTTATACCACATTTACAGGCAGTTGCTCGAGGTTGCAAACTTAATAAATTACTAAATACCATACGAATCGAACAGTGAAGCACTCATAGCTTGCTTTGGAAACAATGGCGGACACGAATTTTCAAGTGCGCATGCGTGTGTGTTGACAGGTAGACACACAGCTTTTTTGTGGTTTGACGCCATATTTGTTATTTGTTTACATTTTGCGGTGTTTTGCGTTTCTCTTGCAAAATTTTTTATTTTTTTTCTAAAAAAGGGGAAATGATTAATGTACAACATGGTTTGTGACAAAAAGTAAAGGAGTGCCATTCCATAGCTAAGTACTTGTATTTTTCGTAATAATTTGTTAATAAAGTTAGGAGTGGTTTATAGATGCCATTAAACACTCTTCATGATGTCCACAATAAATGTGCACAATTAATTTTAAAAAAACTACAATTTTAATCCACAATTTGATAAATTTTCACCCAGTCAACTTGATTTATTCATTTACTTATTCGATTTGGTTGACCTACGCATCGACGGCTAACTAGCCACAGTCTGCAACTTATTTTGCTGTGATTTCTGAATTGGACAATCACCAACACACTCACATTCATACACATATATAGACCCCCATGGTAGGCAATTTTGTTTTGTCATGGAGGATTTAATTTTGCCTGATGCTTCTTCTCGAACACAGGGGTCTTTATCGAGCTAGCTCCATCTACGTTCTTAACACGGGAACACCGGCTTTACGTGACTTCCGAACCACGGCCTTGTATTCATCATCAACTTTGCCTACTTCGTTGATGCCCATGTAAAGGTCAGGGTTTAATTTTTATTATTTATTAAACATATTTCAAGATTTCCGTTTAGTTGATAATTAAATTTAACAAGATGAAAAATAAATTCTTTTTCATTAAAATTCAAATTAAAAAAAAATTAAATTAAAAAAAATAATAATAAAATAAAAACATATTCCAAAACTGGTAGAAAATATACAAGTATTATCGATTTAAGAAAATAAAAAAAAATAAATCACAATAAATAAAATTATAAAATTATTCTTTATTATTTTTAAAATAAAATACCAAAAATTTCAAATATTAAATTTAAAAAAAAAATCAAAATAACAAAAAAATATTGAGAGACCAGGCGATAAAAAAGTAATATTTAAACCAAATTTAAAAAAAAAGTTAAAATAAAAATGATTAAGATTTACATGAAACAAGCTGAAGTCAAAACCCTAACACTTATTTTCACTGGAGAGGACTGTTGATTCGGTCGATCGCAAAATTACAAATGAAATTAATTAAATGACCCAAAAGCGAGGTAGAGAATAATCCCCATTTTTACCTATTTTCTTGTCCGCGTCTTACGCAATAGTTTATATTAGGGCTATATTTAGAAACACTGGCTCGTTCGAAAACACAAAAGGTGAAAAAAATAAGGTCCTGGGTTTGATTTCTTCGTAGCATCAAAGCAACATATCACCCTATATAAAAAACACATTGACCTGGTCTCGTCATCAGAATTGGAGGGATCAACAGGATGTTGATCGCCTATAAATTCGATTTCTTAAATAATATCAGATCAGTTTTTATAAAATTGCAGCCAAAAGTGAAAAATCTTAAAAAGTTAAATAAAAGTGAAAAAATCAATAATAAATTGCTTACAGGTAATGGAGACCAAATTATTTTTGTAAAGATTATTTGGTGAGGTCTTTTAATTTACCAATGTATTTTACCTAGGCTCTATCGTTTGGAAGACATTTGATTAATATAAACAAGACAATGAGATTTAATGGTATTTTTGACCATTTTAAGTAGTGGATTTTGATTATTATGATTTAATGGTATTTTTGACCATTTTAATTGGTGGACTGTGATTATTATGGTTTGACAGTATTTTTTAAATCATTTTTAATCGTGAAAAAGTGTCATTCACTAATTCGATAGACTCTAGAGACATTTATATACATGATTAGATAGGAACATTTTAAAACGGATTATGAACTTTTATTTTAATAATTCGTTTTGAAAATATTATAAATTATGTAGGCTACTCTTTAATATGAAAATTGGCAATGTACCTACTGTTGAAGTTTGACTATTTTATTCAATCCAATAAATAACATGTATCTTAGAAACTGCAGTCAATTATTTTAAGATCGATACATCCTACTAATAGTAACTCTAGCCATGTGCAACTAGAACGTCTACCTCCAAATAAATTTAAATGTGTCTGCCTGCAGGAATCTAGATCGTAGGATTTAGATTTACGCTCGAACCGAACACCCAACTTGTTTTTACAAAAAATAATAGACATAACCCTAAATTTTTGACATTTGTCAAATAATGTATTGACTTAACGGAGTACGTTCCAAAACCACCACAACTGACGCATGCGCAGTAACCGAAATCCTGTCTACCCGAAAAACGAACATTAAGAATTAAATGAGGGTTCTGGCTTCAAGCATCGCGTGTGAGAATGCATGGGTATGCCCCATATTTATGCTCTAACGTATTTGATGTTTCTATAATAATGGGACTATAATAGGGTATTTAACAAATTTTAGAAAAGTGTTTAGAATGATACATAGATCCCTAATTTGCTACTCAAAATTATTAAAATAGTATATTTTATCATGACTACATTTAAAATCAAGTTTTCTAATTTCCGATTTGAATTTGCCGCTAAAGCGCTCATTTCTAACATGGCGTTGCAATGACGTCACAGCGCAGTAAACTCGCGGACAGATACACGGCATTCAAGTGTTTATTTGTTTTTGGTCTGTGTTTTTACTGTTTTTTATGTAAAAAAATGTCTTATAAGTGGCGTGTGGTACCTGAAAAACTATTTATTCATGTGCCTACAGCAGTAAAAGAACGGAAAAAGTGGCTAGAACTAGCTTGAAGGGCCTTATCTAATAAATCTTCACTTTACATTTGTGAAGATCACTTTGATGTGAGTATAACTAAATTGTTTCTATTAATTTTTCTCACGTTGTCTATAATATATATAACTATTTCGTAAATGACGATGAAATTTTTGAGGTTATGTTTATTACAAGGGGTGAACAACTATAATCGGCAGAAAGGTGTACAAATTTTTAGGCGGTGCTAGGCAGGATTAGGCAATGCACATGCAGGCTAAATGTAAGACTGAGCAGTGCAGATGCAAGACTAGGCAGTGCATAGGCAGTACCTACGCAGGACTATGCAGTACTTCAAGTATTGCTGGTCATTGTATACTTTTTGCCTACCTGTCCTGCAATTTTTGATTGTTTCTTAATGCTTAAAATAATAATGATTGGGTATTTAATTGATATTAAACAAAAAAGCAAAACATATAACCTAACATCAAAATCTAAATAAGTAAAAGTAGACGAAGAATATCATAAAAAACTTTCAGTTATATACAAAACAACTCATCGAATACTTACATCAACATTTTAACGTTTCTAAATTCCGCAGAAGCCTGCCAAGTTGGAGCTATGGGCTTTGGAGAATCCCTTTTCCATTGAAAATGTTTCTTATAAGCAAAACACAAAATAAAATCTAATTTAGGACGATAATTCGCACTTTAAACCAAAGCAAACATTACCATCCATAAGAAAATAACACAGAAAATAGGTTCGTTCAAGGCGTTTACTGTTTTGTGACGTCACTCGCAGCTGATTGGTAGACCGCCTGTTTTGAATCACGTGGCTAATTGTTTTAATTCAATGAATTTATTTAATTAATAGAACTATGAATTTGAGAAAAAATTAAACAAAAAAGTTTGTTTTTAGCATTCCCAAGACCTAAAGAGATATCTAAAAATAAATATATATTTATTTTTTACTACAGTCAAACACCCTATTGTTATAAAATAATTTTTTTTAGAAAAGTGATAAAAACGTCTCTCCAAAACCTACTGAACTGGTTTAAGTGGACCCCGGCATTAAGTTTACCGCTGCCGAAAATTTACAAACCGACACCGCAGGCGACAATCGAATCCGACCATCCAAGTTTGATTAAGCCTGTTCAAAGCAAAATTGAAATAAAAATTCTGTCTGGGAAAAACATTCCAATCAGGAAGGAAACGTTTTCTATAAGGTTAAGAAGTTTTACTTTTTTTACTACATAGTATTAAATCAAACTCAAAATATATAGTCTAAATTATACGCATTTGTAATGACGTCACCAGGTGAGAAAAAAACGTCTGGCGTAGATTCTTTTTTATATTTACTATCGTTGTTCGGCTCAATTTTGTTGCATCTGCGGCTCGCTGTATCACATTCTCAAATTGAAGTGCGATTCCATTTCGGACTTGTTCCCTTTCCAGTTGAAAAAAAGCCAATATATTTAAAATTATCAGCTGCGATTGTTCATTATACCTATTATATTTGTTTCTCTGCATTTTACAACTTTTTGAAATAATTTCCGAGTTGACAAACTCATGTTTTTGATTAACAGTGACGGATACTTCACATAGCCAATTACCTACCTATTTAAAAAATTAATTAATCATAGACACTACTTTTTTTAAAAAGTTTATTGTCACCGCTGTTTATAATATACTAATAACAAAGATAAACAAAAATGACGTTATTACAAATGCGTATAATTTGGACTATACCTACATAGGTATTATAATTACTTAGTTATCATTTATAAACGCACCCCCCCCCCCTTAACTTTATTAATATTTACCATAGAAATATCAAACAAAAACTGGATTATATCTGGATCTGGATAATCAGATCTGTTATTAGATACGGATGTGAAGCATGTACTTGATAGAAGAGTAGGGGAGAGCGGGTCACAAAAGTATTTATTTGCAAGTGCATTCATCGACTTTCCTTTTATTATTGAGAATTTCAAAGTGATTTCAAGAGAACATTTTCAATTAAACATAGTTTTTCGAACGCCTTATTTTCGAGATACAGGATGTTCATTTTTGCCTTCCTAGCCCGCGTAGCAATGGCTAGAAAATGGTATTATTTTCGGCGAATTATTTTTAAAAACGCCGAAAATGTGATATTTGTAGAGTCTATAAGTAAATATAAACTGCAAGAGCTATAAAAAAACAAAACTTGAACACCCTGTATCTGAACAACTAAGCGTTTGCAGATCTATGTTTATATGAACTTTTTGTGGGACATTCTGTATAGTTCAATGAATAGAGGCCAAAATAGGGGGGGTTACCTTACAAAAGGTCCGGTAGCTCTGAATTTTGGATATGTTTTTAAGCTCAGGAGGGTAGTTAAAAATCTGAGTTTTCGTCACCCCCACCCCTGTGCTCCCTCCGCCATCTTGAAAAAACCATCAAAAATTGGCACGTTTTTTAGTTTTTTGCCTTTAATTTCGTTCCAGTACACTAAATCGCAAAAAGAGTTATATGAAATTTTTTAGAGAATATAATTATCTACAATTGGGTGGTACTATGGTTGTTCTGCGAGCACTAATAACGGAGCTAGGTAATTTCTAAAAATGACTAAAATCACGTGCTTGGGCAAATTTTCAGATATTTTCTACTTTAGACGGCATAAGCTCCGAAATACTTTGTTCTAGGGTAAAAGTTCTAAGAACATATCTTGTAGAGAATTTTATCAGCTACAAAATTCATTCTTTAAATGTATTTTTAAATATTGTAATGGAGTGGGAGTAACTTTTAACTTAAAGTAAGTAAGTTAGAAAATAATAATTTTTTAAATTTAGTGTTTTAAAGGGCACGTTTTTTATTTATTTTTATTTTTTTGTGTAAATTTAGTGACGTACAAAAAGGTAAGAGAGCTTAGGGGTCAAACACCTCCTTAAACTAATCACCTCTTCAAAAACCCCCCCAGACCCCCCAAAATCTAACATATTTAGGTTTTCTCAAATTTTCTCAAAAAATACGCTTCTACGTTGATAAAATTCTCTACAAGATATGTTCTTAGAACTTTTACCCTAGAACAAAGTATTTCGGAGCTTATGCCGTCTAAAGTAGAAAAAATCTGAAAACTTGCCCAAGTACGTGATTTTAGTCATTTTTGGAAATTACCTAGCTCCGTTACTACTGCTCGCAGAACAACCATAGTACCACCCAATTGTAGATAATTATATCCTCTAAAAAATTTCCTATAACTCTTTTTGCGATTTAGTGTACTGCAACGAAGTTACAGGCAAAAAACTACAAAAAGTGCAAATTTTTGATGTTTTTTTCAAGATGGCGGAGGAAGCAGAGGGTCGGGGTGACGAAAACTCAGATTTTTAGCTACCCTTTCGACCTTAATAACATATCCAAAATTCAGAACTACCGGACCTTTTGTAGGGTAAAACTCCTCTATTCATTGTACTAGTATTTATAGCTTCAACAGTAGGAGAGGTCTCGTATGTCCCACAATGTGGCAAGGCAAGCACGGAACTTAAACAAAAAATGTTATAGTTTCTTGAACTATATCGTCTGACTACCATTAAAATATTTATTTACCTAACAAGTGATACTTTACCGCACGTGACGGCAGTTTTTTCAAAAAACTAAATTTAATTTATAAATAAACATGTCAAATTAGATGAAATTGAAATATAAACAAATATCGAAGCTGTCTTATTGACGCGTTGCTAAGGTTTCTAAGTGGTGCGCGTGCGGTAAAGTAATTACTTTACCGCACGCGAGTTAGTAGTAGTTATTTACCTAACAAGTGCGGAAAGTAATACTTTACCGCACGCGACAGCAGTTGGCCGAACGACGCGGAGCGCAGTTCGGTGAAGCCGTCAAGGGTGGTAAAGACACTTTCCGCATGTGTTAGGTGTCGAATTAGATGGAATTGAAATGTAAACAAATATTGAAGCTGTCTTATTGATGCGCTGCTAAGGTTTCTAAGTGGTGCGCGTGCGGTAAAGTATCTTTACCGCACAGTGTGCGGTAAAGTAATAGTAATTACTTTACCACATGCGAATAGGTAAACAAATTAAAATTAACCAATTTATTTAGGCATTCTGAATCGTATAAAACAAAAAAAATAACTTTAATAAAATTTTATTATTTTTATATTTAGAAAGAAAAAGAATAAAACTAAGAAAAGAAGTAAATATCGTAATGAAGACGACGAAGAAGAAAGCAATAAAGAAAATGAAGATCTTAGAGAAACCCAAGCAAAGAAGAAAGGAGGAAAATCAGAAAAAGACAAAAACGAATCAGATACCATTCGACCATTTCTTGAAGTGAAATATGAAAATTTTATCGCAAAAACGAGTATAGGCGGTGGTAGCAATCCAAGTTGGAATGAAGTTGTTATTCTGCCACTAGAGTAAGTTTGTATTTATTAGAACAATAAAAATTTATTTAAGTGTTCTTCCGTTGCGACAATTATTTAAAGTGGTTTCTAACAGTGTGTGCAGGCGTAAAATTCAAATTTGAATGTTATAAAAAATAGTATAAGTAGTAACAATAATTTTAAAATTTTAATTAAAATAAATGATTGTTTATTATTTGCTTTTTTAAAAATTTTAGATACCATCAGACTGACTACTTGAATCCAAATTCCCTGACAGGTCATATTTCTATTCGATTATTCGACTCACTGTTTAAAACAAATGACAAGTACGACGAAGACATAGAACACAACGAACAGAGTCATTGGTTGGGAGAAGTCAATGTACCTGTGTCAGCTTTGACAAGCGGACAACCGGTAAGACAAATATTTGGGTGGCCCTGGTAGTTCACTAGAGGTGCGTCCGCCTTGAGATCAGAGGGTGATGGGTTCGATCCCCATGCCTGCCACACAAGCCCGACACTGTCTGAGGCGGGGCTTGGTCATAAACGAAGTAGGCATCAAGTTGATGTTTAGTACAAGGTCGTCGTTTGGTCCATGCCTAGGAAACTCAATGCAATTTGACAGGTCGTTAAGTTAAAGTTCTCACTAAGCTCACAAGAGGCACTGCGGTCGCGCGTTTGTTCCTTATTCTATTTTTTTTGAGAATTATCTGTGGTTTGGATTTTCCGTCCCCCTTTTTTTCAGGTAGAAAAACCTCTTCCACCGCATTTTATTTCGGGTTCATTAAAAATCTATCTTTTTGGCTTATGTAGGTAATCTTTGCTGCTGTGACGCATTAAAATTAAATTTTGTTAAATTTGTAACTTTTGCAATTTATAATTTGAAATATAAATAAAAGAATAAGAATTTCTAGTTGCTTTTCTGGGTAAAGTGTCTAAAGTTCAGACGAGTATAAAATGCATAGTTTTTCGAGAAATTTTAAGGTAAGTTTTCTTATTTTCTCATTTGAGGTTAAATTGGCATTTGATAAAATTTGTATTGGTAGTGTCTTTTTAACTTCTTATCGCTTACTTTACGGAACTCTGAATACAGGTTTCCAATGCCTGGTAGGTGCCTTATTTGCCCATGAACTAAGCACAAATTTAGTGTTAATTTTATGTCTATCCCTTTCGTTTGATATTAAGTAAAAGGGGGGGCTTAATTGATGGGTAAACGAGGGATTACCCAGCAGCGTAATGTACTTTGAATAAATTTATTCCTTAATTTTAAATCTTACCATAATCTAGTACATATGATTAATGTGGTTATAAGTTGATTTTTTTATTGTTTTCAGCTTTTCGATGATATTTGTGACCACTGATAAGCTATATATATACTGCTTTGAAGCATACCCTACACAACTTACAACCAAGGCGAGGAGGTACTTTTAAATCATATCAGATTTTCGTCGAGCTGTTAAAAAGTAGACACTTAAGAATGATTCTCTTCACGAACAACTGTTTCATTATTTATTCACTCATCACTCACTAGAAATGTTAAAAGCAAATTTAAATATACTAGACAGTGTTTGGTTTTGCATTATATTTTATTTTACCAATCAATTAGACTATGTATTATTTCATCAATAGTTAGTCGTTAATTTGTAGCTTTTTTTATAATAATAAAAACTCATTTAAAAAATGTTTTATTTATTGCATTTTATATATCATTTTCAATCTGTTTATATCTTATAAAGACATTGTATGTCTTTATAAAATATTGACTGATTAAAAATTTCAAAAAAAACTTTAAAATTAAAGAAAATTTATTATAAAAGGCGATTCAAATTTCCCGTCTCGCCTTTTAGTTCGTCACTAAGCTCTGCAGTGGGCGCCACAGAGCTAACGACCTGTCAAACAGCCGGAGTTGCCTATCTAATAAAAACTCACTGAACCGCGCCGCAAATCCTTTATCTATGGTTAGGTCGTCACGATAGGTGGAGGGTCCGGTGTTAAACGAAAAATGACTTTTATTTTTTATTTCTTTTTAAACGTGACAAAACGACACTACATGATTTTACACGGCAACTGAGAACTGGATTAAAGTTTTTAAATGCACTACTGGTTCTTTTGTAGTTGGTACAGAATCAGATTTATATACAACTTTAGAGATCTAATCTACTTTTGGACAATAAAGTAAAAAGAATTGAGATAAAAGTAAAGCCAAGTTCTCCAATACAAATTTTAAGATGAAAGGTTCTTACTAGTTTGGAAATGTTTTTTAAACTTTGCTATTACAGCCAAACTTCTTTATGTTCAATTTAGCACTGTGCCTAAGAGTCATTTGCAGCTGTAATAGCCAAGTTTAGAAAAACATTTCCAAACTAGTAAGAACCTTCCATTTTAAAATTTGTATTGGAGAATTTGGCTTTACTTTTATCTCAATTGTTTTTACGGAATATAATTTTCGCGTACTTGGCTTTCTTTTAAATGAAATTGTTTTTGTTATGATTTCACCTTTTTTAAATGATTTGGATATTATTTAAGTTTTAAATTAGTAAAATATGTGGAATATTGTTCAAAACTTTTGTAATGCCTTATAGTTTGAGGTTTTTCATTTTCTTTTACGGTTTTATGATAGATCCTATCAGCCTTGCAAAGCTCAGCTCTCTAGCATTTCGAGAAGTGGGCAATGTTTGGTACTTTTACATAACTTTACATTTATAGGGGAGGGAAGTAAATTAAAATGTTGAAGTTGTTGTTAACTTTATCTATGAAGCTCTACCACTGCGTAAAGTTTGACTTTCGTAGTTTTGAGAAATGTTTCAAGAAAAGATGGTACAGGAGTTGCGCGAACTTGGCCGGTCACTGCCGTGCAGATATGTAATATGTGGGTACTGTTTAAGACTAGTTTTTGATTTTAGTTAAAAGGATGGTTTAAAGTCAAGATGCCCGAACTTTTGTTAAACTACGACATCTCTTATCCAAACGAACAAGCTGTCAAATTGTCGAAAACAAACGCAACCAATTTGCAACAAAATCACGCGCATGCGCAGAATTGCTATTTGGAATTGGAACTGAACATATGCCCCAATATCCCTCAATTGCAGCCAGATATGGTGAGTGTGAGGCTGAGACATGGGAGTATAGTTTTTGCAAAGTCAGTTGAACAAAGACAAAAGGCGACCATCGCCATATCCTTTATAGAAATTAACATGGGCGGCGGTAGATATACTCATGAAAATTATTTCATTTAATTATGGCGTAAACTAAAGAAATAAAAATGGATAATAAAACTTTCTATTCCTACACCTAAAGAAACGATGTTGATTTATTTTCTAACTCTGCATACTGCCGACTAAAGAAGTTCCGAAAAGCACACCCGAAAGCAATTAAAAGCGCATCTCAAAAAAATCTACCAATCAGGTGCCGTCCAGCCACCTGGGCTCGGTCGGTCGGAAAACAAATGCTTTGTGGTCGGAACGCAAGGAGCCGCGACTTTTGTCTGTCGGTAGGGTTGAAATTATACCAGGAAGATTTTATATGAATTTGGATAACTTTTGAAGGGCAGAATCAAGCAAAATTTCATGAAATCGATAGAGGAGGTATTAGGAGGAGGAGGAGGTATTAGGAGTTATTCAAGTGACTTTGCAAAAACTCTAACGTTGAGATTTCTTGGGTGTCCATTTTTACATTAAGGGAGTCTATAGTCCATTTAAAATGCGCTGTTTGGCAACATCGCATGGTTTTAAATAAGCGTAATGACTTCTTAAACAATTTTCTTTAGTTTAGACAATCTTATGATGGCATTAAAAAAGTGGGCGACCGTACCTAGGATTAAACTACAAGTTACCAGGTAACCTGGTTACTCGTTTTCTGTTTTTCTTCGCTGAGTAACACTATGACGTCACGAGTAACCACACAGTGTAACCAGCCTAACAGACGTGGTTGCTGAAATATTTTGAGGTTAAGATCGTTTTTTTTGTTTTTTTTTCAAAATGTTTGATTTTAATATACAGTGAAGCCTCCCATAAGCGGACGCTCACGGTTCCGTCGATTTTGTCCGCTTAAGAGAGGGAACTGCGAAATTTTGATATATATTTATTAACAATTTCCGCTGCTTGAGATTTTCCGATATTGTCACGAGGGGGTTGTCGTGACTATTTGTGTACGTGTTGCGCACAAATAAAGAGGATCGTGAGATAGTTTAAGGGTTTATTTAATACTAGTACAAAGATACTTACACACTAATCACTACTGTCTGGCCCAGTCTTCTGATACAAATATTATTTACGTGTAGGTCGGGTTCAGCTCTCGATCAGAATCTCTTTACTGTTTCTATACTTGACTATTAAGAACTTAGGTACTTAGCGTACTCACTGAACTGAACCCCGACTATCCGTTCTTGATTGGTTTTATAGAAGCATGTAATTACAAACGTGTTTCAATCTTAAACATAAATCGTTTGCACCACATACTTCCTAGGTTGACGTCCTAATACTTTTACATCAGGTCAACCAACCAAGTTCCAGATAGCATGCCCAAATTACATACATGACATATGCCCCTCTTCGAAGAAAACTGGACCCACAGTTTTAAACAAAATAATTTAAAATCTGATTTAAGCAAAAAGAAAAGAATAAAAAATTAACAATTTAACAATTCAATCGACAAATTAATAAATTAACCAAATAATACTCTGATTCGCGCAGCTTTACTTGCTCTTGGATCTTCTTTCTTCTTCATGACTTGTTACTGGTTAATGTTACCGCAGTCTTGCTATGTCAACGGAGATTGCGGGTTGCATGCTGCCTTATTCTTCCTCGACGTTTGCACCGCTCTGTAGCCATTGCCCATTTACTATTTGCTTATCGCCATAAATACTCTTCATCTCAAATTAGTTTCATGGGAAGATTTTGCTTCGGATTGCTAGGTTGTCGTATTGATTAGCTACACGACAAATTGGAGGGTTGACGTTGACTCCCCCCGCTAGATACGTTGCTGGTCTGGTGTATATGGTTAGTGATGGGTCGTTCGCGAATGAACCGGTTCAAAGATCCGGATCTTTATACTGAGCCGTGAGAACCGACTCTCAGATTTTCAAAGAGCCGGTTCGCGGATCCGCGATCCGTGAGTCTGTGACGACCTGGCGATTAAGAAAGTGTCCGAAGATTCACGAACTCTTCCGACCACAGAACTCTCGACTGAACCGCAGTTCAAACCGCTCAAAAAGATCAAGCGACCGAACAGATCCGTTGAATGCGTTGAATCGCACCAATTGCAAAGAAACAGAACACTGAAGGGAGGCTACGTAAAGAGCACGTTGACAACTTAAAAACTTTATTTTTTACGGCACAATTTTATGATCATTTATTTACTTATTTACTTGAAAACAAAAGGACGTGTTTCTTGATGTTTTGTTTATGGTCGATCCAGATGATTCATAACTACAATGGCGTTGTGATAGTTTTCTTATGTGCCGCCAAGGGTTTGGTGGCGCCACGTATCCAAGCCAAGGCCAAGAGCGCAAATTGACATCGAAGCGGAGAACCGAACGCAGAAATCACGATCGTCATAAATGAGAAAGATCCGGACCCGCGAGCCGGTTCAGTGAGTCGGCTCTTTGTACTGACCCGGATCCGTTGAGCCGGATCTCAAAAAAGACCCGGATTGCCCATCACTATATATGGTTTGTTATGGGCTTGCGATAGGTTGACGATTGAGTATCTGTGCTTGAGCATGATGCTATCCGGTCAGCTTTGGTCACCCGCTTATCCGTCGATTGCATAACTTTGGTTAAACATAGGCCGCTTTGCTTGACCTTTACACATACAGTCTTCATTAGATTCTTCTCTTCTGGATTCGGAGCAAGTTAGGCTGGCGAATCTAAAACATACATTACGAGAGCTCATTAGACAAAAATTATTAATTTAAATACACATTTAATTTCATTTAAAAATATTATAAAAATCTGGGCTTTTTGCCACAATAATTAAAAAATGATATACCTAAGTAATTTATATAAGGGTCAACAAAAGTAACAAAAAAATATATGGGTATAAAAAAATAACATAAATAATCTAAATTTTAATTATCATAAGTACAATATGTATATAGGACGATTTTCATTTAAACAGTTAGATGTTCACAAATAATTTTTTTTTATGTGAATATAATAAATTAAAAATATTAATTAAAATTGAGTCCAGTTTAATAAAAGTTATGAAAATATATTCAAAGTTCAATCTATTTAAACTTATTCAAAAAAGTACTAGTTTAGATTTAGATATTTATTTCTTACATAAATTGTATAAATATCAATTACACTTGATAGAGTAAAACAAACATTTTTAGCAAAATGATAAAGAAAAGCTAAAACAACAAAAAAGTTAACAAAAATGCATTAAACATCTTTACTATTTACTGCTTTAACGTTTGATTGTTTTATTTTTTTATTTATGGGTTGACCTATTTAATAATGAAATTACAGTTTTTTTTTATTGCAAGTTTCTATTATCAAGCAGAATTTTGGAATTTTAGTATGTATAATGTATATCCTAAATGTAATAGATATAAATATTTAACTAAAAAAAAATACATATTTTTCAAAATATCATATGGTACAAAAATAACCTTATCGGATTACAGAAGAATAAATCCTATGGTATAATATAATTAAAATGCGCATACTAAAAATATCTTGTTTAGCTTATACCCTACATTTTTTTAACAAACATTTCCAGCTCATTCACATAAACTTTAAATTAAAGCCATAATTTCATTCTTACCTACATACTACATATTATAACTTCATCTTATATCTACTTCTATTTGCCTTTATTCATACATCAAAAAAATTACTGTATTAAACACTACTTTTAAATTCATGCTTTAATAATTATGGGTACCTTTGTACATTTTAAGTCGACTTAATTTTTTACCTTATTATTTATCCAATGCCTTTGTTGGGCCCTGACATTGGCGTAAACAAAAAGATAAATTAAAGTTTTGTGATCACTCTTAAAAAAATCAACTAAAAATCCTATGTTAAAAGACTAGGTTTAACTTGTAAACTATATCCGTTAAACTTAATAAAATTATGTTTGCTTTATATTGTAATATACATGTCTTACATCAACTATCATTCTTATCCATATATGCATTCTTACTACTTGGCTAGCCAGTTCATAATAGTATTTTACTAATTTACTATATTTTATCTTAAAATACATAAGCGCGGAGTAATACCCGAGAAGAGCGAACACGGTAATTCCATTGGGATCCCTGGAAAGTAATGACGTCATTGGGTCATACCGTCAAAATTCACATAATATGTCTATACTAAAATCAACTTTTTCTAGCTTATTTCTTTTAAAGGACGGAGATCTGATGTGTTTTTTTTTAAACAAGAGGCTTCTAAAAGCCCATATAAACTAAATTTTTACTATCGTAAAACTAAATTTTACTATCGTAAAACTAAATAACCTATCTAGGCGTTAAGTCTTTTGCTAAGACCAGTTTGCATACATACGGATAATACCTGTACAACTTTTGTTACCTCATTGGCAAATTATTTTACCATAAATCCATCATTTTCAAATAGTTCTTTTTGTTTAGGCCTTGAACTTCACTTTCAATAGGGAACATTTTCCCATGCTATTTTTCAAAAGAGGACAATTTTGTATTTCTCTGCCTCACTTACTATGTTTGCTAAAAATTACCTAAAACTCAGAAACTTTGTTATTATTCAGGTATTTAACACGACATGGATGTGTGGATTCACAAACCACAGTACTACAAATTAAAATGCGTACCTAATAATGTTGTAAAAAAGAAAGACTGATAGTATGTGTGCCCTATGTTATGTGTATTCTATCCTGGCATCTGAATACCGATATTACTTTTAGAAAGTAGCGTTCTGGTGCATTTTTAAAATATTCTTCAAATTTTGAAGACATCTTGAATCATGGAAGTAAAAAATTCAAGCAAGTCTCAATTAGTCAAACTTATAAAAAAAATTATTTAAAAGTATGTCTTTAGAGTTAAGGATAAAGGCCCTGGGGGGTCACACCTAAATTAAATTTTAGTCTGAATTGAAAAATATAAACTTACTTCGATAGGCAAATTAGTTTTATTTAATTTTGCATAGGTGACCATAACATAGCCAAATTATTAGAGGGACTGTTTTCCTAAAGGTTTATTCGAGAAGAGTAGAAATATTTATCCAGATAATTCGACAATTTAATTTGGGCAGAATGAAAAAAATATTAAAAATATAGATTAGGCAGATTAGTAGATATACGAGATATTCCCAATCACATTTATAAGTTGAAAAGATAGAAATGTTCTCTAATGTACTTGAAAATTAGGTACTTATGGTAAAAAAATAAAATACACATAATGCTTCAGTATAGAGCTAAGCTATTTCTTTGAAAATTTTAAAAATATATATATTTATATATAAGCAGGCAGAGCAAAGAAAAAGTACTAATTTTTATTTCTAACTTTAGTAATAAAACATTTCTGCCATACAGTGGTCCACAATAGATCCAATTGTGACTGCTTTAAAATAATGCATCCTTAAAATTCTCTGAAAAAATTAGGTAAAAGCAAAGGCAAAATACAATTGCCTAATTCTTATCTCATTGATTCGGTTTTCTAAGAAAATGTGTTGCCATATGGAAATCGATCTTGTATAATTTTCAGGTGACGGCATAAAAAGGGCATTCCTTCGTAATGTAAAAAATATACATAATTGTTTGAAGAATCAATAAAAGATAATTAAAACTAAAAAAAATTGATGTATGGAGGGTTAAACTAAGAGTTAATTTAGCTTCAGTCGTTGCGAAAAAAAATGTGATAGAGTCTTCCAGATGCCAGATTTAATACTATTTAATGAGATTATTCTAGAGATGCAGGCAAAAAATAATTAGTTAAGACGCACTGAATATTGGCCGTCATCAATATTGCTATCGTTATCATAATCATTATAAATATAGCCATCTTGAGTAATCATATTACATAAGTTTTCTGAGGAACTATTCTGAAAAGTCGAAAACAACCTTTGAACTGAATGATCCAAATTATTTAAAGTATTTTGAGACAGGTAATGGTCATTTTGCTTGTTTATATTTAACATCGGATTTTGACTGCATATTTGATTACAATGTGAAATTTCATATTTGTTATTGCGATAAAAATTTCGTGAATGTTTTGTTTTTCTTTTGAGGCCAATGTCACTGGCTGATGTTTTACCTATTTGAAAATTATTATGATTGTTGATATAAACATTTTTATTAATTTGAGACTTTGACTTTTTATTTTTAAAATACAGATTTTGATTAATACTTTTGGTAAAAAAACCTAAATTTGCACCCCTATAAATTTTTACTAACTTATGGTGCCTGGATAAAATTTGAAAATGGACAACATCTTTTAAAATTGTTGGTTGTGAGACTAACTCCAGATGCTTAGCTTTAAGGCCTTTAATAAACTGAAAGTTCGGAAAATTATTTAAAATCTGACTTGTAAATTCACATGGAATTTTTATCTTTAGTGTTTCATTTGGACCTAAATAAAATATTTTAGGCGATTTCAAAAAAATCTTGTCATATTTGCGTTTAGTAAATTTATCTGTGACGGAGAGGCAAGAGTCTAAAGGACCAGAATACGAATTATAAAAATTAACTGAAAAGTCCTCCCCTATTGTCACCTTACTATTGCAATAGTCAATAATGACTTTACATTGTGTAAGAAAAGAAGTACCCAAAATTAGAGGTACTGGTAGTTCTTCCACTACAAGGGCAGAAACCCTGTGTTTTAAATGGCCAAATTGGATTTCTATGTTTGTTTTCCCTAATGGGTTAACAAAATGACCACCTGCTGTAGATAATCTACTATTCCCTTGAATTTTCAAAATTTTTCCAGCTAAACTTTTATGTATTATGTTTTGTGAAGATCCGCTATCTAATAAAATATTTAAATTTTTTCGGTGATTTATGGAACCTTTGATTTGCAAGATATTTGAATTTGAACTAAAACACGACAAGTTTATATCCTCCTCAAAATTTTGATCCGATTTGTATGAATTTTGCAATTTTGTTTCCGCTATATGCTGTAACAAAAGTACAACGTCTTTAAGTTTGTCTTGTGTCATGTTATTTGTACATAAAATTCTAAAATTTTCATAAAATTCCCTCAAAATTCCATCTTCAAATGCCTCTAAGAAATCGAGAAATTCTATTTTAGGACTAATTAAATTTGACAAAGATAATAGTGAAAAATAGTAGCTTTTAATGCTTTCATTGGATAACTGTTTTCTTTGCCTAAACTGTTCTCTGAATTTTTTATATGCAAATTTGCCATCGAAATAGTTTATAAAATCTGTTTTGACGTCATCCCATGTCTTATTTTTGTTTGAGTTTGTCTGTGTGTAGCTTGTGTACCAAAAATTTGCGGGCTTTTCCAAATAGGACTTTAAACATCTCATTTTAAATGTGTTCGGCCAAAAATTTTTGTCACAAATTCTGTCGTATTCATTTATAAAATTAACGGGGCAACTGCAAATCGGATCAAACGTAGGTGGTTCTGTAAATTGAGGCACGATTGGAGTCATATTAAGTGTGTTGCAAAGTGGTTCCATATTTAAAACAACAATAAAAACAAAAAATATCTGAAGAGAAAAAATAAAATAAGATAAACTTGTTTGTCTTAGAGGCCTACAAAATGTACTGCCCAGCAAAATTAACGACTTACCAATATTCAAAAACCCTTAAGAAATGCTAAAATCTCTACAAAAATAACTTTTAAAAGAGATAAAAATCTTTCGAAAAAGATAACGGCGCCTCCACCATATGTCACGAGGGGGTTGTCGTGACTATTTGTGTACGTGTTGCGCACAAATAAAGAGGATCGTGAGATAGTTTAAGGGTTTATTTAATACTAGTACAAAGATACTTACACACTAATCACTACTGTCTGGCCCAGTCTTCTGATACAAATATTATTTACGTGTAGGTCGGGTTCAGCTCTCGATCAGAATCTCTTTACTGTTTCTATACTTGACTATTAAGAACTTAGGTACTTAGCGTACTCACTGAACTGAACCCCGACTATCCGTTCTTGATTGGTTTTATAGAAGCATGTAATTACAAACGTGTTTCAATCTTAAACATAAATCGTTTGCACCACATACTTCCTAGGTTGACGTCCTAATACTTTTACATCAGGTCAACCAACCAAGTTCCAGATAGCATGCCCAAATTACATACATGACAATATTACATTTTTCGGCGATCTTTCGTGCTGATAGATGTTCCTTCTCCGAAACGTTAACAACTTCCATTTTTCCACATAAAATGAGAAGTTTCTTACTAGGCGCCATTTCAAAGAGATCTATTATTACCCAACTGAACAATAAACACAGCAGTCCCGCTGAATCAAATAATGTTGTAAATACGACAGATGTATTTCATCTCTGCATTAAAACGGAAAGAGGTGATTCCCAGGCTGCAGAGTGCATTGTTGCCAACACACTACATAATATTTATGCCCATGTCGTGCAGCACTCCGTCCCGTTTTCAGAGGTTCGCATCCGGTTAAGGGAGGTTTCAGAATTTTTACCCAAAAAAAATTGTCCGCGTCCGGTTATTAGAGTGTCCGGTTATAGGAGGGAATTTTACATGTAAAGACATAGGCAAAAGCTTGGTTCCAACAAATTTGTCCGCCTAAAGGGAGTGTCCGCTTAATAGAGGTGTCCGCAAGGAGAGGTTCCACTGTATATATTAACAACGAATTATGTTTGGTAACGGTAGAAAATGAAGCACATTCCTTGAAGTTGGTACTATATCAATTCAACTGCAACTAGTCTTAAAATGTACTGCCTTTGGTGTTCTGTGGTACTGCGGCCTTACCACAGAATACCAAAGGAGCATCCTGTTTCCACCCCGATTCAAAAAACGCATCAGGTAACGCTGCATTTAAAACTGGTGCAAATCCATGGCTCGTGATACGTTGTTTGAATCGGGGTGGGCATGCATTGGTGGAAACAATGAATTATTTTCTGCATTTCGGAAATTGCTGGTAAAAACAAAAACAAACAATTGGAAATGTCATCCACAGCTGACGTCATACAGCGGTTACTCCGAGTAACCGTGACGTCATTTCGAGTAACTTAAATGAGTGACTAGTAACCTCGAGGAAAAAGGCTTTTAGTACGTGGTTGGTGGTTAAGTCTTCTATTTTAGTAATATGTCAATCAGAATTTTAAACAGTTTAATCAACGTAAATCATTTTTGTTTTGCAGGATGACTTGCCTAGCAACGATTTACCGTACATAAATGATCACGTCATCAATTGGAATCGAAGTTTTAACGATACCTTTCCGGACAAAAGATTTAACGCTTTTGCTATCGATACCAGCGGCAAGACTAACTGTATTACACGGTAAGCTCTATCATGAAATTATTTTACTTTTGCAAAGATTGTAGATGTATTCTTTCCCTCTCTAGTTCTAACCACCTATTATGTTCTATGTATTTAATATTTCAATAATGTTCTTATTTCTTGTTTGGCAGTTAAATGTTTGTCAGTGTGTCTTGTCATTGTGTTTGTTCGGCAAATATCAAAAATAAGAACTTGCTTGTGCAGCATATGAAAATGAATTTTATGGCCTTAAAAAGTTGGTGTCTCTTTTTAGGTTAGCTTCTTACATTAATTATTAAACAAGCTTTATTGGTATCGGATTGCATGAAAAATCAAACATTCACAGTCTACACTGAAAAAAAAAAATACGATTTTATTATTAACAAATATTTGGTAAACCTGATTTTTGTTGTGCTCATTAAAAAATATTAAAAGCAAATATCATTAATTATTGGTAACAAACCTTTTTTAAAGTGTTTAGTTATAAATAATATATCATTTGTTTCTTTAATAATTTGATGTTTTTGTAAATATTAATTGCCTTATATTAACCATAACCAAAACACTCTTTCTTTTAAGGTAACAGAACGTCTTTGTTATTAATACTTAAAATTTCTTAAATATAAATATTGGCAAATATTTCTTTGTGTTTATTACAACAAACATTTTTTTGTATAATGTTATGGCGTGATTTTGTTATTATAACGGTCTGAATTGGTTTCTATTAATTACTTCGTAAAGTTCAAACAAATTTGGTTATTATTAACAAGCGATATTATCGAGCAATATTTAGTACCGTCTCGTCCACAGAACACCAGTCTCGGCTCGGGCCTTGTCGCGCGAGATCGTGACGTTTCGGTTGATATTTTGTAGGGGAGAGCGGGGCTAGTTATTATTCTATACCTTATTCATTTCTATAGGGTTAATGGGAAAAAAGACACCAATTTTGATCACACAACTTTATTTCTTTTCGACAATCCATTTTCGTCTTCCTAAGGCTAGGTGTGTAGCCTGAGGAAGACGAAGAAATACAGGTGTGTGATCAAAAGTGGTGTCCTTGTTTCCATTAACCCTATAGAAATATACAGGGTGTTCATTTTAAAACTTCCCAACCAAGATTTCTCGAAAATGATTTTTTTAAATATTACCAGACGATTTTGTTTTTATTAACAAATATTTGTTTCAATTGTTGAAATTTCTGAATTGTTACCTGCAAACAAATATCTAATAAGCCAAATATGGGCAACGCATTTGGTAACAGTTACAAAATGTTTGTTATTGTTACAAAATTCTTCTCTCAGTGTATCAAATTCGAGAATTCCAGCCTGCCTTAAGATACCACTTCGCTTTTAACTCCATCAAAGACTCATAAAAGGGGTTCTTGACTCCATCCAAATCTTTAGCTTTTTTGTAAATCATTACCATTGGCGTCCAGATATTTGTAACTTTTTATATTTATTTCTTAGATATATCCGACCTCTAGAACCTCCACAACTCAAAACCGAGGATTTTGACGTGACAGCGGATCAGTGCGCCAGATACGTATCGTTAATTCCGTTCACGGACAGTAATCGGTTTTATCATAACGTTTGGCTTACAACTGAGGTAAATAGTTTAATTTTGGTTAAATATAATTTAAACTAATGTCGATAAAATCCAAAATACAATTCACCTCCCTGCGTGGGGTTTGAGAAAAAAAACTTTTTAAAGGTAGCTTAAGCCCCTAGATCTACATTTAAAAGGACGTTTTGCCACCTTAAATATCGCACGATAAAACCATTTCCACATAGGGTGCCATAATGTATAATAATAAATAATTATCTCTATTTTTTTACATTTGACGTGTTTAAAGGTCATTAAGATCAAAATTAATTTAACTTGTAATTATATCGAATAAAACCCAACGAAAAGGTTTATGCGTGAAAATATGCCTCTTTATCTTAAAAATTTATTCACAGAACTCACATATCTGTACCAAATGTCCAGTGTTTAATTTTTTAGGTTTTAATATATGTTAAAACATTCATTACTTTAGCTTCAATAATAATAATATAATAATATGTACAGGAAAAATTGCATTGTTTCGTATAAATGCATATTTTTGTTTTTACACTGTATAGGCTAAAGTTTTAATTTAGTTATCCATTTTTAGCAACTTCTGACGTTTATGATTGGCTCTCCCATAGATCACGCTGTCACTTTGACATGTTTTCTGCTGGCTCTCAAGATGGATGCCTGGCTGCTTTTGGGATTTGGAATCCCACAAGGTATGGTACTAGGGACATATTTATAGTTTGAGCCTTGGTAACATTAGAAATAAAATTTCGGACTTCCATTGTCTTTACTTATTTTAAAACACGACGTTTCGGTTAGTAAGTATCTCTAACCGTTATCAACTAACCGAAACGTCGTGTTTTAAAATAAATAAAGACAATGGAAGTCCGAAATTTTATTTCTACACAATCATTGTCTACGAGTTTCAAACAAAGACTTGGTAACATTGTTTTTTAGCTTTACTGCACTTCGACTATAATAGTCTAAATTTTTACAAATACTATAGTTTATCAACTACAGAACCATATATAAATCAAAATTAAAATTTGTCAACTTTTATCTTTTTTTTTATTTAGGAAATCCATAATCTTTGTTATTGTTTTGGTGTAGAATTTTGTTTTCTTTTCTGCTTTTTTTGTTAGTGTATCATTTTTGGGAAATACAACTTTATATTTATTTTTATTTATATTGACAACTTTTTATTTAATTTAAAAATACTTTTACAGTGTCTTTTACAAAAACAGTGTTAAAATTTTATTTTAATTTTTATTTGGCTGTATAAACAGCAAAATATATTTTTTCTATAAGCGTGCGGAAAAGTCCACTTTTCCGCACGCATTTTAGTGTGGAAAGTGTACTTTTCCGCACTAGTGCGGAAAAGTAAATTTGTTACGATTTTGAGGTGTTCTATAACATTTAGACCGTTCAAAATACATTTGTATCTTTCTTAGCACACGAAATATCCTAAAAATATTCAAATTGACTAAAATTCTGCTATATTTTCAATATTTTCGATAAAATAAAGTTTTCAGTAAAATAGGTTCAAATTATAAGTTTTAAACCTCCCCGGTATAAACATCGTCATTGTCAATGTCAAACAACAATGAACACTAGTGGTTTTAGATTTGGCATCTTAAATCACCATAGCAACAAAGTACAAACAAACTGTCAAAACAAAGCCAATTTTGCAGATACAAGCGTCTTTTGAATTTTTCAAACAAAAAAATCAGATTTTCAATGGATTCTTCGGACGAAGATCTACCCCAGTCAGTTCTAGAAGCCGCTAGAATGTGAATAATAATAATTGATTTGATTAAAACGTTTTGAATATAAATAATTTTCTGATTAATTTTTAGTTTTTTCCTCACGCTTATAGAAAAAATAGTGTATCTTGATTGCTGGCCAAACTCCGCTATCGCGTCGTTTGGCCATCTGCAATCGCGTGCGGAAAAGAGGCACTTTCCGCACTAGTTAGGTAAACTACTATATTATTTTTATCTCTATAAACCAATGACGTCGGTTAGGGATCTTAATGGTATAAACCCAGCATAAAAGGGCTCTGGATATATATTATCAGAACATCATAAAAGGGCGTCGGTCAAAAGACTTTTTAAAGTTTGCTAAAAAAAGTAAACTTTCTCAGAAAAAGACGGATTTCTTTGATGCCAATTATAAAAATCAATAATAAAGAATTAAAAATTTTATTGTATTTTAATAGGACCTACTGCATACGCCCTAGTCAGGGAATACAGTAGAGAAGCGGGTACGCCTAAATACTACATCTACGACGTGGTTTACAATGAAAAATGGGAATTGGACGACCCCAATTGTCCCCTGCAAAAAGTGTTCTGTCTAGTGAATGGCCAAAACGTTTGGGGAAACACTCAGAAAACGGACAATCCGAGCTTTTTGAGGTTTGATCTGACACGACGATTTGATTGGTGGTCACTTTTTGACAGCAACACATCAGCACCCACAAATTTTGTCAATACGACGATTACCTATTCGATGGTAAGTAACAAATTGTTAATTTTTAAGTTTTTTATAAAACTACTTCCAGAAATTGGAGAATTTCGAGTCTCTTTAAAGGTTTAAAATCAAAATAAAACGTAAAAATAAATAAATATTTTGACTCTAAAAAAATTACAAAGTAGATATTTAATTTAAGAAATAAAAAGGTAAGTTTTCACCAAATTTCATTATAAACAAAAAAGATTACGATGGTAATCAAAAAGAAAACAATGATTTATACAAAAGTTTTAAACGTTTTTATCACCCAAAATTTCAATTTAAAATTTTTTTATGGGCTATCCCAACTAACATTTATAGTAGCGGCTACATGTTCTAAAGGCGTTGCTACTTTCTTATAGTAGAAATGTGGTGATCCCAACCAAAATTTGTTACTTTTTAGTTCTAACTACTATTTAGTATCAGGAAACAGTAGATATTTCGTAAAAACGACCCTCTAAACTACTTCTTAGGATTGTTTCTTGATAGTCGATTCTCATAGTCTTCTCTACCACAATAGGACGTTGCTAAAGTTTTACTTTCTTTTTAGTCGTTATTTCGTAGTCGCCCTGACTTTTATATCCTACTTAATTACCACTAGAAAGTTAAGCTTCATTGGAGTACCAAACAAGTGTATCGACAACTACATTATAACTTTAATTTTTACCACAAAAGTTTGTGTCATCATAGTAACATCTGATGTAACAATGTAGACAAAATAACTTTTTGGATCAACTTTAAAGCCGCAACTACTTTGACTTTTTTTAATGTCGATCTTTTAAAGTAATCTCTCCTTCCTGTTTCTACTTTCTGTGACAAATAATGTCGTGGGTAATGTTTTTCGTTTCACCTACCTGCCTTTTGTTTTTACTCTGGTAGTTTCTTATGTATTCGGTAGATGTCGACACTTTTGTGAAAAGCCTACGGTATCGCAGGCATTATTATTCATTTCTCTTACCAATATCGTAAGATAAGATTTATATACCGTCTTCTAGCTTGACAAGGATGTCACATTGACCATGCAGTGTTCTGAAGAGTTCATTAAGGACGAAACAGTTAACTTTCAACACTTAATAGATGTCCATTAGATCTTGGACCACCGTGGGTGCTTTCGAGTTGCCCACGGAAAAATACAAGAGAAACAAAATCTTTCTATAACCGCTTAGCCACGAAAAATTTCTGTTATCGTCAAATTTACCCGATTTAATGTTTAGTACTTTGCATGAAATTTTAGGTGGTTAACATTGAAGATCTAGAAAGAAAAATTGAAAGAAAACTGAAGAAAAAATTCTCAAAACTAAGGCCCCTTAACCGAACCGTGTGGCAGCACAGAGTGTCCGAGGTGCTGAAAAACAGTTTAAGGCACCTAGAAACAGCTCAGATATTCGGCAAAAGTACAACGGAAGTTTTACTAGAGATTGCAAAGGGAACTAGCCAATATGAAGTAAGAAAACAGTTTTATTTTGAAAAAAGGCTGAAAGTTTTGAAACTTAGCACCATTATTGTAGGGTTGGTGTTGAGTAATATTCAAGTAGGTTTGCGAACTCGAGCGAGGCAGTGGCGGATCCAGGGGTGCCCCCCCCCCGAGAATTTTTTGAATATACAAAAAATGAGTAAAAAGTAATGTTTTTGCTAATAAAAATTCAAAATTTTTGCCTGCGGCGCATGAATGTGTCTATTGTTATTATCATCGAAATTACAACCACTGACTAGTTCAATAAAATGCTGCTTAAAAAAATATATACCGTTTTTTACCAACAGAGAATGTCACCTAAAGTGCCCCCCCCCCCTCACCTCTCGATCCGCCCTTGGAGCGAGGTCCGCTCCCGCCACCATCTTGGAAAAATGGCGCCCAAATGGTTTCTTTAGATTGTAGAAAAAATGTTTAATTCAAAAATTATAGCCAATAAAATTTCCTATAAAAATGCTAATTTGCGTTTTTTCGTCGAATAAATAGTTATCGAGTTATGATATAAGCTTTTTCATGTATGCAAAATAAACTTAAATTGTATAATAAATTTTATTGTAGGAAATTAAATTACCTTTTAAACAAGTATCATTTAAATGGTTGTTTTTTAAAGATCACGAAAATATTAAAGGTAATTTAAGTAATTTCCTACAAAACCGTTTTTTATTAAAAATGCTTAGTTTTTGAGAAAATTAAATAAACTTATCATTTCTGTTTACAATCAGGATCAAGTGCTGCAGGACCTTTAAGGTTTGATTTAGCTGACACGACCAACATAAAACCTGTACAACATTTTTGATGTACTTAGCAGAACAACTTTCGAAATTTAAAAAATATATATGCTCAGAATTTGCCCTTAATTATCTGACAATTAGTTGTAAAAACAAAAAATTTGCCGTGTCCGTTTTTTTAAAAAAAATGGGGTTCAGCTAACTTTACATAAAGTTAGCAGAACACCTATAGCAATAATGGATTTATCGAAAAAAAACTTACTGCACAATTTGCTTGTAATTATTCTTAAATTAGTTGTGAAAACAAAAAGCTTCCATGTCCGTTAAAAAAAAATGGTGTTCTGCTAACATTAAATAAATTAGTGCACAATTATCGTTAATTATTCGTAAACTAGGTGAAATCATAAAATTTGCCGAGCCATTTAAAAAAAAATGGTGTTCTGCTAACTTTAGAAATAATGTATTGATGAAAAAAAAAACACCAATTTGCTGTTATTATCCGTAAGTTCATTATAAAAACAAAAAATTTGCCGCGCCTGTTTAAAAAAAAGTTTTGCTAAATTTATGGGGTGTTATCTAAACATTCTTTTTTGTCTCCTGAAAATTTTTTCAAAACGGTTTTTTACCGAGATATCTAGTTTTTTTAAAATAATCCTGTAGTTTTTGAGATAGTAGCTCCAATTTGATAAACAGTTTACCCTTGACAAGTGACAAGTTAGATGATTTGCTGACCGCTTTCAAAAATCTACTGGGAGATATTTTTAAAGTATAATACTTTCTTTTCTCACTCTGCAAAAGGTAAATTATTTGTTATCTATAAAAACTTGGAAATTTAAATAAATTAATTTCTCAAAATTTGCTGTTAATTATCTGTCAATTAGTTGTAAAAACAAAAAATTTGCCGAGCGAACATTGCTCGAGGTTGCAAACTTACTGAAATATTAAGGATCATCAACCCTATAATTGTGCCAAGTTTCAAAACTTTCGGCCTTTTGCACCAACGGCATTTTTGTCTCTAATTATTGGACTAAAGTCCTCTAATAAAAATTTTGTTTGAGCGTACAGAAAATAGTGTTTGGTCACTAATTTAGCATACCTTCAATTTTTTAGGCAGATTTATTTTGATAGGTATTTTCATTTTAGATAACTGGACAGGCCCTGAACATACCATTCACAGATGTATCAACTATTGTGAGGGAAATTAAAAAACTTAACATACATGCCCAACCTTCGCATATCACAGATTTTGTGTTGTCTGTTTTTGTGGCAGGTTACAAGGGCGAAGTCTTGTCAGTTTGGCTAATCTTAGGAACAGTTAAACCCTTAGATTAATAATTTTAGGCTTGTCGTAGCACACCTCCTAAATTTTATGTTTCCAATTGTAGTTAGGCAACTACCCATAGATTAGCATAGACAAAAAAAAACCATTTTTGAACTTCCTGTTAGGAATTAGGAAGTACAAACCCTGATTTGGGTTTTGAGCCAAGACTTTAGCCAAGACTGATTATATTTTGATTAGGTAGATAAGTATTTCTAATTTTTAAAACTGACCACCTATATACCTGTATACCTGTTATTTTAATTAATAAAATATTAAATAAAATAAGCATAGTTCACTTTTTTTGGAAGTTTTTTTAACCAAGGGATCCATCATAGGCTTATGTGGATACATTCCTTTTTAAGTTGAACTCTTTGTCTGTGTTTGTATGTATCTTAGGGTTGCCAGATGTTTCGTATGTTCCAGGATGCTCCCGGTATTAAAGGTTTCGTCCCGCGTCCCAGGCAAGGTGTTAACAGGACGCCAGTTGTCCCGTTTTTCGAACTTGACTCAAAATGTTTAAAATTTTGAACTTTTATTCATTCCCAATTTATCTCACATGACTTGTTCTATTCCAACAATTTAACATTGTTTGTCAGACTTAATTAAAATTAAAAATGATAAAGATCATACGTATAAACTTTTTTATCTGCTTGTTCCATATTTTTTATTTTTTTAAACTTTAGTCCCGTTTTGACATAAAACAGATCTGGCAAAGGCAAGGGTTGGGGATGCTCAATTGATCACTAGTTGAATGGTCAAAAGCCGTCAATCATTCAGAATATGTCAAATTTAATTTATAAAACTGGATAATGATGGCAATTTATCATTACGCTATCTATCGCTTATCGAAATCTTTTTATTCAGTCAATTGACTGTGCCGCGGTGTTTTTCATTTTTTTAGTTTTAAATCACAACAGGTGAAACTGGTAAAATATAAAAATGTTAAAATTTTAAATGTTTTAATATTGAATAATTAAGATACAGTAGTACATTTTGTACAAATGATAAACACAATGCAAAGTTGCAATAAAAGTTGAATTTCAATGTATTATAATCTATAATCTTTGGTGATATCAATGATTACAGAAATCATTGGTGATAATTAAATTAACGACTAAATTTATCCATTAGTTGGTATAGCTTGGAAAAACAAAAATGCAGCATATCGAGGGTAATAAATAAATTACATTCAATTTAGTTTTAAATTTTGCACAAAACCAAAGAAAATTTACAAAGCTGTATTTTTCCAATAATTTTTTGAAATTTAATAAGTTAATCCCAAAACAATTTAATTGTATAAATAAAATGTTCCCTGAAAATTCGATCTTTTTGGCTGATGACAGAAACTTAAAACTAATAAACTACAAATAAAAAAAAACTTACATTAAAATGTAACCGGAAACGAATAAATCCAGGGCGACCATCAAGTTTATAATCATATAATCTCTGCCATTCATTCATAATATTTATTAGGGATGGCACTCCGGAGCAGTACCTGTTCTTTTCGGAACAGGTCTGTGCCCGGAGCAAGTCGGAACAGGTATGAATTTCCGGAACAAGTTGTTAAGCCGGAGCAGAAGTGACAAGTCTGACAAGGAAACTTCGAGAGAGCCAGAACATAACAGAAACAACTTGCTCCCTGCTTTTACGCCTGTTCCGAGTCTTCACTTCAGCTAGTTGCATCTTTCTCAGGCTCGCTACGTAACCTTTATGAGACACACACTGGGTGTATCTTCGTCCTTTTCTAAATTATTGTTTTGAAAAACGACAGAGATACACTTAGTGCGCACTGGGGCAACTCGTAGAAATTGCTGATAAACTCCATATCATAATTTTTGAGATAACTTTTTGACAGTTATCAGCTGTTTACGATAAGAAATAGCATAGGCCAACGAAAAACAGTTGTAAAAAGTTGTCTCAAAAATAATGATATGAACTGTAGATAGACAACACGCATGGTGTTAGGGTTGGCAGGGTGCGGTGTGACGTACGGCAGATTATCTTTAACAGTGGCGTTTCTTGCCGGGTTTTCTTTCGTTCAAAGCAAGGAAGTAGGAAACAATAAAAATATTTGAAATTGAATATAAAAAACCTTTAATCCAATAAAATTTACGTGAAATAAGGAAAACAGCAAAAAGTGAAGTGTAAAAATTGCATTTCTTTTTCTATTTAAAAAAATAAAATTGTTATAAGCGACAACCAGATATAGCGGTTAACACCCTGTACCTCATTTATATACCTTGTAACACCAATAACAGAGCACACGCAATGTTAGATTTCATGCAGCACATCTGTTCTGTTCATTGCAGTGCAGGAACAAATTGTTCCTTTCATAAAATGCGGAACAGTTGCAATTTATTTCCCTTGAAAAGTCCGGAACAGTTTGGAGCAGGAGCAATGTTTTGGAACAGGTCATAATAAAAATCGGAACAGGTCAGACCTGTTCCGGCAAATTTACTGCTCCGGCCATCGCTAATATTTATGATAACATGGGATTCACATTATACAAACACAACTTTTTCTGGGTATTACGCCACTAGTAAGGAAAAATTACTTTAAAAAATTATAAAAAACCACTGCGTTTCTCCTAGAAAAATAAAAATCACTAATTTGTCAGTGGCTTTCTATAAAAATAAATAGTTGCCTAGTAAAACCTAAACCACTTATCTTTTAATTGAGTTTGAATATGCTACGTTTCGATTGTCAATCTACAATCGTTTTCAAGCTTTTTATTTATATTTTGTCTCAAAATCTTAAATGTTTCTTGTTCAAATATATTTTTTATTATTATATCGTTGACAAATTGTCAATATTCTGAAGTTTATCAAAAACAATTGACCAATCTAAACAAAACACAAGGTAACATGATACTATTTCAAGACATTATGTCAGTCAATGTTGTTTTCAAATTTAAAAATAAACAGAACAGGGTGACTCATTAAAACTAGAATCAATAAGGTCTCTTTTTTATAACCATTTAGAAATTTTTACAAAATTATGATCATTGTGGGATTATATTACTAGTGGCGTAATACCCAGAAAAAGTTGTGTTTGTAAAATGAATCCGCCACAAACATATAGATTTTATTTATGGGATTCACAGGAAACCCAGGCAAACCCCAAGGACTGTACTGTGTACAGTCCTTGGGCAAACTCAGGAAACAAATCAAAGAACACCAAAACAAAAGGCGAAGAATAGAAAGACCAACAAAACAAATACAAATGAAACGAAACTTGGCATCCCGGTTCAGTCCAACAAAAAGAAAATATTGAAAAGGCCAACAAAAAAAACCGCTTTGTTTTCATTACCCAAACAGCTGATTTTAAGGCCCTTTTATATTTTTCTACTATTTTTTGTTTTAAGTTAAAAATGTTTAACGACAGAAGTAACCACAATTGGGAGGATCACAACAGACAGCTAGTTAGAGATAGTACGGCGATTTTGGAACGAACTGGGGAAAGTTTAGCAAGGTACTTAATTTTTTTTAGGGATTAGAATATGCTTAGGCATAGAGCCCAACATAGAACTTAAGCATAAAATTTTATTAAAATGCTAGTTTTAAAGCTGAAGAATAGAGTATTAATGTTCATAAGAAAAATTTGACTCTTTCAGGTCTAATCAAATAGCAATAGAAACAGAAAACATAGGCCATGAAGTTATCAGCGAGTTGAGTGAACAGCGGGAATCTCTTTTAAGGACTCGAGGTACAGAAACTGCAGAAAAACATATTGGATAATTTAAAAACAAAATATACCTAAGTTGTCAATCCTCAAACCCATCCAATTTTGTTTTGCTCACATCTTTATACTTATATCACAAATTTCTTAAAAAGGAAAAGGGCCACAATAAATACCAATTTCTTTTTAGGTAGGTTAGAAGATGCCAATGAACAATTAGATTCAGCCAAGGCGATGCTAAAAAAAATGGGCAAGAATATTGTTTACAATAAAATCATCCTTATTATGATTATTATTCTTGAAATTATGATTTTAATTGCTGTGTCCTATGTGAGGTTTTTTAGCAAATGATAAAATATGCAGTTTTGTACCTAAATAGGTACAGCATATGGAGTAAGACAGTTATAATTTACTTATAGGTATCAAATGATTATACAAAGTATCCTTTCTCTCTCTAGTTTTTGTAATAGTATTTGTTTGGTAGAAATAAAACATTACAACTCTCTGTGCAGCATGTAAAAATCAGTAATTTATAGGTATAAAAAGTCAATATGATTCTTAAATATTCAGCAATCTTTAAATGAAAAGTTAAATTTTTGGTAAATAGAAATTCCACAGAATTTAATCAGCAAGCAGCTAATCCAAAAATCTAAACAATGGAGCAACATTTACAAGTTACTCATGCCTAGGGTGACCATACATCCAGATAAAGCCAAGTTTGGCTTTTTGGGCAAAATGAAAATGTCCCGCCAGCTTTTTTGTTTGTCCCGCTTTTTGGCCACCCAAGAGACCCTTTATTTTCGGTCATCCAGAAGCGCAATTAATGGTTTAGCCCCCCAACCATAAAATTAGCCCTTGAAACGAAATTAACATAATTTATCAGGAACAATTCAAGTGAGAATTTTCGACGAGGCGCCGGCGCTTATATTTTTGAAACTACCCAAAACTTTTGCATTTGGTAACATTTTTCTAGAAAATTTTTGCACCATTTATTAATTTTTTTTTAAATTTTGGCTTGATGCATTTTTTATTGTTTTCACCTAATTTTTCGAAAAAAAAACTTTTTTAAATTCAACTTTTTTGGTTTTTTTCTGAAAAAAATTTCGCCAGGATTTTTTCAATTTTTCAGTATTTTTTTCATATTGCAAAAATTGTTTTCTAGTGCTTATTTTCTTTTTAATTTCGCCTCTTTTTGATTATTTTTTGCAAATATTTTTTATAGCGCAATTTTTTTTGAAAAGTACTAATTTTTCTAAAATTTTTGCCTACAGCATAATTTTTTCAATTTTCTAGTAGTTTTTTACATTGCAGTTTTTTTAAATTTTTCCTATAAATTGCGATTTTTTGCAAAAAGCATATTTTTCCCAAAATATTTGCCTGCGGCGCGATTTTTTTCACTTTTTAGTGTTTTTTTATTGTTGGAGAAACCGTCATTTACGGCGCCAATTTCTACGAAAAGTATATTTTTTAAAGAAAATTTCAAGAGGCTTTTTTATTTGTTTTTATGCAAATGCAAGCTTCTCAGTTACCTTTTTTTGGTCATCAAATATTTTTAGGACGGTTTTTTAAAATAGTCGGTTTTGTCAGGTTTTTTTTATTGAAAATCCGGCTTTTTTGTCTGACGTCCTCCTTTTACGCTAAAGACATATGGTCACCCTACTCATGCCACAGAGAGGGTGTATAAGTTACATAAAAATTATCAAGAAAATCCAATTTCTCAGTTCAAGATCAGAAATATTGTTTTGTAAATAGATAAGTTAAGAAAATCGAAAATAAAAATGTAACTTTCACATTTTGATATTGTTACCTAAGTTTTTACCCCAAGAATCTACAGTTTTACACTGTACTATTAGTTCTGGGACACCATGTAAAACATATTGTTATTTTATATGTGTACATTTTACTGAATATATTTCTTTTATTAATGTATTTATTTTTATATTCCTACTTATCTTTTGAAAAAATAAAGTATAGAAACAAGCATGAAAATAATATACAGTTTCCGCGATTTTAAAAAAAGCTAAAAAAGAGTTTTTGTTTAGTTTTAGGCAAAAATGGCAAGTACCATTCGGAAGGGATGTAAAAGTTATACCTAGTATGTATTTTTTTTGTTATACCTAGTACTATGTATATGTCCTAAAAATTTTACAACAATTGAACACAGAATAGTCTAGATAAAAATTATTAATATTAGCAAAAATTTTACAGTAATAATGGTTTTATACAAAATTTCATATCTAGACTATCCTGTGTTTAATTGTGGTGAAGTATATAAATAGGTATAACTTTTATGTCAATATTTTAAAGAAAAAACATAAAACCTAATTATTTTGGTTCATTCATAACATAACAATTTTTTTTTATTATAACTTTTGAATAACAAAATCGATTTAAATGGGACAAACTGCACTTGGCAAAGGATTAATTTGAGTTTTGACTGAATATATTTTTTGTCTGGCACCTCAAAATCCAAGATGGCGGACGAAATTAAAATGTACACTTCAAATATGCGTTTATTTTTGTGTTGCGAACATGTTTTAATTATTTTTTTAAATTAGTAAAAAAGCTGCATTCTTGTAATTCTATGCCAAGTGCAGTTTGTCTCATTAAAATCGATAGGATAGTTCAAAAGTTATAATAAAAAAAATTGTCCGGTTTTTTTGCCCCTCACAGTATTGTGGAAATACATAGGAAAAATAGTCTCTCTAACAGTTTAGGGTTTGTATCTTAGCAAGTATTTTACCCAGGCAATTCGGTAATATACGGTTTTATAGGCCATTTATCAGTCTTTATTTTATGTCATTACTATTATTCTGAAAAGTGAGTTTTTAACTAAAGAAAAAAATTGGCAAAATCCTAAATGGCAGCAAAATGGCTAATATTGTTAGGAATGCAAATTACCCTAAATATGCCACTTTAGTCCAACTCAGTATCCCACTAAACACAAAAACATTTTAATAACGTCAAAATAATGTATAAGTTAAAAACATAACGTTAGGTTGGATGTTAGTTCTAACGTCATATTCATAGTGAAAAAGAAGCTTAATAACCCGTTTTCTGACGTTACAAAAATAATCTTATGTTTTTATAACGTTTTTTTAAAGTGTTTTTCGAACGTTAAAAAAATATTGATTTTTAACAGTGAAAAATAAATGATTTTTAACAATGAAAAAATATATTTTTTTCAAATATCTCTAAAGATAAGGTAACATAAATAATGTAAATAAAATTCTTCTATTTTGGAAACGCAGGGCAGCAACAGTCCGTTGAGGTTTTCGTGAACTCGACACTCAGTAAAGGCAATTCGGCTCGTAGCTTCTGAAAATAAAATTTAAAATTCTATGTAAACAATAATTTTGTAGTAAGTGCCTCGCTACGAGGCCAAACAATTCATGCTCAAGTGAATACAAGGCAAACAATTTCAAGGCGCGTATTCACTTTAGCATGAATGCAAACGAAGCATTCGTTTGGTCCCGCTGCGAGGCTTGCGAAGTAGCAGTTTGCTAAACCTCGCCTATGTTACATTTATTTATCAATAAAGACGATTTATTATTTGTACATAATTCCGCCTCAAATGAATACGCGGCTTAAGGTGCGGCGGCTAATCGTCCGCGGTGAATTGTCGCATTCCCTGTCTGATTACCTATAGGTATGCAATATTTTATACAAAACCATTTTTTTTCTTTTGTTTACTTTTTCTTACCTGATTTTGTGGTGCTTCATTTAGATCACTGCACAGACATTTGTTGTTCTTTAACTATACCATCTTTCCCACACAACTGGAGTAATATTCCGATCCAAATATGTATTCACTATCATTATTAATAATTGTGCTTTAAATTTGCCATGTTTGTTTCTGCAAAATGCAAATATTTTAACCAAAATTACAAAAAGCGTCTTTGCTACCGACTCGTATGAACTCGCAGCGAAACGCAACTAATGGCGAAGTTCAGGTAGTGCTGCCATCGCGCCCTCTATAGTATATATTTTTTTAATGTTTAAAAAACAAAACATTTATTAGCTTCATATATCTTAAATTCAATGTCAGAAGTGAGATCTAGGAAAAACATTATAAAAATAACCATATGTTGATGGTATTATTTTTAATGTTAGTGAAATTATGGTTTTTTTAATGCTGGTTTCTTAACGTTTTTAAGAAATATATTTTTGGTAATGCTTTTACATGAAATTTTCGTTAGGATTTTCTACATGTTTTTTTAATGTCAAAAGTTGACTTCATTTTAACACAAATTTGTGTTAGAAAAAAAACATTTTTTTTTCAACATTTATTTAACGTTTTTTAAGATTTTGTGCTTAGTGGGATGTAGGTATGTGGGCACAATAGACCCATTTGTAATCGCAGTGCATGGAGGTCCAGTCCGAACCACCACTTTCAAATACATACATACAATACATACCCTTGACTGTGCCACTGTACAAAACCAGCTTAGAAAAATGAAAACCGCAAAACATGGTTTTGCAGAAATAAGAAAATGGTTCCGCCTCCCTCTACATTGGTAAACAGTTGGTTGCCGCCTACCTACACAGCAGGTGGTTGATGCGTAAAAAACTACTGAAAAGTGAAGAGTGGGAGTTGTAATGGTTAAGCATGGGGATACATTAAGTAGAGAGAGGTTCCCTTCAAAGCTATGGAAAAACTGAGATAAGAAAATGTTGTCTATAAAATGTAATTTTATCTCTATTTTTGTTTAAGTTTTCTTGCTCAGCTCATTAGTTAGAATGTAAAGTAAAAGTAAAGAATTATCAGCAACGCCACTGACTTGGTTCCTCCAAGCTCTTTAAAGAGTGGATAATGGATTACTTACATCCAACCTACCGTTAATAAAAAAGCAAAATTTGAGGAGACAAGTTGGTAGTCACATTCTCAGTTTTGTTGAACTTAAACTAAAAACTCTAAATTAATTGTCAGTAAAGAAACATAAGATTTTTCTATTTGAATAATATTTTGCAGTTTGTTATTTTGGTAAGTTAAAGTTTTTCTTTTAATATTTTGGGTCTTGTTTGTTTTATAGGTCATAAGAAAAGTCTTGTAGCAATTTGTAAATTGCAACAGAGTTTTATTTTGTATTCATTAAAGTTTGTAACGTTTTTATATCTGTTTTATATTTATTTTATACACACAAAAGATCTACTAGTCAAAACTATTAGTTTGACAAAAAAACACAGTTTAACATTTTTGTAGGCAATTTTGTTGTCTGCAATTTTTGTTTAAATATTTTTTTCTACAACCTTCAGAAACCAACTTATTTAAAAAAACTGATTTGGGCGCTTTTCGAAGATGACGGCACCAGCGGATATTGCTTGAGGTCGCAAACTTACTTGAATATTAAGGACCATCAACTCTATAATCATGCCAAAGTTTCAATACTTTCAGACCTTTTGCACCAAAACGGCATTTTATGTCTCTAAAATGACTGGACTAGAGGCAAACTTCAGAGTTTTTCACTTCCAAGTTTGTGCCCCCAAAAAAATATAACTTCGTCAAAAAACGTTTTTATTATTTAAAATGTACAATATTATCCACTTACTGATCACATCCTCTGAGAAACTTTGGACGCTACATTTCTCAGATGGCCATAGACTTTCGAAGGTGGCGATCCCAAAATTAGATTACAAATGGCCCTTCTAGCTAGCTGGATGTTTTGAAAACTGCCCAAAATGTGAATTTTGCTGTCAGCCAAAACTATTCTGGTTTTTGTGACGTTTTCTATGGTGTATTTTGTCCTACCTCCTTTGCCTAAAAGGAAGGTATAAGTAAATCTACAGGGGTTTATTTTTAACCTTGACATTCAGGGTGACCTTGATCATCACTAAAATCATTTGAAGATCAGATTATTTCACTTTATATTCAGAAGGCTGTACTTTTACTTCTAAAATGAAAACATACTGTTGACCTTGATGTGAAGGTCAAAAAGAATAAGGTCACATCAAAGTTAAATGATTTTTACAAAAATAAACTGGGAAGCAGTTATTAGCGCTAAGGTCAATTTTTTCAATTCCTATTTAAAAGAGATGTTCTTTATTTGACCTTAAAAATAAAAGGCAAGATCAAATAAATATAGTAAAAGAGGTGCTTCCTTTAAAAAAAAAATCAATTTTGACCTACAAATGACCTTCAAGGAAAAAGTCAAATTCCAAATCACTACTCAAATAAATTATATACAATTGATATATTTAGAGGCCTCAATATGGGCCAGCCTGCATAACAAAAACTTAAAAAATTACCTGCTAATCTACCAATGGCACGCGACTGATGGTCTCCCTTCAAAGTTTTTACATCTTTTATTTCAAAGGTTTCTACAAACAAGTCATCTAACCTTAGCAAGGCCAAGGCATCATCAACTTCAAAACCATATACAAATGCCTAAAATCAATTATCTTGGTAATTAATTAGAAATAATCTAGCTTCAAAAATTCATTCACAAGAAGAGCAAAATTTAATAAAAGTCTACAACTTGTTAAAAATAACATCAGTTCTTTGAGATGCATTCTTTTTCATATTTATGCCACATTTTTATTAAAGCACTACTCTCAATCTCTCAAAAAAAAATTCTAATAGGGTGTTAAGACATTCCTCTTTTGGCAATTCTGGTCAAAAAATTCCCCTCACTATTGAGGAAATATTTTTGTCAAAAACTGCTAAAAAATAAATATTTTAACATCATATAAAAAAAAAATTCAAGCACAAGAAAGTGAATTTGTTTGTTTGTGTTTGATGTAATGAAAATGCAGCTTTATATTATATTAACAGTATACTGTCAAGGGCCCATTCTTAAATTACCCAACACAAAACCACTACCTGTCTCTTATGAACTCATTAAATGTATGTTACATAATTCAAGAATAAGCCCCAAAAAGTAGGTAAATCAAAAATATATTAAAAAAAACAAATAGTAAATTATTTTTTTAATGAATTTACAAACATTTATGAAAGCTTAAACATCTCTTTACCTTAACAAAATCTGCAGCTTTTTGTAAATTTCCAATATCTTTGGTCTCTTCACATGCTTTTAGTTCAACACATCTTGTTTTTAAATTGAACCTAATTTGCAATTGAAGATACTCTACTACAGGTGTGAAGATTTTCAGCCAGTTTTCTTTTAAAGGTGTATATCTAAAAAATTAAATACAGTTCTTTAATAACCATTTTCACCCTCTTTTTATCCATTGTTATGAAAACTTTAAAGTTGAACTGAAGCTCAGAATTGATTTTAATATTTTAACACCTCAGTTGATACAATGTATTTTACATACAAATGAAGCCTTAAATACAAATTACCTGTGGGGAGGGACAGGAATTTTTCTCATGTCATCTTTAGTTTCGGAGAAGGACTTAGTCTTTTGCCTCTTGGGTTTTGCTGGACGGTTTTTACTTTTGCCTTGGATGCCAGTTTGTTGGTCTACTTCCATTGCATCACCTTGAAAGATATGATTTTTTTTATACTGACAGAATATCGCATTGACAATAATTATATTTTAAGCACAAAGAGAATGTCTAGGGATTAGTTATAAATAAACCCTCCATAAAACCTTAGGCTGTGTAAGACAACTTACCTGTGGATATGGCTCTCCTTTTGCCACCCTTCTTTACGACAAAATCGTTAACGTCAATGTTTAAATCAGCCATTTTGTAGTGCGATTTTCGTTCTTAAACTCAAATTTCGAAAAAAAATATTAAAATAATTTTTTTTATTTACATCGCACATTTGTTAAAAAGAGAGGTTAGGATCGTAAAATCAGCTGATTTATAAAAAGCGAGACCAACAAGTAAAAATTATGAACTTTTTATTTCTTAACTCGGCAACATCGCAGAGGATCTATCGCTTTTTATTCGTTGGTGCAAATATTTTTTTCTCGTTGGACAGAATATTCTTGTTTTTTTTTGTCAAATTACAGCTGATTTCCTTCAAATTTGGCATGTGTTGGAAAAGCACGTGTACAAATTTTCCGGCCCTTTTTCCGCAGTTTTCCGGGTGAAAAGGTGTTTATTATTGTTTGAACAAAGTATAAAGAAAACTCGACATGTCGCTGTATAATTTCAAGAAAATTGCGGTGGTGCCTACCGCTAAGGTAAGTTTGTTATTGTTGTGCAATGTTTTGGTTCTTATTTTAGGGCTGATTTATCATAGATCTATGTGATTTATGCCTTATTCATACTTTTCATAGTTGTTCGTTTTGTAATTTTTCTTAACATATATACCCATTACTGTCCCTTTTACAAAAAAGATGAACATATTGATGTCTTTAAGACTAAACCAATGGCTATGACAAGAATGAACATACTATTAATGTCAGATATCTTGGATTTGTACAAAGTTAGCCTTTGCATTGGTTTTAAATTAAAATATTTTCTGAGGCTTCAACTAAGGTAAAAACCTACTAAAAAAAAACATTTTTAGGACTTTGTTGACATCATCTTATCAAAAACACAAAGGAAAACTCCAACAGTTGTCCACAAGCATTACAAAATCACCAGGATCAGGGCATTTTACATGCGTAAAGTGAAATTTGCCCAGCAGAGTTTTCATGATAGGTTAACACAAATTTTGACAGGTAATGTAATAGGTTCTATTATGATCTATACTAACTGCACAATTATTTTGTGATAAAATAGACAAGACAAGATTTTTGGTATGTTCAAATGCCTTGGTTTTATCCAAATTTTATACTTCTAGAATTTTCACATAGGTACTGTACTTATAGAAAATTCTTTTTATAATTTTTAATAAAAAAAAACTTAAAATTTATAATTTTTTTACAGAATTTCCCAAATTAGACGATGTTCATCCATTTTATGCTGATTTGATGAATGTTTTGTATGATAAGGATCACTACAAGTTAGCCTTAGGTCAAATCAACACTGCTCGCCATTTGATTGACAATGTTTCTAGGGACTATGTTAGACTGCTTAAGTTTGGAGATTCTTTATATAGGTTGGTAAAATATATACATATTTAGAGGATTTATAGGTTAGATTCTAACTGGTGAGCCCCATTAAAAAATGATTAATTTTGTATAAATGTGAATTCTGCCCTCATAAGATGCAGAAGTATTGCAATTTCAGAAAAATTATTAAGTATTGTCATATACTGCTAAGGGGCTATAATTTATCTTGGGGAGAGCCTCCAATAGTGTGGTGCTACCTCATAAAAAAATTTCAGATGTGTAAAACTTACTGATCACTGGGTTATCTGAAGTTTTTTTGTGAGGTGGTGCCACATGCTTAAGAAACAAATAAAATACTGTGTGACCATTGTGAAGCTTTCCCCTAATGCTTGAGGGGAAGGTAAGTATAGATTTGCCCATGGAACTTTTTTAAAAAGTATTACAAAGGGGGAGGATAAAGAAAAATAATTCCCAATGATTTCTTTTGCTATGTTATTTATAAACAGCCCCTAAGTAGTATCACCAGACAGTGTTTGATTTAGAGATATTAAAAACAAGTGTTAGTTGCTTTTACTGAATCATTTTGTCATTTTTTTTATAAAGAATGTGGTTTACAAAAAAGTGTAATTTTAAGGCAGAAATTAGTTTTTTGAAAAATAATACCTTATAATAATAAATTAGACATTTATTTAGCACAATATTTGATACAATTTCAAGTAGTACTATAAGATAAACAAAAATAAAATTTTTGCTGCTAAATGCACAAAAGTCTACCTATTTATATGGCAATTTTTTGAAATCACATATCAAGACTTCTTTAAATTACAGATGCAAACAATTGAAAAGAGCAGCCCTTGGTAGAATGGCTACAATCATGAGCAGACAGGGATCAAATCTGACTTATTTAGAACAGGTTAGACAGCATTTGGCCAGGCTTCCATCTATTGACCCATACACTAGAACCATTTTAATTTGTGGTAAGAAATTATTTTGATTTCTCATTCAAAAAAATTTGTGATTGAAGATACCTCAAAAAAAGTATTCAGTCAACTTGTTCATCCTTTTTCTTGTGATTTAAAATACCTCAGAAAAACTATTAAGTCAATTTGTTCACCTTTTTTCATGCGATTTAAGATACCTCAGAAAAAGTATTAAGTAAATTTGTTCACCTTTTTTCCTCTTCCTGCTGTATAATAATATATCAGAGATATTAATTATTTAGATTGGGGAATAACAAATGAAAAAATTCGATTTTGTACTGATTATAAAGCCACTGTCAATCAACAATTGCAAGACGATTGGTACCCCATACCAAGGGTAGTAGACTATTATTAAATAATTTTTTCCAGACTCTTAACTGATTTTAAACTGCATTCACAAAATTTTAATTTGATGGTGTAGCTTATGTTGATGACATTTTGATTTAGGATTCTTTAATAGATAGTAATTAAGAAAATACAATCTACAATTAAAAAAGAAAAGGACAAGTTTCTCCAATATAAAGTTCATTATTTAGGACACATTATAGTAAAATAAAGTCATAAAAATGCATAAAGATCATATTTATTGCAATGGATATTATCAGATAAATTTAAACTGTCTACAACGCCTGGAAAAGGGTAACGACGATCAAGGGATATTTAAATAAAATATTTTATAAAGATAAGTCACTGAGGTTACAAGTTTTAAATTTTTTATAGGTTTTCCAAATGTTGGAAAGTCATCATTTATCAACAAAATCACAAGAGCTGATGTAGAAGTTCAACCTTATGCCTTCACAACGAAAAGCTTGTATGTTGGTCACACAGATTACAAATATTTAAGGTAAGTTTTGGCAGATTTTGTGTTTTTGTAGCCTCCTTGTGTAACAATATTGGAATTTGGTCACATTTACCTTGGTACAAAAGTTAATCATTATTGAGATACAGTGTGCCCAAAACATTATTTTTTATTTTTTTTTCTTTTTAAACCCATCTTTTGCATAAAATTATGTGTTTAAAGTTTTTTTTCCAAAAATAACTTTGATGTAGATTTATTTAAAGAACTTTTTTGTGCCTTCACGTAATAATTTTTCATTTAAAAAAGCACTATTTTCATGATCCATTAAACTTAAGAAAGTTGCTGTCAAAATTTGACATAAGGATTGATATCTTACATAACCCAAAAGATAATATAAAAAAATGTGTGCAATTTTTGTATTTTAAAGTTTTTCTCTATCACATTTATTAGCCCCTAATAGAGGCGAGACAAATTTAAACAATGACCCTGTACAGGGTGTCTCATTATATTTTTTCCTACTCTTTTAAACCATTAATAAATGATGTAGGAATATAAAATTAATTGAGTTCGAATTCGCGAAATTTTTACTTTTAAATTGCATCTTGACTATTCCTGATGCTTACCGTATTTGACAGGCGCTCAAATTTATAGTTTTTGTAAATTGGATGTTCCTTATATTATTTAGTTAATAGATTAGGCTTGGAATATACTTTCCAAAAATACCCCATATGTCGCATTTTTGATCAATAGTTTCTGATATATTAGCGATAAATTTTTAAATGATAAAAAAATAACATTACCACTTTTGTGTTAATTTCAGTGTCCTTATTTCGAACTATGTTAGTCCCCATGTATAAACAGTGACAATGACAACAATTTTTTTTTAATGACGATCAAAATGACAACCGGTAACGACAACAAAGTTGTGTCATTATCACTGTTGATACATGGGGACTAACATAATTTGGAATAAGGATACTAAAATTAACACAAGAGCGGTACTGTTATAATTGCTAATATCTCAGAAAGTATGGCTCTAAACTACGGCATATAGGGTATTTTTGGAAAATATGTTCCAAGCCTAATCTATTAATTAAATAATATAATGAGCATCCAATCTACAAAAACTATAAATTTGAGCGCCTGTCAAATATGACAAGCATCAGGAATAAAGTCAAGATGCAAATTAAAAGTAAAAATTTCGCGAATTCGAACACAATTTCTTGTATATTCCTATATCAATTATTAATGGTCTAAAAGGGTGGGAAAAAATATAATGAGACACCCTGTACATGCTTTTTTATTTAGGTGGCAAGTAATTGACACTCCCGGTATATTGGACCATCCTCTTGAAGAGAGAAACGTTATTGAAATGCAAGCCGTAACAGCTTTGGCTCATTTGAGAGCCTGTGTTTTGTATTTCTTGGATTTATCAGGTTTGTATATTTTTTAGCCTCTCAGTTAAAAGCTTATGATTTTGTTAACTAAACATAAAATCGGTTATTTTGATCTTCAAAATCTTCATTATTTAAAATTATGTTATTTCATTCCATTAATAGAAATCATAAACAATCAAATATTACTCTTAACTACCCACACAAAACACTTCACACACATCAAACAATAAATAACAATAACTTAATTCTAAACAGAGCCTTCAGTTACTTCAGTTAAGTTCACTATATAACGAAGTTCGTTTCTTAAAAGGAACTTCGTTATATAGTGACCTTAACTTCAGTAAATCCATTCTTTGTGAATGTATAATGATTGACAACAAATATCAGAAATTATTAAAAGTCAAAATATTTGAATAAAAAAGAAATAGTTTTGTTGATTCCAAAGGTAGCAAATGTATCATACCTAAGTACTTGTTTATCTGTAATGAACAGTAGTTTCAGCATATAAATAATATTCCAATACCCACGGTAACTGCCCATTCTTGATGCAAACATGAGGGCCTTGGGGTCTTCAAGCAAAAAAGACCTGATTGGTTGCTTTCAAAGACATATGCATATTATTTCCATATAGTACGTATTATTGCAATACCTACGGTACCTTACAATGAGAATGCAAACATATTTGAAATAGCAATATCAATGGGTATAAGTCAATCCTTTTTGTCGTCCTTAAGATAAAATGTTCTGATTGGTTATACTTTTACGCATGAACTTTATTTTATTGTATTCGTTACGTCAAATCATCGGCGTACAGTTGACAAAAACTCTATCTATGTAAATTTGGCATCTGTGCATTTTTTGTACCTTTATTTCTGAATGTTTGCATCAAATGCCAGCCATTGTGTAAATGGGTAACAGGGAGTATTGGAATATTATGTATATAAGTTTCAGTTGGTTGGGAATAACCGTTTTAATAATAATAAGAAAATAAACCTGATTTCTCAAAACATTTAAAAATGTTTTTGTTTGACTTTTTAGAGCAATGCGGTCACAATTTAGAAGAACAAGTCAGCCTTTATGAATCTATCAAACCACTGTTTGCCAATAAACCTTTGATTATAGTCGCTAACAAAACTGACATTGTCAAACTTGAAGATTTGCCAGAAGACCGTAGAGAGGTTTTGAAACCCATAGAGGAAGAAAAAGAAGTGCCAGTAAGTTGTAGGAACTTACACTAGAGACTCTGTATATATAATATATAAAATTATAAATATGACATAGATACAAGGTCTCTCCAACTTGCACTAAATTGATGTTACCTAGAGACTATGTATGACATATTATAACATAACAGGGTGTCCACATTCTGGATAAACTTGGAAAGTCAGGGATCAAAAAAGTGGTCAGGGAGAGTCAGGGATATTACTCAAAAGTCTACGTCCATAAAGTTAGCAGTGCAAGGTCAGCAGTGCAAGGATTTTTCCATGCCACAATTTAAGGCTCATTTCAGGCTAATTAAATGCTCTATTCCCAAATTTAATGCTCTTGTAGTTTTAGAGATATTGCTTGCACTGCCAGCTCCCCATAGGAGTTAGCAGTGCAGCATGTTCAGAGCGATGAACTGATGAATTCTACGATACTATAATGATCTATGAATTAAAGGCTAATTAAATGCTCTATTCCCATATTTATTGCGCAAGTAGTTTTGGAGATATTGCTTGCACTGCTAGCTCCCTAAGGGACTTAGCAGTGCAGGATGTCCGGAGCGCCAAATCCATACAATCTATAATACAATGTTGATCTACGAATTAAAGGCTAATTAAATGCTCCATTCCGGAATTACATTCTCCCCCCCCTTTCTTATTTAAAAAAAAAATCAAAATCTGTACTGCTAACTTTACGCATGGCGATTTAGGGCCACTAATGGCGAAACATATGAATTGAAGGTGGAACCAACCTCTTCATATTAAAGGCTAATTAAATGCTCCATTCCGGAATTAAATGCTCCCCCTCCTTTTCTGATTTTATAAAAAACTAAAATCTGCACTGCTAACTTTACGCATTGCGGTTTAGGGCCCCTGATGGCAAGACATATGAATTTGAGGCGGAACCAACCTCTTCATATTAAAGGCTAATTAAATGCTCCATTCTGGAATTAAATGCTTGCCCTCCTTTTTTGAATTTTAAAAAAATTAAAATCTGCACTGCTAAATTTACGCATGGCGATTTAGGGCCCCTGATGGCGAAACATATAAATTGAAGGTGGAACCAACCTCTTAATATTAAAGGCTAATTAAATGCTCCATTCCGGAACTAAATGCTCCCCCTCCTTTTTTGATTTTTTAAAAAACTAAAATCTGCACTGCTAACTTTACGCATTGCGGTTTAGGGCCCCTGATGGCGAAACATATGAATTTGAGGTGGAACCAACCTCTTCATATTAAAGGCTAATTAAATGCTCCATTCCGGAATTAAATGCTCCCCGTCTTTTTTTGATTTAAAAATAAAATAAAATCTGCACTGCTAACTTTACGCATTGCGGTTTAGGGCCCCTGATGATGAAACATATGAATTTGAGGTGAAACCAACCTCTTCATATTAAAGGCTAATTAAATGCTCCATTCCGGAATTAAATGCTCCCCCTCCTTTTTTGATTTTTAAAAAAACTTAAATCTGCACTGCTAACTTTACGCATTACGGTTTAGGGCCCCTGATGGCGAAACATATGAATTGGAGGTGGAACCAATCTCTTCATATTAAAGGCTAATTAAATGCTCCATTCCGGAATTAAATGCTCCCCGTCTTTTTTTGATTTTTAAAAAAACTAAAATCTGCGCTGCTAACTTTACGCATTGCGGTTTAGGGTCCCTGATGATGAAACATATGAATTTGAGGTGAAACCAACCTCTTCATATTAAAGGCTAATTAAATGCTCCATTCCGGAATTAAATGCTCCCCCTCCTTTTTTGATTTTTTAAAAAACTAAAATCTGCACTGCTAACTTTACGCATTACGGTTTAGGGCCCCTGATAGCGAAACATAAGAATTTGAGGTGGAACCAACCTCTTCATATTAAAGGTAATTAAATGCTCCATTCATTAAATGCTCCCCGTCTTTTTTTGATTTTTTAAAAAACTAAAATCTGCACTGCGAACTTTACGCATTGCGGTTTAGGGCCCCTGATGGCGAAACATATGAATTTGAGGTGAAACCAACCTCTTCATATTAAAGGCTAATTAAATGCTCCATTCTGGAATTAAATGCTTTCCCTCCTTTTTTTAATTTTAAAAAAATCAAAATCTGCACTTGTAGTTTTAGAGATATTGCTTGCACTGCCAGCTCCCCATAGGAGTTAGCAGTGCAGCATGTTCAGAGCGATGAACTGATGAATTCTACGATACTATAATGATCTATGAATTAAAGGCTAATTAAATGCTCTATTCCCATATTTATTGCGCAAGTAGTTTTGGAGATATTGCTTGCACTGCTAGCTCCCTAAGGGACTTAGCAGTGCAGGATGTCCGGAGCGCCAAATCCATACAATCTATAATACAATGTTGATCTACGAATTAAAGGCTAATTAAATGCTCCATTCCGGAATTACATTCTCCCCCCCCCCTTTCTTATTTAAAAAAAAAATCAAAATCTGTACTGCTAACTTTACGCATGGCGATTTAGGGCCACTAATGGCGAAACATATGAATTGAAGGTGGAACCAACCTCTTCATATTAAAGGCTAATTAAATGCTCCATTCCGGAATTAAATGCTCCCCCTCCTTTTCTGATTTTATAAAAAACTAAAATCTGCACTGCTAACTTTACGCATGGCGATTTAGGGCCCCTGATGGCGAAAACAAAGCCCTTGCGGAATCGGTTATCGTTTCCTTTGGAACAGGAGCTCCCGATCTTTGCCATTGATTTAACCAATATTGTATCGTTGCTGTATCGTGAGCTTCGGACAACATTTGAGCGACTGGGAATTGTCCAGTTGGTGTATTGACAACAGCCAAATAGATAAATATATGGGTCCCAAATGTCCCATCTTCTCTTAGAATTTTTGAGATAGTTTTACCTGAAGCATCTACAATTAATGTTGAATTTTCCGCCGTGGCATATCTTTTATAAATTGTGGTTTGATAATTGGTCCAATAAAACACGTAAAATGGATCATGACCCAGATATCTTATTGTCAACCTCTCATCCGGACTTCCGCATTTTTTAATTTTTTCCAATGCAATCAAATGTAAAACTTATTAAGCCGCGTCCAGACTATATAACAATAAATACATATAGTTAAAAAAACTAAAAAACAGGCTTTTAAAGCACATCAGACTTAAAAGTAAAAAATAATTCTTAAAATTAGTTGAAAACAATAATGAAAAAAGGGCGCTGAATATACAAAAAAAATATGGCACAAAGCGCCCCACGCGTCCAAAATCAAAAAAGGACGGGGGAGCATTTAATTCCGGAATGAAGCATTTAATTAGCCTTTAATATGAAGAGGTTGGTTCCACCTCAAATTCATATGTTTCGCCATCAGGGGCCCTAAACCGCAATGCGTAAAGCAGTGCAGATTTTAGTTTTTTTAAAAATCAAAAAAAGAGGGGTAGCATTTAATTCCGGAATGGAGCATTTAATTAGCCTTTAGTATGAAGAGGTTGGTTCCACCTCAAATTCATATGTTTCGCCATCAGGGGCCCTAAACCGCAATGCGTAAAGTTAGCAGTGCAGATTTTAGTTTTTTAAAAAATCAAAAAAAGACGGGGAGCATTTAATTCCGGAATGGAGCATTTAATTAGCCTTTAATATGAAGAGGTTGGTTTCACCTCAAATTCATATGTTTCATCATCAGGGACCCTAAACCGCAATGCGTAAAGTTAGCAGTGCAGATTTTAGTTTTTTAAAAAATCAAAAAAAGACGGGGAGCATTTAATTCCGGAATGGAGCATTTAATTAGCCTTTAATATGAAGAGGTTGGTTCCACCTCAAACTCATATGTTTCGCCATCAGGGGCCCTAAACCGCAATGCGTAAAGTTAGCAGTGCAGATTTTAGTTTGTTAAAAAATCAAAAAAAGACGGGGAGCATTTAATTCCGGAATGGAGCATTTAATTAGCCTTTAATATGAAGAGGTTGGTTCTACCTCAAATTCATATGTTTCGCCATCAGGGGCCCTAAACCGTAGCGTAAAGTTAGCAGTGCAGATTTTAGTTTTTTTAAAAATCAAAAAAAGACGGGGAGCATTTAATTCCGGAATGGAGCATTTAATTAGCCTTTAATATGAAGAGGTTGGTTCCACCTCAAACTCATATGTTTCGCCATCAGGGGCCCTAAACCGCAATGCGTAAAGTTAGCAGTGCAGATTTTAGTTTTTTAAAAAATCAAAAAAAGACGGGGAGCATTTAATTCCGGAATGGAGCATTTAATTAGCCTTTAATATGAAGAGGTTGGTTTCACCTCAAATTCATATGTTTCATCATCAGGGACCCTAAACCGCAATGCGTAAAGTTAGCAGTGCAGATTTTAGTTTTTTAAAAAATCAAAAAAAGACGGGGAGCATTTAATTCCGGAATGGAGCATTTAATTAGCCTTTAATATGAAGAGGTTGGTTCCACCTCAAACTCATATGTTTCGCCATCAGGGGCCCTAAACCGCAATGCGTAAAGTTAGCAGTGCAGATTTTAGTTTGTTAAAAAATCAAAAAAAGACGGGGAGCATTTAATTCCGGAATGGAGCATTTAATTAGCCTTTAATATGAAGAGGTTGGTTCCACCTCAAATTCATATGTTTCGCCATCAGGGGCCCTAAACCGCAATGCGTAAAGTTAGCAGTGCAGATTTTAGTTTTTTAAAAAATCAAAAAAGGAGGGGGAGCATTTAGTTCCGGAATGGAGCATTTAATTAGCCTTTAATATGAAGAGGTTGGTTCCACCTTCAATTCATATGTTTCGCCATCAGGGGCCCTAAACCGCAATGCGTAAAGTTAGCAGTGCAGATTTTAGTTTTTTAAAAAATCGATAAAAGATGGGGAGCATTTAATTCCGGAATGGAGCATTTAATTAGCCTTTAATATGAAGAGATTGGTTCCACCTCAAATTCATATGTTTCGCCATCAGGGGCCCTAAACCGCAATGCGTAAAGTTAGCAGTGCAGATTTTAGTTTTTTATAAAATCAGAAAAGGAGGGGGAGCATTTAATTCCGGAATGGAGCATTTAATTAGCCTTTAATATGAAGAGGTTGGTTCCACATTCAATCGCCATGCGTAAAGTTAGCAGTACAGATTTTGATTTTTTTTGAATAAGAAAGGGGGGGGGGAGAATGTAATTCCGGAATGGAGCATTTAATTAGCCTTTAATTCGTAGATCAACATTGTATTATAGATTGTATGGATTTGGCGCTCCGGACATCCTGCACTGCTAAGTCCCTTAGGGAGCTAGCAGTGCAAGCAATATCTCCAAAACTACTTGCGCAATAAATATGGAAATAGAGCATTTAATTAGCCTTTAATTCATAGATCATTATAGTATCGTAGAATTTATCAGTTCATGGCTCTGAACATACTGCACTGCTAACTCCTATGGGGAGCTGGCAGTGCAAGCAATATCTCTAAAACTACAAGAGCATTAAATTTGGGAATAGAGCATTTAATTAGCCTGAAATGAGCCTTAAATTGTGGCATGGAAAAATCCTTGCACTGCTGACCTTGCACTGCTAACTTTATGGACGTCAAAAGTCTGGAAAGTTAGGGATATGTTTCCACTGAGAGTATTTTAGGGGATATTCCCATGCTCTAGTTTCAAATTATTATATAGTATACAAACAAAATGCAAATAAAAGACCTAAGTTGTTAAAAATACAGGGTGTTTCCTAATTGTATGTCAATATTTATGGGGGTGATTTTTGGGCCCATTAAAAAAAAAAACTTTATATGAACATATGTTCTAAACATCTTACCTTTTGAGATAAAGGGTGCATGATTTTTTTTTTTTAACAGAAATATGTTATTATTTTTAAATAATTTAAATACATTTTTACATCATCTAGCTAGTAAGGTAAAAATATACTCAGGTAAATCAGTTAATTAAAACTAAATTAAATAAAAATCTACGTCGTAGAAAATGGTAAAAAATATTAAAAACGAAAGTAATAGAAATATAAACAATACCTGTATATATATAAAAAAAAACAATTAAATACATTAAATATAAAAAATTTCATTTAAACCTTGTTCAGCAGGAATGGTCCCGAGCAACGATGTTGCGTTTCCCCTTTGTATTGCAAGACTTATCTTTTCGGTAATGAAGCTACGTGCTTTTGGATGTTTTATTTTGTAACTTATTTCATGATGGTATTGTCATATTAACGATATTGTTATGATCATGCAGAGAAACGGTTTTTATTTTTTTAAGCGAAAACCGTGCATCGGATTGAAAAACTTTGGTTAGAAATGATTGAGGATTTCAAAAATATCGTTTATTTCAGGAAAAATCAGTGGCGTGCCATCAGTGTCTACCAAAATAGGCAGGTCAAATTAAATACGAACGCCACTGATGGAAATTAAAAAAAAAGTGATATATTAAAAAATGCCTCTTGATTCATTGTAGGATGATTCTACCAAAAGTGGGCTGTATGGATATTATTTTTGGTCATTGCCTTTAAATAACAGTACAGCACTGTAAATAATTTTATTTTTTTAAATTTATGTAACTAATTAGGTGTAAGCTAAGAAACATTTATTTTCCCGAATTTTAGGAATTATTGCATAAAAATTCCAGAGGGATGAGTACCAGAGGAATGAGTTTTTCAATTTAAATCAAAATCTATTTAGACTACTCAACTTAAGTTTTATATAAACAAAGTTCCTATACTTATAATTTTAAAACAATCAACAAAAAAATTATACTATTGATATCAGTCGAATATTTACTTACCAGAGGGATGATAATTGAAGCGTTTCTTTTTAATTTCTCAAAAAAAAACTAATTTTCTGCCGAAAATAAAAAGATCTATAACTTAAACCAAACTAAAGTTGACATTATCTGTCACAACTTGCACCCTCACAAGTAAATTAGATATCCAGGGCCGTCTCTTTCTCTAGAAATTAACCGGTGGTATTCACAAATATTGTGTTATTAAAAATGGAGCACATTTAAAACTGTAAAATTTTCTGGAGAAGATGTAAATTCGGATTTTCAAAAATATGACTGCAAACTTAAGTTTTATCAATTTTTTGATAAATAGTTAAGACTAGGTTAAATATTATTTATTAGGATACTTTTTTCAATTTGAGTTTTTAATATTTGGTTTGGGACTACACCAGGGGAATGAGGTATTTACTTTGTAATAAAAAAAATTATAAACTTGCAATTTTTTTTATACATTAAACTCAATTGCTCCATAAAGAAAACATTTCGTTTTAAATCGTATCACTAAAACTATGCTTCATTTGCAGTCTGTGTTTGAAAAATATGCATTCATCATCCAGTACATGTATGACAAATTTCATTAAAATATCTGAAGTGGTATTGTAGATATTAATAATAAATGATTTATTTTTAAAAACTACCACCCTGTATCTCAAAAGGTAAGACGTTTAGGACATATGTTCATATGAAGTTTTTTTCTTAAAATGGGCCCAAAAATCACCCCCATAAATATTGACATTCAATTAGGAAACACCCTGTATACTGTTGAAAACTTTGGAATCTTAGTAGTTTGCTCCTGTGTTTTTAATTCTGCCAATTTTTTTTTTTTTTTGAAGGAATACCTGACCATTTGACTGTTACGGCTTTTTAATGTTTTATAAATAAAATTAAATATAGTTAACAAATTTTATGTTTTGTTCTGATAATGGTCAGAGAAATTTCCATAAGTTTATCAGGAAAAGTAAGGGATTTTTTTTGAGAAATGCTCTGAACACCCTGATTAGGATTGGTTGGTATATAAAATTAAATTAAACCAAAATTTAAGTTTAATTTTAATCGTTATTTTGATTATATTCTAGATTTTCGAAATGTCAACTGTCACTGATGAAGGCGTGATGGAAGTTAAAATAGAGGCCTGCGAAAAACTGCTTAGTTTCAGAGTCGACCAAAAAATGAGGACTAAAAAGGTAAGAAAATTCTTAAAACACAAAAATATTAAATTAAATCAAACAAGTTTCGTGGCTAATCGGAATCGAGTAAAAAAGGAGTTTTTGTTTCTCTCATATTTTTCCGGGGGTAGCTTAAAAGCTTAACCTCACGGGGGTTCAAGATCTAATGGACATCTAATAAGTGTTGACAGTTAACTGTTTCGTCCTTATGGGACTCCTCAGAACATTGCTTGGTCAATGTGACACTCTTGCGAAGTTAATTAGACGGTTTTGTCTCTATTCCTATGTAAATAGTTACTACTTCTACTATTAGGTGTCCATTAGACCTTGGACTCCCGTGAGGGTAAGCTTTTAAGCTACCCACGGAAAAATATGAGAAAACAACTCCTTTTCCCAAGTAACATTTCTTTATTTATAGCACAAGCTAGTTTCAATGTTTGGTCGCTAGCACGTTCCAATTACCCGTATATACCCCTTAGACCTCCTAAATGGGACTCCCCAATTGGTGGTGGCAACCTATGTATTAAACTCACTATAAAACTATAAGAAATAAACTCCAGCTTCGCCCTCTAGCGGTTCCACCAGTATAGAACCTTTTAGAGCCTAAAGCTATTATGCTAGGTTCTAAAAGCAACTCAGAAACGTCCTGTTAAATACCATAATACCTTTATAGTAAAGAAGTTTTCCTATAAAAGCTATGGCGATATTTTAGATTCACAATGGCTATATAAAATAATTTAGGTCACAAAATTGCCAAAAATGTCAAAGTCCCAAAATTATTTTATCACATAAAAATATACCGAGTTTGTCGTTTTGTTGATGATCAAATTGCCTGCCAGATTTATTTTTCTGATAAAATCGTATCTGAAAGCTCTCAAAACAAGCGCGCCACCTCAAGAATGCTTTTTAATAGTTTTTTGATAACAAAATAACAAATATTTAAAATTAAAAAAAAATCATTTACACTATTCACCATTAAAAAAGTCTGTTTGGTTTACATAAATCAAAATTAAAGTAAAATTATTGTTAAAAAACACTGCTAAAACGACTAGATAAATATTTTCTCTTTACAATATTTTTTAAATAAATTTATATACGCCATTATGGTTTTATAGTGGTCACTTGGTTTTATTTGTTACTGTATCGCAACTAGGATTTTTGAGTGCCCTTATGAAACCAACAAAAAAGAACAATGTAAACATAGTCAACATAACCTCACTTAAATTTTTTGTATTTGTTTTTAAAGTGTTTAAAAGCGTATAATTGAAAACTTTTAAATGTTTTTTTCGTGCAATTTCGACACAATCGAGAGGGCCAGTGCAATGATATTCGTTGTGCCTGCAGGTTGGAGGGCAACCTCTTATATTGGTCGTCTAAATAGGCCTTATCTAGGCCTGGGTGTCCTACCCAGGAGGACGGAAACTCAACAATTATTAATTATTGGGCTTTAAATAATCAATCTTGCAATAGGTAGGTACTAATCTGTACCTAGGTATATCTATTATTTTTACAAGAAATACCTAAAAAATAAAACACGAAAGTATTTACTTACTTCTGTTAGAACCCTTAAGGAAACAAGGTTTTATATGGCCGCCTATTTAAATAATATTTAATATACAGCTATGGGTAACTATAAATACAAAAGAATTAAGTTTACCTTTAAGCCTTCCTATAAAACCTTTTTAAAATGCCTAAAAATAATGGCAAAAACCAAAAGTCTAAAGTTTATATTTACCACTCTTAAAAACCTTAAGGAAACTAGGTTCTATATGGCCGCCTATCTAATCATATTTACTTTTAAACTACTGGTAACTATAAAAACAAAAGGATATAAGATAACCTTTTAGCTCTATTATAAAACACTTTTGTGATGACCTAAAGTAATGAAAAAAACTAAATGACCAAAGTTTATATTTATTTATTTTTAAAAACTTTAGGTAAAATGGTTTTATAAGACCATCTTTATAAATCAGAAATCAATAAAACAAAAAGTATCTAAAAGGAACAGAAGGAATATCAGTTTTATTATACTCCCTTTATAAATCACTACTACACATAGGTAATTGGTAATATAAATTACCTTTATGTAGCCAAATTAATCCTAAAACCCATAACAGCACCCTCTAAATAACCTAGGAACCAAATTAATAAAACCTTGAGTGGTAATAATGTTACTTGGGTTTTACCCGATTAGCCACGAAACTTGCTTGATCTTTAAATTCACGGGTACTAAATTTCACGTTTATTAAATTAAAGATTTGGTTTTAAAATAATATGGTAAAATTCATAAAATCACAATACAATTACGTTTTAGAGTAATAAAATAAGTTAAATCGGTCCATAAATAACAAAGTTATAAGTTTTTGCTGATTTTCCAAAGTTCCCAATTTTTTTTCCGCGATATTGATATTATTGCCTTACCTAAAGGATTATTGTTTTGTAGAGTATTTATTATTATTAGCTTCCAAGTTAATATCCGGCAGGCGGGCGGCGTGGCGATTAAGGTTTACAAAAAACGACAGTTCTTTGTTTGAAAGCACAGTTATACAAAATATTACTTTCTGACAAAAGTACCGGGCACTAGCAGCCAAAAATCTGATATTTTTTAAAGAATAGGCAAGATTTTCTTGCAATTTTACCGAAATCGTTCAACTTCGGAAGTTTTTGGAAAAAAATACTAATTTGAATAAAAAAAAAGAAGAAACTTCAAGAAAAGCGTGTCACTGGCTTGATGAATTTTTTTCATAAAAATTGACGCCAGGTATTAGAACTGTCATTGGAGATTTGTTATTGTTTACTTTGTTTGAAAAAAGGACTATTATATTTAAAATAAATGGACCTATGACGGATCTGATACCTTCCTAGCCCATTAGCAGATTCCAAGTAAACTCCATGCTGTATCAGCCTGACAAACAGTTTTTGTAATTATCTAAGAAATGAGAGCTCCTATGAAGTTTTTTGAGAAATTATTGAGAAAAATACGTTCTACTATATTCCGGAAGTCGCATCCCAAGCAGCATTTGGACGTCATATTACGTTACCCATACGTTGCTTGCGATAAACGCGACGTTGGGTGCCGACGTCGTTTCGACCGCCTGACGACCCTCGTTTGCACCTAAATGGGGAATACAAATTCGGGTCGCTACGACATCAGCATCTGACCTTATAGGTAATAGAGTTTACCAATTAACAACGTAATTGTACGTTGGATTTCCGTCACTTAAATTTAGTCGCAAACAGGTTTCGTTTCCATTGCCTAGAATACATATAGTTTTTGCTAAAAAGAATTCCTGTCGAGTAACTAAAATTATACCTGATAAGTAAATATTTTACACTTATTATAACAAGTCTCATAAAAATGGGTGCATTTTACAAATGACAATTATAGTCATGCATGAAAGGGGGTATTAGAATATTAATAATTTATATTTTAAAGCAGGAATCCAACAAAAATTTTACAACGAAGGCATGTTTATTGATAAATGTGATTAAAATACTTTCAAAAAAAGCAAGCGCTCCTGAAATATGCAAGATTTACTAAAATATATATTTGTTAAATAGATCTAATTTTTATTATTATTTTTATTTTTGTAAAAAAAATATTTTGCTGCCTCACTAAACTCACATTTGTGAATAATTTTACAATTATTCTTTCATTTCTACTTAAAATTAGAAAAATAAAAAATATTTTATAATGGCCGACAGACGCTAACCTTTTTAGAATGGCGGATTACTGTGTCTGACTTAATGTGAACTAATAATATACCAATTAGGACTGGGTCTCCACTTTTGATTGTGAAAGATAACCAAAGAGTCGAAGTCCCACGTCCGGCAAACGTATTTCGTCCCATTAAATTCGGACGTTCGCCCCGCATGATTTTGCGTCGGCCTACCAAGGGATTGGAACTCAACGTCCGCTCTTTTTGTACTACAATAGGTAAAGCACACGGTCCCAAAGCGAACTACCCACCGAAATCATTGTTTTTTTTTATTTTTAGAAATGTTTGTTTTAATATCAAAAATGTAAGGGAAATAAAACCCATACCCCCCCCCGTGTGGGAAGAGGATGGGATATTATGGTTTCCAAAATCCAAAAAATATATAAAACTGCGTCATGTCCTGAAACGTAGCCGTCCTGACCAAAATATCTCTTGACCAAACAAATGCACTTGTTGATAGGTTATGGGTGTCTATAAATGACAGTAGGCTGTACATGTGACGCGTAGGCCATATGAACGGACGTCGAATAGGTCAAGTAAAAGTTACGGAAAATACACCAACCAAACTAAACGCTAGTTTAGGTCTGAGGTTAGGGTCTTCACCGGACGTACCCGACGCCGCCGTCGGTTGGTCGTTGGGCTGGTCAGAGTTTTTGTACGTCGAACAAACGAACGTAAGGCCGACGTTGGGAAATTAATGGTATATTGCGTTGCATTATTTGACGTCGCGAGATCGTTAAAAAACGGACGTATATTTGATAACGTCGGTTTTGATATGAATGCGACGTCGCGTAACGTATAATCAATCGTGCAACTTAAAATTCCACTAAATCCGACGTCGGTTCAGGTCACATTAGGTTGTAAGTCATATAAATGTTTCTTGGGATAGTGAGGCGATGCTCCGTTAAAAATTTATCAGCATATTTAAATTTCAAAAAACTGTCATTAGCATTAATGGATTTTGACCCAAATCTAATCAGCTCGTTATAGTGTCAAACACTATTTTACCTAAAAATTTCATAAAAATCGGTTTAGCGGTTTAGGAGCTATCGTGTTAGACACACACACACAGACAGATGTCACGCCGATATTGCTAAGATAGGTCCAGATATACCAAAAAAAAATTTCCGTCGAAAATAATACCTTCTCTAGCGGGCTAGGAAGGTAAAAATGAGTGGGAAAAAGTACCATTTATCTCACTTGGACGCTCCTGTACGCCAATATCAATGGATAGATTTTGATTTTTTTTACGATTTTGTATTATGCCCGAAAAGATCTTTCCAACGATACCTGGATATATCCTGGCCTACACTGCCGAGCAAAAACACAGTCAGGATTTTTGATATTTCACAGTCAAACAATCTCAGATAATATATTTTGAATAGAGTGTTACCTTAGAATGTGAGCTATCAAATTTACTTACGGTGTTTTTGCTTCTGACGGCAGTATAGGTATAAAGAGAACTAGTGGTTTGAAAAATATTAAAATTTGCAACAATAGTGTTACTTTTGAGAGTGTAATATCTTGTTCACTTAGGTTGACGGTATCCTGAACCGACTTCACGTAGCGATGCCAAAACCTAGAGACAACAAAGAAAGACCACCCTGTATACCGGAAAGCGTGCTTTTGAAGAAACAGAAACAGGCGGAGAAACGCAAACTGCGGGACGTTGAAATCGAAGAAGGCGACGACTACATTTTGGATTTGAAGAAAGAGTATACAGATATTCCAGAAGGTAAGTTATAATAAGTATACTGTCGTGCTTAATAAGAACAACGTATCCTGCACTTTACGATTTTTGATCTACGGCATTTTCTACTAGAAGAACTCAATGGTCGTATATACAACTGTTTTATCTGCCATATGCCAAAAACGTCATTTCTGTAGATACAGCGTTTTTATTAAAGATGGCAGCATATACTGCCGCTCCAAATTAAGTGAATCACAATTGCTAACTATTTGACTATTCATGGCTTAGAGGACACAACCAAAAAAAAAGAAACTATCAAGTTTTTGGCAATGTTTCGGAAAATATTTTTCCTTTTTCAAGCCTCCAAAGTCCGTTCAAAATGGATTGAGGCACGACTCTTCATAACTGGGAATAAATTTAAAGATATTTTTCAATTTTTAACAAAGTTTTTCTTTATTTTTTGTTGTTTGTTTTTCACCAAATAACGAAAAACTTTATTAAAAATTGAGAAATATCTTTAAATTTATTCCCAGTTATGAAGAGTCGTGCCGCAATCAAACGGACTTTGGAGACAATAGTTTGAGGCTTGAAAAAGGCAAAATATATTCCAAAACGTTGCCAAAAACTTGACAGTTTCTTTTTTTGCAACAATTGCTAACTTTGTTAATATTAATGATTTAGAACTAAAGAACAAGTATAGTCCTTGCAATACCCCAAGTCCCTTTGCTATCCTTTTTTATTTTTCTCCTATAAAGAAGACAGAAAATAGCATCGAAAATCGTTGTTGGCCCCAGATTGCAGTTGGCAGTTGCAAGCCTGTCTGTCTATCAAAGTTTAAATTGCCAATAAAAGTCAACTTTCAAAACAAAAAATTTTTGGCAAGTAGTCAAAATAGTAAAAAATGTGTTTATACGAAAATTCCACGCTTTTTTCGATCTTCAGTCCCATCTGTAATAACTACATAGCAAAATTTTAAGAAACACAGTATAGGTAATGACAAAAAGCAGAAACTAGTATAGTTTATGCAAAAAGTATAAAGACTTTGTGATGCCATTCAAAACAACTTCTTTAGAAAACTAATTAAAAAATTTTGTTAAACTATTGTTTAAAAAGATAAAACGCATTGTTAAAATTACATAATGCATTGCGAAAAACTAATTTTGGAAGACTGAGAAAATGAAACAGCTATTGATGTCGCTCCTCTCGTCATAACTGACGATGGCAGTTTATGAGATGAAGTTTTTTGGATGATGAGAATAAATTATTTTTGCATAGTTTGATTTTCAGTTTTTTGGTTGGTTTTTAATCCTATGAGCTGTTCTACTGCAACATTTTAAACTTAGTAATTAGTCATAGCCGCAATATAGCTATTTTTAGTTTAAATATTGTGTCTGAAATATATTTTTTAATTCACTCAGAAAGAATCTGTACAATACTGTTTTTGTTGAAATTCCCAAAGCCTTTCCACTTAAATCAGTTGAGAACTTTATTATACTAAAAAGTCGACCATAAAAAATGTTTATTTATTAAAAATTATAATTGCAAAGCTTAGCTTAACTCTAGCTCTAAATACATTGTAAAAAATAACATTTTTGAAAAAATTAAATAATCATTAATTTATCGTTTGTTCATGGTTTGTAGCTCTACGGTCAGTTGCACTGAAAATCTTCCAATGTAGAAACTTTGGCGGATGGGCACCCCAATTATTCATAAATTTTTCACTACATAAAATCATTTTGGGACAGAACCTTTTCTCAATAAACTATTCCAAATCAGAATCAGAATTTAAATAAAAAATAAGCGATAATCTTTCAAAGTCAGAAATTTCAAAACAATGGCAGTTTAAACACCGATCCACCACCCTTATTATAAAAGGTGGTGACCGAATCTATTAACATTAAGGTAACTGATAATTCGTTTCGCAGCATCCATTATGAGTTACCTTAGGAACCTGTGGTTTAAAACTGAATTAAGAATACACGTGCGTTTTGTTACCAGAATTACGGGGTGATTAAACAAAAGGTCTAGCCTTATTGCAAAGACTTATAGCATTATTAACACATTGACCACCATACTTTTGAGTTTTTAGGGAAAATAACTTATTTATATGGAACTTCAAATTCTAAATGAATCCTCCTGTGCTAATTCTTTCTAAAGCTAAAAATTATAATGATATTTTAAGTTCAAAGTACTCTTTGTTTGAAACTCGTAGACATTGATTGAGTAGAAACAAAATTTCGGACTTCCATTATCTTTATTTATTTTAAACACGACGTTTCGCTTAGTAAGTATCTCGAACCGTTTTCTTTCTTAGTGTAAACTAAACAATGTAGTCTATTTATAATACTATTTATACTACTTGGTGTGCAGTCAGGTGTGACAGGCCGCCCCCTATTTTAATCCTAAGACGCCTGTTTTCCTTAAGGAGTGGTTTCCACTTTTTTAGCCTGTTTGTGCTGCAAAAAGCGAAAAGGGACTAATTGTAAAGGAAAAGGGAATTTAAGAGACTTAAAAAAATCACCCTTTAGATAATGTTTTAAACGTACAGATTGAAAATAATAAATAAATCTTAAATAAAATATGAACTAACGTAAGTGTTTGAAAAACCCGTTAAAGAGCTATAATGCTTCTTGGACATTATCACTTTCAATATTGTGTATTTTAAAAACTGGTCATAAGAACTTTTGATGAGAAACGTTCAATCTAAAACACACTAACGCTTGTTTCTGATTAACACTTTTGACTAATATTTACTTAAAGACCCTGTAGATAATGTTTTAAAGGTATAGATTAAAAATAATAAACAAAACTGGTCATTAATTTGAGTTATGCCGATGAGAACTTTTGATGCGGAAGGTTTAATCTACAACATACATATATTTTCTTTGACAAAAGCTTGTTTTTTATTAAAACATGTAACTAATATTTACTTTTAAACACGCTGTAGATAATGTTTTAAAGGTACAGATTGAAAATAATAAATAAAACGTAAATATAATGTAATACTAACATTGCATATATGTTTGGAAAACCCATCTAAAAAGCTATTATGCTTCTTGGATATTATCACTTTCAATACCCTGTATTTCAAAAACTGGTCGTTAATTTGAGTTGGTCCCATGAGAACTTTTTATAAGAAAAGTTCACTCTACAACATACCAAAATTTCATGAAGTTTGACGAATTTCAGAATTCCCATAAGAGGTGTTGTGTTGCAAAATTTTTAAAAACCCTATTTTATCAAAAAATGTTGCTATTTTTGCTTGATTTTCATTTTGTTTGTTGTTTTCTTTTCAGATGAACGTTACGACATCATCCCCGAAATCTGGGAAGGTCACAATATCGCAGACTACATCGATCCCGATATTTTCGACAAACTGGAAGCATTGGAAAAGGAGGAAGAACTGCGCGAAGCAACGGGCATGTACGTCGTGCCTAAAATCGAACTGGATGAGACCATGCAAGAAATCAAGCGATTGGCCATGGAAATTAGGTAAAAACCGTTATTTTTAATTTTCTGATAGGGAAGAAAGTATTGTATTTGTGCAGAAATTACTTGTTCGAATTTTCAAAAATCCTTTCTGGCGTTTCCATAATAGATCTCATAGACCAGCGACAAAAAGTTGTCTCAAAAATTATGGAATCCGCTATAATTCAAGAATGCCTAAACCTCTATTAATGAAATTTTACATAAATATACAGGGTCATATTCTTAAGAGCCCTATAGTTTTTCAAGCCATTTCCAGTTTATCCAGGAAAGTTATCTGGAAAAGTGTTTCACAGAACGGTCGCGATATTGAAACTATTATTATTCAATCTGAATTCTACAGCTTGCGAAATAAAAAATTAATACAAACCAATTAAGCCGTCTTTGATATTTGTTCCATTTTGATGAATTAAAAGGGATTTTGATTGTATTACTCGATTAAGATGAAACATTTTTAAAAAATCAATTTTTTTTATATTAAGATTTTCCTAACCAAACTCAAAAATGCTCATTGTATTTTTTTTAACAGGCATAAAAAAGCTATACTCAAAGACGAAGCCAGAATCAACAAGCAAAGTAGGAAACCTGTTATGCCACGTACAGCTGGATCTAAGGTAAAATGTCACTTTTTTTTTCAATTCTAAACCTTTTTTTTAGGAAAGGTATTAACAAAAAAACAACGTTTTGTTCACATAAAAGACGGTTGTACTACAATATAAGCTACTATACTAAATAAAATGTATTTGTTTGTGGCGGTTTCATTTTACAATCAAAGTTTTAGTTAGGTATTATGCCACCACTTATTGAGAAAAAGTTTATCATAGAAAAATTAAAGACTACTAACTTACCAGTGGTTTAAAAAAAAACAAATATTTGTTTAAAAAAACTAAAACTTTTTATATGTTGTTTGGTATCTGACATGTTTGTGATGTCAGGTGAAAGAAAAAATAACATCAACACTTTGCAAGCCTGGTTGAAACACGAATTATATTACATTAATGGATTGAATTTGACCAAAGTGGAAAATCCAAAATGGACTCGCGCGTTCAGTTCTTGAGTTTGACAGTTTGTTCTCTGATTTAGAATTTTCAAGTGCTCGTAAACCGCTGTTTTTGTTTATTTGTGTTATTAGTAGTTTTTTTAAATTAAATTTGAGATCTGTCAAGGATTGTGCAGGGCCTTAAAATATTACTTTTTCCATTAGAGTCCGAGATTTCGAGATTTTCTTTCTTTTTTAACAAAAACCCAGTAAAAATAAAACTGAAAGTCTCCGCCATTTTGACAACGCCGCGATAAAAATCAAAGTATAGCGGTTTCTTTGAGCTGCCCATCGGGCTGCCTACCAGTGTCCCACCACGGTTTTGTTTGTCAAAATCTCTAGTTGTTCCAGAATGTCTGCCATATAAGCCAAGAAAAGAGGTGAGGTGTAGAGTTGAAAATTGGTATTTACTTTACTAGACCAAAAACCTAGACTTTACAGGTTGACGCAGGGAATTGATAGGGTGAGTGACAGGCGAGACCTGTAAACCTGGGGAGATCTGTAAAGTGAGTTTCCGGTTATGTCTTGTACATATTTTTTTGTTAAACCGGCCTAAAACACCACAAAGATATTCCATACTAAATATTAAGGTACTTATTAATTAATCAAAACATGCTTTATTGCCTAAGACTACAAAACTCTTATTGACAAAGCTTATGCTTAAATCTAACCTAAAAAAAACATAAAGGATTTAATAAAAAATAGAAAAATAAAATATGTCTTTTTAGTTGGTAAATATAAAAAATTTAGGTACTAATATTTTGTCAATAAAAACAAGAAATCAGTCAACAAATAGAAATTAAATAATAATAAAACTCAGTCAAAATACTTAGGCCTAAACAGTATCTAACAAATCACAGAAAATAAGACACAAAATTTTCAAAAGTTCAAAAAGAAATAATAACAATACAATAACAACTACTACATTACTCTAAAGCTAATAATTTATAACTCTCTCTATTAATTTATAACTCTCGGTACAAAAAATTGTACGAAAAGTGGTTGTTTTCCAATCGGTTTAAAAACAAATACATTTTTGTCTTTTTTGTTTAGTGAGGCTCAAATTAATGATATTAATGGCGCCCAGCGTTTAAAATGGCTATTTTCCTAACAAGTGCTGAAAATTGATTTTTTTCGCACGCAAATTACGTTGACAGAACGATGCGTAGCGATTTCTCAGAAACATTCAAGTTTAGAATTTCTACAAGCCTTAGAAACAATAGTTTTTCTACGAGCGTCAGGAAAACATAAAAAAATAAAATTATAGAAAAAATAAACCAAAAAATATCTACACCACATCACGCTATTTTTTTCCAAAATACAAGTGCTTTAACAAAAATTAATATCTTACCTTTACCCCATAGAATAGGCATTTTATAGGTAATATCAGAGAAACTTCAAATCTATACAGGTTTTATTTTTAAATTTGGCATTTTTGTGCGGAAAATTTTTTCCACACTAGTGCGGTAAAGTAGATTTTCTGCACTAAAAATACTGTGGAAAATAAAACATTTTAGCTAGTACAAAAATACATTTATAATAATAGGTGTTGTGTAATGGCAAGAGTAATCGTAATCTCATTGATAATTGGAGCCACAATACACCCACTGGTGGTCGCAGTGGACGGGATGCAATGCCCACTCACACATGAATCATCATCAGTGGTATTTGAGTCTTTTTTTTATTTCGTAGGTTAGAGATCGCTCAGTTGCCAAACTTCGCAAGAGCATGGAGACTTTGGGCGTAGACATGTCGGAAACGAAAGAGGCTAACTTCACGAGAACGAAACAACGCGCGCGTTCTGTTGGCCCTGTTGCCAAGAGGTCCAAGATGGACGTCGACAAGACACCGCTGGGTAGATCCAAGGGGCTGACCAAAGTGCCTAGAAACGAACAAGGCATCAAAGATATTGCGGTGAGTACAGGGTGGTGTCCCAAACTTTGGGGACGGTGGGGTAGTAGTAGTTGTCAATACCGTTATTTTTTTACCTTCCTAGCCCGCGTAGCAATGGCTAAAGAAGGTATTAGTATTATTAGTAAATTTTTTTTGAGATAACGCCGAAAATGTGTTTTTTGGGTGTATTTTGACCTATCTTAGCAATATCGCCGTGATGTCTATCTGTGTGTGTGTGTATGTCTGTCCGTAACACAATAGCTCCTAAAATAGTGATCGACACTCCATCGAGCTGATTTTTGACAATTAAAAAACTAATAAAATAAATGCAAAATTTTTAAAATCCTAAATAGTGGATCGAACAATTTTTTTTTAGATATCGAGCACACGTTTGGCCTACAACTGTGCAAAATTTGGTTTAAAGCTAATAACTAGTTTTAAAGTAATGACTTGAAACGTTGTTGAAAATGGGGCACCGGGAAAGTTCAGAAAAGCCCCAAAATTCATTTTTCTGATCTGGCCCAATTTTTCCAAGCTTTTTTAATATTCACTCGTGTATCGTGTATTTGGTCTATTATGACAAAATATTCGGATTTTCCTATAGCATCCATTTGTCTCTAATGTGGCTATATTCAACGAACGGCTAACGTGGCGTTTAAAATTATTAAATTAGATGGTTTTTGGTAGTGCCAAATTTAGGCCCGATAACTTTAACAATATTTGACAGTTTGAAATAGCCTTTTTGGCCCGGTTTTTGTCGACGCCAACGGTGCGGTTATTTGTCGTAATGTAATGTAAAGAAGCCCCAAAAAATTGTTGTTTCACTTTGTACCTGCAGTGTGCCGCTTTATATGTCTATAATAAAACACCTGCCGAGTTTTTCGGCCCCGAGCCAGCCCTGGGGATATCATACAATGCTGCTAAATCAACCATATTAAAATGGATGGAGAATAGCTTCCAACAATACTGGATAAATATACCAGAACTGGCTCACTCTAAAGAGTTCATTAAAGGACCTTGTAGAAACAGAGCCAGGAACATTATTGGACTTACCAGACAGGAGATACGTATAGTGACTGGTCTTTATACGGGTCACTGTCGACTGAGAGTACCCATGCACAGAATGGGACTAACAGAAGAGACCGAATGTAGACTCTGTATGGAGGATGACGAAACAGTCAGACATGTACTGTGCGAATGTCCGGCTATTGCACGTTTACGTCAGAATACTTTCGGTAAACCTCAGATCGACTCAGAAGATCTGAACAGTGTCTCACCCAAACTGATAGCCGGCCTTTTTGGAGGATTAGGCATACAGTGGTGAGAAACCACTCAAAAGTGAGCCACAATAGACCCACTGGTGGTCGCAGTGGAAGGGCTGCAAGGCCCACTCACATATGAATCATCATCATCATCATAATAAAACACCGAGACCTTTTAAAGGAGATATAAAATAGGTACTTACCTAATAAATAAAGATCCGAAACATAAAAGAGGATCTAAAATTATATTAAAATGTGCGCAAATATTGATTTAGTTGCAAAAACGGTAATTTGTTTTGTAAAAAGTCGGTCCCAATTTGTTTGACATTAAAACAGTCAAAATAACAACGAATAGAAAACGTCATATGCCTGCTAAATTAATATGTTCGTAACAACCAGACAATAGTATATATGTTCCTTTCTAATAAAATCTTTTAGAAGAAGACATAAATAAAAAGCAAGTAAAATAGTAAGCTAATGACTAATTAGTGCAGTGCCTCGTTTTGGGAATCAATACCAATAAAAAAATTACAGAAAGTGCGGGCCACTGTATGTACCCCTCTACTCCCTTCCCGCCCATCACGGTTTTGATGACGCGGTGCCACTTTAATACAACATCAAGTATATTAAAATCGAGATAATTAATAGGGGAGGATGGGGAAATATTTCTTTTTCTAAAGGAAAACTTTATTTGCAATTTTAATGCTTTGTTTGTGGTCAAATGTAAGTCTTTTTTTTTAAATTTTTCTTGTGTTAAACACGTAGTATAGAATGGAAATGTTTCATATTACCGCTTCGTTTTGACTATCGTGGGATAATAGGAAACATCGTAATGGGACAATAAGAATTATATTTTTTTCTGTTGCATATTAATTTGAATGATAATGTTACCTTCAAATTTGACTAAAGTGATTTAAATGTAAAACTGTAGAAATGGCAAGTTGCAGAAATATTAAATGGCAGCTAACGCAAATAGTCCACAGTACACCGGTCCATTTTTTAAGTGATAACTAACAGGCTGAATTCTCGTACTTAGCTTATTCGTCCAAGCCGCCTAACTTCTTTCTCTGCGAAAATTTTTAAAGTGATTCCTAACAGAATGCGCGGGCGCAGAAATCTTTTGAGCTTCGGACTGACTAAACCAAGCATATGATTTTGGGGACAATGTTGCCGTTTACTTTTAAACACATTGTTTAGGCAACAGAAAAAAAACACTCACTCTCAAATTAGCTCAAAATTATAAATTACGAGATGAAAAAAGTTCCATTAAAGAATTAGTAACCGGCTATTTTTTTTTGTAGCGTAAAAAATGTGTTTGAATGTTAAAGGCAATATTGTTCTACAAATCATATGCTTGGTTTGGTAAAGTTTGGCGTATCGGCCAAATAAAGCTATGTACGAAAATTTTGCCTGTTAGTAATCACTTAAAAAATAGACCGGTAGTAGTACAGTTGTGGAGGTTCTAATTAAATTGGTAACATGCCATCCACTTCTCCGAAGTGGATGACCTGCTGCTGAAGAAGTGAACTTGGTATGACCTTGGGGCTAAAAGAAGTGTGCAAGAAGCTGTCAGCAATGACGTAACAACCAGAGACTGTTGAAAGGCCCTATTGGTCAATGAGTTAGGTGCTAGCGAGAGAGTAGGTAAAATGGGGTGTTTTTTTTAGTAAGCTAGCTACTTTACTAGCTTCGCCTGGTCTAGGTAAGGCTTAGCTGTTGAAAGGCCCTATTGGGCAATGAGTTAGGTGCCAGCCAGTAAGATAGCCACTTTACTCGCTTAGCCTGAGCTAGGTAAGTCCTAATGTGAAAAAGGCCTTAGCTAGGTAATTGTTGGTTAAAAAATAAAATAATTTCTAAAAATATTTGTTTAAATTAATCGGGATAGCCTGTTATTTCCTCTGTGTGTTAAAAAAAATAAAATAATTTTTAAAAATAATTGCACGAGTATCTTATCGGATAACCTTAGTGACCCCACACACGTTCCTATTTTATCTAATACAGCTGGCTATTTATGCTGTACAGGATGTCTCAAAGTAAATAATTTTAAAATAAAAACTAAAAGTATGTTTTAATTATATATTTTTATTCATATGTATCATATAAGCCACACTCATCTCGACCATCAAATTTAAACATAATTGATTGAAGATGTTTTTTCACGTCATAGTTTGGATATATTTTCGTATATTCCAGCGCTGCCTCTGTTAATTTACGTTTCCATATTGTAGGTAATAATGGGTATAATGTTGGTAGTTTTTCCTCAATGATGTACCTGCATGAATCAAACCCAAAATATATCCATTCTGCTAACCATTTATAAATATTTTCATAACTTTTCTCTTCTAAAAGTTCTTCCAGTTCAAAGTCAATTTTAGTTGACCAATAATTATATTGAAAGTCCATCTTACTGTGTTCTAAATACCAATACCACGTCTCGTTGTTGTATTTCGGAAAATATTCCCTTGGTTTTTTCCTGGACTTGTATTTCTGCAAATATCACACAAATATGAAGCAATTTTGTTGCCTGTGCTTATTTTAACTATGTCTACTCTTCCACATTTATCACAGCGAAAATTATGATAAATTGGTGGTGGTTGGGAACATTTTCTCATTTCACACGCACAACCTATCGCTACGACAGACACAGTAAAACTGATTTATCTAAAATTGTAGATGTAGATAAAGGATTATTTCATCTATGCTAAAACTATTGAACCTACTCCGTTGGTTATTTTATAGTCAACCGTTAAACAGTGTAGATCATCAAAACTTAGTGTTTTTGTTTTCAACCAAATACAATGTTACCAACCTATGACTGGATTAAACCAAGAATAAAAAAACCCCGTTGCATCTATTGTACCAAAGGAAATCCACATCGACCTGCTGATTGGATTGTAACAAAACACAGCTCTTGTGAACAGAAGAAAAACGACGAAATTAAAAAATATATTCAACAAGGCTATTGTGGTTAAAAAGAAGTATCAAAGGTCAAAGGTTACTTTTATTTCAACCTATAAATAGAGGGATTTATAAGTTGAAACTCTTACTTTCAGAAAGAACGCTTTTAAAGATGGTTGAAAATAATAGTATTAATAAAGTGTGGGATGAGATCTCTGCGTCACCAGTTATTACAGAGGACTTTATTGGATGGTTTTGTGACCATGTGAACTGGGAAGTAATTTGTCGCAAACAAAGATTATCTGATATGTTTATGGCGACCTATATTAATAAGATGCATTGGCCCAATGTGTCTAGATATCAAAATTTAAGCGAAGCTTTTATGCATATGTTTAAAAGCAAACTCTATTGGCCTTTTCTTTGTCGTTATCAACGGATGTCTGAACATTTTATAAGAGAAAATGAATGGCGCATCGACTGGGAATACTTATTAAAGTATCAAACACATCTCTTTTTTGAAGAGATGCGTCAAAAACATATTAAACCCGAAGAGGGAAGAATTTATGAAGAGGAGCAAATGGAAGAGTCAACTAATATTCGAAATGGGAAGAAACAGTTAAATGGTGGTTCAAAGCTGTATAATAACCCATCAAATTTTAGAATATCATCAATGGGTTCATTTTAGTTATTTAGTAACTGCTATAAATAGAGGGTGGTTGTTCCCATTAAATATGTATTCTAAATGTAATTATATTTTAATGATGATCTATCTGCGTTAGATCATTTTAATATTTTTGCAACTTGCCATTTCTAAAGCTTCACATAGGTCACTTTTGTCAAAGAAGGTAACTTTACTAAGTACTAAAATCAGTCTGCAACAAAAAAGAATATATTTTTTATTCCCATATTACGATGATTTTCATTATCCCACGATACTCAAAACAAAAGGGTAATAACAAACATACTACTTGTTTTTGACAAGCAAAACAAAAAACAATACATAGAAAGTCTAACATTTGACAACAAACTTAAGTATTAAAACTAAAAACAAAACGTTTCCTTCAGACAAAAAGAATATTATCTGAAATGGTTTGCTTGTGAAAAATATGTTTAAAAAAGAGCACAAAAGTGCGAAAGCGTTATTAATATTGTAGTAGAAGAATTTCAAAATGCAAGAGTAGCAAAAAATATTTCGTATTACCCCTGTTTCTTATTCCCCCATCTTTCTCTGTGTCAAATAAATGGGTTCCGCTTATTGAGTTGTATAAGGCCCTGAAGACGTCGATGGTTCCGCTCTACACTGCTGTGACCTTTGCACCCAGCGCCACCAAATGGGGCGGAATGTAATAGAAGCTCACGCGCATACAATCGCGCACGTTCTACGTACGTCAAAATTCTTATGTTAACCCAGGGCTATCAAAACGGACGGACGGTTCATAAATATAGTGAAACCTCTCCTTGCGGACACCTCTATTCAGCGGACACTCCCTTTAGGCGGACAAATTTTTTGGAACCACGCTTTTCCCTATTTCTTTACATGTAAAATTCACTCATATAACCGGACGCGGACAACTTTTTTGGTTAAAAAATTTTAAAATCTCCCCTAACCGGACGCGAATCTCTGACAACGGGACGGAGCGCTGCACAACATGGGCATACATATTATGTAGTATGTTGGCAACATCGCACTCTGCAGCCGAGGAATTACCTCTTTCCGTTTTAATGCGGAGACTAAATACTTCTGTCGTATTTACAACATATTTTATCTGGCGGGGGCGGAACTGCTGTGTTTTATTTTTATTGTTCAATTGGGTAGTAATAGATCTTTTTGAAATGGTGCCTAGTAAAAAACTTCTTAGTTTACGTGAAAAAATGGAAGTTGTTAACGTTTCGGAGAAGGAACATCTATCAGCACGAAAGATCGCTGAAAAATTTAATATCGGAAAAATACAAGTAGCGGAAATTGTTAATAAATATAATATATTGAAATTTCAATTTCCTCTCATAAGCGGCAATGAATACACGAGTTTGTATTCATTGTAAGCGGACACCTCCAATAAGCGGACAAAATCGACGGAACCGTGAGTGTCCGCTTATGAGAGGTTTCACTGTATTTGATTTTTTTTTAAATAAAACCGGTTTTGAGATTGTTTTTACTTTGTTCTTGCAGAACAATTTTTTTCAAATGTATAGTAATCCTTAATTTTTTGAATTCAAAATAAGAAATGCCAAATTTGTAAGATTTTAACCTTTTAATCATCTTGAATCCTTACAAAAGTTTGGTAGAATATCGGGATGGTGTTTGAGAATATTTTACTGATTTTGCAGAAATCTGTAGTGCCATTTTGAAAATATGCTAAAAAAACGTCTGACCTCCCATAAGATCAAAAGTCAGCCCCCCGAGAACAGCTGATTTTTTCAGGGTCGTAGGCTCTATTTTTTTGTTGTCCTTAGTTAACCGTCCGTAAGTTTGCGGCGTTTCACGAAAGGTAGTAACGACACAAGACGCTAGCGCTACCAAGTCCACTTTCAATCGCTGGCTTCGCAAGCGCAGATCTACCAATATTATTTACCTCATGTCTTAGAATTGATGCATACAGGGTGATTTTCACTTGAATGATTCTAACCACATGAAAATAGAAAGTTTCAAAAACCTAACCTAACAAAACCTAATCAAATCTAACCGAACCAGTTGAACCAATAATTTTTTTCAAAAAAAAAACTTTCCTGACTTCCTGCCCGGGATCCTAGAGGATGTGAATCCGAACCGAACCAAACCGAACCTAACTAAACTGAACCAAACCTAACCTAACCAAACTAAACTACAACACGTACTGCTAATTAGGTTTAGTTGGGTAGGGTTAGGTTTGGATAGGTTCGGTTCGGTACGGTCCGGTTCGGATTCACATCCTCTAGCATCCCAGGTAGGAAGTCAGGAAAGTTTTTTTTTTGAAAAAAAATATTGGTTTAGTTTGCTTTGGTTCGGTTCGGTTAGATCTGATTAGGTTTCGTTAGGTTAGGTTTTTGAAACTTTCTATTTTCATGTGGTTAGAATCATTCAAGTGAAAATCACCCTGTACATCGATTCTAATACGAGGTAAATAATATTGGTAGATCTACGCATGCGAAGCCAGGGATTGGAAGTGGACTTGGTAGCGCTAGCGTCTTGTAGTAACGACATGTGTTGCGTTAGTCGTCGGCCGTTTTTGCCACGACCAAAAACTATCTATTATGCAGTCCCATTATTTTGATCTAATTGCACTTTGTTTTTATTATTCTTTTAGATGAAAAAGAAACTGGCTGCCATCGCTCACCGTGCAATTGCGAAGAAAGTGGGCAGAATGGGTCTTAAAGGTGAAGGAGATAGGTTCATCGGTACCAAGATGCCGAAGCATTTGTATTCCGGCAAAAGAGGAGTCGGTAAAACTGACAGAAGATAAACAGGAGGTACTTTTTAACGTAGAAATTGGTTATAAGTATTTGTTTTTGTACATATCTACTTATGTACTTTTTGAAAATAAGTTTATTCGGAAAAAATTTAAGAAAATCGACATTGTACACTCTTTTTTTTTTGTTTTTAGTTTACAAAATTTATAATATACAGGGTCGTTCGTAAATATAAAAACAGTCGGTTTCTTCTTAAACTATACAAAATATCATAAAAAGTTTAACACTAAAGTTGTAGGATTTTAGAATGCCCAATAAGAAGTTACCAACCTGACTTTATATTTTACCCTGTATACATAAAATTATTAGTGCGAAGTAGACATTTTGAAAATTCTACAACTTCTGTATTAAACTCTTTGATATCTTGTATTGATTAAGAAATAATTAAATGTTTCGATACTTTTCAACAAGCTTGTATATGATTTTTTGAAAAAAATGTAAGAGAAAAAATACCTAATTTTAAAAGTGTTAAAAAATCATTCATCTTTTCTCCTTAAGCGAGACGTTTGGCTACCCTGGTAGTAATATACTTTAAAAAGTGTTTTTAAGAAAAATATTGTATGGTTTGTTAAAGTTTAATAAAATTGGGTTATAAAATAAACTCATTGGTCATAATTTTTTTATTATTAAAACATAATTTTTAACTATAGGTAAGCTACCTTCTTAAAACTTATTTATTTACAATTAATGCTAAATTATGTACAATGTGTGGCTAACAGTTATTTTAAAACAAGTCAAAGTTGAATATTAAAGAAAAATAAAAATATATTTCTCAAACCGATTGGCAATTTTAATTAGACTTAAGGACTAAATTTTTGCAATTTTATTTAATAGACAAATATTTTTAAAGCAAGTTGATAAATAAATTTCCTAAAGTTTTTTCTTACATTTTAAACAGAATTTAGAAAACTCTTAGTAGCCCGATCAAATAATGAAGAACCTAAAAAAAAATAGGTGCATGCTGAATTTTTGTAGGCACCTCGCCACATAATCTCCGCCAAAATGATCCTTGAACTTTGCTTAATAGTAAGCCCCAAATGTTAAAAAAATCCGTTTTTTGCGATATGCTCAAAATCTAATAACTTTTTTAAAAAAAGTCAAGAAAGAAAAAATACGCAAAATTATTCGGTCTATACTATAAAGTAAGGAAAAAATCAAACCTTACATTTTACAAATATATTATATTTTAATAAAATGTTTTTTTTCTTTTGATTTTTTATCACCCTGTACGTAACTTGTTTTAAAATGTTAATAGTTGATAATATTAGGCTTAATCCTCACCTGTGCTAAGCATCATGTACTTTTTAGTTTAAAAATATATTTTTCAAAATCTCATTGGTGGTTGGGCTGTTATTGACCTATGTCCTAACCTTTACTTAAAGTTTAAACCAAGCTACCTACAGGGTAAGAAAACAAAAAGGCAATTTGCTAAAATATCTTTATTAAAATGTTAGGTTAGGTTTTTTCCTAATTTTATGGTATGGTTCAAAATGATTTATCATATTTTTTTTCTTGACTTTTTTTCGCAAAACCCACAATACTGATTTTTAGGACATTTGAAGCCTTATATCTCGCAAAGCTAAAGGGCGATTTTGACGGAGAATATGTGGGGACGTATCTCAGATGCTAAGGAATAAGTATATTTCACCTAATATGGCTGCGCTATATGTAAAGGCAATACTTTGCTATGTTAAAATCAATTGCATTTTGGGTAAAAAAATAATTATACCTTCAGCCACATTATAGTACCCAGGTTTTAAGACTTAGTACTTGGCAAGCTTTAGAAAGTACTGCTGCAACAGTCCTTGGGACCTATTTCTGGTAACATCCAGTAGGTACTTAAAAACTATAAATCAATGTAAGGAGATCCACATCTGACGTTGTAAAATTGATCACAGACTTGAAATTGCTCGTTGAAGAGAGTTCCGTTGGTGCAGAGGAAAGAAGCTTGCAGGTATTCATCGTTGGTGCACAAATGATATGCCTAAAAAATCATATTTTAGAGAAGATACGCAATAAAATCACCAAGTTATATACGGGGTGTGTTTTGAAAGATAACGGATGCTTTTTCAGGTATTAATTGTCCGTTTTTGAAGCACTTCGATTTGGTTAGCGATCGAAACATTTTTTTTTCATTTTTGTAACACGCGCCCCCTTTATTAATGGGGAACAATAGCGAAAGTCGGTCGAAGGAGACCTTGTTTTAAAGGTCTCTTGAATGTCTTTATAACCGTAATAAATTTTAAAAAGTTATAGATTTTTAAGTGAAAAAGGATATTTTCTTAGTTCTGAAAGTTTATGAGATTGTAACAAAGGAAAGCTTAAAATACAATCTGGCTGTTACTTACAAGCTGCAAAGCTTTGCCAGAGTTATCTGGACTGGTATTCTCATAAATTGGCTTAAAAACGTTACGTTTTGAAAACGCTAAGCGAAGCGCATAGCACCCTTCTCGCATGGCATTTGCGCTGACCGATCGAATTTGGTATTCACGTTGGTAAACGCGCCCTTGGGATGGAACTCGCTAAGCGTCCTTCAAAGTCTCGCCTTTTGTTTATGTTTTTTGACACTTGTGGCATACATTAGAGACTTTTTTCACCCCAGTTAGTTATTTTTGGTATTTTTTGATAAAAACAACGAAAATCTAGAGAAGGTGATGATTAGAAATTGTTTTAATGAGAAATATTGAGCTATCGGTGTCTTAACATGATTGTAATGCCCCCTACACTCCTAGCGTATAATAATAAAGGTTATATAGACGTAGGCCAAAATTTTCATCATCATATTCTAACAAATAAAATAAAGTTTTAGAAGAAAATTTAGTTAAAATTCTTTAATAATTCTTAAAGTTTAAATTGTTGAAAGCTTTGGCACCATCATGACCATTTCATTGTTCCAATTGAATACACTCGCTCATACTAGGGTGTTTCGAATAAGGCTCAAATGCTCGGGTACCTACTTTATAGGGTACCTTTATATAAGTGTAGAAAACTTGCCCATAAACAATTTTTAATTATTTATTTATCTGTACCACTTAAATGGATTCCAGCAGGGTGATAAACACAGTAAACATTTATTCGCAAACTCCTTAAAATCATTCATTTCTACCTTGAAGAATAAGAAAGGTAGCTATTTTGGTACCTTATTGTATATAGGCTGAAGGCTCTTTTAACCACTATAAATACAAAATTGGCCAAAAAATTAAAAACTGTGTGCATAATACTTTTTAATAGGTTTGAAATTTTTAAAAACGCCAAGCGATTTCCAGAAACAGATGCCAATGGTAGGTGTTTTTAAACACGGTTACCGTTTTAAAAAATGCTCAGTGCAGTCGTACGTTAATACCATTTTTGCACTTTCCCAAGCAGCATTTAGACGTCATATTACGTTACGCATACGTTGCTTGCGATAAACGCGACGTCGGGTGCCGACGTCGTTTCGACCGCCTGACGACCCTCGTTTGCACCTAAATGGGGAATACAAATTCGGGTCGCTACGACGTCAGCATCTGACCGTATACGTAATAGAGTTCACCAATTAACAACGTAATTGTACGTTGGATTTCCGTCACTTAAATTTAGTCGCAAACAGGTAAGTTGCGTTTGGTTTCGTTTCCATTGCCTAGAATATATATAGTTTTTGCTAAAAAGAATTCCTGTCAAGTAACTAAAATTATACCTGATAAGTAAATATTTTAAACTTATTAAACAAGCCTCATAAAAATGGTTGCATTTTACAAATGACAATTATAGTCATGCATGAAAGGCGGTATTCGAATATTAATAATTTATGTTTTAAAGCAGGAATCCAACTAAAATTTTACAACGAAGGCATGTTTATTGATAAATGTGATTAAAATACTTTCAAAAAAAGCAAGCGCTCCTGAAATATGCAAGATTTACTAAAATATATATATTTTTTAAATAGATCTAATTTTTATTATTATTTTATTTTTGTAAAAAAAAATGTTTTGCTGCTTCACTAAACTCAAAATTTGTTACTAATTTTGCAATCATTCCTTCATTTCTACTTAAAATTAGAAAAAGAAAAAATATTTTATAATGGCCGACAGACGCTAACCTTTTCAGAATGGCGGATTTCGGTGTCTGACTTAATGTGAACTAATAATATACCAATTCGGACCGGGTCTCCACTTTTGGTTGTGAAAGATAACCAAAGAGTGGAAGTCCGACGTCTGGCAAACGTATTTCGTCCCATTAAATTCGGATGTTCGCGCCGCATGTTTTTGCGTCGGCCTACCAACGGATTGGAACTCTAGGTTCGCAACTATATCTATCATATTAACCAAAATCTCGGTATAGAATTCAACGTCCGCTCTTTTTTGCCTACAATAGGTAAAGCCCACGGTCCCAAAGCTATCTACCGCGCTGTCAACTGTCAGGCAGTGACGAAATCATTGTTTTTTTTTTATATTTTTTTGTTTTTAGAAATGTTTGTTTTAATACCAAAAATCTAAGGGAAATAAAACCGATACCCCACCTGTGGGAAGAGGATAGGCTATTATGGTTTCCAAAATCCAAAAAAGATATAAAACTGCGTCATGTCCTGACATGTAGCTGTCCTGACCAAACAAATGCACTTTTTGTTAGGTTATGGGCGTCTATAAATGACAGTAGGCTGTACATGTGACGCGTAGGTCAAGTAAAAGTTGCGGAAAATACACCAACCAAACTAAACGCTAGTTTAGGCCTGAGGTTAGGGTCTTCACCGGAGGTACCCGACGCCGAAGTCTGTTGGTCGTTGGGCTGGTTAGAGTTTTTGTACGTCGAACAAACGAACGTAAGACCGACGTTGGGAAATCAATGGAATATTGCGTTGCAATATTTGACGTCGCGAGATCGTTAAAAAAACGGACGTATATTTAATAACGTCGGTTTTGATATAAATGTGACGTCGCTCAACGCATAATCAATCTTGCAACTTAATATTCCACTAAATCCGACGTCGGTGCAGGTCTGACTAGGTTGTAAGTCATATAAATGTTTCTTGGGTTTGGTCAGGTCCTTAGCGAATTTGACTTCATAAAACGGTGAGCGTCTTAAAAACGCTACGCGTTTTTAATTACGAGAATACCCGTCCTGATGTTCGTCAATTTGACACATTCGATTATGTTAATGTTTCTTACACCTATGTACAAATCAGAAGGAGTGATTATTTGGCTTACTTTAAGCCTAAACAACAGACTAATTTTTTCCACATACATACAGTAATCTATCATGTAAATAAATTTCATCTAATTTTTCAATTTTGAAGTCGCCGCGCTGCCAGATGCGTTTTTTCACTTTGTCAATCAGCCAGACTTGTTTTTAGTTATAGTGTATCATAACATCAGTTTATACGTTCAGTTTCAAGACTAAGAAAATAAGGGCAAAAATTATTCCAATTTTTGGATCTGCAAATTTTTAGCCAGATATATTTTCCACCACTTGAGATGAGCCAGATTGCTTTTTTAGAGCTAAGAAAATAAGCCGTATATCATTCCTTAACGTTTTGAACCCATCAGAAAATCATTACCAAACTGAAAAATTGTCGATTATTATCATTAACGGAACATACTTATTCTTATACACCGACTAAGAGAATAAGTTCCAATAAGTATTCACTGCCTCCCCTACTATATGTATACAGGGTGTCTCTAAAAGGTCTGTACAAAATCTTAGCACATATTCCTGAGGTCACAAAAAGTCGATTTAATGCTAATTACCTTAGTCCAAAATTGCTCCGTTTCAGAGATACAGGGTGGTGAATTTAAAAATTCCAAATCGATTTTATTAAAACATATCTCAACGCATTACTTTAAAAATTGGTACTAGGGGGTTTTTTGGGATGCGAAACCGAAATATGGACACTTTTTCACTGTGGCCGTCAGAGGGTGCTTCACAATGCTCATCTTATGGTTTAAAATCACCATAACTTTTTTCTCAGTGTATTTTTCAACTTTTTTTGTTGATAAAATAATTTTCTGAACTTTTTTAAGCAAAAAAGGTACTTTTAATAAAATCTGCTAGGGTGAGCCGTTTTCGAGATATTTCCGTTTTTAGTGTTCGATGCCGCAACGGAATATTGAAATTATTTTGGATCAAAAGATTTTGCTGCTACCTTTAAGGATTAAATTTAGTCAGTAAATCAGTTATTAATTTTTTTTTAACGTTTAGTCATTTTCGGTAGGTATCAGTCAATTTCTGGGATAATAGTTTCACTTGGTTCAATTAAAATAAAAAACACCCTGTATCTCTGAAACGGAGCAATTTCGAACTAAGGCCGCTCTAAATCGACTGACCTCATGAATATGTGCTAAGATTTTGTACATACCTTTTAGAGACACCCTGTATATATGGTTTTATTTAATTTTCTCAAAAACTGCTCAGGTTAATTAATATTTAAGTCACCCTATGAAGATGCCGTGTTTCTCAAAAGAAGTACAAATTAGCCTCTTAAAAGTTGATTTTCCTAAAATCAAGGAAAATGGACTAGTTTACTTGAACTTTTAAAGGTCAATGTTTACAATCGCCCGCAAACCACTGCTGTTTCTTTTATTTATTTTGGTTTTAATCTAATTAATCAGGTAAAAATAAATATGGCTTGCGAAGGTCGACATCCAAATTCAATAAAAAATTGGTTGTGATAATGGCGCTACAGGGTGTGTCTTTTACAGTGGCTATAACTTTTTTATTTATAAAAATTTTATTTTGGTGTAAATTTCTTTTTTATTTTCTTATTTCTTATGGAATGACCCTTTTGCTTGTTTATAATCTTTGTATTTTTTTATTTTGTTTGTTTTTTCAAAAACCCTCTGTAGCTTTAAAATGGCTTGCTATATCAAGATGCGGTTTTTGAAAATCGAGCCTCGCAAGTGAGAGTCAGTTTTTGTCCATCCTTTTTAGACACCCTGTATAGGCGAGATTTATTTATATTATGACCGTCCTACTCAAATTTGAGGCAAACACCCGGCAACTTAACATTGAATGATTGAATGTAAAATTTAGTACCCGTAAATTAAAATTCAAACAAGTTTTCGTGGCTAATCGGGTAAAAATACTCTGCCAATATATGGGCCCCTAAGCTCACACTAGGTACTATAGTTATAGTGTACGTGTGAGCTAATATAACTAAAAACTGAAATATATTTTATTCAACTCCAGACTAAATTACCTTTTGTTTGATACCACACAAGCCATGTTTTGACTTAAACTCAAATTTTTGAAATCTACCCCCACCCTTAAAAAAACCAAAAACTAAAATGTATTTTGTTAAACTCCGGACTCAATTACCTTTCGTTTGATATCACACACGCCATATTTTCACTTAAACTCTAATTTTTAAAATATACCCCCACCCTTTTTTTTAAATAAATTAAAATGTATTTTGTTCAACTGCAGACTTAATTACCTTTCGTTTGATATCACACACGTCATATTTTCACATAAACTCTAATTTTTGAAATCTACCCCCACCCTTTTATTTGGTTTGTGTTCGGTGGATTTTGTTCATTTTTAAATGGGACCATCTCGACGCAAGACCCAGCCTAGGTACCAAATTTCTTTAAAATCGGCCAAGCGGTTTTTGAGTTATGCGCGTTGGTCGTTACAGACAGACATACAGACAGACAGACAGACAGACAGACAGACAGACAGACAGACAGACAGACAGACATACAGACAGACAGACGGCGCAACAAAAAAGTTTCAAAATCATCTGAAACGCAAAGATATATAAAAACTTTTGAAATCGGAGCAACTTTTTTTTTCTCGAAAAAATTGGGATCACCATAGCTCACACTACTATAGTATAGTAGTATATGTGTGAGCTAAAAAATAAGATAAAAAATGTCGGAGGTTACGTGATGGATTCTTTCTTTCAATAGATACTTTCATCGATCGTACTTCGGTAGATGGCGCTTCTTGTTGGGTACATGGTTTTGTTTTCTCACTAGCAATTTAAGGTGAGAGATAAAGTCGTATACTTAATTTAGCAAGGGTGTCACATTGACCAAGACAAGACGCTAGCCCTACCAAGTCCACTTTCAATCCCTGATTTCGCATGCGCAGATTTAACAATATTATTTACCTCATGTATTAGAATAGATGTACAGGGTGATTTTCACTTGAATGATTCTAACCACATTAAAATAGAAAGTTTCAAAAAACTAACCTAACGAAACCTAATCAAATCTAACCGAACCGAACCAAACCAAACTAAACCAATATTTTTTTTTCGGGAACTGAACCAATAATTTTTTTCAAAAAAAAACTTTAGAGGATGTGAATCCGAACCGGACCGTATCGAACCGAACCTATCCAAACCTAACCATACCCAACTAAACCTAATTAGCAGTGTTGTAGTTTAGTTTGGTTAGGTTAGGTTAGGTTTGAAAGTTTAGTTAGGTTCGGTTTGGTTCGGTTCGGATTCACATCCTCTAGGATCCCGAGCAGGAAGTCAGGAAAGTTTTTTTTTTTTTGAAAAAAATTATTGGTTCAGTTTGCTTTGGTTCGGTTCGGTTAGATTTGATTAGGTTTCGGTAGGTTAGGTTTTGGAAACTTTCTATTTTCATGTGGTTAGAATCATTCAAGTGAAAATCACCCTGTATTCATCTATTCTAATACATGAGGTAAATAATATTGGTAGATCTGCGCATGCGAAGTCAGGGATTGAAAGTGGACTTGGTAGGGCTGGCGCCTTGTATTGACCAAGCAGTGTTCTGAGGAGTCCCATAAGGACGAAACACTCAACACTTATTAGGTGTCCATTAGACCTTGGACCCCCGTGAGGTTAAGCTTTCGAGCTACCCACGGAAAAATACTAGAGAAACAAAAAACCCTTATTTTTTTTAACCCGATTAGCTGTAATTTTAAACTTGCGCAATCTTGAATTTTTATAATTTTTTTAATATTTAAAAAATAACAATAGCTTTTTTAGTTCTTGAGCTATAAAGCACATTAAAACGACAATTATATTGTTGCTCTATTGCAAACAAATCATAACCTATACAATAGTTTTGTAAAGTTGATGTGGCAAAAATTAAAAGCAAAAATTTGTGAAAAAACATGGAAAAAATCGCAATAGATTAACGTATTTTTACGTTAGCATGAGATTTGACAGTTACGCAAGCGCACTTCGTCACACCGTCGTCAAGGTCACGTTAGGAGCTTACGTATTTACGTTAGCTTACGGCAGTCTGCGGGCACCTTAACGTTACCAAAGAATAGAATTGGTTGATTGACCGATCGAAAAATGAGGCCTAGACGATAATTTCCGCTTCCAGTACAAACGATTCTTTGCAAATATATTCCTACTGTAGTTGAAAAGACAAAAAACAAAATTGTAACTTCAAAAAACACAGTGCCGGCATTCTATATTCTCTGCTATTAGTAGACTTGTTATGGTAACGTAAAAACATTCAACTTAAACTCAAATTTGGAACAAAACGTAAAGCGCTTAACGTGCAGTTTTACGTAAAAATACGTAACACAACTTAAACTATCTATTATTATTGAAGTTATGGCGTCACACAGGCGCACTTCATAAACTTGACGCAAACACACGGATAATTAAGTGATCCATAATCAATCGATTTGTGGTAGTCTTTTTCTGTAAAACTTATTTAGCAAAAGTTATAAGTCAAAGTTTGTGAAAAAACATGAACAAAGCCGCCATTTTGGATTTATGACGTCACATCGGACCTTCTCCTCGTATTGGGTACTTTAAAAAAATCTTTCACAACTATTCCACGGGATACCATAGGCCTCTTAACTAATATTACTAAATGTTTAAAAGTTAATGACTGAGAAGGCCGTGACACTTTCATACCTGACATCCAGCTTCTACATCAGCAAAATACCCAAACTCTCTATTTTGACAGCTAAACCTCGTTCTGGGCACTTTTGAATGAGTGGGATACAAAGGCGGATCATGAGGCAGATGAAGGTCATGGTAACCGTCATAAGGCATGGATCCTGGAATTATCTGGTGTCTGCCATTTATTTTTACAACTAAAAATTTAAGTTCTCGGATTTTGAGCTTTAAACTTGTATTTTAAAATCTAAAATTGGTTAAAAATTAGCAAATTATACCCATTTGTAATGACGTCATTTTTGTTTATCTTTGTTTAGTATATTATAAACAGCGGTGACAATAAACTTTTAAAAAAAAGTAGTGTTTATGATTTAAATAGGTAGGTAATTGGTTATGTGAAGTATCCATCACTGTCAATCAAAAAACATTGATAGGCAAAAATATCTACGCCATACGTTTTTTTCTCACCTGGTGACGTCATTACAAATGCGTATAATTTAGACTATACGTGATATAGTATATTTTTGTGCTCTCACTAAAGTCTGCCATTTTGATGGCGCTATCGGGACGATCTTGAGAGATCCCAAGAGAGTGTTTCCCGGTGGTTTTCAAAACATTATGTGTACAAAAAGCCACAAAAGTATTTGAGTGATTCCACGAAAAGTGGGTATTTTGATGCCTCTACCATAAAATAAATAATAAAGGCCATGGAATTCAGTTCTGTTTTGGGCTGGATACACCCTTGGATGCAAGTTATAGTTATTTTATGTTGGTGTAAATAGGCCTTTCATTCATATGTTTTCGGAATATAGTAAAGCACATTTTTCTCAAAAATTTGGGTTATAACCAAAAACTTCGTAGGAGCTTTCGTTTCGGGGATATTTACCAAAACTGTTTTCTAGGTTGATATAGCATGGAGTTTACTTGGAGTGTGCTAATGGGCTAGGAAGGTATCAGATCAGTCGCAGCCCACGAGAAAGACCGGCCCGGGCGCGGAAAAATCACGTGACCGTAGGAGGCTCAAAAAAAACGCCTCCCGGCCAGCTGTCATTATAAAACATGTGTGTTTTCAGTTTTGGTATGTTGGTTTACGTCGATTTTTTTTAATTCAGGCATGAATTTTATGTGAATTTTATCAACTTTATTAAAATAACGCAGCCCACGAAAAAGCCAACAATGCCGCGAACGTGTAGTGTTGTTGGTTGTCGGTCCAACTAGGTATAAAAGTGAAACCGAAAAATTCCTAATGATTTAAGTATCTGAAAACGTCCAAAGTTTGCATCAAAAATTTTCCTAACGAGCAGGTTATGTGGTTTGATAAGTGTGTTGTAAATGGAGAGTGTTGAAAATGTTCCGAAATACCTAAGTAGACAAACTGTATCTACTGTTCGATTAGCTGATGTCGAGAGGCAACAACTGGAAACTGCAATACAAGAAACTCTTGAAACATAAGAAATCAAAAGTTTTATCAAATATTGAGGACAAGAAGTGGTAAAAGATAAGATTGATCGAGTAATAGACATCCTTAGTGACATTTTCGATAGTGAGAGTGAAAAATGTGTTCAATTGTCATTTCTTATTGAAAAGGTCACCTGAGAATCGAAGATATTGTGGATATACTTTAATGTTGGCTGTATCTTTGTTTATCCAGTCATCCAGTGCATACATGTTAATTTACAAAACTAAGGTAATATGTCTTCCGCACCCTCGCAATATTAAAAAACTGATTTGTAAAATATCGCTAACAGATAGTAATCTCTCCGGTAGTGTGCAATATTTATATATTTATCGGTTTCACAACGTTCTACGTTTTCCGATACCCAATCTCCACTCGTTTCTGTTTGCCCATAATTCATCATCTAGGCCTCTTATTCTTATTTCACTGTCTATTCCTTCTCTCCAGCTTCTCCTTGGCCGTCCTCGTTTTCTTCGGCCAGTTGGTTTCCATTGTAGTATTTGTTTAGGTAGTCTTTCGTCATTCATTCTTTGTACATGTCCGTACCACACCAGTTGTTTTGTTCTTATATCATCCACTAAAGTACGTTCACCTACTGTCATAATTTCTCTTATTCTTTGATTTGTAACTCTTTCTCTTTTTGATTTCCCTGCTGCTCTTCTCCAATAGTCCATCTCCGTAGCGGAAAGCATTTTTTCTGTTCTATCCTTGATTGGCCATACTTCTGAGCCGTATGTAATAATACTTTTTATAATGGTGTTATATATAAGCTTTTTGTTATGTTTTGATATACTTTGGTCCCAAATTATTCCATTTAATAAAGTTATTGCTTTTCTTCCTTGTACGTTTCGATCTTTTATAGCTTTGTCTAGTGTTCCGTCAGCTGTAATTTTTAGACCTAAGTATTTATACTCATCACAGGAGTGAATTCTGTTTCATTCCACCGATACACATATACTCTGTCTTATTGAGATTAACCTCTAGTCCCCACTTATTGTACTCTTCTATTAGTTTTCGTGTCATATATTCGAGGTCGTCATAATCCTGAGCCACTACTATCTGATCATCGGCGAAACATAAAGTATACAAGGTGGTTTCGTCCAACGGAATTCCCATGTTTTGGCATTTTCTCTTCCATACTTTAAGGACTTGTTCCAAGTATATCTTGAAGAGCGTAGGCGAGATACAGCAACCTTGTTTAAGACCTTTATTTACTTGAAAGCCTTTGGTTAGTTTTGCTTTTATTTTAACTTTTGCCTTACTATTGCGGTATAACTCTTGGATGGCCTTAATTAGTTGTACGCTTATGTTTGTGTTTTCCAACGCTTTCCAAAGTAGATTTAGTGGTATACTATCATATGCCTTCTGCAAATCCACGTAAAGCAGATGCAGCTCTTGACCGTATGCCATTTTCTTTTCAATAACTTGGGTTATACAAAAGAGATGATCTGAAGTCGATCTACCCGCCCTGAAACCAGCTTGTTCTTCTGCCTCCATGTCTTTATATTCGCTCTCTACTTTATTTCTTATTATTTTACCGTATATTCTGCTTAGCGTACTAGTCACAGATATACCTCTATAATTGTCACATATATCTTCCTTCCTTTTTTGTGTATTGTGGATATATATGACGTTTTCCACTCAGTTGGGACTACAGTTCCATTTAAATATTTTTGGAAAAGATTCCGTAATCTCCAAAACAGTTCTTCAGTGCCAGATTTAATAAGTTCGGCTGGGATATTTCCGGGTCCGGCAGATTTACCGCTTTTTAAGGTTGTGCACACGTTTTTGACCTCAGAGATTGTGAGGGGTACTGGAGATCCCATCGTTCTAATTATATTGTCTCTTGCGTCTTCCTTGAATTCTGCTCTATCTTCAGTTAAAAGTTTTTTAAAATGCTCATCCCATTCTTTGTCTGGTATTGGTGAAATGATATCTCTGCATGTTTCTTTTTTAATCGATCTTATAGTTTTCCAGCTTTCGGTACTTCTCCTACCTCCTAAGTAAGAATCTATTTTCTGACACTTTTGCGTCCACGAATGATTTTTCTTTTCACTGATCATTCTTCTCACCTTTGATTGCGCGATTTTGTATTCTTGTCTGCTTCTATCTGTCTTTTGGGATAAGTAGGTGTGATATAGTTTCCTTTTTTCCTCTATTTCTCTCTCAATCTCAGCATCCCACCAGTATGGTTTTCTTCTTTTAGAAGTTTCTTCCACTAATCCTAGTGCTTCTTTTGCAGCTTGGTGGATGCTTAATGTAATACATTCGTATTCCTCATCTGGGGTTTCACCTGAACTTGTATTAAGTTTTTCGATCAGTCTCTTTTTGTATAAGTTTTTTACGCTGTCATGTTCTAGGCTTAGTAGATTATATTTACAGTGATCAATTTCTTCAATCACTGTATCATCAAGATGTTGTTGATGCAGGCTTCGACCTTGATAAGGAAAGAGAATTTTGGACTCCAGAAAATTGTGTGCAATATTTAAAAAGTAAAAATTATTGACGACCAATACATTCAGTTTATTGAACGTGAAAACCATCTTACTTATTCACAAAATCACTTGTTTCTTTTGAATAAATTATTGTGAAATGTTTTATATTAAAAAATTTTCTTTGGATAACTCTAGCGAGTGTTTTTGTGGAGAAAAACTATTGTAAAATCTTGAAAAAAATGAGTTTAAGCGCATGTAATTTTTTTAAAAAAATTTTTATTAAAAAGCATAATGATTTAGTGTCTGCTAATAAATCTGTGAATAAGAACATAGACAAAGATGATGACACTCAAAGAAAAATTAAAAAACTTAAAGCTTAGGTTTGTTATGGCCAATTTTAATAGACTTGTATAGATTTGAAGTTACTAACGATATTATGTACCTAATATATGTAGGTACCTGAAGATATTAGAGTGCAAATTTTGTATAATTTTTTATGTTATAGATTTAGTTCTTTTATCCATAATAAACACATAAATCAGCAAAAGATTTTTTTCAATTTTTGCCTATAAAAGAACAAAAATTTTTTGTTAATTTATTTAAATTGCGTAAAAACATATAATATATTAAGCAATACAATAAGAATCCTGGGACTCCTAAGATCACGTGACCGCCGACTTAAACCCTATACCATTATTTTTGAGACAACTTTTTACAACTTTTTTTCGTTGGCCTATGCTATTTGTTATGGTACACAGCTGATAACTGTCAAAAAGTTATCTCAAAAATTATGGTATGGAGTTTATAACGCGCCATGGCCGGTCTTTATCGTTGGCTGCGCAGATCAGTATACAAATACAGTCGAACCTGAAAGGACAACCAAAACAGTTCGAGTTATGGAGAGTTCGAGTTATAGAAACTCGAGTTACATAGGTTAAAATACATGTAAAAAGTGCAGGGACCGCTTAAAAGGTTCGAGTTATAGAGGTTCGAGTTAGAGAGGTTCGACTGTAGTTACTTTTTGTTTTTAAACAATAAATCTTTTTCTTTACTCAAAAAATTTTGTTTTAATCATTTTCCAAAAAGTACTATTTTGCCGAAAATTAAACTTTTTAAAAGTAAGTTGTTTATTATGATCTTTAGATTAAAGCAAATTAATTTTTATTCAAGAGTGATAAAATACTCAGTTTCCGTTGAATCACCAATTTATATCGGGATATATGAATTCGGAGAATATTTCACTCAAATAAAATAAACTACATAATCAATTAATGCATTTTCATAAATAAATTATTCTACGTACCAGTTTGTCATTCTTGTAGACTGATATGTTTTACTTTCTATTAGGAAGTGCCACCCTTTCACCCATTTTATTTTACATAATTTTTATAATAATTGATGCTGCACCCAAACATATTTTGTTATTAGATTAGATAATAATTACTCGTTTTGGCCCGAAACAACTTATGGATACTGATGTGGTTTTTATTAATATTTTTATGTTATGAAATTTTTACATACATAGGTCAAGACGAAAAGAAAATTATTTTTGGTTCCTTTTTCGTAAATTTAAAAATACCTGCTTGAAAAAATTCGCTTTATTTTCGATTTTTTTACAACTATTTAAAAATAGCTTAGAAACAAATTAACATAACTATGGAAAAATTTGCCACGAAATGCCAAAATTGACAACGTGAAAATCAATAATAGCACAAACGAGATGAAACTTGATATAAATTATATTGCAGTCATTTTATTTTGCTATTTTTTAAACTAATCCATAATAATGCTTATTTTTTTACACCATCTAAAAATACACGTTTAAACCAAAAAGTATTGCTTTTTCAAAAAAATCTACTTGCAGAAATTGTAAAATGTAAAAATAAATATTTTGATTTTAAAATATTTTTAGGACATAAATGATAAATTGGTATGATTCCCACAAATTTTATTAAAAACAAAAACAAAAATGTGAAATATTAAAATTAAAAAGGAAAAAGCCGGGTTTTTCGGTATTTAACTTTTTTGATAGGAGGTCCAGTTTCGTTGAAAACCGTAAAAATATATACAACAAACTGATCCCCTAAAAGTTCACCCCATTCACCCTAATAACTCGGATCGAGTCTAATGAATTGTTCCTGTTGGCTGCGATATATTTTCTTTCCAAAAGTTATTTGCATCTCTATACAGACAGTGCGGACCTTAATAAACCCCCCTTCTAACTTTTGAACATAAAGAGATATTGATTTCTGGTAAAAAGTATTTTTAGTGGAATCTTTTTTTGGGGATATTTGAGCAAAGTGACAGTCATGTCAAAATAACCTAATGTCAAAAATTTGACATAGGTACTAATAAAATTTTTAAATTGAAATGATATACCTCTTTCAAAAGGTATTTTGATTGTCTATACAGGAAAAAGATATCGGTATTTTTGTTGGCGGTCGACTCTCAAATAGTTTTTTTTATTTATTTGTTTTATAATAAATTGAATTTTTATGCTTTTTACTTATGACAGAACCTAAAAATACGGTTAAAAATTTTAATAGGAAAGCGTGATGTGTACAAACTATTCTAAAATAATTTAATTTTTGTGTTAAATGGCTTTATAAAAATTTAGTAGACATACTTTGTTTTAGGCTGCATGGTAACTGTCATGTTTTCCTATTTAAATTATTTAACTTATTTTTAGGTTCTGACATTAGAAGCATAAAAATTCAATTTATGATAAAATAAGTCAATTTAAATTATTTTTTTTCCTTGATAAAAAATTAACTTTTTTAAGTCGACCGCGAAGAAAAATAATCATATCTCCTAGGAAACTAAACCGATTTTAAAAATGTACAATGTGTTGTATGGAGAATTAAAATACCTTTCGAAAGAGGTATTACATGCCCCCCTTCCAATTTAAAAATTTTGATGTTCTGTCAAATTTTTGACATTAGGTTACTTTGACATAACTGTCACTTAGCTCAAATATCCTCAAAAAAAGTCCCATTAAAAAAACTTTTTACCACAAATCTATATATCTTTCTGTTCAAAAGTTAGAAGGGAGGGGGTCTATTAAGGTCCGCACTGTATAACTGGTAAAAATAGAAGTTTTGATAACTTTTCAAATCTCCTATAACTGACTTTGTACTTACTTAAAATGTTAAACATAAAACACAGTAAAATTCCACTTTTAAAACAGTCTAATCCGGTCCATGCCATAATTGTTTCTTAAATCCTTGTTTTTTAAAAATTAACTTTAAACTCCCGCATACCATTCAAAATTTAATTCCTCGGTCAATACTAATTTGTAATCCTAACTTAAAATATTCTTTTTTTTAAACAACTTAATACATTTCGAGATATGTTTTTTAGGAAGCTGTGATCAAACAAAAACAAAAGAAAAATTCGAGCGCGGGTTTATATTTATGTGGCAGTGGTACTTTACCTATTTGTTGTTATTAGAGGAAGCTTGAACTGGGTCAAAACTAGAGGAATTTCAGAAAACATTCACTGATTGTTAGCTCCAATGGATCGGAAGGATCTACAGGGTGGAAAAAAATTATCGAAAATAATTTTAAAAAAAATTGCTTTCAACGGGGTTTAGAAATGTTAAACTATTATTCAAATATTATATCAAAAAAATAATTAAACCTTGTTTTAACTTGCGTATTTTATAGCTAAATCCATAGTGGTGTAGTGTAGTAGTAGTGAGTGGCAAAATATTTTTGTCCTCTAACTTCCAATATTTTTCTTTCAATTTCTAAAAACCCCGTATTGCTTGATAACACCACAAACTAGTACTAATTTCTGATAACACCAATAATTTTATTCCTAAACAGTTGTGTTTTAAATAATATTACTTGACTTGACTGCGAGATTAATGCAAGATTTTAGCAGCAGCTGAAAAATAATTTATTTTTTTGTAACTTTTAAACTTGATTTTTGCCCAATAAATGATAACTTTTACTTGACAAATAATATAAATTTGACAAAAAAAGTATGCTTGGTTGACTTATTTTTTAGCCCTCCCTAATTTTACTCAAAATAAGTTTGCACCAGATATTTTTAGTAATTAGTAATTTTTAGTTTTATCATTTTTAACAATTATTACACAAGCCCTATAGATATGCAACTCAACAAACTTAATAACAACAGCGAACAGATAGCTCTGCCGTATATTCATGTAGTTCCAGTGATGAACCGGCAGAGCCATCTTTCCGCTACTGTTAAGTTTCTTGGCTTGCATATCTATAGGGGTTGCTTTTAGGCAATTGTTGTTTTAGAAAAAAAACAAAACTCAATTCAAGTTTTTTAAATTTTTTATAATCAAAACCTAAAAAACGATTTTACCCAAATAACATTTTTGCCCAATAAATGATAACTTACTTGACAAATAATATAAATTTGACAAAAAAAGTATGCTTGGTTGACTTATTTTTTAGCCCTCCCTAATTTTACTCAAAATAAGTTTGCACCAGATACTTTTAGTAATTAGTAATTTTTAGTTTTAGTTTTATCATTTTTAACAATTATTACACAAGCCCTATAGATATGTAACTCAACAAACTTAATAACAACAGCGAACAGATAGCTCTGCCGTATATTCATGTAGTTCCAGTGATGAACCGGCAGAGCCATCTGTCCGCTACTGTTAAGTTTCTTGGCTTGCATATCTATAGGGGTTGCTTTTAGGCAATTGTTGTTTTATAAAAAAAACAAAACTCAATTCAAGTTTTTTTAATTTTTTATAATCAAAACCTAAAAAACGATTTTACCCAAATAACATTTTTGCCCAATAAATGATAACTTACTTGACAAATAATATAAATTTGACAAAAAAAGTATGCTTGGTTGACTTATTTTTTAGCCCTCCCTAATTTTACTCAAAATAAGTTTGCACCAGATATTTTTAGTAATTAGTAATTTTTAGTTTTATCATTTTTAACAATTATTACACAAGCCCTATAGATATGTAACTCAACAAACTTAATAACAACAGCGAACAGATGGCTCTGCCGTATATTCATGTAGTTCCAGTGATCAACCAGCAGAGCCATCTGGCAGCTGCTGTTAAGTTTGTTGGGTTGCATATCTATAGGGGTTGTGTAATCATTGCTTTTAGGCAATTGTTGTTTTATAAAAAAAACAAAACTCAATTCAAGTTTTTTAAATTTTTTATAATCAAAACCTAAAAAACGATTTTACCCAAATAACACTTTTTGGCGTTATCTGAAAAAAAATGTTTCGTCAAAAATAATACCTTCTCTAGCCATTGCTACGCGGGCTAGGAAGGTAAAAATAATTCAACCTTGTTTTAACTTGTTATTTTAGCTGTAGAGTAGTGTAAGGCCGTACCTAGAAAGGATCGAGGGGATCGATCCCTCCCCCCGTCCCGAAATTTTTAGGACTCAAAACTAAAAATGTTTAGTAGTAGAGATATGGGCAATTCGCATTTTTTTAGGCAGAATTGACTTAGATTTTTGCTTAAATAGCTGAATACATGCTTAAACTAAAAATTTGAGTAAGTATTCTGTTTTCTAAAAAAACTAAAATCTTAAGCTTATTTTATAGATAAATGCATGTAAAGGGAGTGGTCAAATATTTTTGTCCTCTTAATTTCACTTATGTCCTCAATATTTTTCTTTCAATTTCTAAAAACCCCATATTGCTTGATAACTCCACAAACTGTAGTACCAGTTTCTGATAACACCAATAATTTTATTTATAAACAGTTGTGTTTTAAATAATATTACTTGACTTAACTGCGAAATTAATGGAAGATTTGAGCAGCTGCTGAAAAATAATTTAATTTTTTTGAACTTGATTTTTGCCTAATAAATGATAGCTTTTGCTTGACAAATATAAATTTGACAAAAAAAGTATACTTGATTGACTTATTTTTTAGCCATCCATAAATAGGAAGGCGATTGGGATCATCAAAAAATTCATTCAAAATAAGTTTTAAAATTCAAAATCAATAAATGTAGACATTTAACTGCCAACGTTCCCATTTTGAGAACACTTTAAAAAAATTATTTTTAGAGGAATTCATTCCTAGTTTTTTAAAAATATTACCAGATATTTTTAGTAATTAGGCCATATGTTTGCTAGTTTAATGATAATTTTTACTTGTATCACTTTTAAGCAATGGCTTTTTAATAAAAAAAAAACAAAATTCACACTTCAAGTTTTTTACTTTTTTTTATAATCAAAACCTCAAAAACTATTTTGATTTTTTTATTAGTTTTTCAAATAATTTAGCTATTCAATGAACCTATTAGTAAATAGTTTTGCACTTAAATTCATTCTTTAGTTTTTGAGATAACCGTCTTTAATTCAGCATGTGCCAAAATGAGAGCAACAATTTTCTAATTAATTAAAGTAACGTAGTATTCACACATTGATTAGAAACTTCATATTCAACAAAAATATAGCTTTCCTAATACCCAGAGCAACCAGGTCTTATGAATTTTTCTTTAGCAAAATACAGATTATAAATTATATATCTTTTTTTAGGGCAGATTAGACACAAACCAAAAAATTATATAACTTCGGCGTTGGATAACATTTCTTGTAACCATTTTTATGATAACGAAAAATACTGTCAGAACTTTGGTTTTCGAGACATTAAAAAGAAAAGCAAAATTTAATTTTAAAACAGTATTTTTCCCAAATATGGACTATTTTTTTAAACTATCTTTTAATTGGGAACGTATTAGATCCGTTATACTTCGTTTATGTATTTTAATCTAAGATTACCATTAATATTGATAAAGTGACACAAGTGACAGGATGCAAATTTGTCAAAAAATGTTACATACTTTTTTGGTTGAGAGCGTTATTGAAAGGTTTGATGCACAGTATACTAAGTCTATGGTTTGATCAGGGCTATCAAAATGGACGGGCCACGATCCTCCACTTTGTTGACGTCACATCCGGGGCTGATTTTTTTTTTGATGGTCACGTTACTACACAGCTGATTGTCCTTAAAATATTGAAGTTGGAATGACGGTTCATGGATATTTTATTTTTTTTTAAATAAAGCCGTTTTTGAGATTGTTTTTACTTTATTCTGGCAGAACAATTTTTTTTAAATGTATAGTAAGCCCTAATTTTTCATAGCCGCTTTATTAGCTCACACAAAAATTAAGTTTAAAGCAGAAGCGAATGTGACAATCACATATGACAAAGTCAAATACATGTCAAATATAACAGTTGGCATGTGGTACATGGCGGGTAATTTGAATTCAAAATAAGGAATGCTAAATCTTGAAGATTTTAACCTTTTAATCATGTTGCTTCCTTACAAACCTTTGGTGGAATATCGGGATGGTGTCTGAGAATATTTCACTGAAATTTTGCGGAAATCTGTAGTGCCATTTTGAAAATATCATAAAAAAACGTCTGACCTTCCATAAGACTCAATGTAAAATTCAGCCCCGGGAGAACAGCTGATTTTTTCAGGGTCGTGGCCTCTATTTTTATGTTGGCCTTGGTTCATATTAATTCATTCATTATAAATATGCTGGAAATTTAAATTTTGTGCAATTAACAACACAAAACGCAAAATTTTCAAAGTTCTATTTCAAAATTTTCACTTAAAACCCAAGAATATCCTCAAAACTGCAAGTTCCGGAAGCAGTTTTTTTTAAACAGTGGTAATTTTTTTGTTAAGACGTCTATAATTAGATGGTGTAGAAAAAATAAACATCACTATGGAAAACTTTGCCAGAAAACAGTTTAAAAAATAGCAAAATGAAATTAAGTATTTCTTGGCAAATTTTTCCATAATGATGTTTATTATTTTTTAGACCATCTGAAAATAGACGTCTTTACGAAAAAACTTACTGTCCAGAACTTGTTCAATTTAAAGGTTCCTTTTTTTAGGTTTAAAATCAAAATAAAATGTAAACATAAATATTTTGATTTAAAGAAATTAAAATTTGTTATGGTACTCTGATATAAGGCTCGCGAGTTACCTATTATTATACAAAGGAATTCGATGTTCGTTATTTTTTAAACACCGTGTATAAAAACTGTTTTTTTTTTCTAATTGGTATAGGCATTGGCGTAGCTAGGGGGGGGCCAGGGGGGGCCTGGCCCCCCCTGAAGTCCCTAAGGCCCCCCCTAAGATATTTTAGGCCTCCTCTACCGACTACTAGTAAAAGAACATGACGCTGAAAATACATACTTTTCTATTATTATTCGGGAAATATTCAAATAAAATAGGTGCATTAAAATTTAAAATCATTCAGATGTTTACATTTCAGGAAAAAGCCCTTGTTTTGCGGAATTAGGCTTTTTCTCTTTAAATTATCGGTAACTTTTCTGCACTTATGCAATTTCCCGAAAATATTTTTTAAATTTAAACATAGTTATGCCTATTGAATATTTCATACATATTGACAAATCTTGTAAAATATTATAGAAGTGTAAGTTGAATTTCGCATTTAATAAAGACAGCGACCTTTGCCCCTCTGTTTCCGAAATCGGGTTGTAGATGTCGTAAGGTTATAAAAGACCTTTTTAAACTGTTTTTCTAAAATAAATATAATAATCTTTTTAGTTTTTTTGAGGTTAGCGTTTAGTATCTTATGGAAATTTTCCGATTTTGGTGACAATTTCATAACCATTTTCATATTAAGTTTTCCCACGTCGTTAAATGGAATAAATTCGTCGAGCAATACCGGAAAATTTTTAATATTAATACTTCTGCTCTAAGAGCCGAAATGACGGTTTTAAAGAATTGTATTTTTCCACCTATCCAAACCTCTACCAACTTTTTAAAGTTGCGAGTATTCTTCCAATTTCAAGTGCAACTTGCGAGAGGTCTTTCTCTGCCATGAGGAGAGTTTTTAATTGGCTTAAAACAACTATGACTCAAGAGAGACACTCAGGTTTGTCATTGTTATTCATAGAAAAAGATGTTGAGGTCGACTTAGACAGTGTGGTAGACGCTTTCAGTCAGCGACGTAGAAAACTTTCTTTGTAGAATTGCTGAATTACATACTTCCTGTGTATACATATAAATAAGTTGGTAAATGTATTATTAAATTTGTTATATTAAAATATTAGAACATTTAATGCGCGTATTTTTTTTTTATTCATTGCACACTTTGCACGACTCTTTAAAACCTATGTTTGCTTTTTGTTCAAGATAGACCGGGGCCACGGCCCCCCCTGAAAAGCAAGGCTAGCTACGCCAATGGGTATAGGTGTTTTTTTTCAGGAAAGGTCAACGCATGGCTCCCAATAAATGTATTGATACTGAAACTGAAGGCCGTGTGCAGGTTTTTAGCCTAGAAATATAGATACACCCACAAAAATAATATCTGAGAGATTACGATCTTATAACTCATGTAGGTACCTACATCTATAATATCTCAACCCATTAATTAAAGTTGAAAAAACAAAAGTACTATATTGGTATAATATTAGAGAACAAAAGCCAAACTTACGAGTACGCAGTATCTCGCTAACGTAATCTTTTAATAAAAAATTATAGTATCTCTATTGGAATCAAACAACTAGAGCATATGAATAAGTTAAATGGGTGCACCCTGGGGGGCGGCCCCCCAAGCCTAATTTTTTTAAAGCATTTATGACATATTTTATGAATAAAAAACAAAATTGCTTAACATTAATACGGCATTCTGGGGCCTCGCTTCCCCCCCTCCCCCAGGACATATGCCTGAGTCCGCCACTGAGGTAGTTAGCAGCTACTGGTAAAATCTAAAATACAAAATAATTTCTGTTTTATCCAAAAACTTTTTGGTTTTTACATGCTACCGTTATCGAGCAAAATAAAAAATCGCTAAGACTATTTTAAAATATTTATCAAATTACAAAAAAAATTTTTTTTTTCAATAAATACCAGAAATCTAAATGTTTTATTTTTTGTATTTTAAAATCGCCCAGCGGCGCATCGTACAAAAATCAGGGACAGGTAAAATTTTAACGACCTGTAAGTCGGTAAAGAAGCGTCTTTTTAAAAATTGTGAAGAGACAAAAAATTCGGGAATTACCTTGTAAATTGTTTTACCAATGTTTAGGAACTACTGTACCCCCAAGGACTATACAGTGTATAGTCCTTGCTGTACCCCTCGATCTTCTCTGGTATACAGGGCGTTCCAAATTAAGTGTCCACCATTGCTTTTTTATTTTTAAAGGTAGAAAAAAGTTTCAATTGTCAATCTAGTAGAATTTTTGATGCTCTTTGAAATACTTAAATCAAAAAAATTAGAGCATGGCTCTTTGGAGTTTTCGAATTTATTCAAGAACCATTAAAAAAAATCACTGAACACCCTGTATATTTTTATGATTTTTTCCGACAGCCCAGCAAACATCGACCTGCTGGTACTTTACTAATATTGTACTTTAACTGCTGGCATCGGCAACGATCTGCATTATTTTTATTATTTTTGTATTGTCTAATTTGCATATTATTTAAAAGTGCAAAAAATGCATCATTTTAGTACTTTATTTTTAATACAACTAAAAGTTATACTTTATTTTGAAGAATGCCAAGTGCAGCCAGCGTTAATGGCACAGAAACATTTTAATAGTATATTTACAGTTGCTTTTCAAGTACTTTATTTTAGTACAAAAAAAATCATATTTTACTGTGAAAATAAAATATTTACAAGAAAACGGCATAATAACATTTTGAAGAAGGCACTCTTAAAGTACATTTATTTTATTATTAAAAGTTTAAAAGTTTTACTGCAAAATTAATATAACAGTGAACAAATATTTTAAAAGTATTTTTAAACAGTTGCTTTTAAAGCACTTTATTTTAGTACAAAAAAAAAATATTTTACTGTAAAAATAAAATATTCACAAAAGCACTGACAAGTTAATGTTTGCTGGCCTTACCACTAGATGGCAAATACTAGTCAACATTTTACAGGTACACTGAAGAATGTCAAGCTTAAGAATGTGAATGATTTTATTTGTTGTTAAATTGGTGTGGAATGTTCCATAAGTTTTCTTGTAAAAAAAGGTAAAAAATGTAAAAAAAAAATCAGTTTTTTTTGTACTAAAAAAATACAGAAAATACATTGCGTTAAAAGTACGTGCTTTTGTGTACAAAAAGTAAAATGAAATGCATTGCTTTAAAAGAACAGTGTTTTTACAAGCTTTTATTTAGCTTCAGATGTTTTGTCTATCTAACTATCTATCAAATCTTGTGAAGCGTTTTTGACACACTTCCCATTATCCGATTTGGATGAAATTTGGTACACATATAGTGGTCCCATGACAATACAACATTAAGAAAAAAATATCCTCCCACCCCTACCCCCCCCCCCCTTCTATAGAAAAATGTGTTTTTGACACACTTCCCGTTATCCGATTTGGATCAAATTTGGTATACACATAGTGGTCCGATGATAATACAACAATAAGAAAAAAATATCCTCCCACCTCTACCCCCACCCCCTTCCATAGAAAAATTTGTTTTTGACACACTTCCCGTTATCCGATTTGGATGAAATTTGGTATACATATAGTGATCCGATGACAATACAATATTAAGAAAAAATATCCTCCCACCCCTACCCCACCCCCTTTTATAGAAAAATTAGTTTTTGACACACTTCCCATTATCCGATTTGGATGAAATTTGGTATACATATAGTGGTCTGATGACAATAAAACATTGAAAAAAATTAATTGGTAAAAAAATTTTTTTGAGTCACAAGCTTTTATAAAATGAACTAAAAATTAAAAAAATATTTTCTAACATTCTAATATTATCATAATAATAAAAGCGATGGCCGACTGATGGAAATTTTGACGATGTTAGCACGATCAATTAAATATCACTATTTGCAAGAATCAATCTAGCAGAAAAATGCAGAGGTACCAAACCCACCCAACCCGACCCAAGATACCCCAGCATTTCTCTGACATAGGTATGGCACTGGCATAACATTGCGGCACATCAAACATATCTTTAATGACCTGCTATGTTGAATATTCTTTAAGTGTTTAGATCACAAATTTAGATTAACTTATGCTTTGATTTGCGGCCATCGCTTTTATTATTATGATAATATTAGAATGTTAGAAAATTATTTTTTAATTTTTAGTGCATTTTATAAAAGTTTGTGACAAAAAAAAAAATTTTTTACCAATTTATTTGTATTAAAATATATACTTGCTGGCCTGATTCAGGCCGTTGCACAGAACGGCCGTTTTTCTAAATCAATACGAATTAAGTACTTCTTACGTAGTACTTTGCCGTTGTGGGCTGCATTGAAAGCCAGTGCTTAAAAAGTACTTTTTTTTTGGCACAGTTTAACGTGGTTTTATATATACTCATGTATAACCAGGGTTCTGTGAAGCATTTGTGGCTTCATTCCAATATTTGGTTAGTGTTTTTTGTACTTACACTCTTTTACAATAAAAATTAGTTCTATAACAAAAAGTGGAAGATCACTACTGAATCTCTATGGATTTTTAGCAAATATAATATATAATAGGTATAACCAAAGAGGAATATAATAATATAGTAAAAGTATATATTCCTCTATGGTATAACCGTTGTTTGATAGTAATCTCCTTCAAACAACGGAATAAAAATCTAAGCATAAAGAACTAAAACCCAAGGAAAAATATAATGCTACTTTGTTTTTACTTTGTACTCAGTACACTTTTGGAATAAAAAATTATTCTTTAATTAAAAAGAAAGCTGAGGATCACTACTGCTTCTGTAAAACAGTTTTTTTGATTTCTGCGATCTGTAAGCATTTTTTCAGATTATGTATAATATTATAACAACCTAAACATAAACTAGTTAGCAAAATCTTTCGATAAATAGTAGACTGCTTTAGCCCATTTTTTTTCTTACTTTTTTGGTTTCTGTTGTTAGTGGGATGTACAATTTTTTGTATTAAAAAGTCGAAGATCACTTCTGTGTCTATAAAAATTTTAAGGAAAACATATAATGACGTTGTTTTGTGGTTCATAAATAATGAAAATTAATATTACCGCATCCCAACACGTGATCCAGAGACAAAATAAATTTCTCTATGACGTGATTCCAACTAATAAAGGGTAGCAGGTCATGAAAAACACGGAAAATTAAAAACAAAAAATCTAATCTATTTTACCCTAGTAAAATTATTTCATACCTATTTTTTTGGAAGCAATTGAGTTCATATAACTAAAATACTAGTTAAACTATCAATTTTTTTATTTTATCATGCATTTTTATCAACTGATGATAACCCAACTTCAAAAAATACCTATTCAGTCATTTTTTTTCAAAGGCCTACAATTTAACTGTACCTCTACTTGAAATTCAGCTGTGTTATTATTACCCTATAAGGTAAGATAAATTTTTAAAAAATAATTAACAAAGTGTAATTACCTACTTCTCGTAAATTAAAATGTATTTATACCTATCCATATTTATTATTCAAATGACCAGAGAAAGTTTTCTTTAACCACTTAATAACTGGCAACGTGGCACAAGATAAACGCGAAAACACGATAATAAACATCTCCTGTTAAAAGTTTCATTTATTTGTAGAAAAATCAAAATAAATTTATACAGTTTGGTGTAGTTACTTTAATTGAGTTCTAGAATTAGGGGTAAGTCAAAGATTTGCAAAACATTTTTAGTTGCTCCAAAACAACATCAAAATATCGAGTTTATTTGTAGTGACGTGGGCAAATCACCTGTGGCTTGCAATGCGCGCAGTTGCCGAGCTTTCTAAAAAGTATTTGAAATGTATTTGGTGTTAATTTTCTAATATTGAAATTAAAGGAATATTTAAATTTTTTGATAAAATGAACAGTTGTTTGGTAATTTTTTATTTTAGGCCGTGAAGGATAGCAAGTCTGGCAAAATGGCAAAAACTCTCAAAAACGGAAAAGTAAAACCAAGCTCCAAAGAAAAGAAAATTTATAAAAAAGAATATCAAGAAGTACAAAAACAGCTTTACACGATAGTTCTTCCCACTCTAGGCGTCGTTGCTCTGTTTATTATGCTCTATGTCTACCTAAAAACGAGATCTAATTCTGTGAATTATAATATGGACTGATTGGTGTTGTACTATATTGTTAAAAAAAGATGTTTAATATTTTAAGTAAGAATATTTTATTATATAAAGGCTATAATTTTTAAATAAATATTTCTATTTTAATAAACAGTCACCAACGATTTTCTTTGTAAAAGGTTTCCAATTTTCACAGCTTGACAATAATGCATTTAACGAAAAATAATTCAGAATGCGCGAAGTAAATTTATACGGCTTCTACTTTCTTTCCATGACCAATCAACAAGAAATATTAGCGGCTAATTTTCAAAATGTAATTTTTTTAACTGCGCATGCGCTACTCTATTTATAGTTTCATAAAGGTTCAGTAGCGGGGGATATTTCAATCGGGAAAAAAATAATCATTTCCTACTGCGAGCGTAAAAATCGTTTTTACTCACACTGCGCAAGTTGAACTTTTCGCACGCCGTTCGTAAAATTGCCTTTCGCACGCCGTGCATAAAACAAAAAAAATATTTAAAATAAATTAGTGTGCGTAAAAGTATATTTTTTACGCGTGGTGTGCCCAAAAAGTACAGGGTGTTCCACATATAATCAAGTAAATGTGGATTTTGAAAACGATTTATAAAAAAAATGTGAAAAGCCTAGAATCAGCCGCAGCACATGCTGTATCGAAATAAAAAATATCTAAAGGGAATTTCAAAATATCGAGCAAAAACGAAAAATTGTTTTTTTTTTTTTAATTTAAATATTGCTCCTTTCCATATACGTAATATTCCTGTATATGCTCCTATCCTGTTCTGAATAAAATGTGGTATTTTTATATTTAGTATGACCAATCGACTTTTCTACGACGGTTATTTCTACTTTTTTTTAAAACCGTTTTCGTAATCTCTATACCTACTTATTGTAAAATACTTGTGACTGGGCGAGGTACACAGCCGAACACTTGGCGAACAGTCGTGGTCGGATCGGACGTGTATTTTAGGTAAAATTGTCTATTTTATAGGATCGTTTCTAGGATACGTTCGTTGACGTTAACCGCACTTGAGGAGAGCCCGAAATGTCATACAATGCGCATGTGCGCAGGCGAAATGTTCACCGCGATATGACTAAGCGAGTTAGGCGACCAGCAATACATCTCACTTATGGCACTTTTTTTTGGACCAAAACGTAAAGTAAGTGAAGTGATGGATCTAAGAACTGAAAGTTACCTTTTATAAAAATTTGAAATTTCTTAATTTGTAAAGATATAGGTTTTTTTAAGCCAAATAATACTGACAAACGTGGAATTTCGTACCCGTGAATTACAACAAGTTTCGTGGCTAATCGGGAAACAAGGAGTTTTTGTTTCCCTCATATTTTTCCGTGGGTAGCCTGAAAGCTTAACCTCACGGGGGTCCAAGATCTAGTGGACACCTAATAAGTGTTGACAGTTAACTGTGTCGTCCTTATGGGACTCCTCAGAACACTGCTGGTCAATGTGACAAATCTTGCGAAGTTAATTAGACGGTTTTGTCTCTAATCAAATGTAAATAGTGAGAAAACTATCGCAAGAAGAGCCATCTACCGAGATACGAGAGAAACAAAAGCAGGCGAAACACTGCTATACAATATTCAAATAAAAGAAAACAACTATAGTCCGTGACCTCCGACAGCTCTTTGTCTTTCAGGCCGGATCAACGCATATTGCATTTTTACCCGTCATGCGTCATCAAGACAGTGAGCGTCAATTAACGGAATTTTTAAGCCAAATAATACTAACAAACGTGGAATTTCGTACCCGTGAATTTAAAAATCAAACAAGTTTCGTGGCTAATCGGGCAAAAAGGAGTTTTTGAAACTCGGTTAAGCTTTCAGGCTACCCACGGAAAAATATGAGGGAAACAAAAACTCCTTTTTGCCCGATTAGCCACGAAACTTGTTTGATCATATAGGTTTTGTTATATTTTATCCAAAGAAAATTAAATAAATAGTCTTGTCACAAGAAATTTGTTCGGTTCGGTTTAAATTGGCAAGTCCAATGTTACTTAAAACCAATTTTTTTTAATTTTAAGTTGTCCTTTAGATACAACTCAAGTAAAAGAAATTTAATATTTTATTAATTTGTGAGAAAAAAAGTATACTAGAATTAACTAGAACAAGGTAGCGTCCTTAGACATTCTCACCAGTAGTTACTAAGACCTTAAAACTTTTAGACCGGGTTTAAGTATCAAGTCTATAGACTTGATACCGGCCGGTTTAAGTGCATTTTTTTAATACTCACAGGATAAATAACTGCAAAGATTAGGTTTACACTAATGTGCAATATGATAGTAAGCATTCCTCCGCAAGGGCGGATCCAGAGGTGCTTCTCGGGGGGGGGGGGGGTTCGGTTCGGTTCGGTTCGGGGGGGTGGGGGGGGGGGGGCACTTTAGGTGACATTCTCTGTTGGTAAAAAACGGTATATATTTTTTTAAGCAGCATTTTATTAAATTAGTCAGAACTAAAAAGTAATCTTACATATATCGTTACAAAATATTTTGTAAGTGTACGCTACAAATTCAGGATAATTTATTAATAAAAGTGGTTGTTATTTCGATGATAATAACAATAGACACTTTCATGCGCCGCAAGCAAAAATGTTGAATTTTTATTAGCAAAAACTTTACTTTTCACTCATTTTTTGTATGTTCAAAAAATTCGCGGGGGCGAGGCAAGTGCCCCTAGTGCCCCCCCCCCTTGATCCGCCACTGTTTCTTCGTGAGTTTCCTCTCATAAAGCTTCAAATTAACTTTAAAAATAAAGAAAAAAAAAATTAAAAAAAGTATAAAAAATATTTATTTTTAATACAATTTATATAAAGTTATTAAATTTTATTAATATAGTGTTAGTTTATACCTATTTATTTATTTGTTGTATAAATTTGAAGTTTAAGTATAGTTTTAAGTTGATTTAAGAAAAAATTATAGCAAATATGCTAAATAAAAGCTTAAAACAAAAAAAAAGAAAAAACCACATAAAAAATTTGTAATAAAATGTCATTTTTCGGAAATTTTGTCCGTGCAGTCGTAGAATTCCCATTGAAAATAGTCTCAAATTGTAGTACCACCCCTGTGGGGTGGTTTAAAGTTCGAAAAACAATAAAAAATACTCCCCGATTTATAAAAAACTTATATACAAAAATTTTAAAAGCTAAATAATACATAAATAACTCAAAACTATATCTATAGATGCATTACCGTATTAAATTCGTATCAATATTTAAATACTGTAAAAAACACAAGATATATTAGAATCCGTTTTCAATTACACATCCACCAAAACAATTGAACATCGGTTTTATTATCCCTAACTTGTCTAAAAAATTAACATGTAAAATATAGCGGAAACCTGACACTGACTTGCACCGTTTTAATTCGACATTTCTTAGTGACGTTCGGAGGTTTAAATATGGCTACCATTTTTAAATCAAAATATTATATTATCTTTATTTATTTCTAACCATTGTGAGGAAATAATGTTTTTGTTACAACAAAAAAAGATGACCCATATCGCAAGGTATTTATGAACAATTTATATAAATATTAAAAACTATTGCATTTATGGGAAAAAATAAGTTAAACCTTCAACCAAAATCTAGACTTGTAGACCTAGGATTGTAGCACTTAGCACTGTAGACCCTTTAGTAAATACTGGTGTCCATGTCTATGACTAAACCTCAAAAAATTCATTTCATATAGAAAAAACTAATTTAACAAAATCTTTATAAATTAAATTACTGCGCTGTGTGTTTTTTACTCAGTTTCTCACTAGGATATCTTATTTCAGGCATATTTTAACACATTTGATAGATTTTGTGTAAGTAATATGGCAAAAACTACCGCGTTACAGAAGCAACAAAAAAAAATGACCATTGCAACAAAAACTCCTTATAAAAAACGCAACTCACATATCGTACCCCCAAAACGAAAACGCACAAACAATTGTTGGAAAATCGCAAAAAACTTGTGCACTTACTATAACAAGCTGTGGCAATTTAAAAATATATTTTCTTCTTTTTTGTAATTTGAATTTTGACTTACTTCGACTACCTATCGATAGTGAGTGACAAACTGCATATTATTTTAAAAAGTAAAAATCCTAAAATTTCGAGATGTGTCACTTTCGTTCTAAAGGTCCGATATATCTTCCTATAGTTGATATCATAGATAAAGGATTTGCGGCGCGGTTCAGTGAGTTTTTAGTTGATATTGTATTAAAGTGACACCGCGTCATCAAAACCTTGATGGGCGGGAAGGGAGTAGAGGGGTACATACAGTGGCACGCACTTCCTTTAATTTATTTATTGATATTGATTCCCAAAATGAGGCACTGCACTAATTAGTCATTAGCTTACTATTTTACTTGCTTTTTATTGATGTCTTCTTCTAAACGATTTCATTAGAAAGGAACATATATACTCTTATCTGGTTGTTACGAACATATTGATTTAGCCGGGCTTTGACGTTTTCTACTCGTTGTTGTTTTGACTGTTTATGTCAAACAAATTACGACGGAGCTTTTTACAAAACAAATTACCGATTTTGCAACTAAATCAATATTTGCGCACATTTTAATATAATTTTGGATCCTCTTTTATGTTTCGGATCTTTATTTATTAGATAAGTACCTATTTGATCTCTCCTTTAAAAGGTCTTAGTGTTTTATCCTTCGAGCATTAAACCCCGAGCGGCACACTGCATGTACAAAGTAAAACACTAATTTTTTTAAGCCTTCTTTACTTAGATTTTGCCGCAAAATTTGGTTTACCATAGCTATGAGGCGGTGCCACTTTATACAATATCAACTATAGCTTTTGGTGACACATATTAGTTTAAAGTTTGACACGATCAGTTTACAATAATTTTTGCTAATAGAAAATCTTTTTTTCAGCAAAAATTTTGCTTTTGTTTCAAAAAAAGTGTAGTTACGGTTCATTCAACGAAAATTGATTCTAAAAACCTTGTTTGGTTGGTGGCGTATTCCAATAAATAAATTTATTTTTTTTCGCAAGTAGGAAAAATGTTGTACCGTTCTTGTTGCATGGACTGTGTGTGAAAAAGTATTATTTTCCGCTCTTGTTACGTAAATAACTATATTGAAAGCAAAAATAAACAGAATCATTAGAATTTATTGGTTTTTAACAAAATAAACTAGTTTTAAAGCTGAGAACATTCTTAAATTACAAAAAAAATTCAGCCTTGTGTTGCATTGAATGTTTTTGTAATGTGTTTTTTATTGAAAATGCGTTACGAAGATTAAAAAAGGGGTCAAATTTTTTTTTTTGCGTTGCGTAATTTATGAATGTTGTAGGTAAGTACCATGTAAACTCAGCATACCTAAGAAATAAAATGATGAACAAGACTTTATGTTTTTTGAAAAGAGTTTTATTAAACAAAATTTACATTTACATTTTTATTATATACAATGCTTTAAGCGCTGGTATCGAGAATACACAAGGCCGCTGATAAGTAGAGGAAAGGTACCAGATAAATACGGAAAACATTTTCTTTTAATAAATGGTTTTGCCTAAACTTTGTAGAAGTTTCTAGAAATATTTAAAAAAAAATTTTTTTTAATTTGGAAGAAGAAAACTTATTCCATATTTGGTTTCTTTCCTCTATGAAAACGGTCAATTATTGGCTAAAACATACAATATGGCAAAACAAGTATCAATATAAAAGTCTTTCGCTTTTTACCCGTCTAGTACTAACAGAGATTCTACAACAGCTAGAGAATGGATTGCACAAACAACTATAGGTGGAGACACCATACATGCGTTTGACATTACCATTAAAAGCTAAAATATTGACAAGAGAACGGATGGAGCGCGTTCAGATTGAAACAACCGGTGTGCGTCCGGTAAAGAGCGTTACCCCGGCCGGTGTGTGACGGTGCGTGGTCGGGTCGATTCTTCAATCTGAACGATTTTCATCTTGCAACTGATCATTTAATAACTGTCATATGTAATGGATTATATTTCCAAAGTGATATTTTTTCTTGTGCTTTTTGAAAAACGATCGAACGTTTTTGTTACACCACTCTTGGGTTTTCGTCCAACACCAAATTTATACAAAATGAAGTTATGAGAATGAGTACTAATTTGGTTATTCATTTCTACCCAGTAAGTACCTAGTCAAAATTTTAGCACTGATTTTAAGGCCGAAAAAAAAAATTAAAGCATAATAATAAACAATACACATATGTAGTAAAGGTTAGAAATTAAAGGATTGATCAAATGCGCAAGCGGGTTAAATTTAGTCGTCCTATCTCGAAGGGTGCGAAAGTGTGCATCCGGTAAAAATTCTCCAGCAATCTGAATGCCAGAGTAAAGTCTAACCAAATGCACACCGGATGCAATCTGAATGACCAGGACGCGCCCGGGCCACGACCGACGTACAATCTGAACGCGCTCATGGGCTCGTACTCGTATGCACCCCTACCAAACTAGCTATACTTTGATTTTATCGCAGCCTTGTCAAAATAGCGGAGACTGTTAGTTGTTGTTATTAGGGACATTTTGGGTCAGTTAAAATAACAGAAAATTTGACAGCTGTTACCGTTATTTTTCCTAAGATTAACGGTAACATTCAGGGCAAAAAAAAAGATATTTTGGATCACATAAAAATAACATAACAGAAATCAGGTGTTCCTGTGTCAAGTTAGTAGTTTTACATAACCTCAACTTGTTTGTTTATGTTTTTTTAGGAATTTCCTAAATTTTTAATTTGGTGTTCTGTGATTTTCATTAAAAAATGGATGAAAACATTAGGGCAGTATTAAATAGAAATAAAAAATGGTTGGTTAGAAATATAGCAATAACGGCGCAATAACATTAAAGGTCGTCCACCGTAAGTCCCGGGCACCGTTACCGTACATAACAAAAAAGGGACGAGAAGATGCTAATGCGCAGACTCAGTAATAACAAAAACGGTAACCAAGTGTAAAATACGCGACCCAAAATGTCGCTATTTTGTTGGAAAAGAAAGAAAATCCTTGACTTTTGACAAATTTATTTAAAAAAACTGGTAAAAACAAATAAACAAAAACAGCGGTTGATAAGCACTTGACATTTCTATTGTGTTCTGTTCCAGAGTATTTGTCCTTCTAGGACAGTTAGCCGACACCGTGGGCTTCCAGAAAGGCTGGTCTTGTAACCACTTGGGGCCCTTACTTTATCCTTCTGTTTAGCTTGTTTCTATCTATCTTCCAATTCTCCCTCTCGTTCTTTTTAAATCTTGGTAGATCCGTTTTTTAGTTTGTGTGAAGGTACCTATATGCCACGGTGGATAGAATAGACCGGTGTTCGGACCTTACATATATATGTCAAATTTTTCACGTCACTAGTGGTCCAGGTGATTTTTGTAAACAAAAGTTAGATATGATATAAAACAACGGAACAACTAATATTTTTTGAAAACGAAGGCAATTTATTTATTTATTAACACCATTTGGTAAGTGGCGCCTCATACCATATTCTTCAATTTTTTTACAAAAAATGGTTTCTCTTAACCATGTCATTTTATTCTTAATTTCTCAGTCACCACGGCTGCAATTCGTTACTCCATTGAAAGTATTGCTACTTGTTTTAAGTCAGTGTTTCGCAAATTCCTTATAGTTTTATTTATAGTATATTATTTTAAACTTTTTTACTGATAAAGTTTGTTTTTTTTCAGGCAGAAAAAGGCGTTCTTCCATCTTGAAGCTAATGTAACTAGACAATGTAATCTAACGCCAAAAGCAAAGCATCTGTACCGGAGGGTTATAGAGGACAGTATAAAATTGCATATAATGAGCTACCATGCGAAGTCCTCTCAGAAAAGATTGCAGTTCGCAGGGAATGTGGCAACTCATTACAAAGAGATAATGGAAGAAATTAATGATCCAATTTACACCTTTATAATGTGTCAGGTCAGAGTACAAAAACAGAAACCAAAGGCTAGAAGATTTACTTTAAGCGAAAAGATTTTATGCTGAAGTATTTTAAAATCTAGCAGTAAAGCATATTAAAATATTAAATATGTTTGCATTACCAAGTAAAAATACAGTAGTCAAATTATTGACCAGGTCACCTATTTCTGCTGGGGTTGACAATGCCCTCACTAAAAGTTTGAAAAGTTCTGTTTTAAAACTAACACTAAATAATAGAAATGCGCTTTTAGCATTTGACGAAATTTATTTAAGTGTTAGGGTAGAATATAATAAAAAAAGACGATAAGATTATTGCCATTGAAAACTTAGAACAGAGAGGAAGAAAACCAAAAGTAGCTGACTATGCCAATGTATTTTTAGTAAAAGGTGTTTATGAACAGTGGAAGCAACCACTGTGTTACACCTTTACCAATGGCCCACTAAAACAAACAGATTTGAAACACTTCATAAAATATGTCGTCATGAAATGTGATGAAGTTGGGCTTAATATTGTGGCAACAGTATGCGACCAAACCTCAGCCAATGTTAAAGCCGTTAAAGAATTAATTAGAGAAACCCAAGATATGTATAAAAGGCAAAACAAAGAATACAGAGGAGTAGGGTTTGAGATAAATAATAAAGAAATTGTTCCTCTTTTTGATGGGCCTCATTTAATTAAGGGAATGAGGAACAATTTATTAAACAAAGACCTAAAGTTTTCCATCAATAATGAAAAGAAAGTGGCCAAGTGGAACCATATAGAACAACTTTATATGTTGGACACTCAAGATGGTAATAGCTTATGTAACAAACTTTGACAAATAAATTTCAGCTGGTCCATCGGAAGAGTCCTAATCTTTTACAAGATACAGCAATCCAGCCAGACATTCCTACTACAGCCATTATCACATCTCCAAAACGGGCTATATTAACACCATTTGGTAAGTGGCACCCCATACCATATTCTTCAATTTTTTAACAAAAAATGGTTTCTCCAAACCATGTCATTGCATTATTCTTTATTTCTCAGTCACCACGGCTGCCATTCGGTGCTCCATTGAAAGTATTGCTACCTGTTTTAAGTCAGTGTTTCGCAAATTCCTTATAGTTTTATTTATAGTATATTATTTTAAACTTTTTTACTGATAAAGTTTGTTTTTTTCAGGCAGAAAAAGGCGTTCTTCCATCTTGAAGCTAATGTAACTAGACAATGTAATCTAACGCCAAAAGCAAAGCATCTGTACCGGAGGGTTATAGAGGACAGTATAAAATTGCATATAATGAGCTACCGTGCGAAGTCCTCTCAGAAAAGATTGCAGTTCGCAGGGAATGTGGCAACTCATTACAAAGAGATAATGGAAGAAGTTAATGATCCAATTTACACCTTTATAATGTGTCAGGTCAGAGTACAAAAACAGAAAACAAAGGCTAGAAGATTTACTTTAAGCGAAAAGATTTTATGCTTAAGTATTTTAAAATCTAACAGTAAAGCATATTAAAATATTAAAAATGTTTGCATTACCAAGTAAAAATACAGTAGTCAAATTATTGACCAGGTCACCTATTTCTGCTGGGGTTGACAATGCCCTCACTAAAAGTTTGAAAAGTTCTGTTTTAAAACTAACACTAAATAATAGAAATGCGCTTTTAGCATTTGACGAAATTTATTTAAGTGTTAGGGTAGAATATAATAAAAAAAGACGATAAGATTATTGCCATTGAAGACTTAGAACAGAGAGGAAGAAAACCAAAAGTAGCTGACTATGCCAATGTATTTTTAGTAAAAGTTGTTTATGAACAGTGGAAGCAACCACTGTGTTACACCTTTACCAATGGCCCACTAAAACAAACAGATTTGAAACACTTCATAAAATATGTCGTCATGAAATGTGATGAAGTTGGGCTTAATATTGTGGCAACAGTATGCGACCAAACCTCAGCCAATGTTAAAGCCGTTAAAGAATTAATTAGAGAAACCCAAGATATGTATAAAAGGCAAAACAAAGAATACAGAGGAGTGGGGTTTGAGATAAATAATAAAGAAATTGTTCCTCTTTTTGATGGGCCTCATTTAATTAAGGGAATGAGGAACAATTTATTAAACAAAGACTCAAATTTTTCCATCAATAATGAACAGAAAGTGGCCAAGTGGAACCATATAGAACAACTTTATATGTTGGACACTCAAAATGGTAATAGCTTATGTAACAAACTTTGGCAAATAAATTTCAGCTGGTCCATCGGAAGAGTCCCAATCTTTTACAAGATACAGCAATCCAGCCATACATTCCTACTACAGCCATTATCACATCTCCAAAACGGGCTATATTAACACCATTTGGTAAGTGGCACCCCATACCATATTCTTCAATTTTTTAACAAAAAATGGTTTCTCCAAACCATGTCATGTCATTGCATTATTCTTTATTTCTCAGTCACCACGGCTGCCATTCGGTGCTCCATTGAAAGTATTGCTACCTGTTTTAAGTCAGTGTTTCGCAAATTCCTTATAGTTTTATTTATAGTATATTATTTTAAACTTTTTTACTGATAAAGTTTGTTTTTTTCAGGCAGAAAAAGGCGTTCTTCCATCTTGAAGCTAATGTAACTAGACAATGCAATCTAACGCCAAAAGCAAAGCATCTGTACCGGAGGGTTATAGAGGACAGTATAAAATTGCATATAATGAGCTACCGTGCGAAGTCCTCTCAGAAAAGATTGCAGTTCGCAGGGAATGTGGCAACTCATTACAAAGAGATAATGGAAGAAGTTAATGATCCAATTTACACCTTTATAATGTGTCAGGTCAGAGTACAAAAACAGAAACCAAAGGCTAGAAGATTTACTTTAAGCGAAAAGATTTTATGCTTAAGTATTTTAAAATCTAGCAGTAAAGCATATTAAAATATTAAAAATGTTTGCATTACTAAGTAAAAATACAGTAGTCAAATTATTGACCAGGTCACCTATTTCTACTGGGGTTGACAATGCCCTCACTAAAAGTTTGAAAAGTTCTGTTTTAAAACTAACACTAAATAATAGAAATGCGCTTTTAGCATTTGACGAAATTTATTTAAGTGTTAGGGTAGAATATAATCAAAAAGACGATAAGATTACTGCCATTGAAGACTTAGAACAGAGAGGAAGAAAACCAAAAGTAGCTGACTATGCCAATGTATTTTTAGTAAAAGGTGTTTATGAACAGTGGAAGCAACCACTGTGTTACACCTTTACCAATGGCCCACTAAAACAAACAGATTTGAAACACTTCATAAAAGATATCGTCATGAAATGTGATGAAGTTGGGCTTAATATTGTGGCAACAGTATGCGACCAAGGCTCAGCCAGTGTTAAAGCCGTTAAAGAATTAATTCAAGAAACCCAAGATATGTATAAAAGGCAAGACAAAGAATACAGAGGAGTGGGGTTTGAGATAAATAATAAAGAAATTGTTCCTGTTTTTGATGGGCCTCATTTAATTAAGGGAATGAGGAACAATTTATTAAACAAAGACATACATTTTTCCATCAATAATGAAAAGTTGAGATAAATAATAAAGAAATTGTTCCTGTTTTTGATGGGCCTCATTTAATTAAGGGAATGAGGAACAATTTATTAAACAAAGATAGATAGATATGGTAATAGCTTATATAACACACTCACTGACAGCCATGTTATAAGAGGAAAAATTGCAAAAATGAAAGTAAAGAATTGTACTCAAGTCTTCAGCAATCAAGTCGGCTCATTAGTAAAGAAATGCATAGCATGGAGTGAGTACTACTTCATTATATTAAAAGTCACCTTTTATTCAAATTCAAACTAAGAAATAAGTCAAGGATAACTGTTTGGCTTGTTAACAAATTTTTTTTTTATTAGCAGTGTTTTAAATATTTACGTTTCAAATAATTTTATTTTGTGGAGTGCATTTTTACTAATTATAACTTTTTTATTTTCAGAAAAGGATGGAATCAACCTAGATGATGGAGCAGCTGACACAACAGATATTATTTTATTTTTCGACAAACTTTTTGTTAGTGTTAATTCAAATTGTAGAATTGCGCCTCCAGGAAAGCCTGTTAAAGGAAGATTTAAAAAAATTCGTCTTATTTGGAATTTTGGGCAGAAGCGATAACTACCCTCAAAACAATGCGTTTTTACTCCACTCGGCAAGAAAAGTTTATATCAGTTCCAACCATTGGTAATTTTATTTATACTGTAAAAAATTTAATTTAAGTGATGGAAAGGGAGGGTATCTTATGATAAGATCGTTTCAACAAGATATTAGAAGCTATGCAGTAAACCCTACTGCAACCCATTTTATTTATTCATTTATCAAAACATTCTCCAGGGTCGGTTCGGTTCGGTGAAGACGACTTTTGTAAAGAGGGCCTTGATAATTTTTACACTTCTATTTTCTGTAAATATCATATTTTATGCATTTAGGAACCTTCCTAAGTAAAAAAAAACAACACTTTTTATACAAATGTAGTCTAATTTGGCTTAGGATAAGTTCATTTAAGTTATTCTTATGTTATTTCTGAGGCTGACCTGACGTTACCTTAAATCCAAACCGTAAATTCTATTTAACCTTAAGCAAAGTTTTTTAAATAAATGTTCAGCTGTTTCCGAGTTATCCAGAAATTACGACTATAATAAACTGACGAGTTTGTGCGATTTTCTAATATACACTAATTTAAAGACTTGGAAACGATTTTATTTAAATAATATGTTCTAACAAGACCTGTATAATAATATGTCAAATAACATATCCAGAGGGTGTCTCCTTTGTTTATCTAAATTATACCTACTATAATAACTAGTCAAAGTTCGACAATACCTGGCAAAGTCGAATTTATAAATCGGGGATTAAAAACTCCTCTAAAAATTTTGTATTAAACTTTTTTTGATATCTTGTATATTTTAGCCAGAAATCGCACCTAACTAAAAAAAACATACTTCTAAACAAAACTAGGGACATTTTGGAACACTTAGAAAACTTTATCAGCCATTATAGTAGCATTTGATTCAATTAATTGCTCTAATTTGTAAATAATAGTCACACGTTTTCTTTTGGCGTCGTGGCCAACCATTCTAAGAAGGTTTGATGCGTAAAAATATTTTTTGGAAAATTGACAGTGGTTGTCTTGAGAATAAAAGTTTTCTAAATAATCTAAATAAAATTTTCAAATAATTTTAATTACAACCTTTCCTGTCATGCCCTCAACTGAAAATCCAAGTAAGTGGAATAGAAATCTTTAAAAATCAAAGCCATCCTTCAAGATAATTCAGTTTCTTTTAATTAAATAAAGAATAATGGAGTTTAGGGGTATTCCGCCCATAATATTTTCGGAAAACATGGCTGAAAATTGGAAATATTGCAGACAAAGATTTGAAGTTTATTTGATACCAACTGAATTAAATAAAAAAACAGAGGAGTTACAGTGTGCACAATTGTGCTTATTGGGGATAACGGGATAAAAATAATACATTAAAGTTTTTTTTAAAAAGTAGATAAGAATAAAATAAGAGAATTGTTGAATAAATTTAAGAACCATTTTTTACCAAAAAAATGTTGCCTTTAATACATATGGACGTTTAAAATGTAAATGAGGAGAAGAGTTGGACGACTCCTTATTGCAAAGTATTGTAACTAATGGAATTTTGTCTGATACTTTGAAAGAGAAAATTTTATCAACTGAATTTAAGTCGCTGGATGAAATGGCGAAGGCTTGAATTAATAATGAATGCACGAAAAAAATTCGAGGTCCATATCCAACGGCAAATATGGATCTGAGTCAGCTTCAATGAGTACTATTCACCGGGGACCAAGAATGAGTCAAGGGTAAACAACGAGAGCTTCGTCAACAACCAGTTGCACAGAAATGTACGAGATGTGGTTTTGATGTCCAGCTAATAGAAAACAATGTAGGTCATGTAGTAATTTTAATCACTTTTTTTTCGGTTTGTTTAGAATAACATTTTTCTAAAAAGTCGTAATAGATGTATAAATAATTTTAATAGCAACCGTTATCCCCAACCCTCTTATAGTGGTTGTGGTTAATTACTAATACGGAAGGACATACAAATAGTGCGCAGCCGCAGTCGATACTGCAACCACAACAGAGCTTCGAAAAGACGTCCTAAAATGTCCCTACTGTCAAGTATGTCAAGTTTTTCAATCTGATAACTCTGCTTATGAAATAGTATCACAAATACCTAAACTAAGGGTAACTTTTTATGAAGAATCAAACTGTAATATATCACTTTTATTATTTGAGATATTACATAAAGTTGGTATTTGTTTATAGGTTAATAATTAGAGCAAAAAAAAGACTCCTAGCTTGCAAAAGGTTGAGTAAGGCTCCCATCTCCATCTTGGATTCGGTTTGGTTCGTGCACACAAATTCCAAGAAGGCGTGGGGAACCGAACCGAATCCAAGATCAAAAATACAAAAAAAAAGTTAACAACATAATATGTCAAAATCGCGACAAAGCAAGTTAAAATTCTATAATGACTGGACTATTAAGCTACAGTCTTTTTTATTCAATTTTCGAAATCAGCATAAAATTTCCTTTAAAATGTCATAAACTAAAAGTGACCGATAACATTTTGTTTGACGGTCAGACCCTTCATAAAAACTCCTATAAAAAGAGGTTTACACCTCAAGGAAATTAAACCAACTTACCATTATTCTAACCTTGAAATTTTAGCGGCAGTGTAAAGTAAAATAGTTATTTTTCATCTTCTCTAGAAATTCATAATAAAGTGATCACCCAGATCTTACATTTATTTAATAAATAAGCATGATCCTAATCATTAGGTTTTTAACTAAGATCTTTTCTTACTATTAAAAATCTTTTCTTAGCAGAAGGCAAGAATTTTTCATTGATATTTTTACTAGGTCGTTTAGGATTGAAATTCTTCAATTCTAATGATGTTTTTTCATTAATATTTTTATTTTGTAGTTTAGGAATCATTTGAATAGCAGGAATAAAACTTTGCGATTCCAATGTTTTCTCATTGCTATTTTTATTTTGTGGTTTAGGAATCATTTGAATTGCAGGAATGAAACTTTGCGATTCCAATGTTTTTTCATTGCTATTTTTATTTTGTGGTTTAGGAATCATTTGAATAGCAGGAATAAAACTTTGCGATTCCAATGTTTTGTCATTGCTATTTTTATTTTGTGGTTTAGGAATCATTTGAATTGCAGGAATAAAGCTTTGCGATTCCAATGGTTTCTCATTGCTACTTTTATTTTGTGGTTTGGGAATCAGTTGAATGGCAGGAATAAAACTTTGCGATTCCAATGTTTTATCATTGCTATTTTGATTTTGTGGTTTAGGAATCATTTGAATTGCAGGAATAAAACTTTGCGATTCCAATGGTTTCTCATTACTACTTTTATTTTGTGGTTTGGGGATCATTTGAATTGCAGGAATGAAACTTTGCGATTTCAGTGGTTTTTCATTGCTATTTTTATTTTGTGGTTTAGGGATCACTTGAACGGCAGGATTGAAAGTTTTCAATTCAAAAGATATTTCATTTATATTTTTATCATGTGGTTTAGAGATCAACAAAATGACAGGAGCGGCATCTAATGATGTTTTTTCATTAATATTTTTATTTTGTGTTTCAGGGATAATTTGAATGGCAAAAGTGGAATTTTTCAATTGTAATGATGTATTCTCATTGCTAATTTTATTCTGTGGCGCAGGACTGACATTTTTTGACCCTACTGATGTTTTTTTATTTTGTGGTTTAGGGATCATTTGAACGGCAGGGTTGAAACTTTTCGATTCTAATAATGTTTTATCATTGCTATTTTTATTTTGTGGTGCAGGAATGAAACTTTCCGAGTCTAATGATGTTCTCATAATTTTGGTTGTTTCGCAAATATATTGAAGGACTTCCTCTGAAAGATCTTCATTTAAAAGTGAAATAATTTCTTGCATGTTGGATTCAATCTCTTCCTTCATCTTTTCTTGTGAGCTTTTTTCTTCAGGATGTGGACTGTTATTATTACTAACAGACGCGTCAATATTATTAACAGACGCGTCATTATTACAAACAGACGCGTCATTATTACTTACAGACGCGTCATTATTACTAACAGACGCGTCATTATTACTAACAGACGCGTCATTATTACTAACAGACGCGTCATTATTACTAACAGATGCGTCATTATTACTAACATACGCGTCATTATTATTAACAAACGTATCATTATAAAAATCATCTACTTCTTCCATGAACTCATCTAGTTGAGTATCATTTTCAAATTCAACGATAAAATCAGTTCGGTTTTCTTCTCTGTTAAAGTGTTTGAGACATACACTGTGAATGTGTTTACATATAATATGCCTCACACTAAACACAGTGCAAGTACATTCAAATGAGTCGATACACATATTGCAATACATACATTTTATATTGCAACAAGGTGAATTATCAAGCAGTTTTGTTACATAATGAACCTTATCATTTGGCCATGTTACAATAAATTCATTTGCATTTTCCAATACTCTTATGTCAATATTTTCAGTTACAGCTGCAAGCCGATGTTCGGCATGTATTTTTGCTGAGATTCTTGTTGATTTACCTTTTGTAACTTTGATCAGTCTATCTGCGGTATTATCTTTAATCAGTTTTAACAAGAAATGTAAAGTTTTGTCAATACTGTTGACATTTCTCAGATTTTTGTGTATGTTTTCCAGATTTTTCCGCAATTTTCCCAAATGTATGTTTGTTGATATGCCACGTTGCTTCCGGTAGCAATATGCCCATTGCCTTTTACAATTGCTGTAATTTCGTACTAAATACGATCCCATTTCTTCTGTGTTTCCCGAAGAAAAAAGTATACGGATTAATTCCGAATATTCTTCTTCAAACAGCGTTTCGTCCAAAACTCTTTGTAAATATTTGAGTGTCTCATGTACCCATTTTCGCTTGTCTAAATCCTTCACCCTGTATAGGTTGCTTTGCCAGGTCAGTTCGACATGCCAAGAACAATACAACCGATTCTCAACATGGCCCATAACGGAGATCCAAGCATTAAAGTACGTATTTTCAACATCTGTTACAAAAGTTTGAGGATTGATGATTCCTACTTTATTGTAGATAAGTGTAAAAAACAATTCATTTATATAACTGTCATTCCTATTGCTCAACATACTAGCCACAGGGAATCCTTCTCCGAATTCATCAATTACCATTAAGTTGGTTAGTTGAAAATCATACATGTTCAAACAATGTATGTAATCAACGTAAACAATATTGGAACCAAATTTCTGTAATATTTTTGCTTGCAGATTATTCATGAGAATTAAACAAAAATCTGATTCGAGTAGTAAAGTCTCATTATCAGGCAATTGATTCTGTTCTTTGTAGAATAGGATTGGGTTATTTTTGTCATTTTCTACCTCCTTAATCCACATATCAACGCTGAATGCATTCTCACTAATGTCAGTTATATCTGTTTTAGATATTATATCACTCTGATTAACCTGAGTTGTTAAAACACTAGACTTACGGAGATTATCCAGTATGTCCAATTTTTCGCTGGCGCCATCTATCAAATCAATCTTATACCTTTTTCTAATGTTATTGATATCTTGGGCGGTCACTATATTAAGTCGACTAATCTTAGAATCTCGATGGAGGTCATTCAGAATCCTGTAAACAATACAATATTATAATAGATCAGTGCAGATACCTTTTAAGAAGGAAAAATTAGTAACAACATAAAAACTGAGATTTAAGCTATATACTGCATTTAATGCGAGAAGCAACACTGTTATGGATAGACATGAGACTCCTCCGAACATTTTTCGAGTGAGGGAGGAGGTGGATCTAAGGTCACTCATCGTCAAGCAAGCTTTAGAGGTAGCAAAGCCTAACTCTGATTCAACGCCAACACAAAAATACCACGACCCTGAAAAAATCAGCTGTTCTCCCGGGGCTGAATTTTACATTGGGTCTTATGGGAGGTCAGACGTTTTTTTATGATATTTTCCAAATGGCACTACAGATTTCCGCAAATTTTCAGTGAAATATTCTCAGACACCATCCCGATATTCCACCAAAGGTTTGTAAGGAAGCAACATGATTAAAAGGTTAAAATCTTCAAGATTTAGCATTCCTTATTTTGAATTCAAATTACCCGCCATGTACCACATGCCAACTGTTATATTTGACATGTATTTGACTTTGTCATCTGAGATTGTCACATTCGCTTCTGCTTTAAACTTAATTTTTGTATGAGCTAATGAAGCGGCTATGAAAAATTAAGGATTACTACACATTTAAAAAAAATTGTTCTGACAGAATAAAGTAAACACAATCTCAAAAACGCCTTTATTAAAAAAAAATCAAATATTCATGAACCGTCATTCCAACTTCAATATTTTAAAGACAACCAGCTGTGTCGTAACGTGACCATCAAAAAAAAATCAGCCCCGGATGTGACGTCAATAAAGTGGAGGATCGTGGCCCGTCCGTTTTGATAGCCCTGTCTGATTTTCTATTTTTTGGTTATAATTTTTGACATGCTTTCCTCGGTTTCGCATTGGCGGCTCGTTGTTATTTTAAAAATGTGGTTTTAACACAGTCTAAAGATCTATTTAATAATGATACAGTTTCAAGATAGTTTGCAGCATAACTTTTTAATTCTAATTACATAAATATATATAGTTTAGGTACCTTCATACTGTGTAAAACAACATCTTCAAAATAAAACAGAACCGCCAGTAATAACCAAAAAATAGAAAGCCTGACGTTAGCTTCGCTTCCTATAAAGCTTGCCTTTACGATGAGTGTCCTTAGGTGGATCCCCCCTTAAACGAGCTTGTGGTTTTTTCTTATGGTATTTTTTATTCTTAACACGTTGGTTTTCTCCAAAAGGCATTCCTAGTCAACTACATACAACTACATATTTATTATGTGGAGAGCATTACTGGAAAAGGACCCAACCGCCAAAACCTAAATTTTGCATTATAAGTGCCAAGCGCCTTTAATCAAATATATTTAGATGCTGGTAAAAGATCCAGGCAACACAAGCACTCTAGCTCCCTCTGTTGACTATTGAACCAAACGACAAGCCGACAAAACGGTTTCGTGACTTTTATTTAAACAGATCCAACCGGTTGGTCCTTCAAAATATAAAAAATGGCTGTTGGCTCCTTTTCCAGAAATGCCCTCCATGTAAGCTAGATATACATTTCTAAAATAGTCGCCTTGAAGTAAAACCAGAAATCATTTTTTACTCACCTTAATTTATTATTTATTGATTTACAAAAAGGAATGTTTAGTTTTTGATTGATTTGAGAATTTTTAGAAACACATTTGTTTTTATTTCAAGGCGGCTGCTTTAGAACGATATATCTGAGTGGCACGGCAATGCCCGGCCAAGTTCGCAACGTAAACAGCTTTACCATCTTTTCTTGAAACATTTCAGCCCATATTTGACCTATCCTTCAGCCCATATTTGACCTGTCTAAAACTCTACTTCGGAATGAGCTACGAGCCTCAAACTGTGCACGGTCGTAGATCTTCATAGAGCTAACAACCCCTTCAAGTTTCATTGGACATGACGAAGTAAAGTAGTTACGAAATTTTAAAAAACGTCGAAATTGCCACTCACTCACTTATGTATAGATCATCAAAATTCTACTGTACTTCCTGGCATGCTACAAAGCTGAAATTTGGCTGACTGATAGAAATTATGAGAAAACCCTTGGAAAAAATCAAAAAACCCCAAAACATGTAAAGTTATGTAAAAGTAACATTACCCACTTTCAGAAGCGCTAGAGAGCTAAGCTTTGCCAGACTAATAGGAAATATGATAAAACTATGGGAAAAAAATTAAAAACCACAAAATTTTATTTGCTTCTCTCCCATATAAATGTAAAGTTATGTAAAAGTAACATTGCCTACTTCCAGAAACGCTAGAGAGCTGGGCTTTGGAAGATTGATAGGAACTATGATAAAACTATAGGAAAAAATTTAGAAACACCAACATTTTAATTTACTGCCCTCCCCATAAATGTAAAGTTATGGAAAAGTAACACTGTCCATTTCTAGGAACTATAGAGAGCTGAGCTTCGAAATGCTGATAGGAACTATGATAAAACCATAGTGTTACGGGTTCACAACGACAAATTAAAACTCGCAATTTTCAAAAACGATATGTCAATTTATTTCGACAATTATGTACAAAACACGCACTTAAACTTACTAATAAGTAATAACTTGCTAATAATTCACTACTTTAATCGGCCTGTTAACTTCGTGTTATTATCTGGAGATCACTACCGTTGGTTCCCAAGTAACATTATTACCACTCAAGGTTTTATTAATTTGGTTCCTAGGTTATTTAGAGGGTGCTGTTATGGGTTTTAGGATCAATTTGGCTACATAAAGGTAATTTATATTGCCTATTACCTAAAGGGGTGTTATACAACCAAAAAGTGATTTATAAAGGGAGTATAATAAAACTCATATTCCTTCTGTTCCTTTTAAATACTTTTGGTTTTATTGATTTCTGATTTATAAAGATGGTCTTATAAAACTATTTTACCTAAAGTTTTTAAAAAGAAATAATTATAAACTTTGGTCATTTAGTTTTTTTTAATAATTTAGGTCATCACAAAAGTGTTTTATAATAGAGCTAAAAGGTTATCTTATATCCTGTTGTTTTTATAGTTACCAGTAGTTTAAAAGTAAATATGATTAGATAGGCGGCCATATAGAACCTAGTTTCCTTAAGGTTTTTAAGAGTGGTAAATATAAACTTTAGACTTTTGGTGTTTGCCATTACTTTTAGGCATTTTAAAAAGGTTTTATAGGAAGGCTTAAAGGTAATCTTAATTCTCTTGTATTTATAGTTACCCATAGCTGTATATTACATATTATTTAAATAGGCGGCCATATAAAACCTTGTATCCTTAAGGGTTCTAACAGAAGTAAATACTTTCGTGTTTTTTTAGTCATTTCTTGTAAAAATAATAGATATACCTAGGTACAGATTGGTACCTACCTATTGCAAGATTGATTAATTAAAGTCCAATAATTAATAATTGTACAGTTTCCGTCCTCCTGGGTTGGACACCCAGGCCTAGATAAGGCCTGTTTAGACGGCCAATATAAGAGGTTGCCCTCCAACCTGCAGGCACAACGAATATCATTGCACTCGCCCTCTCGATTGTGTCGAAATTGCACGATAAAAAACATTTAAGTGTTGAATTATATGCTTTTAAACACTTTAAAAACAAAAACAAAAAATTTAAGTGAGGTTATGTTGACTATGTTTACATTGTTCTTTTTTGTGGGTTTCATAAGGGCACTAAAAAATCCTTGTTGCGATACAGTAACAAATAAAACCAAGTGACCACTATAAAACCATAATGGCGTATATAAATTTATTTAAAAAATATTGTAAAGAGAAAATATTTATCTAGTCGTTTAAGCAGTGTTTTTTAATAATAATTTTACTTTAATTTCGATTTATGTAAACTAAACAGACTTTTTTAATGGTGAATAGTGTAAATGATTTTTTTTTTAATTTTAAATATTTGTTATTTTGTTATCAAAAAACTATTAAAAAGCATTCTTGAGCTGGCGCACTTGTTTTGAGAGCTTTTCAGATACGATTTTATCAGAAAAATAAATCTGGCATGCAATTTGATCATCAACAAACGACAAACTCGGTATATTTTTATGTGATAAAATAATTTTGGGACTTTGACATTTTTGGCAATTTTGTGACCTAAATTATTATATATAGCCATTGTGAATCTAAAATATCGCCATAGCTTTTATAGGAAAACTTCTTTACTCTAAAGGTATTATGGTATTCAACAGAATCGCCAGGATACCAAATTACCAAATCTAGTTTTATAATAGGGTAGAGGACGTTTCTGAGTTGCTTTTAGAACCTGGCATAATAGCTTTAGGCTCTAAAAGGTTCTATACTGGTGGAACCGCTAGAGGGCAAAGCTGGAGTTTATTTCTTATGGTTTTATAGTGAGTTTAATACATAGGTTGCCACCACCAATTGGGGAGTCCCATTTAAGAGGTCTAAGGGGTATATAAGGGTAATGGGAACGTGCTAGCGACCAAACATTGAAACTAATGGTTTTAAGGAAAGGCGCTGGCAACCTTTTAGCTTCTGCTATAAATAAAGAAATGTTACTTGGGTTATCTCTGACTGACTCGATGCGCGACGTCCGGCCCTATATATAGGGTCTGCCTACTATTCGAGAACCATCCATCCTTATTCGATTCACGAGCATTCTCGTCTCTTCCAGAAGGTGCGCGGCCGAGCACGAGTGTCATAGATAACGCAACTAAAACCTAGACTAAGAATACAACCATAAGATACGTCAACCTGATACTACACTAAACCTAAATAAATAAAGTTTAAATAATTTAAATTTGTAACAATAGGAAAAAATTTATATATGTATATTTTACCACTTTAAAACTTAAATATTATCCAAATCCATCCAAACATTTAATGTAAAAAAAGCCAAGTTTGCAAAAATGGAATTCCGTAAAAATAATTAAGATAAAAGAAAAGCCAAGTTATTTCATACAAATTTCAAAATGAAAGATTCTTACTAGTTTGGAAATGTTTTTCTAAACTTGGCTATCACGGCTGCAAATGACTCTTAGGCACAGTGCTAAATTGAACATAAAGAAGTTTGGCTATAATAGCAAAGTTTAAAGAAACATTTGGCTTTACTTTTATCTCAATTCTTTTTACGGAATCCCATTTTCGCGTACTTGGCTTTTTTTTCATGAAATGTTTTTGTTGTGATCTAACTTATAAAATATGTAATTGTATACAATGGACTTTTAACTAAACATAACTTTTTGAGAAAAGCAATGTGTTAAGGATCAAAAATACCACAAGAAAAAACAAAAATTATTAAAATAAAATTTATTAATTTTTTTTTATTTCCTCCTCTATATAATATATGGCACGTATCCGGCTGCTTTCAGAGGAAAATCATATATGTATCGATGTATAAGGAAATAAATGCAGACATGATTGGTAACGGAATCTTATAATATTCAAAACAATGGTTGAAACAAAAATATATTCTTTTAGAACCACCGAACCGATTTTGCTGATTTGTACCTTGTTGTGCGTGGCAAGAGTTCAGCTTTTTACTAGTTTAAAAAAATAATCAAAAAGTGTTCGCAACACAAGAATAAACGAGCATCTTTGAAGGGTACCATTTAATTTTGTCCGCCATCTTGGATTTTAAGATGGAGGACAAAAACATATATTTAGTAAACTCTGATTAATTCTCTACCAGTTTATCCCTTTAAAATAGATGGTATAGTTCAAAAGTTATAATGAAAAAAAAATTGTCCGGTTTTTTTGGTCCACCTGGTATTTATTGTTTACATCCTATAATTTAATTATTTTGCGTAGAACTGGCAACAAATAGAAGAGCCGACCCTCTCCACAGACGTACGTTGTGACTACAGCTTACCTTTCAGTAGAATCACCTAACAGCAACCTGGAAGCAATCATATTTTTTTCGCCTTTCGACATATTTAAGTGTTCCACTTGATTCTTGTGACCATAATGCGTTTTATGGTATCTGATTTGACAAGGACCAGACTCCACATATTCCACAATTATTTGACTGGTACAGTTGCGATTGATTTTTTTACTCCCTTGTGTTTTTATAGCCCTTTTTTGAAACGGATTCAAGGGTGGGGCAGAACCTAAAAAAAATATTTTTCTACCAGCATGCAGAAACTTTTCCACACTTGTGCAGTACAGTTACTGTGTCGTACTCGTGCGGTAAAGTCACTTTTCTGCACGCAAAAATTTTAAAAAAACAACAGTGCGTTAAAGTAACTTTTACACACTCATTTTTTAATTTCGGAAAAATTTTGAAATATTTACGTATAATATTTTTATCAAACTAATTTAATTTACAAACTTGTTAAAATTTTTGCTTGATTTGCACTTTTTAGTAACTTTTTGAATGAGCCACTGTAAATCTATACTGCCGACAATTAAAACTAAATTGTTTTTGTTTTAATATTTTGAAAAATTATAAAAAAAGTTGTACATCTGCTTTCTTTTCATGATTTTGTGTTCATTTCAAATAAAATCATTATTTATTCTATTAAATTCTGCTTTTTAGTAAAATTTAGAAAATGTCTTCAATAATCCGGATTTTTCGATAATTCGGATCGGCCTCGTTTTAATTGATCCGGGTTATCAAGTCACCACTGTAATCAAAATAGTTTAAAAAATCGCTATCTTTGGTGCTATGTATGGCGACAAGGCAAGAATTTTGACCCATCTGTTATAATATGTACTTTTTTACACACCCTGTATAAAATCACCACTTACCAGATCTATTGCAGTTAAGATATAACCTGATCCGTCCATTTTTTGTATATTTCTTTGTTGTACCCAGTGTATAACAAATATGTTTTGTTGTTTGTTCAATGGACAGCCACGACTGGAAATCTAAAATATTACATCTTATAAACTATCTAAAATATTACATCTTATAAACTAACTGATAACATGGGTTTTTGTAAATAATGATAGTTGGAATCCTAACAGAGGAACAGCTAGCTATACAGGGGGTCTCTAAAAAGTCTTTATCTCGGAACCAGAGCTATTTCCTAAGGTATGTTGCTTAAAGATTATTAAACACACAGCATTCATTTGAAGAGATATATACAAACATAGTAAAAAGCTTGAAGGAAGCAAGCAAAGAAGCTGTTGGATACCAAGATAATAGAAATAACAATAAGATGTGGTGGACAGAGGAAATACAGGAAACGGTCAAGGAGAAAAAACGCAAATACTTGAAATGGCTCAGTACTAAAGATCAGAGACCTATAAATCTACAGGGATACCAGAAGACAGCTAAGATATTTGATACGCACAGAAAAGAATGAAATGTTCGAGCGCAAATGCCACGATACAAATACACACGTAGGAGGTAGGCAGAGTTCTGAAGTATGGAAATTCATTTCTACAGTAGAAAACCACACAAAAGAAAAAGTAAACATCCAGATCATCAAAGCAGAACACTATAAGGGACTGCTGCAGGAGACGAGACCCGAATATCTGGCAGCCTCTCTGAGGAAACGTAGAAGTACATGGAGAGGAAGTAATCATCGAAAAAGAAATGATAAAGAATAGTATTAAAAAGCTTAAATCCGGAAAAGCTAGCGGACCTGGGGGAATATATGCTGAAATGCTCAAATATGGATCAGAGAAACTACTTGAAAATCTCACATATATTATCAATCAATGCATAAATGGACATCCAGTACCTGATGATTGGAAAATTGCATTCATATCCTCAATACATAAAAAAGGAAACAAGCTGGATTGCAACAATTACAGAGGAATTTCAGTAACCAGTACTCTAAGTAGATTGTACAGCAGGATTCTTAGAGATCTAATAGAGAATGATTTTCATGAACGAGAAGAAGAAGAGCAAAGTGGGTTTCGTGCAGGCAGATCTTGTAGTGATAATGTTTTTTGTCTTAAACAAGTAATTGAGAAAAGGAGCGCCAGAAATATAGAGACTCATGTTACCTTCATGGACCTACAAAAAGCATATGATACCGTTCCAGTAGAAAAATTATGGACAGAGCAGACTAATATAAAAGAACTATACAAAGGTTCAAAATCTAAAATTAAAATTAGAAATCGACTTTCAAAAGAATTCAGACAGGGATGTTGTATCTCTCCAACTCTTTTTAAAATATATATCGCAGTAGCTCTAAAAAACTGGAAACGCAAAGGCACGGCATGGGAATACAACTTAACGACCGATTTACCATATACACACTACAGTTTGCTGACGATCAAGTAATTGTAGCTAATGATAAAGAAGACATGGAGTATATGATGAGAAAGTTAATGGAAGAATACCAAAAGTGGGGGTTAACAGTGAACGTGGACAAGACACAGTACTTATGTATTGGAAACGAATCAAGTGAATTAGAACTAGAAAATGGACAAACAATATCTCCATGCAATGAGTATGTATACTTGGGAGTCACATTATTGGTTGTCTTAACAGTATTTTATGGAGCAGAGATAAAAAAGAATGTAAAATTTAACATATATGAAACAATGGTGAAAAGCACGCTGTTATATAAATAAGCAAAAATGGAAAGTGTCGAAATGGATGCAATAAGAAGATCAATGAGAATATCCAGAACTGATCATATAAGAAATGAGATCATAAAAGAAAGAATGGGAATGGAGGGAAGCATAACTGAAGACATCACTAAAAGGGAACTGATATGGTACGGCCATGTACAACGGATGAGCGACGAAAGATTACCAAAGCAGGTCCTAGAATGGCAACCAATAGGGCGCAAAAAAAGAGGGCGTCCTAAACTGGAATGGCAACAGTCAATCCAAAGATCAATGGGTCAAAAAAACCTGACGGAAGATGACTGTCAGGTCGAAGGAGGTGGAGAATAGGCGTCGGACAACGTAGAAAAACGTTCTAAACCAACATAGTAGTAATGTTGCTTAAATCGACTTATTTTGACCTCAGAAATATGTGGTAAGCCATTGAACAGACCTATTAGAGATCCTGCCACCAGTATTTACTAAGACCTTAAAACTTAACATTTTAGACCGGGATTAAGTTTCAAGTCTATAGACTTGATACCGACCAGTTTAAGTGTATTTTTTTAATGCTCACAGGTCAAACAAGTTGCAAAGATTCGGTTCATGCTAATGTGCAATATGATAGTAAGCATTTCTCAGTGAGTTTCATCTCATATAAATTCAAATTAACTTAAGAAATAAAGAAAAACCACATAAAAAATTTGTCATGAAATGTAATTTTTTGGAAATAAATTTAGTATGTAGGTACATGGGCACAATAGATAGATGTGGTCTCAGTGCATGAAGGTTCAGTAGGGCCTGCCACCACTTTTGAATACATTCAATATATACCTGCTGTTTGTGAGGCTGTCAGCTAACTCTCAAAAATTATGAAATGAACTAAATACAGCTAAATACTGCATAATTACCTTGTATTGTATTTAAAAGTGGTGGCAGGCTCTACTCTACCTCCATGCACCTTGACCACTCATGGGTCTCTTGATTGTGCCCATTTACCTACTGAGTTTCACAAAGATTGCATAATTTTTTTGGCACACTGTACCAGGTACTGGATTTATAGAAAACCTCTCTTATACACTTAATGTTTCTGTGGATGGTACATATTTGTCTGACTATCTTTAACTAAGGAAAAGACAGCTATGTGGCAACATGGAACTGATTTGAGTTAATAGAGCCACAGATCACCCAAGAAAGTGATAGAGCCTTGTTTATAATTGGGGGTTTATTTACCTTCATAGGAATCAAAGCTTAAAATTTCCAGTTCAAATTTCATTTGGTGTTTTCGCTCCAAATGGTGTCTTAAATCATCATTTGATTTAAAGGATATTTGGCATTTTTCACACTGAAATAAGGAGTACTCTTTGGCATAGCTAATTATTTGTCTCTGCTTTATTTTGTGGCGGACTCTATTATGACGATTGAAATTTGACTGGTTTGCAAATATTAAATCGCATTTAAAACAGTGAACAGGCATTTTTTTTAAAGCGAATCACAAAATTTTCAATAAACAGATAAAATCACAGATTAGGTAAATAAGTGATAAAATTATGCTGGATGCTAACCAGAGGAATTCGAATTAAACAAGACCTCTGCGCATGCGCCACCCTCACCACGGCGAGAGCGATTCACACAAGAGGAAGAGAGAAAGAGTAATAATTTCTGTATGTAGAAAAAAGAGAGAAACACACTTAAAAAAATTAACCAAGGCCAACGAAAATTAAATAAATAACTGGAAATAACCAACAACAAAAAACTCGGCCAAGTAAAAAAAAGAAATTATCGCATTTTTTTGTTTCTGTCATTTTTAATTCAACCAATTTTTTTATTTTTTTCTTTTCAATGGTTTGTTTTTGCTGTTTGTGGGGTATGTTTGGCCATTTTATTTTTATACCTTTTTAGGAAAATATCGTTTTATTTTGGCGATTTGTTTGATTTGAATTAGGACGGTTTGTGGTAATAATTGCATGTTTTTATTTTTGAGTTTTCGCTTTAGTGAGTTTCTTGTGTTTTGTTAGATTTTTCGGCTTTTGTGAAATTCCTTTTTTCTTTCAACCCTCTGGAAATAATAAAATATCCCAATGGGAAACAATTCATCCTACTTATCTATATAAATACAAATGTCCATTTATTAGGGTGAGTTTAGATATGCATTAGCAGAGACAAAATACTCTATGTGCATTAGTGGCACCAGTGATTTTAGAGGGATGCAGACTTTTGATCTGTGTATGAAAAAAATTAATTCGCTCATAAATTTGTATTTGTATAAATTTTATACTTGCTAGTTTTGTGCCAGTTTTCTCTAAACTCATGTTTACTGGCAATGCATGTAGATACAATTTTTGTGTCAGTTATACTCAAGGGGTGAACAGCTCTCACAATTGGTGTACACATTTCTCACAATCTTTACACAATCCCTCCCAATCACCCACAATCTTACCACAATCCCTCACAATCTTTACACAATCCCTCACAATCTTAGCAAAAGATTGTGGATTTTCACAATCGGCGTACACATTTTGGGGTTAGCTGGTTACCCCTCAGTTATTAAGTAGCAGGGCCAGTAACAGTAAATTAAGAGGGCAGCTAAGAAAAGTATAGACATGTTTTTTTTGGTCACCAGAATTTTTGATGGGACGGCCCCCCCCTTCAGGGACGCTACACAGCTGCACAGTCCTCCACAATCCCTTACAATCTTAGCAAAAGATTGTGGGTTTTCACAATCGGTGTACACATTTTGGGTTAGCTGTTCACCCCTCGGTTATACTCAATGAACTGTTTTCAAATTCATTGGTTGTTATTTACTGTCTTTGGTCACACAGCTACAAAAGAAGTGAAGAAGTGGCAATAGGTATAAACACTAGTACAGAAGTTTCTTCCTCCTACATATTGAGCTGTTGTAAGGCATGGTACACAAGTTAAAAAGGAAAAGCAGCATAATTAAAGACAAAATATTTCATTTATAATGTTTTTTACTGTTTTATCTGATGTACCATGCTCTAGGGGTTCTAGGACACAACAATTTTTATAAGATAACATTTGTACTGGACATTGCCACCCCCTTCACATCAACGCTGTTGGTAACAGAAATAAATCATTCAGGTGCTGCTTATTTCTGTATGCTAGTCTATATTAAAACTGTATTAAAATGTCTATGATTTGTGTAATAATTTTATAAATAAATATAGTTTTTATGAGTGTCCTGGTTGAGGGGCTGATCAATAGCAAAAATTTTGTGCAGGTCCTTAAGTAATCCATATTTTCCGCTATAAAATTATGACCAAAAAAGAAAAAACACCTACTGAAACTTGACTGATTCTTATTGGTTCTTATCAGTCCTGAGTGGTTCTTAAAAGTCCTGTCAAGATTTTGTACAGGTCCTTACATATTTATCAGCCCCTCCTATGTTTTATTATTATTTTTGATAATAAGTTTTTTTTAGGTATCAACTTAAAAGTGTTCAACAATGTCAGATGATAACACCAATATGAGTGAAAATTCTGATACTGGGTTAGTACATACCTTTTTGACATAAGGCATTTTTTTTTGGAAGAAAACCAAAATTTTTGCTGAAAAAAAGTTTTTGTGTCAGCAAAAATTTTTGTAAATTTAACATGTCAGACTTTAAACTATTATTTGTCAATAAAATCTAGTAGGATGTGAGTTGCATTTTTTGTAAGGAGTTTTTATTGGAGTGGTAATTTTTTTGTCCCTTCTGTAACATGGTAGTTTTGACATATTACTTTCCCAAAATGAATGATTATAAGTTTGTGTTGTATAGTCACTGCCAAAATCTATCAATTGTTGTAATTGTAAAAAAACAGGATATCTCAAAAAAAATTTAGGATATCCAAACAATTGTATGTCTTTACCAAATTTTGTATACATATACAGTACCCCCTTTCAGACTGGAAAACCATCAAACCTCATATGGTCAAAATAACTCTTAATAGAGCCATGTCCTATGCAAATAATCTCCAGTTTGATGTGTTTGCTACACCTTTAAGTGAAATAAAAAATGTGATATACCTATCAAAAAATGTTATGCTGTTTTGTTTTACTATTCTGTGATGAAGGTTTTTTCTGTATGACTGTCCTTTTTTTGTATTTTTTTTTACATTAAATTTTTTAATTTTACTTAGTATAAAAAAAAACACTTGACTGATATACTTTTAACAAAATTTTAGATGTAAGATATTACCCATATTTACTTTATATTTATAATATGTAACTTTTTTTTTAACTTTGTAATTTTCAAGTGCTATAAGCATTTAATAAATAAATAAATAAATAAATCATTCCACGATTCCAAGAACCTACTTCATTGTTTTTTGTTAACTTTTTTGTGGCACATAAGCGATTTGCTGATATATGAGATTCGTAGCTAAACGCCAAACTTAACAAAATATGAACAAAGTTTATCGTCAAGCCTTAACAATCAGAAACGCAGAGTCTCCCAGTTGAGAATTATTTGCCAGTTAAACTTTTTGTTTAAATATATCTGTACTGGAAAAGGACATCTAAAAATGACTGCTACAAGCGTGCCGGCATGTTGGATTTGAAATGAACCCCAAGTATGGCTTAGATAAATTTAGGCTACTGCTGATAATGGGTGCCACACTCTCAGCATCATTTTCATAGCTTAAAAATACCCATTATCAGTCACCTTAGGATAAATACCTTGTAATTTGTTTAAAAAAATGCCAAGTAAGTGGCCACATCAATTCAAGATAATGGTTTTGTCTTCCAAATCCAAAGAATTTTCTTTAAATGAAAAGTATAAATTAACTCCAATCAATTGTCAACATCATTTGAAAGCAGTACCTTTCAAATTTTATTAAAACCGTCTACTTTTTTAATCTAAGCCATATGTTGGAGCTGATTTGAACCCAATATGGCTGAACGCTTGTCATAGTAGTAATTTTTTATGAAAGGTTTTAATACGGCTTTCATAATACAGATATATTTTGGACATACATGACTGCAGAGAAAGCTATATAGCTGAGACATCTGAATATTTTTGTATGTCTAGATCCATCTACAGTGACTCAGAAGTTAACAATGGCAACACTGTTGAAGATGGCCTGTTCCAGTGCCCCACTTGTCCTTACCAAACGCACAGCGAAACAAACCTGAAAGAACATAAAGTCATTCATGCAGGTAACTTGTTTATTTACGTTTAATATAGGGGACGGCGTTTCAGAGTTCTAAAAATTTTCGTCGGTCCACCTCCAAAATGAGTTTTTTCAGTAAAACACACACTGCATCGTACACAGGGAACATTGTGCAAAATAATTTAAATATAAAACGAATCAGTAACACCTGATTCTTTGCCCTGCCAAATCATGCGACGTTGTCATGACAACCAACGGACGCCTTCACCCTGCGGCATATAGTAGACAGTCTGTAAGCTAGTCCCGCACAGAATCCACGGAGGAGAACGCTCACGGTTTTTATCGGTTATTAGGTAATAACACCTTATATAATGCTCGTTTGGTTTTATTGACGCGGTGCGGCTCCGATTTTATGTTTAGTCTGGAAAAAAGAGGTGAAGCAACGCTTAACCTGCGTCATTGGACGAGCCGCCACTGCGCAGTAACATAACGGATACAGACAACGGTTTGGGTGGGGGCCATTGTTCCCTTGTCCCACCCCTTATCTATGCCCTGGGTACAATAGGGTGTTTGACAGTAGTATAATATATATTTATTTTTAGATATCTCTTTAGGTTTTGGGAATGCTAAAAAAAACTTTTTTGTTTAATTTTTTCTCAAATTCATAGTTCTTTTAATTAAATAAATTAATTAAATTAAAACAATTAGCCACGTGATTCAAAACAGTTGGTCTACCAATCAGCTGCGAGTGACGTCACAAAACAGTAAACGCCTCGAACGAACCTATTTTCTGGGTTATTTTCTTATGGATGGTAATGTTTGCTTTGGTTTAAAGTGCGAATTATTGTCCTAAATTAGATTTTATTTTGTGTTTTGCTTATAAAAAACATTTTCAATGGAAAACGGATTCTCCAAAGCCGATAGCTCCGACTTGCCAATGCTGAATTCCTTTATGGTGGCAGGCTTCTTTGCCAACAACAGTGATTTTTGTTCTGCGGAATTATGAACGTTATTTCTTGGGCAAAACTCTTGGTTTCGTTCTAATTTTAGTTACCGAACCCATTAAATGGTACTCCATATAGTTTTCCATATTATTGGGCAACTGTAATAATAAATTAATTCCCAGAAAAAAAAATAAAAATCATTTAATAAACTGAGGGAGGGACAGGTAGGTAAAAAGTATACAATGACCAGCAATACTTGAAGTACTGCCTAGGTTACACTGGATAGTCCTGCGTAGGTACTGCCTAGTCCTGCGTAGGTACTGCCTAGTCCTGCGTAGGTACTGCCTAGTCCTGCCTATGCACTGCCTGTTCTTGCATATGCACTGCTCAGTCCTACATTTAGCCTGCATGTGCACTGCCTAATCCTGCATTTAGAGGTACTCCCTAGTCCTGCCTAATAACTGCCTAGCACCGCCTAAAAATGTGTACACCTTTCTGCCTATTTCACCCCTTGTAATAAACATAACCTCAAAAATTTCATCGTCATTTACGAAATAGTTATATATATTATAGAGAACGTGAGAAAAATTAATAGAAACAATTTAGTTATACTCACATCAAAGTGATCTTCACAAATGTAAAGTGAAGATGTATTAGATAAGGCCCTTGGGTCTCTTCGAGCAAGTTCTAGCCACTTTTTCCGTTCTTTTACTGCTGTAGGCACATAAATAAATAGTTTTCAGGTGTTTTTATGTAGTATTCGAACACTAAGGCACTACACACCACTTATAGAACATTTTTTTACATAAAAAACGGTAAAAACACAGACCAAAAACAAATAAACACTTGAATGCCGTGTATCTGTCCGCGAGTTTACTGCGCTGTGACGTCATTGCAACGCTATGCTAGAAATGAGCGTTTTAGCGGCTAATTCAAATCGGAAATTAGAAAACTTGATTTTAAATGTCATGATAAAATATACTATTTTAATAATTTTGCGTAGCAAATTAGGGATCTATGTATCATTCTAAACTCTTTTCTAAAATTTGTCAAATACCCTGTTCCCAACTTACTATTTTTTAGGGTCTCTCACCAATGGAGATGATGACAAAGTCTACAATTGTACAGAATGCTCTTTCAAAAGCCCTGTTGAGAGGTACCTGAACACCCACATGACCATGAAACACCCCAAAAACAAAGTCGCCCGGGTGGACCAGGAAAAAAAACAAAAGAGGACTGGGGTAAGATCAGAGATTTTAGAATAGAATTTAGATTTTAAAATAAAAAGAACGGGTACATCGTGCGTTCGACCCCCACTAAACATAAAAAGATTTTAATAATGTCAAAATAATGTTTTATTTAAAAACATAACGTTAGGTTGGATGTTAGTTCTAACATCATATTCATAGTGAAAAAGAAGCTTAATAACCCGTTTTCTGAGGTTAGAAAAATAATCTTATGTTTTTATAACGTTTTTAAAGTGTTTTTCGAACGTTAAAAGAATATTGATTTTTAACAGTGGAAAAGAAATGTTTTTTAACAATGGAAAAATATATTTTCTTCAAATATCTCTAAAGATAAAGTAACATAAATAACGTAAATAAAATTCTTCTATTTTGGAAACGCAGGGCAGCAACAGTCCGTTGAGGTTTTCGTGAACTCGACACTCAGTAAAGGAAATTCGGATCCGTAGCTACTCTGAAAATAAAATTTAAAATTCTATGTAAACAATAATTTTGTAGTAAGTGCCTCGCTACGATGCCAAACAATTCATGCTCAAGTGAATACAGGGCAAACAATTTCCAGGCGCGTATTCACTTTAGCATGAATGCAAACGAAGCATTCGTTTGGTCCCACTGCGAGGCTTGCGAATTCTGCCTCAAATGAATACGCGGCTTAGGGTCCGGCGGCTAATCGTCCGCGGTGAATTGTCGCATTCCCTGTCTGATTACCTATAATGTTAGGTATGCGATATTCCATACAAAACAATTCTTTTACTTTTGTTTACTTTTCTTACCTAATTTTGTGATGCTTCATTTAAATCACTGCATACAAATTTGTTGTTCTTTAACTATACCATCTTTTCCATACAACTGGTGTATATTTCTATCTAAATATGCGAATACATATCATTATTAATAACTGTGCTTTTAATATACCACGTTCTACAAAAGGTAAATATTTTAACGAAAATTGCACAAACCGAACCGACTCGTATGAACTCGCAGCGAAATGCAACTAAAAATGGCGATGACCCGTTCTGGTAGTGGAACTATGCGGCAGCGCTATAGTGTCATTTTAGCTCACACATATACTATACTATAGTAGTGTGAGCTATGGTGATCCCAATTTTTTCGAGAAAAAAAAAGTTGCTCCGATTTCAAAATTTTTTATATATCTTTGCGTTTCAGATGATTTTGAAACTTTTTTGTCGCGCCGTCTGTCTGTCTGTATGTCTGTCTGTCTGTCTGTATGTCTGTCTGTAACGACCAACGCGCATAACTCAAAAACCGCTAGGCCGATTTTAATGAAATTTGGTACCTAGGCTGGGTCTTGGGTCGAGATGGTCCCATTTAAAAATTAACAAAATCCACCGAACACAAGCCAAGTAAAAGGGTGGGGGAAGATTTCAAAAATTAGAGTTTATGTGAAAATATGGCGTGTGTGATATCAAACGAAAGGTAATTGAGTATGGAGTTAAACAAAATACATTTTAGGTTTTTTTCTTCAAAAAGGGTGGGGGTAAATTTCAAAAATTAGAGTTTACGTAAAAATATGGCGTGTGTGATATCAAACGAAAGGTAATTAAGTCCGGAATTAAACAAAATACATTTTAGTTTTTTTTTAAGGGTGGGGGTAGATTAAAAAAAATTGAGTTTAAGTCAAAACATGGCTTGTGTGGTATCAGAGTTGAATAAGATATATTTCAGGTTTTAGTTTTATTAGCTCGCACGTACACTATAACTATAGTACCTAGTGTGAGCTTAGGGGCCCATATATTGGCAGAGTTTTTTTATGTTTAAAAAACAAAACATTTATTAGCTTCATATATCTTAAATTCAACGTTAGAAATGAGATCTAGGAAAAACATTATAAAAATAACCATATATTGATGGTATTATTTTTAATGTTAATAAAATTATGGTTTTTTATATATTGGTTTCTTACGTTATTAAGAAATATATTTTTGGTAATGCTTTTACATGAAATTTTCGTTAGGATTTTCTACATGTTTTTTTAATGTCAAAAGTTGACTTCATTTTAACACAAATTTGTGCTAGAAAAAAAACATTTTTTTTTCAACATTTATTTAAAGATTTTTACGATTTTGTGCTTAGTGGGACATTACCATTGAAAAAGCTGAAATACAGTCAAGAGTAGACTCATAGGCAACCTGTAAGGCAGGTCTATAAAGTCTGTGAGCCTAACCAAACATACTTTGATTTTATCGCGGCCTTGTGAAAATGGCGAGTTGATTTGATTTTTGTTGGGTTTTGGTTTAAAAATATGCGGAATATTGTTCAAAACTTTTGTAATGCCTTACTTAAAATTTGGAGGTTTTTAAATTTTTTCCCATGGTTTTATCATAGTTCCTATCAGCCTTCCAAAGCTAGCTCCCTAGCATTTCTGAAAGTGGACAATGTTGTATAGGGGAGGGAAGTAAATTAAAATTTTCGTGTTAGTGTTATCATAGTTCCTATCAATCTTCCAATGCTCAGCTCTCTAGCGTTTCTGGAAGTGGGTAATGTTACTTTTACATAACTTTACTTTTATAGGAGAGGAGAGTAAATGAAAATTAAAATTTTTTCCTATAGTTTTATCATAGTCTTTCAGTTTTAAAAAGCTCAGCTCTAAAGCGTTTCTGGAAGTTTGCAGTGTTACTTTTACATAACTTTACATTTATAGGGAGGAAAGTAAATTAGAATTTTGGTGTGTTTTAATTTTTTTCTATAGCTTTATCATAGTTACTATCGGCCTTCCAAAGCTCAGCTCTCTAGCGTGTCTGGAAGTGGGCAATGTTACTTTTACTTAACTTTATATTATAGGGGAGGGAAGTAAATTAGAATTTTGGGGTGTTTTAATTTTTTCCTATAGTTTTATCATAGTTCCTATCAGTCTGCCAAAGCTCAGCTATCTAGCATTTTTAGAAGTGGTCAATGTTACTTTTACATAACTTTACATGCATAGGGGAGGGGAGTAAATTAGAATTTTGGTGTTTTTTGATTTTTTTCCAGGGTTTTGGTCATAATTTCTATCAGTCTGCCAAATTTCAGCTTTGTATGTCTGGAAGTACAGTAGAATTTTGATGATCTATACATGAGTGAGTGTCAGTGAGTGAGTGGCAATTTTGTCGTTTTTTGAAATTTCGTAACTACTTTACTACTTTATGGAAGTCCATGAAACTTGGAGGGGTTGTTAACTCTATGAAGATCTATGACTGTGCAAGTTTGAGAGTCGTAGCTCGTTCCGAAGTAGAGTTTTAGATAGGTCAAATATGGGCTGAAAGGTTTAAAGAAATTATGGTACGGCAGCGCGAACTTGGCGAGGCACTGCCGTGCCCTCAGATAATTTGAGACCTCGAACAGTTTTTAACAGTTTTTTTTTGTACTAAAGGGACACATTAAGAGCACCCATGCAAACAAAGCTGTGTTTTTTTGGCATAAACTTTTATAAATGTGTTATTTGTGTTGATGTTTTCTATTATTTGAAATAAGTCTCTAATGAGAAATAATAACATGTCAGTAATATATATTTTTAGAGAATAAATCAAGATTAGCGAAAATAAACTAAAAAAAATAAATTTATATATATTTTTGGAGATTATTTTACAGCCTGTATCTTAAGGTCACTCATCGTCAAGCAAGTAAAGCTTGCTTGACGATAAGTGACCTTACTGTATCTACTCAACTTTTTATTCTATTAAAAAAATTATTAGAACATTTTTGGATCATAATTAACCAAATTTCTGTCAGACGTTCTTTTTTTTTCAGTGGCAGATTTTCTTTTTTTTTTGTAAATTAATCACTTGATTCACTAGGGCCAATAAGTTATGGCCTTTTGGATACCCTTGTAAACTATATATCATAGTTTTTGAGATAACTCTTTGACAGTTATCAGTTGTTTACCATAACATAAAAAAAGCATAGGCCAACAAAAAAAAGTTGTAAAAAGTTGTCCCAAAAATAATGACATGAACTGTAACACCACCAAGCATTAATAACGATAAAGCCCAGATGATAGTTACTTCCCATAAGTTTAACGTTCGACAAGCCTCGTCGGGTCAATGACCGTGAGTGACGTACTCTGGCCCACTCATTCCCAAAATGTACATTGCGGTAGATACAAAAAACAATGTTTGGGAATATTTGTGCTGTTGTTAAGTGCGATAACACTTACAAAAAACACCTGTTACCAGGTGCAACCTTTCAGGTTTCCAAAATCAATTATTTGTTTAGCACATATCCTGCTTCGAGTGCATTTTCAACGCGATTAATAGTAAAAAATCACTTACTGACGTAGAAAATTGATCTTAAATCAAAAAAGATCATAGTATACATACAACAGGGCCATTTCCAGGGTGATTTCCGTGCCCCGGGCAAAACATAAATTTCTCGCCACCATTCACCGAAAAAAATCACGTGGCAGATTGTTGGAAAAGGAATGCAGTCGAATGCTATGTATTTTTCTATACAAAATTTTCTGGTAAAAATTTTTCAGAAAAAAATATATTTTATCGCAATTTCTATTAATCGAAAGAATAAAAAATCCTCCAATGTTTATTACCCGATTACCCCCTCCCCCGTGGAACCATAGGTGTTATCATTATGACATAAAATTTGTCCAAATTTGTCCCATTAAAAGCCGAAATAACACCATCAAATTGCTTAAACAAATTATCTTCCTACACAGATAACACATGAAACTTGTTTAGAGTGGGCCAGGTGACGTCACTGCAGCAACGCGAGCCGGCAATCGCTGATTGAACAGTTCTGGACTTCGTTCTTGAGCAAGCATATGATTTCTTTTGTATGTTAAAATGTTGGGTTGCAATGATTGTTAAATGTGAAAACCTTAAAACCACAAGCTTAAAGAACGATTTATACAAAGCCATTCCAGTAAATATTAATAATTACAAACGTGGAATTTCGTACCCGTGAATTTTTCAAGTTTCGTGGCTAATCGGGCAAAAAGGATCTTAATTTGACTTAAAAATTCCGTTGATTGACACTCACTGTCTTGATGACGGGTAAAAATGCAATATGCGTTGATCCGGCCTGAAAGACAAAGAGCTGTCGTAGGTCACGGACTATAGTTTGTTTTCTTTTATTTGCATTCGATCTTTTCATTGATCGACATTGTATAGCAGTTTTTCGCCTGCGTTTGTTTTGTGTTTCTCTCGTATCTCGGTAGATGGCGCTTCTTATGATAGTTTTCTCACTATTTACATTTGATTAGAGACAAAACCGTCTAATTAACTTTGCAAGATTTGTCACATTGACCAGCAGTGTTCTGAGGAGTCCCATAAGGACGAAACAGTTAACTGTCAACACTTATTAAGTGTCCATTAAATCTTTGACCCCTGTGAGGTTCAGCTTTCAGGCTACCCACGGAAAAATATGAGAAAAACAAAAACTCCTTTTTGCCCGATTAGCCACGAAACTTGTTTGATTAATAATTACTTAATTTAATAAATGGCTATTTCTTTAGGCAGACAAAGTAATGGATATCAAAAAGCCATTTAAATGCTCACAGTGTCCTTATACAGGCAGACAGGCTGAAAGTCTGGAGCGACACAAAAAGAAACATGCCATGAACAAAACTGAAATGTTTAAGTGTGATAAGTGCAGTTTTTCGGTAAGTTAGCTTATTCTATGTACTTATAATGATGTACTACTAATTAAAGACATTAATAGAAAATTACTGTTACAAGCGTTGCGTTTCCGCATATTCTCTTCAAATCAAAACTCAAACGTAAGATGGCTGGGATTAAAAAAGTAAACGCTTGTAATAAGATTTGAAAGGTACTGCTTTTAAATGACGTTGACAATTTGCCCTTATCAAAATTGGGGTTAATTTTTATTTTTGATTTAAATTTAAGAACATGTTTGGGATTTTGGAACTTTTAGAAAACAAAACAATTATCTTGAGTTGTCGTAGCCGCTTACTTGTCATTTTTTTAAACAAATTAAAAGGTATTTAGCCTAAGGTTACTGATAATGGGTATTTTTAACCTTAGAAAAGAGATGGCGCTGAGAGTGCGGCACCTATTATCAGTAGCCTTAATTTATCCAAGCCATACGTTGGGGTTCATATGACATCCAATATGTCGGCCCGCTTGTAGCAGTCATTTGTAGAGGCCCTTTCCTAGCAGTGGCGGTTTCTCCATAAGTGCACATGTGCACGTGCACTCCCTAATTTTACTTAACAAAATATTAAACTTTGATCATTCCTTAATTTAATTCATAAATACCCCAAAAGAAATTTACTAAAGACTGGAATATAATCTAGGAATTAATACCTGTTATGTATGTGTTTGTATTCGTGTTCAACCCAGCCTGTGGGGAATGGCGGATGCGCTATATAGTTAGTTCGAATCTAATTCTTTACTTTTATCGTTGTACTCTCCATTAAACAACGCTTGTATTTACTGGAACAAAATTCTATGCACCCTAGATGTTATGTCGCATGCTAATTACGAAATATAGAAAAAGAGGACGACATGTCCCAATAGAATGTTACAGTACATAGAATCTGAAACTTCCTTCGGCACAGTGCGTATACAAAAACTAGCCTTGATGCCGCCCGCACCCCCGTGATGACCCCTGCGTCATCGGTTCGCGTTGCATGTTAGATCAGCTCACGGGCACTTTTAATTCGTGCGCTTAGTAGTTATGTGCAACGATTACTTTTCCAAGTATCGAGTAAATACTGATACTTCCTATTCGAGTATCAGATATTTTGTATTCGGTAGTAAGTAATCATTATATTATCGGTAAATCCTATAAATACCGAGTACAGTTGAAATTTTAAGTACTAAGTATGCAAAAGATAAAAATATTGATGTTTTACATGTTTGTAGTTTTTTTATTACGAAAATGTAGATATATTAATCTGGGGAATTTTGTTCAAAATCTGGCAAATTTTTAAATACATTCTGGGGAAAATACATTTCTGAGCCTGGCAACACTGCGCCAGATAAGCCGCCCCGCTAGACATAATACATCAACAGCTATTGAATCAAATAATCAAATATTTAAGTAAATAAATATCGGTCCAAATAACACTTCGGCTTCGATCCCATTCGGGGTTCGAATAACGGGTATTTGGCGTCGAAGGATTCGATTACTTCGAATCCGTCCATGTATCAGATATTAAAGTATCGAGTAGATAGTATTTGCACACCACTAGCGCTTACACAACTTGGCATTATCGGTCGGGCGCGGGCGGTTTGTTTTGATTTCGACGATTTGGTATTTACGACAATGGCGAAAGTTTCTAATTCTGATAGCATTAGCGTGCAATATTGAAAGACAATTAAATTTTCATCTTTGCCATTAGAAGAGAAAATAAACTAGGTGTGATAATTTATTATTTATTTATAAAAACAATAATAATAGGTAGGTAAGTAATATCTAACTAAATATCTCATTTTTTAAGGCCCAAAAAGTTAGCGTGGCACTCAAAAAAGATTTCCCTGCGCCGCAATTTTTATATTTTTTTTGGTGTGCACCCCCAAAGCTTTTTATCACGCGCCGCCACTGTTTTCCAGTACAGATATATATTACCTGTCTGTATTAAATTCAATTTAATATTCGTAGCCTATAATATTATTGGCCTATATAGGGGCATGCGGTGAAAAATCAAAACTAACGACTCAAAAAAAAGTGTACCAAAAATTATCAAAATTAAAGACCGTCGGTCTGATATGGACTGACCCTAAAAGAAGATCTATTCCTATTGAGTGTAATTTACAGGGTGTTTTAAAATTTTAGTGTTTTGGTTCATATAAACATAGGTCCACAAAAGCTTAGTTTTTAAGATACTGGGTGTAAAAATGTAATTTTTTTAAAAATTTTTGTTTATAGCTCGTGCCGTTTTTGAGATATTTAGATCAAATTTAATTTAACATGAATATTAAGCCATAGGCACTAAACTACGTATTAAACATGACAAATGACAGTCAAAATCTACGGGTTGATGCTTTTTCAGGGTTCATGCCGCCTTTCCACGGATTTTATACGGAAGAAATAAAATCCTTGTTTCATTTGTTTTTTTCGCCTCTTGCGATTTTTTCGCATCTCTAACCGTTTTAGAGAAAATCGCTGTTGCACCATAGGCTGCTATCATCAAAATTAAAAATGCTTTAGTTTATATGGCCAGTATATCAAAATCAACAAAAAAAATCTCGAAAACTAAGCGTTTGTGAACCTATGTTTATATGAACTTTATGTCTTGAAATTACTCAAGAAATTCAACATTAAAATAATGTTATTGAATTTTGAAACACCCTGTATAGGGTGTTCCGTAAGAGATTTACTATATTTCTGATTTTTTATAACTTTGCGACATCCATTTGTTTTATTTAAAAAAAAATTCTGGCGGTTTAAGTTTAACCCCCGGTCTTTTTGTATTAATTTACACTTTTTTTTAATCTCTTAAAATAAGCGTAATAGACCTTGGTTGAAATATACGGAGACATTGTACATGTACAGGGTGGATCAAATTTGATGTTTTATGAGGTTTTAGGTATTTCTAGCCGAGATACATTAAACCGATTAGGCATGTCCTGGGCTTGGTTTTCGAAAAGTCTTTAAATATCGAAACCGCTTCTTGATAGATCTTATAGTTTCTCAGCTACGAAGGGATTTTGAAAAGTCTGCAGTTATGGCGGTGGCCTATAACTTCTTCATTCATAAAAATATCATTTTGATGAAAATTGCAATTTTATCTGTCACTTTTAGTTTTTAAGATATTAGATAATGTCATTTATGTAATATCTCAAAAACTAAACATGATAGATAAAATTCAGTTTGACAGTTGGATTCTTTAAACAAAAACTTCAAATCATTTAACACCAAAATGAACCAAAAACATAAATGAGAGAGAGTTTAAAAATATCCCCTCGTAGCTGAAAAATTACGAGTTCTATCAAGATTTTTAATATCTGAAGACGTCTTGAAAATCGAGCCCAGGATATGTCAACTTGTATTTATTTATACCTAAAACCATAAAAAAATATCGCATTTGGCCCACCCTGTAAATCTTCTAAGCTAATTATTATCTTTTGGTAAAACTGGATTTTTTTTGTTTTGCCAGACCATTCACAAGTATTCGTATACAAGTCACCAAACGATTCATCTGGACCCCAGTCAAAAGAACGTGTGGAAATGCGATGAGTGCCCTTACGAATGCCGGCTGAAACAGTTGTTGATAAGACATAAACAGATGCACTTACAAGAGGTAAGCGTAATCATGTCTTGCTGCCACGCATGTCTTAAATATAGGTTAAGTTAGTGTAAAATACTAAAGGCCGCTTGACATGGTGCATGACGCGCTGCACATATTTGCAAGCAAAAAATTTCGGTCAAATTGTTGCCTGCAAAAAATCTTCTTTTCGTTTGACATTGTGCATGGCCATGCATGGATTCCCCAGAATCTAGGTAAAAATTCCCCAGTTTGCATGCAATTACAGTTTGCATTTTTGCAAAAAATGCCACCGGACCGATAAAAATGGATTGCATGCAACAATCAGCTGGATTTGTACTGCGCATGCACCTGGGCAAAATTTCATGCATTTGCCTGCAAATTTTATTGTCATGCACCATGTCAAGCGGCCTTTACTACTGGGCGAGGTACACGGGCGATCAGTCGTGGTCGGATCGGACGTCTATTTTTGGTATAATTGTCTATTTTATAGGATCGTTTCTAGGATACGTTCGTTCAGGTCAACCGCACTCGATGAGAGGTCAAAATGTCATACTGTGCGCAGGCGAAATGTTCCTCGCGATACGACGACGAAAGTTAGGCGACCAGCAATACATCACAGTTTATTTGTTGTTGCAAGGCCAACACAAAAATAGAGGAGCGGCTAGTTCACAACTTTTAAGATTATTATTATATTATTCAAATTCAAATTCAAACATTCTTTTATTTAAAAAATTGTACACAATCAAAAAGAGCATTGTTACAATTGGATACAATAAGCGTCAAAAAAGTAATATTTAACCTAGCTTTACACTAAATATAGTAAAAAGATTTGCATAAAGTATAGTATAACTAGTGACTAGTCACTTATTTCTACAATGAAGTTAAATAATAGTATATATAGTTATGCTGCCTACCTATTTCACCCAATAGACTGCCACTATACCCTACTTGCATTCAAAACATGTACAAAAAAAAAATTCACAAATACAGCTAAAATCACAATACAATTTAAAAACAATATTATGTCAGTAGAAGTTATTAAAACCTGAGATCAAGAAATTCTTGAACCGTATATGGCTCCAAATTGAGCAAGATAGTTTTGATTTTGTTTTTGTAATCTTTTAAGCATTTTTCTGTTTTTAATTCCTGAGGTAATTTATTGAAAAATCTGATACAGGAGTAAGTGGGGCCTCTTTCTGTAGCTGTAAGCCTGTGCAAAGGGAAATTGAGGCCAACAAACCTAGTAGGAATCTCATGTTGTGATTCAAATAGTTCAAACTTTTCCCTGTTCTTGTGCAGAAACAGCAGGCACTCATATATGTACAGACCTGTTGTGGTTAGAAGTCCTAACTCCTTAAACCTACCCCTGCAAGAATGTCTTTTGCGAAGATTTAAAATAGTTCGAATGGCTCTTTTTTGTGCCACAAATGCTCGTTTTGCATCCACACTTCCACCCCAAAAAATGATTCCATATCTAAGAACAGAATAGATGTTTGCATAATATACAGTTTTGAGGTGTTCTACATTTAAATATTTGGACATAACTCTTAAGGAATAGCAGGCTGAATTTATCCTCTTACAGACATCCACCAGATGCACTGACCAATCTAAGTTGTTGTCAATATGCATACCCAAGAATTTTGTGCTTTTAGACAGAGATACAATCTGATTTGTTATCACTGCTTCATCTGGTATATCTCTGTTCTTCTGCTTCGTCCGGAAACAAACAAAGTTTGTTTTATCAGCGTTCAAAACTAGCTTATTCCTTATGAACCAGTCCTGAGCAACCATCAGGCGATCTGAGGAGATGTCGAGGAGATCCGACAATGTTGCTGCAATCACTAAAAGATTCGAATCATCAGCAAAATTCACAAGATGTGATTCATTATTAAGAATCTCATTGGCTAAATTGTTGACATAAAAAATGAAAAGTATCGGACCCATGACACTTCCCTGGGCGATACCAAGATGAAGACATGTTGCCTTCCATTACAACTGATCATGACTTTTTGTCGCCTATTGGACATGTAAGATCTCAACCAATCCAAGTCAAGCATTTAACAAACATTATGTTTACAGCTTTCGGCGTAAAATACGAATATATACTAGTTGTAAGTGATTAAAAAGTGTAGTGGTTTGTGCAGTACATACCTATTGAATTTAACTAAATCTATGCATATGCCGATGAGTTTTTTTTTATTGTTTTTTAAAAACATATTATATTCTTTTACAGTTCATGTCATTATTTTTGGGACAACTTTTTACAACTTTTTTTTGTTGGCCTATGCTTTTTGTTATGGTAAACAACTAATAACTGTCAAAAAGTTATCTCAAAAATTATGATATATAGTTTAAATTAGCTTCCCTATCCTGTTTTCCTGTCGAAATCGGTGTTAACCTAACCCTGATAAATTATTCGACAACGTATCCTAACCTGTCCAGACACGCCCCGGTTAGGATAAGTTTCCCATCAATTGACCATGGTTAGGTTTTGTTTCAGTTTGGTTTAACACCGATTTCAACCTCCCAAAACGAGGACAGGAGAGTTTTAATTTTAAAAATCCCGCCTGACTATGTCAACCAATAGCAAATGGAATGCAAGTTGTGAACTAGCCGCTCGTAAAATAGAGGCCACGACCCTGAAAAAATCAGCTGTTCTCCCGGGGCTGAATTTTACATTGGGTCTTATGGGAGGTCAGACGTTTTTTTATGATATTTTCAAAATGGCACTACAGATTCCCGCAAAATTTCAGTGAAATATTCTCAGACACCATCCCGATATTCCACCAAAGGTTTGTAAGGAAGCAACATGATTAAAAGGTTAAAATCTTCAAGATTTAGCATTCCTTATTTTGGATTCAAATTACCCGCCATGTACCACATGCCAACTGTTATATTTGACATGTATTTGACTTTGTCATATGTGATTGTCACATTCGCTTCTGCTTTAAACTTAATTTTTGTGTGAGCTAATGAAGCGGCTATGAAAAATTAGGGCTTACTATACATTTAAAAAAAATTGTTCTGCCAGAATAAAGTAAAAACAATCTCAAAAACGGCTTTATTTAACAAAAAATCAAATATCCATGAACCGTCATTCCAACTTCAAAATTTTAAAGACAATCAGCTGTGTCGTAACGTGACCATCAAAAAAAAATCAGCCCCGGATGTGACGTCAACAAAGTGGAGGATCGTGGCCCGTTGTTTATGGTTTTACAGTTCATATAATTTTTGAGACAACTTTTGACATCTTTTTTTCGTTGTCCTATTCTATTTGTTATGGCAAACAGCTGATAACTGCCAAAAAGTTTTCTCAAAAATTATGAAATGGAGTATTAGGGATGGCCGGAGCAGTAAATTTGCCGGAACAGGTCTGACCTGTTCCGATTTTTATTATGACCTGTTCCGAAACATCTGCTCCTGCTCCAAACTGTTCCGGACTTTTCAAGGGAAATAAATTGCAACTGTTCCGCATTTTATGAAAGGAACAATTTGTTCCTGCACTGCAGGAACAGGTGTGCTGCATGAAATCTAACTATGCGTGTGCTCTGATATTGGTGTTACAAGGTATATAAATGAGGTACAGGGTGTTAACCGCTATATCTGGTTGTCGCTTATAACAATTTTATTTTTTTAAATAGAAAAAGAAATGCAATTTTTACAAAACGCTTCACTTTTTGCTGTTTTCCTTATTTCACGTAAATTTTATTGGATTAAAGGTTTTTTTATATTCAATTTCAAATATTTTTATTGTTTCCTACTTCCTTGCTTTGAACGAAAGAAAACCCGGCAAGAAACGCCACTGTTAAAGATAATCTGCCGTACGTCACATTGCACCCTCCAACCCTAGCACCATGCGTGTTGTCTGTCTATCAGCAATTTCTACGAGTTGCCCCAGTGCGCACTAAGTGTATCTCTGTCGTTTTTCAAAACAATAATTTAGAAAAGGACGAAGATACACCCAGTGTGTGTCTCATAAAGGTTACGTAGCGAGCCTGAGAAAGATGCAGCTAGCTGAAGTGAAGACTCGGAACAGGCGTAAAATCAGGGAGCAAGTTGTGTCTGTTATGTTCTGGCTCTCTCAAAGTTTCCTTGTCACTTCTGCTCCGGCGGAACAACTTGTTCCGGAAATTCATACCTGTTCCGACTTGCTCCGGGCACAGACCTGTTCCGAAAAGAACAGGTACTGCTCCGGAGTGCCATCCCTATGGAGTATTAAAAACCTCATTATTGTTGTAATAAATACACTGTTTTTCAGGCTTTTGGCAACTTCGTCCTTGGACACTTCCTGGATTCATCTAGTGGAGACCTTGCGGACCTCGCGATGGGTGAAACTAGTTGAGAAGTTGTTTAGAAAAATGTCGGTAAGCTAGCATTTAGGAAATAAGTATAGGATTGACGAAGATTGAAAAAATTCTATTGTAACTGCAGTGTTATACGGATTGATTTATTACTTTTGTGAATTTTAAGAATTTCACATTTCTTTATTGGCAACCAGTATAAACAAAAACTTAGACAGTACCCAGCCGAAAGTAGTGCAACTTCCTAAAATTGTATATAAATCTGATACTGTACCAACTATCAAAGAACAAGTAGTGCATTTTAAAACTTTAATTCAGTTCTCAGTTTACATGATTCGACGATTTTTTCCACAACAGTACAGGATCAGATTTATATACAATTTTAGGCTAGTTTGGGTTGACTCTGGGCCCTTTAAAGAATTATTTTAGTTCCAAACAGTCATCATTTAAGGGTAGGGGCATTTCATTTTCCAGGGTGCGAGAATTCGCCGCAAGATAAATTAACATGCAACACCTTTTTCACCCATGCAATTTGACAGTGTAATTTGACTAGTTTTTTTTGTTGGCTATATCTATATCTATGTATGTTGCAGACATACAAAAATAAAAATGCTACGACCCTCTAATGGTGGCTTTTTAAATGTCTAGAAAAAATAACTGGTCTTTTGGAAACGGTTAAGTTCTCAAAACCAAAAAAACAATGCTAAAGCAGCGTATGTCCTTATTTGTTAATTTGACAAATTGAAATACAGTTTTGAATCAGTCTGTATAAAAATTCAAACGCAACTTTTTCTTTTACAAACTAAATAGTTCTTCCATTTAAATACAAACCATAGAAATTGTTGATAAGAAAGTAGCCAATAGTTACCAAACATTTCTACAAAGTTTCCATTAATAATATTTTTTTATTTGTAAAACTTTTTCTAGAAAATCTTTATCGCTAGTAACAAATAATTGGGTATATTAAAGCAAAATTCGACTCTTAATTTATTTTATCGAGGGTGGTATGGACATCATGTATAAAAAATACATCATTTTAACAACTTGAACTTTCTTGAAAAAAAAATCAGTATACATGAGAAGGATAAGACTAAAAAAAATTGTTCCACTGGTGCACATGGAAAATTTGGAGGGAGGTTCAAAAATAGCTGTTTTCTAAAATTGTCCGCCATCTTGGATTTTTACAAAATGTCTGTTGGACACCAAACATTTTTACAAAGATTTCCTTAATATTTTTTTGATTTGGGAAACTTTCTAGGAAATCTTTATTGCTAAGAAGAAAAAATTGAGTATTGAAGCAAAATTGGTAATTTATAATTTAAAGAAAAAATATCCCTTCCAATTTTTTTTAAATTTATTTTATAGAGGATGTTATGGAAATCATGTATTATACAGGGTGTCCCATAACTTGAGGGCCATAGTGCAGCAGGTGATAGAGGAGGTTATTTCCGTGAACAAACTTTGTATAACATGAGGGTTATCACACATCTGTTTTTAAGATATAGGATTTTTAAAGTTTGAGAAGTGGGGGAATAGGAGTTTTAGAAAGAAAAAATCTGTCAAAGCCAGCTGAATACTCAGCTAATTGTGATTCAAAAATGTGCTATTCTTTTTTTTTGATAAAATTATAAGTTGAGAAGATACAGGCTGTCAAAATAACCTCCAAAAATGTATAAAATATAATAATTTAAAAAAATATATATTTTTGCTTACTTATTCTTTTAAAAAATATCAATAATATTTTATTACTATGTCTTGCTAGAGACTTGTTTTTATTAACAAAAAATATAAAAAAACAGTTTTTTCTAAAAAAATTGACTGACTAATTTTTTTAAAAATTATTTTTCTTTTAATTTATTGTTCTTGTTCTAATACATGACTTTACCCAATTTCATATTTTTACTGCGTTTTTTAAAAAAGTTATTGATAAGTTTAAAAAATCGCCAACTTTAATGCTCTGTATCTTGACAAAGAGTTTTGACCCATGCATTATAGGAACTTTGGTATCAGACATGACCTCTTCTATCACCTGTTGGCCTATGACTCCTAAGTTATGGGACACCCGGTATATGAAACTAGGGAAGCTAAAAAGCCTTATAAAAAACACATAATTTCAACAACCCAGAACTTTCTTAGTTCTTGCTCGATCTAAACAATGGATACATCAGTATATTTAAGAAGGATAAAAGTTTATAAAAAAAAATTGCTCCAGTGGCGCACATAAAAAATTTTCAGGGTGGGACAAAAACAGCTATTTTTATAAATTGTCCGCCATTTTGGATTTTTACAAAATGTATAATTTTTTTAGTAAAAAAATCCTATAATGTAAAATTTGTCATTTTTAAATTTGCAATTTGTCCCCATTTCTCAAACATAAATCATATACATATACAGTTTCTAGAAAACGAAAAACTTCTGAACAAAAGTTATGTATTTTTAATAACTTTTTTTACCTTTTCTATTATTATCCATGTCAATGTAATTCATTATTTTCATAAAATCCTGTAATAAAGATTCGAAAATAGTTTTAATATGCCCACAAACAATATTGAACAAATGATAATGTAAACATATTATAGTTTCAACCAAAGACTTAACTCTGGGTTTTTTCGTCAAACAATCTGTAAATTTTGAAACGTATACCTTCGTATGTAAGACAAATTGGAATATTATAATATTCTCTTTCAATAAGGCCTGATCTACACAAAAGGCCAAACAGTGGACTAAGCATTAAGTAAGCCCTTAAGGCCAGATTAGGTTAAGTTAGTAAAATAATTTAGTAGTCTCATTTATCCCCGTTTTCCACGATGCGATCGTTTTTTAAGTTAAAATACGAAAAATTAGGTTAGGTTTATATTATCACGTCTTGCCGCTGACCTCTATTTCCCTCTTTGTCAAAACAGTAAAACAGCGTTAAATCGCATCGTGAAAAACGGGCTTTAGAAATGTAAAACCTATCTATTTTTGAAATCTACCTTTTACACACATAATCAAGTCCGACAACTAGCCACGCCCCATTTAAACCTCAAGACTGTTCACTAATCACATTTTATTTCGCTTAATTTTTTTATTTCTACTTTATTTTTATTATATTTATTTTAATTTCTTTTTTATTTTTAGTATTTAAGTTTTATCTTAATTTAGATAATCGAATTTTAATTTTTTTAGGCAATTTTATTTATTATTTTATTACGGAAGCTAGCGACGTTGGCAAAAATGTCGCTGGCTTTTCTACCTACACCATAAGGGATATTCCATGAGAACTTAATTGGCAATAAGAGGGCAATTCTTAATTTTAATAGTTTCACACGGCTCTTATACAATTATGTTAATAATAAAATAAACAAAGTCTTTTTAGATTTCTAATTTTTAGAAGAGCAAATTTATCAATTACTCGCGTTACATTTTAAGGACATAAGATTTAAGTACCATTCTTTACTCCCGATTTATACCTTGCCGTTCGGTAAATTTGTGCTACAGTTCGGCTTTGCGGTTCGCAAAAGTTGAAGATAATTCATCTTTATCTTTCGCCGTTAGAGATTCTTAGTCGGCCACGTACGTCATAGTTGGCGTCTTCTTTTATTTTCCTTTATTCATTCATTCATCTTTCGGTTTGGTTGGCCTATGCATCAAAGGCCATCTAGCCACAGTCTGCAACTTAATGCTCTGATTTCTGATTTGGACAATCACAACACACTCGCATTCATACACATATAGACTAGACCCCCATGGTAGGCAATTTTCTTTTCTCATGGAGGATTTAATTTTGCCTGATGCTCTTTGTCGAACACAGGGGTCTTTATCGTGCTAGCCCCATCTACGCTCTTAACACGGGACCACCGGCTTAACGTGACTTTCGAACCACGGTCTTGTATTCATCATCAACTTTGCCTACTTTGTTGATGCCCAAACTTCGCCCAAGACAGGCTTTACCCCTACTTCCGGTAAATCTGTTCTCACAAACGGAGAGTAGGTTCGAGTTTGGAGTGGCAGGCATGGGATTCGAACCACACACCCTCTGATTGGCAGTCGGACACCTCGTCCACTGAACCAATCCGGGCCACTTTTATTTTCCTTTATTTTGAAAAAACAAATTTTTAAGGTTATTATTACCGAACGGTTGCGAACGGACGACGGCATATAAATGCTAAAATGCCGTCTGCGAACTGTGAACCGTCAACTTCAACGGTGAACGGCACTTTATAAATCAGGGGTTAAACTTTTTAATATTTCTGCGAATTTAACAGTTGAACTACTCTTAAATAACAGAAAAATAATTAGAACAAAGATAAAAAGAAACTATGGGCATTAATTATGCCAAAGTGACCGGTTCCAAATTTATTTTGTAAGATCAATGAATATGTATAGTAACGCTCACGATACACTAGACACGGTATGTCATCAACGCGCACCAAAACAGGTATCCGCCGCGCATTACGTCATGTACGAGGGTCACTCTGAAAGGTTTTAGATACAGAAGGTTTTTTTTTAAATTTTACTCTGTTTTTTTATCAATAGATTTGCGCATTCGGTAAAAACACCATTCAAATTCTTGAGACCAATATTCTTCTGAAATGTTTCTAAAATGGCGACCTCGTATACCCCGTAGACCAGTCTTTGGACGTTTTTTGCATAGTTCTTGGAAGACTACAGGAACACAGTTGCGAATATACCATTCAGAAGTAACTGTCCTTTGATTTTTCAAAGCTACACTTTTGAAAAAAAATGATGCGACCATTTTCCTTCCAAGGCTCCGGGATCGACGAATTTTCGTTGGGGCTGCTTACCTTCAAAGCACCAAACTGATTATGGCTGTTTAGTTTCGGGATCATAATGATATAATGATGTTTCGTCACCCATTACAATATTGCAAATGTCTTTACTTTGCCCATTGCCAAATTTCTGAAGCAAAAACTTAGCTTAATCAACTCCTGTTGCTTTTTGCTCAACACATGTGGTGGCTACTTGGAACATCGCTTCCTTCTTTTACTGTTTCCGGAGTCACAGCAGTGGGCGGTTGACACGGTGGATAGAATAGACCGGTGTTCGGATCTTATATATATATGTCGAATTTTTCACGTCACTGGTGGTCTAGCTGATTTTTGTAAACAAAAGTTAGATCTGATATGAACAACGGAACAACTAATATTTTTTGAATGTTTTGAAAACTAAGGCAATTTTCCTACTGTTTGCTAGTACAACCTGAATGTGATCGTTTAGTATCAAAGGTGAACCGAGCACTTGGGAAGTAAACAAAGATGTAGGTCAGCGGATGATTTTTGAAGCTGAAACGAACACATTATTTCGTTCGAATTTTATTTGTTGTGTAAAGAGAAATGAAGCGGGGGAAAAAAAATAACGACTGGTATGTCTAAAAAATATTATTTTATAAGAATATACTAAAAAAATAGTAGGAAAATTGCCTTAGTTTCCAAAAAATTCAAAAAATATTAGTTGTTCATATCATAATCTAACTTTTGTTTACAAAAATCAGCTGGACCACCAGTGATGTGAAAATTCGACATGTATATATAACATCCGAACACCGGTCTATTCTATCCACCGTGGGCGGTTGACGTGTGCGAGGCTCATCATCGAATGACACTCAACCCCTTTTAAACTCTGCAAACCAATTGAACACTGTAGCCCTAAGCAACTCACCAAACTTTCGTGACATTCGGTTTGTTTCAGTATTTTTTTGTAGTCATACAAAATCATGGCTCGTAAATCGCGACTACCCGATTCCATTTTTACGATAAAATTTTGCAAATACTGAGATGAATTCGCGTCCGTTGTAAAACACCTACTGAATGAATAATGCGCTGCTGCTGCGTGTGAACACCTTTGACTTGAAAGAATATAGCAGCGAGTTTAGGTTAAACTTGTATGGACTAGAAATATCTAAAGAGTTTTAGCTACTCTCGTAGATGACAAAATAGATAAATTCGAATACAACCTAAGCTTTCCATGACGTCAGAAAACGAGAATTTACAATCAAGCGTCATGCCCGGTATATATGGATGCGCGCTGACCAATATAAACTCCATATCATATAAAATTGTATACTCAATATCATAATTTTTGAGATAACTTTTTGACAGTTATCAGCTGTTTACCATAAATAGCATAGGCCAACGAAAAAAAGTTGTAAAAAGTTGTTTCAAAAATAATGATATGAACTTTAGTGATTGCGTATAAGTGAAACGACAAACACACGAATTTAAATTTCCCGCGCCGTGACAAAGTGTTAGTGACGTAGGCAATATGGCCGCGCGGCTGACCAATGAAAAAGCAGCATTGGAGTGACGTCACATGGGATACCCTCTTGTTACGGAACCATTTTACGGTCTATACGTATTTTATAGTAAGTCTGTTTTCATCCATGAATATTTGCGCAATCATAAGTAATTACACGGCTTAAACAACATAAATATTTCAATAATTTTTGAGATAACTTTTTGACAGTTGTCAGCTGTTAACAAATAGCATAGGCCAACGAAAAAAAGTTGTAAAAAGTTGTCTCAAAAATAATGATCTGGGTGTATTGTATAGAGATCATTGGCGCTGACATACCGTGTGTTAGTTGATCGTGGTAACGCTGTTTAGGGCTATCAAAAGCCCTGTTCTTTAACAACAAGATGCATAGCCTTTTTTCTATACCATATATTTGTATTTGTTTCTTTTTCTAATCATGCCCGCATTTTCATGGAATATCCCATCATACTTTAGAATAAAATATGTAAGTATTGGTAAACAAGTAGGGCTGTTTAAGCCTTGGAAGGAACCTACCTCAAATTCTGGTAAAATAATATTGTTTTTGTAGTATGTGAGGATTTGTACTGTTGAATCCAATTTGATTGCTATTTGATAAATGCTTACAATATCAAATAGACATAGACAAGTTGTGTGTACAGGGTGTCCCAAATTCGATGTTTTTGGGGGGTTTTAGGTGTTTCTAAGGGATGACCCTCACTTGGGAGGTTCGATCTTTAAGGGAAGGTTAAAGGTAAAAACCGCGTTTTGATGCAGCAAGCCGTTTTAAAGCTACTAATACTGAGAAGTCTGCATTTAGAGAAAGGGATCTATTTTTTTTTTTATGAAAATTAGCCTTCTTCGATCCATCTTTTACGCCTCCCCCAATACTTTCCACTCTTCCCTGTCGATCGCCGTGTTCATCCATCTAGTTCCCGCATGTTTCTTCAAATCGTCCGCCCATCTCATTCTTCCCTACCACTTTTATTATACCAAGGTCTCCAGTTTACAATACATTATTCCGATTCGATCATCTTTCTCTAATATTATGAGCGGCAAACTTCCATTTTAATTTTGCTACTTTCCCTCTGACTTTTTCCTTACTTTTGTTTTATTTATTATCCATTTATTGCTTTTTCTATCTGTTAGCTTTGAAACATTTGTCTTTCCATTGATCTTTGGGCTTTTGTTAAATTATCCATGTTTGATTTTGTAAGTGTCCAGGTCTGGGATCCATAGGATGCAGGAATGATACATTGGGTATACACTTTCGTTTTGAGGTACTGAGGATATTTTTTAATATGTAACTTAATTTACCTAATGCTGCCCAGGCCAGTCTTACTCGTCTCTTGATTTCAGCAGTTTGGCTTTCTTTTTTTCGTTTAATAGTTTGTCCCAGATATGTATATTCCTCTACCTGTTCTATTTTGTTTGTTATGATTTTAGTTTTAGTTTAGTTTGAGTATGAACTATATTTTTAGCTGCCGTATCCGGTTCTTCCAGCATTTTTATCAGTTCTTTTTTATCTGTTATTAAGGCGATATCGTTAGCCTATTTTAGTTGGTTCAACTATTGTCCGCTTACTTTGATGCCTATTTCTTCCCAATCTAAGTTTTAAAAACATTTTCTAGGGCCTGGTAAAATAGTTTAGGGGATATTGTGTCACCCTGTCTCACACCTCTTCGTATGCAGATTGGCTTGGTTTATTCGTGGATTCTGATTGATGTTGTTGCTTCGCCATATATATTGGCTATTAAATCTGTGTATCTGTGATCTATTCGGCATTAATAAAATATGCTTGGTTGTCATTAGTTAATGTGAAATAAATTGTCTTTTTATATATTCTTTAATGAAGAATTGAACCGTCAAATTGAATTTTATCTGTCACTTTTAATTTTTGAAATATTACATTAAATTGTTCCTTTATATTCTTTGTATTTTCTATATTTTTGGTAATTCCTAAGAAAAGAAAAATATAAAAAAATACTATCCCAAAATAAAATTTGCATATATAAAAATGTTATATTATATTTTTTAATATAAAACCAATCCCAGAAGAGCCACAATATACCACTGGAGTCGCAGTGGACGGGCGGCATTCGCACCACTCATAATCAAACCTAACCCTCCCAGAATACATACTTTTTAAAAACCCCTTAAAAGAAGCGACAAAACCTGAATGAAAGTAATGCAGTACTATTACACTCAAAGAAAAAACTGTGCCATTTTTGTTTTACACGAAAAAAAAAAAACAAATACAAAACTTTTTACTTTGTTTGAATGGTAACCTTATTTGTTTATTTGTATAATGAAACCACGTCCTGTATACAGGGATGCATATTTCACTTTGGCCTATAAATATATTTGTTATCCCTTTTAACTGGTCTAGCATGTTATATGAGTTCCAGGATGTAACGAGTTTTAAAAGAGAATAAGGTTTGTACCGGTATTTATAATGTGCGTATTCAGCTCGCCACCGGCACGAGCCGCGGCTGACTCCAAAACATTTTATGAACCGACTAATCCATTTCTCTAGGGTCTAGGGGAAATTTTCTTTAAGTTGACATAAAAGAATTGCATGTAGGTGTGTAATACACCAGAATGTGCCTCTTATTTTTGAAGTTCTCTGGAAAAAAAATGGCGATTGTCCCCGCCTGAGACAATCTAATTTATTGCTATATTAGTTAGAATTTGTTTTAGAAACACAATTTTTTTGCTTATTTTAGCTGTAATTAATATTTTTTTAAACCGACTGGAAAACAAGTACTTTGCGTATATTTTTTTCTTTTTGGAAAATATTCCGTTTTCAAAAGGCACGGAGAAAGAACACAGAGACCGGAAAATCTATTTTTACGGTCGCTTTTTTAAAAATGATCTAAAATATAAAGATCATGGTATTTAAAATTAAACATCAATTAATTGAAATATAGTCAATTATAAATGCAACCTATGGGTTTTTTGATATTTATTTGATAAATATAATAGCTTTTGAGTAAGTACTTTAATATCTACATGTAGAGTAGCATGCTTGTAGCGATTAATCTCTTTTTAAAAAAATCTGTATTTATTTGTTGGTTGTGTTTGTGATGTTTTATACCGGTTTAAAAAAATACGTACGATACACGATCGGAAACTATCTTTACAGGTCTAGTAACGTAAATAGCTATTAATTGTATTTTCTCCCAATTGTGGTTGGGTTTGTTCCTGTTTCTAAAACAATAAAAACATATAACGAAGATTCAAAACGTTTTATAAAAATTTCTACTTTAACAATTTGTTTCATTGCTAATCCCTTTTTTTTCCTTTTTCTCATAACTTTTAAATTTAAAATGGCGGGAAAGAATCTTTAAACAATATAATATTACTTAGATTTTTATAAATATTACAATAATTATTGTGTATTTTTTAGTCATTATTTTTTCTAATTAATTCTGTAACCGATTTTTCTCGATAAAAATATATAACCATTTTTGCAAACAATCAAATAAAAAGTTAAAAAGGGTCGATTTTCTATGACCACAGTTATATGATTATATAGGTGTAATGTCCCTCTTATTTGATTTTTTTCTTCGTGTAATAAAAATGCACCACAAACCACAGTTACCCAAAATTTTTCTTCATTAGTGTCATTTGGTCCAAGCGTGACGTCACATATTTGTTTCCCATATGAACAATGCTTTGAGTGACAGGATTTCGCTTCTTGTTAATATATCTTTGCTTTCTATATGTAAGTGGGGGTCAGATTTTTTCTAACTCCCCTAGAAATACCTGAAAGCCACCAAAAATATCTAATTCGGGACACCCTCTATCCAACCTTATTAATTATTTTAAATTATTATCACTTATTCCCAGATAAAGAATAAAGTTTGTTTTACAAAACGAGTTAAGTATTGGATTCAGCAATGTAAATTTAACTATAAATTTTGACTGCATATTATTTAATTTTTATGATCTCACAGGATGTTTTGAAGCAGAGTGGCTCAAAAATTCAACATGTTTCTTGCCAAATTTTAATTGGAAAAAGTATGTTTTTTTGGGTTACTCTTATAGGTTTTAAGAATCTTTGTTTTATACTCTGTTTAGCCCATGCATCAAACTAGTGCTGCACTGCACTATACAATCTGTCAAAATTATGTTATCAAAGTTGTATGTATGAATTCATAATCTATTTAAAAACTGGTATGAAAGAGGGGGCAGGTGCCGCAAACCCTTAACAGACGCGTAAGTTTGATACATGGTCTGAATGGCCTATTTAGAATGGAGATTTTGTCTTTTCCGCTTAGTTTCTTAACAAAAACCGCGGTTAGACGTCAGATAGATAAAAAAAAAGGCAGAACCGTGTTATAGAAAATTTTATTTAATTATATAAATTAAGCAAAAATGCAAAGACCAATCGAATTTTATTTATATTTTTATTTAATTAGTGTGTTGTATAAACTAAGCAAAAACGCTAATATCAATGTCAAAACTCGGTTTTAACTTACGCATTGACGTCTTAAGCTATCCGGGCTGTTAGGGCGCCATCTATGAAATTACTGCGGTGGCGCTCCAACAATTTAAAGAAACTACTGTTGAATACGTTTTGTTCTGCCTCTTTTCCAGTCTGACGTCTAGCGTCACGGTAAAATAAAATAGATTTCATTTTAAGTGTGAATATTTTAAGTAGGAAATTTTAAACTGCCAGTCAAGATAGTCTAAAAATAAAATTGAGAATAGGTATTAAAACAATACAAGACTTTTATTTAAAGAAAAAAACAATAATAGGTGACAGGCACTTTCAATGTCATACAAAGCCAACTTGACAACTGTTAATATTTGCATCACGTATTTATATAGCTGTACTACTAAAACGTAATAAAACCATTAATGGAAAATGACTGCTACAAGAGTTCCGCCATATTGGATTCAAATGAACCCTAATGTATGACTTGGATTAAAAAAGTAGACGCTTTTAATACAATTTGAAAGCGACTGCTTTCAACTGACATTGATAATTTGTCAATGCGGTATTTAATGTTGTCAAAATTAGGGTTTTTTATCTTTGATTTAAATTTAACAAAACTCTTTGCATTTTGGAACTTTTGGAAGACAAAGCTATTATCTAGAGTTGATGTAGCCACTTACTTGGCATTTTTTGAAACAAATGAAAAAGTATTTATCCTAAGCTAACTGATAATGAGTTTTTAAGCTTAGAAAAGAGATGGCGCTGAGAGCGCGGCACCCATTATCAGTAGCCTTAATTTATCCAAGCCATACGTTGGGGTTTATTTATATACAGTACAGATTGTATGCAGGGTTCGTCAACGATCGTTTGGCCATTGAAAATATGTGAATTGAAGTAAGATCGCTATTTAAAAAAATGGCACTAAGAGAGATAAGTAGTTTAGCGCTGTTGTCAAGTTAGCAATTCAAGAAAATGGTTTTCTTTTCGCGATCTAATGACGTTACTTTTACCGGCTGAGTAGGCAAAAAACACCTTGATTTTAATGATCTGTATGACTAATAATCAATACTGCGAATCCGTAATTCTGCTTTTAGTTCAGGCCCTACATCCGAGATTACAGCCATGCCTTTAATGATAGAAGCAACACACTTGGCATGGATAGACATAAGACTCGCCCGAACATTTTACGAAAGGGAACCACCCCCGTTAAACGTGCTTTTTGATAGTTTTTTGCTAATAACTCAAAAACAGTCAACTTTTTCAAAAATATTCTAAACATTTTTCAAGCGAATACAATTTCCTTTTCAACGATGTACCTTAGTACCCTTTCACGGCAGTGGTGCATATTCCATTAGCGTACGAAAAAAGGGGGAAATTTTTAAAATATTTTTTTAATCTATTTTTTGTGGTATTTTTTATCCTTAACACTATTTTTTTTTCAAAAAAATATTTTTGTTTATAAGCCCATTGTATACAGTTAAATACTTATTAAGGTAGGCATGTTTTTTTAAATAGCCGCCTTGAAATAAAAATAAATGTCTTTGTAGAAATCCTTAAATCATACAAAAATTTTGATCATTCATTTTTGTAACTGAGTAAATAAAAATAGAGAGTAAAAAATTATTTTTGGTTAGTAATAACTTAAAACTGACTTTTTCTAGTTAACCTTGGGTACATATTTGGGTACTAAGGTACATGGTTGGAAAGGAAATCCGCTTGAAAAATGATCTCCAGAAGATTTTTGAAAAAGTTGATTGTTTTCGAGTTATTAGCAAAAAACTATCAAAAAGCACGTTTAAGGGGGAAGGGGGGAAACACCCCCCTGCCAGGGGTGGGGGTGTGGTTCCCTTTCGTAAAATGTTCGGGCTAGTCTTATGCCTATCCATACCAAGTGTGTTGCTTCTATCATTAAACGCAGTATCGGACCCCGTAGGGCCTGAACTATTTTAGCAACTTGACTTCGTTAGCCGCAGCGAGCAGATGGAACGTCGCGAAGCGAGACTTTCATAAAAGAGCAAGGTTATAAGAAAAAATTATAAAAAAATTTAATTTTTCTCGATTTAATGTTTCCTAATTAAAGCTAAAATAATTAAATAAATAATAATGACTATTTCTTCGTCTTTTAAAAGTGGAAATATTACTGTGCTTGCTCATGTTTAAAACTATTAATGAATTTGGAGTCACAGCGGCAAATGCTCTTAAATATGCGCGTCTTTGGTGCCTCACTGACTTCTTGTTTTCCATAAGCTCATCCTTTTTTATGCGCTTTTCATAAAGGCTAAACGTTCGATGTCGAGCACTGTATAAGTAAGGGTCATATTTTTAACCGAGTGTCAAGATACTTTCCTGAACAAGCAAAAAAATTTTTCTTTCTAAGTGATCAAAAAAATTTTACTATCCAAAAAAAATTGTAATAAATAACCACTAATGACTAATTTAGCGTTGTTCTACTTGTTGAGCTGGTGGCCACGCCCACTGGTTAGAGGGGGCTTCCTTCATCAGAGGCTCCCAAGGTTTCCATGTGAGCATTTTACGGGACAGGAGCAACTCATTCTCAGCCTGGACAATAACCTGCAGAGAAAAATTCGGCATTTAGAATTTGAAAAGGGTTAATAATCGCTTTCAGTTGAAGTTTAAGCACCTTTAGTGTGCTTTTTGCCCACTAAAGAATACAAGGTAACTAATTAGTAACAATGTTTAAACATTAAAAAAAATAATAATAGTTTTTTATGAAGAAGCAGAAATTACCCAAAAAATAGGTTAAATTTGTTTTTGCTATTTTGTTCTATTTAAAGAAAAATAAAAATACCCAATAAAAAAGAAAATAACAAATAATTTAATTAATTTTTTTCTTGTAATAGGCATAGGTTATTAGAGCGAAAAAAAGACCCCTAGTTTGCAAAAGGTGGTTTAGTCACGATTTTGACATTGTTGTTCACATTGGAATCTTAAATCCCCTAGTTTGCAAAAGGTGGTTTAGTCACGATTTTGACATTGTTGTTCACATTGGAATCTTAAATAAATGGATCCATGACAGATCTGATACTTTCCTAGCTAGCCTATTAGCACACTTCCGCTGAAGCCATTATATATCAGCCTTAAAACAGTTTTTTCTAAATATCTCAGAAACTAAAGCTCTTGTGAAATTTTTGGTATTATAAATTATTAAGCAAAATGTAGTCTACTATAATTTGAAAACGGCATATTGATACAAGCTCCGTTAAAAAGTTAGCATTTTTTTCATTTTTTAATTGTCAAAAAACTGTCATTAGCATTAATGGATTTTAACCAAAATCTAATCAGCTCGTAAGAGTGTCGAACACTATTTTACCTGAAAATTTTATGAAAATCGGTTTAGCGGTTTATGAGCTATCGTGTTACGGACATAAATAATATATACACACACACACAGACAGACATCACGACGATATTGCTAAAATAGGTCAAAATAGACCCAAATAACACATTTTCGGCGTTATCTCAAAAAAAATTTGTTCCTCAAAAATAAAACCTTCTCTAGCCATTGCTACGCGGGCTAGGAAGGTAAAAAATTTGAATTTTCGACTTTAGGATTTAGTGTGCACAATGATTGATTTTTTAAAATTGTTTGGTTGCTGTACATTTTATAAAAAAAGTTGTAAATAAAAGTTAAAGAAGGGTTCGAAAATATCATGATATTTATATAAATATCATATCACATATATCATTATCAAACTGAATGCTATGGTTTTGGCATATTAAATAAAAATCACTACTTACGAATAAATCAAAAGTACACACAGATGAAAAACACAGTCTGCTCTAACCTGGGAAAACAGAAAACAAAAGAAATCGTCGCGTTGGGGATCTACCAGATGTGAAACAGGGGATTCCCAGTCAGCTCCGCGATGCCTATGCGGCAGCCGAACCGATCGATACTACACACAGTGTTGCCAACTCTACGGATTTATCTGTAGATCTACGGATTTTGGATTTCGATCTCCGATATCCGATTTTGGATCCAAATCTACAGATTTTTGGCAATTTTACTAAAAAACGATTAACATCGAAACACAACGGCGGCCGCGCCTCTTTCCTCCTTATCAGTAATAGACACTTATTGGAATAAAACCTGACCTTATTTAAACATCGACCCTATGGTGACAGATTTGCATATAAAAAGCAGCTGCTCTGCTTCAAAATTCAGCCTTTGTGAATTTAAAAACCGGATTTATTAGTGTCGGTATTTATTAAATGAAAGTTAGCGTCTTTATTATTAAATTTGGGTTTGAAATGTCAATTTTGAGAGGTCAGCTGTTAGTTTTCTGTGTAAATATGTCAAAATAAAGTCGACTCTATTATCTTTACTTTTTTTCCTACATTTTAATCATCTTGTAAAAAGGTTTTGCTTGGATCAGTGACCTTATTTTTCTAGACATCTAGCGCACGGTCGTTGCAACCTTATTTAGAACGAATTGTATTACTTCGCGCGTTGTTTGATGGGGAGTCAAACAACGCTTCGCGCCACGAAAGTTAAACTATGTTTTACGTTATGTATGTTGCACTAGAAAATATTAGTGTTTGTACGTATCTTAACTAAATAAAAAAGGTTAAAAAAATACGTACTTTTTATGTCTTCTAACTATAACGGTTTATCCGTTTAAAAAATTGGCGTAACACTGCAAAAAAAGTTTATTTGGATCCGTTGGAAACGGAGCAGTGGGTACCGTACCGTTCTCGTGCAATTCCGAACCAAAAAAGTTGTACACTCCTGTCACTGTCAAAAAAAGAAAAAAATCAAACCAATATAAACTTTTTAATTGTAAAACAAAGCACCTTTTATGTTTTAGTCTTTGAACCTACGGATTTCTACAGATTTTTCGCGTTCACGCTACGGATTTTCGCTTTCCAATAGTTGGCAACACTGACTACACATTTACAGATGCTTATACTTTTGTACAGGAGCATACTGACAAATTTTCTGATATTTAGAATGGTAGAAAACATTTTTAGTTTAATAAGTAAAATTATTGAATATATCGGATATATATCAAGCTATAAATATCATAATATATATCGTGATATATATCATGATATATATCACTTGATATATATCCGCGGAACCATGAGTTAAAGACAAAAAATTCCTACAAAAGCGCTTGTATACGTTTTTTCCTTAGACTCGCTAAATATTTCGACACCATTTTGCATTTTGACCATTTTTTTTTAGTGGCCTTGAATTTAAAAACTGCTTGTTTTTCAGAAAATCTGTAATAACATAAAATCAAAAACTCAATCAAACTGTTAAGTTTTATGTCATTTTCTCAAAAGGTAAGCAGTCTTCAGAAAATGTGTAATCAACTTTATTGTAAAAATTAAATTATCCAAATAAGCCCACGGTTAGCACTTAATTGGCATCCCTAAATTAGGGCTAGTTTTTAATATCACGAAAAAAAATCATGTTTTTTTAGGTTTTATTAGAACAACATATGTCAAAATCGCAACTACACCACCTTTTGCAAGCTAAAATTCTATAATGACGGGACTATGTAACTTTTTTATGAGAAAATTTCTAAAATTTTAACTACAGTGAAACCTATCCTTGCTCTCTATTAAGCGGACACTCCCTTTAGGCAGACAAATTTGTTGGAACCAAGCTTTTGCCTATTTCTTTACATGTAAAATTCACATCCTGTAACCGGACACTCTAATAACCGGACGCGGACAATCTTTTTGGGTAAAAAATTCTGAAACCTCCCTTAACCGGACGCGAACCTCTGACAACGAGACGGAGCGCTGCTTGGGCATAAATATTATGTAGTATGTTATCAACAATGCACTCAGCAGCTGGGGAATTTCCTCGTTCCGTTTTAATGCGGAGACTAAATACTTCTGTCGTATTTACAACATTATTTTATTTGGCTGGACTGCTGTGTTGACTTTTATTGTTCGGATATTGGGTAGTAATAGATCTCTTTGAAATGGTGCCTAGTAAATAAACTTCTTAGTTTACGTGAAAAAATTGAAGTTGTTAACGTTTCGGAGAAGGTACATCTATCAGCATGAAATGTCGCCGAAAAATTAATATTGGAAAAATTGTTAATAAATATATATCAAAATTTCGCAGTTCCCTCTCTTAAGCGGACACCTCCAGTAAGCGGACAAAATCGATGGAACCGTGAGTTTCCGCTTATAGGAGGTTTCACTGTCTACTATACTTTTAGATTATTATGCCTGCCTTTGTAACCTACCTCTTCAATTTGTCCACAGTTGATTTTTTCTCTGCTTCCTCTACTGATGGTGTGCATTTTAGGATCTCAGACCTCTCTTGAATTATTGATTCAGTGTGTTTTCTATAGGCAGCATTTTCTGGCATCTTTTGGAGGGTTCTATAAAAAGTAAAAAAAAAATAATTTTTAACAAAAAAATAGAAAAAAATTAGGGACACTTTTTCAAAAAAATTTTAATGTTTGGTTAATTTGGAGTTGAAAAATAACATGAAACTAAATGCCTAATAGTCAGGAAGATTTTCAAAGAGGTTGGATTTGCGGTATAGAATTTTTTTATTGCTGACTCTGGTAGCCCAAAAGCTGTAATTTAAGGATGCACCACTCTAGCACTCTTAAGCATTTTGAAATATGTGCCTGAGTAGGACAAATTTCTTTTTTTTTATAATAATTTTTAAATACTTAACAACCTGACTAGGAGCAAACAATCGCTTTTGGGGTCAAACTGAACATAGTAAAAGCTGCGACCCCCTTCCTTCCAGAAACACTTTCACAATGGCGCCGCCATCTTGGATTTTTGACTACTTTTTATTTTGTTAGCCATGTTAAAAGTCCTTTTGAAATATGTTTTTTCTCTTCTTTTTCTTATACCATTATAAAAAAGTAGTAAAAAAAAGTTTGTGGGTCTCCCAGACCCATAGTCACCAAATATGTTAGTACAATTTCATGTCACCAGTTAAGGGTTAACAAAAATTTTTTATTGACACCCTAATTATAGGTATATAAATTTTTTACATTATAAAGTCATAAATTAACACTAAGATGGCTGGGTTTAATAGTTGAAAATCGAGACTGTCCAGGCAAAAGACATTTTTACATTACCTTTATGTAATGGCAGAATGGAAAATGCTTAATTTTGGTACCTGTATTTTTGCCCACTGGTTCGTTTAGAGATAAAATTAAGCATTAAATGATCATTTTTAGTTGACATCATTTGATCTAAGCCTCTTTGGTCGAATGAGCGGATGTCTATTTCATAGCTTTAGAAAAAAGACTGTTGCTTGAACATAATTTGAAGAGATTCCAACCTAGTGTTTGTCCCTCAAGGAAACATATAAGTAAAAATGATAGAATATTTATTTACCTTAAAATTTTGCCATAAAGCACAGCCAAAGTTTGATGAGGCTTTTGTGCCACGGCCAAGCCAGTTAAACCAGTGGTCTTTTTGATTGCTCCAGCCATTTATTTTTCAAAAATTTCTATTTTTTTAGAAATTTAAATGATGTAATCAAAAACAGCTGGTCAAATCGTCAAATATAGGGTTAGGTAATTTATTGAAATTAGTCACATGATGTTTTTTTTTGATCAGGTGACTACTTTACCAAAAAGTCAGGTGATGTAAACTATATATCATTATTTTTGAGATAACTTTTTGACAGTTATCAGTTGTTTACCCTATTTTTGTGTTGGCCTTGGTTTACCCAACGCCAACACAAAAATATAGTTCATTCCATAATTTTTGAGATAACTTTTTGATAGTAATCAGCTGTTACCATAACAAATAGCATAGGCCACCGAAAAAAAATCGTGAAAAGTTATCCCAAAAATAATGATATAGACTTTAGGTTTACCATAACAAAAAGCATAGGCCAACAAAAAAAAGTTGTCCCAAAAATAATGACATGAACTGTAGTCACATGATGTGATCCATACTTTTTTTTATAATAGTCACGTGACTCTTTTAAAAACTTTGAATGTCACGTGATTAAAGCCGGCTGTCCGGGGCCGTATTATCTGCGCGGATTTTTTTTCTCAGGCTTTGATTGGTCCAAATTTTTAAATCAACCAATCTGAGCCCTAGGAAAGATAAAGCCGCGCGGATAATACGCTCCAAGGACACCTAGCCTAAGTCAGCAAAACATTTTTTTCAAGTTTAAAATTTTTTGCTCATTAGAAAAATTATTTACCTAATCTGTGGAAAAATTGTGCTGAGCAACTTCAAACTTATGATGGTATATATAAATTTGGTGTTCTGTGAATTTAATTTTATTTAACATCCCTTGCCACAAAGATAAGTTAGGTACCTACTTTTATTTTTGAGCATGTTATGGCTTTTTTTGTTTTTGAGAAAGAACTTTCTTAGGTTCAAATCAGTTCTTTAAGAAGGTCTCACAATATACATAATTTTTTTTTAATAATAATATCCTAATTTGTTTTTATACCACAACTAGGATATATGTATTTTTTAATAAAAAAGTATTTTTTTTGGAGAGTTCAAAGAAATGCATTATAATATATTGCAATCATTAACGTATTAATGATTGCAATGCAAAGTTTTTACATTTTATTTTGTTCAAGAATGTTGCTTTTTTTAGAGTAAATGATAAATTTTAAAAGTCAATTTTTAAAACAACAAACAGCTAAACTTCACAAAATAAATAATTTTAAAAAATAGCCAGGTCTTGTTCCCTGTTAACTCACCTCCTTTCAAAGATGCATGGTTTGAAAAAAAATGTTGGATAGCTTTTCCATAGCAACCAACCAAATATTTTACTGTATTGTGCCATGTAGTCTGCTTTACTCTGTAGAGAGGGGTGAATAGCTCTCACAATCGGTGTACATATTTCTCACAATCTTCCCACAATCCTTCACAATCTTTACACAAAAGTTGCTAAATCTATTTGAAATAGATTAAGGTACAACAAAATAGTTGTCAACTTGTCCAAGAATTTTTTCAAAAACTTATAACCAAAATGGCCTCCAGTACATTTTCGGTGGACCACCCTAGGTGTTAACTACTATATATAAAATCTATAAAGGGGCGTAAACCTAAATATGATAACGGTAATAATGATAGCAGAAATGATTGTAATAAGTTTTGTTAAATACAAAAAATAATTATAAAATGAAAAATAAAAATATTTTATTTACCACAATATCCTGATAACCGTAATAACCACTTATGATGGGACATGCTTACCTTAGCATGTATTAACGTTAAAAACTGCACTAAACAGTGTGGCTTCACTCGGGCGTTGCGATCTCTGTACTGAGATGTTAAATACTAGCAAATCGCGAGCGCTCGCTTGAGGCGCCTCTGGCGGTAGATGTTTACGAATTACAAACTGATAACGGTAATGATACTCTACCTCGGTACGCGTATATAATGTTTAAAGGAAGGAATTACGAATATAATTTTTTTTTTCATAAACGGCGATAGGTACTTTACACATTATACTACACTTAAAGAGCAGTATAATGTTGAAACTCACATGATATATTGTTTTTTTTATTTTAGTAGATGCAAACCACTAACCGGTTACGATAACGGAGTATGACGTTTGGGCCAGTTTAACACTTTCATTTTGGATGGTAACATGAAAGGACTACACTTTTTGAATTAATTTCAGTGAAATCAATTTTTGTGATGGGCTCGGATAGCGTAAAGCTTTGGCCAAAACTCATTTCATATCCTTTTTCACTTGTCAGACATATTGGCCAACCTTAAAGATTAGCCAGATTATGTTCTTAAGTTAACTTAAGTATACCCTTAATTAACAAAACTATGTTTATTATTAAGAAAATAAGTTCCTGGTATTCATATCTTCTTTTGTATTTTGTGCCTAAACCGAACCGAACCCCCCCATCTATATAACAAATTTTGCTTAGAATTGATCAATAAACAATTCTATCGATTTATGCGTTAGGTTTTTGTCCAGGATTGTAGTAATAAAAGGTAGTTTTCAGCTTTTTTGGACTTTTATTTTAAATGACTAATTCCACAGCCAACGTTTCGACGCCTTCCGCGTCATCCTCAGGGCCAAAATATTAGAGTTATATGAGATAACGCATTTAAAATCCGATATATTTTAAAACATTTTTAAAAACAGTATTCACTCATCATAGTAGAGTAAATTTGCAAAATAAAGCTGCAAAAAGGGTATATTTTTTTATATCTGGCATAGTAGTACCTAACACCAAAAGCTAAATTTTCATTCGAGGATCCCTGATTTTCCGGCCTCAGAATCCAAGATGGCGGCTGCCAAAGTTAAGAAAAAAAAGATTTTCTTGTTTTAAGAGAAATTAAATTAATTTTGATAAACCTACTTTAAGTGGGACATACTCAATTTAAAAATGTAAAAAAAATTACACCTGTCACTGCAAAACAAAATGGCGGCTATATTTAAAAAAAATTGTTTTTCTTCGATATTTTCTTTATTTTTTGTGCGATATTTATTTTTAATACCCCATATTAAAGCTAATGAACCAGCTCTTTAAACGTGCTTAAATGAAATGATAAGTTTCCCAGCCGACATAAGACCTTTACCACCTGTAGACCAAATTAAATTTTTACAAAAATTTTTTTTGGATTTTATTAGCAGTAAGCCAGATTTTGTAAAAATTTATAAAAAGTTACAATGTGACATTTAACATTTTAAGATGGCGGCTGAAGTTCAGATAAAAAAGTTATTTTTTTCTTCTTGTTTTACACAACTAGTATTGCCGTGTAATATATTGATTTGTACTAAATGGGGGTCGCCGATTTTAAATATTTTATAATAAATGGCATATGTCTATTATTATCCAAGATGGCGGCGGTCAAAATATAAATACAACAGTATCTTTTTGGTTTGGCAAATATTTTTATCAAGATATGTAGTTTTATATTAATCTTAATGGCTTTTAAATTGTAGTGTACAAAAAAAAATTAATTTATTTATTTTTTAAAGATGGCGGCCGAAAAATTAAAAAAAAACATTTTTGGTCATTTTTTTGAAACTTATCAAAAAAAACTGAGAAAACCAAGACATCTCGTTAAACAAAACACAGATATTTTAAATATGTCAAAAAAGTTGACATATGTCACGTGTCGGGTGATTTGTGATAGCTATCTCCGTTAATATTGATCTAACAGTAACGTTTAAATTAGCAAAGTTAAATAATTTCTTCTAAATCATTAGAATCTGATGTCAAAAATGGCATATGTCATACACTTGTCAAACTTTTGACTATTAAGTAAAATATGGCCAATTCAATCAAATCACGTGACATGTCAACTTTCTTGAAATTTTTAAAATATTTGTGTTTTGTTTACCGAGATGTCTTGTTTTTTCCAATTTTTTCCAGTTTTTTTTGTTAAATTTCGAAAAAATAAACAAAAATGACTTTTTTCTTACTTTTTCGGCCGCTGTCTTTAAAAAAAATGTTTTATTTTTTTTGTACATTATGACTTAAAACTAATTAAGAGTAATATAAAACTACATAACTTGGTAAAAAAATTATCAAACTAAGAAGATAATGTTGTAATGTTGTTTTTATATTTTGAACGCCGCCATCTTGATTAATAATAGACATGTGTCATTTATGATGAAATATTTAAAATCGGCGAACTCCATTTAGTATAAATCGATATATTAATACACGGCAATATTAGTTTTGTCAAACAAGAACAAAAAAATAACTTTTTTATCTGAACTTGAAAAAAATGTCAAATTGTAAATTTTTATAAATTTTTACAAAACTTGGCTTACTATTGATAAAACCAAAAAATTTTTTTTGTAAAAATTTAATTTGGTCTACAGGTTATTTAGGTCTCTTGTATTTTTGACATGTTAAGCGTCATCTTTGTGTCGGCTAACTTTTCTTCGTTAGGTTTAAAGAGCTGGTCAGTGGCTTTAATATGAGGTATTAGAAATAAATATCGCGCAAAATTTAAAGAAAATATCGAAGAAAAACGAGTTTTTTTAAATATAGCCGCCATTTTGTTTTAAAGTGACGGGTGTAGTTTTTTTTTACATTTTTAAATTAAGTAGGTCCCACTTAAAGTAAATTTATCAAAATTAATTTAATTTGTCTTAAAACAGGGAATTCATTTTTTTTCTTAACTTTGGCAGCCGCCATCTTGGATTCCGATGCCGGAAATCAGAGGATCCTCGATTGAAAATTTAGCTTTTGATGTTATAGCTACTACCATGCCAAATATAAAAAATATACCCTTTTTGCAGCTTTTTATTGAAATACCCTGCAAATTTACTCTACTATCACGGCTGACAGCTGTTTAGACGCTGTTTTAAAATGTTTGTAAAATATATAGCATTTTAAATGCGATATCTAATATTTTGGCCCTGAGGATGACGCAGAAGGCGTCGAGACGTTGGTTGTTGAATTAGTAATTTAAAATAACAGTTCAAAAAAGCTGAAATCTACCTTTTATTAATTCTATCCATGTTTGCTACACAAAAGAAGACTTCACATCTACGGGTGATTTGCTGGAAGTAAATAGTTGGTAAAAAACGATAAATAATATATTTAAAAACAGCATTTTTTTGCATTTACATCCTAATTTGAAACCTTCCGGCTTTGGTGATATACTTGACTCCTTTGAAAGGTTTGTATTTTTCGCCATACATGTCCAGTCTATTGACTTTAAGACCACTTACCGCCAGTTGACTAATGCTGAAGTGCACACTGATTGAGGGGTTGATTTCTGCTGGGTTTGTTCCACCGGCGATTGACACCTACAAAATACGAGGTAGTCACATACGAGTATACGAGGGTCACGATAAAACTATTTAGATATTTCTAGTCCATACAAGTTTAAACTAGTTTAAACTTGCTGCTATATTCTTTCAAGTCAAAGGTGTCCACACGCAACGGCAGCGCTTTATTCATTCAGTAGGTGTAAAAATGAAACCGGATAGTTGCGATTTTCGAGCCATGATTTTGTACGGTCTAGGACAACTGGGCGCCGGGCCAACTGGGCGCTGGGCCAACTCGGCGCCGCCAACTGGGCGCAGGGCCAGCACGGCTCCGGACTAAAAACAATTATTTTTGATAAAATGTGTAGATGAAAAGCAAAATATATTATTTATATAAAAACATCTTTAAAAAATCCTTTACGCAATTTTTTTGAAAATTGTTTTTGTTAAGTAAAGTTAAATATATAAATATTTATCGAAAGTTTCATCCAAGTCGGAATACCTCACTTGAAACTCGTTTCTCGCTTTTGCGTCCGTTGCCGCGGTCTGTGAAAACACATAACACTCGGTGATCGCAAATAAAAAACCCTTGCGTTTTTGCACGAATTGTCGCAATTGATGAAAATTGTTTTAAATATCGAAATGATATGGAACACATCTAATCATAGAAATCGTATGGTTTGTTTTGATTGCTTCTTGATTTTTGTTTACTGAATGACCACGCGGTAGACCCTGCGTTACCATAGCAGCGGACCGAAAACAGGTGAACTGCGCCGATACCGAAGGTCGAGCGAAAATCTCTCTCGGTTCAATACGATTGGCAAAATTCAAGGCCGTATGATCTCGGCGAAAATGAAATGGCCGACTTATTAATACCGTCGTATGGAGTAAATTTAAATAATTCGGGTCGAAGGAACACTTATGTTTGCCCGCAGGTAGAAAAACGATAACTGCAGTGGACTGTATATATTTTAAATAAATGAAGCGCGAACAAACATAAATATATTGATATGAAATCACGAAATAATTAAGGTCCATAGGTTAATTGTTGGTACCACACAACGGAAATCAGAAACAAAGCACTCACCAGTTTGCAGCCAATTTCTCCACGTTCCAAGGGGCCCTTGTCTTGATCTAATGATGGCACCACGTAGCTGAAGGGCTGAAGTTTCTAGTTCTATGCTTCAGTACACCAAAATCGAGCACTTTTAAGTGTAGAAATTTGAAATAGTTGGAGAAAGAAATTAACGCCATTTTCTCGAGGCGGTAGAAAAAGGATCTCTCTGATTGTTGGTGCGCATGTCGAAATGCGCGAAAATGTACTCTGTCCGTCATCCAATTGTGTGGTTTTAAAATTTACAAACAACCAATTTAGCGGGAGCTAACAAATGACCTCAAGCAATGTAATATTTCCAGTTTGAGAGAAATCGGTTAGTAAATAAGAAAATCCGCCATTTTGGATTCGTCATTTGAAATTTTTTAAGTTTGAGTAAATTTAAATAGCCTCAAGCAATGTAATATTTTAAGTTTGAGACAAATCGGTTGGTAAATAAGTTAATCCACCATTTTGGATCCGCCATTTTGATTTTTTTAAGTTTGAGTAAAAATTTTTGTTAAATGACCTCAAGCAATGTAATATTACAAGTTTGAGACTAATCGGTTAGTAAATAAGAAAATGCGCCATTTTGGATTCGCCATTTTGAATTTTTTAAGTTTGAGGATAAAACTGTATTTAGTGATCTCAGGCACTGCAAACTTTCAAGTTTCAAACAAATCGGTATAAAAATAAAGAAATCCGCCATTTTGGATCCGCCATTGTTGTAATAAAAAACGTAAATTGTAGTGTTACCAGGTTACCAAACACTACAACTACCAAGACTCAACAGTCGACTTAATGGATTTAACTTTACTTAACAAAAACAATTTCAAAAAAATTGCGTAAAGGATTTTTTAAAGATGTTTTTCCAGATGGGTGCCACATTTGTTGAACAATGAGCAAAAAGCAACAAGAGTTGATTCGGCTAAGTTTATGTTTTAGAAATTTGACAATGGGCAAAGTAAAAACATTTTCAACATCGTAACTGGTGACGAAACATGGTTAAATCATTATCCCGAAACTAAACAGCAATCATCAGTTTGGGTGCTTTGAAGGTGAGCAGCCTCGAACGAAATTTTGTCGATCCCAAAGTGTTGGAAAGAAAATGATCGCACCTTGAATGGAGTCAACAAGCGAGAAACAAAAAGTCAGTGTAAGGTTAGTGTTCATTCATCGTTTTGGCCCAGTCAAGCATACTCAATTTCCAAAAAACGCGTTACAAGAGGGTTGATCTTTGCCTCCATGTGGCATCAACCTACTGCCCTTGCCGAACTAAAACTACTTGCTAATTAAAGTTCAACTAAACCTTATTAAAAACTTAATCCTTATGCCGCGATCGCGCAAAACTTAACAGTGCCTTAAAAATAACAAAGTGTCGTTAAAACATAAGTGAAGCTAAAAAGAAGTTACAATCACCCAAAGAAGACAAACCAGAACCGGATTACTCCATTTCCATGGTACCCATTCCCTGGTAAAGGAAACCATTGAGGTAAGTCTGATTTTCAACCATAACTCTCTTTAGCTCATTTCCTTTCGTCTTAATACCCATCAAGTGCCGTTTCATATTATGACGACCTCGAATATATGACACGAAAACTAATAGAAGAGTACAATAAGTGGGAACTAGAGGTTAATATCAATAAGACAGAGTATATGTGTATTGGTGGAACGAAACAGGATCTAATCTTAAATACTGGGCAGCGAATTCAGTCCTGTGATGAGTATAAATACTTAGGTCTAAAAATTACAGCAGACGGAACACTAGACAAAGCTATAAAAGATGGAAACGTACAAGGAAGAAAAGCAATAACTTTATTAAATGGAATAATTTGGGACCAAAGTATATCAAAACATAACAAAAAGCTTATATATAACACCATTGTAAAAAGTATTATTACATACAGCTCAGAAGTATGGCCAATCAAGGATAGAACAGAAAAAATGCTTCGGTTCATATGGATGGACTATTGGAGAAGAGCAGCAGGGAAATCAAAAAGAGAAAGAGTTACAAATCAAAGAATAAGAGAAATTATGACAGTGGGTGAACGTACTTTAGAACCAAACAACTGGTGTGGTACGGACATGTACAAAGAATGGATGATGGAAGACTGTTAGCTCCCGCTAAATTTCGCGGTTGTTTATATATATTTTTAAAAACACACGCAGCATCGTCGTTGAAACGTCGACCGGAGAAAGTAGCCGGCGCAGTACGTGTTTTTGGTCCGCTGCCATGGTAACGGGTCTACTCCGCGTGGTGTAAACAAATCGAGTAGGAATCAAAACAAAACAAAACAAGAGTTCAGTGGTGTATCATATCATTTCGATATTTAAAACAATTTTTATCAATTGGCGATAAATTAGTGCATATTTTCGACAATTCGTCATTTTTCTATTTCAGAAGCATTAATTTAGCGTTAATTGTATATTTACCGACAATTTCGTCATTTCAAAGGTAAAATCATGTCTGTCAAAAAAGCCGTACAAAAACGCAAGGGTTTTTTATCTGCGATCACCGAGTGTTATGTGTTGTCGCAGACTGCGGAAAAAGATGAAAGAGCGAGAAACGAGTTTCAAGTGAGGTATGCCGATTTGGATGAAACCTTCGATAAATGCATGCTGGCACATAATGACGTCATTATGTTGCTAGACGACTCGGACGATGAGGAATTTAAAACGCAGGATGCGATCCTTTCAGAAGCTCGTAAATATTTTTAGGCGTGTAAGGGGGTTTACTCTAAAATATTTCCGGTTGAGGCCCCATCTTTTTCGGGATCATATGTTCGACAAAACGAATACGAAACTCCAAAACTCAAAGAGTTAGGTATTCCCATATTTCGAGGTGATAAAAAATTATGGCCAAGCTTTTTCGATCTTTTTAATAACATTATAGATCAAAATCAAAGTCTAAGTAACGTTCGAAAACTTCAATATTTATTTTCATATCTCGAGGATGAGCCTTTAAAATTGATATCAGGGATTAGCTTATCTGATCAAAATTATAAAATTGCTTACGACAAATTAGTCAATAGATATCAAAACAAGCGAGACCTCGCAAATGATGCTTTGAGCTCAATTATGAACTCCACCTTAAAAAACGAGTCAGCTAAAGAATTGCGTAATTTAATTGACACCTTTTCTGAATCCCTAGAAATTTTAAAATCACTTAGCTTTGACGTTGACAGTTGGGACTTTATTATTTTTTTCATTTTATTAGAAAAATTGGATATTCCAACGCGTTCAAATTTCGAAATGAGTCACGCCAATACTAATACCGAAATTCCCACTTTTCAGTCACTTTTTCAATTTCTAGAAAAAAGATGTAAAGTTTTGGAATCACTTCCTCAATCAACAGCACCCAAAAAGGTGCCTATCTATCAAAAATCAAATTCTATGCAAAATCAGTCTGGGCAAAAGCCTACCTATCAAAATTCAAATTCTATGCGAAATCAGTTTGGGCAAAAGCCTACCTATAAATCATCCAACTCGCCTTTTATAGGACTGGCTGGCACCTCAACTAATTCGAGTACGGGACTAAAATGTTTCCGATGTAATCAAGGTCACGTGCTTTCGAAATGTCAAACATTTCTTGATCTCTCACCTATCGATCGCCTATCTTTCGTCAAACAGAAAAAATTATGTTTAGCGTGTTTTCATCCCTTGCATGATGTAGATACGTGCAAATCAAAATATTCATGCAGGACTTGCAATAGTAAAAGGCACCACACTTTAACTCATATCTTAGAAACTAATCAAGCGTCTGGAAGCCAAGATACTAGTCCTGTCATTCACACACCACCTGTCAATAATCTTCATGTGTCATTAAATGCCTCAGGACCTTCAGGTACCTTTCTTTTATGCACCGCCATAATAGATGTTATGGACGGTTGCGGAAATTTTCAACCTGTAAGGGCACTGCTTGATTCTGGATCACAGACTGGATTCATCAGTGAAAAGTGTATTCAGCGTCTTAATCTTCCTAGGCGAAGTTACACCACTGAAATATTCGGATTAAATCAGATGTCTTCTTTTACTTCCAAAGGGCTCGTTCAATGTCACATTAAGCCACAAGGACAAGTCACTCCTTTACTTAATTTCGAAGCAATTGTTGTTCCACAACTATGTTCCAATATGCCTACATTCTCCTTGAACGATAATCAGTGGAAACACTTGGGAAACCTTAAACTTGCCGACCCATCTTATTTCAAATCTAGACCTGTGGACCTGGTTATTGGTTGCGAGCTATTCGCACAGATTTTCAAGGAGGGCAGGGTTCTTGGACAGGTAGGGCAGCCTTCAGCCCTTGAAACTATCTTTGGCTGGGTCGTCATGGGAAAGGTTGACGAAGTAGGTAGTCTTATGGAACGAACCAGTTGTTTTTTAACGAGTCATTCACCTCCTTTAGAGGTCATTCTCCCTAGGTTTTGGGAAATCGAACATTTGCCTAAAAAACAAATCTTATCAAAGGAAGAAAAACAAGCAGAATCAATTTTTACTGCTAGTGTATTACGGCAACCGAGCGGTAGATTCATGGTAGATCTTCCGTTTAAAGATAAAATAAACCCTGACCTAGGAAATACTTATCCGCAAGCTTATCGTAGATTTTTACTTCTAGAAAATAGATTAATCAAAAATCCTGATCTGTACACTGCCTATTCAAATTTCATGCAAGACTATATCGATTCTAATCATATGAGTTTGGTTTTATCTAGTCAACCAAAGGTCGACGTATCGTGTTTTTTAGCACATCATTGCGTTTTAAAGCCGGAAAGCTTGAGTACAAAATTAAGGGTGGTCTGGGATTGTTCAGCAGTCACCCCAAAAAATATTAGTCTCAATGACACATTGTTATCTGGACCGAAACTTCAAAAAGATATTGCTTCTTTAATCCTTACATTTCGTCTTAATCCTATTGCCTACATTGCTGATATCAAACAGATGTTCCGTCAAGTCCTTATCAATCCTTGTCACCGTCCTTATCAAAGGATATTGTGGAGGTTTTCTCCACAGGACCCACTTTCAGTGTGGGAACTTTCTACTGTCACTTTTGGCATGACATGCTCACCTTTTCTAGCCATGCGTACCTTAAATGAGCTGGCAGAGAGAGAAAAGGAACGTTTTCCTATGGCTAGTACTGTTCTAAAAACGTCAATCTATATCGACGATATCTTGGGAACTAGCCCTTCGCTTTCTGAAGCTCTCTCCCTTCAAACAGAACTCAATGATTTGTTGAAGTCGGGAGGATTTGAACTTAAAAAATGGGCAAGCAATTGTCCTGAGTTATTGGCAACATTGCCAGAGTCCGATCGTCAAATGCCTCTCTCTTTCGACAAGGAGGAACCCCACTTTATCAAAGTTTTAGGACTTCAATGGCATCCAAAAAACGACATTTTTTCTTATCAATGCCGAATGAAGGACAAACCCCCAACCAAACGTTCTATTTTATCTATCATAGGAACAATCTTCGACCCCTTAGGTTTTCTTTGTCCCTTGTTGCTACAAGCAAAATTTATTTTGCAACAGTTGTGGATATCGAAAGTAGGCTGGGACGAAGAACCAGATTCTTCTATCATCGACTCTTGGAACAAACTTCGTTCTGAATTCCCGCTTCTTTCCAATTTTCAATTACCCCGACAAATCAAACTGTCAAAAACCAATACCTGTCAAATCATCGGCTTCTGTGACGCTTCAATTCGAGGCTACGCAGGCGTCGTATATTTTCGTGTAGAAGAGGAAAACAATATATCTGTTTCTCTCATATCTGCAAAATCTAGGGTCGCGCCTATAAAGTCACAAACTTTGGCTAGGCTAGAACTCCTAGGCGCATTTCTTTTAAGCGAATTAATTGACTTCGTTTTATCTAGCTATGAAGGAAAAATAACTTTTACAAATATCGTTACTTTCTGCGATTCGCAAGTCGTATTGCACTGGCTTTCATCCCCTCCTAATCGCTGGCAAACCTTTGTTGGAAATCGCGTCAGTAGAATCCAAGAAATCATCCCCTCAAACTCCTGGCGCTACATTCCTTCTGCTTTGAATGCAGCCGATATTGCGTCACGAGGGGCCACCCCTTCACAGCTCATGTCACATGACATGTGGTGGAACGCACCGTCGTTTTTGTGGTCTCCCGAAAACGAATGGCCCGATTTTCATAAATTAAAAATGCCGATTGATTTCGGAGAGATTAATCTGGAGGAAAAGCCAAAAGTCTGTTGCAATGCGATAATTGATGTCAACTTCTTAGATCAGCTTCTTATCAAATATTCATCTATATCAAAAATTCAACGTATCATTTGCTATGTCCTTCGAATAGTTAACCTTTTTCAAAACCATTCCTATCAAAAACCCACTAAGCCGCCGGACCAAAAAGTTATTTTTGAGAATATTGTTTTTCCTACCACCGGTGAGATGCAAAGTGCGTTACACCTTCTTATCAAACGCGTTCAAGGTTCTTGTTTTTCTGAGCTTTTTTCTGCGTTATCTAAGGATAAACCAATACCGAAACCTTTGCGAAAACTTTCACCTTTTCTTGATGAGAATAATATCATTAGAGTCGGTGGCAGATTACAAAAATCTGACCTTTTGTCTTATTCTGCAAAACACCCCGTCTTACTTTCGAGTGACCATCGTTTAACTACACTTCTTATCGAGTCCGCTCATCGACAATATCTTCATCCTGGGTTTAAAACATTACATAATCTGCTTTTACAGCAATTTTGGATATTATCTGCCAGACGGGCAATTCAAAGAACCATATCCAAGTGCTTGCAATGTTTTAGAATCAACCCTAAACCCTATAGACCGCCCATAATGAGTTCACTTCCCGCTCATCGAATCAATCAGCTTAAACCTTTTTCGAGTGTAGCTATCGACTTTTGTGGACCTTTCTTTGTGATTCCTCATCGTTACCGTGGTTGTAGAGCTTTCAAATCGTATGTCTGTGTGTTTGTCTGTACGGCCACACATTGCGTGCATTTGGAATTAACCATGGAACTGTCCACCGAAGGGTTCGTAGGTGCATTCCATCGATTCATTTCTAGACGCGGAAGCGTCACGCAATGCTGGTCAGATCAAGGCAGTAATTTTATAGGGTTTCGTAACCAATTACTGGATTACGCAAGAAGTGCTGCCACCAGACTTTCTATTCGTTGGCATCTGGGACCTCCTCTCAGTCCACATTTCAATGGCCTGGCAGAAGCTGGCGTCAAAAGTTTTAAAACTCACTTTGTTCGAGTTGTCGGCGACCAGAAGTTGTCTATCATGGAGATGTCCACCCTTACCTGTCGCATAGAAGCCGTACTTAATAGTCGCCCTTTATCTCCTGCCTCTTCAGACCCACACGATCTTCAACCTCTTACCCCTGGGCATTTTTTGACACTTGAACCCCTTAACTCTGAAATTCCGGAGTCAGATTTGTCCGAGGTTCCCCTAAATCGGCTCTCGAGATGGCAACTAATCCAAAAACTACATAATGATTTTTGGAAACGGTATTCTATAGAGTATTTGCATACGCTACAACAGCGACACGAGTGGGCTGATTTGTCCCCAAATATCAAATTAAATGATTTGGTTATCATAACAAGTGATCACATTCAAACGCCTTTGAAATGGCCGGTCGGTCGGGTCATCGAACTGCATCCCGGCGGGGACGGTCAGGTGCGTGTTGCGACGGTAAAAACGGTTACCGGTGTTTATAAGCGGCCAGTTGTAAAACTGTGCCTCTTGCCAAATTAAAAGTAATTTTAATTTTCTACCTTTTACCGGGTATTACAATAGGTTTTTTATTTTTAATTTTTTTTTTTGAATTTTTTGTTTGTTTGTTTTGCCTTTTTTCGGGATTTCGTTATCTCTAAATAAACTTACGATACTTATCTATTTTCATTCATTTATATTTATCGGTCGATTCTTTTTCTTATATCTATATCTGTCCGGTTGAGATTCTAAATTTGTGTGTTTTGGAGGGCAGTTATGTTAGCTCCCGCTAAATTTCGCGGTTGTTTATATATATTTTTAAAAACACACAACTGTATGAAAGGCAAAGCGCATTCAGCGTATTTGGACATGCGCACCAACAACAGGAGAGATCATTTGTCAATCGCCAAGAGAAAAAGGCGTGTTAATTTCGTTCTCCAACTATTTTTAAATATCTACACCTGAAAGTGCTCGATTTTTGTGTACTGAAGCATAGAACTAGAAACTTCAACCCTTCAGCTACGTGGTGACATCATTAGATCCATTCGGGGGCCCCTGGGAACGAGGAGAACTTGAATGCAAAGGAGGTGAGTGCTTGTCTTTGATTACCGTTGTGTGGTTCCAACAATTTTACCTATGGACATTTTGATTATTTCGTAAAATCATATCAATATATTTATGTTTGCTCGCGATATCATTAATTAATAATATTTACAGTCCATTCATTGCCTTTAACGTTTTTCTATCCGTGGGCTAACAGAAGACTACCTAAACAAATATTACAATGGAAACCAACTGGCCGAAGAAAACGAGAAAGGCCGAGGAGAAGCTGGAGAGAAGGAATAGACAGGGAAATAAGAATAAGAGGCCTAGATGATGAATTATGGGCAAAGAGAAACGAGTGGAGATTGGGTATCGGAAGACGTAGAACGTTGTGAAACCGATAAATATATATAAGTGTCGTTTCCCCACCTCACTGCGTCAGGTTAAATTACGTACTGCTGTACTCGCGCTCCCTATGGTTTACAGTAGGTGCCCGATTGACTGGTAGCTTCATAGCTCCTTACCAAAGAAGCTATTACGCAATCAGCCCGTTTTAATTGTTTTTGCGTGTTTTTTTTTAAATTCCAAACCTTAGTCTATACTTACAGTTCCTCGAATGTTTGGTAACTTCGCTGGGTCGATTTTTCCGACGTCCCAATGCAAAACTTTAGATACTGGATCGAAATTGTACTTTCCTTGATTCGCTGTTAGCAGACAGTTCAGAATACATTTCGGCATCAGAACTTCTAATTTGACGCCTTAAAAAAATAATATGGTGTAGTATTATTTTTCGCTTCCACAAAATTACAAAAACTCCATGATCATCAAATTTTGGCAACAAAAACAAAACAGATTAATAACCACAGAAATAGATAAGACACGTACAAGTCAAGCTCTTAAAACAATTGATGACATTTACGCAGCGTCATCTATCGCATTGCTCACGAGTTTAAGTGATTTTGACGCTCTGCGCAATGTATATTCGTATACTCTTACTTTGCTTTCAATTTTTGAATTGACAGTTCAATTAGTACACTTTTATTATTTATTTATTTATTAACATTTCTCGAATTCAAATTGTCCTTACTAATATTTATTTACTATACAAGTTCTGGCAATGTCAAATTGGCAATAAATTATTGATATTTAATGCCAACCTGGACACTTACAAAATCAAACATGGATATTGGATAAGGTAACAAAAGAATAATTTTACATGTAAAGCTAACATATAGAAAAAGGAACGAATGGATAAGAAATAAAGCAAAAGTAAGGGATGTCAGAGGAGAGGTAGCAAAATTAAAACGGAAATATGTCAGTTATAATATCAGACAGAAAGACGGTCAATGAAACAAATGTATTGTAAACTGGAGACCTTGGGAAAATAAAAGAAGTAGAAGAAGACCCCAAACGAGATGGGCGGACGATTTGAAGAAACATGCGGAAACTTCATGAATAAATGAACACGGCGACAGAGAAGAGTCCAAAAATGGATCGAAGAAGGCTAAATAGGAATGCCAACCTGCAGATACGAATTGTTTTCTATTTTAAACAAAATTTCCTAAAAACCGCTGCCCACTTCTGCTGTAAAATAACTTACAAAATATTTCGAGGGCCTCTAGTGGTACCTACCTTCTACTACCCTTCCCAAAGTTTGCTTCGGTCCCACTGTCAAGTCCAGTTTGGCATGTTCTGAAGTTCTATTGGTCAGAACGTGACGTACGTATACGGGAATGGCCACCACGCTTTGCGAACCGATGTGGTACGAGATCAACCGGAAATTTCCGTCTGGCGGGATGAAGGAAAGCACTCTTTCTGACTGTAAAAGTATTTCAATGTCACTTAGGGCCAACATCATACACCGGAGGATAGTTGTGGATGATATAGCTTTATATCTTAAAAACCAACAAAGATATTATTTTTTTTTTAAATACAAAAAAATAGTAACTTTATTATCAAAAAAAAATAAATTAAAAAGGAAGTTTTAGACTACCCCAAATCGATTCGTTATGGATCACTCAATTTAAAGTCCCGGGTATTTGCCTCAAATTAAGAGCGCCTGTGTGGCGTCAAAAATCCAACATTGCGATTTTTTCCATGTTTATTCACAAACTTTTGCTTTTTACTTTTGCCACATCAACTTTAAAGAAAAATTGTATAGGTTATGATTTCTTTGCAATAGAACAACAATTTAAATGTTGTTTAAATGAGCTTTATATCTCAAGAACTAAAAGATTCAAGATTAAGCTAGCTAGACTAACCTCGATCGATTGGTGATAGATCACCTAATGTTAGGTCGCTGGGCGTTTGCATTAAAGTTGCGTAGAATGGTCTATATGACATCATAAATCCAAAATGGCGGCACTTCCTTCCTCAATTTTTTTTTGGTACAAAAAAGTTACTATTTACTAGTATTTAAAAAAATATATATATATCTTTGTTAGCTTAGATATAAAACTAATTTTTTTACTATGCGTAATTGGTGTTCTCTTGCAAACTAAAAACATATTAACAGTTTTTCTGTAAAACTAATTTAGCGAAAGTTATAAGCCAAAGTTTGTAAAAAAACATAAAAAAAGCCGCCGAAATATTTTTAGGAAAAATATGTTCGACTATATCTCGAAAACCGCATACTTACAGATCATATCATTCTTTTTGAGACAACTTTTTACAACTTTTTTTTGTTGGCCCATGCTATTTGTTATGGTAAACAGCTGATAACTGTCAAAAAGTTATCTCAAAAATTATGATATAGAGTTTATGTGATGCTTTGTTAAAAAGTTTTTCTTTTCAATTTTTTAACTGTCAAAAGCAATAATGGATTTTGACCACACTTTTTTCAGCTCGCTACAGTGTCGAACACTATTTTTAAGCCATTGCTGCGCCAGCTAGGAAGGTTAAAAAAAATTAAAAAATACAAAAGCTCAATTTTTTTTGTACTTACTTCCCACCTCTTAAATCGAATACAAGGATGAAAACTGACATCATCAAACAGTCTTGGGTTCATAAATGACAGGGTCAGATCTGGCATCCCGCTTAGTTTTATACAGCAGTCAATCTGAAATTAAAAAAAAACTTTAAATCTTCCTATATACAACCCTTGACATGTTCATATAAACACCTACAAATTAAAAAATAATTTTTTGTAATTTTGCAATAATAATAAGTGTAATAGGGTATTTGAAAAATTTTAGAAAAGTGTTTAGAATGATACATAGGTCCCTAATTTGCTACGCAAAATTATTAAAATAGTATATTTTATCATGACTACATTTAAAATCAAGTTTTCTAATTTCCGATTTGAATTTGCCGCTAAAACGCTCATTTCTAGCATGGCGTTGCAATGACGTCACAGCGCAGTAAACTCGCGGACAGATACACGGCATTCAAGTGTTTATTTGTTTTTGGTTTGTGTTTTTACTGTTTTTTATGTAAAAAAATGTCCTATATGATGTGTAGTGCCTCAGTGTTCGAATACTAGCATAAAACACCTGAAAAACTATTTATTCATGTGCTTACAGCAGTAAAGGAACGGAAAAAGTGGCTAAAACTTGCTCGAAGAGACCCAAGGGCCTTATCTAATACATCTTCACATAATGTGAGTATAACTAAATTGTTTCTATTAATTTTTCTCACGTTGTCTATACAATAACTATTTCGTAAATGACGATGAAATTTTTGAGGTTATGTTTATTACAAGGGGTAAACAACTATAATAGGCAGAAAGGTTTTTAGGCGGTGCTAGGCAGTTATTACTTACATCAACATTTTAACGTTTCTAAATTCCGCAGAACAAAAATCACTGTTGTTGGCAAAGAAGCCTGCCACCATCAAGGAATGCAGCATTGGCAAGTTAGAGCTATCGGCTTTGGAGAATCCATTTTCCATTGAAAATATTTTTTATAAGCAAAACACAAAATAAAATCTAATTTAGGACGATAATTCGCACTTTGAACCAAAGCAAACATTACCATCCATAAGAAAATAACACAAAAAATAGATTAGTTCGAGGCGTTTACTGTTTTGTGACGTCACTCGCAGCTGATTGGTAGAACGCCTGTTTTGAATCACGTGGCTAATTGTTTTAATTCAATGAATTTATTTAATTAAAAGAACTATGAATTTGAGGAAAAATTAAACAAAAAATTTTGTTTTTAGCATTACCAATACCTAAAGAGATATCTAAAAATAAATATATATTTATTTTTTACTACTGTTAAACACCCTATTATCTGACAAATCATTTTTGATTTTTTTTCTTAATAACGGTCCTAGATATGAAAAATATTATGAGAAATCAAAAAGTTTCTAGATAAAACCACAATACACTGACACATATGTCAGCAAAGTAGATCAAAGCGCGTTCTCGCCGCGCATTGCGTCATGTAGATGATAAAATAGGGAAATTGGCATCCAGCTTATGTTCAATGTTGCTTCCACGATCGGCGAAGGAATTAACATATTGTCAGGATAGAAAATAATGTCCTTAAACCCCTCGTCAGTCGTGTAGTCAAATCAAACGCAACAAACAGAAAATCACAGATTGGAGAAAGCCAATATAAAGGGTCTACCATCTAGATCTTCCTGCCGGAATGGACCGCACAAGTCAAAACAAGATGAGGAGAGTTGGCAGCAAAGCGAGGTCTGAACATTTTCAAGGAAGCGTGCAAGACCCACAAATTCCTCACGGCAACACTGCGGTTGATACTTTTAACAAAACTACATTCTAGGTTGCGTAACATGAAGAATGTGAAACAGCGGGACGAGTTACAGTTACAGTTCTGCTTTAAAATAAGGATATTCCGTGAGACGGGCAATAATCGTTCGAACTTGATAAGAAAAACAATTTGATGTTTATGATCGTTTCGAACAAAATTTATAAATAAAGAACACAATACATTATTGTTAAAAGTGTAACTTTTGTTTAAGTAGACAAACGATCATAAACATCAAATTGTTTTTCTTACCAATTACCGAGTCTCGCCCTTCTGACGGAATATCCGTATTTTAAAGCAGAAATGTTTTTTTTTATCAATGTGTAGCATACCGTTAGAAAGGTAATCAACTAGAGAAGTTTTTAAAAGAAAATGAAGTTCTCAAGTGTCAATACTTTTTTTAATTTTTAATTTTGAAATTGATTTTCTTTCACAAAATCACTAATGTTCTTCAATAAAAAACCTCGTATGTCCCTTTGGTACATAAATTTTAACAAATCTATTAATTAGTTAAAGTAGCATAACATTACAAAATTATTTTAAAAAAATGGTGCTTTTCCAGACATTAATAAAAAGCTTACGAGGGTTTAAAGGTGGGATTTTGGGTAATTTGAGAAAAAAATTAAAAAATTCATGTCTTTTTAGCCGTGACTATTAGGACCCAAGTTCCAAGGTTGAAAAGGTAGCAAATGACCTCAACAATATCCCAAAAAATTTTGACGGTTCATGTGCCGAACACCCTGTATAGTTCAATAGGTATTAAAACGTGTCATAAACTGTATACGGAATTAAAAGCAATAAGCGATTGACCGGTCATCGATGAACGGTTTTTAATAAAAGCATCTCCAAAAGAGTTTAGCAGTTAGTTGTAAGCTGAGAACGTAACGTCCCATACGTACACGTTAACAGTGAAGACAAGTAGTAGTCAGAAGTCGAGCGTATCTAGAGGATACGCATTTATTAGCAAGATGTATTTAATGTAAGTAGTAATTATAATTATTGTTAAATAAAACCATAAACCTAACTTAAACTGTATTACGTCACGTTAAAACCCCCTCGTGACAATATTAACTTGAAATTTTGCACAAATTTACGCTTCAGTATGATTGAAGCGTGGTAAAATTTGGCCAGATCAGAAAAATTAAAATGCCTCAATTTGGGACTTTTCTGAACTCATGCAGGACCCTTTTTTTAACAATGTTTTAGGTCATTACTTTAAAACTAGCCAATCAATGTAAACCAAATTTTAAACAATTGTAGCCCGAACGTTTGCTCGATATCCGTTCAGTCAGTTTTTAATATTAGTTTTAGTTTTTGAATTTCTCAAAAAAAATGTTTTTATAATTTTAAATAACCACCAAACGACCAAAATAATTATTAAATACCGAGCAAACATTTTGGCCCACAATTGTTCAAAATTTTGTTTAAATCTATGGGCTGGTTTTAAAGTATTGACTTGAAACGTTGTTTAAAATGAAGCTGATCGCGAAAGCATCATTGAACATTAGCTACATGCCGATTTCGCTATTTTGTCATTTGACGTCGCGCAAAGCGAGAAGTGACAATCAAGCGTCATCCCTGTTATACATGGATCCGCGCTGACATACAGTGTCTTAGTGTATCGTGAATAAAACAAAATTATATTTTATATTTTAGAACCTACCATTCGATAATTTTGAAATTTGATGCTTTCCACAATTATTTGTATTTTTGACATTTGATATTTTCGGTATTTTGTATTTCACTGTTTAGACTGCTGCCCAATTTTCCTTTACTTACATATCCTTGAATCTCAGCAAACACAGTGGCGCCAGATTTGTCAATGATGGCGTCCACTTCTTCTATCACATCAAAGTAGGCCTCATTGTTGGTATATTTGACACCTGACCGCCTCCAAGGAATGTTTGACAGTTGACCAGTAGGAAGAACTTCACTCATACTAAAATAACATAAAATAATATTTATTCTACATAGAAACAAAGAATATATACACAAACAGTACTTATATTGAGAACAAAAATTGTGCATGTTTAGTTTTACAACAAAAACTTCAGCTTGAAAAGTGACTTTATTTAAATCTTATTTGTCTCTCTTGTTCAGCTGTCTTAATAATAAAACAAAAAATTTTAAAAAAATACTAAAAATTATTAAGTTATTGTAAAATTTTGATTTTAGAAATTCTATATACAGTCGAACCTCTCTAACTCGAACCTCTATAAGTCGAACCCCTCCATAACTCGAACCTTTTAAGCGGTCCCTGCACTTTTTACATGTATTTTAACCTATGTAACTCGAGTTTCTATAACTCGAACTCTCCATAACTCGAACTGTTTTGGTTGTCCCTTCAGGTTCGAGTTATAGAGGTTCGACTGTACATACAGTGGTGGCCAAAATTATAAGATTGTATGAAGATTGGATTCAGGTCCAACTATGAAAAAAGTAGAGGTGCATTTAAAAACTTCAATATATTCCTCAGTTCACAAGCCATGGCAACTTTTCCAATGAAATTTTCTTGTGTCTTTTTTGCCAGGTTTACAAAAAAGTTTTGTCTGGGTAGTTTTAGGCAAAAGCGGGGTTCCGCGGATATATATCATGATATTTATAGCTTGATATATAATATATCCGATATATTCAATAATTTGACTTATTAAACTAAAAATGTTTTCTACCATTCTAAATATCAGAAAATTTGTCGTATGCCCCTGTACAAAAGTATGCATCTGTAAATGTGTAGTATCGATCGGTTCGGCTGCCGCATAGGCATCGCGGAGCTGACTGGGATTCCCCTGTTTCACATCTGGTAGATCCCCGACGCGACGATTTCTTTTGTTTTCTGTTTTCCCAGGTTAGAGCAGTTACTGTGATTTTCATCTGTGTGTACTTTTGATTTATTCGTAAGTAGTGAGTTTTATTTAATATGCCAAAACCAAAGCATTCAGTTTGATAATGATGTATATATATATATATATATATATATATATATATATATATATATATATATCCGACATATATGATGTGATATGATATTTATATAAATATCATGATATTTTCAATCCCTGGGCAAAAGTAACTAGTACTATTCGAAAGAGGGGTAAAAGTTATATGACTCCTAAAAATTTGAGCAAAGGATAGTCAAGATAGATTTTCAAATTTGGAAAAAATTATTAAAAATAACCAATTTTTGTTCTTTTTTGCAAATTCAAAAAATGTGTATTTTAACTATCCCCTGTTGAATATAACGTTAAAACATATTCTTGCGTGAATTTTTTTACGAAATTGCCTTTCATTGCGTTTCAGATGATTTTGAAACTTTTTTGTGTCGCCATCTGTCTGTCTGTCTGTATGTCTGTAACGACCAACGCGCATAACTCAAAAACCGCTTGGCCGATTTTAATGAAATTTGGTACCTAGGCTGGGTCTTGGGTCGAGATGGTCCCATTTAAAAATGAACAAAATCCACCGAACAGAAACCAAATAAAAGGGTGGGGGTAGATTTCAAAAATTAGAGTTTATGTGAAAATATGGCGTGTGTGATAGCAAACGAAAGGTAATTGAGTCTGCAGTTAAACAAAATACATTTTAATTTATTTAAAAAAAAAGGGTGGGGTTATATTTTCAAAATTAGAGTTTAAGTGAAAATATGGCGTGTGTGATATCAAACGAAAGGTAATTGAGTCCGGAGTTTAACAAAATACATTTTAGTTTTTTGTTTTTTTTAAGGGTGGGGGTAGATTTACAAACTTTGAGTTTAAGTCAAAACATGGCTTGTGTGGTATCAAACAAAAGGTAATTTAGTCTGGAGTTAAATAAAATATATTTCAGTTTTTAGTTATATTAGCTCACACGTACACTATATATTGGCAGAGTATTTTTAGATGTATCTTTGCCTGTGTTGGTCTTATGTTTTTCTTTGTTACTTTTTTATACTTATCTATGTATGATTTTAATAATTTTAACAATTTTAAAATTGATGTAATCTAAACTGACTTTAATCCAGTTAACTTGCTTTAGTTTATTTAAAGGTTGTCTATTGTAAACCTTTGATAGGTTCTTCTGAATAAAGAAACTTTGAATTTTTACCTGTAACTTTCGAATACCTAATACTAGCTCTTTTTGCCTAAAACTTCCCAGGAAAAAAATTTTCTTTTATAGCTTTTTTTCGAAGCTGCCGAAAATCGCCATAGCTTGTGAACTGAGAAACATATTGAAGTTGTCAAATATACCTCTAGTTTTTTTATAGTCAGAGCAGGATCAGATTTTTATACAGTTTTAGGGCTCTCTTATTTTGGCCACAACTGTATAAAATGAGATTAATAGTTAGTTCATTTTATCCTTGATTTGATCATTTATTCTAATATTCAAGAATAGAATTAAAGAATTCTATGCTTGAATACCTTTTTGGACGACTCTCAGATGAATCCTTAAAGGATTTTTCACTTACTTGGTTTTTCCTGTTACTGTATTGGCAATTGTCCTCAAAATATTTGGAGGTTTGATCAGTTCTTTTAAAATATTGCTCTCTGTTGCCAGTGGGTATCCATTGTCCAGCATTTCATCCAATAGCTAAAACCCAAAATTTATGTTTTAACACAAGTAAAACAAAATAACTAGGTACCTTAAAACTATATATATATAAAATACTTTTTTAAAATCTCACTATTGGTTTTTTTTAAATAGTTTTTACTTACTTCATAAACTACAACATAATTTTCTTTGATAATTGTTTCAGTGCAGTCTGAAAAATAATCCTAAAACAAAAAAAACCCATTGAGTCATGGTGTGAAATAGTCACATTGCATCATGGAAGACAGGTTAAAACGAGGGGTGAACAGCTAACCCAAAATGTGTACACCGATTGTGAAAATCCACAATCTTTTGCTAAGATTGTGAGGGATTGTGGTAAGATTGTGAGGGATTGTGGAGGACTGTGCAGTGTGCCTGACAGGGCGGGGGGACAATAGCCCATCAAAAATTCTTGTAAAAAAAAGAAAAAAAAAAGGTCATCATGTCTATAGGTTCCTTTGCGAGGGATTGTGAAGGACTGTCGTCAGATTGTGAGAGGTTGTGCTAAGATTGTGAGTGATTGGGACAGACTGTGTAAAGATTGTGAAGGATTGTGGGATGAAGGATTGTGAGTGATTGGGATGGATTGTGTAAAGATTGTGAGGGATTGTGAAGGATTGTGGTAAGATTGTGAGTGATTGGGAGGGATTGTGTAAAGATTGTGAGAAATGTGTACACCAATTGTGAAAGCTGTTCACCCCTCGGGTTAAAAATACTCAATAATTACTAAACTTTTTAGAGAATCATGAAATGAAAAATAAATGACATTTTGGAAAATACTTTACCTGGAATGTGTCAACTACCCTGTGCAAAAACTCAATAACAAACAAGGGTGGTGTTTCTTCCATACAAACAGCAACAAAACTGACCCCACCCCTTTGGACTGTAATCAGATAGTGATGAGGTGTTGCAATTACAGGATTGATGTCTTTTGGGTTAGCCCGTTGGGCTTCTAAGTAGTAGTCACATACTGAACGAGAAACTACACTTTTCCAGTGTTTTTCTAAGAAGACATCTCTAGAACACAACAGAAAATTGATGATAATAAAGGTCAGTTCAGCCTCATAAATTACATTAAATTAAATTAACTTACCCTAAGCCAAATTAGACTAACTTAAGAGATTTTTTGTGACAAAAGTGTTGTTTTTTTACTTTGGCTTATGGTAAGTTAATGTAATTTAATCTAATGTAATGTATGAGGAAATAAAATTTCGGACTTCCATTGTCTTTATTTATTTTAAAACACGACGTTTCGGTTAGTAAGTATCTCTAACCGTTATCAAGTGTAAACTAAACAATCTAGTCTCTAGGCTACCACTTATACTACTTGGTGTGCAGTCAGGTGTGACGGCCCGCCCCCTTTTTTTAATCCTAAGACGCCTGTTTTCCTTAAGGAGTGGTTTCCATATGTTTGGTATGTCCGTGCTTGGTTGACTGAAAACTTCTTTATTCTGCATTATATACGCAGCTTCAATAAACTTTCGTTTTCGCCAATGCGACTCCTTATGTAAAATTTTAGCTTCTGACCACTGAATCCTGTGATCATTTGACCATGCATGATCTGCTAAACCGGATTTTTCAATATCCCCTAATTGGGTACTTTTTAGATGTTCATTTACTCTAACCTGAAGAGGGCGTTTCGTTTCACCTACATATGATTTACCACACTCACACAGGATTTGGTAAATACATTCCTTATTATTTGAGGGATTGTCTGGTTTTGTTTTAGTTACAAAACTTCTTATCGTATTTCCCGAAGAAAATACTGTTTTTATATTATAGTGTTTAGCTATTCGTCTTATGTTTTCTGAAATCCCTTGAACATATGGAATGTTAATAACACCTAACGGATTATTATTTTGAGAATTTGGTACATTTAGTTGAGTTTCAAAGAGTTGAAGAACGGTGCGGACCCGGAAACAACAATCTATTCAGAGGCTACGAGAAGACCAAACTTAAAGTGATAAAGGAAGAAGAACACATTTCATTCTTGTGCGAGGCGCGCGACAGTGGTGTCATTCCGGTTGGTTTCCGCCTAAAAGCCAACTTTCCGGGAGTGAGAACGAAGAAGATCTTAGAGAGGACAAGCCAAGCACTAATCCGATCCCAAATTAGTTACCATCGATGGAGAAAAGCCAACTTCAACGCCGACATGGAGGAGCGATTTGACGAAATTAGACGACACACATGGGAGGAAGACTACGAACCGATACTGAGTAAAATTGACAGTACGTGCAACAGAGAACGACAGAAGATACGATCAACTCACCGAGAAAAACTTAAGAAACTACAGACACGTACTCAAGATAGAACAGACTCAACAACACCAAGCACTATAGTGAACATCTCCAAAAGGACTCTGAGCACCAACGAAGAATTGGTACTCAGTAAGGGACTTAAGTTCGCCATTGCACCGGCACAGACACCGACACTGGAAATTATTGCGGCAATAGAGACCGTTAGTCTACCTCAACCCGAAGCTGATGAGTTTCGTCATAAAGTAAGAACAACGTTGGACAGAAAGAAGCAACAAAAGACAAACATCACCAGTCAAGAACAACGGGCAATCAAGAACCTGCAGGCTGACAAATCAATCAAGATTCTACCGGCCGACAAAGGAAACGCAACGGTGATCATGGATGTCGAGACTTACGACAAAAAGATCCAAGAAGTTCTGGAGAAAGGAGACTACAAGCAACTACCCAAAGACCCAACCACCACCATAGAAGGACGCATCTACAGGACTTTGAAGAAGTATGCTGAAAATATCCCGGACGCTGCTAGATCCCGCCTGACTCCACACCACAGTAAGGCACCACATTTTTATGGATTACCAAAGATCCATAAGAAGGATATACCACTGCGACCAATTACCACCTCCAGGGACTCACCGACCAGCACTTTGTCGAGGTTTTTGTTGGACATAATTCAACCACTACAGGGTAAGTCCGAATCTTTTGTCAAAAACTCGGAACATTTTGTGGAGGTTTTAAAAGGTATCGAATTAGATCCCGGCGATAGATTTGTAAGTTTTGATGTAGAAAGTCTCTACACCAACGTGCCAATAAATGAGTCACTCAGTATCATTAAAAACAAATTACAAACTGATGATACACTTCACGAGAGAACAACGCTATCGGTGGGGGTGATGGATCTTTTGGAGCTCTGTCTCCGTAACTCTTACTTTCAAGTGAAAGATAAGTTTTACGCGCAAAATGATGGACTCCCAATGGGTTCATCTCTTTCGCCAGTGGTAGCAAACATCTACATGGAGTGGTGCGATCAACACAGCAAGAGTCAAACCAAAACTATGGCTACGATACATGGATGACACATTTATTATATGGCCGGAAAATGATGACGAACTACAAAATTTTCTACACCATTTAAACAGTATTCGACCAACAATCAAGTGCACCATGGAAATTGAAAAAGATTCGGCCTTACCTGTTTTGGATGTTCTTGTCAAACGATTAGACAGAAACATTCAAACCACTGTATATAGGAAACCTACACACACGGGACAATACCTAAATTTTAAGTCTAATCATTCTGTTGCAACAAAACAAGGAGTTATAAGAAGTTTGTATTTAAGAGCCGTAAATATTTGTAGTAATAATGAAGAATTAACCACAGAAATTAACAACATTAAAAAGGACTTACAACAGAATGGTTATTCCGAGAAATTAATAAACTCAACGATATTTAAAATTAAAAACAAACTAAATGTACCAAATTCTCAAAATAATAATCCGTTAGGTGTTATTAACATTCCATATGTTCAAGGGATTTCAGAAAACATAAGACGAATAGCTAAACACTATAATATAAAAACAGTATTTTTTTCGGGAAATACAATAAGAAGTTTTGTAACTAAAACAAAACCAGACAATCCCTCAAATAATAAGGAATGTATTTACCAAATCCCGTGTGAGTGTGGTAAATCATATGTAGGTGAAACGAAATGCCCTCTTCAGGTTAGAGTAAATGAACATCTAAAAAGTACCCAATTAGGGGATATTGAAAAATCCGGTTTAGCAGATCATGCATGGTCAAATGATCACAGGATTCAGTGGTCAGAAGCTAAAGTTTTACATAAGGAGTCGCATTGGCGAAAACGAAAGTTTATTGAAGCTGCATATATAATGCAGAATAAAGAAGTTTTCAGTCAACCAAGCACGGACATACCAAACATATGGAAACCACTCCTTAAGGAAAACAGGCGTCTTAGGATTTAAAAAAAGGGGGCGGGCCGTCACACCTGACTGCACACCAAGTAGTATAAGTAGTAGCCTAGAGACTAGATTGTTTAGTTTACACTTGATAACGGTTAGAAATACTTACTAACCGAAACGTCGTGTTTTAAAATAAATAAAGACAATGGAAGTCCGAAATTTTATTTCTACACAATCATTGTCTACGAGTTTCAAACAAAGAGTAATGTATGAGGCTGAACCAACCTTTAAATGCAGCATAAATAAATAAATAGGTTTTAAACTTCTGTAGCCTAATGCACCATTCGGTAAAGGGATCTAAAGCATTAACTTACCCTTGTGAATTTATGATAAATAAACTATGGATCATTTTTTAAGAGAAAAATAAACAATTTTTTTTTATTTACATAAACCTAACCTAAAAAAACGTCATTAAGTATTTTTCGTTGTCCTTAATTTTTTCGTTGGTCATTAACAATTTTTTTTATTTGACAATTTTTTTTTCGTTTGTGATGCTATCTTTTTGATTACCCATGGCCAACAAAATATAACCCTTACATTTTTTTCGCCGTCCAAGTTCCAACCAACCGATTTGCCATCCTTGTTTCATGTCGGCCGCGAAGTGGGATAGATGTAAACATGGAAAGGCTATTTGAACTTTTGAATATTTTCCTGTTTATTTCGTTAATTTTAGTGAATTTTGGTGGTTCCCAGCAAGTGCAGAGACGCTTCGAATATAAGTACTCCTTTAAGCCACCCTATTTGGCTCAAAAAGACGGCACGGTGCCCTTTTGGGAGTACGGTGGAAGTAAGTGGTTTTAGGGTACACGTAGGACTGTTTTCTTGTCAAGTGTCGACGTACTCCGCATGTTTTTTCTCTTTTTGATACGCAGCAAAATGAATTTGTTAGGTGATGACGTTTGTCCTAGATTGCTTCGTTTTTTTGGACACGTATCTAACCAAAAAATTGCAAAGTGGTGTTTTTCAGTCTATTTTTTGGATTGCTTGTATGAAAGTAATTAAAATTACAGGCCATTGACATGTAAAACCGTCTACACCAACTGACTCTAATAGAATTTTCAATTAGGTATTATAAAAAAATATTTTTTATAAAAATTGACCTAAAACCCCAAAAAGTCTCAAGCCTGCCTTACTACATTCTTCATAGCCTTATTTCATTAATTTGATTTTTTTCTGATTAGATGCCATAGCAAGCTCAGAAAATGTCAGATTAGCACCCTCATTGAGAAGTCAGAAGGGTGCAATATGGACAAGAAACACTGTGCCTTTTGATGGCTGGGAAGTCGATATTGCCTTTAGGATCAGTGGCAGAGGAAGGATAGGTGCAGATGGAATGGTAGGTTGTAAAATTGTTCTTTATTTCCTCATATTTATTGTAGTTCTCTGATAGAACAGTCCTTGCCTTATTCCACCGGGTAGAACAGCTGAACTAAATTTGTACACCATCCTTTGACTTTTAAATAAATTCTTGGTCCTGTAGTGTATTGTATAGTCCTGTAGACAATTTGTGTATACCTACTGTGGGCAGCTGATCACCCCTCACTTATTCCACTATACTTTACAAAAAAATATATACAGGAATAGTTTTAAAAAACTATGAGTTTTAAAAAACTATTGGGTAATAAAAATATATATGTACATGGTTTCCCTGATCATTTGATTTTTTTTTGTTCTCATGAGAGTGCAAATTAACTCAATACCTGAGGTAAAATTATACTAGGTAGGAAAGAAAAAAAAAACAGGAGTAAGAAAATGGGTTCTACCGAGGGGTGAACAGCTCTAACAATCGGTGTACACATTTCTCACAATCTATACACAATCCTTCCCAATCACTCACAATCTTACCTCAATCCTTCACAATCTTACCACAATCCTCAATCCCTCACAATCTTACCACAATCTTTACACAACCCATCCCAATCACTCACAATCCTTCATCCCACAATCTTGACACAGTCTGTCCCAATCACTCACAATCTGTCACAATCTTACCACAACCCTTCACAATCTTACCACAGTCCTTCACAATCTGTCGCAAAGGAAACTATAGACATGATGACTTTTTTTTTTGGTCACAAGAATTTTTGATGGGCTGTCGGCCCCCGCCCCTTCAGGCACGCTACACCGCTGCACAGACCTTCACAATCCCTCACAATCTTTGTGTCAAGTTGAATATTTTGTTACAAATATTCAACAAGCAACTTGGGAAAACAGTCCAAAACCAAAGATAATTTTTAAGGGAAAAAACTATCCAAAGGAAATTAGAGACCTTATATTGGAAAAAAGGAAGAAAGTGGCAGCAACGCCGTGATCCTCGGGACAAAAAAAATCTCAACAACATGACGCAGCACATTAGGCGAGAAATTCTAGTAATAAAAAATGAATCTGTTAACCATTTTCTTAATGAACTTACAGATGATAAAAATACTGACTATTCCCTTTGGAAAGCAACCAAAGATTTTAAAAGACCAATTATCCAAATTCCACCCATACGAAAATCTAACAACCAGTGGGCAAGGAGTAACAAAGAAAAAGCAGATATTTTTGCAAGTCATTTAGAAAAAACATTTCAGCCCCACGAAGCACCGGATGAAAACTTTCATTTAAATGAACCCCATCAAATCGAAGACCATATTAAGCTTACATCACCAAAAGAAATTTTAACAGAAATCAAAAATATTAATTCGAAAAAAGCCCCAGGGTATGATCTTATTAATGGGGTAGTCATAAAACAACTCCCCAGGAAAGCTATCATAAAACTATGCAACCTAATTAAGTTAGGCTTAGGTATGTACCTAAACTGTGGAAAGTTGCAAAAGTTATCATGATCCCAAAACTGTGAAACCACTCCATGATGTGTCATCTTACAGGCCAATATCTTTGCTGCCAATTATATCCAAGCTCTATGAGAAATTATTGCTTAAAAGAATAAAACCCATCATAGAAAGACAAGAAATTTTTCCATCTCATCAATTTGGTTTTTGAGACAAGCATTCCACGATAGATCAAGTACATAGAATTACTAATATAATAGAAAAAGCACTAGAAGAGGGAAAAGTTTGTTCTGCAGTTTTTCTAGATGTAGCACAAGCATTTGACAAAGTGTGGCATGAAGGCCTTACTTTTAAATAAAACGGTTTCTGCCAAAACAATATTCGGCTATTTTGGAATCATACATATCTGATTTTAGAGTAGAACAGGAAGACTCATACTCAAGTTTAAGAGAAATTCAAGCAGGCGTGCCCGAGGGCAGTGTACTAGGCCCATATCTATACTTATTATTCACTTGCGATATCCCAAAGCCAGAAAATTGTCACTTAGCAACATTTGCAGATGATACTGGATTATTGATGGTAGAAAAATCTATTGAAAAATGCATAGAAAAACTTCAGGATGCAGTCACCGAAGTTCACAGTTGGACCACAAAGTGGCGAATAAAATTAAATGAAACCAAATCAATTCATGTTGATTTTACAAACAAAAATATAAATCACATACAAATAACAATTAACAACATTCCCGTACCATATTCAAATCAGGCAAAATATCTCGGTATAACACTTGATGCCAAATTGCGCTCGAAAGCACATGTTAAGAAAAAAAAAGAAGAACTTGAGATAAGGTATAGAAAAATGAACTGGCTAATTGGAAGGAAGTCCAACTTAACAATTCATAATAAGTTACTGCTTTATAGACAAATACTGAAACCAGTATGGACATATGGTATTCAACTATGGGGTTGTGCTAAAGAGAGTAACATTCTAGTTTTACAGAGATTTCAAAATAAAGTATTAAGAAACATTGTGAATGCACCTTGGTATGTTCGAAATAGTGACATTCATCTAGATCTAAAAATCGAAACTGTAGCAGAGACTATAAAAAAGTATGCAAAAAGCCATGAAGATAGCCTCCATTGGCATGTGAATGTGGAAGCAATTCAGCTTCTAGACAATACTATGCTAGTTCGAAGACTAAAAAGAGTGAAGCCTTTTGAGCTAGTAAACTAAGTGAATTATATAAAACAAAATAATGCTATAAATCCAACACATTTGTGAGTTACAGACTAAACAAAGCGGGGAGAACTGTTGAGTGAACCCTAAGTTTAAATCTGACTTTTCTAGTAAATTAAGTTAAAAACAAAATTGCTAATTAGTCTTACTGACTAGATTGTAATACAATAAACACAGTGTGTTTGACAAATAAAAAAAAAAACAATCTTTCACAATCTTCCTACAATCCCTCACAATCTTTACACAATCTTAGCAAAAGATTTTGGATTTTCACAATCAGTGTACACATTTTGGGTTAGCTGTTCACCCCTCGGGTTTTACTTTCAATATTTTAAAATGTTAGCAACAAAAGTGGGTTATTTTTCAAGGCTTTTGTGATAAAAATCGTTTTGCTCATCTACCCAAGAGAAATCAACATTTATATCAGTAATTACATTATATATTTTATAAAAAATTAAATTATAGCATTTTTTTAAAAACCTCCTAGGTATGTGTTATAAGTAAATTTAAGTATAAGTTCCAACATTTTTCCATTTAACCAAATTTGTTAATAAATTTTAAATATTTCATTTATTTCTGCATCTTTGGATTTGTGTCAAGGCATTGTGAATTTGCATAACACAGGTTACACAAAAAAGAAGTTTCTATTTCTTTATCACAAAAAACACAGCCACCTAGGTAATGTAGCATTAAAAACTTTACAAGGTTTATTATAAAAGGCCCTAAAATCTTAAATAAATAAAAGTTTAAATCTGATCCATATCAACTATCAAAAAACAAGTGGTGCATTTGAAAACTTCAATCCACTTCACAGTTCATGTTTTTCAGTGATTTTCTCCACAAAATCATGTAGTGCCTTTTTGTTAAAAAGTTTTTTCTGTATAATTTAGACAAAAATTATGTCCCATTTAAAAGAGACATAAAATTGAGTCCTGAAAATTTCACAACAATTGGAGAAAGTACACCTAGTTTTACATGTTAAATGTTTAAAGTTAAGAAAATCTTTAAATAGCAAGTTATTAATTATTTATAGCAATTTTAACATTTCAGATCCAGACTATACTTTGTTCAATTGTTCTGAAATTTTTAAGGAAGAGTGTATCATAACAAAAACATTTCATGTAAAAAACCAAGTAAGTGAAAATAGTATTCTGTAAAAAGAATTGAGATAAAAAAAGCCAAGTTGAGAAATGATTTTTTAATTTTTTCATATGGTTTTATCATAGTTCCTATCAGCCTTCTAAAGCTCAGCTCTCTAGTGTTCCTGAAAGTGGGGAATGTTTGATTGATTAATTGATTAATTATTTCCGCCAGCAAGAATAGGTTTTGGGAGTCCCAGACACTGCAGCTATTTAGCTTATTGTATCTCCTACTAGGTGGTTTTTGCCTAGTTTAGGAGGCTTGACGACCTCGCTAAGAGCAGCAGCCCCTTTACTAGGTTTCTCTGGCAGTCTGCCTCTATGGAAGGGTTTTCCTCCAGGAGGATTTTTGTTTGGTAGAAGGTCAGTGCTGGGCACTCAAATAATGAGAGGCTGTTTCGTCATCCTCGTCACAAGGTCTGCATATGGGCTCATCTTTGTAGATTCCCATTTTATGCATATGTTTTCTCCGTGTGCAGTGACCGGTTATAGGGCAATGTTACTTTTACATAACTTTACATTTATAGGGGAGGGAAGTAAATAAAATTTTGGTGTTTTTAAATTTTTTTCTACAGTTTTGTCATAGTTCCTATCAGTCTTTCAAAGCTCAGCTCTCTAGTGTTTCTGGAAGTGGGCAATGTTACTTTTACATAACTTTATATTTATAAAAAAGGGAAGTTAATGAAAATTTTGGTTTTTTTATATTTTTTTCTACAGTTTTATCATAGGATCATGAACCGGTTATAAGGGCAATGTTACTTTTACATAACTTTACATTTATAGGGGAGGGAAGTAAATAAAATTTTGGTTTTTAAAATTTTTTTCTATAGTTTTGTCATAGTTCCCATCGGCCATTCAAAGCTCAGCTCTATCATTTCTGGAAGTGGGGAATGTTACTTTAACATAACTTTACATTTATAGGGAAGGAAAGCAAATTAAAATTTTGGGGTTTTAAAATTTTTTCCTATAGTTTTATCATATATATATATATATTAGTCTGCCAAAGCTCAGTCCTGTAGCATTTCTGGAAGTGTGCAATGGTACTTTTACATAACATTATATGTATATAGGGGAGGAGTCATACTTCTATCACTCTGCCAAATTTCAGCTTTGTAGCATGCCTGGAAGTATAGTAGAATTTGGGCTGAAATGTTTCAAGAAAAGATGGTACAGTAGTTTACGTGTACTTGGCGGAGCACTGCCGTGCCCCCAGATAACGTTTATTTTACTCTTTCGGATGCGCTCGTTTTTGCCTAAATTAAACAAAAAAAAATAAATTAATTTTTTTTATAAACACACAAGACAGAAGGGCACTACATTGATTGTAAAGAAAATTGCTGAAAAAAGTCATTTATATTTTTTCAGATGAGTGCGTTTTCGTTCTGAGGATGCGATATATTCAAAATAAGTCGATTACCTTAGTCCGAAATCGCTCCATTTCCGAGATACAGGATTTAAAGTTAAAAAATGGAAATCGAATTTTTTAAACCAAAAACATTCAACTTAAATTTCTTTGTTTTAACACCTACTACATTTAGGGCCTTCCCGAAAAACCGCATTTTTTTTGTGCAAATTTGTAAAAAAAGTCCGATGGCCGAGGCCGATCACTCAACATTTAAGTCAGACCCAAGAATTACCTATGCCGTCGTGGCTCAACAGTTGAGTCATTGGCAGTTAAAGTGTTAAATACTATGAACATTTTTTAACATACTACTTTTAAAATTGGTACCCAGAGATTTTTTGGAATAAAAACCATGAATATGGTGACATGTCGCCGTTTAAGGGCGAGTCATGCTGGACTGCTGATATTTTAAAATGGCCATTGCTTTTTTGTTACGAAAGGAATTTTCTAGACAATTCTACAACGAAACGAACGTACTACCGTTTTACAGATATTTCGGTTTTTTGTGTCTGATGCCTCACAGAAATATTAAAATTATTTTGAATTACAAATTTCAAATCAAATAGATGATTCTTAGATAATATTTTTATTATTATAAAAATGTTTTAGTTTTTTTCTCCAAAATAATTTTTTACTATTCTAATACCTCAAAAACTAAAAACTCAAATATCTGGAAAGAGTTTTACTTTAGCGATATCTCATCCCTAAAAACTCTTGGGTAAGTAAGTAATACAAAACAATGTTCATATTATTTTAAAAAAATTGACTATTTTTTTTTAACCATAACATCTAATATCTCGCAAACACAGCGATTTTGAACTGAGGTAGATTGCTTTAAATCAGCCTATTTTAACCTAATATGTAAGCTGTTGTAATACCTTTTAGGGACACTAATTTATTATTTTTTGTGATAAAGAAATAAAAACAAAATCTATACATATGTATACGGTGTTTTAGGCATTCTGGTACACTCAACACAAAGGAGCCTATGATGGTGAGGTGTTTGGATCCGCTGACAAATGGGTTGGATTGGGTCTATTTTTTGACTCCTTTGACAATGACAATAAACACAACAACCCTTACATTATGGGAGTTTTAAATGATGGAACCAAGTCGTTTGATCACCAAGCGTAAGTTAATAAATAAACATTAACATACCTTTATTAGCTTTTCAATAATAATTTTTTTTAATCAAACATACAGTGAGTAGCTATAAGGACCTGTAATACTTCAGCCCCCCCTCCAATTTAAATGAATTCAACTCGAAAAATTAAGTTTTAAATTAATACTAATCAAAAATATTTTTACCTTCAGTATTATTTAAACTTTTATTTTTATTTCAAGGCGGCTACTGTAAAAAGTTATGTCTAACTTATTAAATATTTAACTGTAGGTATATACAATGGGTTATTGAACAAAAATAATTTTTTGAAAAAGGTACCAAGGTACATGGTTAAAAGGAAATTTTATCTGCTTGCAAAATGATCTTTCTATCATTAAACGCAGTATCGGACCCCATATCTTTATAGGTTTTTATTTTATTTTATGCATTTTTTTTTAAATTTATAAATTATATGAAATTTGGTAACCCGGTACAATGCAGTGAATCACATTCCGACTCGATGCAACGCGATAAATGGGCCACTGAAGCCCAAATCAGCGTAGCACACGCTGCTCAAAAAGTGTGTGCCACTTTTCTGTTGGCTCCTTCGAACAGAGATAGATTTTAACAGCAGCTTATATAAGCGACAGAGATAGGGCCAATGCTGGACATTTTAGCGTTGTTTACATAGGAAAAATCAAAGAAATTTTGTGGCGCAGGCCATCAGTTAGTCGTATTACTCGCATTGTTTTTGTGCGTGGAGCATGGAGATTTTAATTTACGCCCTTTACTATTATTTCAGCAGAATTTTTTGATAAATTTTTTGTCATTTCATGGCGGAATTTGGGTGGGCATGGGTTAGTTAGTTTCTAAAAAAAAATTGGATTAGAAACCCCAAACATTGTAGTAGTAGGTATGTTTTTTAATCACTTGTGGGTAAACATTTGGGCGCACCACCCCGATTTTTTTTTTACTTACTTTAAATTCTGACACTACCATGTATTTACACGAGCCGGCGCTGCATGGTACTAAAATAGTAATTTGAAAGGAAAAAAAAGTTTAAAATAAGAGTATGCCACAAGCTATATTAGAACTGTCATTAGGGATTTGCTGGGATTTATTTTGTTTGAAAAAAAATCTATAAACAGTGTATGTGAAAATAAGCTAAACAAATGAGGTTTTTGTTTAATATTGCGTTAACGGAAAAACTCTTTCCGCATATGAGTTTTGCTTGTCCTTAAACATATTTAACAACCATCAGATCAAAGTTGACTTGCACATACATATAGGGTAGTACACAATACACCTATTTTGCATAAGAGTAAAGTGTTAACTTTATACAGCCATTTCATATTTAAGCAGGCACGGATATATTTGTGAACGTACCCTTAGTGCAATTCTCATAACAGTACACTAAAGTATTGTTCATACTCGTCTTAGTCTTTTGTTTTTGATTAGTCTTTGTCCTTTGATTAGTCTTAGCTGTCTTAAACAAAATCGGCTGTTCATACTCGTCTTTTGTTTTTGATTAGTCTTAGTCATAACCCACTGAAAAAAAAAATCAATTTCAATAAAAAGGCCCTCTTCAAAAGTAATTTTCTACACAAAACAATCTTATTTAACCTAATCTGTGCACGAAACACAGACACGAAAGAACAAAAGCGAAAAAGAAAAAAAAAACAAATAAAATTTTGAGGTTATGTTGAGATTTTCTGTTAAAAACATGATTAATGGCGGTAAATTCAAAATTTTGACCGCGCGCTTGCGCTCTTCAGACGCCCTGTAAAAAAAAAACAACAAATATCAGCTGATGTCTGTCACTCGTCTTAGTCGTTGTCCTAAGGATTGAAAGTTGGCAACTCTTAAGACAAAGACTAATCAAAAACAAAAGCAAAAGCATTGTATGAACACTCCCATAAGAAACAGTGGTTTTAACTTTCTTATGACAAGACAAATGACTAAACCAAGACAAAAGACTAGACAAAAGACGAGTATGAACAATACTTTAACATAACTTTTAATTCTAAACAACTTTTTGAAATATTTTTTTCTATCTATTGAAATACAGCTACCTTAGTACCTTAGTCTTGTGCAAAATATGTGTTTTGTGTTCTACCTTGTATTCTAGTTGTTTAATGAGTTTTAAGACAAGTAAAACTTATCTGAAAAAATAGTTTTTCGATTAACGTAATATTAAAGGAAATTCCTATTGGTTTAGCACATTTTCACACACACTGTATAGTCCTTGCCATAGACAGTTACACTTTTGTGACATTTCCAACCTCTTTATTTATCATATGCATACTGAGAGCAACAAAAAAAAACTGAAAAATGGTTTGAGTTGTTTTTATCTGTGCGTTTTTTTGTCAACCTACACATCTTTTTTGCCAGAATCAATGACATTTTTACCTTTAATTTTATACCAACATGAAATGTTTTTATAATATTTCTGGTTAGGAAATATGTTTAATTCATGTTGTCTCACTCCGATAGCTCAGAAAAATTTGGATTACCTAGTGGACTGTATTCAGACAAGTCCTTTGCTTTCATTTGAAGGGTATACGAACGTACGCGAAATCGCAGTAATATTGAAATATGATGATTATTTAAGAGCGAAATAATAGAAAAATATTAATGATACGATCTTATAGGTTGGATTACCTAGTGGACTGTATTCAGACAAGGCCTTCGCTTTCATTTGAAGGGTATACGAACGTACGCGAAATCGCAATAATATTGAAATATGATGATTATTTAAGAGCGAAATAATAGAAAAATATTAATGATGCGATCTTATAGGAGAGGGACTTATCGGTGATGTCTTGATCTCTTTCAACTGGTGCACCAGATTCGCCAGAATCTTCTATAGCGGTCCAGCACTCCCGAGTTTCAAGGTTTTAAGTTTTAGAGAAATTTTTAGGTTTTAGAGTTCACCATTTTTTATATAAAAGCGTTGATCGTTCAAAATATTCCGATCGAGAGAACGTGTGTATGGCGACAGTTCTTTTTTGGTTCTGTCCGATTTTTGCGACATATTTATTCGCCCTCTATAGGAAAATCGCATCACTTCTCATAAAAAATAATTTTCCAATTAAAATTAGAATTAAAGTTTATAGCTAGTTTGTAAGCGTTAGATTTAACTCAACCTATTGAGTAAAACTATAACCCAATTATACCCAAATGTATCCCAAAATTTGAGTTTTAAAAACAAAAATAAAATGTTCTGAAAAAATAATAAGAAATAGATTAAAACAAAAAAAGATTTTTTGTGAAACCGAAACACATGTCAAAGTCACAAAAGCATAACTGCGTATGGCAAGGAATATATATAAAAAAATTAATCAAAGTAGAATTTGAAAAAGTGCGATCTTTTCTACTTTGACGACTCTGTACGCGAAATTTTTTGGGATTTTGTATTGTGCTTGGGAAGATCAATCAAATCAAACTGGATAAATCCTTGCCCACACGTGCGGCTCTTTTATGCTCAGGGTTGGTGTCATCTTGCAAAATTTGATGACATAAATTTTTTTTAGTGATGCTACAACTCAACAGCTGGCTGGTTGTCTAAGAGACTTTAGAAACAAGCCTTTCCCTACCAAGGCCAGAATTAACTATCATAACAACATCTTAACTGTGCTATTCCATAATGGAATGACAAATAATGAACAGGTAAGGTTCAGACAGGTCCTAACATGGGTTTTATATACAATAATGTAGTTATTTTTGGCGTTCAATTTTACCGACTACATAATATATTAACAAGTACAGCAGGGACTAAAAATTTAGCTTTTAGGAGGAATACTTTACTTTTTTTACCCCTCCTTAGAATGTAGTCAACCAGTTTGGCTTAAAACTGCACAGAAAAAAGTTGTTCTTAAGGCTATATGAGGTTGTTAAATTTTTAGTCGCTACTGTATATGTGGAACTGTATTGGAATTTTAGCAGGCTTTAAATACTGCTGAAGAAAATCGTTTTTTTCTTGCTCATTTTAAACGATTATTTAGTAGGAGTGGTCGAGTGGAAGCCATTTACTCGGATAATGGTATAAATTTTCGTAAGTGCCTACAATTTAATGTAATCTTTAAATTGCCGAAATGCGTCTGGGACGCTCCGAATTTTAGCGGCCTTTAGTTGCTAAAGAAAATAGATTATTTCTGGCTCCTTTCAACGGCTTATTAGTAGGCGTGACCGAGTAGAAGCCAGTTCCTCGGATAATGGTACAAATTTCGCAAAAGCCTACACATTAATGTCATCTTTAAATTCCCTAAATTTGTCTGGAAAGCTCCGAATTTTAGCTAGCTTAAAACTGCCAAAGAAAATTGTTTATTTCTTGCTGCTTTTTAAATGGTTTATTAGTAGGCGTGGCTGAGTAGAAGCCATTTATTCGGATACTGGTAGAAATTTCGTAAAATCCTACAAATTAATGTCATCTTTAAATTGCCTAGATTCGTCTGGAAAGCTCAAAATTTTAGCAGGTCTTAAAAATTCCTAAAAAAATAGCTTATTTCTGGCTGCTTTTAAGAGGTTTAAATCGTTAAATCGTTTATTTCTTGCTGCTTTTTAAATGGTTTATTAGTAGGCGTGGCCGAGTGGAAGACATTTATTCGGATAATGGTCGAAATTTCGTAAAAGCTCACAAGTTAATGTCATCTTTAAATTGCCTAAATTTGTCTGAAAAGCTCCGTAATTTTAGCGGGCTTTAAAAACTGCTAAAGAAAGTCGTTAATTTCTTACTGCTTTTAAATAGTTTATTAGTAGGCGTGGCTGAGTGGAAGCCATTTATTCGGATACTGGTAGAAATTTCGTCAAATCCTAAAAATTTATGTAATCTTAAAATTGCCTAAATTCGTCTGGAAAGCTGCTAGGGAAAATCGTTTATTTCTGACTGCTTTTAAACGGCTTGTTAGTATGCCTGACCGAGTGAAAGCCATTTATTCGGATAATGGTCGAAATTTCGTAAAAACTCAAAAATTAATGTGATCTTTAAATGGAAAGGTCGGAATTTTATCGGGCTTAAAAAACTGGTAATGAAAATCGTTTATTTCTGGCTGCTACTAAACGATATATTAGTAGGCGTGGCTGAGTGGAAGCCATTTATTCGAATAATGGTGGAAATTTCATAGTTTTCCAAATTAATGCATTCTTTAAATTGCCTAAATTTTTCTGGAAAGCTCGGAATTTTATCGGGCTTTAAAAATTGCTAAAGAAAATCATTTATGCTTTTAAATGGCTTGTTAGTAGGCGTGGAAGCCATTTCCTCTGATAATGGTACAAATTTTGTAAAAGTACAAAATTTCTTACGCAACTGCTAAGGAAAGTATAACTTGTCATTTCCACCCTCCTTCAGCTCCACACTTCGATGCACTTTGGGTTCATATTTGGACAAGAATAGAATAAAAAAACTGATTTTTCAATTTTTAGGGAACAACTGTAGAAGGTGGTCAAATTAATTACTTGATTGATTTTATATTATGGTTTGGCCTGAATGTGTGTTATTTTTCTAGGATTATGAATTGTGCTTCCGGGCTGAGAATGTGGTCCTGCCGAAAAACGGGTACTTTGGTATTTCAGCGGCAACAGGAGGTCTGGCCGACGATCATGACGTCCTTCACTTTTTGACAACCAGTTACGGCGCACCAGGAAGCATACAAGAAAATCAAGGTAGGCGATTCAAACAGAGTACAATAAAATACTTATACCTAGAGACCCTGTATGTATGACATATTTTAAGGAAAGAGATATAGAAAGATACGCGAAAAACTTATCAGTCAAATTTATTTGTCAATATTAAAGGAAATATCGGTCCTCGGCACTCTAGCATTGTTTAGAGAGAGACGCACCTTCCGTCCTTGTTAATTCATAAGCGTCGGAAATTAAAAATAAACGGTTTTTGACATAACATATACCCGGGGGTGACGGACAAATGTGTTTTTATATACAATTTCGGACTTCCATTGTCTTTTATTTTTACTCAATCATTGTTTACGAGTTTCAAACAAAGTGTTTTTATGACACTTTTTACAACTTGTTTTCGTTGGCCTATGCTATCTCAAAAATTATGATATGGAGTTTATGTTCCATGATGATGACACTCAGAACGACTGGGTCTTATGGATTGCTGTACTGACGTCAGTTTTTGACCTTTTTTTTTTAGCTCAAATTGTAGAGAATTTGGTACTTTTTTAAAAAAAAACTAAAAAAGTTGTAAGATTTTAAGGTCCCACGGGGGGACCACAGTGATTTCGAGGTTGCAAACTTGGGTATACTACCCTCAAGGATCCTAGCAGTATATCATGCGCATTTGAATACTTTTATTAACTGACCTATTGTGTAAATGAATTCTTAGGTCTAAACGAAGAACAACAGAAACTACAAAATGAATATTTAGAATATCAAAAAAAGTTGGAACAGCAACAGGCTGACTACAGGAAAGAACATCCTGGCGAGAAAGATCCAGAAATGGAAGATTGGTTCGAGTCTGACAATCAAAGAGAGTTCAGACAAATTTTCCAGGGGCAGAACCAAATTTACGAAGTTATGCGGGAGCTCAACAGGAAGTTGGATGAAGTGATTGGAAAACAGGTAAGGCTATTTTCTTGTGCACATAAACAATAATTTCACTCTTTCCGAATGGCTATAAAGACAATGTCCTAAGAAAAGATCGTCGCCTTTCTCGCGAAGAGACCTAACTAACAAAATTACGAAAATTGGAATGTTTTGCGGTTTAACTGTTCTCATGAAACTCTTCTTTCTTTCTCCCAAAATGGCATATTTTTATTACAAATAGTTCAGCTTTGGTTACTAAAATCACTTTTGGTCTACCTGCAGAAACATACCTGCACCTTTTTCGTTTTTTAGCTCTCCTGACAAATTTACCATATGCTAGTTAGATCCCTTTGTGAGAAAGGCGACAAAATGTATCTTTTTGTGATACGTTTTATTTTAACCCATTTGGATTATTTTTTTGTGGGTTCATAGGGGTGTATGCAGCGAGGTTAAGGGAGGGGCATTTGCCCCCGCCCCCCTTAATGTTGAAAATAATTTAATAGTTTCCTAATTTCCAATCAACAATCAATCAATCAAGTTAGAACTTTAAACTTATTCATATCTACAGGTAAATATCACTTCTGTGGACGTAACCACTTGTGATTTTTCAGTATCAATTCATTATAGGTTCTTATACAATTTTTAAAGTAAATTATTTTGGTTGATACTCATATCACAATATGACAGGCATTAGCTATATGTATTTTTTAATTATTTATTTGTAATTGTTGCCTTTTTTAAAACATCAAAACAAATGTATATACTACAGCGTCACTTCTGTGGCCAGCACAATAATCCAATAAATTTCCGACATGTTGGCAACTATGTGCTTCCAGTTTGTTTGTTTTAATGCACATTCGTCCCAATAACCTCGATTTTTGATCGGTAGCGTCATGCTGTGTTTTGTGTTTCATATTGTTTTAGTGAAAATATTGTGAAATTATTTGCGTCAAGCTGGTGTTATCATTTCTGTGCCATCTATAAAAGGGATAAGAATCAAAACAGTATTATTTTTTTTTGTTTATATGAAGTTATGGTGCAAAAATGTTTCATTTGTTGAAATAAGGAAACTTAATCTGACATCTTCCATTCTGTAAACAAATATTGGCGGTAAAAAATCACTTCTGTGGACATCACTTCTGTCCATGGAAGTGACACAGGTCAACAAAAGTGAATACAACCAGCATTGTTTTTCCTTTTTAATTAAAATAAATCATCAATAATATTAAACATCTTTTCTAGATTCTTAGCAAGTTTTGTAGTTTTTAACTCTTGTTACTATTATGTTTTAGTTTGTGTCCATTCCATGGACATTTTTGCCACTTCTGTGGATATTACTTAATTTAAATTTTAAAAAAATATATAAATTACTATGTTCTTCATTTCAACTTTTTTGGCGCAATTAAGCTCTGAAAGTAATACATATTCTCCAATTTACAATTCTTTAGCCAAAGTTACTTCTATAGTTAAAATTTTTGGTAAAAAAACCTATAAAACATTTTTTACGATCTTAGCCAGACATAGTACATAAAAGTATTTTATCAAACAATTTTATAAAAATGAAAAACTCCAAAAAACAAAAAGATTATTAATTCAAAAAATATATTCAGAAGTGTGCATTATTTCAAGACTGACCCAGTAATGAAACTTGGCTTAATATTCACCTTTTAGTACTGATTATTCAGTGGTCCCTAGGAGGCGTATGGAGGCAAAATGTGTTTTTAGATTATCCCTTATATCTAGACTATTGCACCTGTACATCTAGGTGTCACTTAATTGGTAATTCATACAATTACCTGCGGGCTTTTTGAAGCGGTTAAAATTGCACAATGATACTAATGGGCTAGGAAGGTATCAGATCCATCATGAATATATACATTAAGTAATTTATGCTTTACTTGTCACTGCATTTTTAAAAATATTGACACATGTTTATTTTGTACAATCATGCAAAAAGTAAACCACTTCTTAGGAAAGAACCATGAGCCTTGTCAGCCAATCCGCAGGCGCAATAGGCGCGAATATTCCACCTCCTCCACCTGGCCAGCAAGCCCCGGTTACGGGCGATGGAATCCGAAGACACGAAGTCGACGCACTTTTCAGCAACCAAAACACGGTTTTAAATGTGGCCAGAGAACTAAAGTAAGACATATAGACTAACTTATTTCTATTCACCGAATATTCTCTATCTCTCTCTCTCTCTCTCTCTCTCTCTCAAACGTACGTACGCTTTGAGATAAAAGGGATTAGATTCGATTCCCATGCTTACCACTAGAAACTCAAACCTACTATTCCATTTGTGAATATAGATAGATAGATAAATAGAGGCGGAGCTTAGTCATCACCTAAGTAAGCATCAAAGCTGATGATCAATACAAGGCCGTGGTTCGGAAGTCACGATAAGCAGATGGTCCCGTGTCAAAGGCGTAGATGGCGCTAGCACGATTAAAAACCCTAGGCTTGACACTAAAATCACCACATGCTGTTTATACAGAAGTTTCGTAATTTCTTTAAATTAACCACCTAAAACGGTATGAAAATCTTATCCGACACTAACCATTAAAAAACAGCTGTTAACAACTTAAATACATTAAAGTCAGGTCACACGTTATGGCGATATTTTTAATAAAATTTCGTAGTGTCTTTTTGTAGCGTTTAAAACAAGCTTTAAATGTATTTTTAGGCAAAACTAACTGACGCCATTCGAAAGAGGGCTAAAAATGTTATTCCTCCTAGAATTCCATAAGAATTGCTCCAAGGATGGTCTAGATATAAATTTTTATATTTTGGTTGAAACCCCAATTTTTTTGATCATTTTTGACAAATAAAAAATTTATATCTATGCTATTCTTTGTCCAATTGAAGTTGAGTAAATTTTTATATTTTGGTTGGAACCCCAATTTTTTTGATCATTTTTGGCAAATAAAAAATTTATATCTATGCTATTCTTTGTCCAATTGAAGTTGAGTCCCCTTTGGAATGGGGTCAGTCAGTTTTGCCAAAGAATACACAGAAAAAAGTTTTTTCAAATGATATAGCAGTATAAAATTCTATGAAAAAAAATTTCGTTGTACTTTAGCTGAGAAATAGTTTTTTTGATAGTTTAATTAGGATTGCATTTTTTATACAGTTTTAGGTGGTTCCTAAATTATTAGCCACTACTGTATGTAAAAATAAGCATTAAAACGCAGGAACAATTCCTCATAAAGTTGTTTTATTGTTATTTAGTAAAATGGAAAAATAAAATTTTGTTTGTTTAAACTTAACCTGAATTTCTTTAAAGCTAACTTTATTTTAAACGCAGGCAATTTGTGTTGGACCTCAAACAACGGGCAGACACTATTATCAACAACCAGGCCAAGGCTCCAACCGCTCAAGTTCAGTCCATTGGCTATGACACCCAATCGTTGGTGTCAGAGATGAGGGATGGCTTGAATCATGTGAAAGCCAATCTTGCTTTGGTAAGAAATTTTATTAATGAAACCACAATTTTTTGACGGGGGAAACGGGGGTACTGCTAACACTTTACGGTCTGTATCTAAGCAAAAATACTACCTAGAGAACTCAGTAATGTCTCATATTATAGGCAATTAGTTGGTCTTTATTTTATGTTATTACAGATTTTTTTAACAGTTTCAAAGTTAAAGCACTAAATAAAAAAATTGGTCCAAATCCAAAATGGCGGCGAAATGTTTAGCGTCATAATTCAAAAACCATTCGTCTGACAAAAAAACATGCAAAAGCGTTTTTGTAGGAAATTATTGTCATCAACTTTTGTTTAAAACTTTTTTTTTCTAAAACGTACAGTAACCAAGTAATTTACAAAAAAATCCTTTTTGTGCACACTAAATCCAAGATGGCGGTGGAGCCGCCTTCCCTCCAAGGTCGAAAACTCAAATTTATTTTTGGAACTCCAATGTCAACAAGATATGTCAAAATCGGGACTACACCACCTTTTGCAAGCTGGAAGTTTGTTTTTCGCTTTAGTGACTGGCCTTGCAGCCCTTCCACTGGGACCACCAGTGGGTCTATTGTGGCTCACTTTTGAGTGGTTTCTCACCACTGTATGCCTAATCCTCCAAAAAGGCCGGCTATCAGTTTGGGTGAGACACTGTTCAGATCTTCTGAGTCGATCTGAGGTTTACCGAAAGTATTCTGACGTAAACGTGCAAAAGCCGGACATTCGCACAGTACATGTCTGACTGTTTCGTCATCCTCCATACAGAGTCTACATTCGGTCTCTTCTGTTAGTCCCATTCTGTGCATGGGTACTCTCAGTCGTGACCCGTATAAAGACCAGTCACTATACATATCTCCTGTCTGGTACGTCCAATAATGTTCCTGGCTCTGTTTCTACAAGGTCCTTTAATGAACTCTTTAGAGTGAGCCAGTTCTGGCATATTTATCTAGTATTGTTGGAAGCTATTCTCCATCCATTTTAATATGGTTGATTTAGCAGCATTGTATGATATCCCCAGGGCTGGCTCGGGGCCGAAAAATTCTGCAGATGCCGCTTCCTTCGCTGCTAGGTCTGCGGCCTTATTCCCTCGTGCCCAGACTGCCCTGGTATCCATACTAATGACATATTGTTAGCGCTACCAAGCGCATTCAGCGAATCTTTACAGCTCCTTACGGTTCTCGATGAGACCGTATAGGAATCAAGCGCTCTTAAGGCTGCTTGACTGTCGAAGAAGATTTTTATTGTCCTGTTGGTCCATTTGTGGTCAGTAATCCACCGGGCACACAGTTCAATGGCTACGGGTTCGGCCTGAAATATAGTAGCCAATTGGCCGAGACTGTGTTTAATCTCGACTTTTTCTTGAATACTAAAAACTCCAGATCCAACGCCCGAAGGCATTTTGACTGGCCTAATTAGTCTGTATATTTTTTAGTCAGCAAACATCGATAGAATTGTTCATTGAGCAATTCTGATAAAATATACGGGGAACTCCCTCCCCGAAATAACAGAAAAAGTGTGTTAAAAGAGATTTCTCACCAACACAAATAAGACGAAAAAATTGCACAATACAACTTTTTTTCCCCCCGATATTTTTACCAGGGTACGACCCTGCGTCAGAAAATATGAAAAGGCGGAACTTGTTGTTTAGTGCGACCACCAAGAATCAATCTGAGGTTTACCGAAAGTGTTCTGACGTAAACGTGAAGTAGCCGGACATTTGCACAGTACATGTCTGACTGTTTCGTCATCCTCCATACAGAGTCTACATTTGGTCTCTTCTTTTAGTCCCATTCTGTGCAAGGGTACTCTTAGTACGTATCTCCTGTCTGGTAAGTCCAATGATGTGTCTGGCTCTTTTTCTACAAGGTCCTTTAATGAAATCTTTAGGGGGAGCCAGTTCTGGTGTATTTATCCAGTATTGTTGGAAGCTATTCTCCATCCATTTTAATATGGTTGATTTAGCAGCATTATATGATTGGGGCCGAAAAATTCGAAAGATACCGCTTCCCTCGCTGCTTGATCTGCGGCCTCATTTCCCTCGTGCCCAATATTAGTCATGTAATAATAATAGTTACTCTTGTCTCTCATAGGTGGCGCAGAATAGTCAACGTCAAGGCGGCGCATGCCCATCAATAAGTTGCGTTTCAGTGACTACTCTGTTGGTGGTAGTGGCGGGACAGCTCGCCATCATTTTAGGTTATCAAATGTACAGGTAAGGCATGAAGAACAAGACTAAACATTTCTAAGTTTTACGAGGGTAAATCAAATATGAACATTTTATTTTCTTATATTATTATTTAGGCTTTTTTCCGACTGAACCCAAAGTTCGTTAATTAATTTTTTTCGTCCTTGAGCCAGTCCTGTAGGAGTGGTAAGAATGTATCAGAAACAATATATTTTGCACATACCTATGTACTAGAAAAGAGGCATCTTATGTTATATACCTATATGTATATAATAGAACGGCGTATAAGAAGAGACAACCGTGTAAGTAGTTGTCTTTCTCGTAGGCGTAGAAAACGATTAAGAATTCATTGACTATCGGTCTTGATTTGACCAGGGAGCAGCGTGGCTTTCGCGACAACAGATACACGGCATTCAAGTATTTATGTGTTTTTGGTCTGTGTTTTTACCGTTTTTTATGTAAAAAAAATTCCTAAAAGTGGTGTGTAGTGCCTGAGTGTTCGAATACTAGCATAAAAACACCTGAAAAACTATTTATTCATGTGCCTACAGCAGTAAAAGAACGGAAAAAGTGGCTAGAACTTACTCGAAGAGACCCAAGGGCCTTATCTAATACATCTTCACTTTGATGTGAGTATAACTAAATTGTTTCTATTAATTTTTCTATATATAATATATATAACTATTTCGTAAATGACGATGAAATTTTTGAGGTTATGTTTATTACAAGGGGAGAACAACGATGATAGGCAGAAAGGTGTACAAATTTTTAGGCGGTGCTAGGCAGTTATTAGGCAGGACTAGGGAGTACCTTTAAATGCAGGATTAGGCAGTGCACATGCAGGCTAAATGTAGGACTGAGCAGTGCATATGCAAGACTAGGCAGTGCATAGGCAGGACTAGTACGTATGTAGAATGTATTTAGAAAATTTTGTTTTAAAAAAGCAATTTTTGATTGTTTCTTAATGCTTAAAATAATAATGATTGGGTATTTAATTGAATCTATTGTAAGTGGCATATTAAACAAAAAAGCAAAACATATAACCTATCCTCAAAATCTAAATGATAAATATCGTAAAAAAACTTTCAGTTATATACAAAACCATTCATCGAATACTTACATCAACATTTTAACGTTTCTAAATTCCGCAGAACAAAAATCACTGTTGTTGGCAAAGAAGCCTGCCACCATAAAGGAATTCAGCATTGGCAATGGAGCTATCGGCTTTGGAGAATCGGTTTTCCATTGAAAATGTTTTTTATAAGCAAAACACAAAATAAAATCTAATTTAGGACGATAATTCGCACTTTAAACCAAAGCAAACATTACCATCCATAAGAAAATAACACAGAAAATAGGTTCGTTCCAGGCGTTTACTGTTTTGTGACGTCACTGGCAGCTGATTGGTAGACCGCCTGTTTTGAATCACGTGGCTAATTGTTTTAATTCAATGAATTTATTTAATTACAAGAACTATGAATTTGAGAAAAAATTAAACAAAAAAGTTTGTTTTTAGCATTCTCAAGACCTAAAGAGATACCTAAAAATAAATATATATTAATTTTTTACTACTGTCAAGCACCCTATTGCTTGTTCTCGTTAGGTAAAACCTTAGTAAAACATAGTGGAGGGTCAATGAATGCAAGCCCAATGCGAGAAATTTCGTTCGCGCCATTTAGCCTTGAAATAAGCAGTTTGTTTGTTGGATTACATACATACGCGTTTTACAATGATGTGCCAGCAAGAAGCTTCGGTATCGGTAAAGGATATTGCAACGGCCGTTAAAACTATACTGTTGTGTGATTGTATAGTGTGTTTTTTGATTAACAAAAAGGTTTCTGCCGAAAGTTTTAATGAAAATATAAATAAGTATCATAAATAACGGTAGGCTAAAGCAAGAAATTAAAGTTTGCCGAAAACTAAAAAGGATAGAAAAATACAAATAAACAAGTAAAAAAAAATTACTTTCCTTGTCTCAAATTTTTGCGGTGCTGCCTCTCCAGGTCTTTCGGCCATTTGAATTTTTTATGTCAGTCGTAGATTTTAAGAACACTCATCGTAGAACAATAAAGCTTGCTTTACGATAAGTATCCTTAGTAGATTTGGGTCCTTAAAAGGGTTTTCATCGCCAAACTGTCCAGATGAGCCGACACAAAATTTCGGAAAATTTCAGGCCCTCCCGGGTTACAACAGCTCATTTACGAGGCCGCGTCAAACCGATTTACCACCCTCTTGACATTTCTACCTAACAGAGATTATAGAACAACTAGAGATTGGACCATTGAAATAGCGGCAAATTGGTTTAGACAGCCTAACCAAACTCGCTATACTTTGATTTTACCGCGGCTTTGTCAAAATGGCAGAGACTGTTGTTGTTGTTTTGTTCGGACTTTCTCTACTCTACTAGAAAGAGTAATGTTTTAAGACTGAACAGTTTTTAATAATTAGATTTTAGCCCAAATTTAAATTAAAAAAAAACAAGCAAAAACACAGATAAACAAAAACAGCGGTTGACAAGAACTTGACATTTCTAAACCATTAAGGTTAGGTGTAGGAATAGTCTGTGACTAAACTTTGCCTTATTTCTAATAAAAGTCGATTAAATAAATAAATAAAAATTGAACGAAGTGTCAATGGTTAAAAAAGACGTACGTTGACGGATTCAATTCAATTCAAGTTGACCAAAGTAAATGCGGTAAATCAATAATGGCCGCCGTCCCGACCTTTTTTACCATTGACATTTCATTCTCTGGTTAAGAAATATCAAGGGCATGTCAAGCGCTGTTTTATTGTTTTTATTTAAATTTAGGATTAAAAACTGTTTAGGTTCTTAAAACAATACTTTTTCCATTAGAGTAGGAAAAGTCCGAGAATCTTCTTTATTTTTCAACAAAAACACAACAAACAACTGACAGTCTTCGCTATTTTGACCAGGCCCAACTATTTTTAGCACGTTTTTTATGGAAATATCAAACGCATGGTGTATCCACTCTTCCTATTTTCGTTGGTTGTGAAATCCAATTTCTAGCTGTAATATCTCTGAAAGTACGAGACGGCGGTTATTTTGGATTTGCCACTTTAACTTTGGCCAAATCCAATCCGTTAATATTCAGTATTCCACGCCTAACATATATCTAGATAGCACGCCACTCCCTTTACGTTTGGTGTCCTAAATGGAAAATTGCGGTTCATATTTGAATCACCCTCGTATCTCTTTTTTAATATTAACCAATACAACACACATCCTAAGTTTTAAACCTTTTACAACAGTTTCTTTCAAAATTAGGGAAAAAATTACTTAAATATGACTTTAAATGTTTGAAGTCATGTCATGATGCTATGAAGACTATCAATATTTTTGTTGTAGATCACGAAACCAATATGGCCACCGATTACGAGTATGATATGATCGATATTTAGGTATGAATGGGTGAACATTCCGGGTATTTTGTTTATAAGGTTTATATCAAAGAAAATACATCACCAAGAAGTGTCAAAAGTCATTGTTTACAATAGGAAACTCATGTTAACAAAAAGAATACAGACCTCAAAATGTCCTTTTTATTTTTTGGCAAAACGCTAAAGTATATTTCTTCACAAAGTGTGTTCTTATCCCCACTAAATCAATTGAATCAAAGTACAAGGGCTAAAAAGTTTTGCAAAATTTTGTGTAAACGTGCTTAGCCGAAAGATTTTCGTTTTTAAATTTTAATTTATTATAAAAACAACAAACTGTAGTTTATTCTATTTTGACTGTTTAACAGTTATGCAGTTTCTATAATTTCTTGCTGATGTATATTCTTTGGTTAAATGTTTGTTTGTCCAATAGTAACTTTAAAAACTGGTATTCACTACAAAGCTAAAACCTAGTAAGCCGCAAAACTTTAGATACTTTTGAAGGTTTTTTTACATAGTCGTGTAGCAAAAAACGGAAATGAAAGTTTTATAACTTTTTTTTTAAATAAATAAAAGTCAAAAAAACATCTTGGAGTATAGTAGAATTTTTATGTATATGTATTACATCATTTTCTGGTGTCTTTCTTTATTATATTCACTGACATTAGTTACATATTTTTCAGTCATTGTTTATTACATTAATGAAATTTTTGCATCACTGCAAATGGTATAAAAATTCGATTCCATTGATATAAAACTCAACATTTATCGAGTTACATAGTGACTAACTAGGTTCTTGCTTTGCACGGTAAAATACTTAGTCCCCATTAGACGCCCTTGAGACATTTTGACAGTTTGTTGTTAAACACATTAGTCAAGTGTGTCGAGGGCCTCTAATCTCCCCTACCCTTTCCAATTTCTCAAGTGTTCGATATCTTCAAAATAGAATAGTATCTCAAGTCATGGTCCAAACTGAAGAAGATAGATGACAGTGTTCAACACTCCCCTGTTTTCAAGATATAAGATTTTTGAGTTGAGGAGATACAGGGGGCTCGATTCTTTGCAAAACGCCGTTTAACTGATGCGTCAGTTATGTGGCAACGCCGCTTTTCCGCCAGCCATACATGCAAAGCGCCTTAAGTACATGTTGTCTGACGGCTGATTACAGAAAGGCGAATAACTCCTCTTTTGTTATCACTTATTTAAATATTTAACTAACTTCAAGAAAAGAAGAAATAATTTTTATAAGGAAAACTGACATCTGAAAAAGAGTTTACAAAAAATAAAAACTTTCCTATTTGATTTCCATGATTTTCTCGAGTGATATAGACTATAATTTCCCAACTATTTATCGGATTTTTGGATGCAGGTCGGAATTTGAAACTATAATTTTTTAAAATTAATATGGCGACCATGATACGTAAAAATGTGTCAAAAATATGATTTTTGTTGTCCCACTACAACTTAAAAACTACTAATCCGATTTTCACATTTGATAAATCGTTTTGTTGGTTAAACGTGAATCATTTTTAATAATTCCCAGATGAGACATACTATTCCTCCAAAAATAGGTAAAAAGTAATAATTTTTTAAACTTTAATTTTCGCTTACATATTTAAAAATCTTAGTTTAAACGATGCATCAAACTTTAAGGGGTGGTAAAAAAAAATAAAAAAAGGATTTTTTTCCCTATTTTATTTTACATCAATCCTCTTTGTTTATTAGATACAGGGTCAAACTTCACAATTTTTTTAGATTTTTCGTTATAACTTCCTTAAAATTACAGCTAACGAAATCTAAATGTAGCGGAAATTTGCATTACAATAAGTGTTAAAAAAATTATTTAAATAAAAATAAAAATGCAAAAGTGGGTGAGTGGTATAAAAATACTTAAATTATTACCAAAAATCTGTTTTTTTTTGTTAATTAATGTAGGGCCAATGTTACTATTTTTTCTTTGTTTCAAGGGGCCTTTAGATATGTACTGAATATATTTTTACATTTAGGCAATAAAACATTTTTTGATCATAATTAATCACAAAATTATTTGACGTTGGCAAATTTGTCATTTTTAAAACAGTGTTCCCCCACTCTTCGAACTTAATCAATCAACAATAATATGGCGTTTAACGTGGCATTTATAAAAGTGTATTCCAAAAATAAAAACTGTTGTTGCTCTTGATCTAATACACGAACAAATTTCATATTTTTTCTACGTTTTTTAAAGACACTATAACCATAAAAGTTTTAAAAATCATCAGGTTTAATGCATATCTCAGTATCTCGACAACAAAAGAGTTTTTGATCCATTATATGAACTTTTTATCAGAAATTGGACCATGACTATACAGGCTGTTCAAAAATTAGTGTCCACCATTGCTAACTTTGTTAATATTATTAAAATAAGAAATAGTTAAAATTAGCAAACTGGGCGCATTTTGATTTGTTAATATGTTTTCCATCCTTATTGAAACAGCCCCTATATATGTTGTATCATTTTTTTATGTATTTATTAGTTGTGCATGCCGCTTTTCATTTATAGATTATAGAGTAAAAAACTCGAATACTGGGTGTGCCATCTTGGTTTTATTTCTATGTTCATCGGGATTTGTAAAGGCTCGTATACACTTGCAAGTACATTAGCGCAAACTGCTCTTACAGGTTATAGTCCTTGCCATACGCAGTTACACTTTTGTGACTTTGACATGAAATAAACATATTTCCTAACCAGAAATATATTAAAAAGTAAATATGTCATGTTGGTATAAAATTAAAGTAAAACTGTCATTGTCTCTGGATAAAAGGATGCTGACTGTAGGTTGACAAAAAAAACGCACAGATAAAAACAACTCAAAAACATGCCATTTTTCAGACTTTTTTTTTGTTGCTCTCAGTATGCATATGATAAATAAAGAGGTTGGAAATGTCACAAAAGTGTAACTGCCTATGGCAAGGACTATACTTACAACGCGTTATTTTTGACATTTGCAAGATATTTTTGAATTCTAAAAATTTTTAAGAAACTTTAAAATTTATAATCTTGGATCTTACTGTAGCCGTCACTACCCGGCATCTAACAACAAATTTACTGGTCTGTGTTTTCAAACATATTTATAAATAACGACAGCAAGTAATTTGTAATATGAAAGTGAATCAAATATAAACCGGATTTTCTATTTCGCGCACCATAGGTAAAGGGAGTGGCGCGACATCTCGATATGGTAGTGTTGTCAAGGGGGGAAGGGTAAGTTTGTTTTGGTCGGTCAGCATTGCCAGATGTACGATAATTATCAGTTTTGTACGATCATTTTGACCGATGTACGATAGTAGGTCTATGATAATGGTACGATAATTTCCCTATTTTTATTTTTTGTTTTTTGTCACTTGTCAAATTGCTAGATATTTTCCACGTTTACTTCTTTTAAGTTTTCAGTACTACTCAGCTTTGGCAATACCTCATATTGCCTACCTGAATGTCGCTAATTTTATTTGTTTTTTTACATGCCTATTTTTAAAAACTCGCGTCGGTCGCCCACTTCTAAAATTTTCTTTTATAATAGCCTACACTCATTCGCAAAACCCGGAATTTAAGCGGGCTTTAAAAACTAAAGAGAATCGTTTATAAAATCCTGATACTACATTTTTAAGTCACACGTTATATCTGTGAATAGAAAAATTAGAGTGTGTATCAGTAGAAAAACATCGTGATCAAAATTTATTTTTATCTCGCCGTCGCCAAATTGTTGTTCTCACTACTATCATGGCACAAATCTTTATTTATCCTTGGTGTAAAAAAAAATTCTATTTTGACACAATTTTTTATCCAATTCTTAGAGCATTAAATAAAAGTTACCATTTTGAAACCTAAATTTGGATACGATAATCTCCGCAAAACAACGATATTTTTTAATGATAATGTACAATCATTTTAGGCGGTTGACACGATAATTCTCCACTTAGCATCTGGCAACACCGACTCGGCCGAGTAGATGAGCTGTTGGTATCAAGTTTTTGACCCGGAAGGGCGTAAAACCATCTAAAATTTTGCGTCGGGTATCTGCACATTTTGGTGATAAAACACTTTCAAGGACCCAAGTCTACGACCGACACAAACAGTTTTCGGTTGGCTGACTGCATCTCACCGCGGATAGCCAAAACCTGTCTTTTCGGACGAAAAGTTCTTGTAACGTTTTTTTAAGATTTCAAAGGCTGGGCGTCCATGGACCGTATAATCCGCGCCGATTTATCTTTTCTGGGGCTCTGATTGCTTATTTTAAATATTTCAGCCAATCAAAACCTGTGAAACAAAATCCGCGCGGATAATACGCTCCATGGACAGCAGGCTTTACTGCTGGTTGAGTTTCTTCGCGAACGCCGTAGAATTATTGCGGTGTATTACTACATGCAGTGAAACTTACCTATCGAAAAAAAAAGGTCATGTCAATTCGAATTGAGATTTCGCTTTATAAAAATGCTTGAACTCTCGCCTTACAGACCTAATTTGTCGCTATGTGACTACCAAATATTTGGGCTACTCAAAGAACAATTAGTAAGTCACCACTTTAAGGACGAAGAAAATGTAGAAACGTTCGGGCGCAATTGGTTACTGACATGACCAGTTTCATACTTTGATGAAGGAGTTAAAAAATTTTTGATTCAGTGAGAAAAGATCTTAAATAATAAAGAAGATCATGTAGTAAAATAAGATGTAGATGTATTCAAACTATTATTTACCGTATTAATAAAATTCCGGTTCATATTTTATTTACCCTCGTACAATCATTAAAATACAGTGTAGATGCCCTAATAAGTACTTAATGAAAACTTGCAAGTGAATACGAGCCTTAGCAGCTTTGTGTTTAATTTGTTTGCTTTTAATGTGTAATGTGCACTGTAAGTCACATTTAGGCAATGAACTTTCTTTTTACAAGTTCAGAGCTTGCTATTGGACGAAGCTCTTCTGTTCTATTGAAATGATCTATCACATCCTACAAAATACACAGCTACGAGGGTAATTCCTCAGTAGTTATTACATGTAATTTGATTTCTGCACCTCGACTACATGAATCAAAATGAAGATTTGGCTTAAGCTCATAAATATCTTAAATCAACTCGGTTCCGTAGTTTTTGCAATATTTATATTGTATTTTTACCCATTTTTATTTTTTTTTTCAGAGATAGCAAAGAAAACCAGTCGAAGAAATTTTATTAGTTCAAAAACGAAAGTAATTTGCTGTGAAAATTAAAGACAAGGTCAGGTATTGTAGTATTTTGTAAAAAATAGACTTACTGATACATATATATCGTCGGCTAAGAGCAGAACTATTTTAACCGAAAGATGATACGAGTATTTATGTAATTTGGGTCTGTTTTAGAAGTTTATCTTAAAATAATGAAAGGACGACGCACAAATTTCATGAGCATTGGGCTTCGGTGGATTACTTGCAATACAGCTTTTAAATGGGACAAATCGATTTCAATGCTCTTGGAATTTCCATACCAAGTTTGCAATTTGACAATGTTTTAATATTAAAAATAAGCAAATATGACAAGGCAAAAAATTTATTCTCATTTTGACAATTTGCTAGACAATTTTACTTATCATTAACCATTTATTTAATAAGTGACGTTTATTATGTATTTCAAGACATTTCAACAGCTTTTTTTAATTTGAAAATTTGGCACAACCAATATTAAGATATCTAATTCTATCGGAAGTTGTCAAATTAAAATAATCGTCGAAATGCCTTGAAATATTTGGGGAGGATCTCTCGTCTATAACATACATCTTAAAGTATTTTACCAAAGCCTTACGGGCATGTAATTTGTGCGACGTCTTTTATATATTTTTAAGAAACACGTTGTTTGTTTTTCTTTTGTCATTTTGTGCTGTGGCGATTTTCAAAAAAAATCCAAAGTATTTTTTATATGAACTTATATTGTGATGATATTTCAGGTAAAGTAGACCTGTTTGTAGCCGAAAATTACAAGACAAATTCCATTTTATGACCAAAAAAATTTTTTTTTATATAAAGTATTTTGATTGCTCAAAAAATCATTATTTCTTGCTTAAAAGATCAAAACAACAAAAAAGTATAATAAATTTGTCGCGGTTAACCAAAATATTCCGGTTTAGTTAACTATAATTAATAAACTATCAGTTTCAGTCAACACAGATTCAAGGAAAGCCAAAGAAAACAAAATGAAAAAGTTAGCAGATCTCTAACCACAACTGACTTTTCTTGAATCTGAAATTAACGGAATTCAATTGCATTTATCATTTTTATCCGTAAGAATTTAAATACGTCATTCAGTTTCCTAATTGTTAACTATACTTATTTTTAGGTTAGGTTAAATGTCAGTATGATGTGTGTGTTTAAATGTGATGCTCCTGGAGATTAAAAATTGAAAAACTAAGGCTAAAACATTCAGTAGTTTTTCTTTTTTATACCGGTGTTCCCAAAGTAAGATCTAGCAGACGAAAAAGCCCTGTGTTGGAGTATAGACAGGCAGAAAATGAAATGAGAAAAAAAGAGACCGACATAGGCCGGTGTTGCCAGTAAACATTAAAACTAGGGTGTTGGCAGAACAATTCAATTTTTTTTATGATTTATGTTTTTTACACGTTTTACGACACGTTTTACGTTTAGATCATAAAATTATTGGTTTTTGTTTGAAAATTATAAAAACCATATTCAAAAAATTTTTTTTTTGGTATAATTTTTTTTTACTCAATGGAAACATTCTTCAACTTGGTTTGCTACAAAACTGCCGTGCAAGGGCGAACGCAGCGGGTCATTTTTTTAAACTTTGAGATTTTTCATTTTTGGTAATGGGTTTGGCATTTGTGGAACAGTGTTTTTTTTTAAATACATTTGGATGATTCTACCAAAAGTGGGCTCTATGGATATCATTTTTGGTCATTGCCTTTAAATAACAGTACAGCACAGTAAATAATTTTGTTTTTTTAAATTTATTTCACTAATTAGGTGTAAGCTAAGAAACATTTATTTTCCCGAATTTTAGGAATTATTGCATAAAAATTCCAGAGGGATGAGTACCAGAGGAATGAGTTTTTTAATGGTTTTCCAATTTAAATCAAAATCTATTTAGACTACTTAACTTAAGTTTTATATAAACAAAGTTCCTATACTTATAATTTTAAAACAGTCAACAAAAATATTATACTATTGATATCAGTCGAATATTTACTTACCAGAGGAATGATAATTGAAGCGTTCCTTTTTGATTTCTCTGAAAAAAACTAATTTTCTGCCGAAAATAAAAAGATCTATAACTTAAACCGAACTAAAGTTGACATTATCTGTTACAACTTGTCACCCTCACAAGTAAATTAGATATCCAGGGCCGTCTCTTTCTCTAAAAATTAACCGGTGGTATTCACAAATATTGTGTTATTAAAAATGAAGCACGTTTAAAATTGTAAAATTTTCCGGAGAAAATGTAAATTCGGATTTTCAAAAATATGACTGCAAACTTAAGTTTTATCAATTTTTTGATAAATAGTTAAGACTTGGTTAAACATTATTTATTAGAATATTTTTTTCAATCTGAGTTTTTAATATTTGGTTTGGGTATTTGCTTTGTAATAAAAAAAATTATAAACTTGCAATTTTTTTTATACATTAAACTCAAATGCTCCATAAAGAAAACATTTCGTTTTAAATCTTATAACTAAAACTATGCTTCATTTGCAGTCTGTGTTTGAAAAATATGCATTCCCACTCCACAGCACCATTTTTGTAGAATCATCCATTTATATTTAAATAACAACATTTTTTTTACAGATGCGGAATTTGGTTTTGTACCGAAATATCTAAAAAAAAGTTGAGATCGATAAAAGTAATTTAAGGATTTTTACCTTCAAAGGTAGATAAATAATTCGGTTAGGTTAGTTTCGCGTGTTATCGCAAAGTGGGCGCAAGCATAATATACAGCTTTATGTTAGATACAAGTACGTCTTAAATATATACAAATTTAAAGCGTAATAAAACCATTAATGGAAAATGACTGCTACAAGCGTTTTGCCATTTGGGTTTAATACGTAACGGCTTGGATTAAAAAGGTAGATACTTTTAATAAAATTTGAAAGGGACTGCTTACAAATGACGTTGACAATTTGATTAGACGTTGTCAAAATTGGGATTAATTTTTATTTTTGATTTAAATTTAAGAAAATTCTTTGTATTTTGGAACTTTTAAAAGAAAAACCCATCATCTTGTGTTGACGTAGCCGTTTACTTGGCATTTTTTTTACAAATTAACACGTATTTATCCTAAGGTACCTGATAATGGGTGTTTTTAGCTTAAAAAAGAGATGGCGCTGAGAGCGCAGCATCCATTATCAGTAGCCTGAATTTGTCCAAGTCATACGTTTGGGTTCACTTGAAATCTAACATGCCGGCACGCTTGTAGCAGTTATTTTTAGAGACCCTTTCCCACTACAGATATATTTAAGACGTACGTGGTGGATACTACCAGAATAAAGACATTAGAAAGTTTAAGTGGTGCTACAGTTCATTTCATAATTTTTGAGATAACTTTTTCACAGTTATCAGCAGGTTATTATAAGAATAAAATGGTCCAACGAAAAAAAAGTTATCCCAAAAATAATGAAATAAACCACGTATTTGTACGTAAAACTGCATGTTAACATCAATCATAATTTATCTACCGATAGCAGAAAAAATGGACTGTCGCAAGATGTCGTAGATACCTAAGCTGCTTACATGACCTTGACGTAAGGTCACTCATCGTAAAGCAAGCTTTACAGGTAGCGAAGCCTGACTTTTAGTGATGTGCAACGATTACTTTTCCAAGTATCGAGTAGATACTGATACTTCCTATTCGAGTATCAGATATTTTGTATTCGGTACTAAGTAATCATTATATTATCGTTATACGCAATAGCTCATTTAATAATTTAAGTAAATAAATATCGGTCCTAATGATTACAAGTACCCCAAACTCGTTACTCATACGGCCGATGCCAATATGATTGATACGAAAGTAACACTTCGGCTTCGGTCCCATTCGGGATTCGAGTAACGAGTATTTGGCGTCGAAGGATTCGATTACTTCGAATCCGCCCATGTATCAGATATTAAAGTATCGAGTAGATAGTATTTCCACACCACTACTTACTTTGATTTTCTATTTTTGGGTTATAATTTTTGACATGTTTTCCTCGGTTTCGCATTGGCGGCTCGTTCTTATTTTAAAAATGTAATTTTAACACAGTCTAAAGATCTATTTAATAATGATACAGTTTCAAGATAGTTTGCAGCATAACTTTTTAATTCTAAAAAAACATTATATATTTAGTTTGAGTACCTTCATACTGTGTAACACAACATCTTTAGAACCGCCAATGCAAAACCGAGGAAAACATCTCAAAAATAATAACCAAAAAATAGAAAGCCTGACGTTGGCTTCGCTTCCTATAAGGCTTGCCTTTACGATGAGTGTCCTTACCTTGACGAGGTGTGCTTGCGTATTCGTCAAATTTCATGCTTAGGTACAAATACTTAAACTATCTATTATTTTTATTGCAACCGGTGTAAAGAACTGGCAGCATTGCACAATATATCTGTTTTTCTTTAACATGCACCAATTCTATATAGCATTTCTGTTTGGATTATGAAGATCATACTTCTAGATCTCACTTTAGGAAACTTAATATTGACATAAATTTGATAGTCTTAAAATTATTGTCATGCGAACAGATGAGAGACAGAGATTAATTTTATTAAGTGATTCGATTTTTTCGAACACCCTCTTCTGAAGAAATGTCAAACTGTGTATGTTGGAACAAAATCTTACAATAATTATATTTTTTCCTTTTTTTTAATATTTTGGGCTTGCCAGAATGAATCCAAAATGTTACTTAAAATATTTTAATACAAATAGCAGTCTTCCCATGTCATCAACTTTTATATTGTGTATAGTTTATTAAATTATTTATTTTGTTTTACACTTTCCTTTTGCATTAAAAATGAGTTTGTTTGTGTATACATGTTTCTATAATATATATTGTATTTCGGAAACAGTTCTTTTTTTAAACAATATATCTTCGTTTTGTTAATAACAATGTGTTAATTATTTGTTAGACATACCTATTAATCCAGAAACCCCAGAAAAACGTTTTTAGACAAAATATGGTAGTAATTTTTGACTTAAGTTCTATAAAAAGAAACTAACTAAAAACTAAACCTTATTTCGTTACAATCTGATATCTTTAATTTAATATCCCTTAGTTGGGGATATCTTTAGGGCAAATACTCGCGCCCGTTAATTAATAAAATGCCGTTAATTACTTACAAGATGTGAACGCTGCGTATGCTAAAAGGGAAGAGAGGGATCCAACATGGCTGCCAGCATCAATTGTCATAATTTGAATTTTCGCGGGTTATTACATTTAATCAAAAAATTCTTGCTGTACATACATACGGAATGTTATATTTTAAATGTACATTTTTAAGAAGTAAATGTCAATAAGATTTTAAGATGAAAAGTTTTTCTAAACATTAGTCCGAAATTTCTTCGTTAATTATCTACAGGTTGTTAAATTTTTTGTTCCCTAAAATACGATATTTTTTTTTGGTCTGTAGTTTTTTTATTCCTTTTGTCCATTATAGAAAACTAATTAAACCAAACATTTTATTGCTATTCCCTTGAACGCATCGAGTAAATAAATTTTGATTCAAAAAATACTAATAGACCAAAAAGTTTCTAAACAAAGCAAAATGTGTATTTTCTTATTTTTTAATTTACCACCGGGACACCGCAAAAAAGTTATGACCTTTAAACAATATGTAGTAGTATTCCTAAATTTATTTGCCATGTTTAGCGTAATCTTATAGTTCACAGTATACCGGTCAATTTTTTAAGTGAAGAGTAAGAGGCTGAATTTTCGTAAATAGCCTTATTCTGCCGAGACTTCCAATATTTTCCTTTGCGAAAATTCTTAAATAAGATTCCTAACAGAGTGCGCAGGCGCAGATATTTTCAGTGTATCAAACTGCCTAAACCAAACATGCGATTTAATTTTCAAACACATTTTTTAAGCTATAGGAAAAAATTTGCCGTTACTAATTATTTAGGGAACGTCCTTAAATTACGTAACGCAACAATTCAGTATTTTTGACCCCCCCTCGTAACGCATTTTCAAGAAAAAAAACATTGAGTGTAACGCAAGGCCAAATCCCCCGAACCGAACCGACCCCCCCTAGAGCGTTACGTAATTTAAGGACAGGCCCTTACTGTTACTTTTTTCATCTCGTTATTCCGACATGTTTAGGGTGGTTTTTTTTATGTTTCACAAGATGTAAACACTAATTTTTATGTTACTACATTTAGTGCCTGGAAACTCTGTTAGGAAACACTTTCAAGAATTTTCGCAATGAAAAAGTATGACATCTCAGCAAAATGAAGCTATGGGGCCAATTCTACTACTATTCTAATGTCCCATCATTTGATTTAAAATGATAAAAAAATGCCCTAAGATGTCACATCTTGTCGAATATTACAAAAAATCCGATTTATTTTGCCAATGTTTTAGGAATTCTCCTCATCTTATTAAATCATGAAGATTTACGAATATTCAGCCTCATTAGTTAAAAAATAGAACTGTGTACTGTAGACTAATGCCGTATTCCATTGGGAAAATGAGTGCAGCACTGGTGGTGCACTGACACTGAAACGGTGCTGTCAAAAATTTGCACCGAGTGCAGTTTCAATGGAACACGCGGAAAATGAAAAATTGCACTCGTGTGGTATAAGGTCACTCACGTCATATCACGAAGTTCCTAACATCGTGATATAGTGACCTTAGTGTGGTATGCCATTATGAGCTGCAGAGCTTCTTTTTTATTCTTGCTTTAAGCAACGTTAATATAACATTTTCATGCAAATAATTTTTTATAGTATATCCATTATGAATAGGGCAAATTGATTATGCAAAAATCTCATTTTTGAAAAAAATGTCACATAACCTGTAGTTTTATCAGGCCAACGACGATATCCATTTTTATTTGTTTCAAAGTTACACGCCGATAAATATTATCCTAAGATAAATAAAATTCGCCAAATAAATAAATAATGATTTTATTTAAAAAAAGTTAATAAGAATATTTTAAAAATGCCCACCTCCTTGTTGAATGCAGGCTTGTGCTCGTATACCAACAGATAGAGTAGTTATCTATATTTCGCGCTTGTTTTTCAAAAAACCCTAACCAGAAGTGTACTTTATGCTCCCAAAATTTGAACATAAGTATTCGAAACACCTTGTATACATATATACTATTTCACAAGTTTCTTTCTGCTAAACCTAACTTTCCTGCCTTGCAGAATTTGGTCAAAAACATGTTGTTGAAAATCCATTTGTTCGAAAGTAATATTAATACTTCAATAACATTTTCTTGAAAAGGAAAATTATTTAAAACATTTCCTTCAAACAAAAAATTGTTTGAAAACATTTTATTAAATTTTTTTTGTTCAAAAACATTTTCTTTGAAAGTAATTTTTTTATAAGGAAAATTGTTCAAAAAAGTTTTTGAAGAAAATATTTTTGAACAAATTTCCATTCAACAAGAACATAACCTAACCTAACAGCTAAGCGTAAGGGTGTTTTAACATACCATAAAAATGGCAAGGCATGTGCCTCAGCGCTAATGGGGTTTCGTCCCCCTTGTTCTTTTTTTGGACAAAATTGAGGCTACTTGAATTTATTTATGAGGAATTCTGCAGTGCTCATTTCTTGAACTAAAAAATACATTTATTTTTACTTATAATCATAGCTGCCAGAAAACCCCAACTGTCGGAAAATTAGCCCCAGGGCCCCAGTCAACCAAATCCATACAAATCTACTTACCTGTTTGTTGTTAAATCGGTAAACCACATATTCAATAAAGTTTTTTATTTATGGGGTTTCCGTTCTCATTGTTTTTATTGCACAGAACTGTTCTTCATCTTCATCGCTGCTACTACTTAGCAGCGAAGAAAATAATAAAAAATCGCTAACAACTTTATTTTCACTCATTTTTACGTCCCACGACAATAATAAGCGTTTAAAATTAATGGCGGGAAAAAGTTTTCGGTGCGGCACGAGCCCTCAGAGCCGGTGTAAAAAAAGCCGCACTCAGTGCAAAACTGAATTCATAAGTTCCTCAATGGAATACGAAAACTGAAAAAATGCATGTCAGTGGAATGCAAACACTGAGCCAGTTGTGCACTAGTGCTGCACTCATTTCCCCAATGGAATACGGCATAAAACTGATCAAGAAAATAGGTGTTACATAAGGACACTCATCGTGAAGCAAGCTTTACGATGAGTGTTCTTAGTGCAGAGGGGGGCAACAAGATAATACTCATTGGAGAGCAAGCTCTCTCCGCGATGAGTGTCCTTAAGGCCAACAAATGAGTAGCTTTATCTCACGGTCCGTAAATAAACCGGTTGTCTAGTAACTCCCAGCCAATAAGAACTCGGCAGCCTATGACGCGGCAATATGCCTGCTCCACGATCAATAAAGAGAGACCTATACGTTATATTATGAGAGAAATAAAGATAGTTGCCGGAAAAATACCAAAATTTATTAAAAAATCAAATAATTTAAAAATTTATGATAAAAATTCCAACAGTTTTATAAATATCAGATTCAGGACACGATTATAAATACTTTTCCTAAGTTAATTCGACACTCTTGTTCATATTAATTTAACTTTTTTCGCCGAACACTGCAATATTGATTTTTTTTTGTGGATAGGAGGTAATTAAAATGAGTTTTTTTTTGAGAAATTTTATCAAAAAAATTAAAAGAAAGAAAATTGAAATGACTTTAACACAAGGATTTTTGATCCCCCCTGCTTAACGCATTTCAATAAAAATTATAATAAAAATACATTGACTGTAACATTAAAATTCCTTCCCTCCTACTTGAGCATTATACAGGGTGTTCCAAGTTGAGTGTCCACCATTGCTAACTTTTTTATTATTAAAGATAGAAAAATGTTTAAATTGGCAAACTAGTAGAATTTTTGATGCTCTTTAAGATGCTCAAATAAAAAAATCGAACATTGAGTTTTCGAGTTTTTTTCAAAAAACAAAAATATAATTATAAAAAATTCTACCAGTTTGCCAATTTATTTTTTTCTATTTTTAATAATAACAAAGTTAACATTATGATGGATTTTTAACTTGGAACACGGTGGACTTTTAACTTGGAACACCCAGTATATAATTTAAGAATGGTCCTCATCAGTTTTGTTTTTAAATCATATTGCAAGTAACAAAAAACTAAACCTATCTAATTATAGAATAGTTACAAAATAATTTTCTTTAACTTTTTTACTGTTTTTCGACTCTCATCAGTCCCTGTATCATCAAGCTTTCGTTTCATTGTGGATTTTCATTTTGCTTTTTGGTATTTATAAATTTGATTCTTATACTTAATACAAATAAATTTACCAATTTATATGGAATATAAACTTTTTCAAATATAAATTTAGTGGATCGCTTCACAATATTTGTTTTAATAAAATTACGCTATAAACAGCGTTCGACTGCTGATTGCTAGGAAAACTGTGACGTAGCTCTGACGTCACGGCCGTATGACACCGAGTTACCAGACAACCGGTTTATTTAAGAACCGTCGCTTTATCTCTCTATTAACTTTTCTATAATATTCAAAACATCATCCTTGAAGATAGTTCAACAGTTACCTATACAAAATTTTGGTTAGCTTTTCCTTTTTGTTGATAAGCAGTATTTTTTTTCGAACTGAAAAACTGCACGAAAGGGAGGGGGAGCAAGGCGACATAAAAAATAAAACACAAAAATTCGCGCCTAAGTTGAAAATATATTTCAATATGTTAAGTCCATCATTTTACAATGCAATATATAGTATAAAAAGGTTTTTTTTTAAGTGTGATCAGCGCGCTTCTATCAACCATTTCATTAAAAAAACTCTTATCTCGTCGTGTTAAGACAGTACGGGGGTGGCAATTTAACAACGCGACTGCGCATTCTACATTCTGCACCACCATCGGGAGAGATTGCAATTAAATAGAGGCCCTGTATGTATGACAAATTTTTAATAAAAATATGTCTTACATACAGGGTCTCTACATTTAAATTATCAAAATTTGATAAGATATAGTTTATTTAAACTTGCCGGCTGCTTATTTTTTCTTCCTTGATCCTTGTATTTACAGGTTAGTCATTGGGTACTTTTGGGGGGTTTTTAAAGTCCTTCCAGGGAAGATAAAGAAAAACTGAAATTTCAAGAGATGTTCAAATGTGAAAGTTTTTAAAAAGTTTTCATTTTGGGGTCTATACCTTTTTTTTTTATGAACAGTTAACTTTGATGTTAATTGTATTTTTTATATTTTACGAATCCAACTTTCAAACTAAATTTTAACTGCCAATTATAGTTTTTTATGCAATGGCTCTTTATATTAGATTTGCTCAATCTTCAACGTTTATATATCTATATTCTTTGTATTTTTTGTTTTTTTAATTTTTTGACTAACAATAGATTTAAATTAGTGAATTAATAAATTAATCGAAAATAAAAAAGGAATAAAAAAATATAAAAAAATTAATAAAAAAAATTAAATATTAACTGTGAAAAAAACTATAAAAAATAAATTTGTACCAAAATGAAATTTTTGTAAATAAAAAAGTTATAGATCCACTCTCAAAATACAAATTTAAAAAAAAATCTACGTAGCTTAAAAAAGGTTTGTTTTTTAAAACTTTTTATAAAATGTGAGCGTCGCAAGGGGGGTTTTTTATGCCCCCTGGAAGTACCCTAAACCCCCCCAAGTGTCCAATTTCGACCTTGTATTTGCTAATGTTATGTGTGGGTTTTTAAATAAAAAAAACGTCTATATAAGGTCATATTCAGACGACTTCACCCAGAATTAAGTCAAATGAACTTAAAAGAATAAAGATTTATGAACAACAATTCACATATTTAACTCAAATAAAAAAAACTTAACCTCGCTTACATCTGCAGTCTTATTATTAAATTGCCAAACCTCATACATTATTTTTTTGTTGATTTTTTTTACCTTTTAAACAATACAGGTATTATTTTGTACTTATCCAATAATTTAAATTTACATATAGATTCCTATTAAAAATCGTGAAAAGTTTTTCTTTTTGTTTTGTTTAGTTTCACACCTCACATCAAGGCAAAAAAATAATTTACCCTATTCTCTCCCCCCCTTCGCCAAAAAAAGGGTTGCATTATTAACTTGAGAACAAATATTCTTCCATGTTGGCAATTTTTTATATAGAAAAAGGTACCAGTTATTCTGGCTCTTCCAGATATTTATTATGTAGCAACAGTTGTAATACAGGATTTATTTTTGAAAACTTTACCACCCTGTATCTCAAAAGGTAAGACGTTTAGGACATATGTTCATATAAAGTTTTTTTTCTTAAAATGGGCCCAAAAATCACCCCCATAAATATTGACATTCAATTAGGAAACAACCTGTATATCATCAAAGCCACCCTGTATAAAAATTGGCAATAGAGAATTTATAAGTTGCTTAAAAAAACAAAAAGTTGAAAATGTGACTTATCAAAAAAAATCTATTGGGAGAGAGGTGAGGTAAATTATTATCTAATGCCATAATGATATAAACAGACAACAGGGGCTTATAAACTATATAATAGTGATAATATAAATACCTAAATAAGACCTAGGCAAGTAATGATATATTTTTCTGCTGTTTACTTTTTGTAACAAAATAATGGCAATAAAGGTGTTATAAGTTTGGCAACAATGCATTCCTATCATATGCATATTTGTACTTAAATTAACGCAAAATGAGCAAGACTGAATAATTTGTTTACTTTTTGTAACGAAATAATGGCAATAAATGTGTTGTAAGTCTGGCAACAATGCATTCCTGTCATATGCATATTTGTATTAAAATTAACGCAAAATGAGCAAAACTCAATAATTTTAAAGAAGAATGGCGTGTATTTTATTTTCAAACAATTTAATAACTTTTACAAATCGACTTTAAGATGAAAGTGTATTAAACATGTTTAAAAATAAATAAAATACCGAAGTAAACAATGCCAAAACTATAAGGTGATCTTTCTCGCAGTTGCAAAGGTCTAGAGAACGGCTACGTCACGTCCGGATGTCGCTATGACGTCACCAAAGTGAAGGATCGCAGTCCGTTCGTTTTGATGCAGTGTTGCCAACATGGAATGGTTAAAGTCAAATACGTTGGAGCATAAATACATGTTCAACAAATAGAAAAGTGAAGCACTCATAGCTCGCCTTGGCAACAATGGCAAATATAAGTTCGCAGACGCCATATTTGTTGTTTATTTAGATTTTGCAGTGTTTTGCGTTTGCCGTGTACAATTATGGTTTTTACTGTAAAAAAAATAGGAAATAATTCACGTAAAACATTTGCGGTTTGTGGAAAAATGTCCGGGAAAAGCAAGGGGGTGCCATTCCGTAGGTAAGTACTTGTATTTTTCTTTATAATTTGTTAATAAAGTTAAGAGTGGTGTCCACAATAAATCTGCACAATTAATTTTAGAAAAACTATATGTATATATTGATACATTTTCACCCAAACAACTAGTTTTTAGAAAAAAAATATTAGATATAACCCTAAATTTTTGACAATTATGGTCAAATAATATAGTGACGTAACGGAGTATGTTCTAAAACCACTAAAACTGACGCATGCCCAGGTAGCAAGGTCACGTTTTTTAAACGTCAAAAACAGGTCATTTTTAATGACCATTGACGTCTCTCACCTGACGTGTAAATGACCTTTAAATGACGTTCAAAAGACACACCCAAAATGACGTCATTTTTAGACGTCAGCAATATGACCATATGATTTGGGACCAAATCAGAACATCAGACACACACACAGACCTATTTATGACTTTTTTTAAACTCGTCTGAATATATGAAATATTACCTGCAGTTGAGAACACTGAAGGAAACTTAAACACAGAAGGTGACTCTTCCTTCTGTGACTTAGACCTGGAAGTACAGGAACAGGCACAGTGGTGTTCTGTGAGGTACAGATCAAAATAGACCTAAACCTAGACTTACACATCTCCACCTTGAAGCGAAAGAAGCCTCGAAGTTTGTCTTGATTTAATATTTAATTTATTTTACATACGTACCCCCACATTCCGTATAAATCCGGTCAAGTACAAACTGAGGCACCATCTATGTAAATATGAGTGTATGTCCCTTGGACAAAGTGTGCAGTGTGGGTAGTGACCAATATATGATGTTTTTTCAGACGTCAAAAACTACACTACGAAAAGACGTCAAATAACTGACGCCTTAAAGACAACATTTTTTGGTAGATGACCTGCTGGTCATCCAAAAGACCACTTTTCGACAAAAAAAAGACGTCATTTCAGGACCCCTTGCTACCTGGGTGTGCATTAACCGAAATCCTGTCTACCCGAAAAACATTAAGAATAAAATGGGGGTCCTGGCTTCAAGCTCCATATTTATGATTTAACGTATTTGGTTCCAGTGTGAGAAACGTATCAGGTACCAAATAATTGCTTTTTGGTCTGTCCTCTACTCACGAATACCTACCTGATTCTATAATAGGACACAAAATGCACACAAATAATTGCTTTTGGTTGATCTTTAACAACAATCAAAACGATAATCAAATTTATGACATGTGAGGGCAGTAAATTTTTCAATTGTGACAAAAGTTTGTACCAGGTAAATTTTCCATTTTTTTGTTTAAAAAGTATAACAGCATATTATCGAATAGACTGTCTCTTTTGTTTTCACTAACTTATCTCATAAAATGCAGTGTGATTGGATAATTATGTAACCGACAGTAAAAATATTGTGCAACCGCGCATACGTACCCCAAGTTGTACATACTTTTTTGGCCATCGAAAAAAAATTACCAGAAAAAAAAAGTTTCTTCATAAACTGGTTTGTTTCGTTTTAAATGACCATCCTGTATAGTGTACAAGGCAACAAGACACACCTAAAGACAAAGAAAAAACTAAAAAAAAACAAATTCTACAAAAATAAATCAAGTCAACATTCGACAATCAGTGGAAACAAAAAAGAAAGTACTACTTCTTCATAGCTAGACTTATTCATATGAGACGACTTTTTATGTTTCAAAAGACCAACTTTTTGCAGATATGCTTAAAGAAAACGAACTTTTAAAATACCGTAGCAGCAGGTTGTATGAATGTTTTTTAGTGGTGCATCTGCTAGAGAGCATGGAAAGAAAATGCAAAAAATCTCTTCTTTTCTCCACTAATTCTCTAACCGTTTAAGATGTTTTTTAATATTTAAAAAATTTGAGACTATACAATTAGAGAGTTAGTGCCCCTCCGCCTTCAAAAGTTCGAACTCTTTTTAAACACACCTCGTATTTATCTCTGTCAGAAAATGGCATAAATTATGTGCAGTTATAAATGCAAAAGTTGTGGATTTTGTGTCAAAAAGGCGTCCCCATCGACTAAGCTCGTCTATATCATTTTCCCCAAGCATGCAACGTTATTATAAAATTTTGAGTCTGCATAAAACAAAATATACAATCATTCTATTTACACACATAAAAACCTTCTACAGGGTGTTCTATTGATCGTTTCGCTTATGATAAGTATTGGTATAAATATCAAAAGCAATTTTAATTTTAATAAAAATATTGGTATTTTTGTTTTGTTTTTAGTAGCCCACCCGGTATATAAAAAATGCAATGATTACAAATAGAACACCTAGTAGATTAACACCTAAAAAATTAATTATCAATTATATCACATTTTTGTTGATTTTGTTACAAAGAGAAATTCCGAAAAATTACTTTTTCTCAATTTTTCTTTGTAAAAAACTAGTTTTTTGAATTATTATGTATGTAGTTATTTTAAAACAAAATAATGTGCCGGATCATTCATTATAAATTTAACCCTTTTCTTTTTTTAGAAAAGTGAAATCTCAAAAATAAGGTTTTACAATGTATAGGTTAAATTTTATTGAATCATCCGCTGCATGTTATACAGCAAATATCGTTACACACACGAGAATTTTTATAAAAAATGCATTTTCTTCTGCTTCTCTTCATAATATACAGCGTCCCCCATAATGTTCGCAACATATGGGAAAAATTTTTATTTGTAAGGTATGGAAAAAAAATGTATATACGATCAATCCTGCTTGTTGAATAACCTAGAAAGACATTTTGACATTAGTCACGTGATCACTGTCATGACGATCACTGTCATGACGGCAAATTCAAAAAATTAGTCATGAAAACCCAAAAAGTAAGGTTAGATGGCAAAATATCGAAAAAAGTTATTTGAAAAAAAGTGTTTAGAATGTCATTTTAGGGTCCTCTATGAAATTAGGAGCAATAATAATACAAAATAAGAAATACCCTATTTTTGGCCCCAGCCTTATTATAAATTAATTTTATACAGATTTTATTATTGAAATAGTTCAAGTAACGCAATATTTAATAGGCAAAGGTAAAATGATTCCAAATTCTTTATTAAGACATTCATAAAAAATTAAATAAAAATATCCGATTGGCACATGTACGTTTCTTGTCGCAATGGCCTTTTGTTTTGACAGTTTGGAAGGTTTCCGTGAATTTAGTATTAACACCACAATGGAAAAGAACAATGTCATTAATATAATTTATTAAATATTTTATTAAAGTTTATTATTAAATAATTAATGATGGGGTTCTTTCTATTGTGGTATTAATATTAAATTCACGGAAACCTTACAAACTTGCCAAAAAAAAGGCGATTGCGACAAGAAAGGTACATGTGCTAATCGGATATTTTATTTAATTTTTTATGAATGACTTCAATAAAGAATATGGAATCATTTTACCTTTGTCCATTAAATATTGCGTTACTTAAACTATCTCAATAATAAAATCTGTATAAAATTATTTCATAATAAGGCTAGGGCCAAAAATAGGGTATTTCTTATTTTTTATTATTATTGCTCGAAATTTCATAGAGGACCCTAGAATGACATTCTAAACACTTTTTTCAAATAACTTTTTTCGATATTTTGCCATCTAACCTCACTTTTTGGGTTTTCATGACTAATTTTTTGAATTTGCCGTCATGACAGTGATCACGTGACTAATGTCAAAATGTCTTTCTAGGTTATTCAACAAGCAGGATTGATCGTATATAATTTTTTTTCCATAACTTACAAATAAAAAATTTTCCCATTTCTTGCGAATATTATGGGGGACACTGTAGGTGTCATAGATTTTAAAAATTATACCAAAAAGTTTTTTTTTAATCAGGCCTAATATGACAGGTATTTAAAGTTACATAAAATGTAATAATTACTTTTGTTTTAATTATTTTGGTTGTAAAAAATGAGGCTACGGTGTATATTTTAATGTATTTTTTGCAGTTGAAGACAACAGACCTTGATTTTTTTTTTAATTTTGAATTTACAGGGTGTTTCCTAAGAAAGTGCAAACCATTTAGGGAAATACTCGTAATTTTTGGCATTTTTTAAATATATCTAAAGTTTGAAGCCCAATTAGTTATTCTACCTCAATTTGACATTTAACTGCTTGGACGTCAAAAAAATTTAAAATTTGATTGATTGCGCAAAAAATGCAAAAGAAAAAATCGAATTTTAGTTAGAAGATTTTAATGTTAGGAAATGTAAATGGAAAAAAATGTTTCTGCCAAAGAAACACCTTAGTTTTTTGCACATACTTAGGAACTAGCCTAAATATGAATAAAACCTTACAAAACAAAACAAAACTTGAGCCAATCCAATTTAATGAATCCAAAATAAGATAGTTTAAAATATTAAAAATAAGATAAAATAATTAAAAATAATATATACAAAATGTTATGTACAAAAAAAATATGGCACGTATCTTTTTGGTTTTCCCAACCAAAAGATAAATTTTAGTTTATTAAATTTTTTTGGGTTTTTTTTATTAAAAATATTTTTTGGTAGGTATCTAAACTTAAGATATTTTTGTCAATTATTGTGTATTGGACTTTTTCAAGGTTTTTTGTGTTTTTGTTTTTAGGTACATTAACATTATAGATTCTTAACTGTAGTACAGTCGCGGCTTCAACATGCAAAATGGCAAAACAAAAGTAATATTAATCATAAAAAAATGCCTCAGCATTAATTATCTAGGATAAAATGTCAAAATTTGTTTGGTTTTTACTATTTTCTAAGTAATTATAAGCCAAGCAGCCGCTTTATCGTTTAGTTCTTGATTCAACACCTAGATGGCACTACGATTCCTACAAATGACGTGTGTAATACTTTTTTAAACCCGGATTAAATCACCAGTGTCCTTGTTTTTGGTGTACTGAACAGAGATAAGCAGATAAATAATTCCAGGTTTTACTTGCGCTGCAAGTGAGACTTTTTCCACAAAGAGATACTATTTATTTTAAACAAGGACAAAAAAAACTCATTCCCTGATGTATGAAAAGGCAACTGTTTTCTAGATGAAGAAATGATCCGCGTTATCACGGTCAAGGGAGTGAACTTTTAAGGTCAGTTCAGCCTCACAAATAACATTATATTAATGTAGTGTTTGCATATTAGTGAAACGACAAACACACGAATTTAAATTTCCCGCGCCGTGACAAAGTGCTAGTGACGTAGGCAATATGGCCGCGCGGCTGACCTATGAGAAAGCAGCGTTGGAGTGACGTCACATGGGACGGTCTCTCGTTACGGGACCCTTTACAGGTCTACACGTATTTTATAGTAAGTTTCATCCATAAATATTTGCGCAATCATAAATTACGCGGCTTAAATAATGTAAATATTTCAATTAACTTAAACTATCATAAGCCAAATTAGATTAACTTAAGAGAAGTTTTTATGTAAAAAGTGTCATTTTTTTTACTTAGGAAGGTTCCTAAAGGCATAAAATATGATCTTTACAGAACATACAAGTGAAAAACTTTGAAAAAACTCTAAAAATTTGAAAATTTCTCCTTAAGTTAGTGTAATTTGGCTTAGGGTAAGTTTGTTAAGTTAATCTAATGTAATTTGTGAGGCTGAACTGATCTTAAGGGATGGATGGTGGTTTTAGCCAAACTAGACCTCCTATACATAAGTTATAATAAAAGTTTCCGGGGAAAATTGAAAAAACTGTTTTTGATTTTTTAGAGAAAAGTTGGCGAAATTTAGGTTTTATGTTCTTTAGTTTAAACCTAAAAAGAGCTCCCATCTTCTCCAAAAATGCCAAGTTCTGTAAAACATAAATATCACTATGGAAAAAATTTCCAAAACCGGTTTTATCGATTTTTCTCGGAAATTTTTGGGGTTAGTGGTTTATTTCTGTTATTTAACCTTTCTCTAAAGTCGGTCTAGTTTCGCTGAAAACCGTGAAAAACCATTATGCACCCTAAAAGTTCACCCTTTTTCACCCTAATAACCAGGATTAAGTCTAATTAATTTTTCCTGTTGGCAGCGACATTATTTGTTTAATTTTCAATAGTTTTCATGCTATTAATTTTTATCTTCCCAAAAGCTATTTGCACTGGTCTATAAATATTCACAAAATTCGATTGAAATATTATTGTTATTTTCCTTTATATTATTTTGCGTGGCTAAAATTATTTTGAAAAGTTGAAATATTCTTGAAAATGATTTTTAAGGCTATATTTCGGAAAAAATATTGTCGTGATAATGATAGGTAGTTTTCCCGGTATTACGTGTAATTTTTAACACACTTTTATCTCTTTAAAAAAACTCTCTTGATAAATTATTTACATTTGTATTTATTGTGCGACTTATACTTATTTAGAAAACAATTCGACATTTTACGAATTAATTGTTTAAAAAGTGCATATTACAGACCTTCTTAACGAGTTTTCTCGGGTAAGAAATTTAACAAAAAACTCGCGATGTTCTAATATGTACTGTACCAGATAATAACTAACCTATATATGTATAAAGATACCTAAGTGGTAAAATTTTGATACCTAATCACTAAAATTTTTTATACACAGGAGCTATTTAATTGTAATAAATGTATTTACATGTATCCTAAAAACTATGACTTGTGAGAGTTTTTGTGACACGCCCACTATTATTGCCTTTCAGGCTTTTTCCGTTTCGTCATGGAGCCAGACTGGTTGGAGCCGTTCCGATGGTGGGAGCTGAAAAAGATCAAAAAATACTCGAGATGTAGAAAATGATGCTGCATTTTGGCACTGGACTTTGTCTACAAGCTAAGTTTCCCTTCTTTGCACCTGCAGCTTCTGCAGCAGCAAGCAGAGAATTCGGCAGGGAAGTGGGCAGCCTTTTGCGCGATCGGTGGCGGTATCGCTTAATATTCAATGTGTTTCACCGAAAACTGTCAATGGGGTATATCTTAAAAACGATAATGAATTTGGAAAAACCCTCGGACACATTTTTTTTGAGAGGGGGACACTTTTTGACTATCTTGAAATTTTAGTAGCACGCACCCCCCTCTAGGGATATACTTTACCCCTATAATTTGAATAGGCAAAGTGGTTCTAGTGATACCTTGTTTTACAGGTCTCTTAAATATCTTTACAACCTTGTAAAAATTTCGATTTGTTTTTGAGATATTTGCTTTCAAATTTAACATGGAATGATAAAATAAAAATTAGGTCCGAAAAATATAAATTTTTTTATTTTATCAGTCCATGTTAAATTTAAAATTTTAAAGCCAAATATCTCAAAAATAAATCGAGATATTTTTGAAATTTTTACACGGTTGAAAAAATATTCAAGAGACATTCATAACAAGGCCCACTTTTCCTATTTAAAATATAGCGGTAAAGTATAGCCCTCAAAGCGAGTGCGTGCTACAAAAAAGCCAAAAAGTGTCACGCTCTCAAACGAAATTTTATTTTAAATTTATTATCGAGTTTAAAATATCCTCGGCGATCTGACAATACCTGCTAAGTGACAAAAATCTGACTTGCACTTAGCAGGTATTGTCAGATCGCCGACGATATAGGCCCTTGACAGTTTTCGGTGCAACACCCTGTATATACCAAGCTGTGTTTAAGGTTTGAAAAGTCTGCATTTTGGAAGGGAGTCTATAAGTTACCCTTACACTTATAAAAAATCAAACTGTCAAACTAAATGTCATCTGTCCTTTTAGTTTTTAAGATATTCCCTAAGTTGGTATTTTTTTACTAAACTTTTCCTTTTTTACTTGATTTTTGAAATTGGCGTAAAATTTCGTTTAAAATAAGTATTACACTCAATATTTATTTTTTAAATTATTTTTACTAACGCTTTATTTTTGATTAATTTTTAATGTTTTGAAAATACTTCAAACTAACTAAACAAATTTAAATATAAAATTTATCAAACAAGTTTTCGTGGCTAATCGGGTAAAAAGAAGTTTTTGTTTTTCTCATATTTTTCCGTGGGTAGTTCGAAAGCTTAACCTCACAGGGGGTCCAAGATCTAATGGACACCTAATAAGTGTTGACAGTTAACTGTTTTGTCCTTATGTGACTCCTCAGAACACTGCTTGGTCAATGTGACACCCTTGCGAAGTTAATTAGGCGGTTTTGTCTCGAATCCTATGTCTATAGTGAAAAAAGCCTCGCAAGAAGCGCCATCTACCGAGATACAGTAGAAACTAGAACAAGAGCAGGCGAAAATAAACTGCTACATATATCGATCGATGAAAAGATCGATTGCAAAGAAAAAGAAACCATCCGTGACCTACGACAGCTCTTCTGTCTTTCAGGCCAGAGCAACGCTGATTAGCGTTTTTACCCGCCATCAGACGCGAGCGTCAATCAGCGAAATTTTTAACCCAAATAATACTAACAAACGTGAATTTTAGTACCCGTGAATTTAAAAATTTTGGCTAATCGGGTAAAAAGAAGTTTTCGTTTGTCTCATATTTTTCCGTGGGTAGCTCGAAAGCTTAACCTCACTGTTTACATTTAAAATTTTCTGACATTTTTTTAAATAAATTATATTTAATTTTTTGAAAGAGAAGGTATTCATAGGTAAAAATTTGTACCTAACGCTTGCGTAAAGTGTCGCTACAGCTCTTGACGGCTTGACCAAACACGGCTCCGCGTCATTCGTACAACTACCAACGCGTGCGGTAAAGTATCACTTTCCGCACTTGGGTAAATACCTACAAAACTAACAGTGATGGATAAAATTCAGTTTTATAGTTGGATTCTTTATAAAAAACAGTATAAAAAAAGTTATTTACACCAAAATAAACTCTGTCTCTCTGTCAAAAAAGAAACATGCAGAGATATTATTTCACCAATACCAGACAAAGAATGGGATGAGCATTTTAAAAAACTTTTAACTGAAGATAGAGCAGAATTCAAGGAAGACGAAAGAGACAATATCATTAGAACGATGGGATCTCCAGTACAGCTCACAATATCTGAGGTCAAAAACGTGTGCAAAACCTTAAAAACCGGTAAATCTGCCGGACCCGGAAATATCCCAGCTGAACTTATTAAATATGGCACTGAAGAATTGTTTTGGAGATTACGGAATCTTTTTCAAAGATATTTAAATGGAGCTGTAGTACCAACTGAGTGGAAAACGTCATATATATCCACAATACACAAAAAAGGAAGGAAAGATATATGTGACAATTATAGAGGTATATCTGTAACTAGTACGCTAAGCAGAATATATGGCAAAATAATAAGAAATAAAGTGGAGAGCGAATATAAAGATATGGAGGCAGAAGAACAAGCTGGTTTCAGGGCGGGTAGATCGACTTCAGATCATCTCTTTTGTATAACCCAAGTTATTGAAAAGAAAATGGCATACGGACCAGAGCTCCATCTGCTTTACGTAGATTTGCAGAAGGCATATGATAGTATACCACTAAATCTACTTTGGAAAGCGTTGGAAAAGACAAACATAAGCGTACAACTAATTAAGGCCATCAAAGAGTTATACCGCAATAGTAAGGCAAAAGTTAAAATAAAAGCAAAACTAACCAAAGGCTTTCAAGTAAATAAAGGTCTAAAACAAGGTTGCTGTATCTCGCCTACGCTCTTCAAGATATATTTGGAACAGGTCCTTAAAGTCTGGAAGAGAAAATGCCAAAACATGGGAATTCCGTTGGATGAAACCACCTTGTATACTTTATGTTTCGCCGATGATCAGATAGTGGTGGCTCAGGATTATGACGACCTCGAATATATGACACGAAAACTAATAGAAGAGTACAATAAGTGGGGACTAAAGGTTAATATCAATAAGACAGAGTATATGTGTATTGGTGGAACGAAACAGGATCTAATCTTAAATACTGGGCAGCGAATTCAGTCCTGTGATGAGTATAAATACTTGGGTCTAAAAATTACAGCTGACGGAACACTAGACAAAGCTATAAAAGATAGAAACGTACAAGGAAGAAAAGCAATAACTTTATTAAATGGAATAATTTGGGACCAGAGTATATCAAAACATAACAAAAAGCTTATATATAACACCATTGTTAAAAGTATTATTACATACGGCTCAGAACTATGGCCAATCAAAGATAGAACAGAAAAAATGCTTTCCGCTACGGAGATGGACTATTGGAGAAGAGCAGCAGGGAAATCAAAAAGAGAAAGAGTTACCAATCAAAGAATAAGAGAAATTATGACAGTGGGTGAACGTACTCTAGGGGATGATATAAGAACAAAACAACTGGTGTGGTACGGACATGTACAAAGAATGGATGATGGAAGACTACCTAAACAAATATTACAATGGAAACCAACTGGCCGAAGAAAACGAGGAAGGCCGAGGAGAAGCTGGAGAGAAGGAATAGATAGTGAAATAAGAATAAGAGGCCTAGATGATGAATTATGGGCAAACAGAAACGAGTGGAGATTGGGTATCGGAAGACGTAGAACGTTGTGAAACCGATAAATATATATATATATATATATATATATATATATATATGTATATATATATATATATAAACTCTGTCCCAAAATGAAGAATTTTCAAAAACCCCCTTAAAACAGATTTCTATATCAAGATACGGTTTTTACCATTAAGCTTCTCCTAAAAATCGAGACTCGCAAGCACCCTGTACAGTGCAGTCATTAGTTAATTTCATAATTTTTAAGATAACTTTTTGACAGTTATCATAACAATCAGCATAGGCCAGTGAAAAAAGTTTTGGGTGTATAACATAACTAAAATGATGTTTAACGAATACAGCAAATATATATTTTATGGAATTCAGGATAACCAGCCTATAAAAAAAACTAAACCTTGCTGGAGAGAAACTTAGAAAAACCTATAGTAGATTGGAGCATTTGTTTTGTTGTTTTTTAAAAATCTAATATTATAGATTTTATTTCATTTATTCTTTTTTGGTATCGCTTGTCGCTATCCTTAGCTTTCAAATATAAAAAACCACTTGTAATCCTCTAATAGACCCCCTGACCGCCAGCAAGCTATTGCGAGAGTTTAAAACTTTATAACTAACCTTTTCTAGGAAAAGTTTGAACTAGTATATTAAAATCAAGTTAGAAACGATCTCATTAGTTTTCTAGGGGTTAGAAGGTCCTTCGAAGTTTTTTAAATACTGATAATAAGTCTATTAAGACTCAAAACATGTCCTTAACAAAAAATGAGAGTATTTTTTCACTTTAGGCTTAGACTTACTTATAGCTGTTTTGCTGCTGTCTATCCCGATCGCGGTCCCGGTGCTCGTGGTGCGGCGAGTTGGAGTTGTGGTATTTTTTGCCTGCGGCGCCGCTCGACCGGCTGTTGCTGTAGACCTGTTTACGCACGTGCCGCTGGGGTGCGTAGTTTACGTTCGGCGAGTTGTCCCGTGACGGACGGTCTGAGCCCTAGAAACAAAAAGCGTTTAAAAGAAGGTAATTTTTTTGCCATCTTCTTTTGTTGACAACTTTTGCGCTTAAAGAAATTTGGGATTTCCATTGTCTTTATTTATTTTAAATAAGACGTTTCGATAGCCCAAAATTTTATCTCTACTCAATCATTGTCTACGAGTTTCAAACAAAGTTTTGCACCAAATACATTTAAGCATAAATACACCCAAGTAACATTTCTTTATTTATAGCAGAAGCTAAAAGGTTGCCAGCGCCTTTCCTTAAAACCATTAGTTTCAATGTTTGGTCGCTAGCATGTTCCCATTACCCTTATATACCCCTTAGACCTCCTAAATGGGACTCGCCAATTGGTGGTGGCAACCTATGTATTAAACTCATTATAAAACCATAAGAAATAAACGCTAGCTTCGCCCTCTAGCGGTTCCACCAGTATAGAACCTTTTAGAGCCTAAAGCTATTATGCCAGGTTCTAAAAGCAACTCAGAAACGTCCTCTATCCTGTTATAAAACTAGATTTGGTAATTTAGTATCCTGGCAATTCTGTTGAATACCATAATACCTTTAGAGTAAAGAATTTTTCCTATAAAAGCTTTAGCGATATTTTAGATTCACAATGGCTATATAAAATAATTTAGGTCATAAAATTGCCAAAAATGTCAGAGTCCCAAAATTATTCTATCACATAAAAATATACCTATATATGAGGAGTTTGTCGTTTTGTGGATCATCAAATTGCCTGCCAGACTTATTTTTCTGATAAAATCGTATCTGAAAAGCTCTCAAAACAAGCGCGCCAGCTCACAAATGCTTTTTAATAGTTTTTTGATAACTGAATAACAAATATTTAAAATTAAAAAAAATAATTTACACTATTCACCATTAAAAAAGTCTGTTTGGTTTACATAAATCAAAATTAAAGTAAAATTATTGTTAAAAAACACTGCTAAAACGACTAGATAAATATTTTCTGTTTACAATATTTTTAAAATAATTCTATATACGCCATTATCGTTTTATAGTGGTCACTTGGTTTTATTTGTTACTCTATCGCAACAAGGATTTTTGAGTGCGCTTATGAAACCAATAAAAAAAGAGAAGGTAAACATAGTGAACATAACCTCACTTAAATTTTTTGTATTTGTTTTTTAAAGTGTTGTGTTAAATTTAAATGTTTTTTATCGTGCAATTTGCACACAATCAAGAGGGCCAGTGCAATGATATCCGTTGTGCCTGCAGGTTGGAGGGAAACCTCTTATATTGGCCGTTTAAACAGGCCTTATCTAGGCTTGGGTGCCCTACCCAGGAGGATAATAAATAATCAATCTTGCAATAGGTAGGTACCAATCTGTACTAGTACTAGTAAAAACTAAAATACGAAAGTATTTATTTACTTCTGTTAGAACCCTTAAGGAAACAAAGTTTTATATGACCGCCTATTTAAATAATATTTAATATGCAGCTATGGGTAACCATAAATACAAAAGAATTAAGTTTACCTTTAAGCCTTCCTTTTAAAACCTGTTTAAAATGCCTAAAAGTAATGGCAAAAACCAAAAGTCTAAAGTTTATATTTAACACTCTTAAAAACCTTAAGGAAACTAGGTTCTATATGGCCGCCTATATAATCATATTTACTAGCAAACTACTGGTAACTACAAAAACAAAAGGATATAAGGTAACCTTTTAGCTCTATTATAAAACACTTTTGTTATGACCTAAAGTAATGAAAAAAACTAAAAGACCAAAGTTTATATTTATTTCTTTTTAAAAACTTTAGGTAAAAGGGTTTTATAAGACCATCTTTATAAATCAGAAATCAATAAAACCAAAAGTATCTAAAAGGAACAGAAGAACACTTTTTGGTTGTATAACACCTCTTTAGGTAATTGGCAATATAAATTACCTTTTTGTAGCCAAATTGATCCTAAAAGCCATAACAGCACCCTCTAAATAACCTTGGAACCAAATTAATAAAACCTTGAGTGGTAATAATGTTACTTGGGCATGTTCAAAGAATCGAAAAGTGAAGCCCTCATAGCTGGCTTTCGAAACAATGGCAAATTTAAATTCGCGGACGCGAATTTTCAAGTGCGCAGGCGTGTCTCTTGTCATGTAGAACACAGCTGTCTTGTGGGTAGAGGCCATCTTTCTTGCTTATTTACGTTTTGCGGTGTTTTGCCTTTGTCGTGTAAGATTATGTATTTTTTTTCTGTGAAAAATGGGAAATAATTCACGACAAACATGTGCGATTTATGGAAACATGTATTCCACGGATTGAGTGCCGGATAGGTATGGATGAAAGAAAAACTTGATTTATATTCTGATTTTCTGAGAATCGCTCCTGCTTGGTCTCAAATTAAGATGTTAATAAAATTAGCCAAATCAATTAATATCGAGGGTAGTTTAGTAGGCTGATTTGAAGATGTAACATATCATTTACAAAAAATGTTCGATTTAGATTCTTATTTTCTGGGAATTACTCTTGCTTGGTCTCAAACTAAGATCTGAAAAAATTAGTCAAATCAATTATTATACAGGGTAGTTTAGTAGGCTGATTTAATAGTGTTAAAAGTAAAATACCTTTTGTTTAATGCTGCCAGTTATTTGTTGTTTTTATTTTTATTTGAATGTTTGGGAAAACCTAACCTTACATTTTGTTTTGATATTTTTGGCCTCTTTAGCCAAACCTTTAAAAAAGAAACTCCTTGTTTGGGAAAATTCCGATCAGGTGATCATTTTTCGCTTTGTTGAAAGTTATTTCCTTTTTTGAACACCTGATCATTTTGCTAAATTCATGCGCGCTTTGCACACGCTGGGAGTTTGAAGCGCCCCCCTGTATTTGACAGGGGAATGAAGAACCACTTCTGAAAAGACACTAAAAGAAGCCACACGTGTTTTAAGATTAAGACCAAAATTCCATCCACAAGAAAGTCCGCGGCGCCGCGAGTGAAACTGTGGAACTGCTGTTAAATGAAAGAAGGTAAGCTTCTAGCTTGTTGCCGATTTTTTTTCTTTGTTTCAATAAACGTCTATTTTCCCAGACGGGGTGAATTTAATTTTTTTTTAAAAGATATCGAAAAATGTTATTAAGAAGAGTCGTTTTAATTCAAAAGTTATAGCAGATTCTTAATTTTCAGCAAAAAACAGCCAACTCTGATTTTATAAGTCGGTTATAAAAATTTTGTTTGGACGAACTACTAATTGATTTGAGTCAATTTTTTAACATCTTAGTTTGAGACCAAGCAGGAACAATTTCTGCAAAATCCGAATCCAAATCAAACATTTTTTGTCATTGATACATTAAATTATCAAATCAGCATGCTAAACCACCCTGTATATTAATTAATTTGGTTCATTTTCTTAACATCTTAGTTTGAGACCAAACAGAAGCGATTTCCGGAAAATCCGAAACCAAATCGATTTTTTTTTGTCATTTATACTTGAACGGCACTCAATGCGTGGACGCACTGTATATACATATTTTTTTTTAATATCAAGAAAACTCAATTTATTATGTGGATAAAATTAGGAAAGGTCTCTTTTTAATTACACGAAAGTGACATTAGCATTGTATTAACTATTTTTTTTTTTTAATTTGTGATATTATATTATATTATTAATAACTTTAAACAAGAAAATTAACAAAAAAAAACTCTTATATTAAACCAACTTAAAGAAGTATGTTGTTAATACAAACAAATAAGTTTTAGGTGTATAAATTGTTTAAATAAATACCGTAAAAATATTGATTGATTGATTTCCCAACATCGAACGTATTTTATCTTGCACACAATCAAAGCATGCAAAATCATATCGACAATTATTGTGCCACGGTGATTCCCCGAACCCCGGGGCCGGCTGATCGGTTCAACTTTGCGTCATTTTGTTGCAACGTTGTCGGCTTTTGAGTTAATTACTTTAACTTTTTGTTTGAAACTTGTGGACAATGATTCAGTAGAAAAAAAAATTCGGACCAGCATTGTCTTTATTTATTTTAAACACGGAGTTTCGTTAGCAAGTATCTCTATCTATATATTTAGCCTTCTTCAATCCATCTTTAGGCCTCCCCCAATATCTTCCACTCTTCTCTGTCTGTCGCCGTGTTCATCCATCTAGTTCCCGCGTGTTTCTTCAAATCGTCCGCCCATCTCATTTGGGATCTTCCCCTACTTATTCTATTTTACCCCTAGATTTGAATTTGAAATATACAAGATGAACTAAATTTTTGTGTTATTTGTACAGCCCAATTGACCAACTTTGCAGAGACAAAAGAGAGATGAGGTTATATTCTTTTTTAGCGGTTCCCTTACATTGTTTTACCTCATGGGGTAGATCTCGGACTGGGTTGCTGTCTGTCTCATTCTACCTAACGTAGAATGATGACAGCAGATATTTGGTCCAGATCTCCCCTATGACAGAATGATTTTGGAAGTGTATTTTTTTTTAACAATCATTTATGTAAGTGAGTCTTACACTACTGACTCAAATGTAGGTACACTGTGACCTGTTGGAAATGTGCATCTACCTATAAGGAACTTTCTATTTGTGTCATTTTGATTCATTTGGGAATCTTTTAAATTTTATTCTGTTTATTAGTCAATTTTTTTTGGTTATTCTTAATTACATAAATACTCTGGAGGCCTCGGAAGTAAGTAGAGTTTCATTGTTTGGCTACAACGTTTGGGTTGAACTGTATTTTATTTAAGATCTTCTTTGTAAAACATTGGTATTAAACACTGTGGCGCACTTAAAATTTTCTTACTTCTGAACCCCCCCCCCTTCTCCACTGTATAAAAGTTACCGGGCATATCAATGTTTTACCTAGCTGGAAAATACAGTTCTGCTTCCAGATATTTGTTTAATTATTCAGTGGTTTTGTTGTGTCACAAGTTGGCAAATTGTTATTATTCTAATTACAGTGTCACAAAATGGCGGCAACGTCTTTAAGCTGCCACAAATGTCACCCAACGCATTTTAATAGGCCACAAATTGGGTCTGCAGTTTACAATACATTTGTTCCATCGATCGTCTTTCTGTCTGATATTATGACCAGCAAATTTTCATTTCAATTTTGCCACTTCTCCTCAGACATCCCTTACTTTTGTTTTATTTCTTATCCATTCATTCCTTTTTCTATCTGTTAGCTTTACAAGTAACATTTGTCTTTCCATTGATCTTTGAGCTTTTGTTACCTTAGCCATGTTTGATTTTGTGTCCAGGTTTGGGATCCATAGGTAGTACGTATAACTTCTCTTATCTCTTCAAGTGTAAACTAACAATCCAGTCGAGAGGCTACTACTTAGTATGACGTCCAATATTATAAATGGCGCTTTAATAAACTTTCGTTTTCACTATTGCGACTCCTTATGCAAAACTAGCTTTAGACCATTGAATCCTGTGATCATTTAACCACGCATGATCCGCTAAACCGGATTTTTCAATATCATCAAAAAAGTACCCAATTAGGAAATATTACACTTGAAGTAGAGATACTTACTAACCTAAATGTCGAGTTTAAAATAAATAACTTTGCTATTGCAAATCCAACATTCTGTTTTTACTTACGTTGAAAAATTGCGACTTACCTCTGAACTAACTCCACTCTCTCCCGCACTACTCGTACTGCCGGTGCTACTCGAGCGCGAAGGTTTTCCGGTACCGTTGGCGATCGCGCCCGTTGGTACCGGCGTGACGACCACGTTTCGGGAACCGTCCAGTCCCCGGCCCATTTCTTCAAGCCGCCGTCTATGTTGTACAACCTGCAAAATAAGAAAAAAACCTTAAGTCGTTGTAAAAATGCATCGAATTATTATACAAAGTAACTGGACAGGTCACGGTAATGCATATGGCAACTTGAGCCAACAATGTTAAGGGTTTTTTTAAGTTCTATGCGTCAATTATTTTCTGTGAATTCGATATTTCAACAACGTTAAAATAAGTTTTTTCTATACAGTGTGTTATAAAGTTATTATTATTTAAGGAGATAATTCTTGGGTTTTTTTTTTACCTACAAAGAGCATATGATACCGTTCCAGTAGAAAAATTATGGACAATGTTAGAGCAAACTAATATCAATCATACATACATAAAAGCAATAAAAGAACTATACACGTTTCTAAAAATCTAAAATTAAAATCGACTTTTAAAAGAATTTCTGGTAACGAAAGGGATGTGGTATCTCTCCAACTCTTTTTAAAATATATATCGCAGTAGCTCTAAAATACTGGAATCGTAAAGTGCACGGCATGGGAATACAACTTAACGACCGATTTACCATATACACACTACAGTTTGCTGACGACCAAGTAGTTGTGGAGTATATGATGAGAAAGTTAATGGAAGAATGCCAAAAGTGAGGATTAACAGTGAACGTGGACAAGACACAGTACGAATCAAGCGAATTGGAACTAAACAATGATATACTTGGGTGTCACATTTGATAAGACAGAAACAGACTGTAAAGAACTGGAAAAAAGAGTAGTAAAAGCAAAAAAGGTTATTGGATGCCTTAACAGTATTTTATGGAGCAGAGAGATAAAAAAGAATGTAAAATTTAACATGCATGAAACAATGGTGAAAAGCACGCTGCTGTATGGAATAGAGACTTGTCGCGTAAAAGAAAAATAGAAAACAAAAATGTAACGTGTTGAAATGAATGCAATACGAAGATCAATGACAATTTTCAGCTAGAAAGATAACCAATAGGGCGCAGAATAAGAGGGCGTCCTAAACTAGAATGGCAACAGTTAATCCAATGATCAATGAGTCAAAAAAATCTGACAGAAGTTGATTGTCAGGATCGAATGAGGTGGAGAATAGGCGTCGGACAACGTAGAAAAACGTTCTAAACCGACATAGTAGTAGAATTCTTGAGTCCATTCTGAGAAAAAAACATGTGGAAACAATATGTCCTAAAAGTTTCAACTTTTAAGATACAGGTAGACTAGGTAGGCAACTGCAAAACTGTTTGAAGTGACGAAATCAAACCAAAAATGTTGAAGTTTACAAAACAAAATCTGCTCCTCACCTACTACTATCGTTTTTAATATTTAGTAATACCTAATTTCATGCATTTTAATGCGCAAATGAATGAATACATTTTTTTATGCAAAACCTAGTCCAATTTAAAAAAATCAAGACGCGACATATGCTCAGCAAAAAATTAGAATTTCAAAAATCATTTTATTAAAAAATAACAGTGCCGTACCCTTATTTTCTTCATAAATACGAAGGACAATTTTTAGAAAAACGCCACTAGTCGAAATAAACAAAAAATTAAAAAAAGAAACAAGTTATACTCTTGATAAATAGTGTGTACCAAATTTCCCAAAAATATCTCATCTCATCTCAGAGATAATAATAAAAAAAGATAATTTGTGAATTTTAAAAAACAAACTCAAAAGTTAGGATGTAGAAGAATTACGTTAGACATGGCACGTTATAAGCAAGTCGGCGGTCACGTGATCTTAGGAGTCCCAGGATTTTTATTGTATTGCTTAATATATATGTTTTTACACAATTTAAATAAATTGACAAAAAATGTTTGTTCTTTTATAGGCAAAAATTTTAAAAAATATTTTGCTGATATATGTGTTTATTATGGATAAAAGAACTGGATCTATAAAATAAAAAATTATACAAAATTTGCACTCTAATATCTTCAGGTACATATATTAGGTACATAATATCGTTAGTAACTTCAAATCTATACAAGTCTTTCAAAATTGGACATATCAAACCTAAGCTTTTAGTTTTTTAATTTTTCTTTGACTGTCATCATCTTTAAGTTCTTATCCAAAGATTTATTAGCAGACACTAAATCATTGTGCTTTTTAATAAAATTATTTAAAAAAACTTTACATGCCATTAAACAAGCTTTGACAATAGTTTTTCTCCACAAAAACACTCGCTAGAGTTATCTGAAGAAAAATTTTCAATATAAAACATTTCACAATAATTTATTTAAAAGAAACAAGTGATTTTATGAATAAGTGAGATGGTTTTCCCATTCAATGAACTGAATGTAGTGGTCGTCAATAATTTTTTGAAAAATTACCCAGCACAAAGTTTAATATCTATTTCAATAAAGTGTAAGTCAACTACCAACTCATGTTCTTTTAAAAGCTGTATCTTACTTTTTAAATATTTCACACTACTAGAGAGATTACTATCTGTTAACAATATTTTACAAATCAGTTTTTTATTATTGCGAGGGTGCGGAAGACATATTACCTTAGAATTGTAAATTGATGTGTATGCACTGGATAACTGGATAAACAAAGATGAAGCCAACATTAAAGTGTATCTACCATATCTTCGATTTTCAGGTTACCTTTTCAAGAGACCTAATTGTTCAATAAGAAATGACAACTGAACACATTTTTCACTCTCACTATCGAAAATGTCACTAAAGATGTCTATTACTTGATCAATCTTATCCAAGATCTTATCTTTTACCACTTCTTAGGTGTTTTATAATGACAGCGGGCCGTGAGGCGTTTTTTTGTGGGACTCCTACGGTCACGTGATATTTCCGCGCCCGAGCCGGTCTTTCTCGTGGGCTGCGGCATGTTATTAGGTAAATAGTACTGTACCTATATTTGACCAGAATTAATTACCTTTATGATTTTCTGGTGCGCTGAATCCGAAACCGGGGCTCGTTTTGCCCGAACACCTTCAAAACTTCAAGAAAATTGAAAAATGCAATTTTTATTACTTCAGGTCCAGAAGATAAAAAATTTTGCATTTACCTTATGCCATTTTTGGTATGCTTTTTTTTGCGGATTCGGCGCGCAACAAACTTTCAGTTTATATTTAATTTACCACTGTATGATTAAAGTCTACAACTTTACGTTGACAACGTACCTTATCTCTCACTCTCACAATTCTTCCGAGGATTGACTGGCGTTGCGTGTCGTTGTACACAGACATTGGATGAACTACATTTGTTAGGATTGTATAGGCAAACTCAAAGGCTTTCTTAACCTGAAAAATAAAATATAGAATACAATAAGGTAAGTTGATGACATTTTTAATTTAGTAGCGTGCATATACTGTAGGCAGAAAGGCGTGCGCCTACCGTAGATAAAATCCAAAAACTTTTTTTTTCTTATATTTTAATTCTACTACTACTATGTTGGTTTAGAACGTTTTTCTACGTTATCCGACGCCTCCTTCGATCCTGACAATCATTTTCTGTCACGTTTTTTTGACTCATTGATCTTTGGATTGACTGTTGCCATTCTAGCATATTTTAATAGCTAATGATATATCCTAACATCCAGTACCTAATGATTGGAAAATTGCATTCATATCCTCAATACATAAAAAAGGAAACAAGCTGGATTGCAACAATTACAGAGGAATTTCAGTAACCAGTACTCTAAGTAGATTGTATGGTAGGATTCTTAGAGATCTAATAGAGAATGATTTTCATGAACAAGAAGAAGAAGAGCAAAGTGGGTTTCGCGCAGGCAGATCTTGTAGTGATAATGTTTTTTGTCTTAAACAAGTAATTGAGAAAAGGAGCGCCAGAAATATAGAGACTCATGTTACCTTTGTGGACCTACAAAAAGCATATGATACCGTTACAGTAGAAAAATTATTGACAGTTTCTAAATCTAAAATTAAAATTGGAAATCGACTTTCAAAAGAATTCCTGGTAATAAAAGGCTTAAGACAGGGATGTTGTATCTCTCCAACTCTTTTTAAAATATATATCGCAGTAGCTCTAAAAAACTGGAAACGTAAAGTGCACGGCATGAGAATACAACTTAACGACCGATTTACCATATACACACTACAGTTTGCTGACGACCAAGTAATTGTGGCTAATGATAAAGAAGACATGGAGTATATGATGAGAAAGTTAACAGAAGAATACCAAAAGTGGGGATTAACAGTGAACGTGGACAAGACACAGTACTTATGTATTGGAAACGAATCCAGTGAGTACTAGAAAATGGACAAACAATATCTCCATGCAATGAGTATGTATACTTTAAAGAATTGTAAAAAAGAATAGTAAAAGCAAAAAAAGTTATTGGATGTCTTAACAGTATTTTATGGAGCAGAGAGATAAAAAAGAATGTAAAATTTAACATATATGAAACAATGGTCAAAAGTACGCTGTTGTATGGAATAGAGACTTGTCGCGTAACAGAAAAATACAAAACAAAAATGGAAAGTGTCGAAATGGATGCAATAAGAAGATCAATGAGAATATCTAGAATAGATCACATAAGAAATGAGATCATAAAAGAAAGAATGGGAATCGAGGGAAGCATTTGGATGACATCACTAAAAGGCAACTGATATGGTACGGCCATGTAGAACGGATGAACGACGAAAGATTACCAAAGCAGGTCCTAGAATGGCAACCAATAGGGCGCCGAAAAAGAGGGCGTCCTAAACTAGAATGGCAACAGTCAATCCACAGATCAATGAGTCAAAAGAATCTGACAGAGGATGATTGTCAGGATCGAAGGAGGTGGAGAATAGGCGTCGGACAACGTAGAAAAACGTTCTAAACCGACATAGTAGTAGTATAAAGTAAGTTACTGCTTTCTTAGTATGAATTTAGGCGCAAAATATAATGCACGGGGTGGGCCAAAAAAAACCGGACAATTTTTTTTTATAACTTTTGAACTATACCATCGATTTTAATGGGACAAACTGCGCTTGACAGATAATTAATTAGTTTTAACTAAATATATTTTTTTGTCTGCTATCTGAAAATCCAAGATGGCGGACGAAATTAAATTGTACCCTTCAAAGATGCTCGTTTATTCTTGTGTTGCGAACATGTTTTAATTGTTTTTTTAAATCAGTAAAAAATCTACATTCTTGCCACGTACAACAAGGTATGAATCTAATCTTGCTAATCATGTCTGCACTTATTTACTACTGACTGAACCGATTTTGATGAAATAAAAAACATCCTAGTGAGAATTAATTGCTTTTTAAAGATTATGATCAAAATTTATCTCCATCTTAAAGTTTAGGATGATGGACAGAATCATACTTGATTCTTCAAAATAGCGTGTTTATTCTTATTTTCTGAAAATGTTTTAGTTCTTTTTTAATCCACAGAAAAGCATTACTATTCTCCCGCTTAACAAGGTACAAAGTAATAAAGTCGGTTAAGTGGTGATTTTAGTGAAATGGAAAACATCTTGGTGCAAACTGATTGATCTTTAAAGCTTGCACCATGATGTTTTTTATTTCACTAAAATCGGTTCAGTAATAATGAATTTATAAAGAAATAAATGCATACAGGATTGCCAATGCAATCGTATAATATGTAAAACAATAGTTAAAACAAAATCAGGTTTTGTGAGAACCACTAGACCGATTTTACCTTTTTATGCAGGAGAAAAGTCGTGTTTTTCTATAAATTTAAAAAAAGAACTAAAACCTTTTTGCAAAATAAGAATAAACACGTCATGTTGAAGAATCAAGTATGATTCTGTCGGACATCTTAAATTCTAAGATGGCAGAAAATTTCGATTACAATCTTTAAAGAGCAATCAATTCTCGCCACGATTTTTTTTTATTTCACTAAAATCGATGTAGTAATAACGAATTTATAAGGAAATTAATGCAGACAGGATTGGCAATGCAATCGTAGAATTTGTAAAACAATGGTTGAAACAAAAATAGATTTTTTGAGAATCACCATACCGATTTTACTAATTGTTACGTCGTTGTGTGAGGAAAAAGTAGTGTTTTTCTATAAATTAATTTTTTTTTTAAGACGGCGATAAACTTTGATCATGGTCTTTAAAAAGCAATCAATTCTCACCAGGATGCTTTTTATTTCATTAAAATAGGTTCAGTTGTAATGAATTTATCAGGAAATAAACGTAGACATGATTGGCAAGGCAATCGTATAATATGCAAAACAATGGTTGAAACAAAAATATTTTATTTGAGAACCACTGAACCGATTTTGTTGACTCGTACCTTGTTGTGCGTAGCAATTCAGCTTTTTTACTAGTTTAAAAAAATAATTAAAACATTTTCGCAACACAAGAATAAACGAGCATCTTTGAAGGGTACATTTTAATTTCGTCCGCCATCTTGGATTTTGAGATGAAGGACAAGAAGCTATATGAAGTCAAAACTCTGATTAATTTTCTGTCAAGTGCAGTTTGTCCCATTAAAATCGATTGTATAGTTCAAAAGTTATAATGAAAAATAAATTGTCCGGTTTTTTTTGGCCCACCCGGTAATTTACTCAGAAATTTTTCTGGTTTTAGAGGTTTTGTAGTTCTAAGTTTAAAGTTGAGGTTTTTTTTTTGATTACCGTTACCCTACTTCACCCTACATAATTAAAATTATTTTATGAATTTAATAATAATTAATAATAGTTTACAACCTTTTATAAAATGGTGCAACTTTTTTTTATCAGTAATAATATTTTTAAGGTTCAATGAGTTGTAAATTTGTATTAAGTAATCTATTTTGTGATAACCTACGTCACATTACGTCAGCAATGTATTCAAGTTCGTAATTTTTTTATACTAAAAATTGTCCATTCATTATATGTTTTTGAATAATAAAAAAACGTGTAGGTATTTTTTTTAACTGATTAGAAAACCAATAGGTGATGTTTTTGCTATATTTGCCTACTTTCTGGTTAATATGATTCTATCTATCTATATAGCCAAAAGAGAGGGAGGACTGGTTAAAAAACAGGAACAATTTTTCAAATAACGATAGCTTCTGGTATATCGACGGATCCAAAATGCCATAAGGAATTGGATCTGCAGTTGTTAGTATCCAAGAAAAACTCGAGATTCAACAGTCTCGACCAATTGGCTACTATATTTTAGGCCGAACTTGTAGCCATTGAACTGTGTGCCCGGTGGATTACTGACCACGAATGGACCAACAGGACAATAAAAATCTTCTCTCCGACAGTCAAGCAGCCTTAAAAGCGCTTGATTCCTATACGGTGTCATCGAAAACCGTGAGGATCTGCAGGGATTCGTTGAATGCGCTTGGTAACGCTAATAAGGTATTATTAGTATGGATACCATGGCATTCTGGGCACGAGGGAAATGAGGCCGCAGACCAGGCAGCGAGGGAAGCGGCATCTGCCGAATATTCCGGCCCCGAACCAGCCCTAGAGATATCATACAATGCTACTAAATTAACCATATGGAGATAGATGGAGAACATTTTTTAACAATACTGGATGAATATATCAGAACTGGCTCACTCTAAAGAGTTCATTAAAGCACCTTGTCAAAAGAGAGCCAGGAATATTATTGGACTTACCAGACAGGAGATCCGTATAGTGACTGGACTTTTTACGGGTCACTGTCGACTAAGAGTACCTATGCACAGAATGAAAATAACAGAAGAGATCGAATGTAGACTTTGTATGGAGGATGACAGACTGATTCAGAAGATTTGAACAGTGTCTCACCCAAACTGATAGCTAACCCTTTTGGAGGATTCGGCATACAGTGGTGAGAAACCACTCAAAAGTGAGCCACAATAGACCCACTAGTGGTCACAGTGGAAGGGCTGCAAGGCCCACTCACATATGCACCATCATCATCATCTATTTAGACTTCTTCGATCCAACTTTGGACATATGCCTCCCTCAATATTTTCCACTCTTCTCTGTCTGTCGCCGTGTTCATCACCGCATGTTTCTTCAAATCGTCCACCCATCTCATTTGGGTTCTTCCCCTACTTCTTTTATTTTCCCATGGTCTCCAGTTTACAATACATTTGTCCCTAATTATTATGACCGGCAAATTTCCATTTTAATTTCAATACCTCTCCTCTGACATCCCTTACTTTTTTATTCATTCATTTCTTTTTCTACTGTAACCTTTACATGTAGTAATTGTCTTTCCATGTATCTTTGAGCTTTTGTTACCTTATCCATGTTTGATTTTGTGTCCAGATCTGGGATCCATAGGTGAGTACATCTGAGGATATTTTTTATTTTTTTAATATATAACTTAGGCTAATCTTACTCGTCTCTTAATTTTAAGCTGTTTGGTATTCTTTTTTTAGTTTAATAATTTGTCTTAAATATATACATTTCTCTACTTGTTCTTGGTTTATATGATTTTAGTTAAAGTATAGTTCAAGCACTTTTCTCAGTTTTTCTTCCTGATCTGCTACTAAGGCGATATCGTCAGCACATCTTTCTATGAATGAAAGACTTAAAATTATTTTAAATTTAGACTCAAAACTGTCAACAGAAGTCCTGACCACCCTGATTGAAATAAATCTCTTTTCGCTCTCGTGTTTCCTATCCAGTCCCTTTTTGAGATTTAACATTTTTTAGGAAGACTTTACCCTGTAAAGTGAGACTTTCTGTCATTTTTACCTTCCTAGCCCGCGCAGCAATGGCTAGAGAAGGTATTATTTTAGACGAAATTTTTTTTTTTAGATATTTGGGTGAATTGTGATCTATCTTAGCAACATCGTCGTGTCTAAGTGTGTGTGTGTGTGTATATAATATTTCTGTCCGTAACACGATAGCTCCTAAACCGTTAAACCGATTTTCATCAAATTTTCAGCAAAAATAGTGCTAGACACTTCAAAGAGCTGATTAGAGTTTGGTTAAAATCCATTAATGCTAATGACAGTTTTTTGACAATTAAAAATTGCTAACTTTGTAACGTAGCCTTGTATCAATATGCGGTTTTCGGAATAAGAAAGTAGACTACGTTTTGCTCAATAATTTATGTTTATACTTAAAACTTTGTAAGAACTTTAGTTTCTGAGATATTTATAAAAAACTGTTTTTAAGGCTCATATATAATATTATGTCTTTACTTAAAGTAGGAACAGCTAGGAAGGTACGTTTCCCAGTCAGTTAAAAAGCAATTAAGGTTTATTCAATTTTTTTTTAAATCCAGACTTAGACAGGCAAAAATAAAAATGTAAAAGTGAAATTGAATCAGACTCTGGCTCTTTGCCAAATATCAGAGGAATCTGGAATTCTGATAGTCTGGGAGTCAAATTTTTCTATTTTTGATGTAATATGTACAGGACCATTCAAATTGGGCACTATAGTGGGAAAGGGTACTTCTAACTTTAAATTTAATAATAATTTAATTATTATAAAAAAATTATTTATCTAATTTTTTGGTACATAAAGGATTAAAAATATAGAAGAAAACTAACCCCCCTTTGCGAGGTTCAAATTTCAAGACAAGATTTTCGGTTCATCAACGCCAACCCTCCAATTTGTCGTGTAGCTAATCAGTACGACAACCTACCAACTCGAATCAAAATCTTCCGATGAAATTAATTTGAGATGAAGAGTGTATAAGGCGATAAGCAAATAGTCAATGGGCAATGACTACAGAGCGATCTGCAAACGTCGAGAAACAATAAGGCAGCATGCAACCCGCAATCTCCGTCGACATAGCAAGACTGTGGTAACAGTAACAAGTCATGAAGAAGAAAGAAGATCCAAGAGCAGTAAAGCTGTGCAAATCAGAGTATTACTTGGTGAATTTATTCATTTTGTTAAATTGTTTAATTTTTTTCTTTTCCTTTTGCGTAAATAAGATTTCAAATTATTTTGTTTAAAACTGTGGGTCCAGTTTCCTTCGAAGAGGGACATATGTCATGTATGTAATTTGGGCATGCTATCCGGAACTTGGTTGGTTGACCTGATGTAAAAGTATTAGGACGTCAACCTAGGAAGTATGTGGTGCAAACTATTTATGTTTAAGATTAAGACACGTTTGTAATCACATGCATCTATAAAATCAATCAAGAACGGATAGTCGGGGTTCAGTTCAGTGAGTACGCTAAGTAACTAAGTTCTCAATAGTTAAGTATAAAAGCAGTAAAGAGATTCTGATCGAGAGCTGAACCCGACCTGCACGTGAATAATATTTGTATCAGAAAACTGGACCAGACAGTAGTGATTAGTGAGTAAGTATCTTTGTACTTAGTATTCATAAACCCTTAAACTATCTCACGATCCACTTTATTTGTGCGCAACAAGTACACAAATAGTTACGACAACCCCCTCGTGACATAAAACCGCATTTTAATATATCAACCCCTTATTGCGCTACGAAGGCTTTTTGAAAAGTCTGTATTTTGGATAGGGGCCTATAACTTTTTTATTTTTCAAAACTTGTTTTTAGTATAAATGGATTGTTTTAAGCTTACTAATTGTTAAACTAAATTTTATGTATTTAATCTGTTTCGTTTAGTTTCTGAGATATAACACAAATTTATATGTTTTCTAATGGTATAACTTCTTTATTTGAGTTTAAAAATTAGCCTAAAATTTCCTTTAAAGCGATGGATCACACTGTGTTTTATTTTTCGTTATTTTTTATATTGTTGCAATAGTAGAACAAAAACAACCGTTGTTTGTCTACGTTACACAAAGGGTTAAATCAGCACCTAATTCGTTAAGGTACAGTCAGGGACTTTTTAATTGGCCGCACTCGAAAATAAAAAATATTCCTATTTTAAATTAGGAAACCCAGATTGAACCAAACCAAAAAAATAGTGAACTTGACCTCTGCCTTTATACATATGTATAATAAAAAAATATTTTTTCCACTATCTTTAAATTATAACTTTTTACAGAAAAAAATACAATGGCAATTTAAAAAGTCCCTGACTGTACAACTACTATTATTTCTGAACTATTTTTTCAGGTGATACCTTTTTGTGCACGGCAAACTTTTGAAGTGAAAAAAAGCAGTGTTGCCTTGGCCCGCTGATGTCACTGTTTGATAAATTACTAAATAGATCACACCACAGAAAAAATTATAAATGTACTCTGAATCCCCATTTAAAAGATTTTATAATATCATAATTAAACGATTACATCAGTGATTTTGACGAACTTTTGTGTATGTTTATCAAACATGTAATTTATATATTTTAAAAATAAGTGAAATAAGAGTGGGTGGCCGGTCAAAAAACAACGCGTAAATTAAGGCTAATATTTGTAAATTATGTGATAAGTTGTTTTTTGGTTTTTACTCTATAATAAAATTAAAAGCAAAAATTACTTAATTATAGATTATAATAGTAGCTTATTTTCCAAAAACTGTTTTTTTTTTTACGATTTTGCATTATTTTAAATAATAGACATCGTGACAGCCTCACTTTTTCGTGTAACGACCAAAAAGTATTTTTCCGATTTTGATTGCCATGAGAGAAATATTTGATTATTTTTTCAGTTTTTTTTTAAATTCAACATGATGAAACAAAATGGGCGCTATTTGAAATTGTTAAACGGCTATAATTCGTAAACCACTGGCACGATTTTTATACAAATTTAGAGGCTTATTGCTTGTTCAATTAGACTTTTTATCGGATGTTGGTTAACATCATGGCTTGTGTTATTGGTTTGGGAGCGACCACCGACCAAAGAAGTGGCATTATTTTTATAATTTTTATGGCCAATTTTTCCAAATTTAATGATTTCTTATTACCTTTTTCGCAAAAAATTATGACATTTTATGATCTTTTGAAATAAAAATTTAAAAAAAAACACCAGTATTTACTACAGTGCTAAGTGCTACAATCCTAGGTCTACAAGTCTAGATTTTGGTTGAAGGTTTAATAACCTATTTTTCCCGTTAATGCGATAGTTTTTAATATTTTCAGAAATCGTTCATAAATACCTTGCGATATGGGTCATCTTTTTTTTTGTTGTAACAAAGACATTATTTCCACACAAAGGTTAGAAATAAATAAAAATAATATAATATTTTGGTTTAAAAATGGTGGCCATATTTAAATCTCCAAACGTCACTAGGAGAAGTCTAATAAAAAGGGTGTAAGTCGGTGTCAGCTGTCCGCTATATTTTACATGTTTCACATTTTTTAGACAAGTTAGCGATGATTAAATCGATGTTCAATTGGTTTGGTGGATGTCTAATTAAAAACGGATTCTAATATATCTTGTTATTTTTATAATATTTAAATATTGATACTATTTCCAAAAAATTACATTTTGTTACAAATTTTTTATGTGGTTTCTCTTTATTTCTAAAGTTAATTTGAATTTATATGAGATGAAACTCACTGAGAAATAGTTACTATCATATTGCACATTAGGGTGAACTGAATCTTTGCAGTTATTTGACCTGTGAATATTAAAGAAATACACTTAAACGGGTCGGTATCAAGTCTATAGAGCTAAGTTTTAAGGTCTTAATAAATACTGGTGTTAATGACTTAAGTTCTTTAAAATTTTTTAAAGAGAAATATATTTTTTTTTAAGTTATCAAATGAAAAGGAAATATATATGTAGGTTTCTGGTTTTTTTCATACCATTTTGCTTTTGTTTCAAATTATTAATGCCAGTGCTGAAGATACTCCCGGTTCGGTTCATTTTTAATCCTCCTGCCTTGAAATTTTCTGATTATTGTAAAATTGTATAACTTTTTATGGCATTTTATGACCACTTTCAAATTTTATGACAGGTGTATTTGGTTACGGGACAAGCGTTTTGGACGGATACTTACATACATCACGCCATAGCTACTGCGACCAATGTCGTTGCTTGGCTGCAAAGGATCTTCTATACAAAGCATACTGGGACGATGACCGTCCACCATCTCCTTCTGCATCTCCTCTTTGTTTATGTATCTACCGCCATTTCGTATCCGAATCCCTAAAAAACAATTAGTTTACACATAGATTTACCCAAGAAGTGAGGATAGCCCTACTTTTCACCCAACTGCAGTACGGGGAAAAGAAGGATAATTTTTTTCGCTTGGAATATGTATGTATGTTTGTGTCGCGCTAGAGGCTAAACGAGCAAACCGATATTGACAAAAAAGGTGTCGTTAAATTGCATGGCGGTCGTCAGACGCCATTTTGTCACATGATGTAGGCTTTAAAGCATACAAGTACAAAAAATTTCGGCCGATTTTAATGAAATTCCTTTGATCACCCATTGCAAATGTCCTCTAATTTCCTGTAGTTACTTTGTAGTCCTCCTTGGTCCCACACATCTAACCTACTGTCATTCCCCCCCTCTTTAAAAACCATATTCGTATAATTTCATTAAATATAGGACGATTTCAAAAATTCTTTCTGCACACACTTTAAGATTTTTCTCAACACCATTTTACTAGGTCTCCCCCCCCCCTCCCCTCCTTGCATGGGGGATACTTAAACAATCAAGATGATGATAATTAAGCTGATTTTATTTTACTTTATTTACATAAAATTCATAACAGAAAAACACTTCACACCACATTACATTCAATAGAATTATGCTTATCATTCATAGTTATTTTATTCTTCTCAAAAATTAAAACTATGACTAAGTATCCTGAACCTCCCACCTATTATAAATATCCAAATGCATTAGATGTTTTCAAAAAATGTTAAGAATATTCATAAATTGTCTAAAGGAACTGGTTTTATGTGTGTTAAAATTTAATTGAAATAAACACCTATTTTTGTTTATTGTTCAACATAATATATCGCCATTTTTATTTAAATGATCAAGTATCCCACGCCTATGATACCACACTTGATCAAAATGCATTGATGCCTTAAAAATAAATTTTAACTATGTATTTTCGTTTAATAATAAATTTTATTAACACGAAATTCATAACAAAAGAACACTTTGCACACTACATCTAACAAAACTATGGTTATCATACATAGTACAGGGTGTCTCATTATATTTTTTCCCACCCTTTTAGACCATTAATAATTGATATAGGAATATACAAGAAATTGTGTTCGAATTCGCGAAATTTTTACTTTTAAATTGCATCTTGACTTTATTCCTGATGCTTACCATATTTGACAGGCGCTCAAATTTATAGTTTTTGGAAATTGGATGCTCCTTATTATTATTATTTAATTAATAGATTAGGCTTGGAACATATTTTCCAAAAATACCCGATATGCCGTAGTTTAGAGCCATAGTTTCTGAGATATTAGCAATTATAACAGTACCGCTCTTGTGTTAATTTTAGTATCCTTATTCCAAATTATGTTAGTCCCCATGTATCAACAGTGACAATGACACAACTTTGTTGTCGTTACCGGTTGTCATTTTGAGCGTCATTAAAAAAAAAATAGTTGTCATTATCACTGTTTATACATGGGGACTAACATAGTTCGAAATAAGAACACTGAAATTAACACAAAAGTGGTAATATAATTTATTTATCATTTAAAAATTTATCGCTAATATTTCAGAAACTATTTATCAAAACTGCGACATATGGGGTATTTTTGGAAAGTATATTCCAAGCCTAATCTATTAATTAAATAATATAAGGAGCATTCAATTTACAAAAACTATAAATTTGAGCACCTGTCAAATACGGTAAGCATCAGGAATAAAGTCAAGATGCAATTTAAAAGTAAAAATTTCGCGAATTCGAACACAATTTCTTTTATATTCCAATAAGCCAAATTTCGGACTTTCATTACCTCGGAACATTTTGTCGAGGTTTTAAAAAGGATCCTATAGGTCCCGACGATAGATTTGTAAGTTTTGATTTAGAAAGTCTTTAAACCAACGTGCCAATAAATGAGTCAGTCAGTATCATTAAAAACAAATTACAATCTGATGATACACTTCACAAGAGAACAATGCTATCAGTGGAGGGGGTGACGGATCTGTTGGAGCACTTTCTCCGTAACTCTTACTTTCAAGTGAAAGATAAGTTTTACGCGCAAAATATTGGACTTCCAATGGGTTCGTCTCTTTCGCCAGTGGTAGCAAACATCTACATGGAGTGGTTCGAGGACCATGCGATCAACACAGCAATAGTCAAGCCAAAACTATGGCTACGATACATGGTTGACACATTTATTATATGGCCGGAAAATGATGACAAACTGCATAATTTTCTACACCATCTGAACGGTATTCGACCAACAATCAAATGCACAATGGAATTTAAAAAAGATTCGGCCTTACCTTCTTGTCAAACGGTTAGACAGAAATATTTAAACCCCTGTATATAGAAAACCGACACACGAGGGATAGTGCCTAAATTTTAAGTCTAATCATTCTGTTGCTACAACACACGGAGTTATAAGAAGTTTGTATTTAACAGCCGTAAATAGTTGTAGTAATAATAAAGAATTCACCACAGAAATAAATCAACAACATTAAAAAGGACTTACAACAGAATGGTTATTCCGAGAATTTAATAAGCTCAACGATCTCTAAATTAAAAACAAACCAAATGTAGCAAATTCTCAAAATAATAATCCGTTGGGTGTTATTAACACTCCATCTGTTCCAGGGATTTCAGAAAACATAAGAATAGCCAAACACTAACAAACATTAAAACAGTATTTTATCGGGAAACACGATAAGGAGTTTTGTTTTTATTTAGCTATTACCTCTGAAAAATGAAGCAACTTTTATTTGTCCCAGCTTATCAAATTCGGAAATTCACATAAATAATATTTTTGCATGTATATTCTCATTTATGCTGAAAATTAATCTTACGCCCATCCATCCACCCATATTTTTTATCATAACCCTGCATAGATTAAAAATCTAGTCACCAAAGAATACCAATATATTACAGGTAAAACTACTTGAAGCTGATAAAAGTCGCAAAAAAAACAACACTTGATGCCAGGAATCACCATGATACTCCAGCAAATATGACATCTAATCTTATCTTTCAAAATATGATAACTAAAAAATTCGAAAAAAAATCGAGAATATTCACGTTTTGGAAAAAAGTAAACTGTGTAAAGCCATATAGTACTAACTAGCATCATCAACAAACTATTGTTCGATTTAGACAAATAAAAAATGCAGGTAAACAGTTTCGAATAAAATAGAAAGGAATATATATATATATACTCTTATCTGGTTGTTACGAATATATTGATTTAGCCGGGCTTTGACGTTTTCTGTTCGTTGTTGTTTTGACTGTTTTATGTCAAACAAATTACGACTGAGCTTTTTACAAAACAAATTACCGTTTTTGCAGCTAAGTCAATATTTGCGCACATTTTAATATAACTTTGGATTCTCTTTTATGTTGCGGATCTTTATTTATTAATTAAATACCTAATTCATCTATCATTTAAAAGATCTCAGCGTTTTATCATACACATATAAAGCGGCATACTGCATGTACAAAGTAAAACATTAATTTTTTTAGCCTTCATTATTTAGATTTTGCCGCAAAATTTGGTTTACCATAGCTATGACGCGGTGCCACTTATACAGGCTGAGGAAAAAGTACCGGGACCCCTTCAAACAAGAAACAATTTGCGATTTGTTTTGAAACAATATTAAGATATGTCATTGTCACAGCTACACGCATAATAAAATACAGGGGTAATTAAATAATCTACGAGTTTCTTAAAGTGCTAAGGCCACTTTAAGAACAATTATTTAATTTATATTCTTCGAAATGTCATTCTGACACAAAATTACATTGTCATTTTAAACGTAGATTTTTATTCTCCATCGAATGGTAAAAGAAAAAATATGGTTTTCATTTAAATTTTTAAAGTTGACCTCCGAAAAACTCCTAATGCTGACAGATACGTCAATGTCAATGTCACGACCAAATAGAACAAATTCAATCCTAAAACTTTTATTTAGACCATTTTTGCAAATAACTCTTAGTTATCGAGATATTTAGGGGTCCCGGTACTTTTTCCTCACCCTGTATACATTATCAACTATAGCTGTTAATGTCAATAGAGTATACAGTTTCCAGCTGTCAATGTCAATAGAGTTTGGAATCTTTATATGATTTTCGGACTATTTGAGCCTTTACTACCAGTCTGTGGTGTATTTTTATGCTGAGTGTATACACCTTCCAAATTAAATAAAACTAAATAAAAAAGTTCAACTTACGGAAAGCTATGTATATTCGCGTTTATACAGGGATCAATTTTTTTCAAAATTTTAATTTTTATTCGAAAACTTATATGCGCAGGCCTCGTACTTTTTTAATGGCAACTGCAAAGGTAATGAAAATATCAAAAAATACCAAAAAAACGTTTTAAAACTTGCATTAAAAAACCCAGCAAAGAGCAAAAATAAATTACAAACAAAGCTTTGCCCAGAAAATGACAAAAAAAACAAATACTAAGGCAATTGACAAATTACTTTCGTTATTTAATTTCTGCTATATACAGGGTGTTCGGCACATGAGCCGTCAAAATTTTTTGGGATGTTGTTGGGGTCATTTGCTACCTTTTCAACCTTGGAACTTGGGTCCTTAGAGTCACGGCTAAAGAGATATGATTTTTTTTATTTTTTTTTCTCAAATTACCTAAAATCTCACCTTTAAACCCTTGTAAGCTTTTTATTAATGTCTGGAAAAGCACCATTTTTTTCATAATTCTGTAATTTTATGTTACTTCAACTAATTAATAGATTTGTTAAAATGTATGTACCAAAGGGACATACCAGGTTTTTTATTGAAGAACATTAGTGATTTTGTGAAAGAAAATCAATTTCAAAATTAAAAATTAAAAGAAGTATCGACACTTGAGACCTTCATTTTCTTTTAAAAACTTCTTTAGTTGATTACCTTTCTAACGGTATGCTACATATTGATTTAAAAAAATAATTCTGCTTTAAAACACGGATATTCCGTGAGACGAGCAATAATCGTTCGGACTTGATAAGAAAAACAATTTGATGTTTATGATCGTTTCGAACCAAATTTATAAATAAAGAACACAATACATTATTGTTAAAAGTTTAACTTTTGTTTAAGTAGGTAAACGATCATAAACATCAAATTGTTTTTCTTACCAATTCTAAACGAGTCTCGCCCTTCTGACGGAATATCCGAAGTTTAAAGCAGAAATGTTTTTTTTATCAATGTGTAGCATACCGTTAGAAAGGTAATCAACTAAAGAGGTTTTTAAAAGAAAATGAAGTTCTCAATTGTTGATACTTTTTTTGATTTTTAATTTTGAAATTGATTTTCTTTCACAATATCAATGTTCTTCAATAAAAAACCTCGTATGTCCCTTTGGTACATCAATTTTAACAAATCTATTAATTGAAGAAGCATATGATTACAGAATTATAAAAAAATGGTGCTTTTCCAGACATTAATAAAAAGCTTACGAGGGTTTAAAGGTGGGATTTTTGATAATTTGAGAAAACAAAAATTAAAAAATTCATATCTTTTTAGTCGTGACTCTTAGAGCCCAAGTTCCAAGGTTGAAAAGGTAGCAAATGACCCCAACAATATCCCAAAAAATTTTGACGGTTCATGTGCCGAACACCCTGTATATGTTAGTTGCCAAATTGAATTTAGTTTTCTTTTGTTTTATTTGGCAACTGAAAAGATAAGAAAAATACCATAAAATACCGAAAAACGTTTTAAAACTTACATAAAAAAAAACCAGCAAAGATCAAAATTAAAAGACAAACAAAACCTTGCCAACAAATGACAAAAAAATTGACAAATTCTAAGGCAATAGACAAATTACTTAATTTCTGCGATATACATTTCTCAAATTTAATTTAGTTTTCTTTTGTTTTATTTGGTAACTGTATAAACTCAGTTTATCAGTTTAATATTTGTGGACTTACCTGTGTTGATATAATTAAATTTTCTACCATACAGCTCAAAAAACTCTATAAGCAAAACTCCTAAGTTTGAATTCGCCTGACGCACACCTTCTTGTCTGGGATGCAGTTGCAGGAAGCTGATGCACATCAGGATTAGGCTGTAGCTACTAATACCGCCTGAAAAAAAAATGGATTCGCTTTAGTCACTGTGGCAGGGTAGTCCAAGGGGGTCGTCGGCTTCACATGCAGAATGTACCAGCTTCGCGTCTGGAACAACGACGCAAAACGAAAAAAAAGTCTCATCACCCTGCCGCCTACTTCCTTTTCAGCGTTCGTCAAAGGTTAAACACACACAAAACTACACAAGGTTCCGTAAGACATACCGTAAACCAATAGGACACGCCATAATGGATTTATTCGAAAGTTTAAGGTTGATTCTTGAATATTGTAGAAAATATCGGACAATCCCAATTTAAAATGCTGTCAACGATCCGTTGATGAGCGTTCTTCAGCTTCAGAGCAGGTGTAAGATCACCGAGAAAGCTTTTAATACAGTAAAAGCTTCGGCCGTGAGTTCGGGTTCGCTCGCAGGTTCATGTGACAGCACTTCATGCTGCAAGGGGTCAAATAAACGTTCCCGTGCAAAACCCACTAATTTGTTGAATCTTTACATTACGTCTTATGGACAAAGATTCTAGAACAACTATAGATTGGATTTCCCCACCAACCAAAATAAAAAAGAGTGAGTACAAAAGTCCGTGCAAGAATTGAACAGGCCAGAGCATCTTTTATCAAAATGAAATCAGTGTTGTGTAGCCGCGATCTTGATACCACTCTCCGAGTTCGTGTACTTCGTTGTTATGTTTTCAGCATCTTATATTACGGCATGGAGGCATGGACATTGACTGAGGTCATGTGCAAAAAGTTGGAGGCATTTGAGATGTGGTGTTATCGTAGAATACTTAGAATATCTTGGATGGACAAAGTTACCAATGTGAATGTCTTGCTTAGAATGCGTAAAGAGCTTGAAGTTTTGTTCACTATCAAAAAGAGAAAACTTGAATATTTTGAGAGGTGACAAATATAAACTCCTGAAATTGATAATAGAAGGCAAAATTGAAGGCAGAAGAGGTCCGGGTCGTAGACGAATATCATGGCTTAAAAATCTCAGACAATGGTATGGAGTTAGTACTACGACGCTTTTCCGAAAAGCAGTGGACAAGGTGCAGATCGCGCTGATGATAGCCAACGTTCGAAGAGAGCATGGCACTAGAAGAAGAAGAAGAGTACAAAAGGAAAAACTAATATTCCAAGGCCCTGAAAAGTTTTATAACGTTAAATTTTATTTAAAATTTAATAAAAAAACTGACGAAAACATTATCACCAGTATTTACTAAGACCTTAAAACTTAGTATTGTAGACCGAGTTTAAGTATCAGGTCTTAGACTTGATACCGACCGGTTTAAGTGTATTTTTGTAATACTCACAGGTCAAATAACTGTAAAGATTTGGTTCACCCTAATGTGCAATATGATAGTAAGCATTTTTCAGTTTCATCTCATATAAATCAAATTAACTTTAGAAATAAAGAAAAACCACATAAAAATTTTGTAACGAAATGTCATTTTTTGGAAATTTAGTCCGTGCAGTCGTAGCATTCGCGTTAAAAATAGTCTCAAATTGTAGTACCACCCCCGAGGGGTGGTTTAAAGTTCGACAAACAATAGAAATAATCAATGATTGACAAAAAAAATTATATACAAAAATATTCAAAGCTAAGTAATACATAAATAACTTAAAACTATATCTGTAAATGCATTACCGTATTAAATACGTATCAATATTTAAATACTGTAAAAAACACAAGATATGCAACAAATGAAATTAAAGAAAGAAAAATAAGAAAAAAGTTTTCTGCTTCGGCCGGGGATCGAACCCGGGATCTCTTGCTATCTAGGCAAACATTCTACCACTGAACCACCGAAGCCAAACATAAATTTTCGGAAAACCTCTATCTATGCGGGCCGCGGTGTCTCAATACAAGAACGAGAGACACTCAGGTATTAACTCGACCAAGTCATCCAACTGATCTCTAAATTCTTCTTTCCCACTGTCAAAGGTATGATAACTCAAATTAGACGTAAAGAATCAACGTCTGAAAGCATGAGATCACCTTTTCGTGTGTTAAAATTTCTGATCGCAAAATGGGCGATTTGCCAATATAATTATCAAATACCAAATTGCAAGTAATGCAAGGACCTAAAACTATAAGCAACAAATGAAATTAAAGAAAGAAAAATAAGAAAAAAAGTTTTCGGCTTCGGCCGGGGATCGAACCCGGGATCTCTTGCTATCTAGGCAAACATTCTACCACTGAACCACCGAAGCCAAACATAAATTTTCGGAAAACCTCTATCTATGCGGGCCGCGGTGTCTCAATACAAGAACGAGAGACACTCAGGTATTAACTCGACCAAGTCATCCAACTGATCTCTAAATTCTTCTTTCCCACTGTCAAAGGTATGATAACTCAAATTAGACGTAAAGAATCAACGTCTGAAAGCATGAGATCACCTTTTCGTGTGTTAAAATTTCTGATCGCAAAATGGGCGATTTGCCAATATAATTATCAAATACCAAATTGCAAGTAATGCAAGGACCTAAAACTATAAGCAACAAATGAAATTAAAGAAAGAAAAATAAGAAAAAATTTTTGCTTCGGCCGGGGATCGAACCCGGGATCTCTTGCTATCTAGGCAAACATTCTACCACTGAACCACCGAAGCCAAACATAAATTTTCGGAAAACCTCTATCTATGCGGGCCGCGGTGTCTCAATACAAGAACGAGAGACACTCAGGTATTAACTCGACCAAGTCATCCAACTGATCTCTAAATTCTTCTTTCCCACTGTCAAAGGTATGATAACTCAAATTAGACGTAAAGAATCAACGTCTGAAAGCATGAGATCACCTTTTCGTGTGTTAAAATTTCTGATCGCAAAATGGGCGATTTGCCAATATAATTATCAAATACCAAATTGCAAGTAATACAAGGACCTAAAACTATAAGCAACAAATGAAATTAAAGAAAGAAAAATAGGAAAAAAAGTTTTCTGCTTCGGCCGGGGATCGAACCCGGGATCTCTTGCTATCTAGGCAAACATTCTACCACTGAACCACCGAAGCCAAACATAAATTTTCGGAAAACCTCTATCTATGCGGGCCGCGGTGTCTCAATACAAGAACGAGAGACACTCAGGTATTAACTCAACCAAGTCATCCAACTGATCTCTAAATTCTTCTTTCCCACTGTCAAAGGTATGATAACTCAAATTAGACGTAAAGAATCAACGTCTGAAAGCATGAGATCACCTTTTCGTGTGTTAAAATTTCTGATCGCAAAATGGGCGATTTGCCAATATAATTATCAAATACCAAATTGCAAGTAATGCAAGGACCTAAAACTATAAGCAACAAATGAAATTAAAGAAAGAAAAATAAGAAAAAATTTTTGCTTCGGCCGGGGATCGAACCCGGGATCTCTTGCTATCTAGGCAAACATTCTACCACTGAACCACCGAAGCCAAACATAAATTTTCGGAAAACCTCTATCTATGCGGGCCGCGGTGTCTCAATACAAGAACGAGAGACACTCAGGTATTAACTCGACCAAGTCATCCAACTGATCTCTAAATTCTTCTTTCCCACTGTCAAAGGTATGATAACTCAAATTAGACGTAAAGAATCAACGTCTGAAAGCATGAGATCACCTTTTCGTGTGTTAAAATTTCTGATCGCAAAATGGGCGATTTGCCAATATAATTATCAAATACCAAATTGCAAGTAATGCAAGGACCTAAAACTATAAGCAACAAATGAAATTAAAGAAATCCAACTGATCTCTAAATTCTTGGATGACTTGGTCGAGTTAATACCTGAGTGTCTCTCGTTCTTGTATTGAGACACCGCGGCCCGCATAGATAGAGGTTTTCCGAAAATTTATGTTTGGCTTCGGTGGTTCAGTGGTAGAATGTTTGCCTAGATAGCAAGAGATCCCGGGTTCGATCCAAGGCCGAAGCAGAAAACTTTTTTCTTATTTTTCTTTCTTTAATTTCATTTGTTGCTTATAGTTTTAGGTCCTTGCATTACTTGCAATTTGGTATTTGATAATTATATTGGCAAATCGCCCATTTTGCGATCAGAAATTTTAACACACGAAAAAGTGATCTCATGCTTTCAGACGTTGATTCTTTACGTCTAATTTGAGTTATCATACCTTTGACAGTGGGAAAGAAGAATTTAGAGATCAGTTGGATGACTTGGTCGAGTTAATACCTGAGTGTCTCTCGTTCTTGTATTGAGACACCGCGGCCCGCATAGATAGAGGTTTTCCGAAAATTTATGTTTGGCTTCGGTGGTTCAGTGGTAGAATGTTTGCCTAGATAGCAAGAGATCCCGGGTTCGATCCCCGGCCGAAGCAGAAAACTTTTTTTCTTATTTTTCTTTCTTTAATTTCATTTGTTGCTTATAGTTTTAGGTCCTTGCATTACTTGCAATTTGGTATTTGATAATTATATTGGCAAATCGCCCATTTTGCGATCAGAAATTTTAACACACGAAAAGGTGATCTCATGCTTTCAGACGTTGATTCTTTACGTCTAATTTGAGTTATCATACCTTTGACAGTGGGAAAGAAGAATTTAGAGATCAGTTGGATGACTTGGTCGAGTTAATACCTGAGTGTCTCTCGTTCTTGTATTGAGACACCGCGGCCCGCATAGATAGAGGTTTTCCGAAAATTTATGTTTGGCTTCGGTGGTTCAGTGGTAGAATGTTTGCCTAGATAGCAAGAGATCCCGGGTTCGATCCCCGGCCGAAGCAGAAAACTTTTTTCTTATTTTTCTTTCTTTAATTTCATTTGTTGCTTATAGTTTTAGGTCCTTGCATTACTTGCAATTTGGTATTTGATAAACACAAGATATATTAGAATCCGTTTTCGATTCCACATCCATCAAAACAATCGAACATCGGTTTAATCATCGCTAACTTGTCTAAAAAATAAATATGTAAAATATAGCGGACAGCTGACACTGACTTACACCGTTTTGATTCGACATTTCCTAGTGACATTTGGAGGTTTAAATATGGCTACCATTGTTAAACCAATATATTTGATTATTATTATTTATTTATAACCTTCGTGTGGAAATAATGTATTTGATACAACGAAAAAAGATGACCCATATCCCAAGGTATTTATGAACAATTTATATAAATATTAAAAACTATTGCATTCACGGGAAAAATAAGTTAAACCTTCAACCAAAATGTAGACTTTTAAACCTAGGATTATAGCATTTAGCACTGTAGACCCTTTAGTATATACTGGTGTTAAAGTCTTAGTAAATACTGGTGGACATGTCTAAACCACGGCATGAAATGTCAAACTAAAACAGTTAACAGTCCGACGGCCATTTTGAATCTGCCATTTCAACCTTGGTCAAATCCAATCCGTTAATGTTCTACAGCGTGTTCAGGTCTGGTCTGACCAGCCTTCTATCTGTAGTTAGGATTTTTGTATGCGCCATAAAGATTGCATGGGAGAACAGGAAATCGTAAAACCAATTCTGCCAAAATAGCGAAAATATCAGTATAGGCCCCTACTCGGTTTGCGAAAGGTCAATTTAATAATTTTTATGTAATACCCTAAAATTCTGCTTGCCCTAAAAGTAAATAATTCACTTACTTTTACAAACAAGCAGAATTTTAAAGTGTTTGTTTATTGATTTTCCTCGAGTAATAATTGTCGCCCCAAATAAATATTTTAGCTTGTCCACCCCTTAACGACCGCGACTACAAGCGTCTTTAGTTATTTATCAAGATTATCTTTGGCAACCCTGGAACGCTTTCTACGGGAATCGTGTGTATCGCGTTCTCTTATTAATACATGCTATACTCTATCACCAGTATATACCGACCGGTTTAAGTGTATTTTTTTAATACTCACAGGTCAAATAATTGCAAAGATTTGGTTCACCCTAATGTGCAATATGATAGTAAGCATTTCTCAGTGACTTTCATCTCATATAAATTCAAATTAATTTAAGAAATAAAGAAAAATCACATAAACATTTTGTCATTTTTTAGAAACTTAGTCCGTGCAGTCGTAGGAAATAGTCTCAAATTGTAGTACCACCCCTGAGGGGTGGTTTAAAGTTCGAAAAACAATTGAAATAATCCATGATTGACAAAAAAACTTATATACAAAAATATTCAAAGCTAAATAATATATATATCTGTAGATCCATTACCGTATTAAACACCTTTCAATATCTAAATAATTTAAAAAGCCCAAGATATATTAGAATCTCTTTTCAATTACACATTTACCAAAACAATCGACCATCGGTTTAATCCTCCTCATTAAGGGAGACAAGTTATACACCGAGGGCGGTGAAATCCTATCAGTTGATGATATATTATTTATTGAATGCCAGTCCGAAATTAGAGTTTCAAACAGCGCACCTGCAACTCCCTCAACCTTTCAAAAAGAAGATAACGATATTGAAGAAAGCCAAGAAACTGTGAAAGAAGTGCCAAAAATCCAAAATCCGGAACAAAAACCTTTTGGAACCCCTAAGCAAACGACTAAGGCGAAACCCTCTGGAGGCAAGATTTTAGCAAACATTGTTTCTGGAATAGAAAAAAAGAAAACCTTAAGGTCAGGGTCGTCAAGTAGCCAAAAGTGAAAAATAAAAACGGTTTTAAATAAACATTTTAGATTTAAGTTTAATTAGGATTTAAAAAAAAAATCACTATACCTAAGCTTTTTTACTTTTGTCTTGTTTTTGTCATCTTTTATTTTATTTACATTTTTTATCGCATTCTGATTTTATATTAAAATGAATCAGTTCATTCGAAACTTTTCATATGATTTTTTAGAGACTAAAGAGGTGGAAAATTTCTACGAATATCAACAATCCTTAAAGGATAATAATTCTCAAGATTACTTTAAAATAATTCATAAAAATATAAGAAGCATTAATAAAAATTTTGACGAGCTTTTGGTTAATCTATCTCAAATAGAAAATCAGGTAGAGTGCATTATTCTTACAGAGACATTTAAAATTCTAGACAAATCCCAGTTTTATCTTGAAAATTATGATCTTCTTTATAGTGAGGGAGAAATTAACAAAAATGATGGTGTTGCTTTTTACATAAAAAACTCCCTAAGCTATTATTCTAAAATCATATTACTAGATCGATGCAAAGCCCTTGAAGTGCACATTACCACAACTGACAATAGAAAAATATTGATAACTGCTATATACAAACCTCCTGCTCAAAACCCAAATAACTTTGTACTATCTCTCTCTAACTACTTAGAAAATACTAAACAAACAGTGTGCGATGTACATTTTATTGTGGGAGACTTGAACATCGACCTCCTCGTGGATGAGGAAATAAGTGTTGATTTACTAAATATTCTCTATTCGCAAAATTTTAATTCCTTAATAAACAAGGTAACTAGGCCTGCTTCTAAAACATGCATTGATCACATACACGCCAAATGCCAAAACCACTTGTTATTAGAAAGCCTTTTTCCTGTAATTATAAAAAGTTGCATAACTGATCATTACGCAATCACCGTTGCGGTACCGCTAAAAAGCGACTTATCCGTTAAACCTAAATTGTCCTATGAAATAATAAATGAAAAAAAATTAAAGTCAGACATGACAAAAATCAACTGGGATGAATTTTACAAAATGCATCAAGTAGATGCTATGACAGAATATTTCATAAACTTAGTAACAAAAAAAATTAAAGAAAACACTATTTCAATAATAACCTCACGAAAAAAAATTAAGCGTAAACCATGGATAACTCAAGCTTTAGTAAATTCTGTTAATAAAAAAAATAACTTGTATAAAATTTACCAGCGGCATCCCAATAATAATACCAAAAAAACGTTTCAGCGTTACCGCACGCAACTTAACATTTTATTAAAACAAGCTAAAATAAATTATTTTAAATCAAAAATAATAAAAGATCAAGGATGTTCGAAAACTTTATGGAACACAGTAAAGAATATTTATTCTGAGTCGAAACAGTCCGAAATAAATCAAATATATGATGACAATAATAAACTTTTAACAGAACCCATAAAAGTGGCCCACTCGTTTAATCAATTTTTTGCAAATGTTGGAAATAATTTGGCCAAAAAAATAAAAAAACCAAAGAAAAACCCATTAAAAAACAGAAAAATTCTCAGACACAATTTTAGTTTAAAACCCACAAATAAAAATGAAATTGCAAACGTAATCAAAAATTTAAAAAACAACAAAGCTCCAGGAGTCGATAAAATAAAAACTGAAACTATAAAAAATATTTGCGAGCATATTATCGGCCCTTTGGAGCACATTATAAACCAGTCCTTTAAAACAGGAATAGTCCCCAAGAAATTCAAAATCGCGACTATAAAACCTATCTACAAATCGGGGGACAAAAACGCTATGTCAAATTACAGGCCGATTTCCCTTCTTTCACATTTTGCAAAGATTTTCGAGAAGGTTCTTAATGAAAGAATTCAAAAATACTTAAAAAAGTACTCAATTATCTCCAACAAACAATTCGGTTTTCAAAAGGGAAAAAGCACGCAAGATGCTATCACAACATTAACTGCCAAAATTTACAAAACGCTTGAAAAGGGTAAACCGTCACTTTGTGTTTTTCTTGATCTGGCAAAGGCTTTCGACACTGTGAGCCATTCACAGTTGTTGGAGTCTTTGCGGGATCTGGGATTCCGGGGGACGACCTGGAGACTCTTTCATTCCTACCTAACGGATAGGAAACAAAACACAAACATAAAAAACTATGTTAGTGGGGAAGAGAGTGTTCTTTGTGGTGTCCCTCAGGGTACTGTGATTGGCCCGGTTCTGTTCACCCTTTACATCAATAGTATTCTTGAGCAACCATTAGATGGAGAGATTTTAAGCTTTTGTGATGATACTGTTATATTCTTTACTGCTGAAACCTGGCAGGAATTAAAAATTTTAGCAGAAAAAAACCTAAAAATAATTTTTGAAATTTTTGATCACAAACTTTTAACTGTAAATTACAAAAAAACTTACTTTATGCCATTTACATGCAGCAGCAGAAACCTGCCTCATTTTGACACCCTTAGTATTAATGAAATCAAAATAAAATTTACCAACACCATTAAATACTTAGGGGTTTACTTTGATCCTCATTTAAAATGGAATTACCACACAAAAAAAGTCACAAACACAATTAGAGTGATGCTATTTAGACTTAAGTATCTTAGAAAAATATTAGACATCAACCAATTAAAAATTCTATACTATGCACTTATTGAAAGTCGAATACTATACGGAATCTTGGCTTGGGGCGGAGTTTATGATGCACACTTAAATAAACTAAACATTGTCCATAAAAGTATTTTAAAAATAATGCACTTTAAAAACCATCAATACCCATCAGACCTTTTGTATAAAGAGTTAAAAGTTTTAGATATAAGACAAATATATTATTTTCAGATCTGTATATACTGTTATAAAAATAAATCCCACCTAAATATTCTTACACATAGGCAAAATACAAGATATGCAGCTAATTATAATATTGAAGAACAAAGATCATCCAAAAATATTGGGCAGAGATACCATATATATTTGATTCCAAAAGTATTTAACCATTTGCCATTAGATATAAAAAAATCGATAATAGAAAATCAAATATCATTAAAACAATTTAAAAAAATGATAAAATCAATTCTTTTTAGTCTCTCTCGCGAAGAAATTAATAATTTAGTAAACATTTAATGTTCAGGATATAATTATTTTACACTTTGCGTATTCATATAATACTTCATATATAGTATAAGTATATTTAGTTGCTAGTTATTAATAAGGAGCATTTCTATTTTTAGGTATTATTTTGTAATATTATTGTATTGTATATCGTGGCATGTGTGCTTGTATAACGCATCACAAAAATCCCAGCGCGACGTCTTGTCTTTGGGAAGGTGAGCTGTTCTAGGAGCATGACTGTTATGGTGCATACTACTTTATGAATTGTACTCTTAGAAATAAATTGAAAAAATTGAATCCTCGCTAACTTGTCTAAAAAATTAACATGTAAAATATAGTGGACAGCTGACATTGACTTACACGGTTTTTATTCGACATTTTCTAGTGACGTTTGGAGGTTTACATATGGCTACCGTTTTTAAACCAAAATATTTTATTATTTTTATTTATTTATGACCTTTGTGTGGAAATAATGTCTTTGTTACAACGAAAAAAGATGACCCATATGGCAAGGTATTTATCAACAATTTATATAAATATTAAAAACTATTGCATTCACGGGAAAAATAAGTTAAACCTTCAACCAAAATGTAGACTTTTAAACCTAGGATTATAGCATTTAGCACTGTAGACCCTTTAGTAAATACTGGTGTTAAAGTCTTAGTAAATACTGGTGGACATGTCTAAACCACGGCATGAAATGTCAAACTAAAACAGTTAACAGTCCGACGGCCATTTTGAATCTGCCATTTCAACCTTGGTCAAATCCAATCCGTTAATGTTCTACAGCGTGTTCAGGTCTGGTCTGACCAGCCTTCTATCTGTAGTTAGGATTTTTGTATGGGCCATAAAGATTGCATGGAAGAACAGAAAATCGTAGAACCAATGCTGCCAAAATAGCGAAAATATCAGTATAAGCCCCTACTCGGTTTGCGAAAGGTCAATTTAATAATTTTTATGTAATACCCTAAAATTCTGCTTGTCCTAAAAGTAAATAATTCACTTACTTTTACAAACAAGCAGAATTTTAAAGTGTTTGTTTATTGATTTTCCTCGAGTAATAATTGTCGCCCCAAATAAATATTTTAAGTTGTCCACCCCTAACGACCGCGACGACGTGGATAGAATAGACCGGTGTTCGGATCTATATATATATATATATATATATATATATATATATATATATATATATATATATATATATATATACAGTCGAACCTCTATAACTCGAACCTCAAGGGACAACCAAAACAGTTTGAGTTATGGAGTGTTCGAGTTATAGAAACTCAAATTACATAGGTTAAAATACATGTAAAAAGTGCAGGGACCGCTGAAAAGGTTCGAGTTATAAAGGAGGTTTGAGTTATAGAGGTTCGAGTTACAGAGGTTCGACTGTATATGTCGAATTTTTCACGTCACTGGTGGTCCGCTGATTTTTGTAAACAAAAGTTAGATATGATATGAACAACGTTACTACTAATATTTTTTGAATTTTTTGAAAACTGAGGCAATTTTCCCACTGTTTTCTAGTACATCCTTATAAAATATAATTTTCTAGACTTATTGTCGTAATTTTTTTTAGCCCGCTTTATTTTTTATTACACAAAACTTAAACTACAAGTCAAACTGAATATGATCGTTTAGTATCAAAGGTGAACCGAGGACTTGGGAAGTAAACAAAGATGTAGGTCAGCGGATTATTTTTGAAGCTGAAACGAATACATTATTTTCTTTTTTGTGTAAAGAGAAATGAAGTGGGCTAAAAAAAATAACGACTGGTATGTCTGAAAAATATTATTTTATAAGAATATAGTAAAAAATAGTAGGAAAACCGCCTTAGTTTTTAAAAAATTCAAAAATATTAGTTGTTCATATCATATCTAACTTTTGTTTACGAAAATCAGCTGGACCACCAGTGTCGTGAAAATTCGACATTTTTTATATATATTTTTTTTTATACTGGGACTTTTCCATCCATACTAGGATCAATCGCCCAGTTTTTGCCAAAGTTTTTAGGTCGAAAATAGCTTTTTAGACATAACAATAAAACCATGCGTTCAGTGGGACTCGAACCTACAAGCTCGCGCAACGCCGTGATCGAGGCAGTCCCATCGAATATAAGCTGCCATCATAGCAGCGCTATATCCACTACATAAGCGGACACGAACTCACAGTATTTCTAAGATCCGAACACCGGTCTATTCTATCCACCGTGATCGTGTGTATCGCGGTCTCTTATTAATACATGTCATACTCTATATGTTTTGTGTCATCTTATGGAAATTAGGGCACCTAGATGTGCACTAGTTCACACGGTATAATTGGTGCTTACGAAGCCTTACGTAGTTTTGTATCAGCTTTATTACTTACCCGTAAACACTTCGTTTAAATCCCGTTCGAGTAGGAACTGTTTGAGAACGTAAACTAGTTTGGGCAACACTGGAAATTGTTCCACATAAGTCTTGATGAGTTCGGCGGATTTCACGCCGTTCGACATGTTAAAGGAGATGTCTACTCTGATTTCAGTCTTTTTGTCAATCTGTGAAACATAAATTTTACTTAATTATAAAGGAAGGGATATACATATATTCATTAAGAAACAAAAAAATTAAAACAAGACTTCTATACTTGATGTTGTATTAAAGTGGCACCGCGTCATCAAAACCGTGATGGGCGGGAAGGGAGTAGAGGGCTACATACAGTGGCCCGCACTTCCTGTAATTTTTTTATTGGTATTGATTCCCAAAACGAGGCACTGCACTAATTAGTCATTAGCTTACTATTTTACTTGCTTTTTATCTATGTCTTCTTCTAAACGATTTTATTAGAAAGAAACATATATACTCTTGTCTGGTTGTTACGAAAATATTGATTTAGCCGGGCTATGACGTTTTCTATTCGTTGTTTTTTTGACTGTTTTAATGTCAAACAAATTCAGACCGACTTTTTACAAAACAAATTACCGTTTTTGCAACTAAATCAATATTTGCGCACATTTTAATATAATTTTGGATCCTCTTTTATGTTTCGGATCATTATTTATTAGGTAAGTACCTATTTTATATCTCCTTTAAAAGGTCTGGGTGTTTTATTATAGACATATAAAGCGGCACACTACAGGTACAAAGTGAGACAACAATTTTTTGGGGTTTCTTTACATAGAATTTGCCGCAAAACTTGGTTTACCATAGCTATGACGCGGTGCCACTTATATACATACTCAACTATAGCAAGGAAATATTTGCTGTTTTTATGAAATATTCGCCTACCAGACAAATCAGTAAGTAATTTAAATACCACAATAACCAAAAAGGCCTCATTATTCTAGATAACGTAGGATAATTTTTTATTTTTTTTTAGTCTTTATTGTGTCAAATATGACGGTTTAAATATGTCAAGTCTACGATTTTGCACCAATGTTTTCCCGACTAAAACTTCATTATATCATATATTCCTATCTAGTTGCTTGGTGACCTCCGTTATTTTTGTCAAAGACTGAAATCCCTTGCTTTTTGCCTCATGCCAAATGAAAGCGCCTCAAAAATGAAAAAGAGAACAATTTTGGAAAATTCATAACTTTGTCATTTGTGAACCGAATTTTTAGATTTTTGACGATTGCTGTAATTTTAAGAGAAAAATGGTTTAGTAGTTTTTTGTAAAGCTTTAAATTATCTTTCTACCGATGCGCCTTTTAGATTCCTAGAGGTTGCCCTAGGGTATAAAAAATAATCGGGAAAACATTGGTGCAAAATCGTGGGTCGGTCATATGTAAGCCGTCATGTTTGACAGAATATAGACAGATAAAAAAATTACCTCACGTTATTTAGAATGGAGCGCCTTTTAGTTTTTTAAGCATTCTTTCCATTCCTCTCCTGACCGGATTGCATTTTTTTTACCAACATCTTTAGTCAAAAAAGTAATTTCTTGGCAATGATAACATATAAAGGTATTTTTGTCGAAGATATAAAAAAATTGTGGACTTACCAACTTAACAATAGGCACAGAAGCTTTGTCTAGGACCTTAATACTACCGTCAGTGGCGATGTCATGATCCATGAATTCCTGTTCCAGCGTCCGCAAAGGCAAGTTGGACCATTTTCCTGCAAATATATTTTTCTTAAGTTTCACGATTCGATATTGTATCACTTAAGGACACTCATCGTACAACTGCTTTACGATTAGTGTCCTTAGTATACGCGGGTTATTAAACAAACCCCTAGAGTACCACTTCTATTCTTGCATCGAGAAGTCGCAAGTGCGCAGTCCTCTAAATCAAAACACGCATTTATGATTTTTGGATTAAAGAATTCAATTAGAACACCCTGTAGATAATTTATTTTAAAAACATTGCAAAATAACTGCATGCAGTTCTCTGTTCTCCACAGAAAGTACAGTTCATATCATTATTTTTGAGACATTTTACAATTTTTTTTTGTTGGCCTATGCTATTTGTTATGGTAAACAGCTGATAACTGCCAAAAAGTTATCTCAAAAATTATGATATAGAGTGTACATGAGTTTATAAACAACGGGGACATGTAAAAAGATAGGCTAATTTTTTCAGTATAAAACCCGATATCGTCGGCGAAATCCGAAAAGTGTGTGTGTAAATTTACAGTTGAGACCAGGGCTATCAAAACGGACGGGCCACGATCCTCCACTTTCTTGACGTCACATCCGGGGCTGATTTTTTTTTGATGGTCACGTTACGACACAGCTGATTGTCTTTAAAAAACTGAAGTTGGAATAACGGTTCATGAATATTTGGTTTTTTTTTTAAATAAAGTCATTTTTGAGATTCATAGCCGCTTCATTAGCTCACACAAAAATTAAATTTAAAGCAGAAGCAAATGTGACAATCACAGATGACAAAGTCAAATTCATGTCAAATATAACAGGTGGCATGTGGTACATGGCGGGTAATTTGAATTCAAAATAAGGAATGCTAAATCTTGAAGATTTTAACCTTTTAATCATGTTGCTTCCTTACAAACCTTTGGTGGAATATCGGGATGGTGTCTGAGAATATTTCACTGAAATTTTGCGGAAATCTGTAGTGCCATTTTGAAAATACCATAAAAAAACCTCTGACCTCCCATAAGACCCAATGTAAAATTCAGCCCCGGGAGAACAGCTGATTTTTTCAGGGTCGTGGCCTCTATTTTTGTGTTGGCCTTGTTGAGACCAATACACTTTTTTTTGAAAATTGGATAACAGCTTTAAAAAATAAGTGTATTGGTCTCAACTGTAAATTTACACACACACTTTTCGGATTTCGCCGACGATATCGGGTTTTATACTGAAAAAATGCTAACTCGAGTTAGCTAGTTTTAGTTGGTGACACTCATATATGGGTCAATAATATTTCTTTGAAAATGATGAAAACTAAACAAAATTTTTTTTTAACCAATTTTTAACCATTATTAACACTCTTTCAACTCCGAGTAACGGTCGAAAAACTCGAATTAATTGCTTCACGGGAACCCGCATTCGAAGCTGATCCGAAAGATGGTGCCAGAAGTATTTGCACGACACGGCATTGGGTTTTACCATATTGATTTGATCAGTTCGAGGCTAATCTCAAAGATGTCGCTAGTATTGTATCAGATACTGTGCTAATCGAGTAACGGCATTATTTTTAATACAATTCGAAGTAAAGAACTGGCAGCATTGCGCAATGAAAATCATACTCCTGGATCTCACTTTAGGAACGCTGTATATAGGGCGTCGAGTTAACCCAAATTATAAATAGGTGTTTCCGTTTTTTATGAGCACATTTGTACAAACCGAGGGGTGAACAGCTAACCCAAAATGTGTACACCGATTGTGAAAATCCACAATCTTTTGGTAAGATTGTGAGGGATTGTGGCAAGATTGTGAGGGATTGTGAGGGATTGTGGTAAGATTGTGAGAGATTGTGAAGGATTGTGAGAGATTGTGACAGATTGTGGGTGATTGGGAAAGATTGTGAGGCATGGTGGAGGACTGTACAGCAGCGCAGCGTGCCTGAAGGGGCGGGGTAAGCCCCGTCCCATCAAAAATTTTGCGAACAAAAAAAAAAAAAAATGGTCATCATGTTTATAGTTTCCTTTGCCGCCCTCTTCATTTACCGTTACCGACCCTGCTGCTTAATAACCGAGGGGTGACCAGCTGACCCCAAAATGTGTACGCCGATTGCGAAAATCCACAATCTTTTGCTAAGATTGTGAGGGAACCCCAAAATGTCTACGCCGATTGCGAAAATCCACAATCTTTTGCTAAGATTGTGAGGGAACCCCAAAATGTCTACGCCGATTACGAAAATCCACAATCTTTTCCACAATCTTTTGCTAAGATTGTGAGGGATTGTGTAAAGATTGTGAGTGATTGTGAAGGATTGTGGTAAGATTGTGAAGGATTGTGAGAGATTGTGAAGGATTGTGAGAGATTGTGACAGATTGTGGGTGATTGGGAGGGATTGTGTAAAGATTGTGAACAGATTGTGAGAAATGTGTACACCGATTGTGAGAGCTGTTCACCCCTCGGTACAAACTATCTCTAAAAAGTTTTAAAAAAAACATCAAAAATAAACCATAAACTGCATAATAATTACCATTTAGGATAGGCGTGTCAAAAACCTTGTAAAATTGTGATAAATGGTCAATTGAATTTATTTTCGGATCACTTTTAAAAAAAGAAAATTGATATGTCCAATTCGATTTAGAAAAACACACTTATTTCTGCTGTACCTACTACTATACGTATAGCCCAGTCATAGATGTAAAAAAATTCGTTGGATATAAGGCCCCAAATTAAGATGGCGCAAACATCGTGGGATTCATCAAAAGTAGAAGATTAGCCAGCTTGGTTGGGAAATTTACAGAGAATGGATGAGATAAGAACACCAAGAAAAGTAACGAACTGGAGACCTGCAGGAAGGAAAGTAAAAGGGAGTAAGGCCATGGAGAAAGAAAGTGGCGAACAATTGAACCAGAGAGGGCAGAATAGAGGGTTCTGGTTAATCAGGTTAAAGCCCACCAGGAGTTGTAGCCACTTGAAGAAGGATAGACTAACATTAGTGTTTTGCAAACTTAGTATTTTTCAATTCAAAAGAGAAAAACTACATGGAATCACTCAATAAATGAGTACTAAATAGAATAAAGAAAAAACCTAACCTAACATTTTACCAAAAATATTTAAGTTAATAGGTTTTTGGTAATTTTAATATTTATTGTGGTATCATTTATACTTAAAACTGTTTAAAAATACTCTGCCAATATATGGGCCCCTAAGCTCACACTAGGTACTATAGTTATAGTGTACGTGTGAGCTAATATAACTAAAAACTGAAATATATTTTATTCAACTCTACACTAAATTACCTTTTGTTTGATACCACACAAGCCATGTTTTGACTTAAACTCAAATTTTTGAAATCCACCCCCACCCTTAAAAATAACAAAAAACTAAAATGTATTTTGTTAAACTCCGGACTCAATTACCTTTCGTTTGATATCACACACGCCATATTTTCACTTAAACTCTAATTTTTGAAATATACCCCCACCCTTTTTTAAAATAAATTAAAATGTATTTTGTTTAACTCTAGACTCAATTACCTTTCGTTTGATATCACACACGCCATATTTTCACATAAACTCTAATTTTTGAAATCTATCCCCACCCTTTTTTTGGTTTGTGTTCGGTGGATTTTGTTCATTTTTAAATGGGACCATCTCGACCCAAGACCCAGCCTAGGTACCAAATTTCATTGAAATCGGCCAAGCCGTTTTTGAGTTATGCGCGTTGGTCGTTACAGACAGACACAGACAGACAGACAGACGGCGCAACAAAAAAGTTTCAAAATCATCTGAAACGCAAAGATATATAAAAAATTTTGAAATCGGAGCAACTTTTTTTTTCTCGAAAAAATTTGGATCACCATAGCTCACACTACTATAGTATAGTATATGTGTGAGCTAAAACAGCATTGTGTATTGTCTAACCGAACCAAGCTTAATATTATAGGCTATTAACATTTTAAAAGAAGTTGAAAAAAGATAGACTAACATTAGTTTTTTGCGAACCTAGTATTTTTCAAAAAAACCTAACCTAACATTTTAACAAAAATATTTAAGTAAATAGGTTCATTTTGGCAACGATCCTAAACACACAGGATTGCCTATTAGCTCGTATCTTTCAGCGGTAGGCGGCTCCTTGCTTACGTCACTAGTGGACCTCTGCTCAGCGCGCTTCATTTAATACACATTGCAATCGTAAGTTTTTCCCGCCTTTTTCTTGCTTATTTGCAAACAAATTTTTTATTCGTTTTCGTGTTTATGATTTGATAAATCAAGAGTTTGCTCTGAGAGCTGAATTTTCCTACCAGACGATATGTTGGAGTTTCTTTTTTAAATAGTTGAAAGTTTTAGAATAGAAGTAGGATTTTTTCTAAAAGTTTAATCAATTTAAATCATTAGATGTATAATGTATTGTTTTTGTTGCGGATATAATAAAACACAATTATTATTATTTAGTAACAAAAAGGTATTGATTTGATATTACAGATCTAAAACTAGAAGGCATTTTATCATACAATTTTTGCAAAATAAAAATATTTAACCATAATTACCAATTTTCTTCAATGTGATTACTAATGAGCAAGGAGTTTCCAAAAATGCAAAAAAAAATAAAAGTTTGGTTATATTTCTACACTGAAAGAGGGAACACAAAGCTTTTATTTCAACAATAAATTAATGTGTTTTCTTTATATCAATTCACATTTCTAAAGGTTTATTTACCTCCTAAATAGTCAACCACTCCGTCAAATTAATGAAAATACTCTGCCAATATATGGGCCCCTAAGCTCACACTAGGTACTATAGTTATAGTGTACGTGTGAGCTAATATAACTAAAAACTAAAATATATTTTATTCAACTCCAGACTAAATTACCTTTTGTTTGATACCACACAAGCCATGTTTTGCCTTAAACTCAAATTTTTAAAATCTACCCCCACCCTTTAAAAAAAACAAAAACTAAAATGCATTTTGTTAAACTCCGGACTCAATTACCTTTTGTTTGATATCACACACGCCATATTTTCACTTAAACTCTAATTTTTGGAATATACCCCCACCCTTTTTTTAAAATAAATTAAAATGTATTTTGTTTAACTCCAGACTCAATTACCTTTCGTTTGATATCACACACACCATATTTTCCCATAAACTCTAATTTTTGAAATTTACCCCCACCCTTTTATTCGGTTTGGTTTCAGTGGATTTTGTTCATTTTCAAATGGGACCATCTCGGCCCGAAACCCAGCCTAGGTACCAAATTTCATTAAAATCGGCCAAGCGGTTTTTGAGTTATGCGCGTTGGTCGTTACAGACAGACATACAGACAGACAGACAGACAGACAGACAGACATACAGACAGACAGACAGACGGCGCAACAAAAAAGTTTCAAAATCATCTGAAACGCAAAGATATATAAAAATTTTTGAAATCGGAGCAACTTTTTTTTTCTCGAAAAAATTAGGATCACCATAGCTCACACTACTATAGTATAGTATATGTGTGAGCTAAAACTCAAAAAAACGGAGATAAAAACGTCAAAAACACCTTAAAATCACACGAACTCTCAATACAAACAAAGCCACTACGAACTCTCAATACAAACAAAGCCACTGGTCCGCTGGTGACGTAAGCAGGCAGTGTTCGTCTCGCTTGAGCGACGCTAACATAGAGTTAAATGGAAATAAGCAATCCTGTGTGTTTAGGATCGTTGGGTTTATGGTAATTTTAATATTTATTGTGGTAACATATACTTAACACTGTTTAACTCTAAAAAACAAGCATTGTGTTAAGAAGTTACCTACAAGGTGAGAAAAAAGGAAAAAAAAACATATATATTTTTTAAATATTTTTGTTAAAATAAAAGGTTCCGATTTTTCTTTATTCTATAAGTTATATTAAATGATTTCGCGTGTTTGTTCCCTCCTGAGTTTTTTTGAAAAAGTTATTAGTCTGGGAATACAACTAAACGACCGATTTACCATATACACACTACAGTTGGCTGACGACCAAGTAATTGTAGATAATGATAAGTAAGACATGGAGTATATAATGAGAAAGTTAACGGAAGAATACCAAAAGTGGGAATTAACAGTGAACGTGGACAAGACTTATGTATTGAAAACGAATCAAGTGAGTCCGAACTAGACAATGTGGACAAACAATATCTCCATGCAATGAGTATGTATACTTGAGTGTCACATTTGATAAGACAGGAACAGACTGTAAAGAACTGGAAAAAAGAATAGTAAAAGTAAAAAAGGTTATTGGATGTCTTAACAGTATTTTATGGAACAATGGTGAAAATCACGCTCTATGGAATAGATTTGTCGCGTAACAGAAAAATACAAAGCAAAAATGGAAAGTGTCGAAATGGATGCAATAAAAAGATCAATGAGAACATCTAGAACAGATCATAATAATATAAGAAATGAAATCGTAAACGAAAGAATGGGAATCGAGAAGAAGCATAACGGATGACATCACTAAAAGACAACTGATATGGTACGACCATGTACAACTGATGAACGACCAAAGCAGGTCCTAGAATGGCAACCAATAGGGCGCAGAAAAAAAAAGGCGTCCTAAACTAGAATAGGAACAGTCAATCCAACGATCAATGAGTAAAAAAAACCTGACAGAAGATGATTGTCAGGATCAAAGGAGGTGGAAAATACGCGACGGACAACGTAGAAAAACGTTCTAAACCGACATAGTAATAAAAACATTAGTTTTTGAGAAAATTCCAAAAACTCATTTCTATTCTTTACCTCATATCTAGCGATTGAAGCTTAAAAAGGAGGATTTTTAGGGACAATGAATATCTTGGACTCTAAGGAAAACTAGACAGTGATTCAGCCAGCATTGATTTTTTGAGGTTTTCTTGACTGGGCTAGTAGGTCTGTATGTAAAAATAACTCATGATTAATAAAACCATTTTTTCGAGAAAAGACATAAATTTGTAATTAAATTGGTAACTAAAGTTTAAGTAGTGTTTGTTAAAAATAAAGCCAGTTGGTAATGGCCTGCCTGCAAATTGTATCAATTCACTTCTAAAGGTCAAATAATTCGTCCATTCATTTTATTTTATCATGTTTGTATATTCGCATAATTATGTACGTATGTAAGGATTAAACAAATAGGCCTGCACTGCTAACTTTAATCTAAAGTTAGCAGATTACCGCCGTAAAATTTATTAAATTGCGGTATAAAGCAGTTTTCCTGAAAATATGCGTGCAGGTGTATATATTTGTTAGCAGTGTTTTTTAACAATAATTTTACTTTAATTTTAATTTATGTAAACCAAACAGACTTTTTTAATGGTGAATAGTGTAAATTATTTTATTTTTATTTTAAACATTTGTTATTTTGTTATCAAAAAACTATTAAAAAGCATTTTTGAGCTGGCGCGCTTGTTTTGAGAGCTTTTCAGATACGATTTTATAAAAAAAATAATTCTGGCAGGCAATTTGATCATCAACAAAACGACAAACTCGGTATATTTTTATATGATAAAATAATTTTGCGACTCTGACATTTTTGTCAATTCTGTGACCTAAATTATTTTATATAGCCATTGTGAATCTAAAATATCGCCATAGTTTTCATAGGATAGAGGATAGGATAGAGGACGTTTCTGAGTTGCTTTTAGAACCTGGCATGATAGCTTTGGGCTCTAAAAGGTTCTATACTGGTGGAACCGCTAGAGGGCGAAGCTGGAGTTTATTTCTTATGGTTTTATAGTGAGTTTACTTCATAGGTTGCCAATTGGGGAGTCCCATTTTGGAGGTCTAAGGAGTATATAAGGGTAATGGGAACGTGCTAGCGACCCAACATTGAAACTAATGGTTTTAAGGAAAGGCGCTGGCAACCTTTTAGCTTCTGCTATAAAGAAATGTTACTTGGGAATGGACACCTATTAAGTGTTGACAGTTAACTGTTTCGTCCATAATAGACTATTCAGAACACTGTTTTTCATTTTATCTGCCTGTCTTTTGTTTTTTACTCTGGTAGTTTCTTTTGGATTTGGTAGATGTCACCACTTGTGTGAAAAGCATACGGTATCGCAGGCATTATTTTTCGCTTACCACTGTCTACCCTATTTTTCCTTCCCTTTCCAAAAGTTTTGATGCTGTTATAATTTTTTTCTCAATTTTTTGCATTTTTAAAAGATGTCTGCACTGGCTCATAAAAGACGAAGCTAGGTTTGTCGAATTTTCCTATCATTTTAAGAAACTATGCAAAATGCAAACAAACAAAAAAAAATGGCTGTTTCTTGAAAGCAAACACACAGGGCAAGCTATGATTGCTTCATTTTTAGCTCACACATATACTATACTATAGTAGTGTGATTAGTTCACACATATACTATACTATAGTAGTGTGAGCTATGGTGATCCTAATTTTTTCGAGAAAAAAAAAGTTGCTCCGATTTCAAAAAATTTTATATATCTTTTTTGTCCCGCCGTCTGTCTGTCTGTATGTCTGTCTGTAACGACCAACGCTCATAACTTAAAAACCGCTTGCCCGATTTCAATGAAATTTGGTACCTAGGCTGGGTCTTGCGTCGAGATGGTCCCATTTAAAAACGAACAAATCCACGAACACAAGCCAAATAAAAGGGTGGGGGTAGATTTCAAAAATTTGAGTTTATGAGAAAATATGGCGTGTGTGATATCAAACGAAAGGTAATTGAGTCTGGAGTTAAATAAAATACATTTTAGTTTTCTTTTTAAAGAGTGGGGGTAATTTTAAAAATTAGAGTTTACGTGAAAATATGGCGTGTGTTATATCAAACGAAAGCTAATTGAGTCCGGAGTTAAACAAAATACATTTTAGTTTTTGTTTTTTTTTTAGGGTGGGGATAGATTTCAAAAATTTGAGTTTAAGTCAAAACTTGGCTTGTGTGTTATCAAACGAAAAGTAATTTAGTCTGGAGTTGAATGAAATATATTTGAGTTTTTAGTTATGTTAGCTCACACGTACACTATAACTATAGTACCTAGTGTGAGCTTAGGTATGGGCACATTGGCAGAGTATTTCATTTCTTTTAACCAGTATTTTCGGCAGCATAATTTCGTAACCATAATTATCTTATCCAGAGCAAGAATATATCGCAGATAAATTTATTCATAAACATAATATTTTAAGATCATCCTTTCTTGTTGCATAATAAAAATAAATTTTTGTAAACATGTTTACAGACATTTATAATAGGCGCATGTGGAAATGTACGTGTTTTTTTTAAATGAACGCACACGCACCTCAACACGCACGCATTTATGTGGTTATTTATTGTAATTTTAATATGTTCAGAAAATTACAACAATTAAGTATAACAATCATTATTAACAATAAATAAATTGAAAATAAAATAGAATAGTTTAGCAAAAGGCAAAAAACTTGTTTTGTTGAGAACAATTTTAAAGAAGTGTTTATTAAAGGGTGCTAGTTCATATCATAATTTTTAATACAATTTTTGGACAGTTATTAGGGACCTTTTCCATGTCCCATTTTCCACATTAGCCTTTATTTGAGGCATGCGCATCTACCTGGTTTGAACTTTATCCTTTACCAAAGGATAATCTTTGACCTTGCTTTTGGCCGAAAAACGTAGAATTGAGTTCTTTTTTTTGGTTAGAGACGGTGTTACTGCGCATATATAGTTTATTCCATAATTTTTGGTATAACTTTTTGATAGTAATCAGCTGTTACCATAACAAATAACATAGACCAGCGAAAAAAAATCGTAAGAAGTTATCCCAAAAATAATGGTATGGACCTTAACTATATTTAAAATATTTTTGCTACCAGACAATTATTTCAAAAGTCAATGCGGGGTAATCATCAGATTTAATTTTATGCCAAATATTAAAACTTATTTTTTATAAAAACTGGTAGAAATGTGTTGTTTGGCAATAGTGTTCTCCAACTAACCAAAAGTCATCAATATTCTGTAGTGTGTAAAAAAAAGAAGAAATACACAGTTTACAGACCTAATTATTTTCGGAACTTTTTAATTAATTTTGCCTACAGTAGACAACAGGTTTTTGACAGATCAATAAAGGATAAAAAAAAAACACAAATAAAAATTGTAAAAATGATAAAGTTTGCTAATGGAGTGCGTGCAAAAGGACCATTTTAAAACAGGGCTATCAAAACGGACGGGCCACGATCCTCCACTTTGTTTTTTTTTTTTGATGGTCATGTCACGACACAGCTGATTGTCTTTAAAATATTGAAGTTGGAATAACGGTTCATGAATATTTGATTTTTTTTTTTAAATTAAGCCGGTTTTAAGATTGTTTTTACTATATTCTTGCAGAAAAATTTTCTTTAAATGTATGGTAATCCTTAATTTTTAATTACAAAAATTAAATTTAAAGCCGAAGCGAATGTGACAAACACAGATGACAAAGTCAAATACATGTCAATCAATGGCATGCATTACATGGCGGGTAATTTGAATTCAAAATAAGGAATGCTAAATCTTGAAGATTTTAACCTTTTAATCATCTTGCATCCTTAAAAAAGTTTGGTGGAGTATCGGGATGGTGTCTGAGAATAGTTCACCGAAATTTCGCGGAAATCTGTAGTGCCATTTTCAAAATATCATAAAAAACGTCTGACCTCCCATAAGACCCAATGTAAAAGTCAGTCCCCCGAGAACAGCTGATTTTTTCAGGATCGTGGCCTCTATTTTTTGTTGCCTTGATCAAGGCCAACACAAAAATAGAGGCCACGACCCTGAAAAAATCAGCTGTTCTCCGGGGGCTGAATTTTACATTGGGTCCTATGGGAGGTCAGACGTTTTTTTATATTTTCAAAATGGAAATACAGACTTCCGCAAAATTTCAGTGAAATATTCTTAGAAACCATCCCGATATTCCACCAAAGTTTTGTAAAATTACCCGCCATGTACCACATGCCAACTGTTATATTTGACATGTATTTGACTTTGTCATCTGTGATTGTCACATTCGCTTCTGCTTTAAACTTAAATCGTTTTCAAGCGAATAACTAGTAATTACTAGTATTTACCACTGCCGTTCAAGCGGCCTTGGTAAATACCACTCCTTGAAGAGTGACGTCATAAATGAGCCCTTTTGAGGAAGGTTATTGCGTTTTCTAACCTCACAATCATTTGTTTTGTTTCTTTTTTGGAAAAATGTTCTGTGAATTTTTGAAATGAGTGAAATTTATCATGTGTGCCTCAATTATGAAGAAAATTGTACAAAGTGATGGCCTCCTCTATATTGTCTTGCCAAAATTTTATTTTCATCAACCCTTGGCTTACTCGAATTTACCCAATGTGGACTGATACACGAAATATCATAAAAAAAACCGTATCATTGTAGTCCTCTAACCACAGTTTATCATACTTATTTTTTTTCCAAATTATGCCCTTTTCGAATCAAATACGCCAGTATTTCAGAGTCGGTCGAGAAGAACTTAAGTTCAATAATGGCAAGAAGATTATTATTCATCTAAACTAAAACCAACTAAACTTCTTTAAAAAATCGCAAAAAGCAACAACAAACAATAACCGGTTATAAAAAAAGCTATTCAAGCGGCGTTTCTGTGGTAATAGGCTAAGGGCCTTAACAGCTGATTTTTAATGTCAACCAAGGGATAACCAGAGGTAATTACTAGTTATTCGCTTGAAAACGGCTTTAATTTTTGTGTAAGCTAATGAAGCGGCTCTTAAAAATTAAGGGTTACTATAGATTTTAAAAAAATTGTTCTGAAATAATATAATAAAAACAATCTCAAAACCGACTTTATTAAAAAAAAAATCAAATATTCATGAACCGTCATTCCAACTTCAATATTTTAAAGACAATCAGCTGTGTCGTAACGTGACCATCAAAAAAAAATCAGCCCCGGATGTGACGTCAACAAACTGGAGGATTGTGGCCCGTCCGTTTTGATAGCCCTGCCTTGATTAAAACTACCAGCATAGGCCAGCGAAAAAAACTGTCTCAAAAATTATGATATCAACTATAAGTGCTAAAACCTGGGTATTAAATTGTGGGTAAAGGTTTAACTAATTTTTTACCCTGAATGCAACTTATTGCATGATTAGCACCAAATTACATTATATTGTGATAATTACATATGAATTGTTTAAAAATAGTTTCTATTTGGTTCAATAGAGATAATTTTAGATAATTTATGTATATTATTATTATTAATTTGCTTGAAAAACATTTGACTATTTAATGATTTCTACACTTTAAACCAGTCATTGGACGTAAAATTCAGTACTGTTTTTCAGGGAATCCACTGTCGGTTAGTACTAAAATCTACATGAAATTCGGTTTAAAAATACATACCTATAATTCTTTAATTTTATATCGTTTTCTATTACTAGCTGCGTTCGATATTTGCATCTCAGACGTGACGGATTTTTGGTCACGTGATTACAGATTAGTCTGAGCAAATTGGAATTAACGAACGATCCAGATCAAATCGATCAAATTTTTATAAATGGTTATAACCTTAAATATAACCAAAAATATTATGTACATATTGCTCTCAACTCACGCTATAATTTTGACAAAATTTTCCTGTGATGTCGGAAATTTATATAATTTGTTGTCTTCAACATCAAATAATTCGATTTTAATCTTTTTACATAAAAAAATTATTTTTGTAAACAAAACCAAGGCCAACACAAAAATAGAGGCCACGACCCTGAAAAAATCAGCTGTTCTCCCGGGGCTGATTTTTACATTGGGTCTTATGGGAGGTCAGACGTTTTTTTAGGATATTTTCAAAATGGCACTACAGATTTCCGCGAAATTTCAGTAAAATATTCTTAGACACCATCCCGATATTCTACCAAACTTTTGTAAGGATGCAAGATGATTAAAAGGTTAAAATCTTCAAGATTTAGCATTTTTTATTTTGAATTCAAATTACCCGCCATATACCGCATGCCAACTGTTATATTTGACAGGTATTTGACTTTGTCATCTGTGTTTGTCACATTCGCTTCTGTTTTAAATTTAATTTTTGTGTGAGCTAATGAAGCGGCTTTGAAAAATTAAGGATTACTATACATTTAAAAAAAATTGTTCTGCAAGAATATAGTAAAAACAATCTCAAAACCGGCTTTATATAACAAAAAATTAAATATTCATGAACCGTCATTCTAACTTCATAATTTTAAAGACAATCAGCTGTGTCATGATGAGACCATCAAAAAAAAATCAGCCCCGGATGTGACGTCAACAAAGTGGAGGATCGTGGCCCGTCCGTTTTGATAGCCCTGACAAAACAAATACACAACATACGTCACAATCTCAGATTAATCTGTTTCGTCGATCAAAATGTACGGAGCAATCAGATTTACGTCGGACTAGTCTGAGCAGAATTACCGAACGATTCAGATCTACCTCCCCTAGATCTAGATGGAATTAACGAACGATTTCGATCAAAAAGATTAATCCGACGTAAATACCGAACGCAGCTACTAATGAAAAATAATTGCTCCCGAGTGAGCCGAGATCAACCTCAAACAGTCTGTTGGATTTAAAGCGGAGCGTCGCACGGTGGTCAGTTTCTCGGTTTTGAACGATCGAAATTATTTTATGGTTGTAATTTTAACAAATAGATGCTGAAAGTTAGGAAATGTCAACTAGCGTTTAAAAAATGTGATTTTAATATACTGTGCATTCTGGAGATGAGTCGCATCCAAAAATAATGTTGCATATCGTTTTTTTCCTCTTAAGCAAAAAACTTGAAAAATTGATACTTTGAGAGTGTGTACGTAACTAGCTTATAGCTTTTTTTATTTAACATAGCTTTTTTATAAAAATTTAACTAAATTTATTAATCTTGCTATACTATATATCAATTTTTTACCGTGCACTGATATTCTTTATCGTAATCTTTATATTCACTATTTTCACATACATAGTCTAAAACGAATTGATTTTTATCCTGTGAAATCGGTGTTTTGTGCCAGATTTTAAATAAATTACGTCGGCCAGTCCCATGCGCCAACGCTGAAACAATAAACCATAGCTAATACAGCGGCAAGAAGCGCCAGCTGAATGTAGCACCTATACAACCCTTGATACATGATTGAAATAATAAAGTCACAAACGCAATTGATACGTAACGATCCAGACTTTCGCAGTCCAATATATATAATACATATTTGAAAAATTTGAATAAATCAATACACAAATTTTATCAAATTTTTTTAATAAGCAAATTCAAACTTTGCAAATGGTTTAATAGTAAAGATTAAAGATACTAACCCATATTTTAAATATACGTGAAGAAATCACCATTTAATCTCCGGTTTACCAACTTGAAGCACTTTTAAAAATCGCTTTTCCTCGCGAAAAGTGCGGATCATTATGCAGGCTATCAAACGGCCTATGACTTGCCGTCGTAACAAGTGACAACGAGTTAGTTGATCGCTTTTCTGCATTGGGGTCTACTAATAAGGTAATTGGGCACTTTTTTAAAGACTTATATTAGTGTTTATGATAGAAAATAGTTCGATATTGAGGTTTCGATCGTCTAAATTAGACAAGCTGACCTCCGTGCGTCGTTGCTCCCAAAAACATTCAACTAAAGGTAGACCCCGTATAGAAATCCTAAACTTCATCAGACACAAAAAGTATTATACTGGGGATTTCTTTCAAATTCGCAACAATGTTGCCAGTACTTTTATAACTTGTAATTTTGATGTAGGTACATAAGTAAAATGGTAACTAATAAAAATCAAAAAAATATTTTGTTTTTGAATTCGGCTTACGTTTTGGATTGCTATACATGTATGTGTAATAGAATATGTTTACCATCCTATGTGAGAAAAGGATTGTTTTCATTGATTTTTTTTTTGAGATCTTATCATTAATAACGTTTTTCTATACAATTTAATTCTAGGTTGTAAGTATAACCTCTAGATATGTATGTATGCATGTCTGTCTGTGTATCTATATGCATATATGTATACAAATGTTTGAAAAAAAGTTTTTTTTTTAAGTTAGAATATGTTATCCAATAATCAATCGGTAAATTTTTGTTTACATAGGTACCTAAACTTAACAAAAATCATAAAACATTTGCTTTTAAGTCCCTGTTGTTATAGATCTATGTGGCGGTTTAAATCCTTATCTATTTTGAATTAAAAGGAAAGTATAAATTAGAAATAATCAGCTAAAGTTGGTTTTTTTCGAAGATTGTTGATTGTCGATTTTTATAGAACGTACAACGATTAGCACAAAATTGCAATTTTTGTGCAGTCAACCAACTTGAGCTTGTTTTTTGCAGGAACACAAAATAACTAGCGGCGATATCGTGTAATGCAAACCATTTTTTTAAACTGCACATGCGCACCTCTCTTTTTCTGATCACATAAAATTATCTTCCTCTTACTAACTTCACACATGCTCGACCACAGCTGAGAGGGAGATATTTTATGTGAGAAGAAAAAGTACGGTAGCGAATGTGCAGTTTAAAATATTGATTTGGTTTTCGGTTTTCTGAAAAAAACGGGACTCCATTTAAGTGTGAAAAACGTTCAACTGAAAGTAAGTTTAATTAAATTTCTGTGGTGTAAGGTTAGAGTTCATAAATAGTTTATTAGTTTTGTCTTCCTAGGTGGTATTTAAAAAGTTATTAAAACCAGATGACTAAACTGCACTTTTAACTACAGTCGAACCTCTCTAATTCGAACCTCTATAACTCGAACCTCTCTATAACTCGAACCTTTTAAATGGTCCCTGCACATTTTTATATGTATTTCAACCTCTTTAATTCGAATTTCTATAACTCGAACTCTCCATAACTCGAACTGTTTTGGTGGTCCCTTTAAGTTCGAGTTATAAAGGTTCGACTGTATTAATTATTGTTCTCACTACAAATGTTTTCGGTATAAAAATAACTCTTGCTTTTAGTCCAAATAAATTTAAGTTAAATGTTTTGATCACGAAAGTTAAAAAAATCTTTTCTTTATATATAATATATATATATATATATATATATATATATATATATATATATATATATATAAATTAGTCTACAACCCTCTCCTGGGCAACTCCGGAAAACTCAAAAAGTGTTTTGATTTGAAAATGGAACGTCGCAGAGAAAACCTTTGTTGACAAAAAAAATTGTGTGTGCTCAAGACCACATGGCAGAAGTGTAAACTTTAACAAGGCGAAATTAATAATACTGGCCTTCATCTGCATCATCATATTGCTCGCTGAATGTTCCTCTCACAGTTAGTCGACTCGATCCGACTTCACCCGAATGAGCGTTACATAGCCGAGTCTGACGGCTCAGTTCAATTCAGTACCCACAAAAACTACTAAACGCGCCCAAAGAAGTTTACACTTCAAAAATTCCTTTACAATTTTTCTTAAAGGTTATAGCTCTAGACTTACATGTATAGAAGATAGAGAGCACCAAAATTGACAAAAATCAGTTTTTTGCATTTTACACAAAAACGGTAAGTCGTAGAGAAGAATTTTATTTAAGAGAAATATTACCCATACGAGTCTTCACAATCAATCTCCATAGTCTATAGGTCTACAACGACATGTTTAGAAGGTAGATGGCAGCTAAGTTGTCAAAAATTGTGTTTTTTTTAGTCGTAGAAAGAAACTTTATAAACATAAAATGTTAAAGGACACAATTTTCTACATTCTTTCCTTTTGGGCCACAGGTTTACAACTACGTGTAGAACATATAGGGCGCCAAATTTGCAAAAATTATTATTTTATTTTATGTAAAAACGGTAGGTCCTAGAAAAACACATTATAGACAAGAAATCTCCAGGACGCCATTCTCTACAATTCACCTATGTGAGTCACAGCTCTATGACTTATGGTTTTTGCGTAAAACGAAAAAAAGTATATAATCGGCATTTTCGGCACCCTCTGCCTTCAACACATATGGTTGTAGAGCTGTAAATTGTCATTGTCGCATTGTGAAGAATTGTGTCTTGATCATTTTATGTCAATAAAGTTTTTATGACTTACCGTTTTTGCATAAATTGCAAAAAACATAATTTTTTCAAATTTTCTTCTAAACGTGTGGTTGTAGACCTATAGACTATGGAGACCGATTGTAGGGAATTCTATGGGTAATATTTCTCATACATTAAATTTTGCCCTACGACGCGTAAAATGCAAAAAACTGATTTTTGTTCGCTATTTTTCAGAAAAAAAATTAATAGCGGCAACCATGTAGACCAAACGTCACCCTTGCATCATTTATTGTTGCCTTTGAGAGGTTATCCGAAAAACGTTCGTTTTCGTTGTTTTTTTTGCAATATTGATCACAAAATTAAGATTTTTTTTATTAAATAACTTTAAAAATGCCTAAGAAGTGTGACAAAAGTGAAGAGAAGTGGCTGGATTTATCATTTCACCGGTAAGTTTGAATCTCTTCCAGAAACCGTCATATTGTTTACGATTTGGTAAGACAGTGGTGTGGTTTATAACTTTTTTTACAAAATATTAGTGATTTATTTTACAACGAAGTTTTAAGAAACATTATTTATTGTTGCAAATTCCCTTATTTTCCCCCCTCTAGTGTTTGGGTTTTTTTGGAAAAGTTTTTGAATTTATTCTGGCAATAATATATAAAAAAATATATTTCTTATGTAAACAACCATTTTCACTCTGTAATGTTATGTTATGTCATGCTACTGTACAGTTATTAAACATTTTAAAAATATTCAAATTTATGAGTTTACTAGATTCCCCACTGATCCAAACAAGAGAGAGCTTTGGAGGGAGATTATTGGTCTTAATAAGGAGAAAATTCTGTCAAAATGGGCATTCTTTGTTCTGACCACGTTGATCCTCAGTATGTTCGTTTAGCACCTAGTAGGCACTATCTTGTACGAAATGCCTTGCCCAAGGTCAGGTGTTAAAGACTAGTTCAAATTAAGAAAACTACTTACTACTAGTGGTTGGTAGTTAAATATTCAACTATCTCTTTTTATTATAAAGTATACATAATATATTATCACTGGTTGTTTATGATGTTCGATCATCATATAATGATGTAAAAAAGTAGTTAGAATTAACAAATATAACTATAAGAAGAAAAAAGGTAGTACCTACTTTTACACAGAAAAAAAAGTGTTTTAACTTCCTTTTCACTTACTTACTGCATAGTCCCTGGTGATTAATTAAAAGAGAGCCTTGAGTCAAATGGATTAAAATATTGTTCTTAATTCTTATATTTGCCAAATTTAATAATGTTTGTATATATAGGGTGTCCCATAACTTAGGGGCCATAGGCCAACAAGTGATAGAGGAGGTCATGTCTGATCAAAAACTTGTTGTTGGCAATTTTTTTAACTTTTGTGATAATAACTTTAAAAAAACGCAGTAAAAATATGAAATTGGGTAGTCTTGTATTAGAACAAAAGCAGTAAATTGAAATTAATTTTAAAAAATTAATTTGAAAAAAGTCAGTCAATTTTTTTAGAAAATACTATTTTTTTGGTATGAACTTTTATGAATGCCATATTAAATGCAATGTTTTTTAAATATTTTTTGTTAATAAAAACAAGTCTCTAGCGAGACATAATAATAAAATATTATTGATATTTTTTAAAAGAGAAAGCAAAAATTAATTTTAAAAAAAATATTATTTTTTATACATTTTCGAGGTTATTTTGACAGCCCATACCTCCTCCACTTGTAATATTATCAAAAAAGGAGTACCACATTTTTTAATCACAATTAGCTGAGTATTCAGCTGGCTGTCACAGATTTTTTTTGTATAACCGGTTTTCACCCACTCCTCTTTAAAAATCCTATATCTTAAAAACAGATGAATGTTGACCCCATGTTATATAAACTTTTTTCTTGGAAATAACCTCCTCTATCACCTGCTGCACTACGACGCCTAAGTTATGGGACACCCTGTATAATAATCACTTAATTATAAATAATATTTTTTCATTTCTATTTTATTTGGTAAATAAAAATTAAATAGATTTTTTTATGGAAATCAAAAGTATTTTGTTGATAAAACTGAATAAGTCATATTTTTTAACATTTGCAAATGTAAAAAAACACAGACTCATACCAAATATTTTCTAAAAAAACTAATTGCTAGAGTTTAATAAACTAATGAATGGATTTTGGTAAAATAAACCAATGAGTGCTTTTTATTTCGAGGCAAGAGTTTTGCTGATAAAATATAACAAAAAATCTATATTATAAATTTAGGCTGTCCCATTTTTATCATTTGGGTGGTTTCGGGAACTTCTAGAGAAGATTGAAGAAAAAACGACTACACCTTAGTGTGCTTTAATTTGAAGAGAATAATGATGGTAAATATCGCATATCAATATTATAAACATAGAAACCGAAAACACCCAAAAGTGTCGAAAATGCACCCTGTACACTAGGGGATCAAATAGACTCTTTAAATCCTGATGCAAAAATTTTGATAAATATCTCAAGGTCTGAGTATATAATTCGGAGTTTTTGACTTTTTTTAACAGAACAAATCTACTTACTGTAAAAAATTTACTAAGAGCAATGTATTACCAAGGTGAAAGAGTAAAAAGCTAAAAAAACACCTTTGACAATTTGAAATAAAAAGAAACACTTTTACCTGTGTTTTAAATTTTAGGGATTAAAGTAACACTTTTCTATATCCAGAAAAAAATAATATAAAGTAGATTTCTTATCTTTAGGGAAAAATAATAAAAATCAAAACTACGGATATTACCAGCTGTAAATAAGTTATTGATTTCTAATATTATAAATCGATAAAAAAATTAATTCTGTAAAAATAGAATGGCTGTCAAAGCTGTACCGGTAATATTTTACACTTATTTAAATTTTATAATTTTGGGTGCAAAAATTTTATAGGAAAATGTCTATAATATATTTATTTTATTTTCAACAAAATCTGCACGCCCATGGTTTTTCATCGATTTCTCTTTTATACCTCTTACAGTGTTGCCTGCGAGGATTCGGCGAAATTTTCTGAGATTTCATGCATGATGAATGAATTTGCGTATTAAATAATGGGGATGCGTCTTCTAGGGTTCCTTGAATTTCTAATTAAATTTTTATTTTATCAGTCCATGTTAAATTTGAAAGTTTGAAGGCAAATATCTCAAAAACTAATCGATGGATTTTCGAAATTTTTACACGGTTGTAAAGATATGCAAGAGAGCTTCAAAATAAGGTATCACTAGACCCACTTTCCCTATTCAAAATATAGGGGTAAAGTATACCCCTCGAAGGGGGTTCGTGCTACAAAAATTTCAAGATAGCCAAAAAGTGTCCCCCTCAAAAACTAAATCGACGTGTCCGAGGAATTTTTCGAAAAAATATTCCAAATACCCAAAAACGCCTCTGTTTCGTTTTCGTTGGGACACACTGTATAGACCCCCATGGTAGGCAATTTTCTTTTCTCATGGAGGATTTAATTTTGCCTGATGCTCTTTGTCGAACACAGGGGTCTTTATCGTGCTAGCGCCATCTACGCTCTTAACACGGGACCACCGGCTCAACGTGACTGCCGAACCACGGTCTTGTATTCATCATCAACTTTGCCTACTTCGTTGATGCCCAAACTTCGCCCAAGACAGGCTTTACCCCTACTTCCGGTAAATCTGTATTCACAAACGGAGAGTAGGTTCGAGCTTGTAGTGGCAGGCATGGGATTCGAACCACACACCCTCTGATTGGCAATCGGACACTTCGTCCACTGAATCAATCAGGGCCACTAAAACACATCTTTATTTTTATATAAATTTTGTATTTGTCCCTTGCAATCTTGTACTTGCCAAAAAATGTAATGAATTTTTTTCTTTTTTATCGGCGAAGAATTTAGGAAAAGATCATCACAAACAAAATGGCCGACTGACTGATGTCACTGCTAAAAATGCTTACCTATAATAACAAGGTCTATATCGCTGGTAGGCAGATAAAGTCCCGTCCTATACGAACCAAATACTTCAACCTGCGCTTCGGGCCACCGGGTCAGGATGATCTTCTCAATTCGGGCCACCACTTCGGCCCTCACCTTGTGTTCACCCTCTGTCGGACTCATGTACCGGAAAAAGTGATCAATTTCTTCATGCAATCTGAAAAAAATATAAGAATTTAGTATCGATTTCTGTTTGATTTTTAAAATACACGGGTATTAAAATTTACGTTTGTCAGTATTTATTTGGTTTAAAATTCCCCTGACTGACGGTGCGTAAAAACGCTTATCAGCGTTGATCTGACCTAAAACTCAAACATTACGGAAGGATTCTCTTCTTTTCATTCGATCTTTTCACTCTGTTGCTCGCCTGCTCTTGTTCAAGAATTTCTAGTATTTTGGTAGATGGCGCTTCTTGCGGAATGGAATCTTTCGTTTGCTTACTATAAACGTAGGCTGATAGACAAAACGATCTAATTAACTTCGCAAGGGTGTCACATTGACCAATCAGTAGGGTCAAGTGGGGTAAGTGGGTACTAAAAATGTTAAAGGATGACTTTAAGATCATGTAACTTTTACAAAAAAAAAAAGATACAGACTTCATTCTTAGACAGGAAATACTTGGTTATGTTGTTATTATATCCTGGTATTGTAGCTTTTATCAATTAAATATTAAAAAAGAAAAAAAATAAAAATTAAATGCGGTTTCTCCAACCCACTTGCCCCGGCTATTGGGGCAAGTGGGTTTCCTCTTGGTAAACCGCATATACACAGCATTGCATTTTTCTGGGGCAAGTGAGTTTGTAATATGCGGTTTAAGCTACAACATAGTTTTAGCAGATCTAAAAAATTCCCAAAAATACGGAGGTTATGACCTGTTTAAAAAATTATGAATTTTACAAAGAAAAATCAATGGAGTTGAAAAGAAGTTGTTTATTATTACACATTAAAAATACTCTACCAATCTATGGGCACCTAAGCTCACACTAAGTACTGTAGTTATAGTGTACGTGTGAGCTAATATAGCTAAAAACTGAAATATATTTTATTCAACTCCAGACTCAATTACCTTTCGTTTGATACCACACAAGCCATGTTTTGCCTTAAACTCTAATTTTTAAAATATACCCCCATCCTTTTTTTAAAAACTAAAATGTATTTTGTTTAACTCCAGACTCAATTACCTTTCGTTTGATACCACACAAGCCATGTTTTGCCTTAAACTCTAATTTTTAAAATATACCCCCATCCTTTTTTTAAAAACTAAAATGTATTTTGTTTAACTCCAGACTCATTTACCTTTTGTTTGATATCATACACGCCATATTTTCACTTAAACTCTAATTTTTGACATCTACCCCCACCCTTTTTTTTAAATAACTTAAAATTTATTTTGTTTAACTCCAGACTTAATTACCTTTCGTTTGATATCACACACGCTATATTTTCACATAAACTCTCATTTTTGAAATCTACCCCCTTCCTTTTATGTGACTTGCGTTCGGTGGATTTCGCTCATTTTCTAATGGGACCACCACGGCCCAAGACTCAGCCTAGGTACCAAATTTCATTTAAATCGGACAAGCGGTTTTTGAGTTATGCGGGTTGGTCGTTACAGACAGACATATAGACAGACAGACAGGCAGATAGATAGACAGACAGCAAGACAAAAAAGTTTCAAAATCATCTGAAACGCAAAGATATATAAAAAATTTTGAAATCGGAGCAACTTTTTTTTTCTCGAAAAAATTAGGATCACCATAGCTCACACTACTATAGTATAGTAGTAGTGTGAGCTAATTAAATCAGAAAACTTAAATACAACTTCTTTGACCAAAACACTAGATTTAATTTAGTCCAAAGGATAACTGCATCGGTAACAAAAAAAAGTGTTATTTAGGCAAGCTTGGACTATGTCCCACTTGTCCCTGAGGGATAGTACCCACTTGCCCCACTGACCAAAAAAGTGGGGTAAGTGGGTACTATGACTCCAAAATTGGCATCCTGCAATCTCAAAATCTAAAAAAATCACAAATGGTACCATGACTTATTATAGTTATGGGAATGTAATTACCGACACGCTAAAATTTAGAATAACGAAGATATGTATTTTTTAAAATTTTAGACCAAACTTCATATGTGAGATAAAATGAAGGGTGTTTTAAAATTAACGAATACACCTGTAAAAGAAAATTCAACTAATAAATAAAATATTCCGTGGCTCACAGAAGGTGTGAAAAACATTTTGTAAAGTTTCACATATCAAAAGTTACATTTTAAAATTTACAAACAAAAAAATACTCACTTGACCCTATCCCATAAGGACGAAACAAATAACTGTCAACACTTATTATGTGGTTATTAGATCTTGGACCCCGTGAGGATAAGCTTTCGAGCTACCCACGAAAAAATACGAGAGAAACAAAAACTAATTTTTACCCGATTAACCCTGAAAACTTGTTTGATCTGTTATTTAGCAAAACGTGGCAGCACTGCTTTTTAAAATTCCACAGGCGGTGATGAGGAAGTTCCTTCGCACTTTTAGACAGACAATGTTGCGAGGTGTGCGTGTTATAGGCAGATGATGGTGAATGGATTATAAGATTATAGAACAGTTAGAGGATGGATATTACAACCAACCAAAATAAAAAGAGTGGGTACACCACGCATTTGACAATACCATTGAAAAAGCAGAAAACTTGGCTGGAATAGAAGGGCACTGGTAGGCAACCCGGTAGGCAGCCTAACCAAATTATTTATGTTGTTTTTGTTGACAAAAAAAATTATCGGACTTTCCGTACTCTAACAGAAAAGGTAGTGTTTTAAGACCCTGAACAGTTTTTAACAATTAGATTTTATCCCAAATTGAAATAAAAAAACTGGCAAAAACATAAATAAACAAAGCACTTGACATTTCTTAATAAGAGAACGAAATGTCAAACTAAAATCACAGCCGGGCCGCGGCCATTTTGGATTTGCCAACTTTGATAAAATCCAGTCCATTTATGTTCAGTAATCCGTAATTATAACAAAACATGCACTCGACTGACGTCTAGTTCACCTGTCAAAGGAATACCAGCCTTTAGTTGGATATATTCCAAACAAGCTAAACATTTTAGTTAGTTTTGATATAGCAAATACTCACATTTTTTTACGAAAATGATATTCAAATTTGCTGTAATATAGGTGAGTCAGTTATTAAAAAAAAAACAAGACGCAGCTAGGTTTTTTTTTTAAATCGTTTAAAAAAAATCTTGGAAATGTGTTTACTTACGTTATAATCCACGGACAAATAATTTCATAAAATGAAGTCATGATGAATGATGAAATGAACCAAACAACTTTATTTTGACAAACAATTCTAACCCCAAATAAATTTTTGATGCTTTAAAAAATCACTACCTTCGACATAAAAGCCATTCAAATTAAAAAAAATAATATGTCCCTTGAGCTTTCTATATTGACCGATGATGGTAAAAGCGAGGGGGATTTCACACTTCATGTCACATTTTATGGCATTATTTGAAATTTTTTGGCATTATTAGAATTTTTTTGGCATTATTTGGAATGTTTTGGCATTATTTGAAATTTTTTGGCATTATTTAGAATTTTTTGACAGACACACAGACAAAAGGCGTGAAAAAAACGTTTTGAAAATCATCTGAAACGCAACGAGGTATAAAACAAAATTGAAAATGCATAATTTTTTTTCTTATTTTGACACGATCCCCATCCTTAGAAATAGGTATTAATTGTATTTACAGGACTCTGTCTTTTATAATTTGCATATAGAAACATAGAGGGCGAAACGTTATTGCGATACATATAGTTTTATAGCTACAGTGAATTTTTTAAGTTAACAAATAAGTCAAAAAATGGTATTAAATCGAGAACATTTTTGTGCTATAATTTTATAAAACTTTCGAAAGAAATTATCTCAACAAGAATGCCTTGCCGAGTTGCTTTTTGTTTTCGGTAATGAAGCACCACATCAGTCCACAGTTTTTCGTTGGTGTGGAGAATTCAAGCGTGGACGGATTAGCCTTAGCGATGATCCAAGGCCGGGTGCACCAAAAACGGCTGTCACCCAGGAAAACATCGATGCACTGCGCATGCTCATCAAGGAAGATCGACATGTGACATATCGCGAGATTGAGGCTTCATTGGGGATTTCAAAGACCTCAATTTAAAAAAAATTGCATGAAGAATTAGGGTTAAGAAAATTAGTCTCCCGCTGAGTACCGCATTGGTGTCAGAAAACTCTAGACCGCTTTGAGGCAGGAAACTCATAAAACGTGTACAGCGTGTCCCATTTTCGATGGGATTAAATGGGAAACTCGGTTATTATTAAAGATATTGATTTTCTGATTGCACCTTATCGTGCTCTTTTTTTGAGCCCTTAAAAATGGCGTAATCAGATTTTTGCTATACCCCGTAGTTTCGCTAATACAGGGAGTTTTTGAAAAAATTGTATTTTTAATAATCCCTTGTATCTCGCTTATTTTGCGAGATATTTTTATTTTGTAAAAACCTTTTCATGGGAACTTTTTTAGAAGAAAATAATGACGTTTTAAACTTTTTAAAATATTGTTCAGTTTTTGAGATATGGTATTTATCATAAAAAAATTAAATACGGACCTGGGTTTTTTTTATTACTATTTTGATTGGTTTCATGCTAGTATTATCATAAAATAATAAAAATTTAAAAAAAATTTGTTTTAAGGTAGAAAAAAATATTTAATATTTAAAAAAAAATAGTCCGAATCTGGATATTTCCAACATAAATATAAATTAAAAATTGCTAGTTAAACAATTTTTAGTTTAACTGTTTTGATACTTAGCATATTAAAATGGTTTTACGTTAATTTACAGATTTATTTGAAACAAAGTCTACGAAAAATACAAAAAAAAAACAAATTATAAAAAATAACTAATTTTTCTGATAACCATTATGTATAAGACATTGTTGGCATTTTTGAGTAATTTTTCTTAACGCATTTTGCATAAAAATATTTCTGTCATTTAAATATTGGAATTTTGTTGCTTGAATGAAGCAGTCAAACATATCACATTTTTCAAAATCTGGATATGGTCGATTTCTAGCCAGTTTAAAATAATTGCCATTCACAAAAATGACAAGTAAAATGACAATGTCAATTCCACGCTTTTGTTTTGTAAATTTCACGACCTGCTGTGCTACCATCAAATAATTGATATGATATTATTTTTGTAACTTTTTAACGTTTTTACTTTATTTATAAATCTTTTAATTATCATTTCAAAACAGATAAACTAAAAATCGTTCAACTAGTGTGTCTTGTAATTTTTAATTTATAATTACGTTGGAAATTTCCAGGTTCGGACTATAATTTTTTTTCAAATATTAAGTAGATTTTTTTAACCTTAAATCAAAAAAATATTAAAGTTTTATCATTTTAAGGTAATAATAGCATGGAACCAATCAAAGTAGTAATAAAAAAAATCCAGGTCCGTATTTAATTTTTTTATGATAAATACCATATCTCAAAAACTAAACAATATTTAAAAAAATTGACAACGTCATTATTTTGCTCTAAAAAAGTTGCCATAGAAAGGTTTTTACAGAATAAAAATATCTTGCAAAATAAGCGAGATACAAGGAATTAATTAAAATGCAATTTTTTCAAAAACTCCCTGTATTAGCGAAACCACGGGGTATAGCAAAAATGCGATTACACCATTTTTAAGGGCTTCGCACTTTTAGACAGACAATGTTGCGAGGTGTGCGTGTTATAGGCAGATGATGGTGAATGGATTATAAGATTATAGAACAGTTAGAGGTTGGATATTACAACCAACCAAAATAAAAAGAGTGGGTACACCATGCATTTGAGAAAAAGCAGAAAACTTGGCTGGAATAGAAGGGCACTGGTAGGGAACCCGGTAGGCAGCCTAACCAAACTTACTAGGCTTTGATTTTATCGCAGCCTTGTCAAATTGGAGGAGACTGTCAGTTGTTATTTATGTTGTTTTTGTTGACAAAAAAAATTATCGGACTTTCCCTACTCTAACAGAAAAGGTAGTGTTTTAAGACCCTGAACAGTTTTTAACAATTAGATTTTATCCCAAATTGAAATAAAAAAACTGGCAAAAACATAAATAAACAAAGCACTTGACATATCTTAATAAGAGAACGAAATGTCAAACTAAAATCACAGCCGGGCCGCGGCCATTTTGGATTTGCCAACTTTGATAAAATCCAGTCCATTTATGTTCAGTAATCCGTAATTATAACAAAACATGCACTCGACTGACGTCTAGTTCACCTGTCAAAGGTATACCAGCCTTTAGTTGGATATATTCCAAACAAGCTAAACATTTTAGTTAGTTTTGATATAGCAAATACTCACATTTTTTTACGAAAATGATATTCAAATTTGCTGTAATATAGGTGAGTCAGTTATTTAAAAAAAACAAGACGCAGCTAGGTTTTTTTTTAAATCGTTTAAAAAAAATCTTGGAAATGTGGTTACTTACGTTATAATCCACGGACAAATAATTTCATAAAATGAAGTCATGATGAATGATGAAATGAACCAAACAACTTTATTTTGACAAACAATTCTAACCCCAAATAAATTTTTGATGCTTTAAAAAATCACTACCTTCGACATAAAAGCCATTCAACTTAAAAAAATTAATATGTCCCTTGAGCTTTCTATATTGACCGATGATGGTAAAAGCGAGGGGGATTTCACACTTCATGTCACATTTTATGGCATTATTTGAAATTTTTTGGCATTATTAGAATTTTTTTGGCATTATTTGGAATGTTTTGGCATTATTTGAAATTTTTTGGCATTATTTAGAATTTTTTGACAGACACACAGACAAAAGGCGTGAAAAAACGTTTTGAAAATCATGTGAAACGCAACGAGGTATAAAACAAAATTGAAAATGTATAATTTTTTTTCTTATTTTGACACGATCCCCATCCTTAGAAATAGGTATTAATTGTATTTAAAGGACTCTGTCTTTTATAATTTGCATATAGAAACATAGAGGGCGAAACGTTATTGCGATACATATAGTTTTATAGCTACAGTGAATTTTTTAAGTTAACAAATTAGTCAAAAAATGGTATTAAATCGAGAACATTTTTGTGCTATAATTTTATAAAACTTTCGAAAGAAATTATCTCAACAAGAATGCCTTGCCGAGTTGCTTTTTGTTTTCGGTAATGAAGCATCACATCAGTCCACAGTTTTTCGTTGGTGTGGAGAATTCAAGCGTGGACGGATTAGCCTTAGCGATGATCCATGCCGGGTGCACCAAAAACGGCTGTCACCCAGGAAAACATCGATGCACTGCGCATGCTCATCAAGGAAGATCGACATGTGACATATCGCGAGATTGAGGCTTCATTGGGGATTTCAAAGACCTCAATTTAAAAAAAATTGCATGAAGAATTAGGGTTAAGAAAATTAGTCTCCCGCTGAGTACCGCATTGGTGTCAGAAAAATCTAGACCGCTTTGAGGCAGGAAACTCATAAAACGTGTACAGCGTGTCCCATTTTCGATGGGATTAAATGGGAAACTCGGTTATTATTAAAGATATCGAATCAGATTTTTGCTATACCCCGTAGTTTCGCTAATACAGGGAGTTTTTGAAAAAATTGTATTTTTAATAATCCCTTGTATCTCGCTTATTTTGCGAGATATTTTTATTCTGTAAAAACCTTTTCATGGCAACTTTTTCAGAAGAAAATAATGACGTTTTAAACTTTTTAAAATATTGTTCAGTTTTTGAGATATGGTATTTATAATAAAAAAATTAAATACGGACCTGGGTTTTTTTTATTACTATATTGATTGGTTTCATGCTAGTATTATCATAAAATAATAAAAATTTAAAAAAAATTTGTTTTAAGGTAGAAAAAAATATTTAATATTTAAAAAAAATAGTCCGAATCTGGATATTTCCAACATAAATATAAATTAAAAATTGCTAGTTAAACAATTTTTAGTTTAACTGTTTTGATACTTAGCATATTAAAATGGTTTTACGTTAATTTACAGATTTATTTGAAACAAAGTCTACGAAAAATACAAAAAAGAACAAATTATAAAAAATAACTAATTTTTCTGATAACCATTATGTATAAGACATTGTTGGCATTTTTGAGTAATTTTTCTTAACGCATTTTGCATAAAAATATTTCTGTCATTTAAATATTGGGATTTTGTTGCTTGAATGAAGCAGTCAAACATATCACATTTTTCAAAATCTGGATATGGTCGATTTCTAGCCAGTTTAAAATAATTGCCATTCACAAAAATGACAAGTAAAATGACAATGTCAATTCCACGCTTTTGTTTTGTAAATTTCACGACCTGCTGTGCTACCATCAAATAATTGATATATTATTTTTGTAACTTTTTAACGTTTTTACTTTATTTATAAATCTTTTAATTATCATTTCAAAACAGATAAACTAAAAATCGTTTAACTAGTGTGTCTTGTAATTTTTAATTTATAAATAGGTTGGAAATTTCCAGGTTCGGGCTATAATTTTTTTTCAAATATTAAGTAGATTTTTTTAACCTTAAATCAAAAAAATATTAAAGTTTTATCATTTTAAGGTAATAATAGCATGGAACCAATCAAAGTAGTAATAAAAAAAATCCAGGTCCGTATTTAATTTTTTTATGATAAATACCATATCTCAAAAACTAAACAATATTTTAAAAAATTGACAACGTCATTATTTTGCTCTAAAAAAGTTGCCATAGAAAGGTTTTTACAGAATAAAAATATCTTGCAAAATAAGCGAGATACAAGGAATTAATTAAAATGCAATTTTTTCAAAAACTCCCTGTATTAGCGAAACCACGGGGTATAGCATAAATCCGATTACACCATTTTTAAGGGCTCCAAAAAAGAGCAAATGGTAAGGTGCAATCAGAAAATCGATATCTTTAATAATAACTGAGTTTCCCATTTAATCCCATCGAAAATGGGACACGCTGTACAGCACTGTCAGTGGTGATTAATCGTGTATTTACTCATAATTCTGAACCCGAAAATAAACGTCAGTTGTCTGTTTGGACGTTCCAAGGTGACGAAAGGTCATCCGTTTTCAAAGTGTATCCAAAAAGATGGTCGCGACATTTGTCTCAGAAACAGGTCATGTAGCAACAATTTCTCATAAATATCAAAAGACTGTTAGTGCCTATTGGTACATCATCATTTGTTTGCCCAAAGTCATCGCTGGGCTTCGGAAAACGAACCCCGAACTACGAATCATCGTCCACCACGACAATGCCAGTTTGAACAAAGCACAAAAAACTATTGAATTTTTAACCCAACAAAACGTCGAATTATTGGACCAACCTCCATACAGTCCCGGCCTTAGTCCCAACGATTTCTATACTTTTCCGAAAATCAAGAATGGACTGCGTGGTCAAAGATTTCAATCGCCAGAGAAAGCAGTCGACGCCTTCAAGAATGCAATTTTGACAGTACCAAAAAACGAGTGGAATTATCGGTTTGACAACTGGTTCAAGCGCATGGAAAAGTGCATTAATTTTCATGGAGAATACTTCGAGAAACAATAAAGTCTGTAAAAGTTATTTACTTTTATGCAAAACTTGAAAAACAACCCTCGTATGTATACAGGGTGTTTCCTAATTGAATGTCAATATTTATGGGGGTGATTTTTGGGGGCGGCGGATAAAAGGTCGAAAGTACAAAAGGTCGAAAGTACAAAAGATCGAAAGTACAAAAGATCGAAAGTACAAAAGGTCGAAAGTACAAAATGTCGAAAGTACAAAAGGTCGAAAGTACAAAAGGTCGAAAGTACAAAAGGTCGAAAAAAGATCGACAATACAAAATACTAAAAATACCAATTTACTGTATCAAGACGAATTAACCGGTCTAGTCGAGGTGGACCCGGGGCCGAGGATAGGTTACCCAACCAGACCCGGTTAGGTTAGTATATCAACAAAAAACCTTTCCTGACGAGATCAGGGTAGTTCTTTTTTAGTAAACAAACCTAACCTGGTCAGGTTGGGTTAGTAACCTAACCGGGTTAACTATGAACTATCCTCGACCTCTGGACTACCTCGGCTGGGCAGGGCAATTCAACTTGGTTAGATACAAAATACTAAAAATACCAATTTACTGTATCAAGACGAATTGACCGGTCCAGTCGAGGTAGACCTGGGGCCGAGGATAGGGTAGTTTTTTTTTAGTAAACAAACCTAACCTGGTCAGGTTGGGTCAATAATCTAACCGGGTTAACTATGAACTATCCTCGACCTCTGGACTACCTCGGCTGGGCAGGGCAATTCGACTTGGTTAGGTTTCAATCTTTTATTTTCATACTTTCGACCTTTTGTATTTTCGACCTTTTGTAGTTTCGACCTTTTATATTTTCGACCTTTTGTATTTTCGACCTTTTGTATTTTGGACCTTTTGTTTTTCGACCTTTTGTACTTTCGACATTTTGTACTTCCGACCTTTTGTATTTTCGACCTTATTTTTTCAACCTTTTGTACTTTCGACCTTTTGTACTTACGACCTTTTATCAGCCGCCCGATTTTTGGGCCCATTTTAAAAAGAAACTTCATATGATCATATGTCCTAAACGTCTTACCTTTTGAGACAAAGGGTGGTAAAGTTTTCAAAAATAAATCATTTATTATTAATATCTACAATACCACTTCAGATACTTTAATGAAATTTGTCATACATGTACTATGAATCAAGAGGCATTTTTTAATGTATCACTTTTTTTTTCATTTCTATCAGTGGCGTTCGTACGTAATTTGACCTGCCTATTTTGGCAGACATTGATGGCACGCCACTGATTTTTCCTGAAATAAAAATTATTTTTGAAAGCTTTAATCATTTCTAACCAAAGTTGATCACTTGGTTTTTTTCAATCCGATGCACGTTTTTCGCTTAAAAAAATAAAAACCGTTTCTCTGCTTGATCATAACATAAGCGTTAATATGACAATATCATCTTGCAGAAACACGAAGATTTTATTTTTTTAGATGAAACCCGTGAGTCGGACTAAAAAAATTCAAGAGATCAAATTTGCTCTTAATTGAATACAGATTTAAAAAGTACACTTGGTATTGTAGATATTAATAATAAATTATTTATTTTTGAAAACTTTACCACCTTGTATCTCAAAAGGTAAGACGTTTAGGACATATGGTCATATGAAGTTTTTTTCTTAAAGCCTTTTTCCTCGCAGTAACTACAAGTTACCAGGTAACCTGGTTACTCGTTTTCTGTTTTTCTTCGCTGAGTAACACTAACTATGACGTCACGAGTAACCACACAGTGTAACCAGCCTAGCAGACGCGGTTGCTGAAATATTTTGAGGTTAAGATCGTTTTTTTTGTTCTTTTTTTTTCAAAATGTTTGATTTTAATATATATATATATATATATATATATATATATATATATATATATATATATATATATATATTAACAACGAATTATGTTTGGTAATGGTAGAAAATGAAGCACATCCCTTGAAGTTGGTACTATATCAATTCAACTGCAACTAGTCTTAAAATGTACTGCCTTTGGTGTTCTGTGGTACTGCGGCCTTACCACAGAATACCAAAGGAGCACCCTGTTTCCACCCCGATTCAAAAAACGCATCAGGTAACGCTGCATTTAAAACTGGTGCAAATCCATGGCCCGTGATACGTTTTTTGAATCGGGGTGGGCATGCATTGGTGGAAACAATGAATTATTTTCTGCATTTCGGAAATTGCTGGTAAAAATAAAAACAAACAATTGGAAATGTCATCCACAGCTGACTGTTTGACGTCATACAGCGGTTACTCCGAGTAACCGTGACGTCATTTCGAGTAACTTAAATGAGTGACTAGTAACCTCGAGGAAAAAGGCTTTTAAAATGGGCCCAAAAATCACCCCCATAAATATTGACATTCAATTAGGAAACACCCTGTATAGAAAAACAGAAAAATTTCGGGTATAAACAAACATTGTCCTGACTTGCCAGGTTACCTAGTTATTATTAATATTGTTTATTATGGTGAATGTCGGTATTTCGAATGTTTTTGAATTAATTTCTCGTCTCGACCGTCCTTCAAAACGGTGCTAATAACATTGTAAAATACATAGATCAAAACTGATGTTGATCATATATTTGTTTCTAGTTTAATATGCTTTTTGACATGTTTTTATTAAAGCAATTTATTTATAAATATACCTATCTAGCACAAATGCCGAGAAAAATCCCCGATTTTTACCTTTTATAGATGTTAAGAATTTTAGGAATAAAATATTATACATAATCTTGTTGTATCTCTCCAACTCTTTTTAAAATATATATCGCAGTAAAATATCGCTCTAAAAAACTGGAAACGTAAAGTACAGGGCGAGGGAATACAACTTAACCGTTTACCATATACACTACAGTTTGCTGACGACCAAGTAAAGGGGTAAACAGTGAACGTGGACAAGACACCGTACTTATGTATTGGAAACGAATCAAGTGAGAGAACTAGACAATGGACAAACAATATCTCAGTACAGTGAGTATGTGTACTTGAATGTTACATTTGATAAGACAGTAAGAGACTGTAAATTGGAAAAGAGAATAGTAGTTTTAAAAATTAATAGAGCAGAGAGATAAAAAATAATGTAAAATTTAACATATATGAAACAATGGTGAAAAGCACGCTGTTGTATGGAATAGAGACTTGTCGCGTAACAGAAGAATACAAATCAAAAATGGAAAGTGTCGAAATGCAATAAGAAGATTAATGAGAATATCTAGAACAGATCATATAAGAAATGATATAAAAGAAAGAATGGGAATCGAGGGAAGCATATAACGGATGACATCACTAAAAGACCACTGATATGGGACGGCTATGTACAACGGATGAACGACGAAAGATTACCAAAGCAGGTCCTGGAATGGCAACCAATAGGGCGCAGAAAAAGAGGGCCTCCTAAACTAGAATGGCAACAGCCAATCCAAAGATCAATTAGTCAAAAAAAACCTGACAGAAGATGATTGTCAGGTTCGAAGGAGGTGGAGAATAGGCGTCGGACAACGTAGAAAAACGCTCTAAACCCACAGTAGTGGCATAAAAACATGCATTTTTCATCTCTGTTTTTCAAGGGATTTTCTCCCTTGGATTTTTTATTTACTTTTTTATCCCACATTGTTTTTACCCCCTTATCGCGTTGTTCGTTAGGTACTATTGATGTTCGTACTAAGTAACCGATTTGTAAGTTTTTTGTTTAATATGCGTTCATAAGCAAACAATTGTTTTAGAAACATTGTGTAAAGATTCTTTTGTGTCTCGAAAACTGGAGCCCCCGCTAAGCTCGTGCTAGAAACTTTTCGTTTCGGAACAAAAAGTTAAATTTTTGTCCGTTAATTTTATACTATATTATATACCAAGGGATAAATGTAGCACTTTTTACTTTTTACCCCGAGGAAAAAACTTTGTACCCATAAATCGTCCAGGGATAAAGACCTTTTTCGCACATTTGGCTATAGAGTTCAGTTTTGAAACATAAAGGTGTCACTTTTTATTTCCGGGAAAAAAAGAGACATGACATCAACAGCAAAAATCCATAAAAAAAAACGTCAAAACCTAAAAACTCCAAAAAAATAGAAAAAAACTTGGAAAATAAACTAAAAAGTGCGAAAAATAGCGTATAAACTTCGCGATAAAAGTGTCTTTTTATCCCTCGATGAATTGAACAAACTTTTCGCCTAGGTATAAAAAGTGCCACTGTTTCGCCTAGGTATAAAAAGTGCCACTGTGCCCTAATCATTTAATATTCCTTTTCATCCAGATTTTCACTTTTTCAGTCTGGGGCTAAAAAGTGACATTTTTATTCCTAAAATGCGGGATAAAAAGAGAACTTTATACAGATACCTATCAACAAAGTACGAAATATGCTAAGTATCTTTAAGAACAATAAAAAATTAACATTTTAACATGGCACTATTTCCTGATTATATGAATGTCAAAAAGTTTAATTAAATGCAAAATATGTTTTTCGCTATTAGGTAGGTAGGTGGCCTGTACTAACAACTGCAAAAAATAGGTCAAGTTTTTAAATAAACAGGATTCGGCAACGTGAAATTAACTTGAAACGTGTCTTTCAAACAACTAAATATTAATTTGAGTTCCGCTAAAAAAAATGTATTGGATGTTTTTTACAATTTAATAATTTGTTCATTTTTACATTCCTAGTATGCTTAGCAATGGCTAGAAAAAGTAATATTAACTCACACATATACTATACTATAGTAGTGTGAGCTATGGTGATCCTAATTTTTTCGAGAAAAAAAAGTTGCTCCGATTTCCACATTTTTTCCACATTTCGCCGTCTGTCTGTCTGTCTGTAACGACCAACGCGCATAACTCAAAAACCGCTTGCCCGATTGCAATGAAATTTGGTACCTAGCCTGGGTCGAGATGGTCCCATTTAAAAATGAATAAAATCCACCGAACACAAGCCTAATAAAAGGGTGGGGGTAGATTTCAAAAATTAGAGTTTATGTGTGTGATATCAAACGAAAGGTAATTGAGTGTGGAGTTAGATTTCAAAAATTAGAGTTCACGCGAAAATATGGCGTGTGTGATATCAAACGAAAGGTAATTGAGTCTGGAGTTAATAAAAATACATTTTAATTTTTGTTTTTTTAAGGGTGCAGGTAAATTTCAAAAATTTGAGTTTAAGTCAAAACATGGCTTGTGTGGTATCAAACGAGAGGTAATTTAGTCTGGAGTTGAATAACATATATTTCAGTTTTTAGATATATTAGCTCACACGTACACTATAACTATAGTACCTAGTGTGAGCTTAGGGGTCCATATATTGGCAGAGTATTTTTGATGAAATTTTGCTTTTTTTTTAGAAAACGCCGAAAATGTGTTGTTTGGATCTATCTTAGCAATCTTGTGGTGACGTCTGTCTGTGAGCGAAAAGAAGTTTGGTTAAAATTCATTAATGCTATTTACAGTTTTTTGATAGTTAAAATTGTTTAAAAATAGTAGGTCACATTTTTTTCAATAAATAATTTGTGTTGTTTCCAAAAACTTCATAGGAGCTTTCGTTTCCGAGATATTTACTGTTTGCAAGGCTGATATAGCGTGGAGTTCAATTGGGAGTGTGCTAATGAGCTAGGAAGGTATCACATAAGTCATGGATTCATTTATTTACCTTCACGTACGGGCTAGACAAAAATTGTTTTTTTTACTGTGGGTTTAATAACGAAATTTTTTTTGAGATAATATCAAAATTGCGATATTTCAGTGGTTCAATCCATCAGTTTATTTCCCTAATTTGTCTGCCTGTAGGACTTGCAGCACTAAATTGATTTTCATGAAATTTAAGCAAAAAAAAATAGTCCTGAGACAATGAGCTAAAACAAGTTTTTTTTTTAAATTGTCGTTGCTTAAAAATTAATAAAAATTCAAGCTTCTAATCTAAACGGAGCATCCTACAAGTTGGGCATTGATTTAAGAAACGATTTAATATACCGAGTTTCCCATAACTTAGGGGCCATAGTACAGCAGGTGATAGAGCAGGTTATTTCTGAGAAAAAAGCATATATAACATGGGGGCCAACACACATCTGTTTTTAAGATATAGAATGTTTAAAGTTAGAGAAGTGGGGGGAAAGGGTTTTACAAAAAAAATAAGAAAATCTGCCACAGCCTGCTGAATACTCAACTAATTGTGATTCAAAAATGTGATATTCCTTTTTTGATAAAATTAAAAGTTGAGGAGATACAGGCTGTCAAAATAACCTCCAAAATCATATAAAAAATAATAATTTTAATAAAAAATTAATTTTTGCTTGTTATTCTTTTAAAAAATATCAATAATATTTTATTATTATGTCTTGCTAGAGACTTGTTTTTATTAACAAAAAATATAAAAAAAGCATTGCGTTTAATATGGCATTTATAAAAGTTTATACCAAAAAAATAGTTTTTTCTAAAAAAAATTAACAAACTAATTTTTTCAAAATAATTTTTATTTCAATTTATTGCTCTTGTTCTAATACACGACTCTACCCAATTTCATATTTTTACTGCGTTTTTTTTTAATTATTATTAAAAAAGTTACAAAAATTGCCAACTTTGATGCTTTGTATCTCGACAAAGAAAAAGTTTTGACCCATGCATTATAGGAACTTTTTTATTAGACATGACCTCCTCTATCACCTGTTGGCCTATGGCCCCTAAGTTATGGGACACCCTGTATAGAGACACGTCCATTAGGCATTATAAATATTGTCGCAAAAAATTCCCTATATTTAATGAGTTTTTAAAATAATAGGACGATTTGGCACTAAGAGTTCAATGTCCATTTTGCATTAAAGATTTGATAGGAAAGGGTTTTGGAGCGTAAAGTTCTTGTTCCTCGCACATGAAACCGGTTCATTCATTCATCTCAAAAAAACTATTTCGGTACTTCAACTCTAGAGAAACAGATGGGTACAGTAAGAATCACATAAGAGAAAGACAGATCGATATCAGTTCACTATGCAAAATTGCTTTTATCCCTTACAGATTGGATCTATATAAAGAAACTTTTAGATTGATTTATATGAGAGGTATACTTTACCCCTATATTTAGAATAGGGAAATTGGGTCTAGTGATACCTTGTTTTGAAGCTCTCTTAAATATCTTTACAACCGTGTAAAAATTTCGAAAATTCTTCGTTTAGTTTTTCAGATATTTGCTTTCAAATTTTCAAATTTAACATGAAATGATAAAATAAAAATTAAATCCGAAAGATATAAAATTCTAATTAAATTTTTATTTTATCAGTCCATGTTAAATTTGAAAGTTTAAAGGCAAATATCTCAAAAACTAATGGATAGATTTTTAAAATTTTTACACGTTTGTAAGGACATTTAAAATGCCTTCAAAACAAGGTATCACTAGACCCACTTTCCCTATTCAAAATATAGGGGTAAAGTATACCCCTTGAAGGGGGTTCGTGCTACAAAAATTTCAAGATAGCCAAAAAGTGTCCCCCTTGCAAACAAAATCGACGTGTTCTCCAAATTCGCACCCTAAATACTCAAAAAGCCTCTGTTTCGATGTTCGTGAAACACCCTGTATGTTAATAATAATGTTCTCAGAGCTTTGGTTTCCGAAACTAGTTTTATGACTTTACAAATCACATGCATGTATATTAATAAGCTAAGAAGGTGTCAGATACGTCATGAGTCCATTTATTCAATTCAATTAAAGCACAAACAATTTTTGAATTATTTTGCATCATTTAAAAAATAAAAGTCTATAAACGCTTAATAGACCAATGCAAATACCTAGATACATTCAAAAAATATAACAAAAAGGAAAAAATATATAAATGTAAAGTTTAGTAAAGTTTTTGCAAAGTCACCTGAAATGCTCCTAATACGGGGCTCTATCGATTTCATGAAATTCTGCTTCATTCTGGCCTTCAAAAGTTATCCAAATTCATATAAAATCTTCCTGGTATAATTTTAACCCTACCGACAGAGAAAAGGCGCGGCTCTTTGCGGTCCGAGCACAAAGTATTTGTTTTCCGACCGACCCAGCCCAGGTGAATGGACGACACCCGATTGGCAGATTTTTTTAAGATGCGCTTTTAATTGCTTTCAGGTGTTCTTTGCGGGACCCCTTTAGTCGGCAGTATGCAGAGTTAGAAAATAAATCAGTGTCGTTTCTGTAGGTATAGGAATAGAAAGTTTTATTATCTATTTTTATTTCTTTAGTTTAGGCCATAATTAAATGAAATAATTTTCATGAGTATATCTACCGCCGCCCATGTCATTTTCTTTAAAGGATATGCCGATGGTCGGCTTTAACCTTTGTTCAACTAACTTTTCAAAAACTATACACGTGAATAAAGAAACTACCAGAGTAATTTGTATTTGTATTTGTCGCCACTTATGTGAAAGCATACGGTATCGCAGGCATTATTTTTTCATTTCTCTTACTAATATTGTAAGATACAAAAGTCCCATAAGGACGAAACAGTTAACTGTCAACACTAAATAGGTGTCCATTAGATCTTGGACCCCCGTGGGTGTACAGCTTTCGAGCTGCCCACAGAAAAATACAAGAGAAACAAAATGTTTCTATTCCCGCTTAGCCACGAAAAATTATTGTTTTAAAAACTATAATAAAAACCATTGGAAATGAAAGAAAATATATCGCAACCACCAGGAAAAATAAATTATACTCGATACGAGTTATTAGGGTGAAATGAGGTGAACTTTTAGGGGTGGATATTGTTTTTGTACGGTTTTCAGTGAAACTCGACCTCATATCGAAAAAAGTTAAATACAAAAGTTATAGGCAATAAAACGGACTACAAGTTCTGTATAACCATTTTTGTGAGTAACCTAAATGTTTGCGAGAAAAATCTTCGAAAAAAAAACCGTTTTGTTTTAAAACGTTGTTATTTTTTAAAATTAAAATTCCTATTACATTTTATTTTAATTATAAATCTAAAAACAGTTTTTTTAAACAAGTGTTAAAATGTCTTGTGTAACAAATAAAATGCGAAAAAGTGAAAATCAATAAAGCACAAACTTGATGGAATTTGATTAAAATTATATTGCAGTATTTAATTTAATATAAATAGTAATGTTATTTTTCTCTACACCTAAGAATAGATGCTTCAACAAAACAAACACTGTATTTTTCCAAAACAACAAAAAGTGCATTCAGAACTTGGACATTTTCGGATGACAATTAAAGTAAAATGTAAATAAATATTTGTATTTAAAATAATTACGACCTGTTTAGAACATTAAAGGGTACAGGGTTTTCCCGTATATTTTTACACCATATCTAAAACGTTTATTTCAATAGATCAAAATATGATAAACACAAAAGTTCCATAATTTTTCACGAAGTTTAAGAATCTTTGGGTCAGAATGTCAAAAAAAAATCTAAATGTCAAAATTTCACAGGTCTATGGTTTCTTTTCTTCCTGATTTCAAAAATATAATTTCGTTTATTAGTTTTCGAAATATATGCGTTTAAAAGTTTTAAAAACTTAAGTTGATATTCTTTAAAACATCAAGGAAGCTATGAAAACGGCAATCGGATTTACACAAAAAGTGATGCTGGTATTTTTGAAAGGTTTATAATTTATTAATATTTACCATCTGCGGTGATTCTGCTCAGTAATGTGTGGCGCCGCAAGCCAGTAAAATCAAAAAATAATACAATTTTTTTAGAAAAAAATAAATATCTTATACTTCATTGGTAATTTTCCACATAGCCTTGATTATTAATAGAATTTTGAATAATTGTTATAAATTTTTTGTGAATAGCTTGATAGATAGAGTGCGCAGAATTTCCATTAAGATCGACGATTGTCTGTTCTATTTTCTCTTGTAGAAGTTGAAGTATTCCCAGCCTGTTGTAATACACCTTATTTTTTAGGTAGCCCCATAAAAGAAATCAAGGGGAGACAAATCGGGGCTATTCGCTGGCCATAATAATGTGTTTACTGTATTTAATATGGTTTGGCGGGTTGGTTGTCTTTTGCCGGGCAACTGAATAAAATAATGCTTGAGAGCTATAGATGCGTTTTCATTATTTGATTAAAACAATTTAATCATATCCAGATTTTCTTCCTTGAAAAAAACCATCTTTAAACGCTCTTAAATCTAAATTTGACAAAACAATAGCTTTGTGTCAATGCGATTGTCTTTCTCATGGGTGCCTTGATGTTTTAAAGAGTACCAATTTAAGTTTTTAAAACATTTAAACGCATATATCTCCAAAACTAATAAAATAAATAATCCCAACATATATATTTTTGAAATCAGAAAGAAAAAATAATATACAGGTTGTTCCGTTTAAAAAACCCAGCAACCTGTTAAATTTTGACATTTAAAATTTCTTTTTGACATTTTGCCACAAATATTCTTAAACTTTGTAAAAAAATTACGAAACTTTTGTATTTATCATATTTTTATATCTATTAAAATAAACGTTTACATAGGTTTTTATTCGTAAAAAACTAATAAAAATGTGGAACATAACAATCAAAAAAGAAAGACAACCGGATTTTTCCAGGAAAATTTTTTAAGGTTTTAAAAAAATGTATACAAATGTCGTAGAATTTTTATTAACCATAACATTTGTATTTAAAGGCGCGAATTCATTTGAGGCAGAATTCGCATGCCTCGCTGCGAGGCTGAACGAGCATACGTATATGTGTACGTGCATTCGAGGCGTGGCCAACAGCAATCGATCGTGCGACGCATGCACCCGCGGCATGCGACGCCAACCGATCGGAGTCGGTACTTCAAAGGATGTATTTGTTCGTCAAAATGCACGTATTCACCTTGGCATGAATGCGAACAAGGCATTCGTTCAGGCTCTTAGTTAGGCATCCGAATTCTGTCTCAAATGAATACGTACCCTCGGTGATTCGGTGATTTCTAGTTTCGCTGAACACCGTGTTCTTCAAAAAGATACAGAAAAAGAACGGAAACTAACTCTTCCATTTGTAAGAATAACATGTGTGTAAAGTAACGTGTTATGATTGTCTACGTAGGCATAAAAAAATAATTGCAATACATTCACCGTCTACCTATACAAAACGCTGTAAAAGTAAAGTACTTATTGTTAGGCCAAGTCTTAACTACTTGCAATAAATTATTTGATGTTTGTTGAATAAAAAAAGGATCCCGTACAGGTTAGCAAACAAGTCTTTTCAAGATGTATATGTATAAAGTTAACAGAACAACTTGCCGTTAATTATCCGCAAATTAGTTGTAAAAACATAAAATTTTCCGAGCCCGTTTTTTTTTAAATATGGTGTTTTGCTAACTTTATATAAAGTTAGCAGAACACCTATAGAAACAATGGATTTATCTAAAAAAAATTAGTTTACAATTTGCCGTTAATTATCCGTAAATTAGTTGTGAAAACAAAAAATTTGCCGTGCCCATTTTTTTCAAAAACATATGGTGTTTTGCTAACTTTATATAAAGTTAGTAGAACACCTATAGAAACCGAAAATGCTAATAACAGTTTTTTGACAATGAATTTATCAAAAAAAAAAATTGTTCACAATTTGCCGTTAATTAGTTGTGAAAACAAAAAATTTGCCGTGTCCGTTAAAAAAAAAAAAATATGGTGTTTTGCTAACTTTATATAAAGTTAGCAGAACACCTATAGAAATAATGAATTTATCTAAAAAATCTCTATTGCACTATTTGCCGTTAATTATCCGTAAACTAGTTGTGAAAACAAAAATTTGCCGTGCTCGTTTTTCTTAAAAAAAATAGTGTTCTGCTAACTTTATATAAAGTTAACAAAACACGTATAGAAATAATGGATTTATCTAAAAAAAAATTTGGTGCAATATTTGTTGTTAATTATCCGTAAATTAGTTGTAAAAACAAAAAATTTGCCGTGGCCCTTTTTAAAAAAAAATGATGTTTTGCTAACTTAGAACACCTATAGAAATAATGAATTTATCTAAAAAAATTTTAGCGCACAATTTGCCGTTAATTATCCATAAATTAGTTGTAAAAACAAAAAATTTGCAGTGCCCGTTAAAAAAAAAATGGTGTTTTGCTAACTTTATATAAAGTTAGCAGAACACCTATAGAAACAACGAATTTATCTAAAAAAATTTTAGTTCACAATTTGCCGTTAATTATCCGTAAATTAGTTGTGAAAACAAAGAATTTGCCGTGCCCGTTTTTTAAAAAAATATATGGTGTTTTACTAACTTCATATAAAGTGCCAGGAATGGAAGGCTCTGGATAATCAGGCTAAAAGCCACCAGAGGTTGTAATGCCACTTGCAGAAGAAAACAATAATCGGTTACAATGACAAAGCGACGGGATAAATAGTAAGATTATTTTTTATTACTCTGAGGGATAAACAGATATAAAAAACTACATTTTTTTCTTTGCATTTTAGCACCGGTAAAACCTCTACCGTGTGTGGATACCTTTAATTTAAAGTATATTGGAAGTCAAACAACCGGAACTCGGTCAGAGAGACGAACGAAAAAAAATCGGAAATCTAATGGAAGTAAAAGTTAAAATTCTTCATTCGACGCGCATTTCACGAAATAAATAAACATAGTAAACAACGCAATTCGTTGCGAAAGCAGATTTTGTTGACCGGTCATTTACTGAAAATATACATTTAATGATAATTTACATTTACATTTTTTAATATTCTACACAAAAAAGGCGATAGAGCAGACCTAAAAAACTATAGACCTATAACATTCCTCGATGTAATTTATAAGCTTTTCACGAAAATATTAACAGATAGACTAACAACAAAATTTGACGGATATCAATCAAAAGAACAAGCAGGCTTCAGAAAAAGTTTCAGTACAGTTGGCCACCTGTTAACCATGAAAATCCTAATAGAACGAGCCAACGAATACAACATTCCACTATATATTGCGTTTATAGACTTCGAAAAGCTTTTGATAGCGTTAAGGCAGTAAGCAGTAAAAGCATATTTAATTAATAGCCGAATAGATCACGATATACAGACTTAATAGCCAATACATATAGCGAAGCAACAACTTCAATCAAAATCCACGAAGGGTGACACAAACTATTTAACCAGGGCCTAGAAGATGTTTTTAAAAACTTAGATTGGGAAGAAATAGACATTAAAGTAAGCGTTGAGGATGTATATAAGTGCTATAGCTATGGTAAACCAAATTTTGTGGCAAAATCTAAGTAAAGAAGCCTCAAAAAATTGTTGTTTCACTTTGTACCTGCAGTGTGCCGCTTTATATGTCAATAATAAAACACCCATACCTTTTAAAGGAGAGATAAAATAAATAAATAAAGATCCGAAACATAAAAGAGAATCCAAAATTATATTAAAATGTGCGCAAATATTGATTTAGTTGCAAAAACGGTAATTTGTTTTGTAAAAAATCGGTCCCTATTTGTTTGACATTAAAACAGTCAAAACAACAACGAATAGACAACGTCAAATCCCAGCTAAATCAATATGTTTGTAACAACCAGACAAGAGTATATACAGTGAAACTTCTCCTTGCGGACACCTCTTTTAAGCGGACACTCCCTTTAGGCGGACAAATTTGTTGGAACCAAGCTTTTGCCTATGTCTTTACATGTAAAATTCCCTCCTATAACCGGACACTCTAATAACCGGACGCGGACAATTTTTTTTGGTTAAAAAATTCTGAAACCTCCCTTAACCGGACGCGAATCTCTGACAACGGGACGGCGCGCTGCACGACATGGGCATAAATATTATATAGTATGTTGGCAAGAATGCACTCTGCAGCCGGGGAATTACCTCTTTCCGTTTTAATGCGGTGACTAAATACTTCTGTCGTATTTACAATGTTATTTTATTCGGCGGGAAAGCTGTGTTTATTATTCAGTTGGGTAATAATAGATCTCCTTGAAATGGCGCCTAGTAAAAAAACTTCTTAGTTAATGTGGAAAAATGGAAGTTGTTAACGTTTCGGAGAAGCAACATCTATCAGCACGAAAGATCGCCGAAAAATTTTATATAGGAACATCTCATCTCAAACAGCGGAAATTGTTAATAAATTTATATATATCAAAATTTCGCAGTTCCCTCTCTTAAGAGGACACCTCTAATGAGCGGACAAAATCGACGGAACCGTGAGTGTCCGCTTATGGGAGGTTTCACTGTATATCAAGCGCTGTTAGAGTTTCGGTCAAATTCATTTCATAATTTTTGAGACAACTTTTTTTTCGTTGCTCTATGTTATTGTTACGATAAACCACTGATAACTGTCAAAAAGTTATCTGAAAAATTATAAAATGAACCTTATGAACACCAATATCATCCACGTAGCCAGCTATCTCCGTAGATTTGGTGCTAATACAGTTCATATCATTATTTTTGAGACACCTTGTACAACTTTTTTTTGTTGGCCGATGCAATTTGTTATAGTAAATAGCTGATAACTGCCAAAAAGTTATCTCAAAAATTATGATATGGAGTTTATATACGCTTGTGTCAATCATCTAGAAGCTAGAAGGATCAGATTAAACAATAGACCTATTAAGGTCATGTGACCCCTCGAGGGGCACACAGCAGGTTTGATTCTTCTAGAATCGTATCCAAGCACTAGTCTTTCTATAAAGCCATAAAAGCGAAAGCTAGGCTTAAATTCGACCCAATGCAAATACAGTTCATATCATTGTCTTTGAGACAACTTTTTACCACTTTTTTTCGTTGGCCTATGCTATTTGTTATGGTAAACAGCTGATAACTGTCAAAAAGTTTTCTCATAAATTATCATAATTTGGAGTATAAATAAAGAATATTTCTCCAAAGCTGTCATCTTGGCGTGACTTTGACAATTTTTTCTATGTAAATTTGAAAGTGTCACCATTGTTTATAGCCTATTTTGATTTGTGTGTCCCTTAGTGTGACGCCAATCCTAATAGGTCTATAATCAAGATAACACATCACCTTCATTAGGACATTAGGACCATGGAAAAAAGTTAAAAACAAAATCAAACCTGTATACTATTTGTCATATTTTATTATTTTGGAATTGTTGCAATAAGCACTTAATCAAAAAACGATTAGGTATCCATTAACATTGCCGATAGCGCCGCCAATTTTCATGTAAATTGGAATAATAAGAATAATAATAATACACCTACGCCATTGATTAGCTAAACATAATTTTATAAAAACATGGAAAAATATAAAAATGATAAAAGTTTTTGCAAATAAAAAACAACAATATATAATTTACCGCGTAATTTAGACGTTATCTAGATAAACCGTATTATAACAATGTTGCTATCATTTCATTGATGTTAAAAAATACCACAAAAATTATTTCATTTTACTAAATACAGGGTTTTATGGAAAATCAGTCTTGTATTGTTTTAAAACATGTTATACACCAACTAGAGACTTGTCGCGTAACAGAAAAATACAAAACAAAAATGGAAAGTGTCGAAATGGATGCAATAAGAAGATCAATGAGAATATTTAGAACAGACCACATAAGAAATGAGATCATAAAAAAAGCATAAGGGATGACATCACTAAAACACAACTCATATGGTACGGCCATGTACAATGGATGAACGACGAAAGATTGCCAAAGCAGGTCCTACAACCAATAGGGCGCAGAAAAAGAGGGAGTCCTAAACTAAAATGGCAATAGTCAATCCAAACACCAATGAATCAAAAAACCTGACAGATGATTGTGGATGGTGGATGATGGAGAATAGGCGTCGGACAATGTAGAAAAACGTTCTAAACCGACATAGTAGCAAGGTTCCGCGGATATATATCAAGTGATATATATCATGATATATATCACGATATATATCACCTAAGAGTTATTTGCAGCCGTAATAGCCAAGTTTAGAAAAACAATTCCAAACTAGTAAAAACCTTTCATTTTGAAATTTGTATTGGAGAACTTGCCTTTACTTTTATCTCAATTCTTTTTACGGAATACCACCTTCGCGTACTTGGCTTTTTTTTACATGAAATGTTTTTGTTATGATTTCACTCCTTTTCTAAAGGATTGGAATAATATTTAGGTTTTAAAGTAGTAAAATATATATAATATATTATTAATTCAAAACTTTTGCAAAGCCTTATTAAAAATTTTGAGATTTTTTTATATTTTTCTATGGTTTTATCATAGTTCCTGGTCATAGAAGGCTGATACTTCTAAAGCTCAGGTCCCTAGTGTTCCTGGAAGTAGGTAATGTTAATTTTACATAACTTTACATTTATAGGACAGGAAAGTAAATTAAAATTTTGGCGTTTTTAAATTTTTTCCTATAGTTTTATCATAGTTCCTATCAGTCTTCTAAAGCTCAGCTCTTTAGCGTTTCTGGAAGTGGAGAATGTTACTTCTACATAACTTTACATTTATAGGGGAGGGAAGTTAATTAAAATTTAAGGTTTTTAACTTTCTTTTATAGACTTATTATAGTTCCAATCGGCCTTCCAAAGATCAGCTCTCTAGCGTTTCTGAAAGTGGGCAATGTTACTTTACAGGGGTCCGCGGATATATATCAAGTGATATTATATATATATATATATATATATATATATATATATATATATATATATATCATGATATATATCATGATATATATATAGCTTGATATATATCTGATATATTCAATAATTTTACTTATTAAACTAGAAATGTTTTCTACCATTCTAAATATCACAAAATTTGTCAGTACGCCCCTGTACAATGGTATAAGCATCTGTAAAGGTGTAGTATCGATCGATTCGGCTACCGCATAGGCATCGCGGAGCTGGCTGGGAATCCCCTGTTTCACATCTGGTAGATCCCCGACGCGACGATTTCTTTTGTTTTCTATTTTCCCAGGTTAGAGCAGTTGCTGTGTTTTCCGTATGTGTGTACTTTTGATTTATTAGGAAGTAGTGATTTTTATTTAATATGCCAAAACCAAAGCATTCAGTTTGATAATGATATATATCAGATATATATCTGATATATATCCGATATATATCATGTGATGATATTTATATAAATATCATGATATTTTCGCACCCTGCTTTTACATGACTTTACATTTATAGGGGAGGGAAACAAATTAAAATTTTGGAGTTTTTAAATTTTTTCCTATAGTTTTATCATATTTCTTATCAGTCTGCCAAAGCTCAGCACTCTAGCGCCTTTGGAAGTGGGCAATATTACTTTTACATAAATTTACATGTATGGGGGAGGGGAGTGAATTAGAATTTTGAGGTTTTTTGATTTTTTCCACGGGTTTGGTCACAATTTCAATCAGTGTGCCAAATTTCAGCTATTTACTTTAGCATGTTTGGAAGTACAGTAAAATTTTGATGATCTATACATGAGTGAGTGAGTGGCAATTTCGACGTTTTTTGAAATTTCGGAACTACTTTACTACTTTATAGAGGTCCATGATACTTGAAGAGTTTGAGTTTCGTAGCTCATTCCGAAGTAGAGTTTTAGATAGGTCAAATATGGGCTGAAATGTTTGGTACAACCGTTACCGCGCGAACTTGGCGGGGCACTGCCGTGTCCCCAGATAAAATATAGAATTTGACTTACTTTTGATAATGCTTATATAAAGCAATAACATCTCTAGAGTCAGAGTCTTTCTTTGTACTAAAATACTTAGTACTTTGAGACATCATTTAACACAACAAAACAAACAGAAAAAATAAAAGTTTGTTAAAACAATAACAATTAAAAAAATAAAGTCTTAAAATTCAACATTGAACACACTTAAAAATTTAAAATATTAAAAAATAAAAACTGCACAGCAGTAAAGTATTTTACAAAAATTTTAACCACACTGACATGAGGGAGATAAAAATTTTTCCTGATGGTCGAAAATATTGATTAAAAAAAAAGGCGACAAAAAATAAAGCTTGAAGAATTTAAGAATATTTAACAAAAAATAACAAAAGAAATATACCTATTTTTTGCAAGACATTAAAAGTAAACGTGTTAAACTTAAAAAATTATGAATTTTGAAATTTATTAAGAACAGGGTGTATCTGGCCTTCTCTGGCTTTAGCTTTTGTGAGTTTGTGATTTTTATACAGGGTATGTCAAAAGTTATTTAATAAAATAATGCAAAAGAAAAAATTAAACTAACTACTGTACAGTGAAACCTCTCATAAGCGGACACTCACGGTTCCGTCGATTTTGTCCGCTTATTGGAGGTGTCCGCTTAAGACAGGGAACTGCGAAATTTTGATATATATTTATTAACAATTTCCGCTGCTTGAGATTTTCGGCGATCTTTCGTGCTGATAGATGTTCCTTCTCCGAAACGTTACCAACTTCCATTTTTCCACATAAAATAAGAAGTTTTTTACTAGGCGCCATTTCAAAGGGATCTATTATTACCCAACTGAACAATAAACACAGCAGTCTTGCCAAATCAAATAATGTAAATACGACAGATGTATTTCGTCTCTGCATTAAAACGGAAAAAGGTAATTCATAGACATAGGCAAAAGCTTGGTTCCAACAAATTTGTCCGCCTAAAGGGAGTGTCCGCTTAATAGAGGTGTCCGCAAGGAGAGGTTTCACTGTATATGGGGTGTTATTGAATTAGAAACTTCATACAGTTAAATCTATCTAGATATTTTTGTCAAATTTGGTATAGTTTTTGCAAAATCACTTGAATAACTCCTAATACGGGGTTCTATCGATTACATGAAATTTTGCTTCATTCTGCCCTTCAAAAGTTATCCAAATTCATATAAAATCTTCCTGGTATAATTTCAACCCTACCGACAGAGAAAAGGCGCGGCTCTTTGCGGTCCGACCACAAAGTATTTCTTTTCCGACACACCGAGGCCAGGTGGATGGACGGCACCTGATTGGCAGATATTTTTGAGATGCGTTTTTAATTGCTTTCAGGTGTTCGTTTCGGGACCCCTTTAGTCGGCAGTATGCAGAGTTAGAAAATAAATCAGTGTCGTTTCTGTAGGTGTAGGAATAGAAAGTTTTATTGTCTATTTTTATTTCTTTAGTTTACGCTATAATTAAATGAAATAATTTTCATGAGTATATCTACCGCCGCCCATGTCACTTTCTTTAAAGGATATGCCGATGGTCAGCTTTTATCTTTGTTCAACTGACTTTGCAAAAACTATACCTAGCTACACACTTTCTATTCATCAATCAATCAGTTTTGGTATTTTTAATAAATTGTTTCATCAGATAAGGGGTCTAGAAAGATGCAAATGGATAAACTGAACCAAAAAAATCAAGAGGCGACATTAGCTCAGCAAACAATAAAATTTTCAAAAATAATTTTTATCTAGAAAATAGAAAAAAACATGTTATACAATCAGTTATACATGAAAAAATACTGCTAGATGAATACAAAATGTGTATCAAATTTTACAAAAATATCTAAAGCAGTATAACCAAGAGTATAAATAAAAAAGGAGATTTTTTTTAAATTTTAGCTCCCAGTGTCTTAAAAGTGTTAAAAAAATGTTTATAAAAAAGTTTTTTTTTTCTCAAAATGAACTGAACAATTACATTTTATTTGATAACACCCTGTATATACAGTGTGTCCAAGATAAAAGTAACTCCAACTTCCAAACCCAATCAGATACTATAACAAAATTACTAATATCTACAGGGGTTTACAAAATATCGAGCAAAAACTAAACAGTGCATTTTTCAAAAAGTTTAAATATCTACACCAATTTGTTACAAATTCAATAAAATTTGGTAGCTTTGTGTTAGCAACTAAGGTCAATCGAAAGGGCTCTGGTTCGAAATAGCGCTGTTCAAAATAGCGGTATTGTTTGAGCGCTGTTTTAAAATAGCGCGTAACAAAATAGCGCTGTTTTAAAATAGCGCTAGTATCAAAATAGCGCGTAATAAAATAGCGCCAGTATCAAAATAGCGCGTAACGAAATAGCGCTAGTATCAAAATAGCGCTGGTTTAAAATGGCGCCAGTTTAAAATAGTGATGTGTTAAAATAGCCCTAGTAACGAAATAGGGACTCTTTCTAACTATTAAAAAAAACCTGACTTCTTTTGCAGGATCCTAGCGGGTGTGAAACAAAACCAAACCAAACCGAACCGAACGGAACGGAACTGAACCGAACCGGCATCCTAGAGGTTGTGAAACCAAACCGATACTTCGATTCGGTTAAGTTCGGTTCAGTTTTGTTTCACACCCGCTAGGATCCCGCAAAAGAAGTCAGGGAAGTTTTTTTTGTTTTTTTAAATATGTTAGAAAGAGACCCCTTAGTCAAACAGTTGCTGTTTTTAAGGATGCTTTTTTTAATTTCGCTATTTTGATACTGGCGCTATTTTGTTCCATGCTATTTTATTATACATTTTAAAACAGCGCTATTTCATTACGCGCTATTTTGACACTGGCGCTATTTTGTTACTAGCGCTATTTCATACCAGAGCTATTTCGTTACACACTATTTTAAAACAGCACTATTTCATTACTCGCTATTTTGAACAACAATATTTCAAACCAGAGCCAATCGAATGATGTTAACTAATTTTTCCTAGACCTTCTAGTTTTTTTGTAACCATTGACAACTTTGTTATTTCTTCGAATGTCCATGAACAAATTATGCAACATAAAAATTCAGGATTTTTGAGCCCCCCTCTCCCCTCATAAATTATGAAGAAAAAACACATTAAAAAGAAATTGAAGTAACACTTGGCCAAATCCCCCCTCCCCTTTATTAAAAAAACAGTTTTTCACTTAGTTGGCTGTGAAAGAAATGTCATAATTTTGTTTGTCCTCATACCTAAACTCCATATCATAATTTTTGAGATAACTTTTTGATGGTTATCAGCTGTTTACCATAACAAATAGCATAGGCCAACAAAAAAAATGTAAAAAGTTGTCTCAAAAATAATGATATAGGGTGTACATAACTATCTGACAAAATTTTGCCAATTATTTAATTTATCTGTAAAGACCTTTATTTTTTAACTTTACTTTTCTTACCTTGGGTCCTCAGAAAAAATAGTCCATTTCTCCAAGTGGAGTGTGCAAATTACAAAGAAAAAACTCAATGTCTTCTCAATAGGTTTTATTTAGGATATGTTACAAGTCTAAAGAGACACATCATCAGCTTTCAAAAACATTCAAAAGACACTTATACCCCCAGCAAGCTAATGTGAGAGTTCAAAAAATTGCTAAATACCTAAGTTGAAAATCCAGCAAAAAAGAGGTTTCCTGAGCAGAAGTGGAAAATTCTGTAATTCACATTTATTGTGAGTTAAAGGCACTAATCAACCATTTTAAGTTACCATCTATTTTTAAAACTAAAGCATTTCAATTTTTAAAAATTTTATTTATTTTTTATTAAAAATGGAAATAACTTAATATTAAAAAAAAAATTTTTTTTAATTAAAATGCTTTACTTTTAGAAATAGATAGTAACTTAAAATGGTTGATTAGTGCCTTCAACTCACAATAAATGTGAATTACAGAATTCTCCACTTCTCACTCCTGCTCAGGAAACCACTTTTTTTGCTGAACTTTTAACTAGTATTAGCAACTTTTTGAACCTTCACATTAGCTTGCTGGAGGTATGAGTGTCTTTTGAAGGTTTTTGAAAGCTGATTATGAGTGTCTTTAGACTCGAAACAGGTTCTAAATAAAACCCGAAACAATATAGACTTTAGTGGAGAAGATGTAGAGTTTCTTCTTTGTAAAATATTTTATTTTGTTTTATTATGATACTTACCTGGTTCTTTAATTGTTTTATTTATTATAATATGTTATGTTATATTTATTTATAAAATTTTAAGTTTATTATAAAACCCTGGATAAAACTTTTACTTTTCATGAAAAGGTTTAGATCACTTAGATACCTACTGTACTGCATAAGTTTAGTGGCCTACCTTAGAGAAGTGCCTGATAACACTATTATTTAAATTAGGGATAAACAATAAATCTTTCTTGAATTTACTGTGTTTATAATAATAATATTGGAACAAGAATAATTTAAAAATTAAATATTTAGGGAGCTTGAGAACAATTCTAGAAGAATAATTGAAATATCACACTAGTGTTGCTTGTCAAAAGGATAATTTTTTAAAAAATTTTGTTAAGCAAATATTTATTTTTACCTAATAAACCACTGACAAGCGGGATTTTGCTTTTTAGCAACACAGTGGTTACTTAATTAAAACATTTTGTTAATAGGGTAGTACTACCAAAGGGGATTTCACAGACCATTTTTTGTACATATATTGCACATTATTTGCAAAAATGCTGAATAATGTAAAAAAATTCAAATTACAATAGGTTTTGTTTGTATAATGAATCTGCCACAAACATATAGATTATAGAAGGTAATAAATTATCTAATTTTTTTTTAAATCTCATTAAAAAAAAACAAAAAAAATTTCAAACATAGCTAAAACAAATATTTTGAAGAAAATGTACCACATTCAAAAATTTAGAAACAATAAAAAATATAAAATAAAATGTTCCACACTCAGTTCCAAAGGTAAAATTTTTAAAATAAAAACGAATTATTTAATAAAGGAGCAAAGGGCAAAATTTGTTCAACATAAAACAAACATGTTTTTAGGCTTTATTCCTTTTAGAATAATTTCAAAAGCTAGATTTAAGGAAAGGAGCTAACCTAAGGGCCCCTCCCTTATGGGAACATTTCTGTTCATTCCCCTTCTGTAAATAGGTAATAACCAAGGGAACAACAAACACAAAATAGTTTTTTACTTTTGATCTAAAAAAATATTTGAAATTTCCTAAAATTGAGGTAAATATGTCAATTGCCAACGAGGGGTGAACAGCTAACCCAAAATGTGTACACCGATTGTGAAAATCCACAACCTAAGATTGTGAGGGATGGTGGAGGACTGTGCAGTGGCATAGCATGCCTGAAGGGGCAGGGTGGGCACCGTCCCATCAAAAATTCTTGCGGCCAAAAAAAAAAAAAGGTCATCATGTATCATGTCCATAGTTTCCTTTGCTGCCCTCTTCATTTACCATTACCAGCCTTGCTACTTAATAACCGAGAGGTGGCCAGCTAACCCCAAAATGTGTATGTGTGAGGGATTGTGTAAAGATTGTGAAAGATTGTGGTAAGATTGTGAGGGATTGTGGTAAGATTGTGAGAGATTGTGAAGGATTGTGGGTGATTGGGAGGGATTGTGTAAAGATTGTGAAGGATTGTGAACAGATTGTGAGAAATGTGTACACCGATTGTGAGAGCTGTTCACCTCTTGATTGCCAAGTTTTTGAGAGGCCCCCTAGAGTGTGGCTTTAAAATGTCTTTTTCTTTTAGCTCATTTAAATAAACTTCACTTTAAAAACAAAGTAAAAAGATTCCAAAACCATTTTTTTTTAATTAACTCATAATTTAAAATTTTGGTGTTGTGGCACATTACTATGGATAAAAGGATAAAATGTGAAACTTTCATGCCTAAAATAAGGAATAAAAAGTGCCCATAAAATTATTGATAATAACATTTATTTATAATTTAATTGAAATATATTCTCTCAAAATACTAACTGTGCCAAGCAAAATATACCTACCCAATAAAATGTTGACCTTACAGATAGTTGATTTGAGTTTTTTTGTCAAGATTTATCTTTACATTAAATTGTTTTTACATACATTCACATAAACAGATAAAACCCTACATAAAAATGAAATTTTAAACAATACCTACAATTCTGTGCTGTTAATTACCTTGAAACATTTTTGGCTATTTTTAGATAAACAAGTGGCAACTGTGTGCTCTTATGTCAGCCACAGCTGAATGGAATGTAGGTAGAGTATTTTGGAGGCACATTTTTTTTTTCTGGAATATGTGAAATTTAAGAGTTTCTTTTAATGTAATAAATAAATGTTGCCACATGTTTTATAGTGGCAAATATTTGGAAAACCTGAGACCTATTTACCTAATGCCCTTAATTTCAATAAAATCTAAATATTCGTGAAACTAAAGGTTATGTTACTCACCCAACAATGCCTCTGGAATACACATAATGAGCATCACGCCAAGGGCAACCACCGAAATCTGTAACGAACCGCCGGTTGTGGGGCCGTTGTGTAGTCCTGTTATCAACCCGTCGCGGAGGTACACGGTTATTGTTATTAAATGTCTTTCCGTTTTTGTCAGATTGAGGAATGGCTTTACCATTCATTAAAGGGTTGTGGGGATGGTGGTGTCCAAAGCCGTTGGTCATTACCACATTTTCACCATCATCCTGTTGAGAATCATTTAGGTTCATGGTTTCTAGGTCTTGTTGTGTCTGCCAAATGCGAAGCCACTGAGTCTTGGCTGGACCTTCTTGTTCAGGCATAAACCATGCAAGACACGGATCCATAAAGTCACTATCACTTGGGGCACTGTCGTGCTGACTCTCTCTCACAAGCACTTTTTACACAAATACATATGATGCCATGTAGTCCAGTCCCTTGAGATGCTGTTGCTTACCCTAATCTCCCTCTAAGTTGCACTTAATATTACTATACAGATGATGCCATGTTTCAGCGAACAACGGGGGCGCGGTCTTTCGTATTTTTTTTTACCTTAAAAGAGCACGGCGCACTCGAACGAAAGTCACACCTTGCGTGTGTGCCACCCGAGAATTTTTTCCAATCACACGACTGACAACTGACAAGCGAATGACAGACGAAAGCGCCGCGCGATTATTGACAGCTGTCAACAAGTGTTTTTTTTCGTTGGTTGGAGTCAGTGGCGTATCAGGGTCGGAGCCTGTTGCCCATTTAAAAAAAAAACGAAAAATGTAACACTTAAGCCCATCACACACAAAAATGCATAAGCGCATAACATGGCACATAGTGGTGCAAAGCCAATCAGCGATCGAATAGCAGCGGCCATATTGGATTTGCGTAAGAAAAGTCCATAAGGTTGAACTTCTATGCACCATGCTATGCGCTATGCATTTTTGTGTGTGATCGGCTCAAGGCCAACACAAAAATAGAGGCCACGACCCTGAAAAAATCAGCTGTTCTCCCGGGGCTGAATTTTACATTGGGTCTTATGGGAGGTCAGACGTTTTTTTATGATATTTTCAAAATGGCACTACAGAGTTCCGCAAAATTTCACTGAAATATTCTCAGACACCATCCCGATATTCCACCAAAGGTTTGTAAGGAAGCAACATGATTAAAAGGTTAAAATCTTCAAGATTTAGCATTTTTTATTTAAATTACCCGCCATGTACCACATGCCAACTGTTATATTTGACATGAATTTGACTTTGTCATATGTGATTGTCACATTCGCTTTTCCTTTAAACTTAATTTTTGTGTGAGCTAATGAAGCGGCTATGAAAAATTAGGGCTTATAGTGGGTTTACACATCAGCTGCAGACTTTTGGGATACATGCATGCAAAAAAATAACTTGTGTGCAAGTCGGTGTTTACACTTGCAAATTTAACTTACTGGCGCGCCAGTTTTTATTGGCGCCAACAAATCCATGCATGTGTAAACTCTCCTTTACTATACATTTAAAAAAAATTGTTCTGCCAGAATAAAGTAAAAACAATCTAAAAAACGGCTTTATTTAAAAAAAATCAAATATCCATGAACCGTCATTCCAACTTCAATAATTTAAAGACAATCAGCTGTGTCGTAACGTGACCATCAAAAAAAAATCAGCCCCGGATGTGACGTCAACAAAGTGGAGGATCGTGGCCCGTCCATCTTGATAGCCCTGATCGGCTTTACAATTTTGAGGGTGCATCTTATTTTTTTAATCAATTCTTTTAGTTTTGATACTATTATAGATTGTCCGGTTTCATTCCTATTAAAAAAGATCTTTGGGGAAGCTCACAGGAGACTTGTTTTTTACATCTTTATTACAGAAAAATGGTAAATTTTTCGTCATAAAGCTCAACTCCTAAACAATATCTACTTTAGGCACTGATCTCGACGCAGTAAATTTTAAAATATTTAAATATCATTAAGCATTGAAGCATCCTTTAGAAATAAAGAATAAAACATGCGGAAATATGTATTGTATTACTGAGAAAGCAGATGGTTTTTTGTCAAAAACTTTGAGGAGACTTGAAATTAAACAAAAATTCATATAACTGAATCTCGCAACTTTTTGTAAAAATATTCTGCTCACGGTACCATAAAGTAGGTATTTTTTTCTGTTACCCTATTAAAATTTAATAATTTCCTTTAAACCATTTACCTATATTGAATTCTTGTTCAAAACCAAAATGGCGCTTATGCCCCTTTGCATTGTAATATCAATTTGGCTGAATATTTTTGCGTTTTCATAAATTCGCAATTGTTTGTTTTCTTTTAATGAGCGAAGTCTAAACCATTATGTCTTTATTTTTACCCAAAATTTTTTATATAAATTGCTCTTTTTTTTTCACTAGGGTGACCATATTTTTTCAAAACAAAAAGAGTAATATCATTTTATCATGTTAACAAAATCAGAATAATTAAAAAATATAGAAGTTTTAATATGTTCATTAACTAGTTGGGCCATTTTGTGGGGGCTTTACTAGAAGCTTTACTACCTAAAAAATGCGAAAAATAGATAGGTAGTAGGAAATATGCCTACAACTTCTAGAGGAGATGTTGGTGGGGAGGCAAGAGGGGCGAGACGGCTTAACACGTAAACCTCTAAATAAATAAAAATTTTAATGTAAAAAAACCGACTGGAAAATTATAAAAAATTATGCCGCAGGCGAATATTTAAAAAAAAAACAACTTTTGGCAAAAAATACCGCCGCAGGCAAAAAAAAAATTACGGTATAGGTAACTTAAGAAAATAGATTTAAAAAATATATTTACGGCCTCCTCTAGGGAATGTTTTTTTTTTGAAAAACAACTTTATCAGAAATAGTTACACATACACGTACATTTTTCTAACTAAAGGTTAACTCCTAATCAGTTCCTAAAGAACTGGTCTCGAAGCAATATACATTTGTGTTTGGAAATACTAGCACTTATCCTAATATAGTATTTGTTTTTGGACTTAATTTTATAAACAGGCACAAAATAACTAACTACTAAACTAAATTATCTTAAATCTAAAAGGTGAACAAACAGTATCGTGAGATCATTACATAGTTAATTGTTTTGTTTCTATGGTTGAAAATGTTTTTTTAATTTTACAACAAAAGGTTTATATTTGTGAACTTTAAATTCTGGTGGTAAATTTTCAAATGATTTGATGCATTGTGTTAATGGATTTTTTTAAAGTTGTTCTTTTATGTTTTATGGATTTGATTTTTCCTGGTGTGATAGCTGTGTATGTTTGTTTTACGAGTGATGGTCGAGTTTGATTTTGTTAAGTTATTAAATATTTTTTAAAAAAATTTACACTGTTCAATTTTGAGTATACTTTCAAGTGAATGTGTTTTTAGACTTTTATATAGGTATTCTGTGTGAGTTAAGAAATTAAAATTAAACAGGATTTTAAGAATTTTGTTTAGCAATATCCTTAAATTACGTAACGCTCTAGGGGGGAGGGGGGTTTGGTCTTGCGTTACACTCAATGTTTTTAATGTGTTTTTCCTGAAAATGCGTTCCAAGGGGGGTAGGGGGTTCAAAAATTTTGAATTTTTGCGTTACGTAATTTAGGGACGTTCCCATACTATTTCACACGTTTGCATGCGAAATCTCTTTTACTACCCCGAAGCAGTGGAAAGTTCCTCAGGCGGTTTGCAGGAGTAGCCTGCGTGAGGTGTGGCTTGCTATTGGCCAAAGTCATAATGCGAATGGTTTATACTCCATATCATAATTTTTGAGATAACTTTTTGACAGTTATCAGTTGTTTACCATACCAAATAGCATAGGACAACAAAAAAAAGTTGTCTCAAAAATAATGGTATGAACTGTATACTCCATATCATAATTTTTGAGATAACTTTTTGACAGTTATCAGTTGTTTACCATACCAAATAGCATAGGCCAACAAAAACAAGTTGTCTCAAAAATAATGGTATGAACTGTATGACATCGTCTATGCTCGATAATTGGAAGTATCTTTTGGATCCGCCACTGATTTATGCATTTTTCTTGGTGGCCGATATGCATAGTTTTTATTTTGTTGGTCTTGTTTTTCCAGTTGGCTGTAATTTTTTTCGTTGTCGGAAATCCCACGAAAAAATATTGTAATGGTTATTTTGTTGGCCCAAAATGTAAACAGTAATTTTTCATACATTTTTAATTTTTTTAACTATTTTAGCAATTAATGGAAAAATAATTATTATTTAAATATGGAAGTGGATCTCCTTAGACCGGGGACTGTCCCCATCTCGCCTGACACAGTTTTGGGATTTGAATTTTTGTTGGACCGAGATTTGCTTTTAAGGCACTTGCAGAAACCTAGTGCTGGTAAAAAGAATTTTATGTTAGCATACAAAAATACTAAACTTGGGCGGACGTCTCAGGCGAGACGCGATCTCATTGAATCTAGAATGAATGAAAAAAAAAGTTAGCAATATATAATTCGTTGCTGGGTGTGAAATCTTCAATGTAACATTTGTAGAAAACCTGATTTTTGCTTAAATGCAAATGATAAATATTCATTTAGTTCCATTGAGTGTTTTGCTACATCGATGATTTTGTAAGCCAGTGTAACAATATTTTATATTACCATATTATTTACTGGTTTTGTTATTTTTGTTCTAGAATCAAATTAAAATAAAAGTAATTTTAGATCCATCTCCAACAGACCTTATAACAAAGTTCTATGATGTGGTGGCCTTTACTCTTCACCTTAAACTCGGAGCAGAGAACTCTGAAACTATCAATATTGATCCTATTGACACTATGAAAATCAAGCACCCTGCAAAAAATATTGCCATGAAAATTTTAGCACTAAAAGTGGCTGCTTATTTAAAATGGAATCTAGGTAAGTAATTACTTACTTTTATTTTTGTTTTATAACCCTTTTTGTTACACTTATACAAGAGTCAAAAAACCCTATGCAAATATACAGTATGTCCCCCTAAGTTGGAATCATATGGAAAACTTTATTATTATTAATTAAGGAAAAAAAGTTATTCTTCATAAAAAGTCCTGCATTATCTAAAACCTCGAATACAGTCATCAAATATCAAATTTTTTCAGTGATATACGAGGTTTGTCAAAAAATATGAGGGTTACTCAAGAGTACCTACCTTTGAATTTGACAATATCAAAAAATGTTCATAAAAAAGTTGATCAGAATTAAAAATTATGTTTAAATATGCAAGTACATCCATTTACTTTTTTACTAATATTTCTATTTTGATTTTTTTTTTCAAAATTTCAATTTCAATACCTCATTCACTGATTTGGTGTAAGGAGTTTTTGAGATATCTTAATGTTTGTCAGTACATGTTTAAGCCAAATTGGCAGATTTTTTGTTTTTCAAAATTTGATTGAAAAATAATTATTAGTCAGAAAACTTTAAAATATGGGATTTTTAATCCTCTTTAAAAGTAGATTAAATATATTTTTTGTTATAAAAAATTTATATTTTACATTTTTATTTTGGATTAGTGTTTTAAATGTAGTTTTAATATCAAAAATCGTTAAAATTACAAAATAAAATAAAAACTCAAACTATGAAATTTAAAAACTAATAGAAGCAAAAAATATAAGAAAATACAGAGGATCACAAAATTAATATTGAGTGTGACACATCATTTTGAAGAAAAAGGCACATTTTATTATAAAAATCCCAACTGTAATAATTCTGTATATTTCAAAAAGTGAATTTTGACCATAAAATTCAATTTCACAGTTGGATTCGAAAAAGGCAAAAAAAGCAATGAACCAAAAATGAAATTGCATAAATAAAAAAGTTTTTACACCAGTACAGTAGCTTGCTTTTTTTCTTCTTTTTTAGTCAGTTTTTTATTTCATTGGCTGTGTCCACTTAGACATAATTTTAAGTTTATTTTTGGTATTTACCAGGTGTTTGGCACATGAACCGTCAAAATTTTTTGGGATATTGTTGGGGTCATTTGCTACCTTTTCAACCTTGGAACTTGGGTCCTAAGAGTCACGGCTAAAGAGATATAAATGTTTAATTTTTTTTTCTCAAATTATCCAAAATCCCACCTTTAAACCCTCATAAGCTTTTTATTAATGTCTGGAAAAGCACAATTTTTTTTATAATTCTGTAATCTTATGCTTCTTCAACTAATTAATAGATCTGTTTTATCTAAAAAAAAACTATTTTTTTTTAGATAAATCCATTGTTTCTATAGGTGTTCTGCTAACTTTGTATAAAGTTAGCAAAACACCATATTTTTTGAAAAAAAAACGGCAAATTTTTTGTTTTCACAACTATTTTACGGATAATTAACGGCAAATTATGAGCATATGATTTTTTTTAATTTCCAAAATTGTTCTGCTAACTTTATATACATCATTTAAGGATGGTTTCCATACAGAAATGTAAAGAGTATTTTACCATATTAAACAATATGGTAAAATACAGAAACTACAGGTCTAAAATTATAAATTTTACATAGTACCGATTCTGTTAGTAAACTATAAGCCATATTTTCCATTTCGAATTTTATAGCTAGGCACTGGCGGATCCAGGATGTTTGAGGGTGGGGGGGGGGGGGGGAGGTGAGACCAAGAAGGAAAAACCAAAACAATTATGTTTTTTTTTCATAAATGTGAACTCTGAAGTCAAGCAGTACATGCCATTAAAATGCGCCTCAGGTGATAATTTTTGGAAAATATATTAATTTTTGTGAAAATTAAAAAAATATTTAAAATTTTATAAGAAATCGCGGTTTATCTAGCTATTTTTTTACTAGAACTAAAAAATTTAAGCTTTATATCAAGGAGGGGGGCAAACCCCCCCTTTTCCCTTCCTGGATCCGCTTACTGGAGCTGTTAAATTTCTTCTTCCAAATTTGTTGGGCTCTCCAAATAAAACGCATTAATGTTTTTAAGCATATACGGTTCGCCTAAAAAATTAATTTTTTTAATACTCGCGGTCATATGCGGTGCATCTAGTCCACATTTTAAAAAAGTAAAATGCTTGGACAGTATTATATAAAAAAAATCAACAAAGTTCTTTTGGGTACTTTTTTTAAAATCTTAATTAAATAGGCCACAAAGAAAATAATTAAAGGGTTCATTACAAATAGGTCAAGTGCCAAAATTAGAAAACAAAGATAATTAAGGAACTTAGCTTGTTGGTACCGAAATAGGGCATGTGATTTGTAGCTTCCCCCACCTTTACCAATGCATTGCAACGCTATACCAGGTGAGCATGGCACTTAGTTTGGTTTAAGGATACGTCCGATGGCACTTGGAATGTTTTTATGCAAAAATACAATTTTTTTTTAATTTACACTTAGTCCATTTGTACCGGATACCCTTTAATTATATTTAACATTCAGCCTTTAAAAAAATAGGCCGCAATAAATGTTTAAGATGTTTATATTATTTCTCTTTATGAATGTAAAATGCTTACTTATATTTCTCTCCTCCATAATAGTTTGAATACTTATTTTTGAACTTTTGCTTAATAGACTCCTTGGTTTTTTACTTAATGAAAATCGCTAACAAACGCAACTGTTTTACTGAATAAAGATAAACAAACAAATTGCCTCGCAAAAATTCCGATACAAAATAAATTCAAATAAAAACTGTTGAAAATTTTTATCGTTTAGACATTTCTTATCACATTGCCGTTCATAAAATCCTGAAAAGCGTATTTGCGAATATCATTTTTTGCTATAGAATGGCCCTGTGTACGTCTCCTAAATTTAAGAGCCGCTTATTTCCCAGCATGGAAATACCTTAATAATCCTCCAAATGTGCCCAATTTGGATCATCTTGTACCTGTAGCCTAATTTTTGTCAAACTTGATTATTTTAGCTAAAATAAGAAGTCTACCATTCAAAACCCAAATCAACCTGCTTCAAGATCTCATGTACTTCACAAGCGAAGACAGAACTGTCATGGAGATTCCCAACATTGAGAATGCAGATACAAAGAGTGCATCTCCTCAGTTTTTATTTGCATTGTTGCTGTTTCACAGGTGGCTTTTAAATACATCGATGCATAGGGTCACTTCAACCAATTGGCAACAGAGATATGGGTAGGTCACAGGGTAAGGTGGGGGTAATTAGGGACAGCGGTAAGGGAAGATTGCTCATAATCTATTCACACTTTGTTAATGATCTAAAAAGTGATATTAATGATTTGTAAATAAAGTTTTTTTAATTACACATAATTTTACCTATTTAACATATCTAAAAAAAAGTATAAAAAAAGGTTTTGGTTTCTTATATTTTTCCATGGGTAGCTTCAAAGATTATCCTCACTGGGGTGTAACATCTACTGGACACCTAATAAGTGTTGACATTTCGTCCTTATGGGACTCCTCAGAACATATGAACCGCTCACTCTCGCAAATAGCGCCATCTACCAAAATAAAAGACAAACTAGAACAACAGCAGGCAAGTAATAAAGTGCTATATCGATTTATGAAAAGACCGTTCAAAAGACAGAATTCACCACGTGACCTTCGGACAACACGTTGCCTTTTACGTCAGATTACCGCTTGGTGCGTTATTTTTTGCCTTCAAGACGTCGGCGTCAGTCAGCGGAGTCTTAAGCCAAATACTAACAAACGTTAATTTTTATTTATCTATCTATTTAGCCTTCTTCAATCCATCTTTGGACATAGGCCTCCCCCAATATCTTCCACTCTTCCCTGTCTGTCGCCGTGTTCATCCATCTAGTTCCCGCATGTTTCTTCAAATCGTCCGCTCATCTCATTTGGGGTCTTCTCCTTCTTCTTTTATTTTCCCAAGGTCTCCAGTTTACAATTCATTTGTTCCATCGATCGTTTTTCTGTCTGATATTATGACCGGCAAATTTTCATTTTAATTTTGCTACGCCTCCTCTGACATCCCTTACTTTTGTTTTATTTCTTATCCATTCATTCCTTTTTCTATCTGATAGCTTTACATGTAACATTTGTATTTCCATTGATCGTCGGGCTTTTGTTACCTTATCCATGTTTGATTTTGTAAGTGTCCAGGTCTGAGATCCCTAGGTAAGTACAGGAAGAATACATTGGTTAGACCTTGAGGTACTGAGGATATTTTTTAGTTTTTAATATGTAGCTTAATTTACCAAGTGCTGCCCAGGCCAATCGTACTCGTCTCTTGATGTCAGTTGTTTGGTTTTCTTTTTTTAGTTTACTATATTATATATTCCTCTACTAATTTTAGAGTACCCGTTAATTAAAATTCAAACTAGTTTTTGTGGCTTAACGAGTAAAAAAGGTTTTCTTTAGTGAATGAGTGGACGATTTTGTTTTCTCACAAAAAACGTAAGATGAGAGACAAAACCTACTGAACTTTGCAAGGATGTCACATCGACCAAGCATTGTTCTGAGGAGTCTCAGAAACAGTAAGAGTTGTTTGATTTTTACGCGGGTACTAAAAATATACTTTTAAAGAAGATTTACATACCTTTACATGTCCCCACCTTGTCTTATTTTACACCAATAATGAGGAACAAGTAAAAACACTTAAAAAAAAAATACAGTGTTGCTTAAAAAATTAGGGCAAAATTAAACCATGCTTAGGTAGGAGTTATTTCTCATATTTACAACTTATTTACAAAAAATAAAGTAAAAAATTAGGCGAAATGACGCAAGTAGGGATTTTTGTCTCTAGACAGATAAACACTATTACATTATTTGGTAATTAGGTTTTGTTCGGTTCAGTTTCGGTTTTGGCCCAGAAAACTCATTTTGAGTAGAAATAAAAAGAAAATTGTTCATATAAAAGGTACATGTTTACTGCACAGCTAAAAATAGAGCAAATTCGCTGTTTTTGGGGGGTTTTGGTTATTTCCAGGGGAGATAGGAAAAAACTGACCCACCTTTGCGACGCTCAAATTTTAAGAGAAGCTTAAAGGTCAAAACCGCATATTAATATAGCAATCAGTTTTTAAGCTACGGGGTGTTTTGAAAAGTTGGGAGGAAGTCTATAACATTTTTATTTATGAAAATTTTGTTTTTGTCTAATTAGGTTTATTTTAATTTTTACCTTTCTAGCCCGCGTAGCATGGCTAGAGAAAGTATTATTGTCGACGATTTTTTTTTTATTTATGTATTTTGATCTATTCTAGCAATATCGTCATGATGTCTGTCTGTGTGTGTGTCTGTATATTATTTCTGTCTGTAACACGATAGCTCCTAAACCGCTCAACCGATTTTCATAAAATTTTGAGTTGTTCCGACACTCTTACGAGCTGATTAGATTTTGGTTAAAATCCATTAATGCTAATGAGTTTTTTGACAATTAAAAACTTTAAAAAATGCCAACTTTTTAACAGAGAATCGTATCAATACACTGTTTTCGGAATAAAGTAGACTATATTTTGCTCAATAATTCGTGTTATAAGCAAAAATTTCGTAGGAGCTTTAATTTCTCAGATATTTACAAAAAACTGTTTTCAAGGCTAATATATTATCATGGTTTTCCTTGAAGGCTAGCTAGGAATATGTCAGATCTGTCATGGATATTTTCTTTAAGAATTGACACATATAAAAAATATCTTTGTTAGTTTTTAAGATATTGCATATTTATTATTTTTCTTATGGAATGACCCTCTTTTTATTTGATTTTTGCAATTAGCGTAAAATTTCCTTTAAAATGACGTATCACACTCAATATTTTATTTTTAATTTCTTTTTGTTTTTATAAGTTGGTATTTTTGTTTTTTTAAATATTTCTTGTTTTTATTTTATAATTTGATTTGATGACTGGGTTGAAAATATTTTTAAATTATCAAAGGAAATTTTACGCTGATTTTAAAAATGGAATAAAAAGAGGGTCATTCCATTAAAAAATAATAACCTTATGCAATATCTCAAAGACTTAGACAGATAAATAAAAACCGTTTACATCGGTCAATGCGTGAAGAAAAAAATTATAATAAAGCTCTTTACACGAAAACAAAATTTTCATAAATAAAAAAGTTATAGGCTCCCTCCCAAAATGCTGACTTCAAAAACACCTCGTAGCTTAAAAACAGATTGCTACATCAAGATGCGATTTTGATCCTTCTCTTAAAATTTAAGCGTCGCTCAGGGAAATACCCGAAACCCCCCAAAAACATCAAATTTGGGACACCCTGTACTCCCAAAACTTTTTGGTGCCAGTTTGAAACAAACAGTTTTTGACCTTGGAACTAGATAGGTACATATGTACTCTACTACTACTACTACTACTATGTTGGTTTAGAACGTTTTTCTACGTTGTCCGACGCCTATTCTCCACCTCCTTCTATCCTGACAATCATCTTCCGTCAGGTTTTTTTGACTCATTGATCTTTGGATTGACTGTTGCCATTCCAGTTTAGGACGCCTTTTTTTTCTGCGCCCTATTGGTTGACATTCTAGGACCTGCTTTGGTAATCAGTCTGTTCCTGTCTTATCTTATCAAATGTGACACCCAAGTATACATACTCATTGCATGGAGATATTGTTTGTCCATTGTCTAGTTCTAACTCACTTGATTCGTTTCCAATACATAAGTACTGTGTCTTGTCCACGTTCATTGTTAACCCCCACTTTTGATATACTTCCGTTAACTTTCTCATCATATACTCCATGTCTTCTTTATCATTAGCTACAATTACTTTATTTTTTTAGAGCTACTGCGATATATATTTTAAAAAGAGTTGGAGAGATACAACATCCCTGTCTTAAGCCTTTCGTTACCTGGAATCCTTTTGAAAGTCGATTTCCAATTTTAATTTTAGATTTTGACCCTTTGTAAAGTTCTTTTATTGCTTTTATATATGTATGATTGATATTAGTTTGTTCTAACACTGTCCATAATTTTTCTACTGGAACGGTATCGCTTTGTGTAGGTCCACAAAGGTAACGTGAGTCTCTATATTTCTGGCACTCCTTTTCTCAATTACTTGTTTAAGACAAAAAACATATGTACTCAAAAACTTATAAAATTTGAGCCTCTTGCCTACGCAGTCGGGTAAGAATATGTTTCTTTATATTTTAGCCTACAAGACATGTCACTAAACGACGAAACAATAATTTGCTGTCCAGACAACATCCAGAAAACCATAACTTTTCTACAGGACGCTCTCAACTGGAGCCGGAAAGATGTCCCGTTTTTCCCGACTATCGAATGCTTTCACATGCCCACAGAACAAAACGACAGTATTGAATTTGAGTGGAACAAGGCCCAATCTGTCTCTAAGTAGGTTCAGCACTCAGACTCGGTTGCTAAAAGAACATATTTTTAACTGGGTACACGGTAAAAAAAATTGTCTCAGATCAAAGCAAATGGGTCGCGGAAATTTCTTCGAATTTTTTTGTTCAAACGGAAAATTGTACGAAAACATTTTCTTCGAAAGTCATTTTGTTCGAACGGAAATTTGTTCGAAAACATTTTCTTCAAACGGAAATTTGTTTGAAAACAGTTTCTTCGAACAGAAATTGGTTCGAAAACATTTTCTTCGAATGGAAATTTGTTCGAAAACATTTTGTTCAAACGGAAATTTGTTCGAAAACATTTTGTTCCAACGGAAATTTGTTCGAACGGAAATTTGTTCGAAAACATTTTGTTCGAACGAAAATTTGTTCGAAAGGACATTTGTTCGAAAAAATTTTGTGACCAGAAATTTGTTCAAAAAAAATTTGATCAAACGGAAATTTGTTCGAAAACGTTTTCTTCGAACGGAAATTCGTTCGAAAACATTTTATTAATCAAAAAGAGCAACTGTTTGACTAAGGGATCTCTTTCTAACATATTTTTTCAAAAAAAAAACTTTCCTGACTTCTTTTGCAGGATCCTAGCGGGTGTGAAACAAAACTGAACCGAACCGAACTGAACCGAATCGAAGTATCGGTTTGGTTTCACAACCTCAAGGATGCCGGTTCGGTTCGGTTTGGTTTCACACCCTCTAGGATCCCGCGAAAGAAGTCAGGAAAGTTTTTTTTTTTTTGAAAAAATATGTTAGAAGTCTTAGTCAAAAAGTTGCTGTTTTTAATGAACAAAATGTTTTTAAACGAATTTCTGTTCGAAGAAATTTTTTTCGAATAAATGTCCTTTCGAACAAAATGTTTTCTAACAAATTTCCGTTCGAAGAAACTGTTTTCGAACAAATTTCCGTTCGAAGAAACTGTTTTCGAACAAATTTCCATTCGAAGAAAATGTTTTCGAACTATTGCTTTCAAAAAAATGGTTTTCGAACAACGTGTTTTCGAACAAAGTTCGGCGACCCAAAGCAAATTGCTTTGAAGTAAAATAATATGTGCTTTCCTATTTACCAAGAGAATATCTTCTTGATAAAGCACAAATAATGTCTTGCCTCTTTATTTTATTGTGATCCAGAAATTGTTTTATTATAAATTGGAACTGAATTAATCTAAGGCACCGGAAGCAAAATATGACTTATATGAAGACAATTTGCTTTGTGACAAAATTGAGTATACTGAAACAAAACAATTAAAGAAGAAAAATAAAGTCTCATTTTAAGACTAAACGCTATGTTGAACTAAAAAGAAATATTTTAATTCAAAACAAATTGTTTTAAAGTAAAACAATTTATTCAAGAAAATAACGTGTTTTCATTGTAGACAATTTTTTTTACCGTGTACATATAAAGTATATATTTTGAGGCAAAACCCGTGAAAGTACATATTTTTAGGCAACTCATTTTCTAAAGAGTAAGATAAAAGGTAGAACAAAAAAACAGAAGATTTTATTTTGTTGTTAATTGCTTGTTTGTAGCATTTTTATAAAGACTTCAACTGTCAGACTAAATTTCATCTATTACTTTTAGTTTTTGAGATATTATATTTTTTATCCGATCTTTGAAGTCAGCGTAAAATTTTCTTTATAATGATGTATCACACTCAATATTTTTACCTTCATAGCCCGCGCAGCAATGGCTAGAGAAAGTATTATTTTGAAGTACATTTTTTTTTCTCAGATAACGCCGAAAATGTGTTATTTGGGTGTATTTTGACCTATCTTAGCAATATCGTCATGATGTCTGTCTGTGTGTGTGTGTGTGTGGGTGTATGTTTGTCTGTAACACGATAGCTCCGAAACCGCTGAACTGATTTTAACAAAATTAGTAGGTAATTTAGTGCTTGACACAGCAAGGAGCTGATTAAATTTTGGTCAAAATCTATTAATCCTAATCAGAGAACATATACCAGTTATTTCTTCGATGTCCTAATGAATGCTATCTTTTTAACGGAGCATACCTCTTTTTTAATAAATTTCTTAATTTTATCATTTTAGCATATTTTAAATAAAAAAAATATAAAATAAAAACAAACCATACAAAAAAATACAATAAAGATAAAGACATAAATGTAAAGAAATAACAATTTTATTTAATATCTTAAAAACTTAAAGTAAAGATAAAATATGAGTAAAAAAAATTAAGTTTTTTCTTGATAGATTTTACAGTTTTTGAGATATTTAGCTCAAACTTTGCGACCTTAATTAAGCTACGTCATTGGGCATGTCAACTAATAAATATTGAAGTCATGCTCCTTTTCCTTTCCTTCTTTGCAGGGACTGGTAAATTGTAAAATACAAAAATAATTCTTTGTTTTGTCCAGAAACTTTTGGGTTTCTTGTAGTTTTTTCTGATCTGCAGTTACGTCATGTGGCAGGAAAATAAAAAGCTTTTGATGACTATTCTAAAAATCATCACGTTCTAAAAATGTATTTCAATTTTTACCTTCCTAGCCCGCGTAGCAATGGCTAGAGAAGGTATTATTTTCGACGAAATTTTTTTTTTGAGATAACGCCGAAAATGTGTTATTTGGATGTATTTTGACCTATGTTAGCAATATCGTCGTGACGTATGTCTGTGTGTGTGTGTGTGTGTGTATATTATTTTCTGTCCGTAACACGATAGCTCCTAAACCGCTGAACCGATTTTTATAAAATTTTCAGGTAAAATAATGTTCGACACTCTTACGAGCTGATTAGATTTTGGTTAAACTCCATTAATGCTAATGACAGTTTTTTGACAATTAAAAACTTTAAAAAATGCTAACTTTTTAACGCAGGATCGTATCAATACATTGTTTTCGGAATATTGTCACGAGGGGGTTGTCGTGACTATTTGTGTACGTGTTGCGCACAAATAAAGAGGATCGTGAGATGGTTTATTTAATACTAGTACAAAGATACTTACACACTAATCACTACTGTCTGGCCCAGTCTTCTGATACAAATATTATTTACGTGTAGGTCGGGTTCAGCTCTCGATCAGAATCTCTTTACTGTTTCTATACTTGACTATTAAGAACTTAGGTACTTAGCGTACTCACTGAACTGAACCCCGACTATCCGTTCTTGATTGGTTTTATAGAAGCATGTGATTACAAACGTGTTTCAATCTTAAACATAAATCGTTTGCACCACATACTTCCTAGGTTGACGTCCTAATACTTTTACATCAGGTCAACCAACCAAGTTCCGGATAGCATGCCCAAATTACATACATGACAATATAGTAGATTATATTTTGCTCAATAATTAATTCGTGTTATAACCAAAAACTTCGTAGGAGCTTTAGTTTCTGAGATATTTACAAAAACTGTTTTCAAAGCTAATATATTATTATGGCTTCACTTGAAGTGTGATAATAGGCTAGCTAGGAAGGTGTCAGATCCGTTATGGATCCATCCAAGAAAAAATTCTTATAGAATTTTATTTTGTATTTACAAATTCACTAGCGGCCCAACGCAAAAAGTTCAGGGGCAGAAAAAAATATAACACTCTGTAGATTACTGACGAAAAGTTTGCTGAGCTTGAAATTAACTTTAAATCATAAAATAATAATAAAATAAGCCAAGGAATCACCTCATAAATTTTTGTGATCTTGATGGTTTCTTATCGTAGATAAAAACCCCTGAGTTTTCGCTGTTTTTCTATTTTTAAAAATTTTTTTAGGGAGGAGTTTTGTGCACAAATCAGTTACGACCTGGGAACTTTTTTCTTTTACCGAGAAAATTATGAAGAAGCCAAGTGTCATTTTACTCAATGCTACCAACATTTTAACAATATAAAGACATTTAGTGGATTTACAGGTAAACTCTTGCAATCTTTTTGTGGTTCTTTCAGAAAATTTATTGTTAAGCCTCAAACAAAAAGGAAGCTATTGCAGAAACAAATGAGATTTTAAAAATTTAGCTAATTTTTTAAAAGTTTAAATTAGATATTTTAGTAAACTAACCTGAATTTTTTTCTCGAGCGATTGGGAACAATTTAGTTTTTATACCCAGTTTAGACCATGCACCAAACTCATGCACTTTAAAAAGTTGCATACATTTGTTTCAATATGCTCAAAAATGGAACATGTTCTAATTTATTATTAAATTGAGTTGCATGGGTCTTGGGGATTTTTAGCGCAAACATTTATACTGAATGGTCCTTAAGTATTGAAAAAGTACAATAGCTATTTTTACCTTCCTAGCCCGCGTAGCAATGGCTAGAGAAGGTAGGGGAAAACCGCTATGAAACGGACGGGTTTTGAAACGGACAGTTGTCGTAGTTCCAGCATGATTGTATGACCGAGAATTTCACATTTACATATGGAACCCTGTGCCCAGATCACACTTCGACCGAAGTTGTTCAGTAAACAACTTCACCGCATGTCTACGGCAAGCATTTTATTATTATTCGTTGAAAAAGTAAATTATTTACGAAAATATCGAACTATGTCACAGGTCAGCTAATGAAATTTAGTTAATTTCAGATTAGTAAGGTTATAACTAAGTTACTATAGTACGTAAATATAGCTGTAGATCTTGGAAACTATTTCTCTGTTTATAGCTTGCATTGTCATTTTGAGGTTAAGTAGGTGTCGCTTTGAAGTGGACATGATACGTTGTATCGTTGTTTAATGTAGAATACCATCAAACAACGTTTGTATTGTCTGTTTCAAGACGTAAGCTCTTCATAGGCACATAAAACTTGTGGTCTTCAGGGTATTCGACATTTTTATTGCAACAACTGTTCTTAAGACAGTTTCTGTTTGAATAAAAGTTATTTTTGAAGCAATTAATGTCTTTTAATGCGAAAAAAATTTCAAAACCACTACTGTCCATTTCAAAACCATCACTGTCCGTTTCAATACATCGATGTTTTGAAATGGACAAATGCTACTTTTTTAAAATTTGAATATTACTCAGACCATAAGCTTGCCTATTTTCTTTTAATAGTTCATTTTGCAAGTATATTAATTAAGCTTTCCCCTTACATACTTTTGAATAATTATGTTGTCTATAAAATGTCAATTTTACTATTTTTGATAAAGTGTCACTTCATAGCGGTTTTCCCCTATTAGTTTCGACGAAAAAAAAGTATATGAGATAACGCCGAAAATGTGTTATTTGGGTGTTGTTTGACCTATCTTAGCAATATCGTCATGATGTCTGTGTGTGTGTGTGTGTGTGTGTGTGTGTGTGTGTGTGTGTGTGTGTGTGTGTGTGTGTGTGTGTGTGTGTGTGTGTGTGTGTGTGTGTGTGTGTGTGTGTGTGTGTGTGTGTGTGTGTGTGTGTGTGTGTGTGTGTGTGTGTGTGTGTGTGTGTGTGTGTGTGTGTGTGTGTGTGTGTGTGTGTGTGTGTGTGTGTGTGTGTGTGTGTGTGTGTGTGTGTGTGTGTGTGTGTGTGTGTGTGTGTGTGTGTGTGTGTGTGTGTGTGTGTGTGTGTGTGTGTGTGTGTGTGTGTGTGTGTGTGTGTGTGTGTGTGTGTGTGTGTGTGTGTGTGTGTGTGTGTGTGTGTATGTATGTTTGTGTGTATATTATTTCTGTCCGTAACACGATAGATCCTAAGCCGCTGAACCGATTTTCATAAAATTTTCAGGTAAAATAGTGTTCGACACTCTACGAGCTGATTAGATTTTGGTCAAAATATATTAATGCTAATGACAGTTTTTTGACAATTAAATTTTTTTAAAAATGGTAACTTTTTATTGGAACGTCGTATCAGTATGCGGTTTTCGGAATATTGTAGACTACATTTTGCTCAATAATTTCTGTTATAACCAAAAACTTCGTTAGAGCTTTAGTTTTTGAATTTATAAAAAACTGTTTTCAAGACTGATATAATATCATGACTTCCCTTGAAGTGTGCTAATAGGCTAACTAGGAAGGTAATTGTAATAACCCGCGAAAATTCAAATTATGACAATTGATGCTAGCAGCCATGTTGGATCCCTCTCTTCCCTTTTAGTAATGCAGCGTTCACATCGTGTAAGTAATTAACAGCATTTTATTAATTAACGGGCGCGAATATTCGCCCTAAAGATATCCCCAACTAAGGGATATCAAACTGGCGACCGGAGTGGAAAAAAAATTCGTCACAATTGCGTGTTTTCATCGTAAAAATTGCGAAAATATAGTTTGAAAAATTCGGCGAAATTCTTAACCTAAAAGATACCAAGCGTGCCGATTTTTAAAGAAACGTGATACTGTTTCCATGGAGATCCGTCATGGATCCATTTATTTGTTGTAGATATTGACAAAACAACCTTAGAAGTATACTGTCGAGCATGTGATCCTACAGTAGATGTCCAGAAAAGAAGTTTGCTGGAACAATTGAACAACTCGATTGTTAATCAATATGTGGTAAGTAACTTTAACTAATTCCGCAACTTTAAAATCAGACAAATTCCTCGAAATTTTCTTTTTACTTTTAAACTAAAAAAAAATGATTGCCCGACAGAACACTTAATCTAGTTATTAATGGTTTATAAAAAAATTAGACATAGAAAAAATTCTTGATGACGTCATTCGATGGACCGTAGTCGCCCATAAAAAACTACCAAATTTTATTAAATTTCTTTACAAGATGGGCACGATATTTGAATTTTTCGTCATTTATCATTTAACCAAAATTGTATATCTTACCTTTTCCGAAATCCCTATAAAGCCGAATATCGTTACTTTAGTCTGGGACACAAGGTATAAAGTAGGTAGCCAGAACTCATAGCCATTGAACTGTGGGCCCGATGGATTACTGACCACGAATGGAACAACAGGACAATAAAAATCTTCTCCGACAGTCAGGCAGCCTTAAGAGCGCTTGATTCCTAAACGGTCTCATCGAGAACCGCGAGAAGCTGCAGGGACTTACTGAATGCACTTGGTGGCGCTAACAATGTATCATTAATATGGATACCAGGGCATTCTGTGTACGGTGGAAATGAGGCTGCAGATCAAACAACGAGGAAAGCGGAATCTGCCCAATTTTTCGTACCCGAACCAATGCTTCTAAATCAGCCATATGGAAATGGATGGAGAACAGCTTCCAACAATACTGGATTAATATAACTATAACTAAGTGTAGTGTTTGCATATTAGTGAAACGACAAACACACGAATTTAAATTTCCCGCGCCGTGACAAAGTGCTAGTGACGTAGGCAATATGGCCGCGCGGCTGACCTATGAGAAAGCAGCATTGCAGGGACGTCACATGGGACGTATTTTATAGTAAGTCTGTTTTCATCCATAAATATTTGCGCAATCATAAATCATTACGCGGCTTAAATAACTTAAACACCAAAATGGCGACAAGGATGGGATAGAAGAAATTACTTTTACCACTCCAAACACAAGTCTGGAGGAACCCAGCACATCCTTCTCGAATAACAAGAAGGTTACAATACTAAACAAAGCAGATACAAACTCTAAAATTGGGGTAAACACAAAAAAGGCTTTTACAGCTTTGGTTTGCAAGAACTCATCAGTCCAGGTTAAAGGACAACCTAAGACTCACAAGAGCCAAACTAAAAAAATAAGTACTGACCTGTCAGAGGACAGAAGAACTACCTGTAGTCTAGCTAGAATGACACAAAATAGACCTTCCTAGCCCTGTCACACATCAACGTTTTTAAACTGTTTGTTTGTCTCAAAGTATGTGTGTAATTGTATGTGTCTACATAGTCATAGTTAATGCGTATAGAATTGTAAGGGTAATTCCCGTGAAGCGTGACAATTTTATAGGGACTTGAGTATAGTGAACTTTAAGAGAAGTGGTGAAAAACAGTCTTAGTGCGGAGGGATGTAGTGTTTGCATATTAGTGAAACGACAAACACACGAATTTAAATTTCCCGCGCCGTCACAAAGTGTTAGTGACGTAGGCAATATGGCCGCGCGGCTGACCTATGACAAAGCAGCATTGCAGGGACGTCACATGGGACGGCCTCTCGTTACAGGACCAGTTTCAGGTCTACACTTTTTTTATTTTAAGTCTGTTTTCATCCCTAAATATTTGCGCAATCATAAATCATTACGCGGCTTAAATAACTTAAACACCAAACTAATATATACAACAAGGTTCTATAATCCATGGAACTGGCTAACTGTAAAGAGTCTTGTACAAAGAAGGCCAGGCACGTCATTGGACTCGAGACAGGAGATCCGTATAGTGACTGGACTTTTTACTACTCACTTTTGACTAAGAGTCCCCATGTACAAAATGGGACTAACAGAAGAGACCGAATATATACTCTGTATAGCGGATGACGTAATAGTTTGACATTTACTAATGCATGTTTACGTCAGAACACTTTCTGATGATCTGAACAGTGTCTCACCTAAACTGATAGCTAACCTTTTTGGAGGACTAGGCATACAATGGTGAGAAACTACTCAAAAGTGAGCCACAATAGATCCACTGGTGGTCGCAGTGGAAGTGCTGTAAGGCCCACTCACATATAAATCATCATATACAGCATAAATGTAAAAACTTTGCATCGTTCGGGTAAATGGCATATACCTTCTGCATTTGTTAGGATAACATAATTATTGTATAATAAATCAAAACTCACTGGTTTCAGGGAATAACAAATATACTGCAACAAGACAACCTGGTCCGAGAAATACCTCTAATCCACAGAATAAACTTGGAACTAGATATACAAGGGGCTGTATCGAGCTGTGTTTTCACAGTGGCCAGGGATTTACTGCACAAAGTCAAGGCGTTGAATCATATTAGGTGTGCTCTTGAAAGGAGTTTGTTTTTGAGCGAGTTTTCTTTAGATAACACAAGCAAAAATGTGGATGCTTTATTGTGGGTAAGTAATATAAGGTTTCCTACGAGCGTGCGAAAAAGAGCTAATTGTACATATAAAATAAGAATTTTTATGGATATGCAGTGACGTCATTTTCTAGCATCTTTGTTTAATAGATTGACTGATATTATGTACATATTTATGTGTTATTATTTATTGTACAGCTGAAATTTTTATCCCAGTCATATTAGGTGAAAAAACCGTGAAACTTGGAAAAATATAGGTGAAAGCTGGATTTTTGTATAATTATTCCTTAGCATCTGGGACACATTCTATGCCAAAATCACCCTTGAGCTGCGCTAGATATAAGGCCCCAAAAGTCCTACAAATCAGTATTTTGCGATTTTCTCGAAATCTAATAACATTTTTAAAGGAGGAGAAAAAAAATACGCAAAATCATTCGGTCTATAACGTAAAATCAATTAAAATATGTTTTAAAAAAATGTTTTTTTTTTTAAATTGTATTTTTTTCCAACCATGTAGTTTCTTTTAAAATTTTAATTTTTACTAAACTTTAATGGGACAAAGGGGTTTAAACAAAATAAATCTAACCTAAGGGTGGTTTTTTAAGGGTTTGAAATTATAAACATCAGTACATAAAGTTTTACCGAAACCTGATTTTTCCCTAAATATATATGTATACGAAAAGCTTTAGTTTTTAAGACATCTACAAAAAATTATTTATCAATGTAAATATAGCCTGGTTTTTGCCACCCTTGGTGAAAAATCTTGACATAAAAAAGTGAAAATTGCATATTAATACGAGTATTTGTTAAAACGTTATGTAAGTACCAAAAATCAAACAAGTTTCGTGGCTAATCGGGCAAAAATGAGTTTTTGTTTCTCTCATATATTTTTCCGTGGCTAGCTTGAAAGCTTAACCTCACGGGGTCCAAGATCTAATGGACACCTAATAAGTGTTGACAGTTAACTGTTTCGTCCTTATGGGACTCCTCAGAACACTGCTTGGTCAGTTTGACAATTCTTGCGAAGTTAATTAGACGGTTTTGTCTCTAATCATAATTAAATAGTGAGAAAACTATCGCAAGAAGCGCCATCTACCGAGATACGAGAGAAACAAAAAACAAAAGCAGGCGAAAAGCTGCTATACATATCGATCAATGAAAAGATCGACAAACAAAAGAAAACAAACTATAGTCCGTGACCTACGACAGCTCTTCTGTCTTTCAGGCCGGATCAACTCATGCTGCATTTTTACCCGTCATCAAGACACGTGAGCGTCAATCAACGGAATTTTTAAGCCAAATAGTACTAACAAACGTGGAATTTCGTACCAGTGAATTTAAAAATCAAACAAGTTTCGTGGCTAATCGGGCAAAAAGGAGTTTTTGTTTCTCTCATATATTTTTCCATGGGTAGCTTGAAAGCTTAACCTCACGGGGGTCCAAGATCTAATGGACACCTAATAAGTGTTGACAGTTAACTGGTTCGTCCTTATGGGACTTCTCAGAACACTGCTTGGTCAGTTTGACAATTCTTGCTAAGTTAATTAGACGGGTTTGTCTCTAATCATAAGTAAATAGTGAGAAAACTATCGCAAGTACCTCTGTATATAATTTTTAACCCTTAATAAACCACCCTTATGATAGAGATCATTGACCTTATGTTCAATTTATTTTGTCAATATCATTGTGTCACATTTAATTTTAGTCAAAACTTATTTTTTCTAAAATTTTATAAAAATTACTTCTGTTAAGCTGGAATTTCAAATAAAATAAAAGTGTGTGCGTATTTTAACACTGTTTCCAACGAGAAGTTAAATATTTTTAATATTACGCTTTTTTGTGTCGTAAAAATTGTATAAAAAATAAATTTTCAAGTATTAGTTGTTTAACTAAAAAAAAAAAAACAAAAACTAAATTTTAGTAAATGATGTTTGATACAAGTGGAAATCAAGTTTAATATTATAAAGTATTATCGTTTTAAAACAAGTTACCTGCAGAGTAGGAAAAAACTTAAATAAAAAAAAATCATTTTTTTAAATATATTTTTTTAAATGTTAGGTTTGGCTTTTTCCTTAATTTTATAGTATAGACCGAATGAATTTGCGTATTTTTTCACTCTTGACTTTTTTTGAAAAAATTGTTAGTTTTTGAGAGAATCACAAGAAACTGATTTTTATAACATTTGGGGCCTTATATCTAGCGAAACTCAAAGATAATTTTGGGGGAGAATATGTGGGGATATGTTCTGGATGCTAGGGAATAATTATACAAAAATCGACGTCACTGCATGCTCATCCAAAAAAAAACTACTATACTATATTGTAGTTTTTGCCAATTTTCACCCTTATTCTGCATATCTAGAACAAAATGGTATTAAACAAATCTGTAGTAGAATTAAATTCTCTACAATTTTTTGTTTTATAAATATATTGGAAAAAATGTATTGTCAATATGCAAAAAGTGTAAAAAATAAGAACACTAACGCAGTCTTTCTAACTTTTAAATAATTTTCTCATAATCTCATAAGATTAAATTTACTACCAACGTTAAAGTGACGTCCATAAATCGGCGTTATTGACTGAAATAAAGCCCAGTGTTGCTACCTCTATCGATTTTTCGGTAGATCTACCGATTTAGCCTTTTACTTTACAATATACCGAATTACCATAGTTTTCTACCGATTTTTTTTTTCGATATAAACTTGTTTTGGTTTTGATACGCCTCCTAATCGTGATTAAAAAAAAACACCATAAATAAAATATTATTTTTAAAAGTGTATTTATGGCGCCATCTCTTGGATTTTGCGATATACTCAGCCGGCAGCCGCAAGCGGCATTAAAGATCACGCTATTATAAACTCTGAGGTTTTTTTTATAATATTATCTACCTAATAGAGACCTATTGCAATAAAGCCAGGCACAAATTGTGCCGGCCACTATATTGACAGTTTCACATTATAAGAACAGCTGTCTTCTTTCAAAATAAGGCTATTATGTATTATAAGAGCCGCAATTAATAGTGACACCACAACTAATGGAAAATAAACGACTGGATTTCTAAATTCGACTTTGGTATGTCAATTTTGAAAGATCTACTGTCAGTTTTTAATGCGAAACTGTCAATATAGTGCCCGGCACAATTTGTGCTTGGCTTTATTGCAATAGGTCCCTAGTATGTACCTAATTTTTTTATTTAATTCTTAATTTTGGTATTTTGTCAGTAAAAACAAATCGTAGAAATACAATTTACCTACTAAATCAATCCAAACTATCGATAGTTCTCCAGCACTGCTTGCTAAGATGATTAAAAAATCTACCGAAATCTACCGATTTTTCTCGAAGCCTTCTACCGAAGACCTCAGGGTCGAGGGTGGCAACGCTGATAAAGCCCTTTGGAAAATAAATATTTATGCTACGTCCTAGAGCATAAAACTTCCTTTTTAACGATTTGTAAGAAACTTGGGTCATGATTATAAATAACATTTCAGTGCCGTCCGTAAACAAAAAAGCCTAAAAATTACAAAAAAAAATAAATTATTTCAAGTGTTATTACATTTTCTGAAAAACCCAGCCTTGCATGATATAATGTATAAGTTAAAGTTTGTAGAGAAAAAAATTTACTTAAAAAATAAATTAAACATTAACGTTACAGTGGCGTCCAAGAATCTAGAAATGAAGCTGTTTGTGGAAAAATGCATAATATAACATGCTTGGGTCAAAATTGCAACTAACATTTCAGTAATGTCGGTAAAACAAATGCGTTTTGGTAACTTTTTAACACAACAATATGGCTGCCTGCACGTTCAACACTTTTTCTTTTAGGCAATCCAAGTAAACTGGAAGTCACACACCATCAGTGAGCAAAAAGTGATAAAAGACTACCTTTTTGAGTTAGTCATAAAAAACGAGAACTCAGACCTACTTCAAAAGATCCAATCAAATGACGTGCTAGCAAACGTATTTGACAAGCGTGACTTGCAGTACATTTCTGAAAAAGGGCTCAGCAGCAAAAGCAATAAGGTGCCAGGGGGCTTATTCATGAACGAGTTTAGCTTTTTTGAGACTCCTAAAAAGCGTAAGTTTAGGGTTTAGTAAAAGGCATAGCATATTGGAAGGGAAAAGATGGCTTTTTGACGAGTGCTCAGCCGACAGCTTACAATAGACTAGTAACATGAAAAAATGAAAAATCAATTATAACAACAATATTTCATGTAAAAAAAAGCCAAGTACGCGAAAATGGTATTCCGTAAAAAGAATTGAGATAAAAGTAAAGCCGAATTCTCCAATACATATTTCAAAATGGTTCTTACTAGGTTGGAAATGTTTTTTTAAACTTTGCTATTACAGCCAAACTTCTTTATGTTCAATTTAGCACTGTGCCTAAAACTCATTTGCTGCCGTAATAGCCAAGTTTAAAAAAACATTTCCAAACTGGTAAAAACCTTTAATTATAATATTTGTATTGGAGAGCTTGGCTTTACTTTTATCTCAATTCTTTTTACAGAATACCATTTTCGCATAGTTGGCTTTTTTTACATGAAATGTTTTTCTTATGATTTCACTCCTTTTTCAAAGGATTTGGATAATATTGAAGTTTTAAAGTAATAATATATGCGAAATATTGTTGAAAACTTTTGCAATGCCTTATTAAAAAGTTTGAGGTTTTTTAAATTTTTTCCTATGGTTTTATCATATCAGCCTTATAAAACTCAGCTTACTTTTACATAACTTTACAGGGCAGGGAAGTAAATTAAAATTTAAGTGTTTTTAAATTTGTTTCTATAGTTTTATCATAGTTCCTATCAGTCTTCCAAAGCTCAGCTCTCTAGCGTTTTCGGAAGTTGATTACAATTTTAGGGTTTCTTTATTTTTTAGATCTCTAGCGTTTCTGTAAGCAGGCAATATTATTTTTTACATAACTTTACATGTAGAGTAAATTAGAAGGGTTTGGTCATAATTTCTATCTGTCTGCCAAATTTCAGCTTTCTAGCCTATTTGGAAGTGCAGTAGAATTTTACTACTATGTCGGTTTAGAACGTTTTTCTACGTTGTCCGACGCCTATTCTCCACCTCCTTCGATCCTGACAGTCATCTTCCGTCAGGTTTTTTTGACTCATTGATCTTTGGATTGACTGTTGCCATTCCAGTTTAGGACGCCCTCTTTTTCTGCGCCCTATTGGTTGCCATTCTAGGACCTGCTTTGGTGATCTTTCGTCGTTCATCCGTTGTACATGGCCGTACCATATCAGTTGACTTTTAGTGATGTCATCAGTTATGCTTCCCGCGATTCCCATTCTTTCTTTTATGATCTCATTTTTTATATGATCTGTTCTGGATATTCTCATTGATCTTCTTATTGCATCCATTTCGACACTTTCCATTTTTGCTTTGTATTTTTCTTTTACGCGACAAGTCTCTATTCCATACAACAGCGTGCTTTTCACCATTGTTTCATATATGTTAAATTTTACATTCTTTTTTATCTCTCTGCTCCATAAAATACTGTTAAGACAACCAATAACCTTTTTCGCTTTTACTATTCTTTTTTCCAGTTCTTTACAGTCTGTTCCGGTCTTATCAAATGTGACACCCAAGTATACATACTCATTGCATGGAGATATTGTTTGTCCATTTTCTAGTTCTTTTCTTCACTGGATTCGTTTCCAATACATAAGTACTGTGTCTTGTCCACGTTCACTGTTAACCCCCACTTTTGGTATTCTTCCGTTAACTTTCTCATCGTATACTCCATGTCTTCTTTATCATTATCTACAATTACTTGGTCGTCAGCAAACTGTAGTGTGTATATGGTAAATTGGTCGTTAAGTTGTATTCCCATGCCGTGTACTTTGCGTTTCCAGTTTTTTAGAGCTACTGCGATATATATTTTAAAAAGAGTTGGACAGATACAACATCCCTGTCTTAAGCCTTTCGTTACCAGGAATTCTTTTGAAAGTCGATTTCCAACTTTAATTTTAGATTTTGACCCTTTGTATAGTTCTTTTATCGCTTTTATGTATGTATGATTGATATTAGTCTGCTCTAACACTGTCCATAATTTTTCTACTGGAACGGTATCATATGCTTTTTGTAGGTCCACAAAGGTAACATGAGTCTTTATATTTCTGGCGCTCGTTTTCTCAATTACTTGTTTAAGACAAAACACATTATCACTACAAGATCTGCCTGCACGAAACCCACTTTGCTCTTCTTCTTCTTGTTCATGAAAATCATTCTCTATTAGATCTCTAAGAATCCTACCGTACAATCTACTTAGAGTACTGGTTACTAAAATTCCTCTGTAATTGTTGCAATCCAGCTTGTTTAGTAGAATTTTGATGATCTATATATAATTAAGTGCCAATTTCGACGTTTTTTAAAATTTCGTAACTACTTTATGGAAGCCCATGAAACTTGGAGGGGTTGTTAATTCATTCCGAAGTATAGTTTTAGATAGGTCAAATATGGGCTGAAATGTTTCAAAAAAGATGGTACAGCAGTTTACGTGAACTTGGCGGGGCAGTACCGTGCTTCCAGATTATTTTTGTTGCCTTTTAAAAGATTGCAAAGGGATAAATACTTAAATTTTTAGTTATTAAAAGGATTTGAAGAATAATCTTAACACAATCGATTTTATTCAATCTAAAATAAAGAATTATTCCATTGACATGAATACATGAATCTATGTAACCACACTAGATGGCCTAGTCTGTTAAAACCGATGGATAGTTACGTCTGGTGATAATTTAGGCAGCCACCACGCATGGCTTGAAAGAGTTGTTTTATTTTTGTTGGGCACATTGTTTTATATGTTTGGATGATGAAATTTTTAATAGATGAATTATTGTCCTAAAATTGTTATCAACTAAAACTGCAGAACAGAGGACTTATTACAGCATGTTTTTTTCATTTTCTGAATTAAGTAGACTTTACTTCTCTCAAGAAAAAAATCCCCCCCCCCCCAAAAAAAATCATCGACGCCCTTGGCACCCAAAAACATTTGACACGCGTAAAATTGTGGAATTAAAAGTGGCACAGCTTACAAAAAGGTTGGCCACCCCCAAAACTCATTTATAATTGAAATAAAATTTCGAACTTCCAGTGTCTTTATTTATTTTAAACATAACAAACAGTGTTTAAAATAAATAAAGACAATGGAAGTCCGAAATTTTATTTCTACTCCATCATTGTCTACGAATTTCAATCATTTAAAATTATAGATGAATCATAATTTTAAGAAAGTTATAATAAGTGGCGCCATTTTGTGGAAAAATGACAGTTCCAATTTTCCGATTTTGGTAGACCTTTTTTAGTCGATAAGTGCATCTAGTAGTTACGAAAACTGCAATTTGTTTTATGTAAAAACGTATTTTTACTGAAACCTAAATTTAAAATTTAAAAAGAGAATATGGGTTACAAAAGGTTTTTTAGTTATTTTTCCTTTAAAATTAATTAAATACATATATTGTATTATCTTGTAATGTTTATATTTTTAGGCATACCTTCAGTTGAAGTTAAACTTCTAGAGCAAAAACTTTTAACTTCTTACGACTCAATGGTAATTAAAGAAGTGCTTACGAAAATGTCTGCATTTAACAGGAGTTCAAACATTTGGGACATAAATCCTTTGTGGCAGTTGGCGATACCCTTACAGAGTGTAATCAATTCATTGCCTAGAGGTAAGAATAGGATATTTTCTACAAGCGTGTGAAAAATGTGATGTTACACACTATCGTGCAGAAAATTAAACTTTGCCGCACTAGTTTGAGAGTTTTACGCACACAAATGTCATTTTTTAAAAACCTGTGAAATTTCTAATGATAAATTTGCCTGTAAAATGCTTTGGTTGCTATGGTATTAAGGGAAGATGTTAAATTCCGCTAAAACACTTTTTTTTGGAAGAACTAGCTTGATGTGGTGTGGGTGTGGTTTGGTTAATTTTTCATATAATTAATTTTATTATAAACGTTAAGTTTGGTACCCATAAATAAAGAAACAACAATTTTTCGTGGCTAAGCGGGCATAGAAAAGCTGTAGTAGTGTAGTATTTTTGGGTCACACTCCGCTGACTCTACAAGAAACGTCGCGAAGGCGGTAAAAATACAAAATGTATTGACCCGACCTCAGGGACAAATTATGTCACGGTCATGGGTCATGTTTTTCGTTCCATCTGTGCCTGCCTTTTGTTTTTAATCTGGTAGTTTCTTTTGTATTTATAGATGTCGCCACTTGTGTGAAAGCAAACGGTATAGCAGGCATCATTTTTTCATATCTCTTACCAATATCGCAAGATGAGATTCATATTCCGTGTCTATAGCTTTACAAAAGTGTCACACTGACCATGCAGTGTTCTGAAGAGTCCCTTAAGGACGAACTGTCAACACTTAATGGGTGTCAATTAGATCTTGGACCCCCGTGGGTGTACAGCTTTCGAGCTGCCCACGGAAAAACACAAGAGAAACAAAATCGTTCTATGCCCCCTTAGACACGAAAAATTGTTGTTTATTTTTTTATGTTTTCCTAACGTTTGTAGAAAAAAAAAGCTATATAGTTATAAGCTACGCATCGTTTTGTCAATGGCATTTGCGTGCGGAAAGATCTATTTTCTGCACTTTGGGAAAATAGCTATTTTAGTGACCGCAAAGAAGCTACTTTGTGTACACTTTTGTATACGCAAAGTAGCATTTTCTCGCACACTCTGCGGGACATCTTTTACCATATCGTGGGCTGAATGCAATAGTTGGGTAACTCGAAATTTTGTGATTTTGAGTTATCTACTTTTTCATATAGTGGGAATCAAGCGCTATATAATGCAAAAGCTGGATAATACGTTATTCTAAACTGGCGACCGCTATCTGCAAATGTAAAAAGTAGACAATTCAAACATGTACATTTTTTGGAGCTATTTCTCTATTTTCTGTAGTTACCTACTTTATGAACATAAAAATGTGTGAAACTTTAAGCCGTTATTTGATTGTCAAAAGCAGGTACCTTAAGATACCCAATTCTTGCACCAAAAATTATTAGTGCAAAAACTGGACAACTTTAACTTTTTCTAAAAACCACATTATATTTTCACTTTTTTTAAAAATTTTTACATTAGAGAGTTCTTTGAACAAAAGTAAAACCCTAAAAATAAAAATTATCTCATATTGTGCAAGAAACCCTTCTTCAGGCGGCTCCTTTTATACTACCATATACATTTTATCGATTTTCTCAAAACTACAAAAATCAAGTTACCCAACTATTGCATTCAGCCCACGATATTATAGACCCGTTGTCGTATCAAATGATTTGAGTTTATTCCTTTAGCAACCAAAATATATCGTTATACGCTTTCATGTCAGTTTATAGGGTTTCAAGTAGTTCCATGTGGTGTGTATGTGTGCATGTTTTGTTTCCTTACACGTGCGCAAAGTACTTTTCCCAAACTTAAAACTTTTCTTCGCGTTGTTCCTCTAACTAGTTTCCTGTGCGAGAAAACATAATTTTGCGTACTGATTAGGAAAACTACTATTTTCTAAAAGTGACCGCAAATAATCTACTTTGCGCACACTTTTGTAAAAAATGACCATATTAGAGCGCTTTTGAGTCAAATTTGGTTTGTTCCGTTATCAACCAAAATACATTGTCATACAACGCTTTCCATGTCAGTTTAGAGTTTTTTTTTATTCGATTTTAGAGGTCACCTTGCTCTTTTGAAATCTATTTGGGTATATGACCAAAACAAATTTAAATATAAAAAAACAATTTCAAAAATAAAATGCCGTTTTAAAAGTAATACGCCGATTTAAAAAATCGAATAAATAGAGGGTAATTCTGTAAATTAAATACCAATTTTATATGTCTAAAATCTCAAAAAAAAGTGACAGATAAAGTTTAGTTTGACAGGTGGATTGGTTATAAAAAAACTACAAAAATGAAATAAACAACTAAATAACAAGACCTACTATACTTTGATTTTATCACGGCCTTGTCAAAATGGCGGAGACTGTCATTTGTTTTTATTTTTGTTGATTTTTTATTTAAAAAACAAGAAACTTTCGGACTTTTCCTACTCTAATGGAACAAGCAGGGCTCTCAGCCTTTATGTAAATGTTCATATTTTTTTTTCAGATTTCATAAAACTTTATATTTTTAGAAAAACCTTGATATTTTTCATTTTTCATATTTTCCCCAATGAAAAAACTTTAATCATAGAATAAGTGTGAAAATTTTTAATAGTTTTCCTAGTCTTGAATTTTGAGTTCCTTATTAGTTTGTTGCCTCTGAGAAAGTTTGAATAAAGCAGGGCTTTTTTGCCTTTTGTTTTATTATTCTTATGTTTGTTGCATTTCTTATGTTAATTAGTTGTTTTGGTCATCCGTGGTTAGTTCTGAAAAAGTCTAATTGAGCAGGGCTTTTTCATGAATTTTATTCTTTTACTCTGTAATGTTGACTTTTTTTAAATGTTTGAGCTCGGAATAGATATTTAAAGCATACCAATTATATCATCGAGTATACTTAAGTTTTCTGTGTTACTAGATGTACAGAGTGTTTTGGTATATTTCCACAAAGGTCTACTGCACTTATTTCAAGAGATAGAAAATGGGTATTTTCAAGAAATGTAGAGTAGGTCCCAAACCGCTAGAAATTGTAGATACTAATATTTTAACAGTGGCTTTATCAAATGGCAGTTTTTCATATATTTTTGAGTTTAGAAAGAAAATATCTATTTTTTTAAGTTAAATCATTAACATATTAATTTGTAGGATGTTCCGTAAGATTTACAATGTTTGTGTTTTTTTATAACTTTTTTTGATGGTATAGGATAAAGCCTACAACTTTTGCATTTATAATTTTTTTTCTATTTCTTTGAATAATTGCAGTAGACCTTGGTTTAAAAATACGGAAACACTTTATACCTTGTTGTAAAATATGCTTTAAAAAATGTGCCTTGTTTTTGTTTGGCCATAGTTGTTTGGATGGGGATCCAGGCCTAATTCAAAATGTTTGCTAATACAGGTCATCCCATTATTTTTGAGACAATTTTTAACAACTTTTTTTCGTTGGTCTATGCTATTTGTTATGGTAAACAGCTGATAACTGTCAAAAAGTTATCTTAAAAATTATGGTATAGAGTTTACTTTTCTTAATAAATAAAATCAAGAAATATATATTTTTGCTGAGTAAATGAGTTTTCCTAAAAAACAGTTGGGTTTGACATAACAAGCCATTTGGTAGAGGACCCAAAAAAAAACTGAAGTTTTTATTCATATTTCCTTCATATTTTATTTTCTTAATTTCATATTTTTCATAATTTTGTTAAAAAAGTTCATATTTTTTTGCTGTTTATCTGTTGAGAGCCCTGAATAAGTAGTATTTTAAGACCCTGAACAGTTTTTAACAGTTAGATTTCATCCCAAATGTAATTAAAAAAAACTGGTAAAAATACAAACAAACAAAAAGTAGCGGTTGACAGGCACTTGACATTTCTAAACCAGAAATAGTTATTTACCTAACTAGTGCGGAAAGTGATACTTTTACGCACGCGACGGCAGTTGCCCGAACGACGCTTTGCGGAGTTCGGGCACGCCGTCAAGGGCGGAAAAGGCACTTTCCGCAAGAGTTAGGTACAACATTTTTCCTTGTTGCATAAAAAGCTTGGTTTTACATTTTAATATATTTGGTATTTTTTACATTAAAACAGCAAAAAACAAATTCTGTTTTCATTTTTAATTTAATTGAGTTTATAAATGGGTCAATAAGTCTAATTAGGCCTCATTTTTAAATTAATTGAGTTTATAAATGGGTCAATAAGTCTAATTAGGCCTAAAATTCACGGCGTGCGGAAAGTTCAACTTTCCGCATGCAAATACGTGCGTAAAAGTGCACTTTTACGCACGCAAGTAGAAAAACGAAATTTCAATGGTTAAAAAGGACGGGACGACGGCTATTTTGGATCTGCCGCTTTTTCTTTGGTCAAATATAATCCGTCAATGTTCTAAAATCCGTGAATTTTATACTAACACGTAGAACTGACAACATAGTACGGAGTATTACTACGCGTCGTGATTTTCTGAGAATCAGAGAAGGCCAAGAAAAATATACAGGTTTGTTGGCCTTGACATAATATTAATTTTCTTTAACTTTTTAGGTCTACTGCAAGACTACGCTTTCGTGTTGTTGGCGAAATCTAAAGAGCAACTTCTCAACAAAAACTGGCTTCAATCCATCACGCTCCTGATCGTTCTCAACAAAGAAATAGAGGCCCTCAAAGAAAGCGCCGTTGCCAAACTGCAAAAAATGGTAAATTGGGAAGTGATTCTAGTGCAAATTACGCAGATTTTGGAGGACTGGCCTAAAACTCTTGTTGGTAAGAAATATACAGTGAAACCTCCCATAAGCGGACACTCACGGTTCCGTCGATTTTGTCCGCCTATTGGAGGTGTCCGCTTAAGAGAGGGAACTGCGAAATTTTGATATATATTTATTAACAATTTCCGCAGCTTGAGTTTTTCCGATATTAAATTTTTCAGCGATCTTTCGTGCTGATAGATGTTCCTTCTCCGAAACGTTAACAACTTCCATTTTTCCACATAAACTAAGAAGTTTTTTTACTAGGCGCCATTTCAAAGAGATCTATTATTACCCAACTAAACAATAAACACAGCAGTCCCACCGAATAAAATAATGTTGTAAATACGACAGATGTATTTCGTCTTTGTTGCCAACATACTACATAATATTTATGCCCATGTAGTGCAGCGCTCCGTCCAAACAGGTTCGCGTCCGGTTAAGACAGGTTTCAGAATTTTTTACCCAAAAAAAATTGTCCGCGTCCGGTTATTAGAGTGTCCGGTTATATGAGGGAATTTTACATGTAAAGACATAGGCAAAAGCTTGGTTCCAACAAATTTGTCCGCCTAAAGGGAGTGTCCGCTTAATAGAGGTGTCCGCAAGGAGAGGTTTCGGTTTTCCTAAATGCTATGGGCCAAAATTGCTATATTGGTAATTATCAAATTAGTCAACTATTTCCCTTGTCAAGAAAAGTTGTATTGTATTCGTGAAAATTCCATGTTCGACTTTTCAGAGAGAATGCACAAACCTAAGATTTTTGCCCATCCATTAAGTGTTCTTCATTCGCTTAGTAGTATTGTAGTGTAGATTTGATGACTTGATCAGTTTTTAATGAGTGTAAAAGACTTTGTTTCTGTTGGGTCATATTCTTAATATATAGCTCAGTTTTTCCAGAAAAGTTATGAGGAAAAGTTTTTCACTGAAAGGCCGCCATTTAAGTTATATGTCAAGAATTTTTAAGAAAATAGCACTTAATATAATATAATCAGATTTTGTGAGAACTACTTCACCGATTTTACTAATTTGTACCTCGTTGAGCGGGGGAAAAGTAGTGCTTTTCTATAAATTAAAAAAAAACTAAAACATTTTCGGAAAATAAGAATAAAGTTGCCTCTTTGAAGGGTCATTTTGGGGGTCAACACGTCATTTTGAAGAATCTTAAATTTTAAGATGGCGATAAATTTTGATCATGATCTTTAAAAAGCAATTAATTCTCACTAGAATGTTTTTTATTTCATCAAAATCGGTTTAGTAGTAATGAATTTATATGAAAATAAATGCAGAGATGATTGGCAAGGCAATCGTATAATATTCAAAACAATGGTTGAAACAAAAATATTTTTTTTAGAAACACCGAACCGATTTTGCGTATTCGTACCTTGTTGTGCGTGGCAAGAATGAAGCTTTTTTACAGATTTCAAAAACTAATTAAAACATGTTCGTAACATAAAAATATACTAGCATCTTTGAAGGGTAGGAGGAAGCATTTTCGGACCCTTATTAATAGGGACTTTTTGCTTAATTTTTATGCAAGGATTAAAATATTAAAGATATTTTTTTTAAACAAAAAATTATTGTCACCGGAATACTATGTATCCACCTAGCCTTTAGGAAAGCTCAAAATTTGAAACCAAAGTTGTTTTAATTTTTTTTTACTAAACGTTACAACTAGGTGTCTATTTTCAGATAAAGAAGCTTTCGCCGACGCTTGTGAGGTTTGCATTCAGACCAACGGTAACGATTCTGTGGTGCCCCGAACTGAAATCTTTGAAGCATGCGGAATATGTCTACTTAATTTTGGAAGGTATACATCACAACAAATTCACTTTAGTAACAATACTCCAGTCAAATTTTCATAAATCGATCGATTAAATTATCGTAGGTATGGAAGGTCAAACCTTTTATTTGCACTCAAAATAAGTTTCTGTCTTTGATAACTCAAAAACCGATTTTAACTAAATTTGGTTCAAAAATTTTGCAGTACAGTAGACTCGCGCTGGTGTGAACACACTTTTTCAGCAGTAACTTATAGATTTCCTCTAAATTATGTGTACAGTTCAATTTAAAAGTAAGTAGTAAAAATGTATATTATCTAACTTAATGTTTAACGTTTAAAAATAGACGTACGTAGTGTGCAAAGTCTCGACGGTCTACTGTACTAGTGAATTAAAGCCATTTAATTTTGGTTGGGTGAGGACTTCAAGGCGGGGTAGTCGGAAAGTTCAAATATTTTTAAAAAATCATTATCATAATTTGAGAACCACAGCAGCCAGCAAAACCGGGGTTTTTAAAGTTAGATTAAGAACAATGTTTGTCAAATGTCAGAAATTCTCAAAGTAACAGTTTTTGAGATATAAAAAAATGTTTAAAAAATCATAGATATCTTATGAACCACAGCAGCTAGCGAAACGCAGTTTTCAAATTTAGATCAAGAATTACATTTTCAAAAAATTTTGTCAGTTACAATTTTTGAAAAAAGGAAATCTTATGTACCTCATCTCAAAAACGACAGCAGCAAGAGTAACGTAGGTTTCTCAAATTGATAAAAAATTTCATTTATAACAAAAATTAAGCTACCTTAACACCCAGAACGACTAGGTGGTATCATAGAATGTTATGTTTTCCATGGTGGTATGAATGGCTGTCCGTGCCTTCTGGCGCCATTTTTTTTAATATGGTGTCTAGGTTGATACAGTCTTGTAAAATGTTATTTTATTTATATCACAGACTTCTAAAAAACCTGAAGTCTTTGATTATATTATCTTATTTTTTAAAATAATACAAAATTTGTAGTTGAAATACTATTCGAGATAGAGCTGAGCAAACTGAAACATCATATAAAAACATTGAAACAATCGAGTTCTTGTACTGGCTCAAATATTTTTGGGAAAATTTTACTTAAGCGATGAATGTTTTAAGGGTGCTTTACTTTTGTTGTTTTCGGGGTTAGTGTTTCCAGTACACTGAAACTACGGATTATAGAACGTTAACGGATTGCATTTGATCAAATTGGCAATCCAATCCAAAATGGGTCCAGGACGGTTTCAGAATTCTTGTTCTCTGGTTTAGAAGTGTCATTTGCTTGTCAACCGGTGTTTTTGTTTATTTATTTTTAAGTGTTTTTGGCAGTTTCTTAAATTAAATTTGGGATAAAATCCAGCTGTCAAAAAATGTTCAGGATCTCAAAACATTACTTTGGTGTTTAACTTATTTAAGCCGCGTAATTATTTATGATTGCGCAAATATTTATGGATGAAAACAGACTTACTATAAAATACGTGTAGACCTGAAAATGGTCCCGTAACGAGAGGAGAGACCGTCCCATGTGACGTCACTCCAATGCCGCTGTCTCATAGGTCAGCCGCGCGGCCATATTGCCTACGTCACTTTGTCACGGCGCGGGAAATTTAAATTCGTGTGTTTGTCGTTTCACTAATATGCAAACACTACATCCCTCCGCACTAAGACTGTTTTTCACCACTTCTCTTAAAGTTCACTATACTCAAGTCTCTATAACGCTCTACGAGAATTACCCTTACAATTCTTTACGCATTAACTATAACTATGTAGACACATACAATTACACACATACTTTGAGACAAACAAACAGTTTAAAATCGTTGATGTGTGACAGGGCTAGAAAGGTCTACTTTGTCATTCTGGCCAGACTACGGGTAAGTTCTTCTGTCCTCTGCCAGGTCAGTACCTATTTTTTTACTTTGGCTCTTGTGAGTCTGAGGCTGTCCTTTAACCTTGAGTCCTTGCAAACCAAAGCTGTAGAAGCCTTTTTCGTGTTTACTCCAATTTTAGGGTTTGTATCTGCTTTGTTTTGTATTGTAACCTTCTTGTTATTCGAGAAGGATGTGCTGGGTTCCCCTAGACTTGTGTTTGGAGTGGTGAAAGTCATTTCTTCTATCCTTGAGTTGTCTGGGTTTTCAAAACTGGTTTTGTCTTTCTGACTCACCTGGTCTTCTTCTTGCTCTTCACCATAGCTCCTATTCCCGGCCACCTCTGACCTTCTGGACTCTTCCGAGCTATAATTAAAATCTAGCAACTCCGATACTGGGCTTTCAAATCCTAGCAACTCTGATATTGGGCTTCTAGAATGTTCTGAACCTATCTCTACATTGTCTTCCTGTGTCTTTAGGGTGCGTCCAACTTTATACACGGGAGTGTGCCTGTGTTCGGTGTGCTCATGTTTTTGAGTTTTTGGTGACATAGCGATTTCTCTAAACCTCTTATTTATCTGGTTCAAATGTCTATTCCACAATTATCCTGCAGGCAAACGGCATAAATGCACTCCTTTGCCCACTCTCTTTATTATAATTGCTTCTATCCACTTTTTTTTGTTGACAGTTCTATAATCCCGAACAAGAACCTCATCTCCCTCTTTAAAATTACATTTTCTCCTTTACTTCGTATGTTTTTCTTTTACCCTAGCTACCTCAGTCTGTACTTTTTCTCTTAAATTAATCATTTCAGATTTTTCTGGCTGGTGTCTTAGAAGTTCTTTCTAATCTTGTTCGCAATTTTCTTCCAAACATTAATTCTGCAGGCGTTGCCCGCGTGAGTTCGTATCCCATCCTCGTCGCCATTTTGGTGTTAAAGTTATTTAAGCCGCGTAATTATTTATGATTGCGCAAATATTTATGGATGAAAACAGACTTGCTATAAAATACGTGTAGACCTGAAAATGGTCCCGTAACAAGAGACAGCAGCCAACGATAAAGACCGGCCATGGCGCGTTATAAGCAAGTCGGCGTTCACGTGATCTTAGGAGTCCCAGGATTCTTATTGTATTGCTTAATATATTATATGTTTTTACACAATTTAAATAAATTAACAAAAAAATTTTGTTCTTTTATAGGCAAAAATTGAAAAAAATATTTTGCTGATATATGTGTTTATTATGGATAAAAGAACTGAATCTATAAAATAAAAAATTATACAAAATTTGCACTCTAATATCTTCAGGTACATATATTAGGTACATAATATCGTTAGTAACTTCAAATCTATACAAGTCTTTCAAAATTGGACATATCAAACCTAAGCTTTTAGTTTTTTAATTTTTCTTTGACTGTCATCATCTTTGAGTTCTTATTCAAAGATTTATTAGCAGACACTAAATCATTGTGCTTTTTAATAAAATTATTTTAAAAAACTTTACATGCCCTTAAACTAATTTTTTCAAGCTTTGACAATAGTTTTTCTCCACAAAAACACTCGCTAGAGTTATCTGAAGAAAAATTTTCAATATAAAACATTTCACAATAATATATTAAAAAGAAACAAGTGATTTTGTGAATAAGTGAGATGGTTTTCCCATTCAATAAAGTGAATGTAGTGGTCGTCAATTTTTGAAAAATTACCCAGCACAAAGTTTAATATCTATTTCAATAAAGTGTAAGTTAACTACCAACTCATGTTCTTTTAAAAGCTGTCTTACTTTTTAAATATTTCACACTACCAGAGAGATTACTATCTGTTAACAATATTTTACAAATCAGTTTTTTAATATTGCGAGGGTGCGGAAGACATATTACCTTAGAATTGTAAATTGACGTGTATGCACTGGATAACTGGATAAACAAAGATGAAGCCAACATTAAAGTGTATCCACGATATCTTCGATTCTCAGGTTACCTTTTCAAGAGACCTAATTGTTCAATAAGAAATGACAACTGAACACATTTTTCACTCTCACTATCGAAAATGTCACTGAGGATGTCTATTACTTGATCAATCTTATCCAAGATCTTATCTTTTACCACTTCTTTCCCGTTATTAGGTTTCAGTTTTATAGTTGGACCGACAAGGAACAACACTAATTACACGTTCGCGGCATTGTTTATCTTATAGGTATTTTCTTTATAATTTACTCATTAGCCATTAATTATTTTAACGCAGCCCACTACAGTCTTTTTCGTGGGCTGCGTTATTTTAATAACTGATAAAATTCACATAAAATTCGTGCCCGAATTAAAAAAAAAATCGACGTAAACAAACATACCAAAACTGAACACACACATGTTTTATAATGACAGCGGGCCGTGAGGCGTTTTTTTGTGAGACTCACGTAATATTTCCGCGCCCGGGCCGGTCTTTCTCGTGGGCTGCGCAAAAGACCGTCCCATGTGACGTCACTCCAATGCCGCTTTCTCATAGGTCAGCCGCGCGGCCATATTGCCTACGTCACTAGCACTTTGTCACGGCGCGGGAAATTTAAATTCGTGTGTTTGTCGTTTCACTAATATGCAAACACTACAATTACTTTTTCTATTAGAGTAGAAGAATAGAGTAGTCCAAGAATGTCTTTTTTTTTCAAAAACACAAAAATAACAACCTTATTTACTATACTTCGATTTTATCGGGGCTTTGTCAGTTGTTATGTTTGTTGTGTTTTTGTTAAAAAGAAAAATATTCTCGGACTTTTCTTTTCTTATCAGTTAGATTTTATCCCAAATTTAATTAAGCAAAACACAAATAAACAAAAACAGCCGTTGACAAGCAGTTGAAATTTCTAAACCAGAGAACGAAATGTCAAATGAAAACAGCCATTTTGGATTTGCACTTTAAGTTTGGTCAAATCCAATCCGTTAATATTCAATAATCCGTGTGTCAAGGACCCACTTTTTTCTTATTTTCGTTAGTTGTGAAATCTAATCTCTAGTTGTTCTACAATCTCTATCTGAGCTGAAACACTATCATTTTTATTTAGGTGGGAGTTTTTAACGAAGTACGACAAGCGATGGTCTACGTTCAGCTTCGAAACAATTTCGGCTTTGGCGCTGGCGTGTCACGAGGCAGCAAAAACCAAGGGCGGCAAAAAGTTTTCAAAAAATTTGTGGGAAATCGGTAAGTTATCTTTTCTAAAGATTATAATTTTTACCTTCCTAGCCCGCGCAGTAATATAGAGAAGGAATTAGTTTCGACGAAAATTTTGTCTAAACTTCTTTAGGCGCGTTTAGCAGTTTTTGTGGGTGGTGAATTGAACTGAGCCGTTAGGCTCGGCTATGTAACGCTCATTCGGGTGAAATCGGCTCGAGTCGACTAACTGTGAGAAACATTCAGCGAGCGATATGATGATGCAGATGAAGGCCAGTACACAGAAGAGTTCGGTTCGGTCCACTTTGCAGAATATGTTATGGGCCAGTATTATTAATTTCGCCTTGTTGAAGTTACTTCTGCCATGTGGTCTTAAGCACACACAATTTTTTTTTTTTGATAACGCCGAAAAGAACTCTTTAACGGAGCATCGCATCAATATGCAGTTTTCGGAATATAGTAGACTACAATTTGCTCAATAATTTGTGTCATAACCAAAAGCTTTGTAGGAGCTTTAGTTTCTGAGATATTTACAAAAAACTGTTTTCAATGCTGATATATTATGGCAGATATATTATGGAATGGAAGTGTTCTAATATCCTAGCTACGAAGGTCTTGGATCCATTTATTTTAGAATGAATGAACTTTTAAAAAACACACTATTTTAAAATTGCTTAAAAATCACTGATTTTTCTATCTCCCCTAGAAAAACCTGAAATATCGAACTTAGAAAATGGGAAACTCGATTATTAATATCTGACGATTTCACCTTTTTAAGCTCTTAAAAATGGTGTTATCATAATTTTTCCATGCCCATTAGTTTTTATTATAGGGGGGATTTCTGTAAAAACATGTTCATTGCAATTTATTTAAACTGAAAGTGTAGTTTTTGACATACGTCCTCTATAGGTATCTGATTTTTTTTCCAAATATATTTTTTTAATGTTTAAATTTAAATGAATACATTTCTGTCAAGGGATGTCAAAAAAAAATTATATAAAAATTCTGACTTAATAAGTTGCCATAAGAATTGAAATATCTTCTAAAATAAGTAAGATATAAAGGTTTGTTGAAATTATGATTTTTTCAAAAATCCCTTGTATAATAAAAACTAAGGAGTATGGCAAAAATCAGAGTGAGCTAAGGGATAGATACACCTGTTTCATATAGCAAAAATGGCTTACTATGGCCTACTTGCCGAACCAAGGCCAACACAAAAATAGAGGCCACGACCCTGAAAAAATCAACTGTTTTCCGTGGGCTGGTTTTTACATTGGGTCTTATGGGAGGTCAGACTTTTTTTGTGATATTTTCAAAATGGCACTACAGATTTCGGCGAAATTTCAGTGAAATATTCTCAGGCACCATCCCCATATTCCATCAAACTCTTGTAAGGATGCAAGATGATTAAAAGGTTAAAATCTTATATTAAAATTTAGCATTCCTTATTTTGAATTCAAATTACCCGCCATGTACCGCATGCCAACTGTTATATTTGACATGTATTATGACTTTCTCATCTGTGTTTGTCACATTCGCTTCTGTTTTAAATTTAATTTTAGTGTGAGCTAATGAAGCGGCTCTGAAAAATTAGGGATTACTATACATTTAAAAAAAATTGTCCTTCAAGAATATAGTAACAACAATCTTAAAAACGGGTTTGTTTTTAAAAAAAAATCAAATATTCATGAATCGTCATTCCAACTTCAATATTTTAAAGACAATCAGCTGTGTCGTGACGCAACCATCAAAAAAAAAATCAGCCCCGGATGTGACGTCAACAAAGTGGAGGATCGTGGCCCGTCCGTTTTGATAGCCCTGGCCGAACCTACAGGCCACCTCCTACTGTTTTGGGCTTGGATCCGAAAATATCAAATTTGTTAGTTTTTGTATTCATTTAATTTAAAGTAATTATTTTTTGGTAGTATTGGCAGCATTTTCCCCGAACGGCACCTCTCAACAGAAACGTGGAACCTTCCCCGATTCCAGCAACTGCAAATCTGAGCTGATGTCTGTCTTTTTGAGGTTAAAAGACCACTGGTGTTTGACAGTCGTCATTTCTTTGCTGACGAAATTGTTTAATGTGTTAAAAGACGAACCGAATTTGGAGCTGCAGGTGGACTACAACGGCTTGTGGCCTAGCACTATTAGCAAGTAAGTAAATTTTGACAATTCGACTCTTAAAACTAAAAACTATGGTCAATTTCAATATAGGATTATAAAATTTCTCCAAATAACTTGCAAGATGGTCTTAGCCGCTTCTATCAGACTCATACTGGGGCTCCCTGGTGGTCCAGAAAGGAGAGTTGTCTGGAATTTAACGGTGTTTGGTGTGGACTGTACATTTAAGGGAATAAGGTCATAGGCTAAGCTGGTACAAGGGATTCTGAAATGGTCTAGTTTACCTTCTAGGTTAGTGTAGCAATAAGCAAATGTATGTAAGGTAAAAATAATGCATTTTCACTTACCATTTTTATACAGGAAGCGGAACTCATGGGAGGACGCGCTGTTAAACCGTATTTTTTGCACCCCACATTCCTGTGGTAGGAGAGTCGCTAACACGCGTGTATTCTCGTTCGAAGGCGAAACGGTTCTCTCTGTTGCAGCAGATATCGCTACTGCGTTCGTTCTCCCACATGGCGCCCAGTGGCGTCGTTAATCCATAGGCGTAGGAGAAAAGGAATAAGTAGGAAGGAATGAGATTACGAAGGTCCATATTAAAGGAACTAGGAACCTTAGTAATTCAAAATGCATTTTATGTAAAGTAAATTAATTATAGCAAATTGTAATATTTGCCTCTAAAACCGCGGGAGTTTCAAATGCAAATAACCCAGTAATTTTAAGTACTTAATTAGTTAATTAATACTAAATAAACAAAAAATAGAAAATGCTCTAGTGAATCACCAAATAGCCTAATTCGAACCAATTTGGTAAATTATAGTAAAAAGAACATATTTACAAAAAGGAAGGCGGGACGAACCATTTCCCACCCCCCTGAGAATGCCCAGGGGCATTTCAGAGAGTTTAATTTGTAGGCAGGGCGCATAGTTTTACCAAAGGCCGTTTGTAGGTACCTTTAGTAGTCTTTACAATAGCAACCCGTGGAACATTATCAGAACCTTTAATAAGGTCTTCAATGCGGCCTAGGGGCCAATCCAATGGAGTGGAATTTTCATCTTTGATCAGTACCATAGTACCAATATCAATGGAAGCAAGAGGTTGGTGCCATTTGGCTCGCTGTTGCAAAGTGTGCAAATATTCGCGATGCCAGCGAATCCAAAAATCGCGGTGCATTCCTTGCAACAGTTGCCACCTGGACAGCCTGTTTAACGCAATATCGCAGTAGTTTGGATCGGGTATTGTACCTGGAGGCCTCAAATTTAAAAAATTATTAGGAGTCAAGACCGCCAGATCAGTAGGATCGGTGCTTAAGGCACATAAAGGACGTGAGTTCATTATGGCTTCAACTTGGGTTAAAACCGTATTTAATTCCTCATAGGTGAGTATTTGATTTCCAACTACCCTGTGAAGATGAGTCTTTAAAGATTTAATGTTTGATTCCCAAATGCCTCCCATGTGGGGAGCAGCAGGTGGGTTAAAAGACCAAACTATACCTTCCCCCTTCACGCAATCAGAAAAAATTTGTCGCAAGTATTTTTCAGAGGCCACGAAGTTGGTCCCGCAGTCTGAAGAGATCTTTGAGCATAGTCCTCTTCTAGCTATGAAGCGGCGCAGAGCAGCCAGAAAGGCTTCTGATGTCATATCAGAGACTAACTCTAAATGCACGGCTTTAACAGCGCAACAGATAAATAAACAGACATATGCTTTCATGGTTTTTGCACCTCTGGTCCGACCAAGAGTAATCGTGAACGGACCACAAAAATCTATACCTACATTTTCGAACACCTTTGCTTCGGAAACTCTAAATTTCGGTAGGTTACCCATAGGGGGTTGAAGGGAGTTAGGTTTAGTTTTCCAGCAAGTATGGCAAGAACTTAAAACTTTTCTCACTACCTTTTTAGCAGACAATACCCAGAAGTTTTGCATTAGTAAAAAAGTTGTGGTCTGTATACCACAATGAAGATTGCTGCGATGCAAATCTAAAATCAGTAATTCAGTGAATTTTGCACTAGAAGGCAAAAGAATTGGAAATTTTTTATCGTATGATAAATTTGAATGGCATAAACGGCCTCCAACACGAAGCAAATCGTAGCTTTCATTATGCAAAAATGGACATAATTTTTGAAAAGCTTTTGGAAGCTGTTTCTTATCTTTTAGTAATTCAATTTCTTTTTGGAAAGAAAAAGATTGTACGCATTTCGAAATAAAAAGTAAGCTTTTGTAGTAATCCTGATTTGTAAGGTAATCAGTAGCAAAATTGTATGAGGGATTTTTAAACTTTTGTAACCCTCGCAAAAAGTAAGCAACTATTCTCTTAATTTTAAAAAGAGAACTGTATTTTTCAAACAAGTTGTTTACATAATATTCAACTGTTTGTTCGCAAGTAAAAACGTTAAAAATATTTTTTCGCTGTTCTTCCAAAACTGCATTCCCATCGTAAGTAACTGTCATAAAATCCCAAGTATTTGTAGGTTGGTTTAGAAAAGAAGGCCCTTCTAACCAAAAATAAAATCTTTGTAAATCAGAGGGATACATTTCCCTAGTACCGCAGTCAGCAGGATTTTGTTCAGTAGGAACATAATGCCAAAACTCAGGGCTAATTCTTCCTTGTATATAGGCAGTTCTATTCGAAACAAATGTTTTAAATTTGTGAGGAGATCCCTGAATCCAAGATAAGGTCACTGTGCTATCAGTAAAAGCAAGAATTTTATCAAATTTAATTTTTTCCGAGAACGTTTCTAGTAAAAAATCCATTAATTTAGCCAACAAAACAGCTCCTAAAAGCTCTAGTCTTGGTAAAGTTAGTTTACGACGCAACGGTGCGACTCTAGATTTACTACAAACAAAAAAAACTTTAATGTTTCCATCAGAATAAAAAATTCGAATATAAGCGACAGCACAATAGGCCCGTTCTGAACTATCGCAAAATCCTACTAGCTGGATTTGACTAGCATTAGGCAAAATTATTTGACGAGGAATTTTAACAGAATGCAAAAACTTTAATTCATTTTTAAATTTTTCCCATTTAAAACCAATTTCCGGACTGACAGGGTCGTCCCAGTTTAAGTCTTCTGCCCAGCAGTATTGAACAATTAATTTTAAAATTAAAACTATTGGCGCCAAAAAAGACAGAGGGTCGTAAATGCGGGCCAAATTACTTAAAATTGTTCTTTTAGTGCATGTTTGGAGAGAACAGTCGAAAGTATAAAAAAATTCATCAGTATGAGGGTTCCAATTTAAACCGAGAATTTTCAAAGTTGAATTTTCAGCATCTAAATCGAGAGAAAGAGCCTTCATCGAAATGTGTGACTCAGGAAGATCGGATAGTAACTCGGGACAATTGCTCGCCCATTTACGCAATTCGAATCCACCTCGGCTAAGTAGCTCGATTAATTGATTTTTCATCTCAGTGGCCTTAAAAAAGTCATCACTTCCCGAAATCACATCATCGACAAAAACTGCCTCCTCAATGATTTTTGAGGCAAGAGGAAGGTCCTCATGCTCTCTAGCAAGTTGCAGCAAAGTTCTGATAGCCAAAAAGGGGCTACAAGAGACCCCGAATAAAACTCTATTTATTTCGAAGTCTTGAATAGGCTGGTTAGGATCAAACCTCCAAACTATTCTTTGAAAATTAGTTTGACTAGGGTCAACTAAAATCATCCTGTACATTTGACGGATGTCGCAACAAAAGCAAAATTTATGCAAACGATAAAGTAATAAAATTTTTTGTAAGTCCCTTTGTAAAGGGGGCCCAGTATAAACAGCGTTGTTGAGCGAGATTTTGCCAGGGGCGTGCATGCTCGCATCAAAAACCACCCTCAGGGGGGTGCTAGTAGAATCTTTTTTAAACACCGCATGGTGTGCAATATAAAAATGATTTGAAATTTCGGTCGGCAAAGGTGCAGAAACCGGTTGCATATGATTATTATCTAAATAATCTTGTAAAACAGAGCTGTAGGCAGCATAAAAATCAGGGTTTTGTAGCAATTTCTTCTCAAGGGAGAAAAAACGACGTACGGCAATGGATCGAGTGTCGCCAAAATCTGGAGCAGTAACTTTAAATGGTAAAGATACAATATATCTCCCCTCCTCATTTTTTGAGGTAGTTTTCAAAAAATAATTTTCGCAAAACTCATCTTCGGGGTCAATGGCCTTGACATTAGGTATGTCATCTATTTGCCAAAATCGTTGTAGATTTTTATCTAAATTGACAAAAGAATCGTTCATTGACGTAGTAAAAAATGTTTTAATTTGATTTGTAGTTGAAGGTGAAAGTGAAAGATTGCCCATTATTCCCCAACCAAAAATAGTATTAATGCAGACGGGGTTGTTGGGTCCCGTAGACAAACGACCATCTAGCAAAATGTAAGGGTACACATCGCCGCCCAACAATAAATCAATTTTATCGCTTTTATTAAAGCCTGGGTCAGCTAGTTCTAAGTTGGCGAGAAAAGGAAAACTTTTAATCGAAAATGAGGAATGAGGTAAATCACTACAAATTTTATCGAGTATTATCGCATCAAAATTAAAAACAAAATTATTATCACGCAAAGAGGATATATTGCAATTAATTCCAGATTTTGCCGAAGTTGTCATTCGATCTAAGCTTTGTAGAGTCATGGCGATATTAAATTTAGGAAGGCCCAAACTATCAGCACATGACTTAGATATAAATGAAGATTGAGCACCAGAGTCACAGATGGCGCGCACTGTGTGCCAATTTTGAAAAACATCCTGTATCCGTATTAAAGCGGTACAGAGAAGTACTTCGCGATCATTTAAAGACATACCAGTAACAATGGTGTTAGTGGTTCTATTAAATTCGGTAGCCACGGGGCTCCTCGGGGGTTGCACTGCAGAAGTAGAGGGGCTACTCGCAGAACTAGGTGTAGAATTAATAGGAAAAAAATGTAAGAGACTGTGATGAAATTGGCCACAATGTAAACATCTTTTTTCTGATTTGCATTGCTGGGGTAAATTATGCTTTGAGGCCAAACAGTTGACACACGCTTTATGTTGTTTAACAATCTCAAAACGTTGCTGGGGAGTTTTCGCCAAAAAATTAGGACATCTGTATATTATATGATCGCCACTTTTACAGAGAAAACAAAAATTTTGAGGGTTTGGAGTATTATTTAAGCCACTTTGGCCATTTGGAGACTGGGAGGCATTTTTGGAGGCTCTCTGAGTATTAGCAAACAAAGCAGATCGATTTTGAAACTTTGCTTGATTTTTCTGACTTGAAATTGACAAATCTTTATTTTTTAAGTAATCTTGAGTTTGTTGTATTTGTTCCAACGCAATGCAATGGCTAGAAACAAAAGCACGAATTTTATCATAAGAGGGGATCTCATTGGAGCAATAATTTTGCTCAAATGCCTTGCGCGTGGTTGGGTCCAACCTATCCAAGAGCATTTGTGCCATAATATAATCCCAAAACTCCGTTTTAAAACCCATGACTTTTAAAGCACTTAAGTTTTTCGAAAAACAATCAAGCAAATTCCTCAAATTCGTAGCATTCTCTTTAGTAAGAGGAGAGAAGCCTTCAATTGCCTTCCAGTGAAGGTAAGCTTGTAATCGTTTATTTGTATACCTATCCACCAAGGTGTGGTAGGCATTTAAATAATTTTCAGCAAGGATAGGAATGTCAGAAATGACATCCAGGGCAGGGCCCTTTAAATTAGAAAAAAGCAAATTGAATTTTTCAAAGTTTCCCAGCGACCTATTATTGTGCACGGTAGCATTAAAGGCTTGCAAAAAGGTTGGAAACTCCTTAAATTCCCCTTGAAAAAGAGGTATTTTTATCCTAGGCAGTAAACCATGCTGGTCTGTGGAGGCACAGGGACTGCCCATGGGATTTATCGTACTGCTCAAAAGCCCTCCATCTTCAAAGGGTAGTTCGAAAAGTTCGTAAAATATAGTGGAAATCTCGTCACAGCGTTTGCAAAAGTCCATAAACACTTTGTTTTCTACTACTAAGCGATCCTCATCAGAGGCTACCAACGTCAACAAAGTATTATGGTGCTTTTCAAAATCTTTTTTGATTTTTGACAATGTCCGAAATTTGACTTTAAAGCCGCTGTGATAGGCAGGGTCATTTTTTGCGAGGGTCGCGGATTCAATGATCAAATTTAGCTGTGAAATCGCACTATAGCGCAAGGCTTTAGCCTTTAAAATTTTATCCGAACTAGACATGATTTAAAAAAAATCCAAAAAATAATTGACAAAAATTAGGTAAACTGAAAAAAAAATCAAAATTTGGACACCCTGTATAAATATTAATGTCCTACGTTTAATTACAATAATCAAACTATAAGCGCACAAAAGTAAAGAAAATACCCGATGCAAACTAATGATAACAAAAAAACTTGTGTATAAGTTTTTTTATCTTCGCCTCGCGAATTCAAATAAGTAGGTACCTACTATGTATTAAATTTAAAAATAAATACCTACAAATCAAAAGCATTTAATTTGGTAAAACTATTTATCTGCCTTTACACGAAAACAAATTCTCAAGTTAAGAATTAAATTTCCTTCAAAATTTATTATGCACGCAAAAAATGGATACAATCATAGCCATTTGCAGACAGATATTATAATAGTAAATTAGAAATAGATATATTCATAGCAATTTTTACGCAAAAACGAATATAGTAAAGCATCCGCAATCGGATATAGTCATAGCAATTTGCAATAAGCAAAAATGAATATGGCAATTTGGAGATTTTTTTCGAGCAAATTGGATATAATTATAGCAATCCACAAATGTGAAGGCACAACGGCTAAAATAATAGCACTTTGCAGACACTATTTTAAACTATTTCCAGTGACAAACAAAAAAACACCCAAATTCTATACGGTTTTTTTTTTACAAAAAAGAAACGAAAAAACTTGATTTATTTGAAACAAAAAAAAGCATAGTAGTTTACAGATTTTATCTGTGTTTGGTTTTTCGCATGAAAAGGCTAAATTTATTGTTAAAAATATTTAATTTTTACACAAAAAAAATCGCAAAATGTATTTTAGAAACCTAGGGGTTTTCTAAAGTAGGCCTGTAAGAAAAACAAGGGTTTTTCTTGCATTTGTTTTTACACAAAAAAAATCGCAAAATGTATTTTAGAAACCTAGGGGTTTTCTAAAGTAGGCATGTAAGAAAAACAAGGGTTTTTCTTGCATTTGAAACCAGTAAAAAAGGCATTTAGGAAAAACAAGGGTTTTTCTTGCATTTGAAACCAGTAAAAAAAACTAACCTAAAAAGGCAAAAAAACGATTCCAGAAATCCGGGTCGCTAAGGATCAAAAATGGGGCTCCCTGGTGGTCCAGAAAGGAGAGTTGTCTGGAATTTAACGGTGTTTGGTGTGGACTGTACATTTAAGGGAATAAGGTCATAGGCTAAGCTGGTACAAGGGATTCTGAAATGGTCTAGTTTACCTTCTAGGTTAGTGTAGCAATAAGCAAATGTATGTAAGGTAAAAATAATGCATTTTCACTTACCATTTTTATACAGGAAGCGGAACTCATGGGAGGACGCGCTGTTAAACCGTATTTTTTGCACCCCACATTCCTGTGGTAGGAGAGTCGCTAACACGCGTGTATTCTCGTTCGAAGGCGAAACGGTTCTCTCTGTTGCAGCAGATATCGCTACTGCGTTCGTTCTCCCACATGGCGCCCAGTGGCGTCGTTAATCCATAGGCGTAGGAGAAAAGGAATAAGTAGGAAGGAATGAGATTACGAAGGTCCATATTAAAGGAACTAGGAACCTTAGTAATTCAAAATGCATTTTATGTAAAGTAAATTAATTATAGCAAATTGTAATATTTGCCTCTAAAACCGCGGGAGTTTCAAATGCAAATAACCCAGTAATTTTAAGTACTTAATTAGTTAATTAATACTAAATAAACAAAAAATAGAAAATGCTCTAGTGAATCACCAAATAGCCTAATTCGAACCAATTTGGTAAATTATAGTAAAAAGAACATATTTACAAAAAGGAAGGCGGGACGAACCACATACTTTAAGCAAAGCTACTTTAAGCACACTACAGAAACATACATACATATTGATTAAAAATGCTTAGTTTTTAAGAAATCTAAATAAAATCTGTTTTTTTGTTTCATGAATTTTAAAATACCAATTTAGGGACGCCAATAGATGGAGTGATAAACATGAACTTGACTCGATTAAGTTACACATCCTTAAAAATATAATTAAATTTTTTACAATAGGACCTACTTTATAATATATCTTTTCTAAAATGCTTAGTTGTTTAGAAAATTAGACAAAACTTAATAATTATATAGGAAATCGGTGTCACATGTTTGGCCTTGTAGCGCAAAAGTTATTAGTGCGACAAGAAATAGCTATTTACGTTACTAGACCGGAAACGTAAACTTTACAGGGCGACCCAGAAAAGTTGCAGCCGCAGCAGAGACCGTTAACCCTCTGGAGTTTCCGGTCGTGCATCATAGATCTTTTTTTTAACCTACATATAAAACACCACTCAACATGTAAATATTAACTTAGTCAACAGCTAGTATTTTATACTTATCAGAAAACCAATAGGTTACGTTATTCTTGGCTATTAGAGAATTATTGAAATACAGCCAGGCTATAATTGTTCCAGGCACTATATTGACACATTCACATTAAAAACTGACAGTTGATCCTTCAAACTTGACATACCAAAGTCGAATTTAAAACTTTCGTCGTTTATTTTCAATTAATAAAATAAGGCACTATTTATTCCGGTTCATATAGTAAACAAAGGTCGTGTGTTGAAAGATCACAGCTGATATTACAATGTGAACTTGGACTTAATTCTTAATATGTTCACTTTATATTTTTGAGATTATTTTCATAGATATCAACTATCAAAATAATAGGGATTTACGTTACTAGACCAGAAACGTGAATTTTACAAAGCGACCCAGGAAATTTACAGGGTGAGCCGCAGGCGATACCTGTAAACTTGTGGAGACCTGTAAAGTTAGTTTCCGGTTATGTGTCGTACGTATTTTTTTTTAAACCGACTTAAATCCCCAGAAACATACTCATCATAACTAATTGTTTAAACGACGATAAAATGCCACAAACTATACCTATTAGAAACTCAATAGGTTACTTTATAATTGGCTACTTCCCTACATAATTTATTTTTAACATAAAACACCTTATATTTTAGATTACTTTAAATGTCAAACCCATGAAAATAAAGACAAATGAAAAACTGTCCTCGACCTCGACTGAAATAGAGATCGTAAAAATAGATTTTCCATTCTTTACTGGCCTCTTTTGAGATAGGAAAGTTTTCTAAAAGAAAACACCTGTAAAATCACACTTTTCGTACAAAAGGTTGAAAAGAAACCTTTGAAAACTGTCATGTCATCAAACATATAATTATATTATATATAATTTTACTGAAAGAGAGACCAGAAAAGTACATATTCCAGGCTCTATTTCAGACTGAAAAGTTTTCTGGATGACCTGTTTGAAAAGTAACACTCCGTATAAAAACTTGTACGCAGTTTGTTTTGCGGTCGGTTTAATTTTTTTAATATTAAATACCATTCCTTTCAGTGCAAGTTCCTACGACGCAGAAGCAGTATTGGAAGCACTGACAGAAGTGTTGACACAAGCTTTGAAAGATTACCCGACCAACATCCCCTGGTTGAGACTGATGGGTGACATCAATTTTGGTAAGTTTTCTGTTAAATTAAACATGAATATCTGACAAAAACACAAGAACAAAATCGGAATTAGAGAGAACCTAATGTGATATAATTCAGATAATAGCACAGATTATAGAACGTTAACGGGTTTGGTTCGGTTCGGTTCATTTAAAGTGGCAAATCTAAAATGGCCGCCGTGTCGCCGTTTTTGTTTAACATTTCTGTCTCACGTGTAGAAATATCAAAGGTTGTCAACCGCTTCTTTTGTTTATTTGTATTTTTGCCTGTTTTTTTAATTAAAATTTGGATATGCGCTGATATGTTAGGGGTTAAAAACCCCCATGAGGCGAAAAAGTATGTGCACTGTTAATAAACTTGTTCGAAAATCTTTGCATAACATTTTTCATTCAAACATTCAACCCCCCCCCCTCCCCCATTGGATCGCTAGCGCTACGCTCATGGAATCAATTGTCAAAAACTGTTCAGAGTCTTAAAACATTACTATTTCCATTAGAGTAGGAAAAGTCCGAGATTTTTTTTATTTACTACTACTATGTCGGTTTAGAACGTTTTTCTACATTGTCCGACGCCTATTCTCCACCTCCTTCGATCCTGACAATCATCTTCTGTCAGATTCTTTTGACTCATTGATCTTTGGATTGACTGTTGCCATTCTAGTTTAGGACGTCCTCTTTTTCTGCGCCCTACTGGTTGCGACTCTAGGAACTGTTTTGGTAATCTTTAGTCGTTCATCCGTTGTACATGGCCGTACCATATCAGTTGCCTTTTAGTGATGTCATCCGTTATGCTTCCCTCGATTCCCATTCTTTCTTTTATGATCTCATTTCTTATGTGATCTAATCTAGATATTATCATTGATCTTCTTATTGCATCCATTTCGACACCATTTTTGTTTTGTATTTTTCTGTTACGCGACAAGTCTCTATTCCATACAACAGCGTGCTTTTTACCATTATAATAAATAATAATAAATAAGTTTATTAAAGAAATATACTTTTTAACAAAAAAATACGATAACTTTATATTATCACTAAATAAACGTTCGAGTTTACTGCCGAAACAAGCACAAAAGTGTGTCCATTTGTGTGGCAGTTTCTTACACTATAATGTTCAATATTTGTTCATTTTTTGATTAACAAAATCACTAACATAGGATCTTGAAACACTGTTTAAAAACCATTCACTAAGTTGTTTTTTAAAACTACGAAATACACTTAAAGATTTTAATTGTTTTGGCAATATATTAAAAAGGCGTGGTGTCAGATAGCGACAGCTCTTTTGACCACATGCTTTTTTAGCTCTAGGTACAGCAACATTATTAGTCGATCTTGTATTATGGTTTTTTTTTGCGTTTGTTAGACTTTCGCTAGGATTTTTAAAAGATCTTAAGAGCATGCGAAAACAAAAAAGCTGTCTGATATCCATAATTTGACTCATGGAATACAGAGAGTCTGTTGGGAATAATCTGTGTTTACCATATATTATTTTTAAAGTCCATTTTTGTACAATTTGTAAACTTTTAATATGGGTATCTAGAACACCGCCCCAGCCTACAATGCCATATGTAATATGAGTTTGTACAAGTGAAAAATAAAGAATTTTTAATTGACTTATTGTAAGAAAGTCTTTAAGATACTTAAATTTTGGTAATATTCCTCTAATTTTTTTAACAACAAAATTGACGTGAGCATCCCAACGAAAGCCATTATCTATTACTATTCCTAAATATTTTATGGTTTTTGTTGTAGGAATCACTATATTGTCGATGCTAAGACCGTGAATATTTTCTATGGGCTGATCTTGGCTAGAGAACAACATACACTTAGTCTTTGAAAAATTTACTGTAAGCAGATTTTTATCAAACCAATTTTTAATTTTTAAAAACTCCTGCTCTGCTCGCAACTTGACATTTTCCCAACTCTCACCCTCAAATAAAATCACAGTATCATCTGCAAAACTTAATATATGTCCGGCAATCTTCATCATAAATTTTACCCCTAAGGCCATATTTCCAGATTTTTTCCAATAGTAGTTTATGCGATACGGTGTCAAATGCTTTTGCCAAATCGACAAAGATACACAACGTTGGTCTACTTTCATCAAGATTTGTATAGATTTGTGATGTGAGTCCAACGATTGCGTCCTCCGTCGATCGGCCTTCCATGAATCCATATTGACGGTCAGATATTATTTTGTATTTTTTTAGAAATTTCAAAATTCTGTGTTTTATCACTTTTTCGAAAATTTTACTTATATTTGAAATCAGTGATACCGGTCTGTAGTTAATAATATCTGACTCGTCTCCGTTTTTGTAGAGCGGGGAGATGACACCAGTTTTTAAGGGTTTGGGAAAATATCCTTTTTTTAGACATTTATTAAACAGAAAATTTAATTGGGGCAATATTTGTTCAGCAATAGTTTTTAGTATCTCCGACCTAATTTTATCGAACCCGGGTGATTTTTTATTTTTAAGGCTTTTTATAATTTTTTTAATTTCATTTTCAGATGTCCCATTTAAAATCATGCTGTTCTCTAACAAAGTTTCAGATTCAACTGAAGTTTTAGGTGTTTTAATCTGATTAGCATATTTTTCTCCTAAAGAACAGTAGTGTTTGTTAAAAACACTGGCGATCTCCTTTTTATTCAGAATTTCTTTACCATCTATCTTAATTCGTTTAATTTCTTCTGAACTATTATTTTTATTACAAATTTTATTAACAGATTTCCAAAGTTGTTTGCTATTTTGATGACCAGTTACTAAATTTTGAAAAAATTGTTTTTTTGAAGCAGCAATAGCTTTATCTAAGTCTTTTTTTGTTTGTTTATAATGTTGCTTCAAATGTATATTATTTGGATTAATCTTTGTTTGATGGTAAATAGTGTTCTTGTGATTAATCGCCTTTGTCAAATTCTTATTAATCCAAGCTTTTCGAGATAAATTATTTTGGTTGATTTTAACTTTTCTTGTATTTTTTTGCACAATTTCTGTTATATTATTTATAAGAATTTGGGTCATTTCATCGAGGTCTTGACAGTCATAAAAAAATCTCCAATCTATCAGTGAGGCATCAAGTTTTAAATTTTTATAGTCCACATATTCTTTGTATGTATTTTTTGCTGTATTTTGAGAATGCTTTGGAATATTTATTTCTAGTACGGTAGGAAAGTGATCCGTGATGTGATATTTTAATAAATATCCATTTACAACTTCAGACCTCAATGATTTCACAAAATAGTGATCAAGACATGACTTTTGATCATTTCTCTCTCTTGTTGTGACATTATTAATGTATGACCTAAACGAATTAGAGCTTAAAATATTTAAATAATCTTGTACAGAATTCTCAGTATCTCTACCTTCCAGAATGTTGACGTTAATGTCGCCACAAATGACATGTAAGTTCGATCTATTGACCGACACCAAATACTGTAACAAATCCCGATTAAAAACATCTATATCTGTTGATGGTGGTCTGTAAATAGCTGTAAGTTTTAATGAAACATTATGTAAGGCAAAAATATCTATGTCACACACACTTATATTAGTAAACTGCTTAATTTGATGTTGGTATGTAAATTTTTCGCTAATATATACAAGAACGCCATCATTTTTGTTAACACTTCCATTATTGTATACAGTTTTATATCCTGGAATTTTGATAAGGTTTAGATCAGCAACAGTAAAAGTTTCTGTTAGAATAATAACATCAAAAGTTGTCTTCAGTTGAGATAGCAAAAGCAAGAGACTATCCAGGTTTTTATGTACACTACAAACGTTTAACTGAAAAATCTTGAAATTTTCATTATTGAAAGAAACTGAATTAAAATCATGGATATCAGAAAGTATTCGAGTTTTGTAGTTGTCGATTTGAAAGTCTAAAATGTACTGATCCATGTTTGTTAATCGTTAACAGGAGTTTATTTAAATTTTAGAAAGAGAGAGAATAACAACTAGTTTTCCTCCGACAGAGAGTTTACATCTTCTTCACTTTTCAGTCGTCTTTTTTCGCCGTTTATATTACAGAAAATCTTACCTCCTGCACTCCATACTTTTTCTTTTCCAATCTTTTCCTTGGCAAAAATCAGTAAGTCGTACCTTTTTTTCGTTATTTCCTCGGTAATTGAGACTCTATTCCCTTTCAGTTTCTTCTTGTTAAAAAAGACCTTGTTTCGGTCAATTGGGTTTAGAAATTTGACCAAAACAGGCCTTGGTTTTGAATCACGACTTCTGCGACCAATTCTAAAGCAGTATTCAATTTTTATATCTTTTACCTCTAACTTTGTTTCAAAGATACTTTTTATCTCGTCTTCGATTTTGTCGGGTGTGTTTTCTGCGATCCCATAGACTCTCAGCTGGTTTAGTTTCATTGTCTGCTCCACTTCATCCAATTTTTCCAAAATTATGTTGTTTTCATTTTGTAGTGCTATTAAGTTTTTATCCAATACCTGTTGTTTAGTTTTTATATCGGATAATTCCGTTTTTATCTGTTCAGATATTTTTGAGCATAACTTATCAGCCAAAGTATCACAAAAACTCTTATCTTCGATTGTACTTTTTACAATATCCTTAATAATTGTTTGCAACTCTGTTTTCTGGCGGTCCGTAAAAACGCCCATAGCCTTATGTTGTTTAACAAAAATATTTCATATATGTTAAATTTTACATTCTTTCTTATTTCTCTGCTCCATAAAATACTGTTAAGACATCCAATAACCTTTTTTGCTTTTACTATTCTTTTTTCCAATTCTTTACAGTCTGTTCCTGTCTTATCAAATGTGACACCCAAGTATACATACTCATTGCATGGAGATATTGTTTGTCCATTGTCTAGTTCTAACTCACTGGATTCGTTTCCAATACATAAGAACTGTGTCTTGTCCACGTTCACTGTTAGTCCCCACTTTTGGTATTCTTCCGTTAACTTTTTCATCATATACTCCATGTCTTCTTTATCATTAGCTACAATTACTTGGTCGTCAGCAAACTGTAGTGTGTATATAGTAAATCGGTCGTTAAGTTGTGTTCCCATGCCGTGCACTTTACGTTTGCAGTTTTTTAGAGCCACTGCGATATATATTTTAAAAAGAGTTCGAGAGATACAACATCCTTGTCTTAAGCCTTTTGTTACCAGGAATTCTTTTGAAAGTCGATTGCCAATTTTAATTTTAGATTTTGACCCTTTGTATAGTTCTTTTTTCGCTTTTATGTATGTATGATTGATATTAGTTTGTTCCAATTTTTCTACTGGAACGGTATCATATGCTTTTTGTAGGTCCACAAAGGTAACATGAGTCTCTATATTTCTGTCGCTTCTTTTCTCAATTACTTGTTTAAGACAAAAACATTATCACTACAAGATCTGCCTGCACGAAACCCACTTTGCTCTTCTTCTTGTTCATGAAAATCATTCTATTTTTTTTATTTGCCAACAAAAATAACAACGGACGGTCTATAGGGTAGTATAGGGAGTTTGCTTGGGTGCCCTTCTATTCTAACTCTGTTTATTTTGATTGGTTTTAAAACCCAATCTCAAGCTGTTTTAGAATCTCACGAGTCTGGGTAATAGCTGGTTATGTTGGACACGACCCCTATTTAATTTTTAATGTTCCTTTTTCGGGTAAACAGAATTTCGGTTACTGCGCATGCGTCAGTTTTGGTGGTTTTGGAACATACTCCGTTACGTCACTACATTATTTGAGAATTGTCAAATGTTTATTGTTATTTGTATTATTTTTTTCTAAAAACTATAGTTGAGGATGTATATAAGTGGCATCGCGTCATAGCTATGGTAAACCAAATTTTGCGGCAAAATCTAAGTAAAGAAGCCTTAAAAAAATTGTGTTTTACTTTGTACATACAGTGTGCCGCTTTATATGTGTATGATAAAACGCTGAGATCTTTTAAATAATAGATGAATTAGGTATTTAATTAATAAATAAAGATCCGAAACTTAAAAGAGAATCCAAAGTTATATTAAAATATGCGTAAATATTGATTTAGTTGCTAAACTGTAAATTGTTTTGTAAAAAGCTTGGTCGTAATTTATAACATAAAACAGTCAAAACAACAACGAACAGAAAACGTCAAAGCCCGGCTAAATCAATATGTTCTTAACAACCAGATAAGAGTATTTATATTTCTTTCTAATAAAAGCGTTTAGAACAAGACATTAATAAAAAGCAAGTAAAATAGTAAGCTTATGACTAATTAGTGCAGTGCCTCCTGTTGGGAATCAATAGCAATAAAAAAATTAAAACAAGTCCGTGCCACTGTATGTACCCCTCTACTCCTTTCCCGCTCACCACGGTTTTGATGACGCGGTGCCACTTTAATACAATATCAACTCTTGTTGATTGGGTGAAAATTTATCAAATTGTGGATTAAAATTGTAGTTTTTCTGAAACTAATTGTGCAGGTTTATTGTGAACACCATGAAGAGTGTTTAATGGCATCTATAAACCACTCTTAACTGTATTAACAAATTATAAAGAAAAATAGAAGTAGTTACCTATGGAATGGCACTCCCTTACTTCTTCCGAACATTTTTCTACAAACCGCACATGTTTCACATGAATTATTTCCCATTTTTCATAGAAAAAAAGATAATTTTACATGACAAACGCAACACACCGCAAAATGTCAATTTGGCCTCCACCCACCTTTCGATCTTTTGAACATGTATTTATGCTATAACGTATTTGGTTGCCCTCTTGAATTTTACACTTGATATGGTTTCGTCAGCTATTTTGTTAATTATTTTGTCATCTGTTTCGTTTTCTAAGTCAGTTTAGGCCCCCTTCGATTTTAGCTCCATCTTTAAAGTTCAAAGTAAGCTCGGTAAGTGTCCTGGTCACTTAGAAAAATGAAATAGGACATAAAACACTGTGTTAAGTAGGGGTAATTTATCTGGTAAAAAGCGTTCTTTTAATTGTACTCATGAATTAGCGGGTACTTCTGTGTCTATTTTATAGTAAAGAAGTGAAACATATTCCAAGAGTCTTTTTTAAATCTCATAACCCAGGTATTGGGATATCTTAATAATGGATTAAGTTCAAGAAAATTTCACCGGAAGTCTATAAAATTAAATATGTAGTATTGTAGTCCATAAACTTAAAAAATGTTTTACAGATATGTTTTTTGTTTTTAGCGAACAGTAACTACAAAATATCCATCGCTTACTACCTGAAATCTCTGCTGATATGCAGTGACTATTTCAACATTCCAGTTCGGAACGATGATCACGTGTTTCGTAGAATGATCAAAAGTTGTCAATCCTTAGGCTGTTACACCCAAGCGGCGGTCTTATGTCAATTTCTGGAGGAACCCGATTACACGTTGGCTTTTAGAATACTTAGCGAGCAAAAAACATGCAACGACGCTGTGGACGCGTATTACCACTGTTTTTGGGACACCACCTTATTGGAGTATTTGATTTACATCCATAATAGAAGAGGCGAGTTTCAAAGAAGAAAAACTGCAATACAGGTCATGGGTATGTTAGAGTTGAATTCAAATAATAACGAAGAAATTCAAAGAGAGGCTAGCAATTTGAGGAAAAGCGTGTTCTTAAGAGCGCTGTGCAAACAGTACGTTTTTTAAATTACCTTGAAACTTATATTTTAATGATTGATAAATTGTATATATTTTTTAATTTCTAGTTAAGTTTAAGATTTTAATAAAAAATTAAATATCTATCGCGTTCTATCTAAAATCTCTTCTGATATGCAGCGATAATTTGTTTCGCACAATGATGAAAAACTGTCAATTCTTAGGGTGTTACACCCAAGCGGCCGGCGGTCTTATGTCAGTTTTTGGAAAAACCCGATTACAGGCTGGCTTTTAAAATACTTAGCGAGCAAAAAACTTGCAACGTCGCTGTGGGCGCGTATTACTACTGGTTTTGGGACACCACCTTATTGGAGTATTTGAGTCACATCAATAATAGAAGAGGCGAGTTTCAAAGAAGAAAAACTGCCATACAGGTCATGGGTATGCTAGAGTTGAATTCAAATAATAACGAAGAAATTCAAAGAGAGGCTAGCAATTTGAGGAAAAGCGTGTTTTTAAGAGCGCTGTGTAAACAGTACGTTTTTTAAATTACCTTGAAACTTAATTATGAGTGATTGGTAAATTGTATATATTTTAATTTTTAATTAAGTTTAAGATTTTATTAAAACATAAAATTTATCCATGGCTTTCTATCTGAAATCCCTTCTGATATGCATCGATCATGTGTTTTGCAGATTAATCAAAACCTGTCAATCTTTAGGCTGTTAAACCTAAGCGGCGCGGCGGTCACATGTCAATTTTTAGAAGAACCCGATTACACGCTAGCTCTTAGAATACTTAGCGAGCAAAAAACATGCAACGACGCTGTGGACGCGTATTACCACTGTTTTTGGGACACCACCTTATCAGAGTATTTGGTTTACATCCACAATAGAAGAGGCGAGTTTCAAAAAAGAAAAACTGTCATACATTCAAATAATAAGAAGAAATTCAAAGAGAGGCCAGCAATTTAAGGAAAAGCGTCTTTTTAAAAGCGCTGTGTAAACAGTACGTTTTTAAATTACCTTAAAACTTAATTTTTAGTGATTGGTAAATTGTATATATTTTAATTTGTAATTAAGTGATATATTCATGTTGTTTAAGCCGCTTAATTATTTATGATTGCGCAAATATTTATGGAAGAAAACAGACTTACTATAAAATACGTGTAGACCTGAAAATGGTTCCGTAACGAGAGGGCGTCCCATGTGACCTGACTCCAATGCTGCTTTCTCATAGGTCAGCCGCGCGGCCATATTGCCTACGTCACTAGCACTTTGTCACGGCGCAGGAAACTTAAATTTGTTTGTTTGTCGGTTCACTAATATGCAAACACTACATTAAGTTAAAGGTTTCCTATCTCAAATCTCTTTATTCAGCGATCACGTGTTTCGCAGAGTGATCAAAAGTTATCAATCCTTAGGCTGTTACATCCAAGCGGTGCGGCTGCAAAAACCTGATTAAAATTTGATTATGTGATTTATATTGGAGGTTCCCACTTTAAAAAAACCCCAAAACAAAAATTCTGATGAAACTTCTTCCGTTTTGCGTTCATATATACAGTGATTTTTTTTATCATGTATCATAGGAATTTACATGTTAAAATTTCAACTTAAAAAAAAACCGTAAAAGATATTTTTGTAAAGAGCGTTTATTTTTATTTTTGTTAGCATTGATCGTGCATTGATATATCTCAATTTCAATATTTTTGTTTACGAGGACTATTTAAAAATATATTTTTTGTTTATTATTTATTTTTTAAATTATGTTTTGCAGGTTTCTGTGAAGCAAATCTTTGTTTATTAGATGGAAGGAAATCCGTACTACACATGTACCAAATGTCAACTTTAAATTAGATGCAGAACAAAAATTATCAGAAGGCCGAAATTTTAACACGTAAATCCCTGATACACGATGAAAAAAGTCACTATTTTTATGAAGTGGATATAAGTCACAGGTTTTACAAAAAAAAATAAAAAGTAAAGCCGGTGATAAAAATGGCAGTATATTTATTTAAATAAAATAGACATTCTAAAAACTTGTAAAAAACATTTATCGCTCAACCTTTTCAACTAAGAATAAAAATGTAAAAACGTTGAAAACAAACCAAAATCATACTTAGAATGTTTAACACATTCAAAACGTTGGTACTGAAAATAAAAAATGTGATAACATTTTACACCCAACATTCTCATTCTTTCCTTAAGGCGCCACCACTGGCTCAGTGGTGCCGTTTTAGTACAACTGTACTGAATTCAGTACAAAAAAGGTTCATTTCGAAGGCAAATACTACATTTAAAATTTGACCCATTTTCAGTAGGTAATTGAATACTTGACATAATATTAATATCCAAACCAAAATGAAACAGGAATGCATCAGCTTAAACAAACACTCACAAGTTTGATTGATTTTTTTTTATTTACACAAGCAAATAAATCAACCTCCCCCTGGCAAGATAAGCAAAGAAGACACCTGTTAATCTGTGGTTATTATTTTAATATGTTGTACCACAGAATCTGTGGTTATACGAAAAACATTTGAATAGGTATGTTTCCATTCCACTTAAGCAGTTTACAAAATTTGTTTCAATTGATTTCTGGTAAGGAACCAAATTTAAGCAAACTAATTTAGTTTCAAGAGGTATGTTTTCTTACTACTTAAGAATTTTGCAAAACTTGTTTCAATTGAATCGGTCATTTCAAAAACGACAGTGGAATCGACTCCTCTAAGGTAAATACACGTTCTGAGCCAAAACGACAACAGTCCGCACTTAATCTATTGATATATGCAATAACCAAATTTTTAAGTCTTTGCAAAAATAACACTAGTCCAGGTTTCCAGGTAGTTTTTTTCCTCCCCTGTAAAATTAGAGAAATGCGACTCGTGTTGTTTTTGAAATGACCGATTCAATTAATTTTTGGTAAGAAACCCAGTTTCAAAGTGAACCAATTTACTTTCATTTAAAAAAATAGTACATTTTGACCAAATTCAGTACATTTTCAAGAAAATTGTCAGTACATTTAACGGACTTATACCGCGTGAACAAGTACATATCTAAGGGTATAAATTTCCATAAGAGGATAAAAAACAGATAGAGTATAGCATTTATTAAAAAGAGACCGCGATACGCCCGAGTCCCGCAGAAAGCTTTGCAGCGTTGTCCTTGATAAATTACTACAGGCGCACGCGGTCGCACTCGTCAAGGGGCGGACAATCTGAAACATTTTTTTAGGGCCAGAATTATTACTTGACTTGTCACCATACAAGAAGTGGACTATTTAAAACGTGAACATTTTCTTTTTAAAATTTTATTAAATGTGAGTTATTAAGTTCCTAAAACACCTAGATCGGATAATAAAATAAATGTCTGTCTAAATACACGATGACTCAAGAACACCTCAAACGATTTTAACCCAATATAATACACAAGTTTCATTTCGACATTAGATATTGGTTAAAAAAAAGGGTTAGTTAAAAGTATTATTTAACCAATTTTACCTTAAAACTATCAACTTTTCTTGTTGTATCGATTTTTGTTTAAAAATGTTCCTTTTGTATTTAAAACATTTTTGCCTGTGGCGCATGTCGCCTGCGAGCATTTAATGTAACATTACTTCAATATTTTTTGAAAATGTTCGTTTTTAGTTTAAAAGGAATTAGTACTCATAATTATGATATTTGTCTTGAAAAATCACTAAATGAGGTCCGCGGAACTACTTTTGAGGCTCAATACCGACTCTGCCGCCCCCTAAGGTCTCGACCACCCTCCCGCCTCCTATAACCACGCTGCGATCTGTGGTCTACCATTACCTTTGTTACGACTAAAAATGCATTAAAAAAAAACCTAAAATTAAATAATAGTTAGCTTACCAATAGATTGGTAAACTGTGGTGTAAAAAAACTGATTTTAGTAAATGTGAAACGAAAATTGATAACAAGAATAACATTTTAAAATTCTGTTTGTAAAAGTAAGTGAATTATTTACATTTAGGAACAAGCAGAATTTTAAGGTATTATTCTGGTTGTTTATCACCCCGTTTGATGAATGCACTTACATAAAACTGACAAGTTGACCTTTCGCGAACCAAGTAGCGGATTATACTGATTGTTTTCGCTAAACTGGCAACGTTGGTCTGTTCTCCCATGAAATCCTTATGGCCCATACAAAAATCCTACCCCTAGATAGAAGGCTGGCCACGCGGTATAGATGTACTACTAAAGCGTATTAAAAGCATCAATAGAAAATGGCTGCTACAAGCGTTCCGGCATATCGGATTCAAATGAACCTTAACGCCCAAGAAACATTTATATGACTTACAACCTAATGTGACCTGAACCGACGTCGGATTTAGTGGAATTCTAAGTTGCAAGATTGATTATGCGTTAAGCGACGTCGCATTCATATCAAAACCGACGTTATCAAATATACATCCGTTTTTTTAACGATCTCGCGACGTCAAATAATGCAACGCAATATACCATTAATTTCCCAACGTCGGTCTTACGTTCGTTTGTGCGACGTACAAAAACTCTGACCAGCCCAACGACCAACAGACGTCGGCGTCGGGTACGTCCGGTGAAGACCCTAACCTCAGACCTCAACTAGCGTTTAGTGTGGTTGGTGTATTTTCCGTAACTTTTACTTGACCTATTCCACGTCCGTTCATATGGCCTACGCGTCACATGTACAGCCTACTGTCATTTATAGACGCCCATAACCTAACAACAAGTGCATTTGTTTGGTCAAGAGATATTTTGGTCAGGACGGCTACGTTTCAGGACATGACGCAGTTTTATATCTTTATTGCGTTTTGGAAACCATAATACCCCATCCTCTTCCCACACGTGGGGTATGGGTTTTATTTCCCTTTACCTATTGTAGTACAAAAAGAGCGGACGTTGAGTTCCAATCCCTTGGTAGGCCGACGCAAAATCATGCGGGGCGAACGTCCGAATTTAATGGGACGAAATACGTTTGCCGGACGTCGGACTTCGACTCTTTGGTTATCTTGCACAACCAAAAGTGGAGACCCGGTCCGAATTGGTATATTATTAGTTCACATTCAGTCAGACACAGTAATCCGCCATTCTAGAAAGGTTAGCGTCTGTCGGCCATTATAAAATATTTTTTCTTTTTCTAATTTTAAGTAGAAATGAAAGAATAATTGCAAAATTATTAACAAATTTGAATTTAGTGAGGCAGCAAAATATTTTTTTTACAAAAATAAAAAAAATAATAAAAATTAGATCTATTTAACAAATATATATTTTAGTAAATCTTGCATATTTCAGGAGCGCTTGCTTTTTTTGAAAGTATTTTAATCACATTTATCAATAAACATGTCTTCGTTGTAAAATTTTTGTTGGATTCCTGCTTTAAAATATAAATTATTAATATTGTAATACCCCCTTTCATGCATGACTATAATTGTCATTTGTAAAATGCACCCATTTTTATGAGACTTGTTATAATAAGTGTAAAATATTTACTTATCAGGTATAATTTTAGTTACTCGACAGGAATTCTTTTTAGCAAAAACTATGTGTATTCTAGGCAATGGAAACGAAACCAAACGCAACTTACCTGTTTGCGACTAAATTTAAGTGACGGAAATCCAACGTACAATTACGTTGTTAATTGGTAAACTCTATTACCTATAAGGTCAGATGCTGACGTCGTAGCGACCCGAATTTGTATTTCCCATTTAGGTGCAAACGAGGGTCGTCAGGCGGTCGAAACGACGTCGGCACCCGACGTCGCGTTTATTGCAAGCAACGTATGGGTAACGTAATATGACGTCCAAATGCTGCTTGGGCGTATGGTTTGGCTTAAAAATGTATAAACACTTTTAATAAAATGTGACTGCTTTCAAATGACATTGACGATTTGTCAATTGGGGTTAATTTTTATTTTAAATTGAAGAAAATTCTTTAGGTTTTGGTACGTTTCGAAGAGAACTTCTTAAACAAATCAAAATGTTCGGTTCGGTTTTTATCTTAAGGTGATTGATAATGGGTGTTTTTAAGCTTAGAAAAGGTTTATGCAAGCCGGCACGCTTGTAGCAGCAATTTTATAGGCCCTTTCCCAGTACAGATGTACGAGGTCTGGCTATTAAATAACGAGACTGCGCGCCTAGATGGCGCCCTAGACGGGTGGGGTAAAAAACGAATAGTGCGTTGGGTATCTAGATATCTTGCCTATGCACGTCCCAAAACACGTTTCCGTCACTATTATAGTATTTGTGCAGTAGCGGTTTGAAACGAACGTGTTTTTTTCTCGTGCCGAAAACCATTTCTCGTTAAATTGAAAAAAACTCCGACTGAGTGCTATAAATTGCTGAAAGAGGCCTATGGGGGCAATTCTCTATCTCGTGCGCGTGTTTTTGAGTGGTGTAAGCGCTTTAGTGATGGCCGGGAGACCAATGAAGATGACCAGGTCGCCCTGTGACTGTTTCAACTCCAATGTTGATCGTTTTTTTCGACATTAACGGTATCGTGATGACTGAATGGGTTCCAGAGGGTCAGACTGTCAACCAAACTTACTATTTGTCAGTTTTGACAACACTACGAGAACGAGTTCGTAAAAAACGGCCCGAGTTGTGGAAGAACAACTCGTGGATTTTGCACCAGGACAACGCACTATTTGTGAAGCAGTATTTGGCCAGTAAGTGCACTCCAGTGCTCGAACACTCGCCGTACTCACCAGATTTGGCACCGTGCGACTTCTTTTTGTTTCCGAAGCAGTGTTGCCACCCTCGATCCTGAGGTCTTCGGTAGATTTCGGTAGATTTTTTAATCATTTCAACAAGCAGTGCTGGAGAACTATCGATAGTTTGGATGGATTTAGTAGGTAAATTGTATTTCTACGATTTGTTCTTACTGACAAAATACTACATACATACAAAAAATTAGGTACATACTAGGGACCTATTGCAATAAAGCCAGGCTCAAATTGTGCCGGGCACTATCTTGACAGTTTCGCATTAAAAACTGACAGTTGAGCTTTCAAAATTGACATACCAAAGTCGAATTTAGAAATCCAGTCGTTTATTTTCCATTAATTGTGGCGTCACTATTAATTCCGGCTCTTATAATACACAATGGACTTATTTTGAAAGAAGACAGCTGTTCTTATAATGTGAAACTGTCAATATAGTGCCCGGCACAATTTGTGCCTGGCTTTATTGCAATAGGTCCCTATTAGGTAGATAATATTATAAAAAAAACCTCAGGGTTTATAATAGCGTGATCTTTAATGCCGCTTGCGGCTGCCGGCTGAGTATATCGCAAAATCCAAGAGATGGCGCCATAAATAAACTTTTAAAAACAATGGCTTGAAATAAAATTTTTATTTTACAAAGGATCTTACATAAAAAGAATATTTTATTTATGGTGTTTTTTTTTAATCGCGATTACGAGGCGTATAAAAAAAAACAAGTTTATATTGAATAAAAAAAATCGGTAGAAAACTATGGTAATTCGGTATATCGTAAAGTAAAAGGCTAAATCGGTAGTTCTACCGAAAAATCGGTAGAGGTGGCAACACTGTTCCGAAGATAAAATCTGCTTTGAAAGGGACCCGATTTGAGTCGATGGAAGCGATAAAGCAAAAAACGGCAGAGCTCATAAAGGCCCTCACCAAAGAAGACTTCCAGCACTGCTTCGAATAATGGAAAAAACGTATGGTAAGGTGTGTGGCGAGGGGAGGGGAGTATATTGTAGGGGAGCATTAAAATAATAATTTTTATAATAAAACCCTTTTTTGTAACCAGTCTCGTTATTTAATAGCCAGATCTTGTATATAAATAGTTGGTACATTTTTTAAACTTGCTTCGGCAACACTGCACTGGCTCAATAATTTGGATGTCATACATTACTTAAACAACTCAACAGTTACTCAATTGTTTTCTTAGAAAGTTCTCTGATATTTCTTATCTTTTACAAATGTATCCAAGCAGAAAGGTTATTACTGCTCTCAGTGTCCATCGGACTGTCATTATTGCCATTTTGACTGTTAGGCTGACTGTCAGGTATTGACACATCCATTGCGCTGTCAGCAATCGAGGCCGCTTGGCTGTCAGGTATTGACGTTTGTGACAGATGCGAGTCTGTTGATTGGGTGCGCGATTGGGGAGCCGGTTCAGTGAGCATGAATTCTGGCTCTTGATCTAAAAGTAACAATTTCTTTGAAACGCTTTTACTTAAAAAAAAAACATGATTTTTCCTGAAACATCTACTTTTTACAAGCTTTTATTTAGCTTCAGATGTTCTGTCTAACTGTCTAACTATCTAACTATCTATCAAATCTTGTGAAGCGTTTTTGACATACTTCCCATTATTCGATTCGACAAGACAATACAACATTAAGAAAAAAATATCCTCCCACCCCTACCCCCCCCCCTTCTATAGAAAAATGTGTTTTTGACACACTTCCCGTTATTTGATTTGGACGAAATTTGGTATACATATAGTGATCCGATGACAATACAATATTAAGAAAAAAATATCCTCCCACCCCTACCCCCACCCCCTTTCATAGAAAAATTAGTTTTTGACACACTTTCAATTATCCGATTTGGATGAAATTTGGTATTCACATAGTGGTCCGATGACAATACAACATTTAAAAAAAATATCCTCCCATCCCATCCCTACCCCTAACCCCTTCCATAGAAAATGCGTTTTTGACACCCTGCCCATTATCCGATTTGGATGAAATTTGGTATACATATAGTGGTCCGATGACAATACAACATTGAAAACAAAATCTTACCACTCCTACCCCCACCCCCATATATAGAAAAATGCGTTTTTGACGCACTTCCCATTATCCGATTTGGATGAAATTCGGTATACATATAGAGGTCCGATGACAATACAACAATAATGAAAAAGTGTCCTCCCACCCTACCCCCCACCCCCTTCCATAAAAAATGCGTTTTTGACACACTTCACTTCAAATGACTTTTATAAAATTTGGTATATGCATAAAGGTCCGATGGCAATACAGCCCAAACAAAAAATATATTTCTACCTCTACCCCCAGCCTCTCCTTCCCCCAATAAAAAAATGAGTTTCCAAACAACTCATGATCAGCGATTTCATTATAATCTAGAATAAACTCTTCTGTTCTGTTATTGAACAAATATTTTCATTTAATAGAATAGATAGCTGAGACTAAAAAGTAGAAAATAAATTGGTAGTCACAAGCTTTTATAAAATGCACTAAAAATTAAAAAATAATTTTCTAACATTCTAATATTATCATAATAATAAAAGCGATGGCCGCAAATTAAAGCATAAGTTAATCTAAATTTGTGATCTAAACAGTTAAAGAATATTTAACATAGCAGGTCATCAAAAATAGGTTTGATGTGCCGCAATGTTATGCCACTGCCATACCTATGTCTGAGAAATGCTGGGGTATCTTGGGTCGGGTTGGGTGGGTTTGGTACCTCTGCATTTTTCTGCTAGATTGATTTTTGCAAATAGTGATATTTAATTGATACAGATATCTTATCGTGCTAACATCGTCAAAATTTCCATCAGTCTGCCATCGCTTTTATTATTATGATAATATTAGAATGTTAGAAAATTATTTTTTAATTTTTAGTGCATTTTATAAAAGCTTGCGACTTAAAAAATTTTTTTACCATTTTATTCATAAACACTTTACACTGTCACTTTATTTGTCTAAATAAAACACTAATAGTTAAGCGTTTTAAAGCTATAGATACTTGGTAAGTGTTCAATGAAAAGTTACAATATTTCATAAGTATTTTGGTTGGAACTGCGATAGATATGATTTTGATTTCAAATAAGGAATATCCGCAAAAATCCTACAAAAAAAGAATTGAGATTAAAGTAAAGCCAAGTTCTCCAATACAAATTTCAAAATGAGAGGTTCTTACTAGGTTGGAAATGTTTTTTTAAACTTTGCTATTCCAGCCAAACTTCTTTTTGTTCAATTTAGCACTGTGCCTAAGAGTCATTCGCAGCCGTAATAGCCAAGTTTAGAAAAACATTTCCAATCTAGTAAGAACCTTTCATTTTGAAATTTGTATTGGAGAACTTGGCTTTACTTTTATCTCAATTCTTTTTACGGAATGCCATTTTCGCGTACTTGGCTTTTTTACATGAAATGTTTTTGTTATGATTTCACTTCTTTTTTAAAGGAATTGGATAATACTTAATTTTTAAAGTAGTAAAATATGCGGAATATTGTTCAAAACTTTTGCAATGCCTTACTTAAATTTTTGAAATTTTTTTCATGGTTTTATCGTAGTTCCTATCAGCCTTCCAAAGTTCAGCTCTCTAGCGTTTCTGAAAGTGCACAATGTTACTTTTACATAACTTTACATGTATAGAGGAGGGAAATAAATTAAAATTGTCGTGTTTTTAAATTTTGTCCTATAGTTTTATCATAGTTCCTTTCAGTCTTCCAATGCTCAGCTCTCTAGCGTTTCTGAAAGTGGTTAATGTTACTTTTACATAATTTTACATTTAGGGGAGGAGAGTAATTGAAAATATTGGACTTTTTAAATTTTTTCACATGGTTTTATCATCATTTCTATCAGCATTCCAATGCTCAGCTCTCTAGCATTTCTGGAAGTGGGCAATGTTAGTTTTATATAAATTTACATTTATAGGAGAGGGAAGTAAATTAAAATGTTGGTGTTTTTAAATTTTTTCATATAGTTTTATTATATTGTCTTTCAGTCTTAAAAAGTTCAGCTCTCTAGCGTTTCTGGAAGTGGGCAGTGTTACTTTTACATAACTTTACATTAATAGGGGAAGAAAGTAAATTAGAATTTTGGGGTGTTTTAATTTTTTTCTATAATTTTATCATAGTTACTATCGGTTTTCCAAAGCTCAGCTCTCTAGTATGTCTGGAAGTAGGCAATGTTACTTTTACTTAACTTTACATTTATAGGGGAGGGAAGTAAATTAGAATTTTGGGGTGTTTTAATTTTTTCCTATAGTTTTATCATAGTTCCTATCAGTCTGCCAAAGCTCAACTCGCTAGCATTTCTGGAAGTGGGCAATGCTACTTTTACATAACTTTAAATGTATAGGGGGGGGGGAAGTAAATTAAAATTTTAGGGTTTTTTGATTTTTTCTTATAGTTTGATCATAGTTCCTATCAGTCTGCCAAAGCTCAACTCTCTAGCATTTCTGGAAGTGGGCGATGCTAATTTTACATAACTTTAAATGTATAGGGGAGGGGAGTAAATTAAAATTTTGGGGTTTTTTGATTTTTTCTTATAGTTTGATCATAGTTCCTATCAGTCTGCCAAAGCTCAACTCTCTAGCATTTCTGGAAGTGGGCGATGCTAATTTTACATAACTTTAAATGTATAGGGGAGGGGAGTAAATTAAAATTTTGGGGTTTTTTGATTTTTTCTTATAGTTTGATCATAGTTCCTATCAGTCTGCCAAAGCTCAACTCTCTAGCATTTCTGGAAGTGGGCGATGCTAATTTTACATAACTTTAAATGTATAGGGGAGGGGAGTAAATTAAAATTTTGGGGTTTTTTGATTTTTTCCAGGGGTTTGGTCATAATTTCTATCAGTCTGCCAAATTTCAGCTTTGTAGCATGTCTGGAAGTACAGTAGAATATTGATGATCTATACATAAGTGAGTCAGTGAGTGAGTGGCAATTTCGACGTTTTTTGAAATTTCGTAACTACTTTATGGAATTCCATGAAACTTGGAGGGGTTGTTAACTCCATGGAGATCTACGACTGTGCAGTTGAGATTCGTAGCTCATTCCGAAGTAGAGTTTTAGGTAGGTCAAATATCAGCTGAAATGTTTCCAGAAAAGATGGTTAAGGCGCGCGAACTTGGCGAGGCACTACCGTGCCCTCAGATGGTTGAGCGTTTTAAAGCTATAAGTGTTCAATGAAAAGTTACAATTCTTCATAAGTATAGTCATATAAGTATTTTGTATTTTGCGATAGATATGATTTTGATTTTTAATAAGAAAAGTCCGCAAAATACCTCCAAAAAAGGCCTATAAGAAATCTATCCCCTAAAAAATTCCCGAAACCCCTCAATAGGACCGGACAATTTGGAGCAGCCTGTACCTTTTTCATTTCCTTCTTGAGTAGGTCTGCTGCTATCAGCGAAGACTGTAGACGCTTCCGTGGCTCTGCCAGTGGCCACATTATTATCTACCGCTACTGCCGTGCTGCGTTGGGTTGCCACTGTACCAGTTTCTTGCGTGGGTCTTAGCTGAGACATCGGAGTGGGTTCCTCACCTAAAAGTAAAAAATTTTAAAAACGCAACCAAAAATATTTTTACTAGTATTTACTAATACCTGTGCCTAATGTAATGGTAATGGTAAATGGTATTTTTAATTAAATATTGTTTTTGACATCAACAAATTAATTATATGCAAGACTAGGTTAAGATTAAGTAAAATTTATGGCAACTCCGGCGACTTGTTTTTTGGCATATTTTCAGGTTCGCTGTATTTTAATAAAAGTTGTATTCGGCTAATATGTCCTTTGGCCCACTAACATCAAAATAATTCATATTTTGTAACTGGAAACAAATTAGCTAAACTATTTTCAACTTTTAAAAAACACACTGTGTAATTTTAACTTTATCGATTTTCGAGTCCACGCATCTTTGAATTGCGGTGGTATTTTGTCTCTTTGTCTTTCTTGCCAATGCGAGAGAGCTTAAGTTTCAAACCACGGCAACGGCAAGCCAAGAATGTCTGTAGAGCAGGATGGCTTGTCTTGGACAAGAAAACCGTTAAAAAAAGCTTAGATTTTAAATCAATCAGCCAGCGGCAAGCTAAGAACGCCTAGAGAGCAGGGTACTGAAACTTTCAAAGGTCGGGAGGGAAATCACTCTTTAGTTGCGCTTCGCTTGGTTCGTTTGCTTTCGTTCACACTTCTTAAGGGGTTTTATTTCAACTGGGGAAATTTATCAATTATTTTAACATTGTATAAAACTGTTAACTTTATTATTCATAATTATTTTAGTCTTATCTTTTGGAGTTTATTAATTTTAAAGCTTTTAATTATTACTGTTTCCAGTGTTTTGAAATAATATTTTTAACTATTTTATGGTTTTTTAACATCAAAATACAAACCATTCGTTGCCCTAAAATCGGCATTTTTAATCAATAATATATCCCAAACCTCAAAAGTAATATTAAGTAAATTAAACAGTTGATTGAATAGTTTCACCTTTTCAATCAGCGTTTAAAATGTTGATAAATAAATATATTTACAACAAACATATAAAAGGTTTATAAAACCTAAAAGTTTAAGAAGTGTAAATATTTGAATACAAAAGTTTAATAGTACAAAAAATTTGATATTCAATTAATAAATATAAGAAGTGATAATGTGAAGTTTCCGGAAGAAAATTGAAAAGGTATGTATGATTTTCCTACATTATTTTTACATTTGAGAAAAACGTTTATAGCATACTTTTCCTCTAGGAATCGTCAAATTCCCTTTCGAGAACAAATAAGTAATAACATTTAATCTTCTTATAATTTATATAAGTTGTAGCCTAAGTTGGTAGCTCACAACATTTAAGCCTTGGCCACTTGAGATGACAGTACCACTGTCACACAGCCGCCTGTTACACTAACTAGGATTTATTTTTTTCTAAGTTAAAAGTAAATAAATTCAATAAATTTAAAATTCACTAAAATGCGGTATCTATAATTATTAATTTTCGTCTTAAAGTCTTCCGAGAGCTTATACTCCGCTGATCGACATAAAACGTCGCGAAGACGGCAAAAATGCAATAAGCATTTTAAGCATGTGATGAGTACTCTTTTCGTTTCAGCTGCCTGGCTTTTGTTTATTTTCCGGTAGTTTCTTTTGTATTTGGTAGGTGTCGCCACTTGTGTTTTCTTTTTCAGTTCTCTTACCAATATCGTAAGATGATATTTATATACCGTCTCTTAAGGGTGTCACATTGACCATGCAGTGTTCTGAAGGGCCCTTAAGGACGAAACAGTCAACGTCAACACTTAGGTTTTTGTGTTCGTTATTATTTAGTGAGTTACAAAAATGAATAATCAACTTTTGATTGATTTAAGGATTCTTAGCAATACAATACTTTTATTTCAAGGCGGCTGTTTTAGAAATAAAGAATTTTTAATTATAACTGTATACAATGAATTTTTGACTAAATATACTTGTTTAAGAAAAACAACTTGTTAAGGATCAAAATACCACAAAAGAAAACAAAAATTTTAATTAAAAAAATTGCCTCCATTTTGGTACACCTATGGCACGTGCGATAAAAAGAAAATTTTATCTGCTCAAAAATGATTTCTAGAGGATTTTGAAGTTCACAATTTTTGAGTTATTGGCAAAAAACTGCCAAAAAGCACGTTTAAGGGGGGCTCCCCCTCGTAAAATATTCGCAGGTGTCCATAGGGGGTGTCTCATGTCTATCCATAGCAAGTGTGATGCTTCTCTCATTAAACGCAGTATCCGAACCTGTAGGGCTTGAACTCTTACCATAAAGTCTCGGATTTATCGTCAAGGTTTTGGTGGTGTTGTAAGTTTTGTAGATTCCAATAAGGTTGTCGCACAGCTCAAACATCTGGGAACGCAGCGAGATGATTATAAACTGTGCGTTTTTCGTTCTGTCCTAAAATGCGACAAAAGTGCATTTTGAGAAAAAATAGCTATTTTCCTAACAAGTGCAGAAAATCGATTTTTCCGCACTTAAAATGCCGTTGACAGAACGATGCGTAGCGAGTGCAGCAAAGTATAATTTTCTGCCCTAACAATAGTGTGAAAAATCACATTTTCAACACGCCCGTAAGAAAATATTTTGCAAAAATTCCTTTTTTTAAATGTGAAAATTATATTTAAAAAAGAAATAAAAATTTCATAACTTCCATCAAAATCAATGGAAATTTCAAATTTTTGTGGAGTCGCTTAAGTAACATTTCTTATAAACATTTTAAAGTCACTTTAGTAAAGTTCATTCCATGGTTTTATAATGGTTGCTAAAACGTTTTTACATTTTTTTGTGCTTTTTAATTAAAAGTAGTAATTTATGAAAGGTTAAAGATGTTCTTTCAGTATTAAGCTCCTTATAAAACCTTACATTTTTATTCTGTTTTATAAAGAAGATTTACTATTTATGCAAATTAAGCAAGGATTTTTATTATTAAATTAAACCTAATAGTTTGTTTACAAAAAATTAATACTGGTTATAAAAATTACACAACCGGTATAAATCCCTTATAAAAAAGTTATAAAACTTCTTTACAAACCTCATTGGTATAGTCCTTGCCATACGGAGTTACACTTTTGTAACTTTGACAGGAAATAAACATATTTCCTAACCAGAAATATATTAAAAATTAAATATGACATGTTGGTATAACATTAAAGGTAAAACTGTCATTGTCTCTGTTCTGTAGACGGCTCTGGAACGAAATAGCGATGTACAAAATAGCGACGTTCAAAATAGCGAGTAATGAAATAGCGACTATCAAAATAGCGATGTATCAAAATAGCGTTTGTAACAAAACAGCGACATATCAAAATAGCGATGTATCAAAATAGCGACAATCAAAATAGCGATATATCAAAATAGCGACAACCAAAATAGCGACAATCAAAATAGCGATGTATTAAAATAGCGATGTATCAAAATACCGAATCAAACCAAACCGAATCTACTAATCAAACCGAATCTAATCAAACCAATCCAAACCGAAATGCGCTATTATTTCCTGCGGTATTTTGACTATACCAGCTTATTTTTTCAAAAAAAAAAAACTTCCCTGATTCTTTTCCGGGATCCTAGAGGGTGTGAATCCGAACCGAACCGAATTTCAGTTCAGATCGGATTCATACTCTCTAGGATTCCGGAAAAGAAGTCTGGAGATTTTTTTTTGAAATATATGCTGGTTCGGTTCGGTTCGGTTCAGTTTGGGTCGGTTCGGTTCGGTTCGGATTCACACCCTTTAGGATCCCGAGAAAGAAGTCAGGAAAGTTTTTTTTTTGGGAAACATTTCTTAGAAAGAAACCCTTTAGTCGAGCTATATGCCAAAACGGAACCGAAATATCGCTATTTTTGATAGTCGCTATTTTATTACATCGCTGTTTTGATAGTCGCTATTTTGTTACATCGCTATTTTGATAGTCGCTATTTTGTTACATCGCTATTTTGATAGTCGCTATTTTGTTACATCGCTTTTTTGTTACATCGCTATTTCGTTACAATCGCTATTTTGTTACATCGCTATTTTGATAGTCACCTTTTCATTACATCGCTATTTTGATTGTTGCTATTTCGATACCGCTATTTTAATAGTCGCTATTTTGTACATCGCTATTTCGTTCCAGAGCCTCTGTAGACTGTAGGTTAACAAAAAAAACGCACGGATAAAAACAACTCAAAGACATGCCATTTTTCAGATTGCATATGATAAATAAAGAGGTTGGAAATGTCACAAAAGTGTATCTGTATCGGCCTATGACAAGGACTATACTTAAGCGTGTTCCACACTTGCCATAGGCCGTTACACTTTTGTGACATGATGATGCATACTGAGAACAACAAAATAAGATTGACAAATGGCATGTCTTTGAGTTGTTTTTATCTGTGCGTTTTTCTATAATCCTACAGTCAGGATCTCTTCATCCAGAGACAGTGACAGTTTTACCTTTAATTTTTTTACCAACATGACATTTTATTTAAAAGTGTAACTGCCTATGGTAAGGACTATATCGCAATAAAACTAGTAATAATAATTAAGTTTCAAAATAATTTTTTTAAAATAATTTATTGAAAATGTTCATGTTTTTGTTTCCTTTCTCTATTTGAAACAAAAAATTTTTCGCCGAACTTTGTTTCTTTGTAAAAAAATTAGCTTTTAAATCTTTTTTTAAACGAATAGATCTAATTTGAATCCTTCCCCTTTGGTAAATACGCAATATTGATGTAATAACAAAACGCGATTTATTCTTAAGGTTCCTGGTATAAGAAAAGTATGAAAGAGAAAAACTGAGAAAGCTTACCTTAATGTAGTTTCCCACAATAGAAACGTTTTTGAAATCTAAAGCTGCGTCGATTTCGTCCATTACATAAAGGGGTGATGGTTTATAGTAGTGCAGTGCAAACACCAATGCCAGAGAAGAGAGTGTCTTTTCGCCGCCTGATAAGTTTGAAATCTTTTTCCACGTTTTTCTTGGCGGTCGAACACTGAAAAAAATTAGGCATAGCGAAAACCCATACACAGCATTGTTCAATTAATTTTATAAAATTCCTACTCCTCAAAATCAACAAATCCTATAACTTGGAAACAAAAAAGTTTTAGGCAAAAGTTAATAAGTTTGAACTCCTTTCTCAGGGTGTCTACAGCATTTCTCAAAAAATAATCTCTGACTTTCCCTGACTATCCCTGAGCAACCTATGAAATATCCCTGACCATTATCAAAACAAAACAAAATCTTTTTTTATACATACTTTATTAAATGTTTATTTATTTTGGAGAACAATACATACATATAAAATAACACTATAGGTGTTGGTGCAAGCAAGAAATTTCCTAATTTTCATTTTCTTTTCCTTTTCTGCGCGTTTAAAATAATTTAAATTTTCGCGCTCTAAAATATGCATATGGGGTTTCACGGCACCGGACACGTGGAAGAGAAGCAGCGCCGCGATGTGTGCGCAAAGAACCACCGTCACAACAAGACACTAGCAAAATCACGTTCCCGAAAAAAGTGAATTTGAGGTGAAAAAACTGGACGTTTAAACGTCGACTGGAGCTGCAGGAGAGTCCGAGGTAGGTGCCTTTTCATATAAAATTCCATATGTATCGTAACTTTCCATTTTCAATCGTCAATAACGACAATAAGTTTTAAATGTGCTTGTGAAGCCAATACCGGCGACCTATCGAAGGAAATTCCGTTATTTTTCAGCCCTTGCACGCACATTTAATGGCCCTTCGACCCAAATTAATAGTTTTCCAAACTACCTAGACTCCTGTGGTTCAGCAATTTCCTACAAAAATTCCAAATTTCTATTTTCTATTTCAAATTTCAAAATTTATTTCAATTTCAATTCGAAACAGACCATATTGTTTGACGGTGCCCGTTGGGGATACGTTCCTTCAAAGTTGATCGAAGTGTTTATTACCGTTCAAAAATATCTATAGCCAATGCACATATTTCGTATAGTTTACTAGTTCATCAAAGAAAGTTGATCGCTTTGTTCATTACATTTTCAGTAAAAGTGGCGTCAATACGCCGAAAGTGAAAATTTTAAGGCGGTTCTTCCACCTACTTTTCTAATTATCGATTTTACAGGTGTCGCGGCGTTAACGCGCAGGTGCAAGTGTTTCGTCGTCACCAAGGTCTCACGTTGCGCGCGTTGTTTCTTCAAATACCGAGGTTTGTTAAAAACTTTCAGACGGACCGCTAGTCGTATGCACAGAGTGTGCGACTTGGAATCGAAAGGTGCGGGGTTCAATCCTTGGTGAGACATAAAAGTTTTTTTTTAAGGGATATGTTCAAATAATAACATACAGACAAACTTACAAACATTTCATTTCAAAATTTTCGAAAAAAGTTAATAAAATTAAAATAATAAAATTGTTCTAATTTTTGCTAAAATTCGGGTTATATTTTAAGCTATATTTTAAGCATTTTTTTGGGTAATTTTAAAACCAAATTAACTTTCAAAAACAAAAATGTCTACGCAAAAACAGAAAAAACTTTGCGACAAAAGGCTTTTGAGCTTCAACCAAATGGCGGAAGCTCACGAGGTAGCTTTGAAAGCGAAGTCGGATACAGCGTTTCACTTTTTGTTTAAATCCAGATATGAAGACGTCGAAGAATGTCATGCTCAATTCTATAATTTTCATAACCAAATTATTGGCTCTCTCGAAGAGTTTAAACTTTCATTTGACGAGCAGGATAAAACTAGAAAAGATTTTGACAACCTTTATTATGAATGTAAGGGTATTTACTACGACCTTTTTAGGGCCAACCCTGCCAATTACGTAAGCAACCCTAACCAACAAAATATTGTTCAGAGGTCAAATACAAGATCATTTCCACAACCACGGTTGCCAATTTTCAATGGTAATTATAAAGACTGGCAACACTGGTTTGACTTATTTAAAGTCATGGTACATCAAAATTCTGATTTAAGTGATATAGAGAAATTTCAACAATTGCGGAGTTCTGTTCTGAATGAAGCCCTTTCTCTAGTAAAAACCATTCCCCTCGCAGATAGCAATTATCACATTGCGTATGAAACCTTAGTAAAGAGGTATCAAAATAAACGAATTATTGCTACTACCGCTTTGAATGCTATTAACTTTCTTTCAACTAAATCCAGTTCTGGGAAAGAATTACGTTCCATGTTGGATACATTTTCTGAGAATCTAGCCATCTTAAATGAGCTTGGTTTTCCTACAAAAGAATGGGACTTTCTTACTTTTAACATGATGCTCTCAAAACTTGAAGTCAAGATGAGGACTGATTTCGAACTTTACTATAGTAGAGAGAAAAACAATTCAGAAATTCCGTCCTACACTGATCTTTACACGTTTATAGAAAATCATTGCGTTGCGCTCGAATCTGTAGTGCAAATGCCCAGTTTTAGTAGGCAAAATAAACCCCTAGACAACCTCAAACTACGCGTAATTCTCAACAGAACAGTTTTCAGAGAAACAGTTTTAATAATTTTAATTCACCTTCTGCTTTCAATACAACTATTTCAAATCAAAGTTCAAATTCAAGAAATCAACAAAATACTTTACAAAATAGCAATCAACGCAGCAACCCTCAAATACAAAATAATCAGAACAGAACTTTTAATCCAAAAATAAAATGCTACCTATGTTCTTCGAATCACGCATTATCGAAATGTATCGAATTTCAAAACAAAAGTCCACAGGAAAGGATGGGTTATGTTCGGCAGGTGAATCTATGTCAAAATTGCTTACATTTTGCTCACCAGACCGTGAATTGCCCCTCTTCCTACAACTGCTTTACGTGTGGAGCTAGGCACCACAGTCTTCTTCACGTTCCACAACCAGTAGCGCCCTCTGTGAGTGTTGATTCTTATCCTCCAGAGAACGTTAATATTCCACTTTCCAATTCCAATAGCACCCCTATGTCAGGAAGCCATTCCACAAACTGCCATGCGACAATGATTTCCAAAAATTCCACTTTTCTACTTTCTACCGTTGTAGCTGAGATGTTAGACTCAAGGGGACATTACCAACCAGTTCGTATCTTACTCGATTCTGCCTCAGAGGCAAACTTTATTTCAGAAAAATGTCTAAATCGTTTAGGTCTTTCGAAAAGCTTCTTTTCTACTTCTATTCAAGGCTTAAATCAAATGACATCTTCCAATACCAAAGGTAAGACGAAATGTCTTATCAAACCTCAAGGTCAAGCGGGACCTACCTTTGATTTTGAGGCTTTAGTACTTCCAAAACTTTGTACAGAGATTCCTTCTTGCGCTGTCGACTCGAGCAAGTGGAATCACATTCGCAATATCAAACTTTCTGATCAAAACTTCCATATACCAAGTTCCATTGATGTCCTAGTAGGTTGTGAACTTTTTCCGCATCTCTTACAAGAGGGAGTTATCCACGGAGAGCGTGGACAACCTAGTGCTTTTAATAGCATCTTTGGCTATGTGCTGATTGGTAAAGTTGAAACTTCAAAGCAACAAAATCCACAATCACTCATAAGCTGTTACACTTCCATCGAACCATCTCTGGATATCTGCCTAGAGCGCTTCTGGGAGATAGAGCAGGTTCCACATAAGGTTCATCACAGTCCTGAGGATATTATGTGCGAAAAATTATTTTCACAATCAGTTTCACGCAACGAATCAGGTAGATTCGTCGTTCCATTACCTTTCATAAACTTAGAACCCCAGTTGGGTGACACCTATCCAATCGCTTTAAAACGTTTCAAGCTTCAGGAAGCTAGACTTCTCAAAGACTCAGCTAATTATCAAGCTTACAAAGATTTTATGCAAGATTATTTAGACACTGGTCACATGATACCTATTCCTACGCCTATATCTAAAGATGTCTTGGATAATTCCTACTTTATCCCTCATCACAGTGTCTGGAACACTGGGAAGATAAGAGTGGTCTTTGATGGGTCTCAACGTAGTCCCAGAGGTGTCTCACTCAACGAGACGTTGTGCGCAGGTCCTAAACTGCAAAATGATGTCCGTGAAATTTTACTTAATTTTCGAATTCATGCTGTAGCCTTTGTTACTGACATAGTAAAAATGTTCCGACAGATTTTAATTATTCCTGAGCACACGCATTATCAAAATATTCTATGGAGATTTTCTGAGGATGATCCTGTCCAAACCTACTCCTTAAGAACAGTTGTTTATGGACTTAAGTCATCACCTTACTTAGCTATTCGTACTATACAAGAACTAGCTAAACTTGAGTCTGAAAGGTATCCTAATGCTTCCAAGGTGCTTCTTAAAGACATTTACGTCGACGACGTGCTCACTGGGCAGGATTCTGTGGCCTCTGCCAAAGAACTTCAGTCGGAGTTAATCTCCCTGTTGCGCCTAGGAGGGTTTGAACTTAAAAAATGGGCGAGCAACAGTCCGGAACTTCTCTCCTCATTCTCAGAATCAGAAACACAAATGTCCATTCGTTTCGACAAATCCGAACCTAATTTTGTAAAAATATTAGGTCTCCAATGGAATCCTATCTCAGATTCGTTTACCTACTTGGTCGTACCAGAAGATAAACCATGCACCAAGCGAGGTATCTTATCTCAAATCATGAAAAATTTTGATCCCTTAGGTTTCTGTTCTCCCGTTTCTTTACTTGCTAAGCATCTCATGCAAGATCTGTGGAAGGAGAAGCTGGACTGGGATTCTCAGCCTCCTCCGCATATCGTAAATTTTTGGAATCAATTTCGAACCGAACTTCCAAATCTTTCAAATATTCATTTACGTAGACGCCTTTCCATTGATCAACCACGTAGCATTGAACTTCACGGCTTTTTAGACGCCTCTATGATAGGTTACGCGGCTACGGTCTATTTCAGAATGGAGTCAGTATCCGGAGAAATCCATACCTTTCTTGTAATGGCCAAATCTAAGGTCGCACCAGTGAAAACAGTCAGTCTTCCGCGACTGGAGCTTCTTGGTGCCACTTTACTTTGCGACCTAATTTCCTTTATTCAAAACACTTATTCAGATATTCTTAACTTCAACCAAATCTGTGCATGGTGTGATTCCCAAGTGGTTCTATGCTGGTTGGCGGCTTCACCTCACAGGTTTAAAACGTTTGTGGCAAACCGTATCTGTCACATTCAAGAAACCATTTCTCCTACGGCCTGGAAATATATTCCATCAGCGCTAAATCCAGCCGACTGTGCTTCGCGCGGTCTTATGCCTAATCAACTTGTCAAACATGACTTGTATTGGGAAGGTCCTTGGTTTCTTAGGCTACCAAAAGAGAGCTGGCCTGATGATTTTCGCTGTCCAGACCCTCCGGAAAACGAGGTTATTCTGGAAGAACGAAAATCAGTATTTCAAACATGCACAGTTGAACCACACATGCTTGATACTTTTCTTTCTCGTTACTCTTCCCTAGAGAAAATTCAACGCATAATTTCCTATATTTTTCGCCTTACCGAAAAGAAATCTAAATATCCTAACCAAAATATTACCGAAGTAGAACTTCAACATTCTCTTATTGTTCTCGTTCGGCATGTTCAACGTTCCATCTTTGCTGATCTCATTTCACGTTTGAATGACGCAAAGCTAGTTCCTAAACAATTTCGTAAACTTTCACTTTTTCTAGATACACAAGGCTGCTTAAGAGTGGGGGGTCGATTACCACATTCTTCCGAACTCTCTTATTCAGCAAAACACCCTTTACTTTTACCACGTTCTCACCGTCTTACTCAACTTGTCATTGAGTACACTCACAAAAGGTACTGTCATCCCGGTCAAAAAACGTTGCATTACCTCTTGAGACAACAATTTTGGATCCTTTCCCCTCGCTATGCAATCGAGAGTATAACTTCTCATTGCATTTTATGCTATCGATTAAATCCTAAACCTTCCGTACAAATCATGGGCAACTTGCCTGCTCAACGCATCTCTCAAGTAAAGGCATTTTCACATGTTGCCATAGATTATTGTGGTCCCTTTCCAATTACAATGGGAAAGTACCGAGGTGCAACGGTATCCAAAGGTTATATTCTTGTCTTAGTCTGCTCCGCAACAAAGGCAGTTCACCTAGAACTTACCTCCGATATTTCCACCCCTACCTTTCTTGCGGCTTTTAAGAGATTTGTGGCAAGAAGAGGAAGAATCTCTGACATTTACTCAGATTGTGGTAGCGCGTTCTTGGGAGCTGATCGTTTACTCAAACAGTACTCCCAGGAAGCATGTCACAGTCTAAAAATTACCTGGCATTTTTCAAGTCCTGGTAGTCCGCACCTAAACGGACTAGCCGAGGCAGGAGTTAAATCCACCAAGGCAAATTTGAAACGTGCAATAGGTGAGCAACGGTTAACCTATGAAGAGTTTTTTACTTTTTTGTGTCAGGTCGAATCCATACTAAACAGCCGGCCTCTGTATGCCCAAAGTATGGATCCGAATGACTTTCTTCCACTGACCCCTGGTCATTTTCTTACCCTGGAACCGTTGAATTCCGTACCAGAACCCGAATTTTCTGATTCCAAGTTGAACACCCTGTCCCGCTGGCAGCTGGTGCAAAGGCTCCAGTCCGATTTTTGGAAACGCTGGAACTTGGAGTACCTAAACACCTTGCAACAGCGTTCTAAATGGACAGAGGCTTCTAACAATATTAAACTAAATACTTTAGTCGTGGTAAAGAATGAACAAAAACCGCCATTGCAATGGGCTGTTGGGCGAATTGTCGACGTACACCCTGGCTCAGACGGTCATATTCGTGTTGTGACCGTTAAAACAGCTACAGGAACATATCGTCGACCAGTAGTGAAACTATGTCCTTTGCCTATGCCCGACGCATAAGGCAAAATTTTCTTTTTCTTTCTTAATTTTTTCTATTTTTTCTTTTCTTTTAATTTTAATTTACATGCATAATTTAATGCATATTTGGGTTAATGTTAAATTGTATCGTTTAATTGCTAATAGGCGAATACTATTTAATTTTTTTTTCCCTTTCCTTTTCTTAACTAAGTAAAAACACACGTGTTTTGGCGGCCGGAAAATGTTGGTGCAAGCAAGAAATTTCCTAATTTTCATTTTCTTTTCCTTTTCTGCGCGTTTAAAATAATTTAAATTTTCGCGCTCTAAAATATGCATATGGGGTTTCACGGCACCGGACACGTGGAAGAGAAGCAGCGCCGCGATGTGTGCGCAAAGAACCACCGTCACAACAAGACACTAGCAAAATCACGTTCCCGAAAAAAGTGAATTTGAGGTGAAAAAACTGGACGTTTAAACGTCGACTGGAGCTGCAAGAGAGTCCGAGGTAGGTGCCTTTTCATATAAAATTCCATATGTATCGTAACTTTCCATTTTCAATCGTCAATAACGACAATAAGTTTTAAATGTGCTTGTGAAGCCAATACCGGCGACCTATCGAAGGAAATTCCGTTATTTTTCAGCCCTTGCACGCACAATAGGTACATTACATCAGGTACACGTATATTATTTAGGTAATATTCCTAAAATATACAGGGTGTCCCAACTAAAAGGTAACAGAGGTGTTTTTGGGTATGTTTAATGCAAATTTGGAGAAACGCTCGGACACGTCGATTTTGTTTGCGATGTGGCCTATTAAAATGCGTTGGATGCCATTTGTGGCAGCTTAAAGACGTTGCCGCCATTTTGTGACACTGTAATTAGAACAATAACAATTTGCCAATTTGTGACACAAAAAACCCACTGAATAATTAAACGAATATCTGGAAGCAGAACTGTATTTTCCAGCTAGGTAAAACATTGATATGCCCGGTAACTTTTATACAGTGGAGAAGGGGGGGGTTCAGAAATAAGAAAATTTTAAGTGCGCCACATTATTTAATACCAATGTTTTACAAAGAAGATCTTAAATAAAATACAGTTCAACCCAAACGTTGTAGCCAAACAATAAAATTCTACCTACTTCCGAGGCTTCCAGAGTATTTGTGTAATTAAAAAAAAACCAAAAAAAAATTGACTAATAGACAAAATAAAATTCTACAAGATTGAATTAAGATGACAAAACTAGAAGCACTTTACAGGTAGATGGACTCCTTTAACAGGTCATAGTGTACCTGTTAGTACCTTTGAGTCGGTAGCGTAGGACTCAATTATATGAATGATAAAAAAAACATATATACTTCCAAAATTATTCCGTCATAGGGGAGGTCTGGACCAAATATCTGTTGTCATCATTCTACGTTAGGTAGAACGAGACAGACAGCAACTCAGTCCGAGATCTACCCCATGAGGCAAAACAATGTAAGGAGACCGCTAAAAAAATATAACCTCATCTCTCTTTTGTCTCTGCAAAGTTGGTCATTGGGCTGTACAAATAACACAAGAAAAATTAGTTCATCTTGTTTATTTTAAAAGGTAAAATGGAAAGTATTATCTAAAACATGAAATAAAAAAAAAAATGAATGAAATGTAGTGGAACAAGTCAGGGCCTAAGTAGCGAGACACTCCAAATTTCACAAGAGAAATTGTCTTAAATAAATGAAATGAACGAAAACAAGTCAACTTAGTAGGTACTCCGCAAAATTTTGGTTATGACGTCATACCTTTACCTTGCGTTTACAAGAGATGTTAAATTATACTGTAAAAATTATATTGGGAAAAAAATATATCTAAAATATCCTTGCTTGCATAAACTTGAAGAAAAACCCCTACCTTGGTCCTTTTATTTTTTTCTAGTTACTTAGTTTGATTTTAAACCTGGAAGTTCTGTTGTCCCAGACATTTCCTCACGGCTGCACCGGGTCCCGTGTCCTGCTTACGCCCACCCTGAAGATCTCTTAGCACATGGTGCTAGGGTAGCACATTGTTGTGAGAAGGTTGTGGGATCCTTGCCCGAGCGTAAAACCCTGTGGAAAATGAAATGTTTCAGTTTCCTGGAATTCGTCAATTTTGCACGAAGTTCCCCTACACCGAGTAACTTAAATCGAGAACCCCATGTCGACTCAATAAAATAAAGCAGATTTAAACAGATGAACTAAAATAACCCTAACGTACCTTTCCCAGGGTTACAACTGGCTACACCTGGCTTCACACCAGCGTCCAGCCCAACTGTCCCGTCGATGGAATTGACAGGGCTGTAGACAAAGGAGAAAAACAATATATAGTTTTTATCCAAAACGTGGTCTTAAAAAAAAATAAAAACTCCAAAAATTTCCCATGTCTCTTGTCGAAAAAGTACATTTTACACGAAAAATAATTACAATTTGGGAGGCAAATATTATCTTGAAGAGTCCTCAAATAATAAAAAAATGAAAAAAATAAAATCGAACTTACCACTGCTCTTCCCGTACAAATGGCGTAGGCCGCCTTAAATCCCCTTCAAAAGGGTATGAGCTTCACTTCAGGATTCGCCTAAACACGACGGACTCACTTCTACAGTTTCTGGGATATCTCCTACAATCGCTGCAGTGCCAATAACCAAAAACAAAGGCGATCCCAGAAACTGTTGTCGACCCAGCCAAAATTCGTTAGCAAGAGACCAGGCACTCCGTCGAGAACACAAAAAATGAAGTGGCCGGAAACCGTTTTGTAAATGACAGTAAAACGACACGACTGGAAGAAAAGACCCGCGGTTTTCAAACTAACCAATGAGGAAATACACCAATAGTTCTATACCGGTATATAGGGGGCAGCATTGACCAAGGGGACATTGAAAATATGTAAAACGTGCATTGAGGTGTTGTCGGATCTATTTCCACGGTTGAAATTTTTATAACAAGGACGTCGAGACACCCTCCATACATAGACCGAACATTTGCCTACCGGACCCCCGCCAACATATCAAGTAGGAGAAGAATAACCAGACGGACTGTAAGAAGCTCAGCATTGAAACCATCAACTGTAAAATCAATTACTGAAGATCAGGGCATGCATCAAACCCAGGAATATTCAAACACTCAACCAATTCCCATATGAGTAAAGCTATACTAAGTGTAGAATTTAGTTGTATTTTAGTTACAGTCTTAGTCAAAAGTTTCCTTTGCTCTTTATAAATGTTTTCTCTAAGATTCATATGGTTTGACGCCATTTTTGTAAAACATTTCTACGTTAATAAAGTTGTTTCTGAACCTGAACCTAAAAATACACATTGAACTACTGCTCAAACTCGGCACAAGAGTGTTCAGATGTTAAGTTTGCTCACCACTAGCCAGCCCTACAAACCCTTCAATCCGACTAACTGAGCTAGTTATTAACTTTACATAACTATGATTATATATAAATTTATATAATATAAAAATACGATTTTGTTTACTCTTTTAGTCCTGGTTTTTATTCCTCGTTTATCTTCCATTTACGAAAGTGCATAACTCGTATTTATTTTATCTTCTCTTTATCAAATTAATAAAGATATCAAAGTGGGCGGAGCTTCGGTTGTTACTGGTCAAACCGTGAACCTAAATATGTTTTCGTGCTATCAAAACTAGCTAATCCGTGAAGGATATGGGGTTCGGATTGTCCCAATATCTTCGAAAATAAACATAAGCGAATGAACTGTTCATCTAAATGTTTCCTCCCTGTTACTAAAACCATTTGTGATGCGGCAACGCCGCTATTCCCCAGCTGTTTATTCTCGTGAACGACAAAGCAATCACAAAATTCCACAGATAAAAACAAAACAATCAAAAGTTTTTATGTGATTTTCCCGAAACCTGTGATCTTAAATTCCAATTACGATGTCCAGATAATGCGATGTGCGTAGTGTCCACAGTAATTCGATGGAATGCCTCCTTTTAAGGTAACTTCCTAGTCACTATATAACCTCCAAACCTAGCTCTATAAAATACCCTTAATTTGTGTACAGAAAGACGAGTCGAAGAGCCTTGATTATTTACCTGAATAAACAAATATGTAACGTTGCCTTAAACGTAAAAATGACACGTTACAGCGAGGGGGACTCTCTCATCTTGAAGTTTTTGTAGCACGCACCCCCTTCGAGGGGTATACTTTACCCCTATAATATATTTTGAATAGGGAAAGTGGATCTAGTGATACCTTGTTTTGAAGGCCTTTAGAATGTCTTTACAACCGTGTGAAAATTTTAAAAATCTATCTATTAGTTTTTGAGATAATTGCCTTCAAACTTTTAAATTTAACATGAACTGATAAAATAAAAATCTAATCGGAATTTTATATTTTTCGGATTTAATTTTTATTATTCCATTTTCAATTTGAAAATTTGAAAGCAAATATCTCAAAAACTAATCGATAGATTTTTTAAATTTTTACACGGTTGTAAAGATATCCAAGAAAACTTCAAAACAATGTGTCAGTAGATCCACTTTCCCTATTTAAAATATAGGGGTAAAGTATACTCCTCGAAGATGGTGCCTGCCACAAAAATTTCAAGATAGTCAAAAAGTGTCCCCCTTGCAAACAAAATCGACGTGTTCAAGCGGTTCTCCAAATTCGCACGAAAAATACCCAAAAACACCTCTGTTACCTTTTAGTTGGGACACCCTGTATAAAAGGTAACATTACTAATATTGCGTTATAAACTACTTACATTTATACTAAAAAAAGAAAAAGGAACTTTCATTTTAAAGAAAATCAAGAAAAATTAAACATACATTTTGTTCATTCAACTGTTGGTTAACATTTTTAATCTATATACTGCAAGGTTAAAAGCCTTGCTTTAGCTTCTTGAGCATTTTCTTCTTTTTTTTTCAATTTAAAAGTCTTCTTTTTATCTCTCATATTTTGTATTTTTTTAGCCACCCACTAAATTCAGGGAAAATATTATCATCTAGCCACAGTTTGTTAATCATGTACCTTTTGTTAATTATATTTTATTTATTATTATTAATTAGACAAAATAAAAAACAGGAGCAAACTAAAGATTCTAAAGTATATTTTTCACAACTTAGGCTTTTATTTGATTTTCGTTTGTTCGCTACAATATTTCGAAAAAAGAGCATAGGAATATTCCCTCAAACACTCTCATTGGGGAAATATGCCTGACTTTCCCGACTTTTGAGTAAGATATCCCCGACTCTTATTTATCCCTGACTTTCCAGGTTTATCCAGAATGTGAACAACCTATTTGTTTTGCTTTTGCCCTACGTCCTCACCCCTTAATATCAGTCAATCACCTTCAAAAGCCATATCGAGAATGCAAAACTTTTATTGAGCATTAAAATATCGTTTATAATAGGTATAGGGTACCGATTATCTTTAAGTTGTTTATTAGCAGTGGCTTTATAATCAGCTCAAAGCCAAATCTTTCCATTTCAACATTTATCAATTTTCTCTATGATTCCTTTATCTTTTAATATATTTAAATCTTTATAGACTTCCTCTTGCAGAACATAGCAATTTTATCGTGGTGAATAAAAAGCTGATTTGGGGCGAGGGCCAAAACATCGAAACACAAAATGTCAAAAGTACAAAATGTCGAAAACAAAATATAATATATATAATATTTAAAATGTCGAAACTACCAAATGTCGAAATGCAAAATGTCGAAATTACAAAATGTCGAAATTACAAAATGTCGAAATTACAAAATGTCGAAATCACAAAATGTCGAAATTACAAAATGTCGAAATTACAAAATGTCGAAATGCAAAATGTCGAAATTACAAAAGGTCGAAATTACAAAATGTCGAAATTACAAAATGTCGAAATTACAAAATGTCGAAATCACAAAATGTCGAAATTACAAAATGTCGAAATTACAAAATGTCGAAATGCAAAATGTCGAAATTACAAAAGGTCGAAATTACAAAATGTCGAAATTACAAAATGTCGAAATTACAAAATGTCGAAATCACAAAATGTCGAAATTACAAAATGTCGACATTACAAAATGTCGAAATGCAAAATGTCGAAATTACAAAATGTCGAAATTACAAAATACCGAAATTTACAAAAAATTAGCAGTGTTGTAGTTTAGTTTGGTTAGGTTAGGTTCGGTTTGGTTCGGTTCGGATTCACACCCTCTAGTATCCCGGGAAAGAAGTCAGGAAAGTTTTTTTTTTGAAAAGAATTGTTGGTTCAGTTTGCTTTGGTTCGGTTCAGTTCGGTTCGGTTCGGCTAGATTTGATTAGGTTTCGTCAGGTTAGCTTTTTGAAATGTGGTTAGGTCAGATTAGGTTTAGTTAGATTAGGTTAAGTAACGTCAGGGTCGGGTTAGGTTAAGGTTTAGAAATTTTCTATTTTTGATTTTCGATATTCGTTAATTTCGATATTTTGTGTGTTCGACATTTTGAAATTTCGACATCTTATAATTTCGACATTTTGTAATTTCAACATTTTGTAATTTCGACATTTTGTAATTTCGACATTTTGCCTTTCGACATTTTGTAACTTCGACGTTTTGTAATTTCGACATTTTATAACTTCGACATTTTGTAACTTCGACATTTTGTAAATTCGACATTTCAACAATTTGTAATTTCGACATTTTGTACTTTCGACATTCTGTCTTTCGACGTTTCGTCCGCCGCCCGCTGATTTGGCATCTGGCTCAAGGAAAAGTTAAAACATAACGCATAATTTTATCCGGATTATATACTAATATTGTTCGTTTCGGTTTTGTCAAAGTTTACATGTTTTTAAAATAAATCCGAAATAAAACACTTAAGAAGCAAGCAAAAATGGTGGAATATTGACTTACTTGAACTGTATGCCTTCCGTGAAAGGATCAAAAGTGTCCACCATTTCGAATTCAGCATCGCCACCAAGCGTGATCATTTGGTACATTTCTTTCAATTTCAGCTTGATGATGTTGTAACCTAATGCAACAAAAAAGTTTCAATAAAATTATACTTGATGTTGTATTAAAGTGATACCGCGTCATCAAAACCTTGATGGGCGGGAAGGGAGTAGGGGGGTACATACAGTGGCACGCACTTCCTTTAATTTTTTTATTGATATTGATTCCCAAAATGAGGCACTGCACTAATTAGTCATTAGCTTACTATTTTACTTGCTTTTTATTGATGTCTTCTTCTAAACGATTTCATTAGAAAGGAACATATATCCTCTTATCTGGTTGTTACGAACATCTTATTGATTTAGCCGGGCCTTGACGTTTTCTATTCGTTGTTTTGACTGTTTATGTCAAACAAATTAAGACGGAGCTTTTCACAAAACAAATTACCGTTTTTGCAACTAAATCATGTTTGCGCACATTTTAATATAATTTTGGATCCCCTTTTATGTTTCGGATCTTTATTTATGAGGTAAGTACCTATTTGATCTCTCCTTTAAAAGGTCTTAGTGTTTTATCATTTGAACATTAAACTCCGAGCGGCACACTGCATGTACAAAGTGAAACACTAATTTTTTAAGGCTTTTTTACTTAGATTCTGCCGCAAAATTTGGTTTACCATAGCTATGACGCGGTGCCACTTGTATACAACATCAACTATAGGTTAAGATGTAATCAATCAAAGGGTTTCTTGTAAAATGGAGTAGACCTTAGGTTGTAACTTTATTATTTTCCTTCAAAGTTGGTGGTTTACCGTTGCATCTACTTTTTATTATTCAAACTTTTTTTTTTGAAATATGTACAGTATGTCCACGGTTAGACGTCCAAGAGCAAAAATGGACCAAAAATTTCTTTTTTCGACAAAAATTCACTCTTTATAAAAAGTCTTACTTGTTTTGAAAAGTCTATTGCGATACTTTAAATTCAGAAATATTATACAGGGGGTAGAGGTGTTGAAAAAGTAACTATTCGTTACTCGAGTACTCGTTACTCGACAAATAAAGGAGTAACGAATACTGGCCCGAAAATTAAATGATTACTTTCGTTACTTTGATTTCTTCGATTATTTTAGTATTCAGTAATCACTCGAAAGTCGGTAATCCAAAATCAGGGAGTAACTATGATAACTTAAGTAACTAACGCATTTGAATTGTATTTGTAAAAGGTAATTTTTTTGTATATTTTTTGGGTTCTCCTCTAAGGTTGTTATTTTTGTCTCTATTTTTATTAACTTTTAGATTTTAAGTATGTATTTCTTTCTATGTAAGGGATTAGATTATTTTAGTATTCAGTAATAACTCGAAAGTCGGTAATCCAAAATCAGGGAGTAACTATGATAACTTAAGTAACTAACGCATTTGAATTGTATTTGTAAAAGGTAATTTTTTTGTGTATTTTTTGGGTTCTCCTCCAAGGTTGTTATTTTTGTCTCTATTTTTATTAACTTTTAGATTTTAAGTATGTATTTCTTTGTATGTAAGGCATTAGATTATTTTAGTATTCAGTAATAACTCGAAAGTCGGTAATCCAAAATCAAGGAGTAACTATGATAACTTAAGTAACTAACGCATTCAAATTCTATTTGTAAAAGGTAATTTTTTTGTATATTTTAGTATTTTTAGAGTTCTCCTGCAAGGTTGTTATTTTTGTCTCTATTTTTATTTACTTTTAGATTTTAAGTATGTATTTCTTTGTATGTAAGGCATTAGATTTTTAAAACAAAGTTGCACACAAACAGTTCCTACGTAATTCTTACCTTTTTTTTTTAAATTTTCGCCCGCATTTTGAAAATTTCAATTGAAAATTTCCATAATATGAACAACAAAAATATCTTTGAATTAATGACAGTCCGAGAATTTTGCACTAATTGTATGATTGAATTGAATACAGACACAGTAATCAAAGTAACGATAGTAACCAATATATAAAATGATTACTTAGTAGTCGACTAACGATTAGTAACGAGTATTCAAAAGTAACGAAAATCAACACCTCTAAGGGCCGATTTATCAATGGAGGGTTACCCCTCGAGTTAGAGATTCCCCTGGGTTAAAGTTGTCAAAAGTGTTTGTTGTGTTTTATTCATCCAAGATTAAATGCAAACTCAAGGGTTAACCCTAGGCTAACTTGACCCGCGCTCGAACGGCAGGGTAGCCTATTTAGCTCTGGATTAGCGTCAAAATATCCAATTATTTTGAAGTGTTTTTTTTTGGTTGATTTTTCTCAAAAGCATAACATTTAACTTGTGTACTTCAATTTTTGTGTTAAATAGGATTCTCCGAAATTTTTTAAACACCAGCGGTGATACTTTTTATGGTGTGAGGCTGAGATGATGGAATTCCCCACAGACATGAAGATTTTTGCAATGGGAGCAGTCTACCAAGCAAACCAAAAATAAATATTCTTTTTTCTATGAGCAAGTTCATGTTTAATAGAAAAGCACCCAATAAATATCCCACCTGGCAACAGAGCTATACCTAATATGTGCAGGTACCGAGCCACAATATAGACCCACTGGCGGTCGCAGCGGAAGGGCTGCAAGGCCCACTCACATATGAATCTTCATCAAAATATGTGTACCAGTTTTATTATAATGACTAACTTATGGATATAATTTTAAAACTTTTAATATGTATTTAAAAATGCAAAATAAAAAGTGAATGTATATTTTAAACACTGAGTTTTTCAAATTTTTATTTGGCGGCCCCTGAAAAATGACTATTAAGTTCTTTTGTTATATAACAGTATTTTAGGAATCAGAAATAATCAACAATTAAGTTATTATATATTATAGTATGTAACATCAAAATAAAATACTTAAATTATTGCAACATGCTAGAGCACTTTTATAATTGAAAAAATATGCTACAGAATAAATAATATATCACATTAAGGTTTTAAATACTTTCTGGTCACCCAGGATGCCTGTGCTTGCTCTGCACAGGGTGGTGCTTGTAAATTAGTCATTCCGGGATAACAGGTTGATGTGTCAGAAACTAGTACAATTATTTCTTGTTGATGTGCCTTATTGATATTTCTTTATTAAAATGTAGAAGTTTGTTGGTTTCCTTGTAAAGACCTGTAACAAAAATAAAATAGGTGTAGTAGTTTAAAAATAAACTTAAAAAATGCAGAATTATGATCCAATACCAAAGACATTAATCCAATTGCTTTTAACTTTTTTTATCTCTTAAATTATCCAGCTTTAATAGGTAGATAGGTACCTATAGATGCATTTTTATTTTAGACTATAATTAGTAGTTAAGTACAACAGAAAGAATTTACAAAGTTGGAACTACATGCTAATTTTTATGTAGCTAAATTATTTTCATCATACATATAATACATACTTACTGGCTAGAGTACAATAACTGCAGAAACTGAATAAGTTTTTTCCAAATAATATTTTTTAACAAAACACCCGAAACCAACAATACAAAAAAACATATGATTATAACCACAAAATGTCAAAAATTCCACAGACTATTAAATAAGAAGGCAAAACTTAGATGGTCAATTGTTACCAGCATTGCCAACCTGCGAGTTTCGGAGCTCTGGGTTAAAATCGCGTTGATAAACACTTTTCTCTTTAACTCGAGAGTTACCCCAAGGTTAGAGTTGGCCCAGGGCTAGCTAACACGACAAGATACCCCGCCATTGATAAACCGGCCCTAACAGGGGGTCAAAAAACAAGAAACAACACAATTTTTTGTCCATTTGTTCTCTTGGGACCTCTATTCGTGAACATACTGTATATTAGTACCTGTTATAAACTCCTCCCTTCTTTGTGTTCTTAGATTATCATAAAGCTTTCTCATTTCTGACCTCTTAGTTGAAATTTCGTCCAACTCTTTCGTTCGCACCATAAATACGTCTTGTTTTTTGCGATATTCCTAAAACATAAACACCAGTATTTACTAAAGGGTCTACAGTGCTAAGTGCTAGGTTTAAAAGTCTACATTTTGGTTGAAGGTTTAACTTATTTTTCCCGTGAATGCAATAGTTTTTAATATTTATATCAATTGTTTATAAATGCCTTGGGATATGGGTCATCTTTTTTCGTTGTAACAAAGACATTATTTTCACACAAAAGTTATAAATAAATAAAAATAATAAAATATTTTGGTTTAACAATGGTAGCCATATTTAAACCTCCAAACGTCACTAGGGAATGTCGAATAAAAACGGTGTAAGTCAGTGTCAGCTGTCCGCTATATTTTACATGTTAATTTTTTAGACAAGTTAGCGACGATTAAACTGTCGATTCTTTGTTTGAAACTCGTAGACAATGATTGTGTAGAAATAAAATTTCGGACTTCCATTGTCTTTATTTATTTTAAAACACGACGTTTCGGTTAGTAAGTATCTCTAACCGTTATCAAGTGTGAACTAAACAATCTAGTCTCTAGGCTACTACTTATACTACTTGGTGTGCAGTCAGGTGTGACGGCCCGCCCCCTTTTTTAATCCTAAGACGCCTGTTTTCCTTAAGGAGTGGTTTCCATATGTTTGGTATGTCCGTGCTTGGTTGACTGAAAACTTCTTTATTCTGCATTATATACGCAGCTTCAATAAACTTTCGTTTTCGCCAATGCGACTCCTTATGTAAAACTTTAGCTTCTGACCACTGAATCCTGTGATCATTTGACCAAGCATGATCTGCTAAACCGGATTTTTCAATATCCCCTAATTGGGTACTTTTTAGATGTTCATTTACTCTAACCTGAAGAGAGCGTTTCGTTTCACCTACATATGATTTACCACACTCACACGGGATTTGGTAAATACATTCCTTATTATTTGAGGGATTGTCTGGTTTTGTTTTAGTTACAAAACTTCTTATCGTATTTCCCGAAGAAAATACTGTTTTTATATTATAATGTTTAGCTATTCGTCTTATGTTTTCTGAAATCCCTTGAACATATGGAATGTTAATAACACCTAACAGATTATTATTTTGAGAATTTGGTACATTTAGTTTGTTTTTAATTTTAAATATCGTTGAGTTTATTAATTTCTCGGAATAACCATTCTGTTGTAAGTCCTTTTTAATGTTATTAATTTCTGTGGTTAATTCTTCATTATTACTACAAATATTTACGGCTCTTAAATACAAACTTCTTATAACTCCTTGTTTTGTTGCAACAGAATGATTAGACTTAAAATTTAGGTACTGTCCCGTGTGTGTAGGTTTCCTATATACAGTGGTTTGAATGTTTCTGTCTAATCGTTTGACAAGAACATCCAAAAAAGGTAAGGCCGAATCTTTTTCAATTTCCATGGTGCACTTGATTGTTGGTCGAATACCGTTTAAATGGTGTAGAAAATTTTGTAGTTCGTCATCATTTTCCGGCCATATAATAAATGTGTCATCCATGTATCGTAGCCATAGTTTTGGTTTGACTCTTGCTGTGTTGATCGCATGGCCCTCGAACCACTCCATGTAGATGTTTGCTACCACTGGCGAAAGAGATGAACCCATTGGGAGTCCATCATTTTGCGCGTAAAACTTATCTTTCACTTGAAAGTAAGAGTTACGGAGACAGAGCTCCAAAAGATCCATCACCCCCTCCACCGATAGCGTTGTTCTCTCGTGAAGTGTATCATCAGTTTGTAATTTGTTTTTAATGATACTGAGTGACTCATTTATTGGCACGTTGGTGTAGAGACTTTCTACATCAAAACTTACAAATCTATCGCCGGGATCTAATTCGATACCTTTTAAAACCTCCACAAAATGTTCCGAGTTTTTGACAAAAGATTCGGACTTACCCTGTAGTGGTTGAATTATGTCCAACAAAAACCTCGACAAAGTGCTGGTCGGTGAGTCCCTGGAGCTGGTAATTGGTCGCAGTGGTATATCCTTCTTATGGATCTTTGGTAATCCATAAAAATGTGGTGCCTTACTGTGGTGTGGAGTCAGGCGGGATCTAGCAGCGTCCGGGATATTTTCAGCATACTTCTTCAAAGTCCTGTAGATGCGTCCTTCTATGGTGGTGGTTGGGTCTTTGGGTAGTTGCTTGTAGTCTCCTTTCTCCAGAACTTCTTGGATCTTTTTGTCGTAAGTCTCGACATCCATGATCACCGTTGCGTTTCCTTTGTCGGCCGGTAGAATCTTGATTGATTTGTCAGCCTGCAGGTTCTTGATTGCCCGTTGTTCTTGACTGGTGATGTTTGTCTTTTGTTGCTTCTTTCTGTCCAACGTTGTTCTTACTTTATGGCGAAACTCATCAGCTTCGGGTTGAGGTAGACTAACGGTCTCTATTGCTGCAATAATTTCCAGTGTCGGTGTCTGTGCCGGTGCAATGGCGAACTTAAGTCCCTTACTGAGTACCAATTCTTCGTTGGTGCTCAGAGTCCTTTTGGAGATGTTCACTATAGTGCTTGGTGTTGTTGAGTCTGTTCTATCTTGAGTACGTGTCTGTAGTTTCTTGAGTTTTTCTCGGTGAGTTGATCGTATCTTCTGTCGTTCTCTGTTGCACGTACTGTCAATTTTACTCAGTATCGGTTCGTAGTCTTCCTCCCATGTGTGTCGTCTAATTTCGTCAAATCGCTCCTCCATGTCGGCGTTGAAGTTGGCTTTTCTCCATCGATGGTAACTGATTTGGGATCGGATTAGTGCTTGGCTTGTCCTCTCTAAGATCTTCTTCGTTCTCACTCCCGGAAAGAGACTAGAGACTAGATTGTTTAGTTCACACTTGATAACGGTTAGAGATACTTACTAACCGAAACGTCGTGTTTTAAAATAAATAAAGACAATGGAAGTCCGAAATTTTATTTCTAAACTGTCGATTGTTTTAGTGAATGTGTAATTGAAAAGGGATTCTAATATATCTTGTGCTTTTTACAGTAGTTAAATATTCATGCGTATATAATACGGTAATGCATCTACAGATATAGTTTTAAGTTATTTATGTATTATTTAGCTTTGAATATTTTTGTATGTAAGTTTTTATCAATCATGGATTATTTCTATTGTTTTTCGAACTTTAAACCACCCCTCAAGAGTGGTACTACAATTTGAGACAATTTTTTTTTGCGGGAATCCTACGACTGCACGGACTAAGTTTCCAAAAGATGACATTTGTTTACAAAAATTTTATGAGATTTTTCTTTATTTTTAAAGTTAATTTGAATTTATATGAGATGAAACTCACTGAGAAATGCTTACTATCATATTGCACATTAGGGTGAACCAAATCTTTGCAGTTATTTGACCCGTGAGTATTAAAAAAATACACTTAAACCGGTCGGTATCAAGTCTATAGACTTGATACTTAAACCCGGTCTACAATGCTAAGTCTTAAGTCTTGTAAATACTGGTAAAATAGGCTAATGAATATGTCAAAAATTAAGTACTACAAACGAACAATGTAAGTTAGAGATTTATGACTTATTTTGTTAGCTTTACCTTACAATGATTTAAATCACAAAGTGCTACCAACTTCAGGGTATGTTTTTGACACGGATTATAGAACATTAACGGATTGTTTGTTTGAAACTCTGACAGACAATGATTGTGTAGAAACAAAATTTCGGACTTCCATTATCTTTATTTATTTTAAACACGACGTTTCGGTTAGTAAGTATCTTTAACCGTTTTCAAGTGTAAACTAAACAATCCAGTCTATAGGCTACTACTTATACTACTTGGTCTGCAGTTAGATGTGACGGTCCGCCCCCTTTTTAATCATAAGGCGATTGTTTTCCTTAAGGAGTGGTTTCCATATGTTTGGTATCAAACCGGAATATTCAATATCCCCTAATTGGGTACTTTTTATATGTTCATTTACTCTAACCTGGAGAGCGTTTCGTTTTACCTACATATGATTTACCAAGCTCACACGAGATTTGGTAAATACATTCCTTATTATTTGAGGCATTTTCTGGTTTTGTTTTTGTGACAAAACTTCTTATCGTATTTCCCGATGAAAATACTGGTTTTATATTATAGTGTTTGGCTATTCGTCTGACAGTTCATATCATTAATTTTGAGACAACTTTTTACAACTTTTTTTCGTTGGCTTATGCTATTTGTTATGGTAAAAAGCTGATAACTGTCAAAAAGTAATCTCAAAAATTATGATATGGAGTTTATGTTTTCTGATATCCCTTAAACATAAGGAATTTTAATAACACCCAACGGATTATTATTTTAAAAATTTGCTATATTTGGTTTTTTTAAATTTTAGAGATCGTTGAGCTTATTAATTTCTCAAAATAACCATTCTGTTAATTCTTTGTCTGAAATTCGTAGACAATGATTGTGTTAGCTCCCGCTAAATTTCGCGGTTGTTTATATATATTTTTAAAAACACACAACTGTATGAAGGACAAAGCGCATTCCGCGTATTTGGACATGCGCACCAACAACCAGAGAGATCATTTGTCAATCGCCTAGAGAAAAGGCGTGTTAATTTCGTTCTCCAACTATTTTCAAATATCTACACCTGAAAGTGCTCGAATTTTGTGTACTGAAGCATAGAACTAGAAACTTCAACCCTTCAGCTACGTGGTGACATCATTAGATCCATTCGGGGGCCCCTGGGAACGAGGAGAACTTGACTGCAAAGGAGGTGAGTGCTTGTCTTTGATTACCGTTGTGTGGTTCCAACAATTTTACCTATGGACATTTTGATTATTTCGTAGAATCATATCAATATATTTATGTTTGCTCGCGATATCATTAATTAATAATATTTACAGTCCATTCATTGCCTTTAACGTTTTTCTATCCGTGGGCTAACATAAAAGTGTTCCGTTCGAGCCGAATTATTTTTAAATAATAAATCCATACGACGGTATTAATAATTATTTGGAATAAGACGGCGGCCTTGAATTTTTTCGCAGCATCGTCGTTGAAACGTCGAGAGAGAAAGTCGGCCGGCGCAGTACGTGTTTTTGGTCCGCTGCCATGGTAACGGGTCTACTCCGCGTGGTGTAAACAAAACGAGTAGGAGTCAAAACAAAACAAAACAAAAGTTCAGTGGTGTATCATATCATTTCGATATTTAAAACAATTTTTATCAATTGGCGATAGATTAGTGCATATTTTCGACAATTCGTCATTTTTCTATTTCAGAAGCATTAATTTAGCGTTAATTGTATATTTACCGACAATTTCGTCATTTCAAAGGTAAAATCATGTCTGTCAAAAAAGCCGTACAAAAACGCAAGGGTTTTTTATCTGCGATCACCGAGTGTTATGTGTTGTCGCAGACTGCGGAAAAAGATGAAAGAGCGAGAAACGAGTTTCAAGTGAGGTATGCCGATTTGGATGAAACCTTCGATAAATGCATGCTGGCACATAATGACGTCATTATGTTGCTAGACGACTCGGACGATGAGGAATTTAAAACGCAGGATGCGATCCTTTCAGAAGCTCGTAAATATTTTTATGCGTGTAAGGGGGTTTACTCTAAAATATTTCCGGTTGAGGCCCCATCTTTTTCGGGATCATATGTTCGACAAAACGAATACGAAACTCCAAAACTCAAAGAGTTAGGTATTCCCATATTTCGAGGTGATAAAAAATTATGGCCAAGCTTTTTCGATCTTTTTAATAACATTATAGATCAAAATCAAAGTCTAAGTAACGTTCGAAAACTTCAATATTTATTTTCATATCTCGAGGATGAGCCTTTAAAATTGATATCAGGGATTAGCTTGTCTGATCAAAATTATAAAATTGCTTACGACAAATTAGTCAATAGATATCAAAACAAGCGAGACCTCGCAAATGATGCTTTGAGCTCAATTATGAACTCCACCTTAAAAAACGAGTCAGCTAAAGAATTGCGTAATTTAATTGACACCTTTTCTGAATCCCTAGAAATTTTAAAATCACTTAGCTTTGACGTTGACAGTTGGGACTTTATTATTTTTTTCATTTTATTAGAAAAATTGGATATTCCAACGCGTTCAAATTTCGAAATGAGTCACGCCAATACTAATACCGAAATTCCCACTTTTCAGTCACTTTTTCAATTTCTAGAAAAAAGATGTAAAGTTTTGGAATCACTTCCTCAATCAACAGCACCCAAAAAGGTGCCTATCTATCAAAAATCAAATTCTATGCAAAATCAGTCTGGGCAAAAGCCTACCTATCAAAATTCAAATTCTATGCGAAATCAGTTTGGGCAAAAGCCTACCTATAAATCATCCAACTCGCCTTTTATAGGACTGGCTGGCACCTCAACTAATTCGAGTACGGGAATAAAATGTTTCCGATGTAATCAAGGTCACGTGCTTTCGAAATGTCAAACATTTCTTGATCTCTCACCTATCGATCGCCTATCTTTCGTCAAACAGAAAAAATTATGTTTAGCGTGTTTTCATCCCTTACATAATGTAGATACGTGCAAATCAAAATATTCATGCAGGACTTGCAATAGTAAAAGGCACCACACTTTAACTCATATCTTAGAAACTAATCAAGAGTCTGGAAGCCAAGATACTAGTCCTGTCATTCACACACCACCTGTCAATAATCTTCATGTGTCATTAAATGCCTCAGGACCTTCAGGTACCTTTCTTTTATGCACCGCCATAATAGATGTTATGGACGGTTGCGGAAATTTTCAACCTGTAAGGGCACTGCTTGATTCTGGATCACAGACTGGATTCATCAGTGAAAAGTGTATTCAGCGTCTTAATCTTCCTAGGCGAAGTTACACCACTGAAATATTCGGATTAAATCAGATGTCTTCTTTTACTTCCAAAGGGCTCGTTCAATGTCACATTAAGCCACAAGGACAAGTCACTCCTTTACTTAATTTCGAAGCAATTGTTGTTCCACAACTATGTTCCAATATGCCTACATTCTCCTTGAACGATAATCAGTGGAAACACTTGGGAAACCTTAAACTTGCCGACCCATCTTATTTCAAATCTAGACCTGTGGACCTGGTTATTGGTTGCGAGCTATTCGCACAGATTTTCAAGGAGGGCAGGGTTCTTGGACAGGTAGGGCAGCCTTCAGCTCTTGAAACTATCTTTGGCTGGGTCGTCATGGGAAAGGTTGACGAAGTAGGTAGTCTTACGGAACGAACCAGTTGTTTTTTAACGAGTCATTCACCTCCTTTAGAGGTCATTCTCCCTAGGTTTTGGGAAATCGAACATTTGCCTAAAAAACAAATCTTATCAAAGGAAGAAAAACAAGCAGAATCAATTTTTACTGCTAGTGTATTACGGCAACCGAGCGGTAGATTCATGGTAGATCTTCCGTTTAAAGATAAAATAAACCCTGACCTAGGAAATACTTATCCGCAAGCTTATCGTAGATTTTTACTTCTAGAAAATAGATTAATCAAAAATCCTGATCTGTACACTGCCTATTCAAATTTCATGCAAGACTATATCGATTCTAATCATATGAGTTTGGTTTTATCTAGTCAACCAAAGGTCGACGTATCGTGTTTTTTAGCACATCATTGCGTTTTAAAGCCGGAAAGCTTGAGTACAAAATTAAGGGTGGTCTGGGATTGTTCAGCAGTCACCCCAAAAAATATTAGTCTCAATGACACATTGTTATCTGGACCGAAACTTCAAAAAGATATTGCTTCTTTACTCCTTACATTTCGTCTTAATCCTATTGCCTACATTGCTGATATCAAACAGATGTTCCGTCAAGTCCTTATCAATCCTTATCACCGTCCTTATCAAAGGATATTGTGGAGGTTTTCTCCACAGGACCCACTTTCAGTGTGGGAACTTTCTACTGTCACTTTAGGCATGACATGCTCGCCTTTTCTAGCCATGCGTACCTTAAATGAGCTGGCAGAGAGAGAAAAGGAACGTTTTCCTATGGCTAGTACTGTTCTAAAAACGTCAATCTATATCGACGATATCTTGGGAACTAGCCCTTCGCTTTCTGAAGCTCTCTCCCTTCAAACAGAACTCAATGATTTGTTGAAGTCGGGAGGATTTGAACTTAAAAAATGGGCAAGCAATTGTCCTGAGTTATTGGCAACATTGCCAGAGTCCGATCGTCAAATGCCTCTCTCTTTCGACAAGGAGGAACCCCACTTTATCAAAGTTTTAGGACTTCAATGGCATCCAAAAAACGACATTTTTTCTTATCAATGCCGAATGAAGGACAAACCCCCAACCAAACGTTCTATTTTATCTATCATAGGAACAATCTTCGACCCCTTAGGTTTTCTTTGTCCCTTGTTGCTACAAGCAAAATTTATTTTGCAACAGTTGTGGATATCGAAAGTAGGCTGGGACGAAGAACCAGATTCTTCTATCATCGACTCTTGGAACAAACTTCGTTCTGAATTCCCGCTTCTTTCCAATTTTCAATTACCCCGACAAATCAAACTGTCAAAAACCAATACCTGTCAAATCATCGGCTTCTGTGACGCTTCAATTCGAGGCTACGCAGGCGTCGTATATTTTCGTGTAGAAGAGGAAAACAATATATCTGTTTCTCCCATATCTGCAAAATCTAGGGTCGCGCCTATAAAGTCACAAACTTTGGCTAGGCTAGAACTCCTAGGCGCATTTCTTTTAAGCGAATTAATTGACTTCGTTTTATCTAGCTATGAAGGAAAAATAACTTTTACAAATATCGTTACTTTCTGCGATTCGCAAGTCGTATTGCACTGGCTTTCATCCCCTCCTAATCGCTGGCAAACCTTTGTTGGAAATCGCGTCAGTAGAATCCAAGAAATCATTCCCTCAAACTCGTGGCGCTACATTCCTTCTGCTTTAAATGCAGCCGATATTGCGTCACGAGGGGCCACCCCTTCACAGCTCATGTCACATGATATGTGGTGGAACGCACCGTCGTTTTTGTGGTCTCCCGAAAACGAATGGCCCGATTTTCATAAATCAAAAATGCCGATTGATTTCGGAGATATTAATCTGGAGGAAAAGCCAAAGGTCTGTTGCAATGCGATAATTGATGTCAACTTCTTAGATCAGCTTCTTATCAAATATTCATCTATATCAAAAATTCAACGTATCATTTGTTATGTCCTTCGAATAGTTAACCTTTTTCAAAACCATTCCTATCAAAAACCCACTAAGCCGCCGGACCAAAAAGTTATTTTTGAGAATATTGTTTTTCCTACCACCGGTGAGATGCAAAGTGCGTTATACCTTCTTATCAAACGCGTTCAAGGTTCTTGTTTTTCTGAGCTTTTTTCCGCGTTATCTAAGGATAAACCAATACCGAAACCTTTTCGAAAACTTTCACCTTTTCTTGATGAAAATAATATCATTAGAGTCGGTGGCAGATTACAAAATTCTGACCTTTTGTCTTATTCTGCAAAACACCCCGTCTTACTTTCGAGTAACCATCGTTTAACTACTCTTCTTATCGAGTCCGCTCATCGACAATACCTTCATCCTGGGTTTAAAACACTACATAATCTGCTTTTACAGCAATTTTGGATATTATCTGCCAGACGGGCAATTCAAAGAACCATATCCACGTGCTTGCAATGTTTTAGAATCAACCCTAAACCCTATAGACCGCCCATAATGAGTTCACTTCCCGCTCATCGAATCAATCAACTTAAACCTTTTTCGAGTGTAGCTATCGACTTTTGTGGACCTTTCTTTGTGATTCCTCATCGTTACCGTGGTTGTAAAGCTTTCAAATCGTATGTCTGTGTGTTTGTCTGTACGGCCACACATTGCGTGCATTTGGAATTAACCATGGAACTGTCCACCGAAGGGTTCGTAGGTGCATTCCATCGATTCATTTCCAGACGTGGAAGCGTGACGCAATGCTGGTCAGATCAAGGCAGTAATTTTATAGGGTTTCGTAACCAATTACTTGATTACGCAAGAAGTGCTGCCACCAGACTTTCTATTCGTTGGCACCTGGGACCTCCTCTCAGTCCACATTTCAATGGCCTGGCAGAAGCGGGCGTCAAAAGTTTTAAAACTCACTTTGTTCGAGTTGTCGGCGACCAGAAGTTGTCTATCATGGAGATGTCCACCCTTACCTGTCGCATAGAAGCCGTACTTAATAGTCGCCCTTTATCTCCTGCCTCTTCAGACCCACACGATCTTCAACCTCTTACCCCTGGGCATTTTTTGACACTTGAACCCCTTAACTCTGAAATTCCGGAGTCAGATTTGTCCGAGGTTCCCCTAAATCGGCTCTCGAGATGGCAACTAATCCAAAAACTACATAATGATTTTTGGAAACGGTATTCTATAGAGTATTTGCATACGCTACAACAGCGACACAAGTGGACTGATTTGTCCCCAAATATCAAATTAAATGATTTGGTTATCATAACAAGTGATCACATTCAATCGCCTTTGAAATGGCCGGTCGGTCGGGTCATCGAACTGCATCCCGGCGGGGACGGTCAGGTGCGTGTTGCGACGGTAAAAACGGTTACCGGTGTTTATAAGCGGCCAGTTGTAAAACTGTGCCTCTTGCCAAATTAAAGTAATTTTAATTTTCTACCTTTTACCGGGTATTACAATAGGTTTTTTATTTTTAATTTTTTTTGAATTTTTTGTTTGTTTGTTTTGCCTTTTTTCGGGATTTCGTTATATCTAAATAAACTTACGATACTTATCTGTTTTCATTCATTTATATTTATCGGTCGATTCTTTTTCTTATATCTATATCTGTCCGGTTGAGATTCTAAATTTGTGTGTTTTGGAGGGCAGTTATGTTAGCTCCCGCTAAATTTCGCGGTTGTTTATATATATTTTTAAAAACACACAACTGTATGAAGGACAAAGCGCATTCCGCGTATTTGGACATGCGCACCAACAACCAGAGAGATCATTTGTCAATCGCCTAGAGAAAAGGCGTGTTAATTTCGTTCTCCAACTATTTTCAAATATCTACACCTGAAAGTGCTCGAATTTTGTGTACTGAAGCATAGAACTAGAAACTTCAACCCTTCAGCTAAGTGGTGACATCATTAGATCCATTCGGGGGCCCCTGGGAACGAGGAGAACTTGACTGCAAAGGAGGTGAGTGCTTGTCTTTGATTACCGTTGTGTGGTTCCAACAATTTTACCTATGGACATTTTGATTATTTCGTAGAATCATATCAATATATTTATGTTTGCTCGCGATATCATTAATTAATAATATTTACAGTCCATTCATTGCCTTTAACGTTTTTCTATCCGTGGGCTAACATGATTGTGTAGAAATAAAATTTCGGACTTCCATTGTCTTTATTTATTTTAAAAATACGACGTTTAGGTTAGTAAGTATCTCTAACCGTTATCAAGTGTAAACTAAACAATCTAGTCTTTAGGCTACTACTTATACTACTTGGTGTGCAGTCAGGTGTGACGGCTCGCTCCCTTTTTTAATTCTAAGATGCCTGTTTTCCTTAAGGAGTGGTTTCCATATGTTTGGTATGTCCGTGCTTGGTTGACTGAAAACTTCTTTATTCTGCATTATAAACGCAGCTTCAATAAACTTTCGTTTTCGCCAATGCGACTCCTTATGTAAAACTTTAGCTTCTGACCACTGAATCCTGTGATCATTTGACCATGCATGTTCTGCTAAACTGGATTTTTCAATATCCCCTAATTGGGTACTTTTTAGATGTTCATTTACTCTACCCTGAAGAGGGCGTTTCGTTTCACCTACATATGATTTACCACACTTACACGGGATTTGGTAAATACATTCCTTATTATTTGAGGGATTGTCTGGTTTTGTTTTAGTTACAAAACTTCTTATCGTATTTCCCGAAGAAAATACTGTTTTTATATTATAGTGTTTAGCTATTCGTCTTATGTTTTCTGAAATCCCTTGAACATATGGAATGTTAATAACACCTAACGGATTATTATTTTGAGGATTTGGTACATTTAGTTTGTTTTTAATTTTAAATATCGTTGTGTTTATTAATTTCTCGGAATAACCATTCTGTTGTAAGTCCTTTTTAATGTTGTTAATTTCTGTGGTTAATTCTTCATTATTACTACAAATATTTATGACTCTTAAATACAAACTTCTTATAACTCCTTGTTTTGTAGCAACAGAATGATTAGACTTAAAATTAAGGTACTGTAATGTGTAGGTTTCCTATATACAGTGGTTTGAATGTTTCTGTCTGATCGTTTGACAAGAACATCCAAAAAAGGTAAGGCCGAATCTTTTTCAATTTCCATGGTGCACTTGATTGTTGGTCGAATACTGTTTAAATGGTGTAGAAAATTCTGTAGTTCGTCTTCATTTTCCGGCCATATAATAAATGTGTCATCCATGTATCGTAGCCATAGTTTTGGTTTGACTCTTGCTGTGTTGATCGCATGGTCCTCGAACCACTCCATGTAGATGTTTGCTACCACTGGCGAAAGAGATGAACCCATTGGGAGTCCATCATTTTGCGCGTAAAACTTATCTTTCACTTGAAAGTAAGAGTTACGGAGACAGAGCTCCAAAAGATCCATCACCCCCTCCACCGATAGTGTTGTTCTCTCGTGAAGTGTATCATCAGTTTGTAATTTGTTTTTGATGATACTGAGTGACTCATTTATTGGCACGTTGGTGTAGAGACTTTCTACATCAAAACTTACAAATCTATCGCCGGGATCTAATTCGATACCTTTTAAAACCTCGACAAAATGTTCCGAGTTTTTGACAAAAGATTCGGACTTACCCTGTAGTGGTTGAATTATGTCCAACAAAAACCTCGACAAAGTGCTGGTCGGTGAGTCCCTGAAGCTGAGGAGTTTCGCCATAAAGTAAGAACAAGGCAAACATCACCAGTCAAGAGCAACGGGCAATCAAGAACCTGCAGGCTGACAAATCAATCAAAAGTCCGAAATTTTATTTCTACATTCTGTTAATGTTGTTAATTTCTGTGGTTAATTCTTCATTATTACTACAAATATTTACGGCTCTTAAATACCAACTTCTTATAACTCCTGGTTTTGGGCACCACGAAGTTAAGTCTATTTTTTTTATTTCCGCCACAAGTCCTCCAAATTCCCCCAAAAGTGCCGAAAAAGAGTTTTACTCTGAGAGCATTGAATTCTCTAAGGTTTTACTTGGTTTAAGACAACAATTTGATGTTTGATGTACTTTTAAAAATCCTCGTCCGGTTGAGATTTGAGAGTTTTAAGATTATCTTGAGAATAAACATTTCCCTCATGTTTCTCTCATTAATTCACTAAAAATTAATAAGTAAATTCTAAAATGTAAAGCAAAATGGTTTTTGTAATTCTAATAAGGAAAAACTTACCTGAATAGCACTTAGGTTAGGTTTGGCCACTTTAAGATAGTGTTCGGCGCCTTGAAGTTCTTTTTCCACCGCATGCACGTTGTCTTCGTCAGCGAATTTTTCCGCATTAAAGGTTTCCAGTTCTATCATCTCCTCGTTCGGAATTTCTTGAAGTTTCAGCTGGCCAAGCTGTAGCCCAAGAGTAATGTAATTTTAGAACCATGTCCATCAATGCTAACATCATAATTATCATTATGAGATTAAAACAAAGGGTGGCGAAACAATTGGCAGAAAGTACATTTGGTAGAAAAACATTTCATAGAAAACACATTTGGTAGAAAATACAATTGGGAGAAAATATAAATTTGGTAGAATAACATTTGATAGAAAGTACAGTTGGCACAACACAATAGGGTATTTGACAAATTTTAGAAAAGAGTTTAGAATGATACATAGATCCCTAATTTGCTACGCAAAATTATTAAAATAGTATATTTTACCATGACTACATTTAAAATCAAGTTTTCTAATTTCCGATTTGAATTTGCCGCTAAAACGCTCATTTCTAGCATGGCGTTGCAATGACGTCACAGCGCAGTAAACTCGCGGACAGATCACGGCATTCAAGTGTTTATTTGTTTTTGGTCTGTGTTTTTACTGTTTTTTATGTAAAAAATGTCCTATAAGTGGTGTGTAGTGCCTCAGTGTTCTAGCATAAAAACACCTAAAAACTATTTATTCATGTGCCTACAGCAGTAAAAGAATGAAAAAAGTGGCTAGAACTTGCTCGAAGAGACCTAAGGGCCTTATCTAATACATCGTCACTTTACATTTGTGCATCACTTTGATGGGAGTATAACTAAATTGTTTATATTGATTTTTCTCACGTTGTCTATAACATACATAACTATTTCCTAAATGACGATGAAATTTTTGAGGTTATGTTTATTACAAGGGGTGAACAACTATAATAGGCAGAAAGGTGTACAAATTTTTAAACATTGCTAGGCAGTTATTACGCAGGACCAGGGAGTACCTCTAAATGCAGGATTAGGCAGTGCACATGTAGGCTAAATGTAGGACTGAGCAGTGCATATGCAAGACTAAGCAGTCCATATTTGTTATGAAGTTATAAGAATTCTTTAAAACAAAATGTATTTAGAAAATTTTGTTTTAAAAAAGCAATTTTTCATTGTTTCTTAATGCTTAAAATAATAATTATAATTATTTAATTGAATCTATTGTTAGTGGCATATTAAACAAAAAAGCAAAACATTTAACCTTACCTCAAAATCTAAATGAGTAAAAGTAGGCGAAGAATATCATAAAAAAACTTTCAGTTATACTTACATCAACATTTTAACGTTTCTAAATTCCGCAGAACAAAAATCACTGTTGTTGGCAAATAAGCCTGCCACCATAAAGGAATTCAGCATTGGCAATGGAGCTATCGGCTTTGGAGAATCGGTTTTCCATTGAAAAAGTTTTTTATAAGCAAAACACAAAATAAAATCTAATTTAGGACCATAATTCGCACTTTAAACCAAAGCAAACATTACCATCCATAAGAAAATAACACAGAAAATAGGTTCGTTCGCGGCGTTTACTGTTTTGTGACGTCACTCGCAGCTGATTGGTAGACCGCCTGTTTTGAATCACGTGGCTAGTTGTTTTAATTCAATGAATTTATTTCATTAAAAGAACTATGAATTTGAGAAAGAATGAAACAAAAAAGTGTTTTTAGCATTCCGAAGACCTAAAGAGATATCTAAAAATAAATATAAATTTATTTTTTACTACTGTCAAACACCCTATTGGTAGAAAATACAGTTAAGATAAAACAAAATTGCAAATTAGTCTACTGTGTAATTAAAATAACACTTTTCAATAAAAAAAATGTACCTTAGCTTCCCATCCTTGAATAGTGGCCTTATACTGAGACAATACTTTCTGATGTCCCTTGAGTTTTTGATCAACGTCCACCTTTTCGGATTTAATCTCGTTCTCCTTTTTGCTGATTTTTTCCATTTCTTTCTTAATTTCTAAAAGAAAAAAATATTTTAAAAAGCATTGCTGTTAATCGATTGCGGCATGATATCGCCGTCCCGGCAAAACAATGACGAAACGGCAAAATTTTGACATTTTGACTTAATTATGTCATTAGTTTCAAAATTAATCCCCAAATACGGTAAAATACTCGCGCCCGTTAATTAATAAAATGCCGTTAATTACTTACACGATATGAACGCTGCGTGTACTAAAAGGAAAAGAGGGATTCAACATGGCTGCTAGCATCAATTGTCATAATTTGAATTTTCGCGGGTTATTACACCTTTAAACATAATTTTAGCTTCAACTCAATATCTCAATCTACTGAAATATAAGAGGTGTTGCACGGACTATTATCGAAAACACCCATAACTTCGTAAGTGTTGAACCGATTTAATATTTTTTAAAATATTTGATTAGAGAATGAGGGCACCTTTCAAACAAGGTATCACAAGCTCCCCCTTCTAACATAAAAATTTAACACATGACAGTTTTAGGGAATACCTTAGAAAGTTGTAGTAGTAGTTGCGATTAAACATTGTTTTTATTTGAAGTTGATATCTAATTCCGTTCAAAAGTTATCCGGGGAAAGGGATTACGCCATCACTTTATTTTACTTACCATTATACGTGGATTCTTTTTCAGCCAGCTCAGCAGTGTTGGTCTCAATCTCGGAAAGAACTTCTTTCGCGACTTCTTCGATTTTCTCTCTTTCCGCTTTCATTTGGCGCAAACTATTTTCCATATCTTCCACGTCCTGCTCCATACGCGCTATGTTGTCTTTTGTCGTTTTGTATTTCCGTTCGGCTGTTTTTACCGCCACCTATCAAGATAATAGAAACTAGAAACAAATTGACACGAAAGTGGAAAAATAAATATAACTGCGCAGCCCCAAATCGGAGCGACCGGGAGTTACACAAAAGATCGCTATGGTGAACAAGCATGTTGCAAGCAGCCACCCCTAAGGTCACCGTGTGTAAAAACTGCCTGTTCACTACTGCGACCCCTAAGAATCGCAGCTGTTAAATTTCTGCTGTCATTAGCATTCTTATAACTGCGCATGCGCTCCCGGATAATAGAAGATCGGATTGGATTTGACCAAACTTAGAGTGGCAAATCCAAAATGCCCGCCATCTCGTTATTGTTTCAGTTGAAAATTCATTCGTTCGTTCCTTTTAAGCCTTTTCAAGCCGTGAATCAATTATAATCGGTCGAAATTGCTAAATACCAAAAGCATTTAAGCGGTTTTGGTTCTATTTGATTAAGGGTTATGACGTCATAAATAAGGGCTAGTGACGTCATTGATTTGAACCGGAATTAACCCAGGTCGAGAGCTGTTTGCAAATCACGGTGGATAGAATAGACCGGTGTTCGGATCTTAAAAATATATGTCGAATTTTCACGACACTGGTGGTCCAGCTGATTTTTGTAAACTAAGGTAATTTTCCCACTATTTTTTAGTATATTCTTATAAAATAATATTTTTGAGACATACCAGCCGTTATTTTTCTTAGCCCGCTTCATTTCTCTTTACACAAAAGTTAAAATTCGAAGAAAATAAATGTGTTCGTTTCAGCTTCAAAAATAATCCGCTGACCTACATCTTTGTTTACTGTTTACACATTCAATTTGACTTGTAGTTTTAATAAAGCGGGCTAAAAAAAAGGCTAGAAAATTATATTTTATAAGGATGTACCAGAAAACAGTGGGAAAATTGCCTTAGATTTCAAAAAATTCAAAAAATATTAGTAATTCCGTTGTTCATATCATCTCTAACTTTTGTTTACAAAAATCAGCTGGACCACCAGTGACGTGAAAAATTCGACATTATATATATATATATATAAGATCCGAACACCGGTATATTCTATATATATATATATATATATATATATATATATAAGATCCGAACACCGGTCTATTCTATCCACCGTGTTTGCAAATCGCGGTTATCCCCACTACTTCCACTTTTTGAGGTTAAGTTTATTTAGACGTATTTTTTTTTTCGTTTTGTTTTTGATGATTTGTGTTTGTACGCAAAAATGATGCAAGAAGAAATGTACGAGCTGTCGCTCAATTTTTTTGGGCAGGATTACAAAGTCCAAGTTAATAGCCTGGACCTAGAAATTCTTAATTAAATGGTAAGTTTTGAAAATTCTATGAATAGAAACTTAAGGGTACACTTCCACAAAATTACAGTTGAGCTTAATGAAAGGTAATGGTAAAAAAGTTAAGAGAAATAGTAGTTTTAATTTTTTTCTATAAAGCTGTGCCTTATGAGAAATAAGGAGGGTTTATCCAAATAATAATGCTCAACTTTATGATTAGTTTTTTGAGTACTTTTTTACTAAAAATCGACTCAACCGCGACATTTAAGCGGTCATTCCTTGGTTATATTTGGTTTTGGGCTCCAGCTGATTTCAAGGTTAACCAAGGGATAACCAAAAGTTGAACCGGGTAGTTTTCGGTTCACGACCTGAAAAGGCTTTATGTTTTTACTTATTGGCTATGTCCGCTAATTGCAGACAATTGGCGAGCTTAATTAAACCAAACCGAACCCCCACGGTAGGCAATTTTCTTTTCTCAACGAGGATTTAAATTTGATTGATACTCTTTTGTCGAGCAAAGGGGTCTTTATCGTGCCAGCGCCATTTACGCTCTTAACACGACAATACCCGCTTAACGTGACTTCCGAACAACGGTCTTGTTTTGATCATCAACTTTGCCTAGTTTGTTGATGCCCTAAATCCGCCCAGGACAGACGTTACCCCTACCTCCGGTGAATCTTTATTCAGAAACGGATAGTAGGTTCAAGTTTGTACTAGCAGGCATGAAAATCGAACCCACCGCCGATGGTAAAGCAAACGCGCGCCAACTGAACCAGTGCGGCATTAAAAACTGCCTATTCAGCACGGCGACCTCTAGGCATTGCGGCTTGTACAGGGTGTCCCAAATTGGGCACTTTTAGGGGATTTAAGGTACTTCCAGGGGAGACAGAGAAAAACTGACCACGCATTGCGAGGCTCAAATTTCAAGAGAAGACTTATAGTGAAAACCGCATTTTGAAATATCGTCTCGTCTTTGAGCTACAGGGGCTCTTTGAAAAGTCTGCATTTTGGAAGGGGGTCTATAACTTCGTTATTAGTGAAAATTTTGATTTAGAGTAAATTGCAATTTTATAGACTTTGTCACGAGGAATTCACCCGCTAAATTAAATTTTACCTGTCACTTTTAGTTTTTGAGATATAACATAAAGTTGCATTTTTTCTTATGGAGTGGCCTATATTTTAATTAATTTTCGAATTGAATTTTACATTGGGTCTTATGGGAGGTCAGACGTTTTTTTATGATATTTTCAAAATGGCACTACAGATTTCCGCAAAATTTCACTGAAATATTCTCAGACACCATCCAGATATTCCACCAAAGGTTTGTAAGGAAGCAACATGATTAAAAGGTTAAAATCTTCAAGATTTAGCATTCCTTATTTTGAATTCAAATTACCCGCCATGTACCACATGCCAACTGTTATATTTGACATGTATTTGACTTTGTCATATGTGGTTGTCACATTCGCTTCTGCTTTAAACTTAATTTTTGTGTGAGCTATTGAAGCGGCTATGAAAAATTAGGGCTTACTATACATTTAAAAAAAATTGTTCTGCCAGAATAAAGTAAAAACAATCTCAAAAACGGCTTTATTTAAAAAAAATCAAATATCCATGAACCGTCATTTCAACTTCAATATTTTAAAGACAATCAGCTGTGTCGTAACGTGACCATCAAAAAAAAATCAGCCCCCCATGTGACGTCAACAAAGTGGAGGATCGTGGCCCGTCCATTTTGATAGCCCTGAGACAATATAGAACAGCTATACTCCATTTCATAATTTTTGAGATAACTTTTGGACAGTTATCAGATGTTTACTATAACAAATAGCATAGGCCAACGAAAAAAAGTTGTCAAAAGTTGTCTCAAATATAATGATATGAACTTTAGAGATTGGATTTCAGAAACAACCAAAATAAAAAAGTGGGAGCGTTTGATATTACCAATGAAAAAGCTGAAAAGTTGGCGAAATAGAAGGGCAGTCGTAGGTAACCTGTTAGGCAGCCGAAAGAAGAGAGAAGAAAAAGTACTGTTTTAAGACCTTAAACAGGTTTTAACAGTTTGATTTTATACCAAATTTAATTTTTTAAAAACTGAGAGAAACACAAATAATCAAAAACAGCCGTTGACAAGCAGTTGACATTTCGAAACCAGCAAACTAAAACGCCATTTTGGATTTACCACTTTAAGTTCCAAATCTAATCGGTTAATATTCAATATTCCACCAAAACTGATGCATGCGCAGTTACCCAAATCCTGTCTACCCGAAAAAGTGACATTAACAATTAAATGGGGTCCTGGCTTCAAGCATCGCGAATGTATGGGTATACCCTGTATTTATTGAGATATTATACATTATTTAAGCCGCGTTTACATTACTTAAACCGAACTATTTATGATTGCGCAAATATTTATGAATGAAAACAGACTTACGATAAAATACGTGTAGCCTGAAAAGGGTCCCGTAACGAGAGACCGTCCCATGTGACGTCACTCCAATGCTGCATTCTCATAGGTCAGCCGCGCGGCCATATTGCCTACGTCATTAGCACTTTGTCACGGCGCGGGAAATTTAAATTCGTTTGTTTGTCGTTTCACTAATATGCAAACACCACATTTATGCTCTAAGGTATTTGGTGAAACCCATTGTTTATCTAGAGTCCATGTACGAGGATGGGATGAAAAGTTTCCGGCCTAGCCTATAGCAGGCCCGATTTGCTTTTGTTCTTCCAACGTGTTTGTGTAGCCTTGCTTGTGATCAGTATACGCTCGAAGTTTAAAGTGAGTGCGTCAAGTAGTTTGTACCGTGCTTATTTTGAAAGTTTATACAGTGTGTCAATTTTAAAAGATGGAAAAAAACAAGATAAGAGCTGTGATAAAGTATTTTCATATCAAAGGGTTATCGCCGACGGAAATAAAAGCTGAACTAGATGCTACACTAGGGGAATCTGCTCCTTCCTATACCACAATTAAAACCTGGGTATCGGACTTTAAACGTGGTCGTACTAACACTGATGATGCTCCGCGTTCTGGCAGGCCAAAAACGCCAACTTCTGAAGAAAATCGCAGATTAAGACTGGAAGAGGTAGCTGAGGCTGTGCGCATATCAAAAGAGCGAGTTCACCATATTTTATTAGAAATTTTAGGTATGAGAAAGTTATACGCCCGATGGGTGCCGCGTTTGCTCACGCCAGATCAAAAGCTCGTGCCTCTAACCATTTCAGAGGAGAATTTGGCACTGTTTAGACGTAATTCAGGAGACTTTTTGCGTAGATTTATTACGGTTGATGAAACATGGGTTCATTATTATACCCTTGAAACTAAGCAACAGTGCAAACAATGGACGGCAAAGGACGAATCAGTTCCAAACAAGGCAAAGGCAGTACCGTCTGCTGGAAAGGTCATGGCAACGGTCTTTTGAGACGCTAAAGGGATACTAATCATAGATTATCTCGAAAAAGGAAGAACAATAAATTCAGAGTACTACAGCGACTTACTGGATCAGCTCAAGCAGAATATAAGCGAAAAATGCCCTGGTTTGGCAAAAAAGAAAATCTTGTCTCATCAGGACAATGCACCTTGCCACAAGTCCGCTCTTGTAATGGCTAAAATCCATCAGCTAAGCTTTGAACTGTTAAACCATCCACCTTATTCGGCAGACCTAGTCCCGTCAGACTTTTATTGGTTTCCAAACCTAAAAAAATTTATTACTGGAAAAAATTTTCCTTAGATTTATAAGTCATTGCAGCTACAAACGCCTATTTTGACGAGTTGGATAAATCAGACTTCAGTGATGGCATCAAATCAGTTGAACATCGTTGGGCCAAATATATTACATAACAAGGGGACTTTGTAGAAAAATATTTAGTCACTATGGTATTGCGTTCTATGTTAGATCGGAAACTTTTCATCCCATCCTTGTATGTTGACATATTTGAATAAAAATATGTCCACATTCACTCTAGTACAGTGTAAGCCCATACAAATATTTTTTTATAAAGTAGTCCCTGTATCTAAACATTATCTTTTATGAGATAAAAATTACAGGATGATGAGGCATTTAATGAAAAGGGTCTTTAGTGATAGATAAACGAAGTATTTTAGTCCAGTCATGATCTTGAGAGAAAATTATAAAATAATTACGTACCTTTGCTGAAGTAATTTCCGTCTTACACCGCTCAATTAGCTTGGTGCATTCCCTAATTTTCTTGTCTACTGCTTGGATTTTATTTGTACTTTTTTCTTTAATTTCTTTGGTTATCTCGTCGACTTTGATCTGAAGGGCACCTAAAAATATTTATTTTAAAGCACTCATATTATTCTACATAACAGCTAAAGTAATAAAATCAAAACGTATAAAAAAGTAACAGGGTTTCCACGGAAATTATTTTTAAAAAATTCAGGACACTTTTTCGGTTTTGAAATTTAAGGAAGATCTAGAATTTAATGTAACGCACCAATTTTATATTTATTATATTAAAAATACAGCTAAAAACCCAAGTTTTGAATACTTTCTTTTAAATATAATGAAAACAAAAATAGTTTTGGATTTTCTTCAAATGTGTTACATTAGCCGAAAAAATTTCTTCTCGAATTAATTGTCAATTTTTTCTTGTGGTCTTTAAAAAGGATTGGATAGCAAGCAAAACTAGTCAAGCTTAAAAACACCCATTGTCTGTTACCTTAGGATAAATGCCTTTTAATTTGTTAAATAAGATGCCAAATAAGCAGCTACATCAACTCAAGATGATGGCTTTGTCTTCCAAAAGTTCCAAAATACAAAGAACTTTCTTCATTCATTCACATTTCGGTTTGGTTGGCCTATGCATCCAAGGCCATCTAGCCACAGTCTGCAACTTAACGCTCTGATTTCTGATTTTGGACAACACACTCACATTCATACACATATAGACCCCCATGGTAGGCAATTTTCTTTTCTCATGGAGGGTTTAATTTTGCCTGATGCTCTTTGTCGAACACAGGGGTCTTTATCGTGCTAGCGCCATCTACGCTCTTAACACGGGACCACCGGCTTAACGAAACACGATCTTGTATTCATCATCAACTTTGCCTACTTCGTTGATGAACAAACTTCGCCCAAGACAGGCTTTACCCCTACTTCCGGTAAATCTGTATTCACAAACGGAGAGTAGGTTCGAGTTTGTAGTGGCAGGCATTGGATTCGAACCACACACCCTGATTGGCAATCGGACACTTCGCCCACTGAACCTATCAGGGCCACAAGAACTTTCTTAAATTTAAATAAAAAATTAACCTCAACAAACGTTAAATCACCGCATTGACAAATTGTCAACGTCATTTGGAAGCAGTCCCTTTCAAATTTTATTGAAAGCGTTTGTTTTTTTAATCCAAGCCATACGTTTGGGTTCAATTAAGTCCAATATGGTGGAACGCTTGTAGCAGTACGGGTATATTTAAGACGTACGTGGCAGGGATCAAAATTGTGTTAAAACTTCAAGTCTTTCGAACATTAAATTCAAGTCTCAAAATTTTACCTTCCGCATAAAGCTGCTAGAAACAGCAGAGCGATATATCTTCTTTTTTTTTTTAATAAAAATGTTACCCAGCTTGGTAATGACACAATAAATACAAATGCTAAAGCTAGCAGAGCAATATATGTTTTTTTAAAAAGGAGTACCTAGAGCGGTTCTAGCACTGTGAATGTTAAGCAATTAAATATTTTAGCACTTTATTTACGATTAATGTGTCTTTTCTGTGTCTATTGCTCGACTAAAGTAAGCATAGTAGCATACAAAATTTTTAATAAAAGTGTTACCAAGCTTGGTACTGACACAATAAATATAGAGCAATTAAATCTCAAAACCTTCTAGATTGTTTTTTATAATCCCTGTTTTATTTCTAAAGTTTGGCCAGCAGAGCAATATATGTTTTTTTAAAAAGGAGTACCTAGAGCGGTTCTAGCACTATGAAGGTTAAGCAATTAAATATTTTAGCACTTTATTTACGATTAATTTGTATCTTTCTCGTCTTTCTGTGTATATTGCTTAACTAAAGCTAGCAGAGCAACATAAAATTTTTTAAATAAAAATGTTGCCAGGGTTGGTACTGAACTGTAACTAAAGAGCAATTAAATCTCAAAACCTTGTCGTCGTCTGAGTCTAGTAGTAGCAACATTTGCTTCACACACCGGCGGTCCGGGTTCGATTCCTGGCTAGGTTGTTTAAAAATGCTTGCTCTAACTTTGCGAAACTGAGCGATTGATCCTGATTGGATGGAAAGTCCAGTATAAACAAAATTTTTTTATAATCCCTGTTTTATTTCTAAAGTTTGGTGCCCTGCTAAAGCCAGCAGAGCAACAATAAACGAAATAACTCTTCTATGGGAAAAGTATTTAATATAAAGGAGTACTATAAAATAATTAAAATTTCCTGAAGCCGTTAAGTCTGTGGAGGCGGTGCAGGATTATATCGGAATAAAAATATTAAATATTGTAGGAAAAAATCTAATTGTAAGGGTTTTCAACAATAACACTTTTTGAGCAGATTTTGAAAAAATCTTTTTTGCACTTTTAAGAATGCACCGCGCATTTAAAACCCCATTCCGATAAGTAAAACGGTTCTAGATAAAATAAAATAATGTATCAAAAATTGACTAAAAATTAGGTAATCTAGGCACGTTTATTGAGGGTTCAGGTTTATTTTTTTTTTATTGAGAATTTAAATGCGCGCTAAGGAATTATTTTTTTTACTATTGTCAAAAGTTTTACCAAAAAATATTAAATACTTTGCCCATAAACAGGGCTCTCAACAGATAAACAGCAAAATAATATGAAAAATATGACCTTTTTTAGTAAAATTATGAAAAATATGAAATTAAGAAAACAAAATATGAATAAAAAATTAAGTTTTTTTTTGTTCCTCTACCAAATGGCTTGTTATGTCAAACCCAACTGTTTTTTAGGAAAACTCATTTACCATCCAAACAAAAACAAGGCACATTTTTTAAAGCATATTTTACAAAAGGGTATAAGGTGTTTCCGTATTTTTAAACCAAGGTCTACTGCAATTATTCAAAGAAATATAAAAAAATTATAAATGCAAAAGTTGTAGGCTTTATCCTATACCATCAAAAAAGTTATAAAAAAACACAAATATTGTAAATCTCTTACGGAACATCCTACAAATTAATATGTTAATGATTTAACTTAAAAAAAAAATAGATATTTTCTTTCTAAACTCAAAAATATATGATAAACTGCCATTTGGTAAAGCCACTGTTAAAATATTAGCATCTTCAATTTCTAGCTGTTTGGGACCTACTCTCTTTCTTTCTTGAAAATAGGTACTCTATATTTTATCTCTTGAAATAAGTGCAGTAGACCTTTGTGAAAATATACCAAAACACCCTGTACATCTAGTAATACAGAGAACTTAAGTATACTCGATGATATACTTTAAATACCTCTTCCAAGCTCAAACATTTAAAAAAATTCAACATTACAGAGTAAAATAATAAAATTCATGAAAAAGCCCTGCTCAATTAGACTTTTTCAGAACTAACCACGGATGACCAAAACAACTAATTAACATAAACAATGCAACAAACATAAGAATAATAAAACAAAAGGCAAAAAAGCCCTACTTTATTCAGACTTTCTCAGAGACAATAAACTAATAATAAACTAAAAGGAACTCAAAATTCAAGACTAGGAAAAATATTAAAAATTTCCACACTTATTCTATGACTGAAGTTTCTTCATTGGGGAAAATATGAAGGTATTTCTAAAAATATGAAGTTTTATGAAGTCTGAAAAAAAAAATATGAACTTTTTCATAAAATATGAAGGTGCTGAGAGCCCTGCATAAAAGCTCCCTCTTAACCTTTTGAACCTATCGGAAAATCATTACCAGACTGATCAATTGTTGATTATTATCATGAACAGAATATACTTATTCATATACACAGACTAAGAAAATAAATTCCAAAAAATATGGGATCCAAAAAAACATTATACCTGCAGTTTCAGCCGCTTGTTCGTACTCCTCTCGTTTCTCATCAACAATCTTCGTCAGCCTTTGAACGGTTCCAGCGTCAGCTTTCGTTTTGCTCGCCTTATTTTCCTGCTCTTTGATTTGACGTGCCAAGTTGGGTTGTTGCTGCTCCAAACTCTTAGCACATGAAAAAAAATCAGAATCAGATTACTGCAAGTCTTAATTCTTACCTCTATACGAAATCAGCATAATTAATCATAACAAAAACATTTCATATAAAAAAGCCAAGTACGCGAAAATGGTATTAAACCTTGTCCACACCAAGAAACATTGTTCAAAACAAAGTTAGTAACAAAAAAGTTAGTAGTTAGTATTTTTTCAACAAATTTTCAAACCAAACACTTACAAAAACATTGTTGTGAAATTTGTCTCGAACAAAATGTTGCTGACATTGTTTTGTTACTCCTGTGCAAATACATTCGTCCAGACTGATTTCGACAGTTGAAAGTAAAAGTAAAGCAGAAATGGATGACGGTGATATTGATATTATTATTGCAGCAGCAGCATCTATAGTAATATGTGAAAAAATAAAAGAAAGAGAAAAAAGATGTGGGTACGTCCATTTTTAAAAAGTAGAAAGAGATACAGCGGTAGTGATTTACTGGAAGACCTAAAGTGTGATGACTTATTGACTCGGGAGGTTCGATGTAATGGAAGTTTTAAAAATTTTATGCGGATGTCAAGTGCCGACTTTGAATATTTAATTAATTTAGTCGGCCATAAAATTGGTAAAAGTTTCTAACATCTTACATTTCTTTGATCTTTACCGAAAATCTTGTTGATAACATTGTTAGAAACATATTTTTCTACATTTGTTACCAACAAAGTTACTCAACAAAAGTTAGGAACAAATGTTATTAACTTTTCCAACTAAATTTTCAAACTTTGTTAGTAACATTATTAGAAACACATGTTTCTAACAATGTTACTCTTGGTGCGGACAAGGCTTTACATAAAAAAGATTGAGATCAAAGTATAGCCAAGTTTTTTAATACACATTTTAAACTGGAAGGTTCTCATTAATATTTATTAGGTGTTGAGATTTCTCTCCTTGTTTTTAGATAAAGAGCATAACACTACTGTAAAATTTAAATGTGAACCCGTTATAATCTGTACAGCTTAAAATAAAAAATCAATTAACGAGTTTTTCCAGCCGTATCAGATTTTTTTGAAATTAGCTGTACCTGCAGTTCTCTATTAAATTTCTCATAGTCGATCTTCATCTGTCTTAGTTCTGGCTGCAACGTGTTGATTTGACTCTCCAAGTTGTGCTGCTTTTGTCTTAGTTCTCTTACTTTGTCCTCGAGTTTTTGTATTTGTGTTTCAAGGTTTTCTAGTTCTCTGGGATCGACCTAAGACAAAGAATGAAGTTATTTACACCCCTTGGAGCATAAATACTGCTTCACAAAATTGAAAAGTGAAGCATTTATAGCTTGCTTTGGGAGCAATGGCAAATTTAAATTCGCAAGCATACATTTTCAAGTGCGCATGCGTGTGTTTTGGCACGTAGACACGCTTTGTGAGTGGACGCCATCTTTGTTGTTTATTTACATTTTACGGTGTTTTGCGTTTGTCGTATAAAATTGTTTTTTTGTGAAAAATAGGAAATAATTCACGTGCGGTCCATTTCAAGGTAAGTATTTTTCTTGATATTTTGTTTGCAAAATTAAGATGCCCTTGAACACTCTTCATAGTGTCCAAAACAAATCTGTATAATTAATTTTAGAAAAATTACAAATTTAATCTGTAATTTCATTAATTTTCACCTGAACAACTAGTTTAAAATTGGTGGGTGTGCTTTCGGGCTGTTCGGCCGTCGTCGTTGGAAATTCGTTCTCGACGTTTCGCCATCTCGAGTAGATGGCATCTTCAGGAGATGTTGACTGTTTGTCGGCTTCTCGAAGCCTGGTGGTTCGCAGATTCTTTTCGCCCTCTAACCAGAATATCTAGACAAAGAATTAAACCATCTTAAAAACGCCCTCGTAGCAAATGGATACACTCAAAGCGACATTGATAAATGTATACGACCAAAGCCGAACACTAGGAGTAACAGTTGCGGTGGACTGAGCAACCGCGAAGTTACTTCAAGAGCCTTTCTGCCCTAAATCCCTAGAGTGACGGATAGGATCGGACGTATTCTGGGAAAACACAACATAAAAACGATCTTCAAGCCATCTAAGAAGATCGAGAACCACCTCAGATCTGCGAAGGATATAAGGGACCCACTAAGTTCTTCAGGGGTATACCGCATTCCCTGTACCTGTGGAAGTGTCTACATCGAAACAACCAAACGGTCCGTAAACACAAGAATCAAAGAACACAAAGCCAACTGTCGACTCGGACACATGGAAAAATCTGCAGTTGCAGACCACACACTAAACAATGAAGACCACCGAATAAAATTCGAAGACACACAAGTTCTCTGCTCCTCCTCTTCATACTATCCAAGACTCTATAGAGAAGCAATCGAAATTCATAAACACCAGCAGAACTTCAACAGATCTGAAGAAACTCTTAAAATTAACAGGACATGGGTACCGGTTCTTAAAAACACTAAACGGCTCGCTTACAACAACAAAACTGAATCTCGGGAAAGCAACCAATCACCGACTAGCTCTGATATACGCCCCGCCCACCATAGCGTATATAACATCTCCTGAAGATGCCATCCACTCGAGATGGCGAAACGTCGAGAACGAATTTCCAACGACGACGGCCGAACAGCCCGAAAGTACACCCACCATTGGACGATGGCCGCGAAAGCCTTTCACAATTTGTAGTTTAAAATGTATGTACATTTTTGACAAGTGTGAAATATTGTAGTGACGAAACGGAGTATGTTCCAAAACCACCACCTGACGCATGCGCAGTTACCGAAATCCTATCTACTCGAAAAAAGAACATTAAGAATTAAAGGGGATCCTGGCTTCAGGCATCGCGTGTAAGAATGTTTTGGTATGCCCTGGATTTCAAATTTAAATTCAAATTTATTTAAACAATTTTACATTAAAAAGAATTCTTGTGCTTATAAATAGTGGATATTTAAATTTTGTACTTTTAAATAGAATACCAATTCCATCGAAGCGCTTAAGAGAGTATATTTAAATTATTGAGGTTATTAAATTTTTTAAATATTGATCTCTAACCTGGTTTGAAGTTGCCACACGCTGGCCCATCCTCCCTCTAAGTTGTTGTCTACCACCACCACTCATTGTACCTGTGAAGATTAAAAAAATATATATCAGACAATATCATTTTAGATAAAGGAGGATATGTGGTTTCAACTAAAAACTGAATTTTTCTTCATTTTATAACCCCTGAAGGATTTCTGCCTTGGTAAAGATTTACTTTTACATACATTTATACTAAAAAACAGAACTTTCGTTTTAAAGAAGATCAAAGAAAATTAACCATACATTTTGTTCATTCAACTTTGAGCATTTTATAATTTTTTTTTTATTTCAAAGTTTTCCTTTTTTCTCTTATATTTCGTAATTTTTTTACCCACCCAGTAAATTCAGGAAAAATATCATTATCTAGCCACACATTGTTAAACATGCACTTTGTGTTAACCATATTTTATTTTATTTATTAAACATTACAAAGCTGAAACAATCAAAGAATGGTCCTACAAAAAAAGGAAATCTTTAGACAAAATAAAAAACATAGGAGCAAATTAAATAATCTAAAGTAGGCAACAGTATATTTTTCACAATTTAGGTCTTTTATGTGCTTTTTGTTTGTATGCTACAATAGTTCGAAACTAGAGCATGGGAATATCCGACTTTCCAGACTTTTGAGTAATATCCCTGACGCTCCCTGACCACTTTTTTATCCCTGACTTTCTAGGTTTATCCAGAATATGGAGACCCTGACTTAGATGATATACCTGTTGTTTCAATCAGATCGCCCTTCAGAGTGACAACTCTGTATCTCCTGGCACCATAGGCTATCCTTGACGCTTGTTCCAAATCGTTGGCTACCAAGGTGTCTCTTAGGGCGTAGTAAAAGGCGGTTTTTACTCGCTCATCTTCCACTTTGATCAAGTCGTAGAGACGATGAACATTTTCTGGCCTAAAAAACAGCTTAAGGTAAGGCGTATTCATACAATTCATTCAGGTAAAACTTCATTTTAGAGATGAGAAAAAGGAAACATTTTGATAGTTTTCCTCGGGCGCCAGATCAGCTTGTTCCTTTGAAGAGCATGCAACCCATTCTAAAAAAGAGCGCTTCGGGACGTCAAATCAAATGCTCGAGCCTGTGAACACCCTCCGTCGCACAGTGGGCTTTTGGACCTGATTTTTGGCCAAAAGTAGAAAAAAAGGTTTTGTGACAATATTTTGTTTTGAAATAAGCAAAATATAGTTTACATAATTTCAAAACCATTTTATTAGCAAGAAAATATTAATGAATCAAAATGGCAGATCCAATATGGCGAAGTTTCCTATTTATGACCGGTAAGTATGAAATGTGGAACTTTGGGGTGTTAATAGTCGCTAATTATAATTTTTGACTCAACCTTAAAAAAACTTACCAAGGCGGTTTCAAAATGGCGGAATTTCCTATTTATTTATCGGCATGTATCAAATTTGGAATTTTGAAGTGTCTAAAGTCGCTGACTATAATTATAGACTCAAACTTTTAAAAAAAAGTTCATAGCGGATCCAAATGGGCTTTATTTATGAAACAATATATAAACTCCATATCATAATTTTTAAGATAACTTTTTGACAGTTATCAGCTGTTTACCATAACAAATAGCATAGGCCAACGAAAAAAAGTTGTAAAAAGTTGTCTCAAAAATAATGATATGAACTGTATCTAAATTTATAAACTGATACAGATCAAAATTATGATTTGTGACCCAAACCCAAAAAAAAAACACATGCCGATCCGAAATCGCAGACGTTTACATTTATGAACCGATATATATATATATCATTGAGTTGTATAACGCCCTAAAAGGGCGTTAGAGACGGAAAGACAAGGCATTTTTTATTGACCCTATCCAATTTGGTTCCTATGGTCGGGTATTTCTTTTACAATAAAAACAGAAATAGACATTATTGAACATGTGAAACGGACAAAGATAGGGTGATTTTGCATGCTAATAATACCCTAGATAATATAAGGGTACTTTTATCTCTTTCACACTGACGGCATAAGTGCGACAGAAAAGCAGCTGGCTACTTTTAATCCACCTGCCGTATTTTGAGTGATTCTACCTGTTAGTCCGTGTATACAGGGAAAACTGATAGACAATGTTGTCTAAGTACGGAAATGATTTTTTTTGAATTTTGTGCGGGAATATTACAAAAAGAAATCTTAAAACGTTTAAAAACAAGTTTAGAAGTAACTATTTGAGTTTAAACATGGTCCAAAATTGTTTTTTGTGCAAAAGAAGAAAAAAAATCCATAAAAAAACAACATTTCATGGGTAAGTCGTCTTGACAGATAGTTTTTCCTAAAACACGAGAAAGTTCAGTAGCGTCACGATAGATAGTTTTTTTCTGCGACCGTGCGATTTTACCCTCACACATTTTGATTCAGAAAGTGTCACTTCCCCGCACTTTTTTTTGCATTGCATGAAAATTAACAAAAAGTATTTGATTTTCTTAAAAATGATTTCTTTTTAAATTCTTACATACCGATTTTTATCCAGTTGTTTTTGTTTTTTCGAACCAAACTTTTGACATGTCACGGTCGAGTTTCATACATCTTGATGAATTGTTACACACACTGATCTATGTTTTTATAAATTTCGATAAATTTAATGTTTTTTGCGGACTTTACAGTAATTTTAAGTTAAATTTTGGTCTTTCATCGCGAAAGTATATATTTATTATTATATGACCACCGCGACCGGTCTACAGGCCGGTATCATATGTTTATGTCCTTCAAATGTCATTTGACTATCATGCTATCTTACTTAATAAGGTCACTTAGTTTAATTAATAATTTTGTCCTACATAATATAAAAGAATAGAAACCAACAATTTTTAGTTCCGAAATTTCATCTGACTCGAGCATAACTTGTAGTCCACCCAAGAAAAGAAGAGTTGAAGAAGACCCTTGTTCAAAGAAAGAAAATATTTTACCTGGAAGGTACAACATTTGTAAAGTTCTAAGATGAAAACAATAATTTTAATACATCCACTGCACTTAGCATGCTTAGAAATTCTTTTTACTCTTTTTTTTCTGAAGAGAATTTTGTAAACACACACAAGTAAGTATTCATGAATTATTTATTATTCAAACAGAAAATTGTTGATAAAAAAATTCTAGTGGAATTCAACATTTTTATTTTGCGCCGCCACTGCCCTTTTTTATCCAAGACAAGCAAATAGAATATTTTTGCGATGTTGCATGTTTCCGGACTCACCAAACGGAAATTCTATTTTCATCCCTATTTTGCTCATTAAATTCTTACTTGTATTTGGTCAATTGCGATAAAAGCTTGATATAATGGCAATTTTGGCCCATGCCGGGTCTACCCGTAGGGTATAGAAGTCAATGATATATATATATTTCAAATCTGAAACTCTGCGGTGTTCAAAATCGCCAATAAAAAAAACAGCATGGCGGACCTAAAATTTCTATCCTGTAGACTATCTTATTTATAAACCGATTTGTGCCAAACTTGGTAATTGGGTTTTTTAGGTTAAATTGCTCTAAATTGTGAAATATATCTTAAAAGATTTTTTATTTATTTTTATTCATAAATAATCCACCTGTCAAACTTACGTTCATTTGTAGTTTTTGGTTTCTGAGATATTACAGTTAGTATTTTATATCTTATGACCCTCTTTTTATTTGATTTTTTAAATCAGTATAATTTTTTATTTTAAGTTTTTTATTATTTTTTAAATTTTTTACACTATTTGTATGTTTTAGTATTATTTTTTAAATATTTTTATTTGTTTTAGTTAGCGTTAAGTGCTTAAAAGATTATAGGCAAGCACATTTGTTCAGACTGGCATGCTTTGTTGTATATGATCAATAAAACCCTCGTTTTTCTTTAATAAATTCCTTTTTAGTAAATCATTAATATCTTTCATATAGGGAACTTGCGGGACCAAATTTTAAAGTATTATTTTTGGAAGATTTGTATTCTTTAAGAAAAGAAAACCAAGAAAACGGTTGATGATGGAAGCAAACTTTTTGTCCAACTTTTATAAGAAATCGATATTTTTATAGAATTTCAGACAAGCCAAACATAAACAATAGTCAGACCTGTCTACACATCAAAATTGGAATCAAACTATACAGGTATAAAATCTATTTACCTCGCGCTACAAGACCCATTTTACGAGAATTTTATACACCACCAAATAATGGCTCAAAATGCTGTGAATCTGGATCAAATCGCCATACAAATACGGTACATTAAACGCGTTCCTCACAAAGGAAAAATGACACTTCTCAAAAATAACTGAAAGTTGCATCAATCAAATTATAGTTTTTTTTTTCATGCCTTCTCTCTCTATCTATCTCTAATTTAGGAAAGGTGTTTCAGTATGTTCTTATTTTTGGCCAAAAAGGGTTAAATTGAGGTTCCTTAGCCCACGTGCTTCTGCTAACTACCTTATTCATAGCATATTATTCAATAACACCCTGTAAACAACTTTACTCATCTGAGCCATTCGTTTTCAATCGAGGTTAATTTTTTTTCTACCTTCCCCAGAAATACCTGTGACTCCAAAAAACAACAAATTTGGGAAACACGCCTGTACAAATTTGGGACAGCCTGTACAAAACCTCTTTATTAACTACTTACGTTTGTATCCGTGAATTGGCCATATCCCATAAATGTTCCTGCTTTTCCAAAGCGATGAAAACGCCTCGGCCGATGTCGTGTTTCTTCAAAAACTCGATGCACCACTGCGCACAGTCCACTGTGTCCACTACGATGTTGTCAAGTGGACCGCAGGCGGTTGATACGGCAACGTCGTATTTTTGATCGATGGCGCCCAAGTCACCCTAGTAAAAGAGGCAAGTCAATCAAAATGAGGTTCACAAAGTTCCGATCAATTTTATTTTTTTGTCACAAAGTTGAAACTTTGCAGTGTTTAAGCTCATTTATACAATTTTTTACAAAAAAAAAGTGCTGATTTAAAATGGCGGACTTGCCATTTTATTCGTCGCTTAGAGCCCTTTCTGCACTTTTCGTGTTAATGCAAATTTCACTCCAAAGGTGAATGCCTAGAAAGTAACCTTATTTTCTTTAAATCATAGTGCACTTTTATTAAAAAAAATTGATTAAGTATTGGGGGTTTTGTTTAAATAATTTATTCGCGCTACGGAGGACATCTGAACCAAGGTCGCTGTATAACTGTAAATAGTGACCTTAATCTGAACCACAGTGCGACTCCTTATGAAAAACAATAACTGCTTACCAATCTTCCAAACAGTCCGTTACACTTTCCTTCTCTTTTGGCTTGCATAAGTGAATCCAAGACTCTTCCGCTTGATTTAGTGGCCTGCATGGAATTTTTGCCTTCTTCCAAATTTAACCTTTAAACAGAATGATATGGTTAAGAAAGCGGTTTTTGCTACACAATGTATACAAAAATGTCTGTTCAGATTTCTCTTCACATTTTAAGAAATCTATGGCTTAAAACTTTCAAACATTATAATTAGAAATAAGGGTACCTGCGTAACTCAGGTCGTAGCCTGTTAGAAGGGTAGAAATGCGAAAAAGATAGGTCGTTGCATCGACCAGAGTAGTTGTAAGAGAACTCTCAATGCGTCCGTACGTCTCTCGGCTCCGCATTTTACTCTCGCTTTTGTTTGCTCTATCGGTTCGAAAAATATTGTTACGGGTTCACCACGACAAATTAAAACTCGCAATTGTTGAAAACAATATGTCAATTTATTCCGACAAATTATGCACAAAAAAACACGCACTTAAACTTACTAATAATTCACTACTTTAATACGCCTATTAACTTCGCGTTAACATCTAGCGATCACTACCATTGGTTATCTCTGACTGCCCGATGCACGACGTCCGGCCCTATATATGAGGGTCTGCCTACTATTTGAGAATTTTCCATCCTTGTTCGATTCGGAATCATTCCACCCTTTTCTAGAACCGGACCGTTCGCATACCAGTTTGTCACAGATAACGCAACTAAAACCTAGATTAAGAATACAAGCATAAAATACGTCAACCTAATACTACACTAAACCTAAATAAATTCTAACTATAAAATTTAAATAACTTAAATTTGTAACAATATTGTTTTTTCAACCCGCTCTCTTTTGTATAAAGTTTAAGTATTCAGAAGATGTTACTTTTAGTGATTTGAAATGTATTTAATGTAAAATTTACAGTGCATTTTTATACACCAGATATCCACAAATCATCTTAATTATTTCACCCCGAACCAGCGCACCTATGTTCACCAGAGTGGAGCGGAGAAACAAATCCCTCCAATGTCCTTAATAAATACGAATTTTTCTTAATATAACTTTAACCGAAAAATTATTTCTGCATATGAGTTTTGCTTCTCCTAAAACCTATTTAATACCCATCAGATCAAAGTTAACTTGCACAGCATACAGGGTAGAACACAAAACAGATATTTTGCATAAAAGTAAAGTACCCTTATTTGCATAGATAGAAAAAATAATGTTTAGAATTAAAAGCTGTGTTCAGATAGGAAGTTTTAGCCTCCTATGACGAATTTTAAAATTTTCCGAGAATTTTTTTAACAATTTTTCTATTCTGCATAATACATTGTCCTAGTCCGTACAGTTACGTATTGCCATTTTGTTTCAATTTTTCAAGTAATTTCCAAAAGTCCAACATTCTTTGTTCAACTTTTCCGACCATTTTGACAGTTCTTATAACACAAATAACAACTAAAAAAAAACCCGTGTAGAAAGTAGAAAACATGATAAAATTCCCCCAAGTTTTGCAATAAATTTTGTAACTAAAACAATGGCAAATTTAAATTCGCAGACGCAAATTTTCAAGTGCGCATGCGTGTGTTTTGGCACGTATACACACAGCTTCTGTGTGAGTGGTGTGCATTTTACGGTGTTTTAAGTTTGTCGTGTAAAATTGTGTTCTTTTCTGTGAAAAATGCGAAATAATTCATGTAAAACATGTGCGCACAGTGTGCCTGAAAACTAATTGCACATTTTGAATATGGACTCTTTCCGGACTTCAGAGCCATATTCATACAAATCCTAGCTGATCCTCTTCTCGAATTTTTTGACATTTTTCTAGTCTAGGCGCTAGCTCCTGTCACGTGTGACCTAATATGTGCGCTCATTTTGACTACGGGACGTTGTTAAGCACCTAAAGGAGTATAAAAAAAGTTTGGTCACGTGGTCGAAATCACAGTCGTTTGGCCGCCATCTTTGAAAATGTCCACCAAATTGATAGATTTTTTGTTTAAGCGTATCTCCCAATCCAGTGGTCCGATTTTAATTTCTTAAAGCCTGTTTAACTCCTTTTTTAAAGACAAACAAATTTTGTTATTACATATTTTTTTTATAAATCAGGTAGCTTTTGAGATATACCAAGATTATTAGTATTTCCGCTCGCAAAAGAATTAAAATAATACCCATGCTCATTTTATTGTAGCTACAATATTATTGACATTTGTTTTTTTTTTGTTACATAGAAGGCTTTAAACCTTTCACAGAAGGGGATATTGACTTTATGTTTTTAAAGTTTGATGGATGGCACCCCTAAAGACTACCTTAAAAAAGGTGGTTTATAAAACTGTTCACAAGATTATAGAATAAATGAATTTGCAGCGAAACGATGCATTCTAGCGAAAAGCCATAAAATGAATTTGTAGTACTTTTAATTCCGCTTCTTTTGATGTATCACTTAGCATCCTAGCTTTGATAGTTAGCTGGACAAGCCAGCTAAAATATACAATTTTGTAAAAATTTCATGTTTTTGCTCCAAAATCGATTTTTTGCTTAAAAATTGTAAAAGATATGACAATAATCAGAAGAAGCGGAATTAAAAGTACTATAAAGAATTATTCTTAACGTTTTTCGCTAGGATGCATCGTTTCGCTGCAAATTCACTTTTTCTATAATCTTGTGAACGGTTTTAGAAACCACCCTCTTTAAGGCAGTCTTTAGGGGTACCATCCATCAAACTTTAAAAACCTAAAGCAATATCCTCTTCTGTGAAAAGTTTAAAGTCTTCTATGTAACAAAAAAAACAAATTTCAATAATATTGAAGCTACAATAAAATGAGCATGGCTATTATTTTAATTCTTTTGCGAGCGGAAATACTAATAACTGGGCATATCTCAAGAACTACTTGATTTATTAAAGAATGTGTAATGACAAAATTTATTTGTCTTTAAAAAAAGAGTATAACAAGCTTTAAAAAATTAAAATCGGACGACTGGGTAGGGAGATACGCTTTAACAAAAAAAATCCAACAATTTGGCGGCCAGTTTCAAAGATGGCGGCCAAACGACCATGAGTTCGACCACGTGATCAAACTTTTTTTATACTCCTATGGGTGCTTAAGAATGCCCGGCAATCAAACTGAGCGCACATATTAGGTCACACGTGACAGGAGCCAGTGCCTAGGCTAACTAGAAAAATGGCAAAAAAATTATAAAATTTCGAGAAGAGGATCAGCTAGGATTTATATGAATATGGCTCTGAACTCAGGAAAGAGTCCATATTCAAAATGTGCAATTAGTTTTTGGAACCATTTTTATGTAACCTATTCTCCATTCAGGCACACTGTGTGCGGTTTGTGGAAAAATGTCCGGGAAAAGTAAGGGAGTGTTATTCGATAGGTATAGTATTTTTCTTTATAATTTGTTAAAACAGTTAAGATTGATTTATAATCTGCACAATTAATTTTAGAAAAACTACAAATGCGAAAAAAAAAGACATAGCCTTAAATTTTTGACAATTGTCAAATAATATGGTGACGTAAGGAGTATGTTCCAAAACTACCAAACCTGACGCATGCGCAAATACGGAAATCATTCGTTATCATTCTATCTAAAAGGTGTTAAAAAAATTCCGTCTCTTAACTTTTTTATTGTGCATAAAATAAAATAAAAAATCCTCCTTTGTTTAGAAACTTTTTAATGTTTTAGAAGTCTATCTGCTGCCGATCTCATAGAGAACAAAATATTTAAAAAAATGTTTTATAAGGGGTCTAACAGTGAACGTGGACAAGACACAGTACTTATGTATTGGAAACGAATCCAGTGAGTTAGAACTAGACAATGGACAAAAAATATCTCCATGCAATGAGTATGTATACTTGGGTGTCACATTTGATAAGACAGGAACAGACTGTAAAGAATTGGAAAAAAGAATAGTAAAAGCAAAAAAGGTTATTGGATGTCTTAACAGTATTTTATGGAGCAGAGAGATAAGAAAGAATGTAAAATTTAACATATATGAAACAATGGTAAAAAGCACGCTGTTGTATGGAATAGAGACTTGTCGCGTAACAGAAAAATACAAAACAAAAATGGAAAGTGTCGAAATGGATGCAATAAGAAGATCAATGAGAATATCTAGATTATATCACATAAGAAATGAGATCATAAAAGAAAGAATGGGAATCGAGGGAAGCATAACGGATGACATCACTAAAAGGCAATTGATATGGTACGGCCATGTACAACGGATGAACGACGAAAGATTACCAAAACAGGTCCTAGAGTGGCAACCAGTAGGGCGCAGAAAAAGAGGACGTCCTAAACTAGAATGGCAACAGTCAATCCAAAGATCAATGAGTCAAAAGAATCTGACAGAAGATGATTGTCAGGATCGAAGGAGGTGGAGAATAGGCGTCGGACAACGTAGAAAAACGTTCTAAACCGACATAGTCGTAGTAGTAGTAGAAAAAAGAGCATGACCCCTGAAAAAATACCTTCCTGGAGATTCTAATTATTATTTTGCCATTCCAATAACGTGCTTTAGTTTATTTATAGCAAAAGCTATAAAGAAAAACTAAAAAATATACATATGTTTCAACAGACCCTAGATCGAAAACCAAGCATAGACCAAAGTTCGTAGAAACTTATAGTAAGAATCAACATTGTTTGTACATTTTATTTTAGGCACACCCTGTATGGTATACATGCTCTCTAGTTATGTCGTTACCTTTTAGACCTGATTTCAGTGATGACATTAGCCTCTTCAACTTTGACTTGTTGTAGCTCATTTGAGGCATCATTGAGAGATTTTTCAGTTGCTGGAATTTTTCGTTTCAAGCTCGCTACTTGCTCTGTACGTTCTCTTAAGGTATTCTAAAAAAAATACAAATTATTCGTAAAATACTGGGTATGTCAGGAATGCAAATTACCCTCGACTGTGCCACTGTACAAAACCAGCTTAGAAAAATGAAAAGCGCAAAACATGGTTTTTTGGACAGTTGGTTACCGCCTACATACACAGCAGGCGGTTGATGCGAGAAAAACTACTGAAAAGTGAAGAGTGAGAGTCGTAATGGTTAAGCGTGGGGATACATCCAATAGAGAGAGGGTTTTCCCTTTAAAGTGATTGGCTATGGAAAAACTGTGAGATAAGAAAATGTTGTCAATAAAATGTCATTTTATCTCTGTTTTCGTTTAGGTTTTCTTGTTTAGCTCATTAGCTAGAATGTAAAGTAAACTTTAAGATTATCAGCAACGCCACTAACTTGGTTCCTCTAAGCTCTTCAAACAGGGGATAATGGATTATTTAAGTCCAACCTACCGTTAATAAAAACCGAAGCTTTGAGGAGACAAGTCGGTAGTCACATTCTAAGTTTTGTTGAATTTAAACTAAAACCTCTAAAATTAATTGCCAGTAAAGAAACATAAGATTTTTTATTTGTAGAATATTTAGTTTGTTATTATGGTAAGTTAAAGTGTTTATTTTAATATTTTGGGTCTTGTTTGTTTTAAAGGTCATAAGAAAAGTCTTGTAAAATTTGTAAATTGCAACCGAGTTTTATTTTGTATTCATTAAAGTTTGTAACGTTTTTAAAACTGTTTATACACACTACTAGATCTAGTACGGTACCCTCGTTTAAGGGTTCGATTTAAAATAAAATCGTACCCGACAGTATCTCGGATAAAAGTAACTACATCGGGATTTTGGTTCACTGTAATTTTAATTTTCGTTAAAATCATTCGATTAACCGTAGTCCTTAACATAAAACTACTATATTTTATTGAATTTATTTCAAATATGGCGAAACAAAAAAAAATTAAAGTAAACTTTAGTTGAATGTTTTTTAATTTTTGTAAAAAAATACATTTTTACTCCAATCTCTCTCTCCATCTGTGGTATGTAAAATACATGTATAATTTTGGATTATGTATGCTTAATTTCCCTAAATCCCTGTTACAAGGACTCTTGATTGAAAAACCTTGTGACATATATGGTGCCCCACGTTGGGCGCCAATGTTACGAAACTCGTACACCAGAAAATTTCTTTCCTCAGTGACCTTAAAGTCACTCGGGTTCAATTTCCGAAAAAAAATATGTTGAAAAATACTTTAAGTATAATATTTTAAAAAGTAAAGTGTACAACTTAAAGTTCATATCATTATACAGTCGAACCTTTCTAACTCGAACCTCTATAACTCGAACCTTTCTATAGCTCGAACCTTTTATGTGATCCCTGCACTTTTTACATGTATTTTAACCTCTTCAACTCGAATTTCTATAACTCGAACTCTCCATAACTGTTTTCGTTGTCCCTTCAAGTTCAAGTTATAGAGGTTCGACTGTATTTGATACAACTTTTGACAACTTTTTTTCGCTGGCCTATGCTATTTGTTATGGTAAACATCTGATAACTGTCCAAAAGTTATCTCAAAAATTATGAAATGGAGTATATTATATAAGTGTAGAGTTCAAGTGTGGTTAGTCAGGTAGACCTGCATCCTGAGTCTATTACAAGTTTATTAAACTATTAACTAAATTAAATTCATTAAAATTAAAGTTCATTATTGGAAAAAATTTGAGAGAATAGGGTAATGGTTCCTCCTATGGTATTTTGTAATGTAGTTGTAACATATCCTCCTAACACAGGTTATTCTACGTTAGGGGAGTGAGCAAGAGTTTTCGTAATGCAACATTTGAAGTTCCCAAATCATTCTCTAGGTGTTTACATATAGTTGGGTAGTTGCTAACCGGCCAGAAAAGACTGTCACGTCCTTGCTGAAATAGTCACTGACGACTAGAAGGTGAGTATTTTCATGTTTGGCGCCTTTTGTGACAATATTTCGCAAACCCTTATATATTTTTATAATGTTATATATGGTTGAAATCCAAGAGACCTATTAATTAAAGTATCACTCGACCCACTTTCCCAATTCAAAATATAGGGGTAAAGTTTTGACTAGAAGGGGGTGCGCGCTTCAAATATTTTAAGAAAGCCAGAAAGTGTGCTCCTTGCAAACAAAATCGACCTTTCCGAGAGTTTTTTCAAATTCTATAATATATAAAGACTCAGTTACGTTTTTGTTACAAAAATCTGTATGAAAAAGTTTATGTAAATTTGTGATATTTGCAAATAACTTTTTTTAATTTTTTTAATACCTTTTTTGCGCACCCTGTATAAAAATTTATAAATTACTAAAACATGCGGTGACTTGTTTTCCGCAGGAATATGAATATTTGTTTAAAACTTTTACTCACGAATAATAAACTTACAAAAGTCGAACACAGAGAAGGCTCGGACACACTGAACACTTACTTGATTTGTTTCAAAGGTATTCTTCATAGTTTCAAGTTTGTTCTGTTCGCTGACTTCATTACTGACGCACACCTTCAATTCAGTTTCGGCCAAATTAAAAGCCGACTTGGTTTTATCTACAGCTTCTTTTAAAACGGCCAGGTCTTTTTGCATTTCTTCTTTTTTCTCTTGCAGACCTTTAAAAAAGTGCTATTAGATATCGTTTTCTTTTTACATAATCTACTGACCGTATAACTAAAAATGCCTTAAAAGAGGTAGATTTGAGGAGATTTTGTGATTAAAAAGTTGAGACATATTAGAACATTTACAAAAAAAACATATGCAAGTTTTTGTGTATTTTAACAATTAAAAATAAAACAAGTAATCCGTAATTTTTTAGGGTTAATGGAATAGTAATCCGTAATTTTTTAGGGTTAATGGAATCATGACATATCGCAACCTCAGAATAAAAATGACACTCGAAACTCGAAATTTATAAATTTTTACTTTAGGTGATAAACGCCCTCTATTCAAATCAAGAAATCTATACAATAAGAAATTAAAATAAGCATCAGTTATACCGAAATTATTTTCTTTTGTTTATCTTAAATTAAATTGTTTGAGTTGTATCAGTCTGAGGGTGCGATATGACCTTCAATTATTTTTCTGTGCGATACAACAGTCTTCATTTAGCCAATCTCAACATAGCAACACAACGTTGTTGAAAATAAATCCTTTCTCAATATTCAGACTAGTTCTTTAGGAGCCTTAATGGCTCGGTGCGTTCGCGCATTGAACAAGAGTGAGTTAAAGGAATCTCGCTTGCTACAGTGGTGGGTTCGATCCGCGTTGGTTGCCGAGGTCAGGTGCGGCAGACTTTTATAGGATTCCTGGGGAGTGTAAAATGTAATATTGTTCTACCCACAAACGTGGAATTTCGTACCCGTGAATTTAAAAATCAAACAAGTTTCGTGGCTAATCGGGCAAAAAGGAGTTTTTTGTTTCCCTTATATTTTTCCGTGGGTAGCCTGAAAGCTTAACCTCATGGGGGTCCAAGATCTAATGGACACCTAATAAGTGTTGACAGTTAACCGTTTCGTCCTTATGGGACTCCTCAGAACACTGCTGGTCAATGTGACAAATCTTGCGAAGTTAATCAGACGGTTTTGTCTCTAATTAAATGTAATTAGTGAGCGAACTATAGCAAGAGGCGCCATCTACCGAGATACGAGAGAAACAAAAAACCAAAAGCAGGCGAAAACACTGCTATACAATATCGATCAATGAAAAGATCGAATGCAAATAAAAGAAAACAACTTATAGTCCGTGACCTACGACAGCTCTTTGTCTTTCAGGCCGGTAACCAGGCCGCATGAGGTCAGATATCTCGTGAGGCGGACTTTGCTACACACTCCTTCAGTCGGTAGGCCATTCTAAGGGACAAAAGGACCGGATAAAAATAATACCCATTCCAAAGGTGGCCGATGACCCGTGCAATTCGGCGTTCCGAAATGGCGGCCTTAGTGTTGGCGAAAGAATCATGGTTATCAAATAAGAAAAAAAAATACTAGTTCTCGATATTAGGGATTTTGTCAATTTTCACCTAGTTACCATAAATTCTAAATAAAAAATTTACGCAGGGTTGCGTCAATCCGTCAAAAGTGTCCGTTTTAAAGTGACCATATTGTAACTTTAAATCTGATATAGCAGAAATGAAAAAGATGGTTTGCATTAATTTACAGAAAACTGCTGAAAACTACCGAAACTAATCATTTCGATAGATGTCGCCGGTAGTTTTTAGTGTATTTGACTTAATTTTTGTCTACCAAAAAACAATTTAAAAATAATAAACACCGCATAAATGCTGAAAGAACTTTAAATAAAAATTAAATAGAATATAAGGGAATGTATCTTTTTTTCTCTAAAACGTCATTTTCCTTTATTGTTGTACATTTATACAGAGCTTAGTATTAAGGTGTAATGGTGCCTTGACGGTATTTTAAAACGTTTTAGAGCATAAACTAACATTAAAAGAATTTGTCGAGAAACGAAAATTTCTTAATTAGATGGTAAGCAAAAACTCGCACAAGTCCTTTCATTGGTATATACATATACGCCAGATGGCTTGAACTCTTGAAGATGTGAAGATTTAATTTATAATATTTTTATATGTTCATATTTCATTAAAAAAATAAATATCAAATTCTCATTCATTTTTGGTGAAAAGTGCCACCGAACTTATGCCACCAAATATAGAAAAGTAGGTTAGAATGACTTTGTTCATTGGCATGATCACACAAGTTGTTCATGGAGGTGCGCGGATCTTTATTAATGTATAGTGTTAAGGTATTTGTATATTTTAATACTTTGAGTATACTACGGTTACTACGTTACTGTTTCTATCACCTTATAACAACGGTCTACCTAAACTAACCACTGGCGTGATCTATTTACGAATACAACCATCTAAAACAACTAGAAAAGTCGTAGCCGTGGTGGCTCAGTGCGTTCGCGCATTGAACACAAGTGAGTTAAGGAATATCGCTTGCTACAGTGGCGGGTTCGATCCCCGTCGATTGCCGAGTTCGGGTGCGGCAGACTTTTATAGGATTCCTGGGGAGAAGTATCCATAGAATAGTGACTACAAAGGTTGTGATTATAGACAGCACAAGTAGAGAGCATTTAAAATATATAACGGTACATGTGATACACTGAAATCAATACATTCAACACTTTAATTTTTATAAAAATATCGAAAAAGGGACACAAATTGAGTCAATATGTTCAAGTGTGTAGGTAAAAAATAAAGAAAGTTATGAAGAAACCATACAAACATTTTGTAAATAAAAGCGAAAAATCGGCAAATATAAAATTTATGTTTAATAAATTGGTAATCTTTAAGGTTAGGATAAATTAGGACAGTTTTTAAGTACGTTTTAAGGAAAAATTGCCAAGTTAGCAGAAATTAGGGCGGATTTACACTGGTAAGCAACAAACTTCAATTTCACACTGACGGGCAAGACATTGACATTTGCATAATGATGTTTCTGTCAGGCTTTTGGGACAATTAGGAGGCCTGATGGTACAATAGAGCATTTTTGTTTGTACTCACCTTTTGTTTCCCTTTGAATATTCTGCAAAAGGCAGCTTTTTTCCCCCTCCAATTTTTCTTTCTCGACAGTTTTTTGCTCCATTTTTGTGGTGAAGTCCTTGACGCTGTTTTCGCTTTCTTCCGGGACGCTTTCCAGTTTTGTTAAACTTGCTTTTTCTTTCTCAATAAATTTTTTTGTCTAAAATTTAAACCGAACAAAATACTATGTAAAAGCGTTTAATTTAATCCAATCTTTAAATTTCAAAAAATTCCACTGTAAATTTATTGATATATTGAACTCATATTATTCCTTTTAAAATTTTTTCTTTAAAAAATAGTACGAGATTTGACAAGAACGACTAAAAATTTAGAGCCGAGCCATCTTAAGATATTTTTCGTGATTCAGGGATAAAATATGCACTTTTAGGAATAAAAGCGTCATTTTCATCTCCGGAACAAAAAGTAAAAATAAGGGACGAAAATGGGCTAAAAAAACAAATGTAGCAAATTAACTATAGTCTAAATTATACGCATTTGTAATGACGTCACCAGGTGAGAAAAAAAAGTATGGCGTAGATTCTTCTCTCTTCAATTTTGCTTCATCTGCGGCTCGCTGTATCACATTCTCAAATTGAAGTGGGATTCTATTTCGGACTTGTTCCCTTTCCAGTTGAAAAAAACCCAATATATTTAAAATTATCAGCTGCGATTGTTCATTGTACCTATTATATTTGTTTCTCGGCATTTTACAACTTTTTAAAATAATTTCCGACAAGTTGACAAACTCATGTTTTTGATTTACAGTGACGGATACTTCACATAACCAATTACTCACCTATATAAAAAATGATCATAGACACTACTTTTTTTAAAAAGTTTATTATCACCACTGTTTATAATATACTAAACAAAGATAAACAAAAATAACGTCATTACAAATGCGTATAATTTGGACTATAATTACCTCTTTCCTAGTTTTATTCTTATTTGTCATGTCTTCGCAGAGTTGGGTGTCTCTTTTATCCATCTTAGAGTATTTTTCTTTTAGCTCTTCTGATTTTTTCTTTAAGGATTCGTACATCCTAGATAAAAAAATATATATTCAATATATACAGTATCTAGCTAAGTTGGAACCATATGGAAAACTCTTTTATTAATAATGTTAGGAAAAGAAAGTTATTTTTCAAAAAAAGTTTTGTTCTAAAACGTAAAATACAATCATTAGATATCAAATTTTTTTATTCGTATACGAGGTTTGTCAAAAAATATGTAGTTTGCCCCTACTGTATAAACCAAAAGGGCTCTTTTTTGTTACCACTAATCTCAGAAACTACTTAACCGATTTGGAAGACAATTTTTTTAACCCTACTACGCGTTGAAATCATGATAACCGGCATGGCGAAGTCCGTTACTTTTAGCCTAGTTGACTATAAACCCCTTTAAACCAGAAATTTTTGATCATTTAGCTTACGAATCTGTGCTTTAAACAAGATATATTTGAAAATTAGGCAATAAAGTTTACATTTTTTCAATCAATAAAATAAATTCAAAATCAAAACGTTTATCTGTGTATCTGAAACTAAAATGGCTAAATACTAGGTGTGTAATGCAATTTTTTTATTTACAAGGCGAGTAAAAAAAGTTAAAGCAAATTTCGAGGCAAATTTTTTACATTTGATTTTAATTCATTTTGAATTTTATATTGAATGGCATAATAAAATCATTGTTTTTTTTTGCAAAATGGTATTTTTAAAATAACTACATAAAAACAATTTAATCCCCAAATCACTTTTGTTGTATGATAAATAATAAACTCCGGTTTTAACGTTTGACCTTTTAGTAAAAATAAAACAAATAATAATTCAAAAACTTACTTAGCTTCTTGATTTTGCACTTGCAGTTTTTCAGTTTTTTTCGTTTCCAATTTTTCCAGTCTTTCAATAAAAGCTTTTTGTATTTCCAAAACCTCGTCCCTTTTCTTTTCTTCCTCTTCTTCTTTTTGCTTTACGTCAAAACTAAAACAAAAACCAAACATTTTTTAGGGGAATACAATTTAGACGTAGAGTAATCATTATGCAATAGTAAACATTTTAAAAAAACTTTTAATTGTAAAATGCACTTATATTATTCATAACGTACGCTATAGCTACTAAAAAATCGACAAAAAGGTCGAAAAAAAATTGACAATACAAAATACTAAAAATAATTTACTGCATCAAGACGAATTGACCGGTCCAGTCGAGGTGGACCCGGGGCCGAGGATAGGTTAGGTTACTGTCCCAACCAGACCCGGTTAGGTTAGTATATCAAAAAAAAACTTTCCTGACGAGATCAGGGTAGTTTTTTTTTAGTCAACAAACCTAACCTGGTCAGGTTGGGTTAGTAACCTAACCGGGTTAACTATAAACTATCCTCGACCACTGGACTACCTCGGCTGGGCAGGGCAATTCGACTTGGTTAGGTTTCAATCTTTTATTTTCATACTTTCGACCTTTTGTACTTTCGACCTTTTGTATTTTCGATCTTTTGTACTTTCGACCTTTTGTATTTTCGACCTTTTGTACTTTCGACCTTTTGTACTTTCGACCTTTTGTATTTTCGACCTTATTTTTTCGACCTTTTGTACTTTCGACCTTGTGTAATTTCGACCTTTTGTCCGCCGCCCCTTTATAACACCGCTAGACTAAATAATTAAAAAGTTTTAAAAGTATGAAGAATTTCCTTATTCACGGTCTTTTAAAACTGTAGACTTAGTTTTATAAAATAAGTCGACAAACCTCTTATAAAACAATTGGCTTAAACAAGTTTTAAAACATGGCGTACAAAGCTTTTTTAGTTAGTGTTTTACTTCCTGAGGATTTATTGTAGATTTATAAAGATATCCTCGGAACGTTTTATAAAGATTTTTTTTATTTTTTCGTCTTTAATTTCACCCCTGGTTTGGAATTGTGGTATACGGTTTTGAGCAAAACTTTACATTATTGCAATATGGTAAAAAATTATTGTGGGCAAACATACATTGCGATTAGAAATTTTAACACATAAAAACATTGATATCATGATTTCACGCCTTAAGAGTGGGAACGAAGAATTATAAAAATTAGTTTAGTGGTGCTTTGGTCCACTGAATACCCTGAGAACTAGCGTTCTTGCACTGTGACACTGACCCTGATATGGAATTTTAAAAATTTATAATCATGGTTTCGGTGGCCCAATTGGTATGGCGTTGGGGTACAAAGCCAAAGGTTCCGGGTTCAAGTCCCGGCCGAACCACAAGAAACATTTTTTTACTAATTTTTATAATCAGCTCTCATGGGCAACCTACATAAGAATATACCGAGTAAGCTTAATAGCAATATTTCTCTATTTTAGGATGTTAGAAATGTTTGCATTTACTCCAATAATTTAGACCACGTATTTAGACTGTTCCAGCAAAATAAGTAAAACACTAAAAAAAAGTTTAAGTAATTAATGTAACTTACATATTTTTCTGGTACAAAAAATTCTTGCACTTAATAATGGTATTCTCAGTCTGCAAAAAGCCCACTGCTTCCTCCATGGGCCCTTTCAGCTCTTGTAATTCGTCTTCGACCAACTTCAGACGGTTCAATTTGTCGGTGCGTCGTTCCGACAGGTATTCGACGCGTTCGTGTACTTCGGCGAGAGGTTTCTAAAAGAATTAAAGTTTAATTTATTTAGAACCCAGTGGAATTACTAGAAAGAGCTACAGGTTTTGTGAAACCAACAGAAACAACTACTCCGAGGGAAAATACCCCTACCGGCATTGAATTATACTGATGGCCTGATGCTTTCGTTGGGAACTTGTTAAAACTGTTTGGTTTTCACTATCTCCAACGTCGATCACAAGGATACGAATGATCCCCGTCTGGAACACGTCCTGACAATCTGAAACAAGTGATCCATGCCAATCCACGACCGGTTTCGACCTTTTGGGCCATCCTCAGGTGAATGTAGGCGATAGCTCCGTGTAGAGCACACCAAACCCATAGGGGATATGAAGGGCATCATAAGAAACAAGTTTTCGTTACAAACGCGTGGAAAGTAGTGTTGCCGCTTCGGAGCATTACTCTCCCCACAGCTTTGTGTTTTACAGGGCATTAAAAGAAGCAAGTTTGCCTTAAAAACATTTTTCCAGAAACATGGTGTTTAGATTATATTACATTTTGTAACTTTATACTAACACGTAGAGGTGGCAACATAGTGCGGATCATTACTCTTCCAACCCGCAGCCAACGATAAAGACCGGCCATGGCGCGATATAAGCAAGTCGGCGGTCACGTGATCTTAGGAGTCCCTGGATTCCTATTGTATTGCTTAATATATTATATGTTTTTACACAATTTAAATAAATTAACAAAAAATTTTTGTTCTTTTATATGCAAAAATTGAAAAAAATATGTTGCTGATATGTGTTTATTATGGATAAAAGAACTAAATCTATAAAATAAAAAATTATACAAAATTTGCACTCTAATATCTTCAGGTACATATATTAGGTACATAATATCGTTAGTAACTTCGAATCTATACAAGTATTTCAAAATTGGACATATCAAACCTAAGCTTTTAGTTTTTTAATTTTTCTTTGAGTGTCATCATCTTTGTCTGAGTTCTTATTCAAAAGACACTAAATCATTGTGCTTTTTAATAAAATTATTTAAAAAAACTTTACATGCCTTTAAACTAATTTTTTCAAGCTTTGACAATAGTTTTTCTCCACAAAAACACTCGCTAGAGTTATCTGAAGAAAAATTTTCAATATAAAACATTTCACAATAATTTATTCAAAAGAAACAAGTGATTTTGTGAATAAGTGAGATGGTTTTCACATTCAATGAACTGAATGTAGTGGCCGTCAATAATTTTTTGAAAAATTACCCAGCACAAAGTTTAATATATACCTATTTCATTAAAGTGTAAGTTAACTGCCAACTCATGTTCTTTTAAAAGCTGTATCTTACTTTTTAAATATTCCACACTACCAGAGAGATTTCTTTCTGTTAACAATATTTTACAAATCAGTTTTTTAATATTGCGAGGGTGCAGAAGACATATTACCTTAGAATTGTAACTTGACGTGTATGCACTGGATGACTGGATAAACAAAGATGAAGCCAACATTAAAGTGTATCCACCATATCTTCGATTCTCAGGTTACCTTTTCAAGAGACCTAATTGTTCAATAAGAAATGACAACTGAACACATTTTTTCACTCTCACTATCGAAAATGTGACTAAGGATGTCTATTACTTGATCAATCTTATCCAAGATCTTATCTTTTACCACTTCTTTCCCGTTTGCAACATATTAGGTTTCAGTTTTATAGTTGGACCGACAAGGACCAACACTAATTACACGTTCGCGGCATTGTTTATCTTATAGGGGTATTTTCTTTATAATTTACTCATTAGCCATTAATTATTTTAACGCAGCCCACTACAGTCTTTTTCGTGGGCTGCGTTGTTTTAATAACTTTGATAAAATTCACATAAAATTCGTGCCCGAATTAAAAAAAATCGGCGTAAACAAACATACCAAAACTGAACACACACGTTTTATAATGACAGCGGGCCGTGAGGCGTTTTTTTGTGAGACTCCTACGGTCACGTGATATTTCCGCGCCCGGGCCGGTCTTTCTCGTGGGCTGCGTTCCAACCGCTTCGTCCCTACAACAACTATGGATTTAGCACAATAATCTTTAAACACCCAGCATACCAAGTGCTAAAATTAAATGATAAAAGAAAGTAATAAAAGGACAAATCAAACCTTGTATCTGGACGTGCCGATAATGTCCTCCAAATATTCCAACATTCCTGATTCTCCGTCTTTGTCTGCCTTGCATTTCATCATGGATATCTGTTCCACTTCACCCTTTAAAACAAATAATAAAAATTAGACTTTTGTACCAAAAAGTTTTAATAATATGTTGTGCAGTTTTAAGGTAAAAAATGCGTTTGTTGCACGGTTGTTTTTGTTTAGTCAGACACAACTCGGTTTGTGTTGCCAAGACTTCTTAATATTTGTTATCTGCTTCTTGTCTATTACACACAATATAAGGGGATGTAGATTAAAAATCGGTTGCTCAAAATTAAACCAAAGTAACTAAAGATTTATCAAAACTGAGAAAAATCCATTTAGTTTTCACAAAGCAAAAAACTAAATTGAATAACTTGGTATAAATCATATCATAACTTCAGTATTTCTTAACCGATTAAGAAAATTCCACAAACACCAAAATGTGTATAAGAATACGGTAACTGTGAATTTAAAAAAATTAGAGTCTTCCAAAAATGTCAATTTAATTTTGGGCAGCCGAAATGTCTTTGAACACTAATAAATACAGCAAAAACCGTTTTCATAAAACAAAGACAAATTGTTATAAATTCGGTCATGGGCGTCGCGTCGTCAAAGTTGACAGACCAAAAAATACGAGGGGTAAACCGCGTGGGTATTTTGGTGTACAAATCTTGGGTATTAGGGGAATTGTTAGAGGAAATAGTGGGTATTAGAGATATTATTAGGGTATTAGTGGGTATTAGTAGGCATTAGTGGGTATTAGATGTAATAGCCGGGGTATTAGAGGAATTAGTCTGGGTAATAGCTGTATTAGAATTATAAAAGAACATACGATTTTTCAAACTTATTTCCCTATTTCACACAGAACAAGTCCAATGTAACCTGGTATCTGGTACCTTTCGACGCGTATCAATATGCTACAGTAGATTATGAGCATTTTTTATGGGAACCTCCTTATTAGTAGAAACATATTAACGATTTGGCAACATTGCCTACACCTGTTGTGAAAAAAACCGTGCGTATCGAGGTGCGTATCCAGTGGTAAACTTTATGTTTTTTTGTGGTGGCAGTGAAAAAAATAAGGTAAGTTATGTTCAGTAGAAATGTGAGACTGATAATTGTCTATATGATTCATTTTTCATAATACTTTAATTTAAGTTGGCAATCGGCTAAAGCAATAAAGCGAGCAATAAAGTTAGGTTATGTTTACTCCAATATTTTCATGCAGCACCGAGTGCTGCACGATTGCAATTTTTTTTACCATGTTGCCAATAATAGTGTAATACAGGTAGTAATATGATTTTTCAAATTCAATTTTAAATTTTTCAAGGGGTCGAAATACATTTTTGGTTTTTGACTGCCGTTCATTTTTACTTGTATAGTCCTAAATGATGTGGAAGTATAGTATCGGCAAAAAATTTTGAAAAATTTTTATTGGCTAAATCGTCTTAAAATGGCCCAAAACGCGTAGAAAACCTATTTTCAGCAAAAAAATTTTTGTGTCTGTCGGTCTGTTAGTTTACGCGATAACTTTTGAATGAATTGAGCTATCGACTTGAAATTTGGCACACAGGTAGAGCTCCATAGGACAATGGTTCGGATTATATTTAAGCCAAATCAGCCCAGGGGTAGGGGGTAAGAGGTGGGTTGAACTAACAAAAAAATGAATTTTTCGGTGTAAAATGCAATGAGGACGGTTTTCGGAGTCTGTTTTCACATGTAAATTTTTAATCAGGTTGTTCAAAAGCGTTGTTGTTTGCGGGTTCGAGGATCTCATTTCCATGAACTATACTCCAATTCAAAAAAATTGAGACATTTACTGAGAGTTTGACAAGTCTGACATTTAAATGTTATTGGTAATGTCACATTTGTCAAACAGTCAATAAAAAGTGTCTCAATTATTTTGAATCGGAGTATATTTGTTATTATTCTTAAATCCAGAGCTTCGTGGTGATGGTAAGAAGGGGGGGGGGGGGGGGTAAGATGCAAAATATCGTGTAATATGTCGTTTTCGAGGTTTGAGAGATCGGGGGACATTGGAAGATTCGCAGACTTAGAAAAAAGGAGTGTAAACGCGAAGGAAATATGTGAAACTGAGAGCGAAATGGATGAGGCTGATGGTGAATTTGATCAATCAGAATCCTGTGATGAGAAATTCATAAAGGAGATTACAATAGGAAAATTCTACGCCGTCGCCTATGATAAACAATGGTTTATCGGCAAAGTTTCTGATATTCTTAAAGAAAATCAATTGAAGGTCAAATTTCTAAAATCAAACAATAATCACTTTGTCCGGCCCAGGCAAGATGACACCGACATCGTTGAGCTAAAATATATTTTTTATGGTCCCCTGGAACTATCAGGAAGTGGTCCTTTCAATTTAAGGAGGCATGACCTAATTACCATAGAAGAAAATATAAAGAAACAGCTGAATAGTTTTATTGTAAATTGTAATAAATTATTTCCAATTCATTTTTTTTTATTCATAGCATATTTCGGTACATATTATTTACGTTTATTGGTATTTCTCGTTGAAGATTTGTTCAAGACTCGGTACAAAACGATTTGGAAATAAACATTTTTTTGAATTAAAAATTTAGAAGTTTTAATTGTTTAAAATATTGGTAAGTTTATAACCCTTTCTGATTCAAGGCAAGTAATAGAGTGTTTTTGGTCAGCGCATTTGTCTCCAAAATCGTGGTTGTGGTTATTCTGAGTCGGCGCAATAGCGACCTGTCCCGTGGTTTTGTTTAATTACCACAAAGGACGTGGTTAATTACGGATCTTTAGCGCTAACTTTATGTGAGTGGGTATGGTTATTTTACATTGACATTTCAACCAATCAACCAACCAAAACTGGAATCGTGTTCCAAATTCATATTTTTGTTATGTTTTGGACATTTTTGATTATTTTGATGAAAGTTTCAAACTATTTTTCTTGTAAAATGGTTTTCTTGCAGTTTTATGAAATGACAGTTTGTTATGTGGCGGGTCCAAAAACTGTGTTGTTCGTGACAAATAGTTATGGTTATTAACCACTAACATAACCACAACTATAACGAAATTGACGTCTACATGTGCTGACCAAAAACATTCTAATAACTTTTTAATTGCGAAAAGTGGATTTTTTTCCAGAGATATTAGTAGGTATTAGTAGGCTCGAGTAGGTATTAGTGGGTATTATTATGGGTATTAGAGGTAAAATGAGGTATTAGTGTACACAATTTTGGAGCGCGGTTTACCCCTCGAAAAAATATGACCTGCGAAATTTTTCTAATAAACAGTTTATTCGGTTATTTTAGAATGAGAAAAGCCAATAATAGAAAACTATAATAGGTGTTAGTCTCCTAAACGAGATAAGACTATCTTTAGAATTAAAGAAAAACTTTTTATTTATTATGCACTGTGCCCCATTTAAAACTTTCCACCAGGGATTTCTCGAGAACTGCTAAAAATTTGTGACACTTTGTGACTATCTTGAAATCTTTGTAGCACACAGTACCTATATGGGTATATTTTACCCCTACATTTTGAATAGGGAAAGTGGGTCTAGTGATACCTTGTTTTGAAGGTCTCTTGAATATCTTTACAACCGTGTAAAAATTTAAAAAATCTATCCATTAGTTTTTGAGATAATTGCCTTCAAACTTTCAAATTTAACATTCAAATGTAAAATAAAAATTTAATTAGAATTTTATATTTTTCGGATTTAATTTTTATTTTTTCATTCCACCACAAAATCGACGTCTCTACATTTTTTAAAATTTTTAGCAGTTCTCGAAAAATCCCGGGTGGAAGGTTTTAAATGGGACACAGTGTATAGTAGAAGTATACAGGGGAATTTTTTTTAAGTTTCAGTTTTTTTTAACTTAATATGACTAGTCTATATTACAGTGCCTGTATGTAGAAAAATGTCCCTTTAGATTGATTGACAATCATCTAGATAGAAAACACTTTAAAGGGGTCTTTTAGGGCCAATTTTACGGACAATTTTTCGCGCTTATTAACGTAAATGTTTCCTAATTATAATTATAAAATGACCTAATAAGGAACCCTTTACGATAAGGAATGCAAAAAATTCGGTGGGATTCCCTAAATGTTGCTTAGTTTCGTTTATTTTTTTTTAGTTAATATATGACAAAAAATATAAATGTGTTATGAAGTGATGTCTTTTTATCATTCGCTAGGTGCTTGCGCATACTTTTCATTTTGGGATAAAAGGTGGCACTTTTATTTCTTAAGGACAATATAGCATTAAATTACCTGAAGGATCAAAAACCTATTATGATCCAAATCGATTCCGTGCTTTTTTAAAAGTACTGCGATCTCCTTAAACTGGACTCTTCGACCGTTTAATTCATAGAAGCTGGAGTTATCTTTGACAGCTGTCCTGGCCACTACAAACTCACTGCCTGTAAACCAATTAATACAAATCAGTATAACCACCCATAACCAACGAATAGTTATTTACCTAACAAGTGCGGAAAGTAATACTTTACCGCACGCGACAGCAGTTGGCCGAACGACGCGGAGTGAAATTTTTAAATAAACATGTCAAATTAGATGAATTTGAAATTTAAACAAATATTGAAGTTGTCTTATTGACGCGTTACTAAGGTTTCTAAGTGGTGCACGTGTGGTAAAGTAATTACTTTACCGCACGCGAGTAGGTAATAGTTATTTACCTAGCAATTGCAGAAAGTAATACTTTACCGCACGCGACGGCAGTTGGCCGAACGACGCGGAGCGGAGTTTGGTCAAGCCGTCAAGGGCGGTAAAAACACTTTCCGCATGTGTTAGGTACAATATTTTACCTATGAGTACCTTTTTTTTGAAAAAACTGAAAGTAATTTATAAATACACATCGCACACCCGCTGAAAAAGAGTCACAACTCAAAAATCGCCGTTATTGAGAGAAACCAACGAATAGTTATTTACCTAACAAGTGCGGAAAGTAATACTTTACCGCACGCGACAGCAGTTGGCCGAACGACGCGGAGTGAAATTTTTAAATAAACATGTCAAATTAGATGAATTTGAAATTTAAACAAATATTGAAGTTGTCTTATTGACGCGTTACTAAGGTTTCTAAGTGGTGCACGTGTGGTAAAGTAATTACTTTACCGCACGCGAGTAGGTAATAGTTATTTACCTAGCAATTGCAGAAAGTAATACTTTACCGCACGCGACGGCAGTTGGCCGAACGACGCGGAGCGGAGTTTGGTCAAGCCGTCAAGGGCGGTAAAAACACTTTCCGCATGTGTTAGGTACAATATTTTACCTATGAGTACCTTTTTTTTGAAAAAACTGAAAGTAATTTATAAATACACATCGCACACCCGCTGAAAAAGAGTCACAACTCAAAAATCGCCGTTATTGAGAGAAACCAACGAATAGTTATTTACCTAACAAGTGTGGAAAGTAATACTTTACCGCACGCGACGGCAGTTGGCCGAACGACGCGGAGCGGAATTCGGTCAAGCGACAAGGATGGTAAAGATACTTTCCGCATGTGTTAGGTACAATATTTTACCTACGAGTACCATTTTTTTCAAAAAGCTGAAGGAAATTTTTAAATAAACATGTCAAATTAGATGAATTTGAAATGTAAATAAATATTGAAGCTGTCTTATTGACGCGTTGCTAAGGTTTCTAAGTCGTGCGCGTGCGGTAAAGTAATTACTTTACCGCACGCGAGTAGGTAATAGTTATTTACCTAGCAATTGCAGAAAGTAATACTTTACCGCACGCGATGGCAGTTGGCCGAACAACGCGGAGCCGAGTTTGGTCAAGCCGTCAAGGGCGGTAAAAACACTTTCCGCATGTGTTAGGTACAATATTTTACCTATGAGTACCTTTTTTTTGGAAAAAACTGAATGTAATTTATAAATACACATCGCACACCCGCTGAAAAACAGTCACAACTCAAAAATCGCCGTTATTGAGAGAAACCAACGAATAGTTATTTACCTAACAAGTGTGGAAAGTAATACTTTAGCGCACGCGACGGCAGCTGGCCGAACGACGCGGAGCGGAATTCGGTCAAGCGACAAGGATGGTAAAGATACTTTCCGCATGTGTTAGGTACAATATTTTACCTTTTTTTTCAAAAAGCTGAATGAAATTTTTAAATAAACATGTCAAATTAGATGAATTTGAAATTAAAATAAATATTGAAGCTGTCTTATTGACGCGTTACTAAGGTTTCTAAGTGGTGCGCGTGCGGTAAAGTAATTACTTTACCGCACGCGAGTAGGTAATAGTTATTTACCTAGCAATTGCAGAAAGTAATACTTTACCGCACGCGACGGCAGTTGGCCGAACGACGCGGAGCGGAGTTTGGTCAAGCCGTCAAGGGCGGTAAAAACACTTTCCGCATGTTAGGTACAATATTTTACCTATGAGTACCTTTTTTTTTTAAAAACTGAATGTAATTTATAAATACACATCGCACACCCGCTGAAAAACAGTCACAACTTTGGTAAATTTGGTCAAGCGACAAGGATGGTAAAGATACTTTCCGCATGTGTTAGGAACAATATTTTACCTACGAGTACCATTTTTTTCAAAAAGCTGAAGGAAATTTTTAAATAAACATGTCAAATTATATGACGCGTTGCTAAGGTTTCTAAGTGGTGCGCGTGCGGTAAAGTAATTACTTTACCGCACGCGAGTAGGTAATAGTTATTTACCTAGCAATTGCAGAAAGTAATACTTTACCGCACGCGACAGCAGTTGGCCGAACGACGCGAAGCGGAGTTTGGTCAAGCCGTCAAGGGCGGTAAAAACACTTTCCGCATGTTAGGTACAATATTTTACCTATGAGTACCTTTTTTTTTTAAAAACTGAATGTAATTTATAAATACACATCGCACACCCGCTGAAAAACAGTCACAACTTTGGTAAATTTGGTCAAGCGACAAGGATGGTAAAGATACTTTCCGCATGTGTTAGGAACAATATTTTACCTACGAGTACCATTTTTTTCAAAAAGCTGAAGGAAATTTTTAAATAAACATGTCAAATTATATGACGCGTTGCTAAGGTTTCTAAGTGGTGCGCGTGCGGTAAAGTAATTACTATACCGCACGCGAGTAGGTAATAGTTATTTACCTAGCAATTGCAGAAAGTAATACTTTACCGCACGCGACAGCAGTTGGCCGAACGACGCGAAGCGGAGTTTGGTCAAGCCGTCAAGGGCGGTAAAAACACTTTCCGCATGTTAGGTACAATATTTTACCTATGAGTACCTTTTTTTTTTAAAAACTGAATGTAATTTATAAATACACATCGCACACCCGCTGAAAAACAGTCACAACTCAAAAATCGCCGTTATTGAGATAAACCTGCCGCCATCATCGAAATAACTTGTACTTTCTTCCATAAAAGCATCACATTTATGTTTCCACAATTCACCGCGAGATGTGACTCTTTTATTTTGTCCAGTTTAGCTTAGGATGCGTTCCTTTACAGTGTCACTTCCAGTGGCGGATCCAGGGGGGGGGCACTAGGGGCACTTGCCACCCCCGAGAATTTTTTGAACATACAAAAAATGAGTAAAAAGTAATGTTTTTGCTAATAAAAATTCAAAATTTTTGCCTGCGGCGCATGAAAGTGTCTATTGTTATTATCATCGAAATTAAAACCACTGACTAGTTCAATAAAATGCTGCTTAAAAAAATATATACCGTTTTAGCTCACACATATACTATACTATAGTAGTGTGAGCTATGGTGATCCTAATTTTTTCGAAAAAAAAAAGTTGCTCCGATTTCAAAAATTTTTATATATCTTTGCGTTTCAGATGATTTTGAAACTTTTTTGTTGCGCCGTCTGTCTGTCTGTCTGTATGTCTGTTTGTAACGACCAACGCGCATAACTCAAAAACCGCTTGGCCGATTTTAATGAAATTTGGTACCTAGGCTGGGTCTTGGGCCGAGATGGTCCCATTTAAAAATGAACAAAATCCACCGAACTCAAACCAAATAAAAGGGTGGGGGTAGATTTCAAAAATTACACTTTATGGGGAAATATGGCGTGTGTGCGAAAGGTAATTGAGTCTGGAGTTAAACAAAATACATTTTAATTTATTTTAAAAAAAGGGTGGGGGTATATTTCAAAAATTGGAGTTTAAGTGAAAATATGGCGTGTGTGATATCAAACGAAAGGTAATTGAGTCTGGAGTTAAAAAAAAATACACTTTAGTTTTTTTTAAAAGGGTGGGGGTAGATTTGAAAAATTAGAGTATAAGTCAAAACATGGCTTGTGTGGTATCAAACGAAAGGTAATTGAGTCTGGAGTTCAATAAAATATACTTCAGTTTTTAGTTATATTAGCTTTCAAGTAGATACACTAAAACTATAGTACCCAGTGTGAGCTTATGTGCCCATAGATTGGCAGAGTATTTTACCAACAGAGAATGTCACCTAAAGTGCCCCTCCCGAGAAGCACCTCTGGATCCGCCCTTGGTCACTTCTGACTTTATAACAGCGTGAACGTGGAGATTCATCCTGAAAAGAGTCACATTTCGAGTTGTGAAAGTTTTCTTGTTAACTAATGGTTAAATCTGACCCATATAACAAGAAAAATACTGTTCTTTTTTGTGTTGTGACTATTTTTTCGAATTGTTCAGTGTACTTGGAAATAAGGAGAATAAGAAAAAAATCTTTTGAATTTATTAGAGAATAATCACATTCCCAGTTGTTATTCAGCATTTTATAACTCATTGTAAAAACTTGATTTCATTCAAGTTTCTTCTTTATTTGTTTTCTTTTTTTATATTATTTACCATCCTGTGTGACATCCTGATTTACAACGTCATGATGCCTGGCCTTGTTCTAAAAAAGTGTCACAATATCGGGTTTTTGTCTTTTTTTTACTAAAAACGACAAAAATCATTTTTTCTGAGAAACGTACTGCACCAATTACATTGAGTTATTAGGTTCCTGTTGATATAAAATAACATGTTAACTCGTAATTTGTCATGTAGGTGAAAAATGAATCTCTCTAATGAACTAAATTATTTAACAGCGATTTTCTCAAAACAATATTTTTTGAGTTGTGACTATTTTTTTGCGGGGGTGCGACATGTTAAATTAGATATAATTGAAATGTAAACAAATATTGAAGATATCTTATTGACGCGTTGCTAAGGTTTCTAAGTGGTGCGCGTGCGGTAAAGTAAATTTACCGCACGCGAGTAGGTAATAGTAGTTTACCTAACTAGTGCGGAAAGTGCCTCTTTTCCGCACGCGATTGGAGATGGCCAAACGACGCGATAGCGGAGTTTGGCCAGCAATCAAGTGCGGAAAAGACACTTTACGCACGAGTTAGGTACACTATTTTTTCTATAAGCGTGAGGAAAAAACTAAAAATTAATCAGAAAATTATTTATATTCAAAACGTTTTAATCAAATCAATTATTATTATTCACATTCTAGCGGCTTCTAGAACTAACTGGGGAGATCTTCGTCCGAAGAATCCATTGAAAATCTGATTTTTTTGTTTGAAAAATTCAAAAGACACTTGTATCTGCAAAATTGGCTTTGTTTTGACAGTTTGTTTGTACTTTGGTGCTATGGTGATTTAAGATGCCAAATCTAAAACCACTAGTGTTCATTGTTGTTTGACATTGACAATGACGATATTTATACCGGGGAGGTTTAAAACTTATAATTTGAACCTATTTTACTGAAAACTTTATTTTATCAAAAATATTGAAAATATAGCAGAATTTTAGTCAATTTGAATAATTTTAGGATATTTCGTGTGCTAGGAAAGATACAAATGTATTTTGAACGGTCTAAATGTTATAGAACACCTCAAAATCGTAACAAATTTACTTTTCCGCACAAGTGCGGAAAAAAATATTTTGCCGTACTAGTGCGAAAAAGTGGCACTTTCCACACTAAAATGCGTGCGGAAAAGTGGACTTTTCCGCACGCTTATAGAAAAAATAAATTACAAAAATTTTATAAGATATTTAAAAAAACAGGATTTAGGAAATCAAAATTTTAATGCTAGGCCCATCTTGAAGTTTTAATATGGCGGATAATTTTGTTTACTTTTAAAAAGCTGAATTCACGAAACCAAAATCTTCCTTTAATTCATAAAAATCGGGTATATAGAAGCTAAGACTGGGAAAATATTTTTTTTTATTTAGCAAGTAGTGATAATTCTAACTGAAAAGGGTCATCATTGCTTAAAAACTACTTAACAGAATTGTTAAATAACACCTTATTGGATAGCATACACAAAATATCTCAAAAACTAATCGATGGAAATATAGGGGTAAAGTATACCCCTCGAAGGGGGTTCGTGCTAAATTTCATTATAAATACCTAACAAGGGCTCTGTTTCGATGTTCGTTAAACACCCAATATAAGCTTTTAATTAATTTTGTTAAAATCTAAAGACTTCATGAAATCAAACATGACAAAACGTTTGTCATAAAAACTAGATCTTTAAAGGCCGTTTCCCCCACCCTAAACATGTCAAACTAACAAGATGAAAAAAGTAACAGAGTAAAGAATTAGTAACCGGGAGAATTTTCTTTGCTGTGGCCTAAAAAATTAGTTTGAAAGCAAATTGAAACATTATCTTACAAATCGTAGGCTTAGTTTAGTTTATCCGACGCTCGGAAGACGTCTACGTTTGCGCACTCTGGTAGGATCACTTTCAAGAGTTTTCACAGAGGAAAAAGTTGAAGCGTCTCGGTAAAATGAAGCTAATTACGAAAATTTAATAAATTAAAAAATAGACCGCTGGACTATAAACTATTTTTTTTTGTATTAAGCATCCTAAAAAGCTTCAAAAACGCTAGCGAATGTAAGCTATTCAGTCCGTACTTTATTAATAATAAAGTTTGCACTTATTTGAAACAGCCTGAGATATATATTTTAGGTTTTAATACACACCTGGAACAATGTCATAATTATCACCCTCCTTATCGACGATCAAAGCAAAATGTATGGCAACAGTGCACTGGGCGACGTTGCGATATTTCTCGGAGTTGTGTAGCAACACGCTGACTTTTTTACAACGGATTTTTGTCGCTCGGTAACCGAAAACGAACAAAAGCGAGTCTATGACGTTGCTTTTGCCGCTGCCGTTGGGTCCAACTATGGCGTTGAAACACTAAAAAAATATCTAAAATTTTAAAAACATCCACACACAATAACGGAAATAGCAAAAAACTCGAACATGTCAAATAGGTTTGCTCATTCGCAAATTAGTAAACAAGATGGCGAGGGGTCATCAGCTTTCAACAGTACTGTACAAATTTCACAATAGGACCCGACAGTACCACGACAGGACCCAACAGTACTCGACAGTACACGACAGTACCCAACAGTACTCGACAGTACACGATAGGACCCAACAGTACACGACAGTACTCGACACTACCCTCCAACCCCAACCAGTGGCGTAGATGCGAAAAGACATGATGAGCTTTTTTTTTTTTTTTGGTCGCAAGTTTTTTGAGCGCGCGCTTTGTCCCTGTCGGCCTTCCCCAAACATGATGACCTTTTTTTTTTTTTTGTCGCAAGTTTTTTTGAGCGCGCGCTTTGTCCCTGTCGGCCTTCCCCAAACATGATGATCTTTTTTTTTTTTTTTTTTTTGCTCGCATGTTTTTTGAAGGGCGCGCTTTGTACCTCGCAACAGGACCCAACAGTACTCGACAGTACACGACAGTACCCAACAGTACACGACAGGACCCAACAGTACTCGACAGTACTCGACAGTACCCAACAGTACTCAACAGGACCCAACAGTACACGTCAGGACCCAAGTCCTGTTGGACGCTGTACAAAATTTTAGGGTGCCGATGACCCCTCGCAAGATGGTCATATTTGTTTACGTTTGTTGATTCTATTTTGTCAACAAAAATCACTTTTAACTTTCGCTATCAAAGCAATACATGTTGAACACGGCCGCTGCACGGTAGATTTGCAAAATGAGGAAACCAAGTGTGGGCGGCAAACGCAAATATCTGGCTTATTTGACTCCTTTGATGTTGATTAAAAAGCGACAAATAAAGCAAATATAACGAACAGCTTCTTTACACATCCCCGTTTTTAAGCAAATATACAAATACGCTAATATAAGTGAAGTGCCGCCATTAGACAAGACAGCACGAGTTTTTTGATGAAATACTAAATTTTAAATGATTGTAGATTTTACTAACATAAGCAAAGAGCTCCAGTATCTTGTTCTCATATTGATGCTCAAAAACTATAAATTAACTGGAGATTGACATAAAAATAAAGTAAAATATTCCCTCACACTATTCTACCTCCTAAGAGGATGAATTTTTAGATTTAAAATAATATTAAGTTAAATATGAATGACGGATATTCAGACGCACCTTATGAAATGGTCCCAAAATCTGCTCCTCTGCGTAACTCTTAAAAAAGTTGTTGCTAATTTTTGTAATCAACAAACGTGGTCCTGTTGGGTCAAATGACAGGGTGGGTTTAATTGCAGGTGGAATCTAAAAAATTAACCACTAAATATTATGTCTACCAGTACATACCATACACTGAATTCCATTGCCAACTCTAAAAATGTAGATCTAGACTATCCTTTGAATGGACAACTAAAAACATACTTTACACCCCATCAATTTTTTGATAGGAACAGGATAAATTCCACCTCCACTGCGAGCACTAGTGGGTCTATTATGGCTCACTTTTGAGTGGTTTCTAACCACTAATCCTAATCCTCCAAAAAGGAAAGCTATCAGTTTGGGTGAGACACTGTTCAGATCTTCTGAATCAATCTGAAGTTTACCGAAAGTGTTTTGACGTAAACATGCAATAGCCGGACATTCGCACAGTACATGTCTAACTGTTTCGTCATCCTCCATACAGAGTCTACATACATACTCTTTTGTTATTCTATTGAGTTGTATAACAAGGCATTTTTTGTTGACCCTATCCAATTTGGTTTCTATGGCGGGTGTTTATTTTACAATAAAAAAAGAGATATTATTATTGAACATGTGAAACGTACAAAGATAGGCTGATTTTGCATGCTAATAATACCCTAGATAATACACGGGTACTTTTATCTCTTTCACACTGAGGGCATTAGTGCAACAGAAAAGCAGATGGCTAATTTTAATCCACCTGCCGTATTTTGAGTGATTCAACCTGCTTGTCGTTTTATACAGGGAAAACAGATAGACAATGTTGTCTAAGTACGGAAAAGAATTTTGAATTTGAATTTCGTGCGGGAATATTACAAATAGAAATCTTAAAAACGTTTAAAAGTAACTATTTGAGTTCAACCATGGTGCGAAATTGTTTTTTGTGCAAAAGAAGACAAAAATCGATGAAAAAACAACATTTCATGGGTAAGTCGTCTTGACGGATAGTTTTTGGTAAAAAACGAGAAAGTTCAGTAGCGTCACGATAGATAGTTTTTTTCTAAAATATATAAAAAACAAAAAAAAATAATTAAGTATTGAGTGTGATTGTGAGAAAAATTACGCGGATTTTAAAAATCGAATAAAAAGAGGGTTATTCCATAAGAAAAATACCAACTCTTTGTAATATCTCAAAAACCATAACTGACAGATAAAATTCACTTTGACAGATGGATTCTTTATTTAAAGATCCATAAAAAAGCAATTTACACCAGAAATGTTTATAAATAAAAAAGTTATAGGCCACCTTCATAAATGCGAACTTTTCAAAATTCCCTGAAGCAAAAAAACTAAATGACCTATTAAAAAGCGGTTTTGATATTTGGAGATGTCTAAAAAGTTGAGCACAGGACATTTCTACTAGTGTTTATGTTTCTGCCCACCCTGTACATATTACATGATTACTATGTTCATGAATGAGATTTTGAATTTACTGGCTCATTTGATTAATTTTGTTTTTTGCTAAATTTGGCATTGTTGCGCTCACATTTGACTTTTGTTTTAACAAATGACATTGGACGCAATTTCCATTTCCCCTGTTGGAGTGGGGGACATTAGCTTAGAGTCCATGCAAGCCAAAACACGTGTGAGTTTCCCACAGCCGCCGTCGTAAGAAAAATGGTCTTCTAGGGACAAAAACGACCAACCAACAAGGCAAGTCTTATGTGAGAAAATTTGTTTGATATTGCAAATTATTTTTTTATAATTTATTTATGCCAAATTTCTAAAGTTACATTCATTGCAACAAACTTCATTCTAGAATTCCACTGTACAATTTTATTATTTTGTACCTGAATCCCATCAACATTCATCCACTCTTCATCATCATATAGTCTCTCATCATCATCACTATCCTCTATGTTTTTCTCTACATTGTCTTCCACAACCTCCATGGCTTCCTGTGGCTCAGGATCACCTCGTTTCTGCCTCTTTGCTGCTGACATTTTTACCTATAACATGTTATACCATTAGGAACGATTTAGTCACCATAAGGCAGGGTAATCAGAAATTGGTGTGATTTTGCCACTTACACCCTTTTACTGCACACACATAGTAGTTACCTACTAGACTACAAGTTAAAAGACAAAAAAAGTATTTGCAGGAAGGAAGAAGAATGATAAATCAGATAGTATGTCATTACCATCCTCCTTCTTCTTCTCATTAATAGAATGCCTAACACAATATATAAATCCATTTATGCAAAATTTTAACAATACAAGTAGTAATAATCAAGCCTAAAAGGCATGGCCATTTTTCTATATATTATTTAATATATAAAAATATAATCTAATATAATAATAAACTTCTTTACCAAATGTTGTAAAGAGGAACATGCCAAGTCAAATTGTATACTGAAAGAAGATATTGGTCTAACCTATGATTCCAAATTATTTTGCAAGATGTAGTGGAGCCTCAATTTTCAAAAGCAGAGGAATATATTAAGGGGATGGTAGTGACAAGATGGGAAAGGTAATGACAATATAGGGTTAGTGTTAAAATATTAGAGGGAATTATCAAAAAATATTTATTTTAGAAAATTTAAAAAAAAAACTTGTTTTAAGCAAACCAAATAAAAACTTAAACTAATTGTTTTAAACAAACCAAATATTTAAACTGAAAGTAAGTCTAAATAGGAACAATTAAATAACTTAACTAGACTTTCTGCTTATTCATTTTTCTAAAACAAAAATATTTTTATAACAAGAACTTCAGACTTTAAGAATAGTAAGTAACATAACCAGAAAATAAAGGCCAATCCAGTCATTACCATCCTCTTTTGAAGTTTCTTCCTGGGGACCATAATGATGGGGATGGTAATGATGCTTTAAGATGTTTTTCTTTCAGTGCATAAATTGAGGTTAGGATTATGGAGCAGAAATGTGACTAATACTTTTGTACTGTTTCTTTGACAAAATAAGACCAAAACTTCAAATTTTTTTGTAAAAATAATAAAAATTACCATGTTTTGTAAAAAATACATTTTTTCTTACCTGTAATTTTTATAACTTTTTTCACCCTAGAAAAAAATCTCTACTTTTGTTTATTTGCAAAGAGAGACTGATTTCCACCACCTGTTTCTAACCATAAACATTGAATACAGTATGCCATCTAGTACAATAAGAATCCCTTAAGGAAGAGGGGACGGTAATGATGCATAACCTAGGGGAACAACATTCATTGAAGAATAGTGTTTGACAGTGCGTTTCTTAAGTCATATTAACTAAAGGAAATTAAACTTTAAAGTGTTTTCAAACAAAAAAAAAGTCTTAGTAGACAGATGACAAATAGTATTTTAAAAAAATGTTTTAGAAACATTGGTTTCACAGCTGGGGAATGGGACAGTAATGACAAAAAGTTCTTCTGCTCCAATTAGAAAAAAAGTATTTGAACATATGTATTTTACTATATTTTTGCTTCTTTTTCTTGGCAGTTTACCAGAGAATTCCTCATGTATGTATTCAGGCCCTACTGGACCTCCATGCACTGCAACCACATATGGATCTATTGTGTTCAAGTACTGACATACTGAGTTTGACTAAAGTGGCATATTTTTTTTTCCACCCAGCACATAAAAGAACTCTACAGATTACAACAATAAATGATTTAGGCTTAAGACTTTGGCTCAAAGTTATACCACAAAATTAAGATGATTCTGCCCAAACATAGAAAAAGGCAGTAACAAATTCAACCTAAAAAAGAAGTAATTAACATTAGACATTAAAAATTGCAAATTAAATAATTTGTTTAAGAGAAACCTTGAGAAGAACTTGTTGCCTAGTCAGTTTGTAAGCCTGATTGTTTAGGAAACTCTTGGTATATTTCCTAACCAGAAATATATTAAAAAGTAAATAAGTTGTTGGTATAAAATAAAAGGTAAAACTGTCATTGTCTCTGGATAAAAAGATGCTGACTGTAGGTTGACAACAAAATGTATCTAGATAAAAAGAACAAAGACATGCCATTTTTCAGATTTCTTTATGAATATGATTACTAAAGAGACCATATAATACATTATTTTTTTGGTGTGTTTTAGTATTGTATTAAAAACATTTTACAGTACAGTGTATCTTAAGTATGCTTGATAAAACTGTGTTTTACTAGATTATTATTTTAGTAGGTAGGTAGGTATAGTTTTGTTCGGAATGAAACATCTTGCTTGTTTGTTTTTAGATTTTACAATGAATGGGTTAGCAAGATTTTTGGTTTTATGCCTAGAATAAATAAGCAAAAGTTTATAAATATACCTACATAATAAGATGTAAATAGTTATTAGTATTATAAGTTTGGAATTGTTATGTTATAGAAATAGTGGTATATGCATTAACATTTAAATGTTTATTCAAGTAAGACTGTAGTTTGCTGAAAAGTGTTAAATTACTACAAAAGAGGTACAAACAGAGCAAAAACGGTTGGGGTATGTGACACCCCACATTATCAGGGAAAGGTTAATTCAAGCAATCTTATAAGGGCAGATTATAAACACTTATGTGCATTGGAAACCCCCAAAGAGGGAACCTGCTTACAAAAGTAAAAGTTACCTACCTACAACTGTTTTTTGATTTCGCTTAATTAAAGCACATAAAAAAAATTGAAAATTCTAATATTAACAAGAAATTACAAAATGTTCACCTTTGTTTACCAAAATATTTTCCTTAACCGCCAAAGCGTCCCTACCTTTTGAAATTGACAATTCACCGCCTGTGTGCTGTCATTTTTTACTCAATTTTTTTTGTTGGTCACAAAGGCCAACAAAAAACACGTTTTTTTTTCATGCCGATGGTTTATTGATTGACCAACAAAAAAACCAACACAAACGAAAAAAAAACGACGGACAACAAAAAGAACTAGGGAATTTTGCGTTGCCAACCATATGATCCTGCAAATCGTTTTTGCAAAAAAATATTATGAAAGCATCAAAATTATCTTTTAAAATTAAAACAAACTCCTCAGTTCACTGTTTTCTTTTCAAAAAGTAATAATATTTCAACAAATAGCAAACAACAACAAACGTGATCAGAAAACCGGCTAATCTAGGGGAATTCGTGGTCATAAACATGGCCGCACTGACCAAGTGACCCAGGGGCTGACGAGTTTTTTTCGTTTTTCTGTTATTTTTTTGGTCAAAAAACGTGATTTTCCGTCGAAATTTCCTTTTGAAAACGTTCTTCAGAGAATATTTAACCGATTCCACGTAATCACCGCTGGCGTCGGGTTTTATTTTTCAATAAAATCAGCTGACAAAGATCGGATTGTATGCGGCTTCCCTTCAATCAAATCAATCCACTCCCCAAAATGAATGAATCTGTTTTTTGCTGATTCTTTTTTTGTTTGGTTTATTTTTGGTTGACAAGAACTAGCGTGAACGATCGAAGGGGCCAAAATGGGTGTACAGGATTTACAGACCTTTTTGCAGAGCAGCAGCCTTGAAGGTATAATTTTTTATTTCTTTTGTTATTAAGGGCTAATTTATATGGTTTATACAGTCCTTATTCAAATTTTAGTCTGAACCCATCTAGAGAAGAATATTAGTTTTATATTTTTTACAGGTGCATCAGTCTTAGTAGACCTTCTTAAAGTAGCTCGAAATGTCAGTCTAAGGCAACAACCTCACAATGCAAACCGAAAAATCAAGCCTATTATTGGCAACAAGTTGAAACTCATTGTAGATGCTGAGAATTGTCTTGACAGACTTTATGGAGGATTTTTCTCAGGTACTTTTCTTGCAAACACAAAGGTTGTGAAGTTTTTTACACTTTAATGCAGGGGAAAGTGGTGCAGGTTGAAACAAAAAATACATTTTTTGAGACTGATCATAGCCTACAAAAGTATAACACCTGAAATTTTTTCCTGTAATGCCAACATCTAATGTGTTAAACACCATGTGAAGAAAATTAAATTAGTTTACACCGAGGGGTGAACAGCTAACCCAAAATGTGTACACCGATTGTGAAAATCCACAATCTTTTGCTAAGATTGTGTAAAGATTGTAAGGGATTGTGGAGGACTGTGCAGAGGTATATCATGTTTGAAGGGGTGGGGGGGAGACAGCCCATCAAAAATTCTTGTGACCAAAAAAAAACAAAAAAAAAAAAGGTCATCATGTCTATAATTTCTTTTGCGGGGGATTGTGAAGGACTGTGGTAAGATTTTGTGAAAGATTGTGGGGGGTTGTGGTAAGTTTGTGAGTCATTGGGACAGACTGTATAAAGATTGTGAAGGATTGTGAGTGATTGGGATGGATTGTGTAAAGATTGTGAAGGATTGTGAGGGATTGTGAAGGATTGAGGTAAGATTGTGACAGATTGGGAGGGATTGTGTAAAGATTGTGAAAGATTGTGAGAAATGTGTACACCGATTGTGAGAGCTGTTCACCCCTCGGTTTACACTCTACATCATAATTTTTAAGATAACTTTTTGACAGTTATCAGCTGTTTACTATAATAAGTAGAATATGACAATGAAAAAAAGTAGTAAAAAGTTGTCTCAAAAATAATGATATAGGGTGTAATTATTTGGTACTACTGTTTCAACACTCTGCCCCATCTCAAACATTTACTAAATACCACTTACTTATATTATCAACTCTACTTTTATTATAAAGGAATAAAAGCCAATCAGGTTAAAATTTATAAGTTTTTATATTATTTATATTTTTTCCAAACTATAAATCACACCTTTAGAAGTGTTTATGTAGAGCAGGGCAATTAAACTGTTTCAATGTGCCCCATGTTTTACCGCACTTTACTTTTCCAAATCCTAGCAGTATTTCCCTTTTTAATAAATAAAAAAAATAATGATTGATTATGCATTGCAATATTTCACATATTTTTAGGCTGTAGATTAAGTTTTCAATATCTACTTTTTTTTTATTAAAATTCTCTTTATATTATATAGTATTGTCATTTTTTTTTTCAAGTATTTATTTAATACAAATCGGTTTATAACTTTTAACAAAACTAGTTACTAATTAGGCTTAAAGTACATTTGATATTTTCATAGCACAAAGAAATAAATCTTGTGTGTGCTAGTTTGTTTTTTCTCTTTTTTAAGGCTTAAAAGTTATAAAGACCTATTTAGTCTTCAAATTTAACAATTTTAAGTTCTAGATTAAAATAAATAAATAAGCTAATTGTTTTTTAACACTTAAAAATTACAAGTGATGTTGTGAGGATTCTTTTAATAAAATAATATTTGCAAAGGGTATATTTTAATCTTTTAGTTATGAGCTCAATATGTCTTTTAAAGGTTAAATGTTCATCAAAGATTATACCTAAGTATTTAGTTTCACTGCTTTGACTGATTGTGGGGCAATCACAGGGTTTTTTGTTATTACATTTTATATGAAATTATAGTGGCTGTAAAAATGAAATTTTGTTTTTAAGGGAGAAATTTATGTACGTGGTTTTTTCAGTATTAATGAACATCATCATTTTCTGTGAACAAGCAATTTACACCAAGATGCACTTTTCATAAATAATAAAGTTAAATGCAGACTTTTGAAAACAAATCCCTCAAAAGTGTAGAATTTGAGAGACCTTGTACAGTATTTTATTGTGAATAAATAAACAATCATAACAAAAACATTTCATGTAAAAAAAGCCAAGTATGCGAAAATGGCATTCCGTAAAAAGAATTGAGATAAAAGTAAAGCCAAGTTCTCCAATACAAATTTCAAAATGAAAGGTTCTTACTAGTTTGGAAATGTTTTTTTAAACTTTGCTATTACAGCCAAACTTCTTTATGTTCAATTTAGCACTGTGCCTAAGAGTCATTTACAGCCGTAATAGCCAAGTTTAGAAAAATATTTCCAAACTTTCATTTTGAAATTTGTATTGGAGAACTTGGCTTTACTTTTATCTCAATTCTTTTTACGGAATGCCATTTTCGTGTACTTGGCTTTTTTACATGAAATGTTTTTGTTATGATTTTACTTCTTTTTTAAAGGAATTGGATAATACTTAATTTTTAAAGTAGTAAAATATGCGGAATATTGTTCAAAACTTTTTCAATGCCTTACTTAAATTTTTGAGTTTTTTAAATTTTTTTCCATGGTTTTATCATAGTTCCTATCAGCCTTCCAGCTCTCTAGCATTTCTGAAAGAGCACAATGTTACTTTTACATAACTTTACATCTATCAGGGAGGGAAATAAATTAAATTGTCGTGTTTTTAAATTTTGTCCTATAGTTTTATCATACTTCCTATCAGTCTTTCAATGCTCAGCTCTCTAGCGTTTCTGGAAGTGGATAATGTTACTTTTACATAACTTTACATTTATAGGGGAGGAGAGTAAATAAAAATATTAGACTTTTTAAATTTTTTCCCATGGTTTTATCATAATTTCTATCAGCATTCCAATGCTCAGCTCTCTGGCGTTTCTGGAAGTGGGCAATGTTAGTTTTATATAAATTTACATTTTTAGGAGAGGGAAGTAAATTAAAATGTTGGTGTTTTTAAATTTTTTCATATAGTTTTATCATATTGTCTTTCAGTCTTAAAAAGTTCAGCTCTCTAGCGTTTCTGGAAGTGGGCAGTGTTACTTTTACATAACTTTACATTTATAGGGGAAGGAAGTAAATTAGAATTTTGGGGTGTTTTAATTTTTTTCTATAACTTTATCATACAGTTACTATCAGTCTTCCAAAGCTCAGCTCTCTAGCATGTCTGGAAGTAGGCAATGTTACTTTTTCTTAACTTTACATTTATAGGGGAGGGAAGTAAATTAGAATTTTGGGGTGTTTTAATTTTTTCCTCTAGTTTTATCATAGTTCCTATCAGTCTGCCAAAGCTCAACTCTAGCATTTCTGGAAGTGGGCAATGCTACTTTTACATAACTTTAAATGTATAGGGGAGGGGAGTAAATTAAAATTTTGGGGTTTTTAGATTTTTTCCTATAGTTTTATCACAGTTCCTATCAGTCTGCCAAAGCTCAACTCTCTAGCATTTCTGGAAGTGGGCGATGCTACTTTTACAAAACTTTAAACATATAGGGGAGGGGTGTAAATTAAAATTTTGGGGTTTTTTGATTTTTTCCAGGGGTTTGGTCATAATTTCTATCAGTCTGCCAAATTTCAGCTTTGTAGCATGTCTGGAAGTACAGTAGAATATTGATGATCTATACATGAGTGAGTGAGTGAATGAGTGGCAATTTCGACGTTTTTTGAAATTTCGTAACTACTTTACTACTTTATGGAATTCCATGAAACTTGGAGAGGTTGTTAACTCGATGGGGATCTACGACTGTGCAAAGTTTGAGATTCGTAGCTCATTCCGAAGTAGAGTTTTAGGTAGCTTAAATATCGGCTGAAATGTGTCAAGAAAAGATGGTTACGGCGCGCGAACTTGACGAGGCACTGCCGTGCCCTCAGATTAAACATTTTATTTGAAAACACTGATTTTTTCAGATTGGGCATGTGGTGGCCAGTGGAACCGCATGGTGCAGTTCCTGTCAATTTTAACAGGATCCCTGTCTAGGGGCAACATTGAATTAGCAATTGTGGTTAATGGAACCATTGAACAATGCAGAATGGATGAGTGGATCCAAGTAAGCGGAATACAGTGAAGTCCGGATATAACGAACCTCAAAAATGAACTAAATACGGTTCGTTATATCCGAGGTTCGTTATAAACAGTAATAAATAAATTTTGTTTAATTTTTTGTGTTTCTTTTTTTAATAGTATCCAAGATTAAGAAAACTAAAAATATTACAAAAAATACTATAAATTTTTATATTTTTTAGAAAAAGGCAGAACACATACAAATAAAGACGTTTATTATTACTGTTATACATATAAATATGTAAAGTACATAATATGGTGGTATGTAATACATACATAAAAGAAGCCTAAATCTTTTTTTTTTATTATGAAATCTATAATTTTTGTTTGTACATATCTACTTAAAAAATATTCCCTGTTTATATAGCTTTCAAGGTTACAAAATGATGCCCATATTTTATCAGGAACTTGGCGTGATTTCAAAACATTACGAGTTTCCAAAATTTTGTTTTCCATTTCACGAATGATTGGAACATAAACCATAGTGACCAACAGAATTATCTTGAACAGGATCATCATTATCTTCGTCAATATCACTTCAAACCATGTTTGAGGTTACGGAGAGATTATAATTTGCTCATCAGTCAACGTTTCTCTTGCTACAATGTCTTTATCAATAGTCACATAATCGTTAAAATCGAAGTCACACATTTTTCTCTTAGCTTGTTCTTCTACTAAATCAAGCATATCATTATCGAATTCATACTCGTGATCATATTCTGGTTCTTGTGCATGTCTTTGCAACCATTCGTGTCGTTGCCGTATCGTCTAGTGTGAAAACGCCCATTGTCTGCTTATATAAAGTTCGTGTTAAAAGAAAAATACATATTCTAGATTATTAAAATTAGGTTCACTATATCCGGAAGTTCGCTATAACCGGAATCGTTATAACCAGTAAGACAATACATGAGTATTTATGGATGACTTTTCGTATAAAGAAAAAAGGTTCATATTAACCAGAAGTTCGCTATAAACGGGTTCGTTATAAGCGGACTTCACTGTATAGTATAAACCATTATAAACATTTATACAATATTGTTGGTGAATTATTATTACCAAAGTCTGTAGTGACCTAGAAAAGTCAGAAATTAAAAATTAATTTATTGAAATTTCAACAAAAACCTGGAAATTGATAGTAGTATGAGGGTGGATCAAATATAAACAAGCCTTTGTTTATAACTTAGTTATTTAGAAACATTACACAAAACAGATTTTTTTTTTACTTTTCTATACATCCCCTTTCTCTATTAATACACTTTGCCCAATGGTTTAACAGTTTCTTAATCCCGTTTTCATAAAAGGAAGCTGGGCGGGTATCTAACCAGTTGCGCACGAATGCCTCCACCTCTTCATTGGTCTGAAATTGTTCGCCTCCCAGTGAATCTTTGAGTGGGCTAAACATATGAAAATCGCAAGGTGACAAATCTGGACTGTATGGAGGGTATTCCAGTACAGTCCAGTGCATTTCATTGATTTTGGCCTGTATTAAAGCTGCCATATCAGGTCTAGCGTTGTCATGCAGGAGCAACACGTCTTGGATGGGGTGTGCTCTCATCTTTTGGCGATAATCAAGCTTTACCTGGTTGAGTAAGTTGCAGTAGTAAGCCTCGTTTATTTTTATTCGCTCGTATTAAAAATCGACCAACAAAACTCCTCTCCAGTCCCAGAAAACGGTCGCTAAAACTTTGCCTGCAGAAATGATGGGACGCGGGACGTGGGTGACTCACGTTGTCGACACGCTCACGGCCGTCGTTAATTTCTTTGCACCAAGTTTTTACAGGTACCCACGAAAGCGTCTTATTTCCGAACTGTGCTCGCAATCTGCATCGAATTTCAGCAGGTTTAACGTTTTCGCGTGTAAGAAATTTAATGATTATTCTTTGCGCAACACTGCTGTGTACCTTCTCGCTAATTGCGATTGCTCCTGGCCAAATGAGCATCGCGCCACTACCAGCCGCCTACATGCTGCTGAATATCTCTACTCCAAAATTATAACGGCCACGTTCATCTTGAATGACTTTTCCGTTAGTAAGTTTAAAAGGCTTGTTTATATTTGATCCACCCTCGTATTTAGTACTAAAATTGAATAGTTATGGCAAATTTATTATATCTGTTAAAAAACAGTTAAAACATTTCACAAATTTAAAGTATTAAAAAAATATATCTGATATGAAAAAGTTTGAGGTTTTAAAGTTTTGAACAAAATTGGTTTGCTTGTCAAAAAATATATAAAAAAACTAGCAGTAAAGTGCCAAAACTTTTTTAAAGCAACTTAGTGTTGTGCTTTTTTTCAGATTTCTCAAACTAAAAGCAATAGTAGCAAAAAAGTGTTTCTTATTACTCCTATTTCTTATTCCCCCAAAGGGGTAACAACTGATCCAAAATTTATAAATCCTAGTGTAATGCCAAAAAATTTTTATATGGGTAATTTAAGGCAATGCAATAAGTTGTTTCTCTTTCATATTCCCCCCAGCTTCCCCTAAATCGAGTTTAAAGTGCGGCAAATGCTGTTTTTCCTTAGGAAGGCAGTATATATGTTTATATGTGTTAAGGTTTTTATTTCTTTGAATTTTTGGAGATTAGATCTTGCTCCAGTATCACAAGGGCGAGAGATAAAGTATATGATTTACATGGTGTGCAAGACAGAGAAAGCAATACATGTGCATCCAATGAAAAGGCGGCAAGCGAAAGCATTGCATGTGACAAAACACCATTTAGTTAAAAAAAAAAGTGTTTTTAATATTTTCCTCTATAATGCTTACCTAGTTTTACAGAAAACTGAATAAAACCTATAAAAACATGTATTTTTTTTCGTGATCTTTAAAAATTACCCCAACATTAGGACGCCAATGGAGTGCTAACCATTAACTTGACATATTAAAATGATGCACCGTTTAAAAGGTAATTTAATTTTCTACAATAAAGTTTGCTATACATTTTCTCTAAAATTCTTAGTTTTTGAGAATATTAGAGAAAACTTAATAATAATGAATTTTGTTTCTTTTAACTGGAATTTGATTGACACATTCTTACCATAGTTCGATTCATCAATTGTCAGTTTAACTTTTGTTTTATTTAATTCTATACAAAAATTCGAATAACACGACTTCGCAAGTAAAGACTTTCATTAAACATCATTCGGACAGTTTCCTGTTAGGTCTAACTCTAGCAGGGACTGCCCAACTACAATGACATGTCGCCCAACTGACGTAAACTCACCCAGAAGACAAAATCTCATCACTTCCACCATATGTGACTAATCAAAGTGGTCAGCTTCCTTGGAATCAATGTTGGTTTTGCCACGAAATGCACTTCCACCGAGACTGCCCGCAATCACGCCAACGGAATAGAACAACGCAAAACTAGTTTCTGGTCAGGTTGAACCTGGCCATCAATTCTATTCAATTATTAGATTAACTTCAAAATTACATTCAAATTTTTATAAACCATTAGCAAATAAAAGCTTTAATGGATTTTGGCGCAAGTCATTTTTTTTATTACAAAATCTGTTGTAAATAACCAATAATTTCAAAGTGCACATGATCAAATTAATTTAAAGAATAAAGTAATATACCACACATGTATCTGGCCAATTGAAATTCAATATTAAAATTCAAGATCAAGATTTTAGAGTTTTATATCAGAAGAGGCAATTTTAATAAAAAATTGATTAATAAATCCTCAAGGTATTATCGATTTTATTATAGGTTGTGTTTACCTGTGAACACAAAAGCGAAGGACAGTTTTTTGGATTAATTCAAGACATATCCTTAATAAAAAGCACACAAATTATTTATTACATAAAGCTGAATATACGGAAATAATTAACTCTTTTCAAGATGTTTTTGAATAAGGATTACAACAATCGACTACCACACATCAAATAAAACTTTTTGATAACGCCCCTTTTAAAATCAGACGGTATCAATATTCACAATGGAACAAGGTTATCTATGATGAAGTAAATGAAATGTTAGTAGCTGGAATAATTAGAAGAAGTATTTCACAATTTTGCTTGAAAAAAACATGGACCACGCTTTTGTATCGATTAACGGAAACTAAACATATATTCAGAATCAGAGGTTGCACTACTGCCAACAATAAGAGAAACTATAAAAGAACTTGGAAATGGAAAAGTTTTCTTCTCTCGATTTGAAGAGTGGTTATTGGCAAGTTCCAAGTAGTAGTCACCTTACAGCTTTTGCTACACTAGATGGATCTATATATGAATGACTAGTAATGCCATTTGGATTACGCAATGCCCCAGCTACTTTTCAAAAACTTATGACTGAAGTATATGATTTAAGTATATGACTGGGTATATCGACGTATTTTTTAACGTTTGTTTAGATGACATAATTGTATATTCACAAGACCATGATCAACACCAAATGCATCTTAAATTAGTTTTAGAACCTCTACGAATTCACGAAACGTAAATGTTCTCACAAAAAAATTGTAGTTTTAGATCGTCTAAGTTGAACTATTTAGGGTATAAAATCACTGCTGATGTAAGTACTCGACAAGAGACATTTTTTAAAAATACAAGATTAAGAAACCTACCACCATAAAAGAAATGCAATCATTTATAGGAATGGCTAGTTGGTTAAGAGAGTACATTTCAAATTTTTCTATGCTTGTAGCACCTTTGACTGATGTAACATGGAAAAAATATTTCAAATGGAATTCTTAAGCTGCATTCAACAAAATTAAAGACCAGATTTCAAAAAACTATTTTCGTTTTAGAAAATGATACTAGTAGCAATGTGTGATGGGAGCAGTTTTGTGTAAGTGGGGTACAAATGACACACACACAAATTGTTTCTTGCGCAAGTGTGACATTTTTAAATGTGAATACAAAGTACCATATTAATGAACAGGAAACCTTGGCAGTAGTTTGGCGTTGCAAACGTTTTCGATCATTTTGAGATAATAAGGACTTCACTACCGGCAGTAAAGCACTAATCTATCTATCCATCTATCTATTTAGCCTTCTTTAATCTATCTTTGGACAGATTCTCTACCAATATCTTCCACTTTTCTCTGTTTGTCGCCGTGTTTATCCAGCCAGTTCCCGCGTGTTTCTTCAAATCGTCAAATCGAAGCACTAACATGGCTCGAAATATTTAGGGTTGACAAAGCTAGATTAACAAGATGGTCTTTACTTTTACAAGAGTGTACTTTTGAAGTTCAGCATTGTTTAGGTCGAAAAAACGAACTTCTAGATTTTTTACCCGGACATCCTATTGAGATAGAAGACCGTGAATATTAAGTTTATGATGATAGATTGATTCCTCCAATCACAATAAACTACATTTTAGTTAATTACATACAATTTTGAAATCCCAACGTGCTAACGAAGAAATTCAGACCAGCATTGTCAAATGGGTTATAAAAAAAAAACAACTTTCTGCAAAAAAAAATTGGATTCGTTCCCTCAAGTCTGCGGAAAATTTTATTGTACGAGTATCACGATTGTCCATCAGCATGTCATCCCGGACGCAATGAAAACTTTAGAGCGCTTTCACAACATGACTACTGGAAGGAATCTTGGAAAAATGTACAGGAATATGTTAAATGTACAGGAATATGTTAAACATGCATTCGATACTATAGATCATAGCTTACTGTGGCAAAAACTATATTCTTGTGGAATCAGCGCCTCATTTATCAACACAATTAAAAACATACACTAATTCAAAAGCCCAAATTAAAGCGGCAGACGGCCTAACATCTACGTTTGACATTACAGTGGGTGTCCTCCAGGGCGAGTCCTTATCTCCGCTTCTTTTTCTGTTATTTATTGCCGACACAGAACTATTTTTTAAAAGGAGCGGAGCCAAGGGAATAAGCCTGGACCACATGACTGAGCTACTAATTCTTTTGTTCGCAGACGACTTGGTCATCCTGGCCGATTCGGAACTTGACCTACAGCGTAAATTAACCATCCTTATAACACTAGCACACAAAACAAGCTTACAATAAATGTCAATAAAACCAAAATTGTGAAGTTCTCGAGGGGTAACTTTGCTAAACCTACTTTCCCGTTCAAACTTAACAATCTGCCCGTCGAGGTTGTCCCTAAGTACACTTATTTAGGTGTCATATTTTCATCCTCAGCCATATTCAGGGAAATGTCAGAGAGCTCTGTTACACGGGCCAAACAAACCACGGCGGGCTGCTTTCCACACTCGCAAAATCTAAAGTTGTATCCTGGAGATCCAAAAAAAAACTTTTTGAGTCTACCATCGTAAATGCCCTTACAGGTTGTCTAGCTATTTGGTCACAAGCCCAAACTAATTTTTACAAAAGACTACTTTCACTGCCGCGTACAACGTCTTCGTCACTTATCAGACTCGAGTCAGGCTCGATTCACTTATCGCTCGTCATATTTAAAATGACCTTAAACTTTCTCAGTAAATTACAAAATATGAGTGATACCCGCCTTCCCAAAATTTGCTTCAGACGCCAGCTACAACTCATGGACTCTACTGACTCTAAATATAACTGGGCCGCCCAGGTCAGAAATTTTTTCGATGAAATTAACGCCACAGACATCTGGAATAATATTCAAAATACATCTATTTCAAAACAAAAACCAAAGCTACTTGAAAAATTTAAGAATTATCTTTTTCAACGCGACCTAGCCATTGCACAAACCTCAATGTATACAATTTTTTATACACACTTTAATCACCGTATTTCTTACCCTGCCAAGTACCTAAACTTTCATAATTTAAACTATGTAAATAAAATAATTGCCCAACTCAGAATGTAAAATAAGTTCTTCTGCAGTTTTACCTTTAATTCAATCACATACAACTTTAACCCACAAGAGCTGTGCTCAGTGTGCAACAAACATGAGCTTGAGTCATTATAACACATTTTGTTCTTGTGCCCACTTTACAACTGCATAAGAAATCGCCATTTTCAAAACTTAGCTACTTTCCAACATCTCCTTGAAAATATTACTCCCAAATTAGCTAGCGAGGTGACCCATGTTTTTGTATACTAAAAATGCGATCGTTTTTAAGAAATGAATAAGAAGAAGCTTAAAAAAAACAAATCAAGACAAAAACAAAATACTTTAATTGATTATACTATTTTTCATTAAAAAAAAATACATAATTTTGATTTAGGTAATTAGTTAATAAGGTTATTCTTTTATTTTTTCTACTACCTGTTAACTTTGGAGAAATTTATTTTAATTTATTCTTTTACTGTGTACATTTTTTCTATGTAGTGTATTATTACTATTATTATGTAACATAGCAGAATCATTGCTATGGAAGAAATTGTATCTTTTTTTCCTAGAAGCAATAAAGTAAAAGTAAAAAGTAAGAATATGTTAGACTTTGTTGAGTATGTAATTCTACAAAAACGGGTATATAACAAGAACAAGCTCCATTAAAACTAGTCAACCTAGACGACCATTTCAAACGATTAGTCTAGAAATGAAGGGTCCTTACGAACGATCTCAATGAGAAAAGAAGTACCTTATAGTACTTAGTGATTTATGCATTAAATGGATGTACGCATGAGCAGTTTGCGAAACTACAATATCTAGTTTAATTCGATTTCCAGAATCGTTTAAAAAAAAATAACTTGTTAAGGATATAAAAAGTTAAATTTTCACCAAATATCGTGAAAAAAGATACGAGGTATTTCAACTTTATTTTAAATTTTAGGGTATGGAATAAAATGGTTTTTACACCTTGTAACCTTTTGACTACCTATAACTTTTGTATTTTTAACTTTTTCGATAGAAGAAAACTGTGGAAAGCCTTTACCGCCTCTAAAAGTTGACCCCATTTTACCTTAATAACTCGGATCGAGTCTAATTTATTTTTCCTGTTGGCTGCAATATATTTTCCTTTATTTCCAATAGTTTTCATGCTGTTACAAATTTTCTCAATTTTCGTGTCTTTTTAAAAGTCTGCACCGCTGGTCTAAACGCCTTCATTTGTTATTATTTAGGAACAGATGGAAACACGCCAAAAAGTAGGCTTGGTACTGAAGCATATAAACACAAAAGGAACGCCTCCACCCAAAATTTGGTGGAATGCTCCGGTTAGTTTAAGGTAAGGATATACAGTTTGTATCATTATTTTTGAGACAATTTTTTACAAGTTTTTTTCGTTGGCCTATGCTATTTGTTATGGTAAACAGCTGATAACTGTCAAAAAGTTATCTCAATTAATCAAAGTTATTTAAAATATGATGTCATTATATTTTGTTCATTATTTGTTCTTTGTAGGGCTTGATAAAGTCTTAATTAAAGACGAAACGTTACCGGAAGACCAATTGGTTTTTCTTTACTTTTAGATGGAATTTACAGTGAACGAATCACAATAAATTGTTGTTATTTTTCTTTACACTTTCAAAATGACTTATTATTCTGTCATAGATCTGCACTAAGAATGGCCCTTCGCCACCTCAACGTCATAGTGATGTGTACAATGGACGATCACCACCAAGAGGTCATAGCCTACTGCCGCGAGTACGGATTCCACGGCCTACTCGCCGACGACGCTGAATACGCCGCCTTCGATCCTCCAAGATATTTTTCTTCAGAACAGTTGAAACTTACCTATAAGGGCTCCATTGAAACCAAAGAGTACAGACTAAGTGTCCTCACCAAGGCGTTGAATTTGACGCAAGAACAGATTTGTGTTATGACAGCGTTGCTAGGTAAGTTAAAGACCATTTTAAATGTTACGCTGCGGGACTCTCACCATATTTTATAAAAATGTTAATATTTTGTTTCAAAATAATATATAAATATCAAACTTCTTAAAAAACCCTCATATTTTCCCTAATGAAGATTAACTAAGGGGCTTATGTTTGCTCCAGTGACTACTGTTAAAGCAACACAAAAATTATCTCTTTATTCTTGTCAAGACATAATAAATGGAGAGATAATTTTGGTTTTAGCAAAAAAGTTATAATTTTTCTTATTTTATTTTCAATATTTTTACTAGTCTTGAATTTTGACTTCTTTTTAGTTTGTTGCCTCTTATTTTCAAATTTTTTGTTAATATGTTGCCTCTGTAAAAGTCTGAATTAAGTAGGGCTTTTTCATGCATTTTATTCTATTACTCTGAAATGTTAAGTTTTTAAATAAAAATATGTGTTAAAAGTATACTTAAGACTGTTTTCTCTGTTACTAGATGTACCTATTACAATGTGCATTGTTTGTGTTTGGCCATACTCTATCTAGCCCTAATTGAACTTTTTAAAAATGTATGTTCAAGCATTTCTTTGCTAATAAAATATAAATTGGTAAAAATTTTTTTTTAAGTCACAAGCTTTTATAAAATGCACTAAAAATTAAAAAATAATTTTCTAACATTCTAATATTATCATAATAATAAAAGCGATGGCCGACTGATGGAAATTTTGACCATGTTAGCACGATAAGACATCCGTATCAATTAAATAGCACTATTTGCAAGAATCAATCTAGCAGAAAAATGCAGAGGTACCAAACCCACCCAACCCGACCTAAGATACCCCAGCATTTCTCTGACATAGGTATGACAATGGCATAACATTGCGGCACATCAAACATATCTTTGATGACCTGCTATGTTGAATATTCTTTAAGTGTTTAGATCACAACTTTAGATTAACTTATGCTTTGATTTGCGGCTATCGCTTTTATTATTATGATAATATTAGAATGTTAGAAAATTATTTTTTAATTTTTAGTGCATTTTATAAAAGCTTGTGACTTAAAAAAAAATTTTTATCAATTTATTTTCTACTTTTTAGTCTCAGCTATCTACTCTATTATATGAAAATATTTGTTCAATAACAGAACAGAAGAGTTTATTCTAGATTATAATGAAATCGCTGATCGTGAGTTGTTTGGAAACTCATTTTTCTATTGGGAGAAGAAGAGGGTGTGGGTAGAGGTAGAAATATATTTTTTATTTGGGCTGTATTGCCATCGGACCTTTATGCATATACCAAATTTTATAAAGTCATTTGAAGTGAAGTGTGTCAAAAACGCATTTTTTATGGAAGGGGGTGGGGGGTAGGGGTGGGAGGACATTTTTTCATTATTGTTGTATTGTCATCGGACCACTATATGTATACCAAATTTCATCCAAATCGGATAATGGGAAGTGTGTCAAAAACGCATTTTTCTATAGATGGGGGTGGGGGTAGGAGTGGTAGGATTTTTTTTTCAATGTTGTTTTGTCATCGGACCCCTATATGTGTACCAAATTTCATCCAAATCGGATAATGGGAAGTGTGTCAAAAACGCATTTTTCTATAGATGGGGGTGGGGGTTTTTTTTAAATGTTGTATTGTCATCGGACCACTATGTGAATACCAAATTTCATCCAAATCGGATAATGGGAAGTGTGTCAAAAACTCATTTTTCTATGAAAGGGGGTGGGGGTAGGGGTGGGAGGACATTTTTTCATTATTGTTGTATTGTCATCAGACCACTATATGTATACCAAATTTCATCCAAATCGGATAATGGGAAGTGTGTCAAAAACGCATTTTTCTATAGATGGGGGTGGGGGTAGGAGTGGTAGGATTTTTTTTTCAATGTTGTTTTGTCATCGGACCCCTATATGTGTACCAAATTTCATCGAAATCGGATAATGGGAAGTGTGTCAAAAACTCATTTTTCTATGAAAGGGGGTGGGGGTAGGGGTGGGAGGATATTTTTTTCTTAATATTGTATTGTCATCGGATCACTATATGTATACCAAATTTCATCCAAATCGGATAACGGGATGTGTGTCAAAAACAAATTTTTCTATGGAAGGGGGTGGGGATAGGGGTGGGAGGATATTTTTTTCTTATTGTTGTATTATTATCGGACCACTATGTGTATACCAAATTTTATCCAAATCGGATAACGGGAAGTGTGTCAAAAACACATTTTTCTATAGAAGGGGTGGGGGACAAGACGCTAGCGCTACCAAGTCCACTTTCAATCCCTGGCTTCGCAAGCGCAGATCTACCAATATTATTTACCTCATGTCTTAGAATAGATGCATACAGGGTGATTTTCACTTGAATGATTCTAACCACATGAAAATAGAAAGTTTCAAAAACCTAACCTAACAAAACCTAATCAAATCTAACCGAACCGAAGGAAACTGAACCAATAATTTTTTTCAAAAAAAAAAACTTTCCTGACTTCCTGCCCGGGATCCTAGAGGATGTGAATCCGAACCGAACCAAACCGAACCTAACTAAACTGAACCAAACCTAACCTAACCAAACTAAACTACAACACGTACTGCTAATTAGGTTTAGTTGGGTAGGGTTAGGTTTGGATAGGTTCCGTTCGGTACGGTCCGGTTCGGATTCACATCCTCTAGCATCCCAGGTAGGAAGTCAGGAAAGTTTTTTTTTTGAAAAAAAATATTGGTTTAATTTGCTTTGGTTCGGTTCGGTTAGATCTGATTAGGTTTCGTTAGGTTAGGTTTTTGAAACTTTCTATTTTCATGTGGTTAGAATCATTCAAGTGAAAATCACCCTGTACATCGATTCTAATACATGAGGTAAATAATATTGGTAGATCTACGCATGCAAAGCCAGGGATTGGAAGTGGACTTGGTAGCGCTGGCGTCTTGTGGGGTGGGGGTAGGGATGGAAGGATTTTTTTTTCTTAATGTTGTATTGTCATAGGACCACTATGTGTGTACCATATTTCATCCAAATCGGATAATGGGAAGTGTGTCAAAAACGCTTCACAAGATTTGATAGATAGTTAGTTAGATAGTTAGACAGAACATCTGAAGTTAAATAAAAGCTTGTAAAAAATAAAAACTTTTTTGCTTAGTAAATGTTTTTTTTAAGTTGGGTTTGGCTGAACCGGCCATTTAGTAGTTATTTTTTTTTTCTAGTTTTTCTTTGTTTTTGTACTGATCTTTGAAGACATACATGTTTATTTATTTCACTAGGTAATTTTCTACTGCCTGAATCTGAACTGCAGGAGCTACACAAGAGGATCGGCCTCAATCTGAACAGAAACGGAGAAAACGTTCCAGAGATCAACGTGAAGGCGTTGGCCAAGTTTGTCAGTCAGTTGCCTCCAGTGTCAGAGATGGATGCACTTGTAAAAGCAGTTTTTGGTAAGTCCTTTGTCATTTTATGGTATTACTACAAGAAAGACCCCAAAAATAAAAATTTCACTTTTTGACAAAAGTCATTGAAACCCCACATAGAACTAACTAGGAATTACAGCAGTGATTACAAGACTAGTTACAAATAACAATTGTTTCTTTTTTCATTTGGACTTATTTAACATTAGCTTGGAGAGAAACAAGAAAAAACTTTGGACTTGCATTGTCTTTATTTATTTTAAACACGACGTTTCGGTTAGTAAGTATCTCTAACCGTTTTCAAGTGTAATCTAAACAATCCAGCCTACAGGCTACTACTTATACTACTAGGTGTGCAGTTAGGTGTGGCGGTCCGTCCTCTTAATCCGAAGACGCTTGTTTTCGATAAGGAGTCGTTTTCAAATGTTTATTTAACTAAAAACTTTTGCTGGTTTGTTCTGCATTATAATTGCAGCTTCCATTATATACAAGATTTATTTTTTTGTCTAGGTAATTTGGAGGATCGAAGAGCCTCCAGATTCAGACAATCAGTGCAGTACTACCTGAACGGAACCGCCAGCGGGTTCCTCAAGTACTGTGCGCCCGCGTCGACCAACAAACAGAATAACAACAGACAGAAACAGCAGCAACAGCCACAAGTTAAAGAGAAAGAGAATAACAACACAGTTAAGGAGGATGCTGAATTGTTGCCAATTAATAATACAGGTAAGCCAATGAGTCTATGACCCATATACGCAGCCCACGAGAAAGACCAGCCCGGGCGCGGAAATATCACGTGACCGTAGGAGGGTCACAAAAGAACGCCTCCCGGCCAGCTCTCCGTCCTAAGTAAGACCCACCTATCTGCAAGAAAATCAAAAATGAGTTAGGACCGAAAATGGCTTTAAATAGGTAATAATTTGTAACTTTTTCTTTGTTTTATTACTTAGATATTGCTATTAGAAATCCATAAACATTTACCAAAAAAAAATGTATTACTATGTATTTCTTGGCAAGCATTTAAACTTTAAACTCGCTTTTCTTGAAATAAGTGATAACGTAGATAGGTGGGTCTTACTAAGGACGGCAGAGCTGTCATTATAAAACATGTGTGTTTTCGGTTTTGGTATGTTTGTTTACGTCGATTTTTTTTTAATGCGGGCATGAATTTTATGTGAATTTTATCATATTAAAATAACGCAGCCCCCGAAAAAGACAACAATGCCGCGAACGTGTAGTGTTGTTGGTTATCGGTTCAACTATAAAACTGAAACCGAATTTGTGTCAACTTTTATAAATAAATTCCTAATGATTTAAGTATCTTAAAACGTCCACAAGTTTGCATCAAACATTTTCCTACTGGTTTAATAAGTGTGTTGTAAATGGAGAGTGTTGAAAATGTTCCAAAATACCCAAGTAGACAACCTGTATCTACTGTTCGATCATCTGATGTTGAGAGGCAACAACTGGAAACTGCAATACAAGAAACACTTTGAGCTCATAAGAAATCAAAAGTTTTATCAAATATTAAGGACATTTCAAAATTTTATTGTTCTAATACTAAAATAAACAAAAATTGCATTTTTACCCAAGAACGTGACACAGTCTGCTTGTGCCTGATGAAATTTTTGAACAACAATCCATCACTGTTAGCATCTCTAGTTGTTGAGGGAAATCTGTCATTTTTCGTAAATGTTAACAATGTGTCCATACCAAAAAACAAACTGCCAAAAAGAGTTGGAGTTTTATTTTTGAGCAGCACCGATACACTTAAAGAGCTAATGCAGTTTATTGAAATGAAAGTTGCAAACGGGAAAGAAGTTGTAGAAAATAAGATTGATCATGTAATAGACATCTTTAGTGACATTTTCGATAGTAAAAAATGTGTTCAATTGTCATTTCTTATTGAACAATTAGGTCTGTTGAAAAGGTCACCTCAGAATCGAGGATATTGTGGATACACTTTAATGTTGGCTTCATCTTTGTTTATCCAGTCATCCAGTGCATACATGTCAATTTACAAAACTAAGGTAATATGTCTTCTGGACCCTCGCAATATTAAAAAACTAATTTGTAAAATATCGCTAGATAGTAATCTCTCCGATAGTGTGCAATATTTAAAAAGTAACATACAGCTTTTAAAAGAACATGAGTTGGTAACTTACACATTGATGAAATATATATTAAACTTTGTGCTGGGTAATTTTTCAAAAAATTATTGACGACCAATACATTCAGTTTATTGAACATGAAAACCATCTCACTTATTCACAAAATCACTTGTTTCTTTTTAATAAATTATTGTGAAATGTTTTATATTAAAAAATTTTCTTTAGATAACTCTAGCGAGTGTTTTTGTGTTAAATTAGTTTAAGGGCATGTAAAGTTTTTTTAAATAATTTTATTAAAAAACATAATGATTTAGTGTCTGCTAATAAATCTTTGAATAAGAACACAGACAAAAATGATGACACTCACAGAAAAATTAAAAAACTTAAAGCTTGGATTTGTTATGTCCAATTTTAAAAGACTTGTATAGATTTGAAGTAACTAAAGATATTATGTACCTAATATACCTGAAGATATTAGAGTGCAAATTTTATATAATTTTTTATTTTATAGATTCAGTTTATTTATCTATAATAAACACATACATCAGCAAAATATTTTTTTCAATTTTTGCCTATATGAGAACAAAAAATTTTTGCAAATTATTTAAATTGTGTAAAAACAGATAATATATTAAGCAATACAATAAGAATCCTGGAACTCCTAAGATCACGTGACCGCCGAGTTGCTTATAACGCGCCATGGCCGGTGTTTATCGTTGGCTGCGACCCATATAGAGTGGTAACCGGTGAGCCTTGCAACATTGAGGGGCAGATGGCGCTGAAATAAATTCGTCTAGGACGCAGTATTCAGAGACAACTACTATGATCTGCATGCAACTAAATCGTACTAAGCCCTGAATATTGCGTACTAGACGAATTTATTTCAGCGCCATCTGCCCATCAATGTTGCAAGGCTCGTCGGTTGCCACTCTATATGACCAATTAAAAGGAAAAAGAGACATAATCATAGCTTGCAATAAAATAAACAAAAAGTTTTAATATGGGTAAGAAAATACAACACTACCAGTGGCGGCGCGTGAGGTTTAAAAGTGGCGGTTCTGCAAAGTGGGGAACAAAGACAAATTTAAAAAAAGTGTTAAAAATAATAAAAACTTACCTGCGCATTTTTTAGGTTTTGTATAGTCACATTAATCGAACGTAAAACACATATTTTAAGTTTTATTTTTAAAGTGTTTGAATAATTTGTTTATTAGTACACTTAATTATTGAGGTTTATTATATTAACACTTTGTACATATAGATAGTACAAAGGTAATAGATGGTCTTTGGTAACAGTCACTTCTTTTTATTTTTATATACAAGTTCAATGCGTGTGTCTTTTTTATTGGCAAAACATTCAATCATTTTTTATAACTTAAATATTACAAAGTTAAAAATGCCTTTGCTTTGGTAAAAAATAAAATAAATATTTACTCATAAAAGTATACTGTAAATTGTGTAAACACTCAACTAGGTACCCCCATCCAACGTCCAGCATCGATTTCGCCTTCTATAACATAAACGTCTGCAGTTATAGATTGATCTCGATATGAGAAAAATCCATGAAATTTGCAACTACAGGAAGATGTTGTTCTGAATTGTAAGGACATATCAATGAAGAATCTTGGAAAAGTTTAACATTTGATAAACTATTGAAGATGTTCTTGTTAATAATGTTCACTGAGGATCCTGTGTCAACTATGAAATTTTGACTAATTCCATTTAGATTTAACGTAACTCGGGGAAGAGTTGAGATTTTGTTGTTTGTAAACAGTGAAAGAGGAATCTGAATCAGAGCCTACTTCAATAGCGTTGATACGTTTGTTAGTACTACTGTTTTGGTTCGAGCTTGTTAACTGAATACTATCATTGTTTTTAGAAGAAAGGCACGTCTTACTAAAATGACCCCTTCTGGTACAAGAATGACAAGTTACATTTCTGGCTGGACATGACTTAAGTCCATTTTTATGCCAACTGTTTCCACAATAAGAGCAAATGTTGTTATCTTTACCTGATAATGATGGTTTATCTTTATAGCTCGTGTTTATCACCCTGTTCCGGTTCACCATAACTTCTGTCTCACTTTGTTGGGATGCTTGGATCTGGTGTAGATGGACTTTTGTAGTTTCCAACAGCTTGGCTTTCTGCAGTAGTTGTTCCAAGGAAACGTTCTCTGTTAGTGCATACTTGCGAAGATCTTTGTTCCTAGTTTTTGAAACAATTTGACGTTTAATTTCACGCTCTTTATCAGAAAATTGGCAGTTTTTAGAAAATGAAAGTAGCCTGGCGTAAAATTGATCCGTAGTTTCATGCTCAAACTGGTGTAACTCTCTAAACTGATATACAGTCGAACCTCTATAACTCGAACCTGAAGGGACAACCAAAATAGTTCGAGTTATGGAGAGTTCGAGTTATAGAAACTCGAGTTACATGGGTTAAAATACATGTAAAAAGTGCAGGGACCGCTTAAAAGGTTCGAGTTATAGAGAGGTTCGAGTTATAGAGGTTCGAGTTAGAGAGGTTCGACTGTATTTCAAAGTCTACATTGATTTTAGGAGCAAAATGTCGATCTAATTTTCCTTCCTATAATGTATGGAGACTCCTCAACAGTAGTTTCATTATTTGTCGGTAAATCCGGTAATGAACTGTATAAATCATAAACATCCTCACCTGCACAATGTAGTAACATAGCTTTTTTACGTTCTTCATTTGTAATACCTGTAGCTAAGACATAGTTTTTAAATCTCTCAATGTATCTTGCCCATGAAAATCATCTTAACAATTTTGATCCAGACCAGTTGGAAGAAAATGGTATTCCATTTGTGCAAAACCCCATCCAACGTCCAGCATTGATTTCGCCTTCCACTTCTCATGAGATGAACGAACCGAGTCCAAGACAAGTTGTTCAGTTCCTGGTCGGCCTAGACGTCACACCAGTACTCCACTAATGAAGAGCAGGGAGGAATGTAGTGTCCTTCCAACATTTTGTATTGTTTTATTTATCAGTTCACTTATAGTTTTGATGTTTGTGACTTTAGTCAGTTCTGATTGATTACAATTTTATCAAACAATGTCACTTCTTTATGTATCAATTTAACATCTTAAACAACGACATACAAACATAACAAGAACGTTACATGTGGTACAATCTGTATTCATCCATCCTTTATTCGGGGTAGTTTGATTAACAGACCCGACAAAATCCACCGCGCCTCTACACCGCGCAGAACGCACAGCACACCACGAGAAGAGACCGAATAGTAAACAACGATATTAAAAACGCAGGCTTGCACCCGAGAAGAGCCTTGTAGCAATTATACAAATGTTGTAGGCATGTAGCTCCTAATTAGTGAGAAAAAAAAGGATTAAAATATTCTGTAGTAAAAAATATACATTTCTGTACTCAAAATTAGCCGGTGCTGCAGCCCCGCAGCCCTTATTGAATAACCGCCACTGAACACTACTATCTTTAAAGCTGTCAAAAAATACGTTTTGTTGTTAAGTTATTAAGTTAATACTAGCCACAAATAATTTTTTACTTACTTTAATTATTATTTAGTGAGACAAAAATAAGTGTTTAATTTTTGATTAATTTGAAGATTCCTAGAAACACATTTATTTTTATTTCAAGGCGTCCTATGTAAAAAAGTGTGTCTAACTTATTAAATTTGTAACTGTCTACAACAGGTTTTTGGCAAAAATACTTTTTTAAGGATAAAAGATACTACAAGAAAAAACAAAAATTGAATTTTGTATACTTAAAATATTTTAAAGTTATTAGCAAAAAACTGTCAAAAGGCACCTTTAATGGGGAGTGATTCCTAGGGCCACTGCATCCTGAAAGCCCGGCGAGGCTGTGGAAGCAATTGAGCTTCTAGAAAATACTATGTTAGTTTGAAGACTAAAAAGAGTGAAGCCGTTTGAGCTAGTGAACTAAATGAAATGAAATGAAACACAGTGTGTTCTTCAAAGAAAAAATAAAATAAAAAACATTTAACCTTGTTATTTTGTATAGGATTTGCATCAGAAACCTCCGAACAACAACAAGAAACCCTACAGACCTACAATTTACTCACGGCCAACTCGATTATGTCGACCGAATTTGACGGCCTTACCTCCATACTGAGTCAAGCCGCCGACATGTTGGATCCGGAACATCTTCCACCGACGGCTTTGACTGCCGTGGACGAAAAAGTAAACGGAGTCGCGAACGGATCATCGCCGCTGAATTCGACTGATAACGTTAATGGGGGTGAGAATTATTTTGGGCCATATACAGAGTGTAATTTAAATGATGCACCAAACTTTAAAAGATGGAGAATAATGTCACAAGTAGACAAAAGGTTCAAAGAACTTTGTATCAAAAATTTTTTGTTTTCAAGTTATAGCATTTATCAAGTTTGAACAGTGCGGGAATACTTCAAATTTGACAACGTCCAGTAATTTTGTAATTGACTAATAAAAATGTTCTATTGCTTTTTTCCAAAATATTAAATTTTAAGGAGGTACAGTGTGGCGAAATTATCTTTGAAATCTTTTTAAGAAATATTTTTTTGCAACCTATTAAATTACAATAAAAATTAGGTTAGAGTTTTGTAACATATCTAAAGACCCCTTAATAAATATAGAAAATAGTAATATTAGCATCACATTTTTTTAAATTTGTTGAAAAAAAAAGACATATTTTTGGTAATATTTTTTTAATAAAAGTATTTTTATCACTTAATTATTACTTTTATTGTGATGCATAGTTCCACAAACTTTTGATTAGATTAGAATATTTAATTTTATACGTTAGCCACAATACAATGGAGGTACAAGTCAAATCAACTTAAAACTAAAAAAAGTACTTCCAAACTAAAAAGAAACATGTTTTAAAAAAAGTACAAAGTATGTAAATAACAACGAAATGAGAAACATGTTTTTTTTTTTAATATAGTTTCTAGACCTTGATTGGGTGTTCGTTAGATCTTGGACCCCCGTGAGGTTAAGCTTTCGAGCTACCCACGGAAAAATACGAGAGAATCAAAACACCCTTATTTTTACCCGATTAGCTACGAAAACTTTTTTGATTTTTAATTTTAAATTTTTTAAATTACACCCTTTTCTTTTCGTCTTGGGATAAAAAGTGCCACATTTTTTTTTGTAAAGCAAAAAACTGTAAAACTAAGTAGTAAACTTTTAGTTTTCGAGATATTACTAGTTGATATTTTTAAATAAAAAAGTTATTAACCCTTACAGGACGGGACCTCTCAGATATTTTTTTGCCACCTGGACGGCAGTTTTTGTTGTGTCAGGGGGACGGGTGTCACACATTTGTGACACTTTTGAAAAGCAGATTTAAAAAATAAATTTTCAGAAATATATTTTATTGCAACCGAACCGACATCTTGACTTAAACTGTTATAATATATATAAACTTGGATAAACAATAAACAGCGATGCTTACCCCGCTCAGTAAGCAACCGCGAGGCAGATGTGCCATGTTGCCGAGTGTCAATATATCGACGGCGTCACACCGGCAAGACAGTCGGCCGTCCGACAAACAAACTTCGTCTTAAGCGGTGTGACGCTCGTTTGGCTGGCAAAAAATATTTTAAAGTTTGTCTTATGTGTTATGACACCTGCTTAGCAGGCGAATGAACAGGTGTCATAAATATGTGACACCCGTCCGTGTGCCACTATTTTGTGTTGTTACATAAGTTGTGACATCCGTCCTAAAAGGGTTAAACACCATACGCCTATCAAATTTCAAGTTTTTTAGCTTAACGGGAAGTAGTAGAAAAAGCTGTCGCAAGATTTGAAACAAAGATTAAAAGAAATATACATGGTCAAGCTAAATAGAATAATATGAATAACGTAGTTAGCAAAAGCACCGACCAAGGGTGTTCAGAGGCTCGAGCGTTTGATTTGACGCCCCGAAGCGCTCGACAGCTCTTCCCTTTTTTTTTAAATCGATTGCATGCTATTCAATGCAACCCTATATATATTTATCGGTTTCACAACGTTCTACGTCTTCCGATACCCAATCTCCACTCGTTTCTGTTTGCCCATAATTCATCATCTAGGCCTCTTATTCTTATTTCACTGTCTATTCCTTCTCTCCAGCTTCTTGGCCGTCCTTATTTTCTTCGGCCAGTTGGTTTCCATTGTAGTATTTGTTTAGGTAGTCTTTCATCATTCATTCTTTGTAAATGTCCGTACCACACCAGTTGTTTTGTTTTTATATCATCCACTAAAGTACGTTCACCCACTGTCATAATTTCTCTTATTCTTTGATTTGTAACTCTTTCTCTTTTTGAGTTCCCTGCTGCTGTTCTCCAATAGTCCATCTCCGTAGCGGAAACCATTTTTTCTGTTCTATCCTTGATTGGCCATACTTCTAAGCTGTATGTAATAATACTTTTTACAATGGTGTCATATATAAGCTTTTTCTTATGTTTTGATATACTTTGGTCCCAAATTATTCCATTTAATAAAGTTATTGCTTTTCTTCCTTGTACGTTTCGATCTTTTATAGCTTTGTCTAGTGTTCCGTCAGCTGTAATTTTTAGACCTAAGTATTTATTCTCATCAAAGGACTGAATTCGCTGCCCGGTATTTAAGATTAGATCCTGTTTCATTCCACCGATACACATATACTCTGTCTTATTGAGATTAACCTTCAGTCCCCACTTATTGTACTCTTCTATTAGTTTTCGTGTCATATATTCGAGGACGTCATAATCCTGAGCCACTACTATCTGATCATCGGCGAAACATAAAGTATACAAGGTGGTTTCGTCCAACGGAATTCCCATGTTTTGGCATTTTTTCTTCCACACTTTAAGGACTTGTTCCAAGTATATCTTGAAGAGCTTAGGCGAGATACAGCAACCTTGTTTAAGACCTTTATTTACTTGAAAGCCTTTGGTTAGTTTTGCTTTTATTTTAATTTTGGCTTACTATTGCGGTATAATTCTTTGATGGCCTTAATTAGTTAGTTTAATGCAACCCAATTTTACTATAACATTCCTCCTAGGTCCTTCAAGTGCCAAAATAACCTTAGCAGTGAACCAAAACAAGGTGACCAAGGCCGGCGCAAGCGCAACCCCATCGCCCAGACCTGCCAAACCGAAGAAGTCGAAATCAAAGTCGCACGCCAACATTGTGACGCCCACGGTGTCAGCTGACGTTTTGCGTACAGCCTCATTGCGTCATCAGAAAGGTCAGTATTAGGGTGCTTTTGACCAGTCATTGTAATGGCAATTTCGGTATAGTTGTGGTTAACTTTATAGTTAGTAGAGACTAATTGAAAGTGAAATCTATTTAGCCTTCTTTGATCCATCTTTGGACATAGGTCTCCCCCAATATCTTCTACTCTTCTCTGTCCGTCGCACGGAGGTCAGCTTGTCTAATTTAGACGATCGAAACCTCAATATCGAACTATTTTCTATCATAACGACGACAAGTCATAGGCCGTTTGATAACCTGCATAATGATCCGCACATATTCCGCGCGGAAAGGCGATTTTCAAAAGTGCTCCAAGTTGGTAAACCAGAGATTATATGGTGATTTCTTCACGTATATTTAAAATATGGGTTAGTATCTTTTATCTTTTTTACTATTAAACCATTTGCAAAGTTTCAATTTGCTTGTTAAAAAAATGAGATAAAAGTTGTGTATTGACTTATTATAATTTTTCAAATATGTATTATATATATTGGACTAAAAAAGTCTTGATCGGTACGTATCAATTGCGTTTGTGACTTTATTATTTCAATCATGTATCAAGGGTTGTATAGGTGCTACATTCAGCTGCCGCTTCTTGCCGCTGCATTAGCTATGATTTATTGTTCCAGCTTTGGCTCATGGGATTGGCCGACGTAATTTATTTAAAATCTGGCACAAAACACCAGTTTCACAGGATAAAAATCAATCCGTTATAAACTATGTATGTGAAAATAGTGAATATAAAGACTACGATAAAAAATATCAGTGCACTTGATAGTAGATAGTATAGCAAGATTAATAAATTTAGTTAAATTTCTATAAAAAAGCTATAAGCTAGTTACATACACACTCTCAAAGTATCAATTTTTGAAGTTTTTTGCTATGTAACATTTTTTTTGGAGGGTACTGTATCTCCAGAATGCACAGTACCTATATTAAAATCACATTTTTTAAACGCTAGTTGACATTTCCTAACTTTCAGCATCAATTTGTCAAAACTAAAACCATAAAATAATTTCGATCGTTCAGAACCGACAAGCTGACCACCGTGCGTCGCCGTGTTCATCTACCTAGGTCCCACATTTCTTCAAATCATCCGCCCATCTCATTTGTGATCTTCCCCTACTTCTTTTATTTTTCCAAGGACTCTTTCTGCCTGATATTATTATCATCAGTTGTCGATAGAATATCTCCTTTGGAAGACGTGTCTCGGCCATGCGAATAACGTGAGTGCCTAGTTGTTCCTGCCTCTTCCAATACGCTTATGTTTGTATGCCGATCCTGCCACTTGCTTCTCAACATATTTCTTTATTATAGGACTGATGGCTCCAGTTGTTTTGCACGTTTTAAGTGCTCAAGAGGTCCGACTGCCGTGCCTTATGGAGGACGAAGCCAACCGTGAATTCCCGGCCATACACGAGATTTATAAATTGCTTAGGAAAAGAGTACGTATTTTATTTAACTTTATTTGTTTATCTATTTTTAGGGTACACATGGGTAACTCATATACATAATACTCCAATACCCACGGTAATTTTTTGAAGCATACATTACGAAATAGCAATATCAAGCACATATTAAGTGAGCATAAATTTGTCCTTCTTGCGAACCAACGTGCATGACTTGTAAAGGATAGGCTTATTGAGTTTTCTCTGTATGAGTGTATATATTTCATAATGTTTGCTTCAAAAACTGCTAATTGTTTAAATGGGCCACCTTGAATTTGACTTTTGAAGTGCCATTGTAACTTTATATCTAACATAGCAGTGATGAAAAAAAAATTCTTTATGGGTATTATACGGCAAATAAACGACCGGATATTTTTACCTTCCTAGCCCGCGTAGCAATGGTTAGAGAAGGTATTATTTTCGACAATTTTTTTTTTCAGATAACGCCGAAAATATGTTCTTTGGGTGTATTTTGATATGTATCTTAAGCAATATCGTGTGTGTGTGTGTGTGTGTGTGTGTGTGTGTGTGTGTGTGTATAATATTTATGTCGGTAACACGATAACTTCTAAACCGCTGAACCGATTATCATAAAATTTTTAGGTAAAATAGTGTTCGACACTCTAAGGAGCTTTTTATTAATGTTAATAAAGTTTTTAACGGAGCATCGTATCATTATGCGGTTTTCGGAATAGAGTAAACCACATTTTGCTTAATAATTTGTATTATAACCAAAAACTTTGTAAGAGCTTTAGTTTCGGAGATATTCACAAAAAATGTTTTCAAGGCTGATATATCATGGCTTCACTTGAAGTGTGCTAATAGGCTAGCTAGGAAGGTATCAGATCCATCATGGATCCATTTATTTTTCTGAAAAATTGGTATAAAATGTTGAAGAAATTTTAAAGAAAAGGTAAATAGGATTTAAGAATTTAAGAAAATATCTTATGTCCTCTGAAACGTTATTTTTCTTTATACATTCTATCAAATAGTCATGCTTGTCATGACATCCGGACATAAACAAATTTGACGTTTGCTTCAGTAAGAAGGTGTAATGTGACTTGACGGTATTTTTAACGCTTTGGCACTTAATTTAACATCAAGAGACTTTTACACCAGTATTTACTTAGACCATCGAAGAAATAACAATACTGTCAAATTGTAGTACCACCACTGAGGGGTTCATTCTAAAAACAGTAGAAATAATTCATGTAAGTAAGTAACTTAAAACTATATCTGTAAATGCATTACCGTATTAAATACGTATCAATATGTAAATACTGTAAAAAGCCCAAGATATATTAGAATCCGTTTTCAATTACACATCCACCAAAACAATTGAACATCGGTTTAATCATCGTTAACCTGTCTAAAAAATTAACATGTAAAATATAGCGGACAGCTGACACTGACTTACACCGTTTTTATTTGACGCTATCTATCCCCAAGTGACGTTTAGGGGTCTAAATATAATATATATTATAATCTATAATCTTTGGTCTAAATATGGCTACCATTTTTAAACCAAAATAATATATTCTTTTTATTTATTTCTAACCTTTGTGTGGAAATAATGTTTTTCTAACAACGAAAAAGGATTACCCATATTGCAAGGTATCTATGAACAATTTATATAAATATTAAAAACTATTGCATTCACAGGAAAAATAAGTTAAACCTTCAACCAAAATCTAGACTTGTTGACCTGGGATTGTAGCACTTAGCACTGCAGATGTATTTAAATACTGGTGTAAGGTTCTAACCCGCGCCCATTTAAATTACATCTCTGAGAACTCATCTGATTTTTTCGGAGTTGAGTTACATAATGTATTTTTTAAACGGTTTTAATTTTTTTTCAGATTTATGCCGTACTCTTCAATCTCCACCACTTGCGATATGTTCATTCCAACAAGAAGAAAAATGGTGACGTGGCAGAAAACGCGCCCCAACCCGATGTGATAGTAAAGGAATGGGTTTATAGCCGATCTAACCCATTCCTCCATCCCGAAGAGGTAATAACATAATAGTCTAATCTAGGTAGATTTCTTGGGTTATAGGGGTAGGATAAAGTAAAAACTTTGTTTGCTGGCAACGTTTCGCGAGCAAATTCCCACTTTTTTAAGCCTTGAAACTTTGTGTTACATCCTAGATGTCTAGGAGTTGAGGTACATGTCTAAACTACTTAGAACCATATTTGTTTCGTTTATATTTTTTTTCCAATAATTTGTTCAAAAAATTCAGTTTTTAACAGTTAGATTTGATCCCAAATTTAATAAAAAAAAACTGGCAAAAATACAATTACACAAAAACGGCAGTTGACAAGTGCTTGACATCTCTAACGCAGAGATCGCCATGTCAAACGAAAAAAATTGCCATACGGCCACCATTTTGGCTTTGCCACTTTAACTTTGGTCAAATCCAATCCGTTTAGTTCAATAATCCTTGTGTTTGACGTAACCGTCCAGTTGGTTAACTAGTGACATTTTGCGGATGTATTTAAACAACAGCGAACTTACCTTTGTGACAGACTCGTCTGACACATGCGCAGTTGTGAATAATGCAATCAAGGGAGGTTGATATGATTTTTATTAGTTAGCCAATTTTCTCGAGCATAAAGTTTAATAGCAAGGGGCCACTATATCCGCCTGCTACTTACCTATTAATTCTATTTAGACCATATTTTCCACTATTCTCTGTCTGCCGCCGTGTTCATCCATCTAGTTCCCTCATGTTTCTTCAATTCGTCCGCCCATCTCATTTGTGGTCTTCCCATACTTCTTTTATTTTCACAGGGTTTCCAGTTTACAATACATTTGTTCCATCGATCGTCTTTTTGTCTGATATTATAACCGGAAAATTTCCATTTTAACTTTGCTACCTCTCCCCTGACATCCCTTACTTTTGTTTTATTTTTTATCCATCCATTTCTTTTTCTATTTGTTAGCTTTACATGTAACATTTCTCTTTTCATTAATCTTTGGACTTTGGTTACCTTATACATGTTTGATTTTGTAAGTTTGTAGGTCTGGGATCCATAGGTGAGTACAGGAAGAATACAATGCTTATAAACTTTCGTTTTGAGGATCTGGGGATATTTTTTATTTTTTAATATATAGCTTAATTTACCGAATGCTGCCCAGGCCAATCTTACTCGTCCCTTGGTTTCGCCTGTTTGGTTTTCTTTTTTTAGTTTAATAATTTGTCCCAAATACATATATTCCTCTACTTGTTCTATTTTTCCTTGGTTTATTGTTATTTTAGTTTTGTGTAGTCCATACTCAAGCCTATATTTTTAGCTGATGTATCCAATTCTTATCTGTTATTTAGACGATATCGGCAGCATATGGTTCAAGTATTTTCCGTTTACTTTGATGCCTATTTCTTCCCAATCTAAGCTTTTAAAAACATCTAGGGCCTGGTTGAATAGTTTAGGGAATATTGTGTCACCCTGCTCACACCTCTTCTTATGCGGATTGGCTTGGTTCCTTCGTGGATTTTAGCTTTTTCCTATATCTGTACATGTAAAATTCACTCCTACAACCGGACGCGGGCAATTTTTTTGGTTCAAAAATTCTGAAACCTCTCTTAACCGGACGGAAACCTCTGACAACGGGACGGAGCTCTGCACGACATGGACATTAATATTATGTAGTATGTTGGCAACAACGCACTCTGGAGCCGGAGAATTACCTTTTTCCGTTGAGACTTAATACTTCTGTCCTATTTACCAAATATTTTATTCGGCGGGATTGCTGTGTTTTATTTTTATTGTTCAGTTGGGTAGTAGTAGATCTCTTTGAAATTGCGCCTGGTAAAAAAACTTCTTAGTTTACGTGAAAAAAATGGAAGTTGTTAACATTTCAGAGAAGGAACATCTATCAGCACGAAAGATAGCTGAAGAACGATGAAAACCTATAACCTTTGAGCTGCCTGTGCACTACCCTCACCCAGGAACAGTTCTTTACAAAATCTGATGATTACTTTTTGGAGTGACTCATGTCGGTTTTTCGTTGTTGACATACAATGTGCATACTTTAGAGCCGCAGTTTAAAAAATTATGGGGACCAGAATAGTCTCCAACAGGTCAAAGCACAGAAATATTATGTTTTTTTAATTTCATTTTGACCTTATTTGGTGGTGTTTCTAGGTGAAAGCCGAGCTCCTCCCCTGGGCGGTGCCCACTTTGCAAAGGCTGTGGTTCGGACCGTCTGTGGACGACAAGAGGCGACGTATGAGGGCGTTTCTGTCGTGCCTTGACTCGGACACGCCCCTTATTTTAAACACTGCATACGTTCCCCAGCATATGCTCATCATGGCTTGCGTTCTGAGGTTAGTATAACTACAGTGTAGTAGGTGTTGTAATTTTTATGTCCTTAAATTAATAAAACCATAATAAGTTTAAAAAGTTAACCACAACTATTAGAAAATTGACTACACTGGGCAAAACACCTTACTATTAATAGGATATTTGACAAATTTTAGAAAAGAGTTTAGAATGATACATAGATCCCTAATTTGCTACGCAAAATTATTAAAATAGTATATATTTTTTTTATTTATCATGATTACCTTTAAAATCAAGTTTTCTAATTTTCGATTTGAATTTGTTGCTAAAACGCTAATTTCTAGCATGGCGTTGCAATGACGTCACAGCGCAGTAAACTCGCGGACAGATACACGGCATTCAAGTGTTTATTTGTTTTTGGTCTGTGTTTTTACTGTTTTTATGTAAAAAAATGTCCTATAAGTGGTGTGTAGGGCCTCAGTAGCATAAAAACACCTGCAAAACTATTTATTCATGTGCCTACAACAAAAAAAGTGGCTAGAACTTGCTCGAAGATACCCAAGGGCCTTATCTAATACATCTTTACTTTACATTTGTGAAGATCACTTTGATGTGAGTATCACTAAATTGTTTCTATTAATTTTTCTCACGTCTAGAATATATATATATATATATATATATATATATATATATATATATATATATATATATATATATATTTTTTTTTTTTTTTTAATTCACACATACGTGGTTTTGGCTAACAGTGTCCGGGCGCTCATTGTCGCCAAGGACACTGCTAGTGTCAATACGGCGAGACAGTCCGTCGAATAATTCCAATGGTCCCAAGTACAACGGCTTTCTGCATCCATGTGATAGCACTATTTGGCATGCTAAGCTCTGTTATATGTTGCATGGTTTTTCTGTGTACCAATCCGTTGGCGCTGATGACTATTGGCATTATTGTCACCTTTTGTAAGTTCCAGATGGTTTTTACTTCCTGAGCCAATGCTTGATATTTCGTTATTTTTTCTCCATAGGCTTTAGCCAAGTTATAATCTTGCGGAACAGTAAAATCAATTATAATTGCCGTTTTTCCCGTTTTGTTCCACACAACCATATCCGGTCGGTTGTGCTCCACTGCTCTATCTGTTTCTACGGTAACGTCCCAGTAGATCTCCGTGGTATTATTTTCAAGCAGTGGCTGTGGACTGTACATATGGTGAGGAGTGAATTTCTCCAGCAAACCCTTACTTAGACTGACCATCTGATGAACCACTTTACCCATGTTATTGTGTCTTTCCAGATATTTGGTGTTAGCAATGGCAGAGCAACCCGATGCCAAGTGTTGTACGGTTTCCTCAGCTATATTACAAAGTCTGCACTTGGTTGTTTCTACCTCCTGCTTGAGGATATGTCGGGTATATGTTCTCGTTTTAACGACCTGATCTTGGATCGCGAGGAGAGCTCCTTCGGTCTCTGGGAAAAGGTACCCTGTTGTTAGGTAGGAGTTAGATGCGGCAATATCTACTTCAGGTTGATGCAGACTTGTGTAGAACCTCCCGTGCAACACTTTTCTTTGCCAGTTGGATTTAAGCTGCTCAGAAAGATTATCTTCCTCTGGCTCCTCCGGATTTGCCAGGTTCAGTGGAGTGATCTTTTTATCCCAGTTTCGTATACTTCTGTGTACTGGCTGATTGTGTTTATTAAAGTATTTTCTGAGCATTTTTCTTTCTTTGATATTTGAGGCTTGCAGACTGCTCAGTCCACGCCCTCCTTCCCTACGAGATAGGTACAGTCGTTCGATTGCTGAGTTAGGGTGCAGTAATCCGTTCTTAGTGAGGAGTTTTCTGATCCTCTGATCTAATCTTTCCAGGTCAGTTTTTGACCATGAAAGTACTCCGGCGGTGTATGTAAAAGCTGGTACTGCCCAGGTATTTATTGCTGCTATCTTGTTTCTAGCATTTAATTGCGTTTTTAGTATCTTCTGTACCCTCCGGATCAGTTCGCGCTCTGCCCCTTCCTTGTTTTCCTTTTGTCGTATCTCGTAGGTTTGTTGGATACCCAAATACCTGTAAGTGGCTTCTGTCCCTAGTTCCTTGATCCGACCTCCATCCCTCAGTGTGATATCGCCTTGCTCCACCAGTTTACCTCTCCTTACATGGACGACCGCACACTTGTCAAGTCCAAATTTCATTTGTATACCTTCACTGAAGCTTCTAACAAGCTCCAGCTCTCCCTCTAACTGTTGTTGTCCTCTTCCGTACAGTTTGAGATCGTCCATATAAAAGACGTGCGATATTTTTGCATGGTCATCGATTGTGTATGCGTATGAACTTCTGTTAAGCATGTTGCTTAGTGGGTTAAGGGCTAGGCAAAACCACAGTGGGCTAAAACTGTCGCCTTGGAATATTCCTCGGCGAACAGATATCTCTTCTGTGCTGTATGAGTTGGTCCCCCCCCTGACTGTCAGAGTCGTCCTCCATGTCGACATTAAATGCTGTAGTAAACCTATCAGATTTTGGTCAACCTTGTAAATTTTAAGGACTTCTATCAGCCACGAGTGTGGTACCGAGTCATACGCCTTTTGGTAATCGATCCATGCCATGGAAACATTTTTTTGGCGTCTTTTTGCTTGTTTGGTTATGACGTTGTCGATCACCAAGAGTTCCTTGCATCCTCTAGCTTTTTGCTTACATCCGTTCTGTTCCCATGCTAATATTTTGTTCACTTTAAGGTGACCATTAAGCTTGTGCCCTAAGATGGAAGTCAGTATCTTGTAAGCCGACGGAAGACACGTTATTGGTCTATAGTTTTTGGCCTGTTGTAAATTTCCTTTCTTAGGCAGCATGTGTGTCTGCCCAAGCGTGAGATATGTGGGGATTTCGCGTGGATTCCTTAATGCGTTTTGAATCAGGCTCGCTAAGATCTTGTGTGTGTGTGAGAATCCCTTCCACCAATAATTGTGTATTCCGTCAAGTCCCGGCGCTGTCCAGTTTTTGAGTCGCTTTACTGTCTCCTTAACGTCTGTTTCAGAGACAGTAACCTCTGGCATCTCTGTGTAATTTGCCGCGCTTTCTTTTTCAGCAGCGATCCATTGTGCCTGGAAGTCATGCTCAACTCTCTGGGACCAGATGCTCGACCAGAATTCAGTCATTTCTTCCTTAGAGGGTATTGTGTTTGTATTTTGGCCTTGGTTCTCCTCGTTAAGATTCCTGAAGAACAATTTCTGGTTATTGATAAAAAGGTCATTTTGTTTCCGCCTAAGCGTTCTCTTATGATACCTTTTTATCCTATTTCCCAGTGCTGCTATCTTTTGCTTTAACACCTCGACCCTAAGGAGTAGTTTTTCCCGATACTGCGCATCGTTTTTCTTTATTTTTGCGCTCTTTGCATAGCTTAAAACTTTCTTCTCTAGCTTCTTTTTGGGTTGATCGGTCGTAAGATACGAGTGTAATACACCAATCTCCCGCCGGAAGGCAGAGATTTTTTCTTCAAGCCTTTTCTTCCATGGAGGTTGTTTTTGGGTTTCGTTTGTTGTTGTAGAAAGCGCGGTTTTTGTTTGCGCGTGTATGCTAGTGGCAACGCTAGCAGCGCAGTATACGTTATGACATAGGTTTTCTAGGTCATTAGATCTTGTGAACTCTCCTTTGAGTGTTGTGTTAATTGCTTCTATTGTGTTTTTGACCTCTAAGGTGATTTTAATGCGTGATAGCTTTGGCCTTACGTGCATTTCTACTCCTTCATATTTATTATGGAATTATTGAAAGAGCAGCTTGATCTCGGCTGATACTGGTCGATCATCTTCTTGTTGTGGCTCATCGTTTGGTTCAGTCCTTTCATCTGGGGCCGCTGGTATAAAGCTTCTCCTTGCTAGTGACTGCCTAAGCAGTTGCGGCCTCCTGTTCCGGTTTTCAGTTGCTTCAGCCTTCATTGCAGCTAGTTCATCCGGAGATATCAACTTACGCTTTTTGATGTTAGTAATTTGTGCCGCTAGGTGTTGCGATGTGAACTGTTTCTCGGGAAAAGCTTCATTCCATAGTTCAACCATTCTTGCCCGGTACTTGGTTTTCTTTGTCTCCCCTTCAGTGACTTTGAAGTAAGCATTCATCAGTGTGAGATTCATTTCCCTGGTCCAATGCTGCCTTCCCCGTCTTTGAGCTACAGCGGGATCCTGCGGTGGAGTTGCGTCCTGCAGATCCAAGCTGTTTCTCCGGGTGTCGTGATTGGGGGTGCTTGGCCTTGTTGTTCCGTTTCGCACAGAGGCGCCACTCGCTCCGCCTTCTTGTGCTATATATATATATATATATATATATATATATATATATATATATATCTATATATATATAATGACGATGAAATTTTTGAGGTTATGTTTTGACAATAGACATTACAAGGGGTGAATTATAATAGGCAGGAAGGTGTACAAATTTTTAGGCGGTGCTAGGCAGTTAGTAGGCAGGACTAGGGAGTACCTCTAATGCTATAAATAATAATGATTGGGTATTTAATTGAATCTATTGTAAGTGGCATATTAAACAAAAAAGCAAAACATATAACCTAACTCATATATGTGAATTTTGATTGAAATTGTCACAACAAACAATTTTCCTTCAGACCACAAAATATCGAAAAAATCTACTACATAAGAACAAATAAATTAAAATAAACGTTACATGGGGTTAAGAACGAGGACAAGAAAAGGGGAACATAATAACCAAAGTAAGAAAAGTATAGGAAATAGCGAAAATATAAATTCCATAAATGAGATAACCAATGACAACGACAAAATTGAAATTGTAAGGGAAAATTATGATGATTTCGAGGTATACATGGACATCATAGAATCAAAACAAGAGGTAATACGTACAAAAGACCGCCTAATAGAGGAACTTACAAATAAAATATTATTATTAGAAGAAAAGATTGAGCTTATTAGGGAAAATTTTAAGTTAAAAAATAATACAATAATGAAGCAAAAAGAAAAAGATGAAATATTAAACAATGATGATAATAAGAAAATAGATAATGAAAAGAAAAGCTACGCAACAGTAACTAGCGAAAGATTAGAAAAATCAGGAAAAAAAACTCTTATGCAAAATAGCAGTTTTGTTACAATTAAACCTATAAAAGTGCAGGACTCCCAAAAAACAAAAAAATGAATTAGGAAAATTTATTAATCCATCATCGTTAAATGTAGAAATTAAAAAAATTACAAATGAGAAAAATGGAGCAGTGAAAATTTTTTGTAAAGATAAGGATCAGGCAGAGAAGATTAAAAATGAGGTAGATAACAAAATGGGTGGAAAATATACAGCAAAAGAAGAAGAAAAAAGAAACCCTCGAATAAAGGTAATTGGAATTGAAGCAGAAATGGAAAAGGACGAACTCAGAAAAGTTATATTGGAGCAAAATGATTATATAACTAACCAAAATTTAGAGGTGATAGTATTTAAAAAAATGAAATCAAAATTTATGGCAATTGTTGAAATTGGCGAAAACTTTTTAAAAATTATGGAGAAGGGTATTTTATTTATAAATTTTGCAATATGTCCTACATATGAATCATTTGATATTCGGCGTTGTTTTAAATGTACGGGTTACAATCATTCGGCAAATGTTTGTCCAAAAAATCAAAATTGTATGAAATGTGGTTTACAAGATCACATGGCAAGTGCTTGTTCAACATCTCAAAATATAGAATGCCCCAACTGTTCGGAAATGAACAAAAAATATAATTTAGGATATTTTATCAATCATGGCCCATTTGATCTTAATTGTCAAGTTTATAAAAATCATATGGAAAAAAATAAATTAAAAATTAACTATTTTTCGCTGTATAGCAATTAGAAAATAACATTAGACAAAAAAACAAAATATATCAAATTAATGCAGATGGTTTTCTAAGTGCAAAAGATGAAATTGTAAGTTTTATTGAATTTAAAAAGCCAATTATTTTATGTATAACAGAGACACATATCACGAAAGATATTTTGGAAAATGAACTTTTAATTAAAAATTACATTTTGTTTAATTGTTTGTCAAACTCTAGACATACAGGTGGTGTTATGGTTTTTGTCTCAAATGAAATATCACTATCTAATCATAATATGATTTCACAAGATTATGAATATTGGTATTTGAAAATTGAATTTAGAATAAAATATCAAAATTATAATTTAAACGTTTATTATAGATCACCAGCAGGCAATATTAATAGTTTTTTGACATTTTTTAAATCTAAATGTGAAGAATATTGGGATTACAATGGAGTTAATATATTCTTGGGGGATTTTAATATAAATTACGATAATGATGATTATTATGTTGAAAAATTAAAGCAATTGTTGAATTTTTATGGATTAAGACAAAAAATGAATGAATATACAAGAGTGACCAATACAACAAAATCAATGATAGATCTCGTTATGACGAATGATTTTTCCCTGGATTGTGGAATAGAAAAAACCCCTAAAATAAGTGATCATTATTGGACATATATTGAAATTGTAGCACCATCTAAACAAGAGTCAAAAACAACATGCATTAAAATATTAGACTATAAAAAATTATTAAAAACATTAATTGATTGTGATTGGAACAGAAACTTAAATGATAGTAATTTTATTTTTCAACAGATATATGATAATATAGAAAAAAGTATAAATAAGGTACAAGAAATAAAAATAATACCATCAAAAAATTGTGATACACCTTGGTTCAACAAAAAAATATATCAAGCTAAAAAAGAAAGAGATAACAAATTTCAAAAATTTTCTAAAACCAAATGTGAAAGTGACTGGATTGAGTATAAAGAGAAAAGAAATGATTGTGTAAAAATTTTAAGAAAAGAAAAAAGGCTATACTTTGAAAACAAAATTGATAAAAACAAAGGTAATAATAAAAAAATGTGGAAAAGTTTAAAAATGTTAATTAATTCCAAACCTAGGAATGAAATTAAAGAAATTATTTTTGATGACAAAAAAGAATCAGATCCAGAAATAGTAGCAGAAAGGTTAAATCAATACTATATTGAAAGTGTAGAAATAATTATTGACTCAATACCAAATACAACTTCAGACATTTTAAAAATTCAAGTTAATGAAAACACATTGAGCGAATTTAATGAGATTACATTAAATCAGTTAAAAAATAAAATATCAAAATTAAAATCAATAATAAAACAGAAATAATGAATAAAGAATTATTGAAAGAAACTTTTCCAGTTATAGGTTATCAACTACTAAATCTAATAAACACATGTTTGAAAAACGGTGAAATTCCGGATGAATTAAAATGTTCAACTATAACCCCTGCACCGAAAATAAAAAACACAAAAAAATATGACGAAATGAGACCTATTAATGTTTTATGGGACATAGAAAAATTATTAGAGGAAGTGGTTTACGATCAATTTTTGGAATTTATAGATGAAAACTAAATTTTAGTAGCTCAACAATCAGGATTTAGAAAAAAATATTCAACAGAAATTGCCGTTCAGTATGTGGTGGAAAATTGGAGAAGGTGTTTTGAAACAAATGAAATAGTTATTGGGATATTCTTAGATTTTAAAAGGGCCTTTGAAACAATTGATAGAGAGAGACTTCTACAAAAACTTTATAACTATGGATTACGAGGAAAAGTTTTGGAATGGTTTAAAAATTATTTGTTTAACAGAAAACAACGTACTAAAATAATAAACACACTATCATCAAAAAAATAAATCAAAATTGGGGTACCTCAGGGAAGTAAATTGGGGCCATTATTATACCATAAATGATTTACCATCCATTTTAAAATATAGTTTAATTCAGATGTTTGCGGATGATACGTTAATTTACTTAAAAGGCAATTCTTTGGAACATATTATTAATTTATTAAATTCTGACTTAAAATTAGTTTTAAATTGGTTAAATACAAACAAATTAAAATTAAATGTCAATAAAACGAAATGTATGACAATAAATTTGAAAAGTAATCCATTAAATTTAGAAATTCCAATAAACAATGAAAAATTGGAAATCGTGAATTCATTCAAATATCTAGGAATTATAGTAGACTCAAAATTAAAGTTTAATTTTTACTACGATAATATCATCTCGAAAATAGCAGCAAAAATTGGATATTTAGCAAGAATAAGTCATTATTTATCATTTTTCTCAAAAAAATGTGTATACAACACAATAATTTTGCCATATTTTTTGTATTGCTCAACTATTTTATATTCAGCTAATGAAGACATTCTGGAAAAATTACAAATTTTACAAAATCGTGCAATGAGAATAATTTTAAATGCAGATAAATATACCAAAATAAAAACAATGTTAAAGAAATTAAACTGGCTAAATGTAAAAAATTTAATATTTTATAATGTTTGTATTTTTATTTATAAAATTAATAATAATTTACTACCAGATTCCTTAAAACAATTTATAAATCAAAATTATAATTATCATACTTACAATACCCGGACAAAAGAAGATTTTCATTTAAGCACTACATCAAAATTAGTTGTTCAAAAATCAATATTTTCAAAAGGTTTGAGTGATACAATAAATTAAACGTGTCAATTAAAAATAAACCAAATTTAAAAAAATTTAAAAAAAGTATAAAAAAATATTTATTTTCAATACAATTTATATATTAATAATAATAAGTTATTAAATTTTATTAATATAGTGTTAGTTTATACCTATTTATTTATTTGTTGTATAAATTTGAATTTTAAGTATAGTTTTAAGTTGATTTAAGAAAAAATTGTAGCAAATATGCTAAATAAAAGCTTAAAACAAACCTCAAAATCTAAATGAGTAAAAGTAGGCGAAGAATATCGTAAAAAAACTTTCAGTTATATACAAAACAACTCATCCAATACTTACATCAACATTTTAACGTTTCTAAATTCCGCAGAACAAAAATCACTGTTGTTGGCAAAGAAGCCTGCCACCATAAAGGAATTCAGCATTGGAAAGTTGGTGCTATCGGCTTTGGAGAAATGGAGAAAAGAGTTTTTTATAAGCAAAACACAAAGTAAAATCTAATTTAGGACGATAATTCGCACTTTAAACCAAAGTAAACATTACCATCCATAAGAAAATAACACACAAAATAGGTTCGTTCGAGGCGTTTGCTGTTTTGTGACGTCACTCGCAGCTGATTGGTAGACCGCCTGTTTTGAATCACGTGGCTAATTGTTTTAATTCAATGAATTTATTTAATTAAAAGAACTATGAATTTAAGAAAAAATTAAACAGAAAAGTTTGTTTTTAGCATTCCCAAGACCTAAAGAGATATCTAAAAATAAATATATATTTATTTTTTACTACTGTCAAACACTCTATTATCCACATTGGGTTCACATCAGTAGCGGCTTTTTAGTAAGTGCTGCAGAGCTGCAGCCCCCTCTATAATATTACTATATTTCTGTATTACTATTCATTACTACAGTGTACACCTATGCCTGTCTATGCATGCAAACTATTTTGCTCTTTTCCCTGGCCTACTGTTTTACTTCCGTCGAGTCTCGACAGTATTCAGTGCGCCATCTAACTCTGACGTCAGAAAACGGTCACAGCTCGCGTTGATTCGTCTCGCAGATGTTACTCCGTTTTTATATAGAATTGAATGCTTTTAATAAAGCGATTTCAACACCGATTAATCCAGTCACATTACATTTTTTATATAAAATTGTCTATATAAAAAAAAACAATTTCTTTATAGGTATATAATGTCTCAAGAGAAACCGATCATGAGGCGAAACGAATTGGACGCGTTCATATGCCACGCTTTTAATCCCAACCTGATGAACGTTCAATATTTGCAAGAGATGACGTTGAACGTCGTATCTAGCCGCGGAGTGCAATTGGCTGCGCTCTTTATGGAAGGTAAGTTTAGTTTATTTCCAGGGCAGATAGAGAAAGACTATTTCTCTTTACGACCCACAAATTTTCAGCAAAGAGAAACGGTAAAACCGTATCTTGATGAATCAAGTGTTTTTTAAGCTTAGGGTGGTTTTTTAATAGTTTGGATTTTGGAACGGGTTCCTTAACTTTAATTTCGTTTTGGTGTAAATTGCTTTTGATATTATCTATTCAACTGGCAAACTGAACTTCACTGTCACTTTTAGTTTTTTACATAATGTTAGGTTCGGTTCGGTGACCAGTGCTGATTAAGGACACTCATCGTAAAGGCAAGCTTTATAGGAAGCGAAGCTAACGTCAGGCTTTCTATTTTTTGGTTATTATTTTTGACATGTTTTCCTCGGTTTCGCATTGGCGGTTCTGTTTTTTTTGAACATGCTGTTTTACACAGTATGAAGGTACCTAAACTATATATATTTATGTAATTAGAATTAAAAAGTTATGCTGCATACTATCTTGAAACTGTATCATTATTAAAGAGATCTTTAGACTGTGTTAAAACCACATTTTTAAAATAACAACGAGCCGCCAATGCGAAACCGAGGAAAACAACAAGACGCTAGCGCTACCAAGTCCACTTCCAATCCCTGGCTTCGCATGCGTAGATCTACCAATATTATTTACCTCATGTATTAGAATCGATGTACAGGGTGATTTTCACTTGAATGATTCTAACCACATGAAAATAGAAAGTTTCAAAAACCTAACCTAACAAAACCTAATCAGATCTAACCGAACCGAACCAAAGCAAACTAAACCAATATTTTTTTTCAAAAAAAATCTTTCCTGACTTCCTACCTGGGATGCTAGAGGATGTGAATCCGAACCGGACCGTACCGAACCGAACCTATCCAAACCTAACCCTACCCAACTAAACCTAATTAGCAGTACGTGTTGTAGTTTAGTTTGGTTAGGTTAGGTTTGGTTCAGTTTAGTTAGGTTCGGTTTGGTTCGGTTCAGATTCACATCCTCTAGGATCCCGGGCAGGAAGTCAGGAAAGTTTTTTTTTTGAAAAAAATTGTTGGTTCAGTTTCCTTCGGTTCGGTTAGATTTGATTAGGTTTTGTTAGGTTAGGTTTTTGAAACTTTCTATTTTCATGTGGTTAGAATCATTCAAGTGAAAATCACCCTGTATGCATCTATTCTAAGACATGAGGTAAATAATATTGGTAGATCTGCGCTTGCGAAGCCAGGGATTGAAAGTGGACTTGGTAGCGCTAGCGTCTTGTAGGAAAACATATCAAAAATTATAACCAAAAAATATAAAATTAGAGTTATGCTTCGCTACCTGTAAAACTTGCTTGACGATGAGTGACCTTAGTGCAGATACCTTAAAGAAATAGTTGTCATTGTCACTGTTTATACATGGGGACTACACCCTATATCATTATTTTTGAGACAACTTTTGACATTTTTTTTTCGTTGGGCTATGCAATTTGTTATGGTAAACAGCTGATAAATGTCAAAAAGTTATCTCAAAAATTATGATATGGAGTTTAACATAGTTCGAAATAAGGACCCTGAAATTAACACAAAGTAATGTTATTTTTTTATCATTTAAAAATGTATCGCTAATATCTCAGAAACTATCGTTCTAAACTACGGCATATCGGGTATTTTTGGAAAATATGTTCCAAGCGTAATCTATTAATTAAATATTATAAGAAGCATCCAATTTACAAAAATTATAAATTTGAGCGCCTGTCAAATATGGTAAGCATCAGGAATAACGTCAACATGCAATTTAAAAGTAAAAATTTCGCGAATTCTAACACAATTTCGTGTATATTCCTATATCAATATAGGGAGTTTTGCCTTGCATATGCCATTAAGTTATAATATTTTTGTCCAGTGTTAAAGTTACTTTTTTTTTGGTTTTTAGCTCACACATATACTATACTATAGTAGTGTGAGCTATGGTGATCCTAATTTTTTCGAGAAAAAAAAAGTTGCTCCGATTTCAAAATTTTTTATATATCTTTGCGTTTCAGATGATTTTGAAACTTTTTTGTTGCGCCGTCTGTCTGTCTGTATGTCTGTAACGACCAACGCGCATAACTCAAAAACCGCTTCGCCGATTTTAATGAAATTTGGTACCTAGGCTGGGTCTTGGGTCGAGATGGTCCCATTTAAAAATGAACAAAATCCACCGAATAGAAACCAAATAAAAGGGTGGGGGTAGATTTCAAAAATTAGAGTTTATGTGAAAATATGGCGTGTGTGATATCAAACGAAAGGTAATTGAGTCCGGAGTTTAACAAAATACATTTTAGTTTTTTGTTTTTTTAAGGGTGGGGGTAGATTTCAAAAATTTGAGTTTAAGTCAAAACATGGCTTGTGTGGTATCAAACGAAAGGTAATTGAGTCCGGAGTTTAACAAAATACATTTTAGTTTTTTGTTTTTTTTAAGGGTGGGGGTAGATTTCAAAAATTTGAGTTTAAGTCAAAACATGGCTTGTGTGGTATCAAACAAAAGGTGATTTAGTCTGGAGTTAAATAAAATATATTTCAGTTTTTAGTTATATTAGCTCACACGTACACTATAACTATAGTACCTAGTGTGAGCTTAGGGGCCCATATATTGGCAGAGTATTTAGTTTGGCACCTCACTTGTTATCTTTGTATTTTTAAGAATATTTTTTAAAATAAATATTTGTCCTATGATTCTGCCAGAAGTTATTTTTTAATAAGTTTTCATGCAGTGTCCTACCTAGTTTAGGGGAAAGATTGGACACTTGCAACTTGTTAAAAAAAAACATATTTTTTATTTACATTAGTTATATTACAAAAATATAATTACTTGTGAGCATTATTTTATAGGTAAGATATGACCGCAGTAATGGTTCCCTATAACTATTATGTTTAACGAAATATTACAAAAAAAACTAAAAAGTGTTCAAACTCACCCCACCCTCCCTTGGGAAAAAAATGGTAACTGGACACGAGGCTTATGGTCACATTTTGATTATCTTTAAGGTGTGGAGATGGCCATCATTGCTAATGACGCATGCGGGGCCCCTCTACCATGGCTGATGTGCTGCCCTTGGCTGTACTTTGATGGAAAACTATTCCATTACACTCTCGCCAGGTCCACACAAGCCAAAAATATACTAGACATTTGTGATAACTACATTGAAAGGGTAAGTACTAGTTCAATAACCTGGACTGAAGTATTAGACAATTGAATGTGTCTCTGAATAAGCAACAGTTACGTTATAACAGAACGCCTTATATTTTTTTACATTTTTAGATTTGTCTTTTATTTCTGACTGGAAAAATATTCATATAATATATCTATGCAATCAAACATTTTCCGAAATATTACGCTTTGAAATTTGTCAATATTTGTATAGAATTATCGAAGCAAATTGACATCAAATTAACTTTAAAATTAATAATTTTTTATCACGTCAAAATTTTAAAATGAACTTATTTTAAATAAATATATTGTATATACCTAATGATTTTTTTTTTCTAATAAATTTTTTCTGATTTCAAAAATAGGTGGTGAAAGTTGAGCGCATGCGCAAAGCTATTTTGGAAGGATTGGATGTAAAGTTTGCCAAAGTGCCAATGCCCCACTATGCTGGGATGCCCCTGATGAGGCATTACCAAAGGTAAATATACCGCTTATTACAAAAATTTGAACATCTAGAAAAAGTTTATTAAATTTTGTATAGTAATTTTTTACATCAACCTTAAGAAGTAATATATTTTAGCTCACACATTACTATACTATAGTAGTGTGAGCTATGGTGATCCTAATTTTTTCGAGAAAAAAAAAGTTGCTCCGATTTCAAAATTTTTTAAATATCTTTGCGTTTCAGATGATTTTCAAATTTTTTTGTTGAGCCGTCTGTCTGTCTGTCTGTCTGTATGTCGGTCTGTCTGTCTGTCTGTCTGTCTATCTGTCTGTCTGTAACGACCAACGCACATAACTCAAAAACCGCTTGGCCGATTTTAATGAAATTTGGTACCTAGGCTGGGTCTTGGGTCGAGATCGTCCCATTTAAAAATGAACAAAATCCACGAAACACAAACCAAATAAAAGGGTGGGGGTAGATTTCAAAAATTAGAATTTATGTGAAAATATGGCGTGTGTGATATCAAACGAAAGGTAATTGAGTCTGCAGGTAAACAAAATAAATTTTAATTTATTTAAAAAAAGGGTGTATTCAAAAAATTAGAGTTTAGGTGAAAATATGGCGTGTGTGATATCAAACGAAAGGTAATTGAGTCCGGAGTTTAACAAAATACATTTTAGTTTTTGTTTTTTTAAGGGTGGGGGTAGTTTCAAAAATTTGAGTTTAAGTCAAAACATGGCTTGTGTGGTATCAAACAAAAGGTAATTTAGTCTGGAGTTGAATAAAATATATTTCAGTTTTTAGTTATATTAGCTCACACGTACACTATAACTATAGTACCTAGTGTGAGCTAGGGGCCCATATATTGGCAGAGTATTTTAAATGTATATAGAGCTAATACTGTATTGGCCCCCGGGCTCTTAAGAATGCAGTCCGTAACGCGCATTAGCAGGCTAGGAATCATAAATAAACTTCGTTGGGGTGTTTTCGATAATCAGTTTAATATAAATAATAATAATAATTCCTACACCATTTTTAAAAGGTCAAAAGGAGCACAGTAAAGTAGAGACTTAGGGTTCATTCAACAGTTCCTTAACTGTAATTCATAATTCGTTTGTGTTTATAACATCTATGTATCAATCTATTTAGCTTTCTTCGATCCATCTTTGGACTTAGGCCTTCCCCAATATCTTCCTTCCACTCTTCTCTGTCTGTCGCCGCGTTCATCCATCTAGCTCCCGCATGATTCTTCAAATCGTCCGCTCATCTCATTATCTGTACGCTTTACATGTAACATTTGTCTTTTTATTGATCTTTGGGCTTTTGTTGCCTTATCCATGTTTGATTTTGTTAGTGTCCAGGTCTGGGATCCATAGGTAAGTACAGGAAGGATACATTGGTTATACACTTTCGTTTTAAGGTACTGAGGATATTTTTTATTTCTTAATATGTAGCCTAATTTACCGAATGCTGCCCAGGCCAATCTTACTCGTCTTTTGATTTCAGCTGTTTTGGTTTAATAATTTGTCCCAGCTATATATATTCCTCTACTTGTTCTATTTTCTCTTGGCTTATCTGATCGTGGTATCTTCATCTGTGTTTGTTATTAAAGCGATATCATCAGCATATCTTAAATGGTTCAAGTATTGTCTGTATGCCTACCCAAGCAGCATTTAGACGTCATATTACGTTACGCATACGTTGCTTGCGATAAACGCGACGTCGGGTACCGACGTTGTTTCGACCGCCTGACGACCCTCGTTTGCACCTAAATGGGGAATACAAATTCGGGTCGCTACGACGTCAGCATCTGACCTTATAGGTAATAGAGTTTACCAATTAACAACGTAATTGTAAGTTGGATTTCCGTCACTTAAATTTAGTCGCAAACAGGTAAGTTGCGTTTGGTTTGGTTTCCATTGCCTAGAATATATATAGTTTTTGCTAAAAAGAATTCCTGTCAAGTAACTAAAATTATACCTGATAAGTAAATATTTTAAACTTATTAAACAAGTCTCATAAAAATGGGTGCATTTTACAAATGACAATTATAGTCATGCATGTATTAGAATATTAATAATTTATATTTTAAAGCAGGAATCCAACTAAAATTTTACAACGAAGGCATGTTTATTGATAAATGTGATTAAAATACTTTCAAAAAAAGCAAGCGCTCCTGAAATATGCAAGATTTACTAAAATATACATATTTTTTAAATAGATCTAATTTTTATTATTATTTTATTTTGGTAAAAAACAATGTTTTGCTGCTTCACTAAACTTAAATTTGTTACTAATTTTGCAATTATTCCTTCATTTCTACTTAAAATTAGAAAAAGAAAAAATATTTTATAATGGCCGACAGACGCTAACCTTTTCAGAATGGCGGATTTCGGTGTCTGACTTAATGTGAACTAATAATATACCAATTTGGACCGAGTCTCCACTTTTGGTTGTGAAAGATAACCAAAGAGTGGAAGTCCGACGTCTGGCAAACGTATTTCGTCCCATTAAATTCGGACGTTCGCCCCGCATGATTTTGCGTCGGCCTACCAACGGATTGGAACTCTAGGTTCGCAACTATATCTATCATATTAACCAAAATCTCGGTATAGAATTCAACGTCCGCTCTTTTTTGCCTACAATAGGTAAAGCCCACGGTCCCAAAGCTAACTACCGCGCTGTCAACTGTCAGGCAGTGACGAAATCATTGTCTTTTTTATATTTTTTTGTTTTTAAAAATGTTTGTTTAAATACCAAAAATCTAAGGGAAATAAAACCGATACCCCACCTGTGGGAAGAGGATAGGCTATTATGGTTTCCAAAATCCAAAAAAGATATAAAACTGCGTCATGTCCTGACATGTAGCCGTCCTGACCAAACAAATGCACTTTTTGTTAGGTTATGGGCGTCTATAAATGACAGTAGGCTGTAAATGTGACGCGTAGGCCATATGAACGGACGTCGAATAGGTCAAATAAAAGTTGCGGGAAATACACCAACCAAACTAAACGCTACTTTAGGCCTGAGGTTAGGGTCTTCACCGGAGGTACCCGACGCCGACGTCTGTTGGTCGTTGGGCTGGTTAGAGTTTTTGTACGTCGAACAAACGAACGTAAGACCGACGTTGGGAAATCAATGGAATATTGCGTTGCAATATTTGACGTCGCGAGATCGTTAAAAAAATATTTAAGTATATTTAATAACGTCGGTTTTGATATAAATGTGACGTCGCTCAACGCATAATCAATCTTGCAACTTAATATTTCACTAAATCCAACGTCGGTGCAGGTCTCATTAGGTTGTAAGTCAAATAAATGTTTCTTGGGTATATTTTTTCAATATAAGTTTTTTAAAACATCTTCTAGGGCCTGGTTAAATAGTTTAGGGGATATTGTGTCACCCTAACTGACACCTCTTCTTCTGCGGATTAGCTTGGTTGCTTCGTGGATTCTGATTGATGTTGTTGCTTTCGTTTTATATATTGGCTATTAAATCTGTGTATCTGTGACCTATTCGGCTATTAATTAAAGATGCTTTTACTGTCCAGTGCTCAATGCAATCGAACGCTTTTTTAAAGTCTCTAAACCCAATATATAGTGAAATTTTGTATTCGTTGGCTCGTTCTATTAGGTTTTTTATGGTCAACTGTACTAAACCTTTTCTGAAGCCTGCTTGTTCTTTTGTTTGACATCCGTCAAATTTTGTTGTAAGTATACTTGTTAATATTTTCGTGAAAAGCTTATAGACTACATTGAGGAGTGTTATAGGCCAATCGTTTTTTAGGTCTGCACTATTTTTGGTTTAATTTAATTTATTCGTCATTTTGAAGTTTTTCTATTGATTCTTAAAACATTTTTCTACCGTTAGTAAACCAGTATCATGGGCAAATGATGCCATTTTCTGGCTTTGGGCTTTCGCTAGTGAATATTATAATATATAAATAAGGCTCCAGTACGCTACCCTGGGGCACGCCTGCCTGAATTTCTTTTAGATTTAAGTATGAGTCGAAAATATTAGAATATTGTTTTGGCAGTAGTAGGACTAGACTGCAGAACAAAATTTTTCCCTCTTCTAATGTTAAAAAGTAGCCCTTAAGGTCTACCTAATGCAGAAGAACAGAAAAATTTAAATATCTCAAAAACTATTAACTTTTGCGTAATGCATATTAGGGTTTAATTTACTCCTTACTATTTCTCCTATCACATCCCCAAAGGAATATATCGAATTACCAGTAACCCTTTATAATGAGTAATTAATTTAATTTATTGCAGTGCACCCCCCTCCTATAATATTCCTGCTCTGAACCTATCGGCGGGAAGGGGCTCAGTGCCCGGGCTGCGCGGAAGACCGCTGCCCTCTCGCGGAGGCCAGTTGCAAGTAGCCGGTGTCGTTGTTGGCTCCTGGGGAGCCAACTATGGCTACCAGACCGGATTGAGGCAACAGATCCTGCCTGCCGGTATGTCATTACATCCCCCCAGAGGTAAGTTATACGCTTTGACCATATTATTAGTCTCTTTATCTTCCACTGAATATTATAGCGATGCCGTAAAGCGCTCGAGGATTCTGAGAAATACTTGTACTTCTGTCAAGGAATTGAATGGTTGCCACTAGAGGCCGTCGATACATTTTGACATCTGAGATGTGTCCAAGGTCTTTCTACTTTACACAACTTACCTACAGAATTTGACAGGTCATTGAACCCAACTAGCGAACTGTAATGTCATACTAATCAGATTTGATATTCTAGCATTTGTTTAAGGCAACGCGATAAAGTAGGTACAGTGGTCCAGTCAAGTTCACATGACTTGTCAAATTCTGTAGGCAACCTATGTAAAGTATAGTCGCACCTCGGCTTTCGCGCTAATAGGGTGCGAGCAATATTGGTATGGTTCTTGGAGAAGACAAGGATCGTCAGTCTCCAAACAACCTTACCAAATATATCTTATTAAATGTCGAATAATATAGCTTTAGAATTAAATAACAACAGTGTGATGGTTTAAGACATGTAATATTAAAATTTCTTTTTTTTTCTTAAGATTTACAATTTAAACATAAATGTCGTTACAGTATTACTAACAGGAACAGGTCACAACACATTTTTCCAGGCTCTCTACTGTTCAACTTTTACACCCCTACTGATACCGCTAATGGGCCATTACCTCACAATTACAACTTTCTTTATTGTCATTATTTATTGTCGATGGTCCGTTGCCAAGGCCATAATTGCTGACACAATGTTCGTTCAATGATTTTTGTGAGGTACTAGACCACTGCGTCATCAGCATTTTGGTAAAAGGGAATTTTAAATAATTTAGAAACAATTTATTTTAAGAAAAATCTGATTTAATATTTTACCTACTTGACAGTATAAAGACCTCTTTTGTTAGGAAATTTTGTTTGAAATCATAATATATTAATAATTTATTGTCAAAATTTAAATTTGTCACTTTGCCGCAACTTCCACAGTAAACCAATATTAGTAATTACAAATTGTATTGTAGAAAAAGATCAACAATATTTTTGACAAAGTTTTGTTATGTTTCAAAAAATAAATAAATTATAAAAGTACCAATAATTTACATGTTATTTAAGAATGTACAACGCGCAGAGCGCCAAAACAGTTAAATTAGCGAGCAGCGCAATAGATGGCGCTGCTTAAATATAATGAATTGTTTTAAGAGCTTGACTTGTACTGGCCCTGATGATATCGTGGGCGTGCGATTGATTTACAATCAGAGGGTGGTGTGTTCGGACCCCTGTGCTCGACAACAAAGTATCAGGCAAAATTAAATAGAGTGGATAAGTTGTGATTGTCTTGGGCACCAAGTGACTTCGAGTAAATTTGTCTTGGTGTCCACCGAATTGAGCTGGAAATATTATCTGCATAAAGCGGACAGAGCCAATAAGTTTAAAAAAAAAACGAACGACTTGTACGTGTCCCATCTGTTACTGTGGTTAGTAATCTGTTTTATTTCTTTTAACAAAATTTGAAGTATTTTCTAATCTAAAATATTAAAAACGTCAAAAAAATGTACACGGAAATAACACAGACAACGAAAGGTTTGTCTATCTGTCTCCTATTCATAATATGCCAGAAAGAGAGGGCAATATGACTTCCACATTCGTGAAATGTATCCAGGGCCTCTATTGGTTACCATTTTTTAATATTTGTATCTATAGTTCATTTCATACTTTTTGAGAATTTTTTTTTCTGTTGGCCTATATTATTGTTATGATAACCAGCTGATAACTGTCAAAAAGTTCTCTTAAAAATTGTGACTGTTTAAAGTTCATATCATTATTTTTGAGATTTTTTACAACTTTTTTTCGTTGGCCCATTCTATTTGTTATGGCAGGGCTATCAAAACGAACGGGCCACGATCCTCCACTTGGTTGACGTCACATCTGGGGCTGATTTTTTTTTGATGGTCACATCACGACACAGCTGATTGTCTTTAACATAATGAAGTTGGAATGACGGTTCATGAATATTTAATTTTTTTTATATAAAGCCGGTTTTGAGATTGTTCTTACTATATTCTTGCAAAACAATTATTTTTAAATGTATAGTAATCATTAATTTTTCAAAGCCGCTTCATTAGCTCACACAAAAATTAAATTTAAAGCAGAAGCGAATGTGACACAAACACAGATGACAAAGTCAAATACATGTCAAATATAACAGTTGGCATGCCGTACATGGCGGGTAATTTGAATTCAAAATAAGAAATGCTAAGTTTTGAAGATTTTAAGCTTTTTATCATCTTGCATCCTTACAAAAGTTTGCTAGAATATCGGGATGGTGTCTGAGAATATTTCACTGAAATTTCGCGGAAATCTATAGTGCCATTTTGAAAATATCCGAAAAAAACGTCTGACCTCCCATAAGACCCAATGTAAAAGTCAGCCCTCAGAGAACAGCTGATTTTTTCAGGGTCGTGGCCTCTATTTTTATGTTGGCCTTGGTTATGGTAAACAGCTGATAACCGTCAAAAAGTTATCTCAAAAATTATGGTATAGAGTATATCCTCTATCTCAAGAAACAGCTTTTTACAGATCCAATAATTTTGTAAATTTAGGTAGGGGACGAAATTATGGAGGTGGATATATGAGAGGCGGCAGAGGGCAAAACAAACAGGGTATGCCAACCTATGCAACCAGTAGCAATAGGCGAAATCAGTCGAATAGGAGTAAGAAGACCAATAAGTAAGTTATACCGTTAACACCAGTATTTACAGATCCTAACACTAAGATATGAAGGTCTGTTTGCAAAGGGTTTAAATTTTGTCTGTAGATATGACATTAACTGAAAATGTTTTTTTTTTACATTTTCCTGCACAAGATTTTTGTTTCCATCCGAAAAATAAGTAGGAAACAAACAAAAAAGTTTGTCATCAGAGCACTTAAAAATCACTAACCTAGTAGTAACCCACCATTGCTTATAAAGTTTACAAACATTAGTTTATTTAAATAGTATCTGATATAAGAAGAAATCTGTCCAACTTTTTACTCTAGAAAGTAAATAAAATTGCAATGCAAATGTTTTGTTGTTTCAGAAATAAGGAGAAAAAAGAGAAAGAAAACAAGGCAAACAAGGGTCTGACATTAACTGTCAAAACAGAAAGCGGCGACGTGCCTGTTAGTGAAGTAAATGAAACGAATGAGAAACGTGTAAATGATGGTAAGTAAGATTTGATTTTCTACCACAAACATGCATTACATATTGTCAGGTTATAGGCACTGTGCACGAAAAGTTCGTCGGATACTTTTAGTTGTCCAACCCACATTTTTTCACCAAAGAGAAGTTTTCGTTTTAAAATTGACCAAATTGATATCAAAATAACCATTTAACATCTATTTTTGGCAGTACCTTGAAGTCAATTCTATAAAAAATGTAATGCTTGCTGCCTATTTTTTATTGTTTCAAAGGCAACTTTGGTTCGCTAGGCCGTAAGGTAAATTTAACTCAGAGTGCACTGAATGCCGTTGTGGAAATTAATTTATTATGGCCTATTTTATTTATTCTGCTTTCAAGGTAATAATAATAATTTTGAGAAACCGAGCGTGTTTATGAGCCTTCAAATCTCTAGATGACGTTATCGTATTTTATCTAACCTATTCCAGACTTTTGAACCTATTTTACGAACACAGACTTTTGAAGATTATTCTGGCATTCTAGAACTGTTTTGCTACGTGCGTCCGGTGAGGCAAATCTACTCGGAAAGACTAAAAGCATTGAGTAAATAACCCATATAGAGGAGCCACCGGCGAGCTTTGCCATATTGAGGGGCAGATGGCGGTAAAATAAATTCGTCTGGTACGCAATATTCAGGGACTGCTAGTACGATTTAGTTACATGTGCGAGTTCCGAGGCTCATGCCTATCATACAAATGCCATTAGATCATAGTAGTTATCTCTGAATATTACGTACCAGATGAATTTATTTCAGCGCCATCTGCCCTTCAATATGGTAAAGCTCGCCGGTGGCTCCTCTACCTCAAGCAGCATTTGGACGTCATATTACGTTACCCATACGTTGCTTGCGATAAACGCGACGTCGGGTGCCGACGTCGTTTCAACCGCCTGACGACCCTCGTTTGCACCTAAATGGGGAATACAAATTCGGGTCGCTACGACGTCAGCATCTGACCTTATAGGTAATAGAGTTTACCAATTAACAACGTAATTGTACATTGGATTTCCGTCACTTAAATTTAGTCGCAAACAGGTAAGTTGCGTTTGGTTTTGTTTCCATTGCCTAGAATACATATAGTTTTTGCTAAAAAGAATTCCTGTCGAGTAACTAAAATTATACCTGATAAGTAAATATTTTACACTTATTATAACAAGTCTCATAAAAATGGGTGCATTTTACAAATGACAATTATAGTCATGTATGAAAGGGCGTATTACAATATTAATAATTTATATTTTAAAGCAGGAATCCACAAAAATTTTACAACGAAGGCATGTTTATTGATAAATGTGATTAAAATACTTTCAAAAAAAGCTAGCGCTCCTGAAATATGCAAGATTTACTAAAATATATATTTGTTAAATAGATCTAATTTTTATTATTTTTTTTATTTTTGTAAAAAAAATATTTTGCTGCCTCACTAAACTCAAATTTGTTAATAATTTTACAATTATTCTTTCATTTCTACTTAAAATTAGAAAAAGAAAAAATATTTTATAATGGCCGACAGACGCTAACCTTTTCAAAATGGCGGATTACTGTGTCTGACTTAATGTGAACTAATAATATACCAATTCGGACCGGGTCTCCACTTTTGGTTGTGAAAGATAACCAAAGAGTCGAAGTCCGACGTCCGGCAAACGTATTCCGTCCCATTAAATTGGGACGTTCGTCCCGCATGATTTTGCGTCGGCCTACCAACGGATTGGAACTCAACGTCCGCTCTTTTTCTACTACAATAGGTTCATCAAGCTAACTAGCCACCGAAATCATTGTTTTATTTTTATTTTTTAGAAATGTTTATTTTAATATCAAAAACCTAAGGGAAATAAAACCCATACCCCACCTGTGGGAAGAGGATGGGGATTATGGTTTCCAAAATCCAAAAAAGATATAAAACTGCGTCATGTCCTGAAACGTAGCCGTCCTGACCAAAATATCTCTCGACCAAACAAATGCACGTGTTGTTAGGTTTTGGGCGTCTATAAATGACAGTAGGCTGTACATGTGACGCGTAGGCCATATGAACGGACGTGGAATAGGTCAAGTAAAAGTTACGGAAAATACACCAACCAAACTAAACGCTACTTTAGGTCTGAGGTTAGGGTCTTCACCGGACGTACCCGACGCCGACGTCTGTTGGTCGTTGGGCTGGTCAGAGTTTTTGTACGTCGAACAAACGAACGTAAGACCGACGTTGGGAAATTAATGGTATATTGCGTTGCATTATTTGACGTCGCGAGATCGTTAAAAAAACGGACGTATATTTGATAACGTCGGTTTTGATATGAATGCGACGTCGCTTAACGCATAATCAATCTTGCAACTTAAAATTCCACTAAATCCGACGTCGGTTCAGGTCACATTAGGTTGTAAGTCATATAAATGTTTCTTGGGACATGGGTTATTTACTCAATGGTAAAAGTCAGTTACTGAATTAGATTGTGGAGTTGATACTACAAAAATGTCGCAAAGGGCGAATTTAAACAAATTTCTTTCTGATTTGAATACTATTAAATTTAAATATATCGATGATTTTATCATGCTTTCCAGACTTTTGAATAATCCCTCATAATTCTAAGTGTGTGTTTTGCTGAATCGGTAAGGCAAATCTAACTGTTAAAAGGATTTAATTGTGGTTTTTTCACTATAAAGTAAAATATTTCGAGCTCGTTAAATTTCGTTGTGGGAATCGGGTTGATACTAGGTTATCATTCTAAAATCACCATGTGTTCTTTTGCCTTGAAATATCTTTAGTTTAGATTATAGTTGTACCCAAACTTATATTATAAATTATCTCTGGATTATAAAACCGTTTAACTCTATCTAATTATGCAAATGTAATAGTTATATAGTGTAAGTTGTACCCAAACTTATATTATAAATTATCTCTGGATTATTAAACCGTTTAACTCTAAAACTAATTATGCAAATGTAATGCCAAATAGACTAAAAGTGAGTTTTTTTGCTTTAAAGGATATTATCTAGGCCTTGCTAAATGCTGTATGAGTAGGAGTAAAACACTCTGATTACTGGGCGTCTCACTAGGAGTGATTTTTTTTATAAACGTAGTGTGTTATTTTTTAAATAGCTCACATTCTATGTCTCACTTTTTCTAAGGCTATCTATCACTTAAATAACTAAAAAAAAGTATATGCATATGCCCTTAAATATATCTATCTCAGATTATCTTTTAAACCAGATTTTTAAAGATACCCGAATATTCCGGAAGTGTTTTGCTGATTCTATGGAGCAGATTTAACTGTCAAAAAGATAACGAGTTTTTTGCTTAAGTTAAAAATGAATTTCTAACGCTTTATGCAAAAAGATATTAAATTGAACTTTTAGCAAACCTAGGACGTAGGTACTTTATTATTATCATTACATCATAGCTTTTTGTTTTCACAGATAAAGGAGAAAACTGCCCAGAGGCTCCGACTGGCCTTGAAGGCCAGGGCGATGCCCCAAATCTCGTCAAGACTTCAGATTAAGACGTCGCCAAGCGCCGTCTTGATTGGGAAGCTTGCCCCTGAAATTTGACAACATTGCTAACGAGTTTTTCGTTTGTGCCTACTGTCAACAGATGGGGCAAGTTGTAAATTGCGCTGTGGATTATGTAAGGTATTTTTTGTTGATTTGAGTTTTTCTTGGTAAGAAAATAATACTCTATGCCCTACACAAAAGACATGATTGATTTAAACAACTGTTTTTATTAAGCGAGTGACTAAGTGAACTTTGCAAAAATTAATTTTTGTTCTCCACTTTTTTGGGGAAACAGATTTAATTTTTTACCCTCTTTCATACAAGAAAAACCCAATTCAACCAGATCGACAAAATACTCACACTTACTTTGGACTATGCTGTCAAGCCATATACTGTATATCTCAGAAATCTGAAATCACCAATTTTTTCAAGAAATCTGCACATTTTTGAGAAAAAACATCCCGTTTATTTTGGTTTAAAAATGGGAGTAGAAAAAATATGACCGTTGTATAGGGTCTAAATCGTTAAACATTTTTAGGCATTCCTTATACCTGAACTTACTTTTGAGATCCTAAAAATGTGTTTAAAGGAAATTTAAAGATTTTATCTCTTTGTTTTTTTTGGCACTGTTTTTTGTCAAAAGTCGCTGGCACAAAATAGCAATAAGTGCGACTTATCTCAAAAACAATTTAGGTTAGTGTAAGGACTGCTTTAAAAAAAAAATATCTTATAGAACCTAAAAAAATTATAAAAATATACAGGGTGTACTGTACAGGGTTTTCCAGCCCTTTTTGCGCTTTGCTTTTATGACAATTATTCATGATCAAGCAAAACTTTTAAATTGTTATTTAAAAAAAAAACCGCGTAATTTGGTGATTTCAAAATTTTTACACAGGGTGTTTTAAAAAAGTTATTTAAAAAATATTTATAAAAAATGTTTTTTACTACACACTACATATTTAACTTTTATATAATATCTACTAAAATTTATCCACAATTATCACTACTGGTTAATGGGAGAACATTTAATAGTTTAACGCTCTTTTCGCCAAAACTACAGAAGCTAGATACTAAGCGTATGGTATTGCTAAATTTAGGAAAAAATGTTTATTTCAGAAAATATTCAGGGTGAGTCGAGAAATCAAAATGTATGTAAATTTTGACATTTATACTTGTGATAATTTTAATTGAAGCACAAAATGTTTTTTTTAATAAAATATTTAATTGCATAATAAAATATTTTTTTTTTGCGAAATAGTTTATTTTTTTTTAGTTTTGGGATACCCTTTATTTAAAAAATTGAAATATACCCAGTGATTTTTATTCTACAAATGTTACTCTATGGCGAATAATAAACTCACAGTGATCCCAGACTTTAGAGAGACACTCTATAATTGTTGAGATATTCACTATTTGACATTATTTACATCTTTGTCCAAAATAAGTGTGAAAGAAGGACTGCAAAGATTTCAAGTCTATTATTAGACATCTAAAGGTTTTGACTTTAAGTGTCTGTTATTTATTTTTAAGCTCATCCGAAAATGGGGTGGTACTTTAACAGATTTAAAAATTATCCAACATTGCCTGAAACTTTTAAATCATTTTGAATCGAAAAGCTTTCGAATGGTTTTAGGTTAAAATATTTTAAAGTTTTAATTTTTTTTAAAATGTGAATTTAATATTTAAATTTACAAAAAAGAAATGCTTTTTTGATCATTTGATGTAGTATGGTAATATTAACCATAACCTTAAAACAAGCTATTTGATGTTTCAAAAACGTAAATTAAATAAAAATATAACCCAGATTTCTAGAACACAATTTTTAGCGAACTGTATTCACGGTAAAAAATATTTAAACATTTAAATGTATTCAAAATATTGTAACTCACAAATTATGTGAATTTGTCTTAGAAAAGAAAATTGCTCTAAAATGCTTTTCACAGTAATAAAGGCCGACAAGAAACGTAGTTTCTTTTTAAAAAAAACCCATGCACTACAATAGTTTTCTTAGGAAAATAGCAAAATGTCCTCTTTAAGTATCGTTAGGGTCCCTAAAGACAGTCATTTTTAACACTTACCGTTTATATCATTATTTTTGAGACAATTTTTTACAACTTTTTTTCGTTGGCCTATGCTATTTGTTATGGTAAACAGCTGATAACTGTCAAAAAGTTATCTCAAAAATTATGATATGGAGTGTATACCCAATTCCAAAACATAATTCTAAACCCGCTTTTATCAGCTGGTTAAAAACCTCCGTTACAATGACTTTTAGCGTTTTTACAGACAAGACGTTTCGACGAACATAGCAACTAACCAAGAACAAACGAAACAGCAAATGGGCTTTTTTTTCGACGAGCAGAACAACGAACGGAACATTTGTCCTGTTCCCATAAAAGAAATGCTCTCAAATTTCTTCCTTCAAGATTTAAATGTCTGTTCGCCATTTTGTTTTAACCCAATGTCAAGATCCAAGTTCACTTAATTATTTTTGGGACAACTTTTTACAACTTTTTTTCGTTGGCCTATGCTATTTGTTATGGTAAACAGCTGATAACTGTCAAAAAGTTATCTCAAAAATTATGATATGGAGTGTATACCCAATTCCAAAACATAATTCTAAACCCGCTTGTATCAGCTGGTTAAAAACCTCCGTCATAATGACTTTTAGCGCTTTTACAGACAAGACATTTCGACGAACATAGCAACTAACCAAGATCAAACGAAACAGCAAATCGGCTTTTTGATTTCGACGAGCAGAACAACGAACGGAACATTTGTCCTGTTCCCATAAAATAAATGCTCTCAAATTTCTTCCTTCAAGATTTAAATGTCTGTTCGCCATTTTGTTTTAACCCAATGTCAAGATCCAACGTTTCATTATTTTTGGGCCAACTTTTTGCGATTTTTTTTCGCTAACCTGTGCTGTTTGTCATGGTAAACAGCTGATTACTGTCAAAAAGTTATCTCAAAAATGTTGAAATGAATTTTACGTCAAAACCGAGGATGTTTTTGCTGAAAACATTGTGTTTCTCGTTTATACGGCATACGGGCGGTTAAACACGTTGGGCAGCAAAACATCAAAGAATTTTGCTGCGTGTTTTTCGACGCTAAATCCGAATCCGGGGGTTAAAAAACTCCCTAAATATCTGGAATTTTTCCCAATAAAAAATGAACGATTTGCAGACCTTTTGTCAAATTTTAGTTATTTTTGGTACATTTCTTCGGTTGGTCAAGGGGATACATAATCAAAAATTTCAAACTCCTAACCAGTAGTATTTTTTTAAATTAATTTTTGAAAACGTAATTAATATATTCAGATACAGATATCTCGAAAACTACTTACACCAAAGTAGAGATGTACGGTTTGTTTGAAAGGTCTTTAAAATTCCGTTTGAATGAGGTTATGTAATTTTTACAAAAATTAAATTTAAAATGATTGTTTTTTTTTTAATGAATTAAATTTTTTTCGCAAAATTTTCTCGTGATATTTCAAAGACCTTTTAAACAAGCTATATATCACTACCCCGGTGTAAGTATGTATGTATTCGAAAGTGGTGGCAGGCCCTACTGGACCTCTATGCACTGCGACCACAAATGGATCTATTGTGCCCACGTACCTACATACTGAGTTTGACTAAAGTGGCATATTTTTTTTTCCACCCAGTACTTGAAAAAACTCTGCAGATTACAACAATAAATGATTTAGGCTTAACACTTTGGCTCAAAGATATACCACTAAGGCCTCAGCATTATTAGCCATGTGAACCGGTGTAAGTAGTTCTCAAGATATTTGAATTTATTTTAGTACATGTTGGAGCCAAGTTGTCAGTTTTTGATTCTCAAAAATTAGTTAGAAAAAACTACTGACGAGAAACATGAAATTTAGGATTACTCTTCCGCTTGACCGGAAAAATGAATGTACCAAAAATCATTAGAATCGGAAAGATGGTGTGCCAAACTTTCTTTTTTTCCTTGACTGGGGAAAATTCCAGATATCTAGAGAGTTTTTTGAGCCCGGATTCGGATTCAGCATCAAAAAATACATAGGGATATCATAGTCTGTCTTACGGATCTCCGACATCCTTTTTTCTGGTGGGGAGTGTTATCTTTGATATCGGGAGAAAAAAGTAATGGAAACCCGCGAACCATTCGCCGAATGGTCGGAATTTGCGAAACAGGCAAACGCGTTTGTGACGCCGTTGTTCGTTGTTTGTCGAAATGTTCAGGTTTGTACGAAGCTTAATGTAATGTGCGTGCCATCGTTAAAAAAAAAAAGAATATACCTATTGCAACCACCCTTAAAAATAGTTTATGACAAACAAAATATTAAAAATGACAGGTCTTATTTGACGGGATTCCTAAATTTAGGTCGGCCCACTAAAAAGTTAATTAAAAAATTTATCCCCGCATAAATATGTTTCAATAATTACTTAAATGTGGTTATAGTAACGAAATTTGCTTAAACAATATGATTATTCTTTATTATTATCTTTTAAAATGTAACTTGATGTATAATGGTTTCCATTAGTTGAAATGTTTATATCAAAATAGTAAGTTTTTTTTTAAGCCTACAGCCTCAAACAATTGAGGCCAAACTATGATAAAAATAATTGAAACTGTGTAACATTCTGAGGTCCCTAATAATGAGTATGTTCCTCAAATCCTTTATAACCAAGTTACTCATATGGCTACTTTTTGATAAGCTTTGGTTAACAGATCAAAATATAGAGTGAAACAACTCAAAAATGCTTCGCGCTTTCTCTTAGCTTATAAATGAACATCGCTTATAAACAAAAGTATAAGCAAAGTTGATTTTTGTAAGCTTTGTTTATTATCGGAATTCTATTTTATAGTTTGGCTTCAAAAGTTTTATTGTTGGGTGCAAATTTTAGAAATTTATACAATTTGCAAAAAGTTTGAAAAGTATAAAACACACTTTTATTATTTTTTAATTCGAATATTTTATTTTTAAGAGGTTGTAGAGCTAGTATTATTCAGTAATGTTTAGTTTTTTTGCTTATTATTATTTTCTTGATTTTTTAATTCATGTTATGGGATTTTCACGTTTAAACATTATATTTTTGTTCTTGAAGGCATCTTGTTATGCCTCAACAAGTTTTTTTGGCTATTCGTTTAATTGTTTCTCAGCATTCTATAGTGTTTAGCTTAAGAAACATTGATTATATTATATTCAATATTCTACAGAAAGCCTTTTCGTAGACGCTAAAAAAATAATTTTTTAAAACCATATTTGTTAACTCTTTTTCAGATGGAAAATTGGGAATATTTTTGAATAAAAATATTTATAATACTAAAAACAAAAACAGTAAAAACCTACCACCCATTTTAAGATATATAAAATGTGATATGGAACGGTTTATAATTAGAATTTTTGTAATTTCTGCAGAGATAGGATTTAGTTGTGTAATATTTCCAGTTTTCTAGGTTTACAAAGAATTTTTATATCAATAATTAATACGCATCTGTAGCTTACAATAGATGCGATTATTTGATTGTTAAAATTTTCTTAATAAAATAAAAATATGTACACAAAAAATAGTTACTCTTTTATCTACAGATCTGTAACTCAAACCTTTTATGAATTAAAATTAATGGATCCATGATCAGGGCCGGATTATCCAATAGGCAAGATAGGCTATTGCCTAGGGGCCCTCGACTTGCGGGGGCCCTTTAATCTCATAATAAAATATGCTGAATGTTCTGGATAGGGAGAGGATTAATTTTTAGTCTAGGGCCTCAATAATCGCTAATCCGGCCCTGTCCATGATGGATCTGATACCTTCCTATACTTGATGTTGTATCAAAACCGGGATGTGCGGGAAGGGAGTAGAGGGGTACATACAAAACGAGGCACTAATTAGTCATTAGCTTACTATTTTACTTGCTTTTTATTTATGTCTTCTAAACGATTTTATTAGAAAGGAACATATATACTCTTGTCTGGTTGTTACGAACATATTGATTTAGCTGGGATTTGACGTTGTCTATTCGTTGTTGTTTTAATGTCCAACAAATTGGGACCAACTTTTTACAAAACAAATTACCTTTTTTGCAACTAAATCAATATTTGCGCACATTTTAATATAATTTTGGATTTTCTTTTATGTTTCGGATCTTTATTTATTAGGTAAGTACCTATTTTATCTCTCCTTTAAAAGGTCTCGGTGTTTTATTATAGACATATAAAGCGGCACACTGCAGGTACAAAGTGAAACAACAATTTTTTGAGGCTTCTTTACTTCGATTTTGCCACAAAATTTGGTTTACCATAGCTATGACGCGTTGCCACTTATATACATCCTCAACTATAGCCCTTTAGAGCACACTCCAAGTGAAGTCTATTGTAATTATTTGAAAAACGGAATTTCCTACGAAGTTTTTAGTACTATCATAAATTATTTAGAAGAAAAACGTGTTCTACTATATTTCGAAAACCGCATACTGATGCGATGCTCCGTTAACAAGTTATTTTAATTTTATTTTTCTTTAAACTATCAGAAAACTGTCATTAACATTAATGGATTTTGACCAAAATCTAATCAGCTATTTACAATACTGTACCTTATTTTACCTGAAAATTTCATTCGGTTAAGGAGCTATCGTGTGAGAGATAGACTTCACGACATTATTGCTAAGATAGGTCAAAATACACCAAAATAACACATTTTCGGCGTTATCTCAAAAAAATAGTTTTTTTTGCAATTCAGGGACTAAAAACGCATTTTAATCCCTCATTTTAGGGACTAAAATAGTACTTTTAATCCCGGGGACTAAAATATTTTACTCCCGGGGACTAAAATATTTTAGTCCCTGGACCCGAATTCATGGTTTTTTCAAATTTTGTATTTGGGAGCATCTAAAAATAGGCCTATACACTATCAAAATAAACTACCGAGCCTAATCTATACATTCCTACGTTATTTGACATTATTATTGTTTGTTATATTGATATTCAAAATAGCGCCGCTACAGCCAACTAAATGAATCAATGATCGTGGATCTGAATCGATTTCGCTTCGCTGTTGGTTGAGGTTGATGTTTTGCAGTGGAGATCCGAAAATTGCTGGTTCGGTGTGATCAGTGCTGCTGTCTTCGTTGATTGTGGGTTCTGGAAAATTGCATACTGTTACGGTACGTGATTGGCCTTGGCTTTTATGACTCTTGACATCTGTCCTCAAGTTTTGACTGAATATTTTATCCGCCACATTTTTTTTGTTTTCGATTGATTGCTCAACATACCCTTCAGCACCGGTAGCACTTTTCCAACCACCGTGTCTTTTGAGCTGGTCAATATTCGCTCCAGAATCTGCTAAAAGGGAAGCAGAGGTACGCCTGAAGCAGTGTCCTGTGTATGAAACGGCCTCTGGCAGGTTCAGGAAGGCAGCTATTTTTCGCGGGAAAAGCCCAAAAGTATTATTTCCAACAGGTTGTGATAAACATTTGCCGTCTTTATAGCCAATGAAATATCTCGATATTGTCAAATTTGTTGGTCTCAGAGCCATGTAGGATTTACAGATTTTCACTACGTCTGTAGCGTTGCTTTCTTTGGAGTTCTTCACTATGAAGCATCGGTCAGTTTGATTTTTCGTGTTTCGAACTGTGACAACAAGATGAAAATCTTGGACTTGAACATCTTCATTCTGTAGCTGGCACAGTTCAACACCCCTGCATGCACCGGCAACTCCCATTATCAACGCCAGCTGGAAAAAAAAGATTTTTCAGTTACTAAGTAGCAATACAATTTTTTGTACAAACTACGTAACCTGATAGCAACAAATGATATTTCGAATCAGTGACGTTAACATGGTTCAAAATAATGTAAAAACAGTTCACTTTACCTTGATCATCAAATATTCTTGATTTGGTGCTTCCTGGAGGAACTGCTGGATATGATCCATGTCCAGTATTCGAGACTTCTTTGGGCGGTAGCCATCCCCATTTCTTTTCAAAAATGCCTTCAATTTTGAATATTTTCCAATGTCCAAACTTTTTTCAACGATCAGCTTTGATTTAATCATTGAATAATGTGACCAAACCGTTGTAGCCTTCAAATTTTTCGCATGATGGAAGAAATATGCAAGAAGTACCTTCTCCTGTGTAACATCAGCAACATCCTTAGCTTGACACCAATCCAGGAAATGTTTGTATTGTTTTCATATATTTTCTCCGATTTAGCGGGCAGCAGTGCCTTCACTGCCTCTGCGGCAGCTGTATCAATATCAATATCCATTTTTTTTACTTTTGGGAACGCACTAGCAAATCGCAGAAATCTCCACGGCGTTGTTTGTATTTTAACAGTTATTTTATGGTACCTTGACAACACCCTGACAACCAAGTATTATCCAAGGCTATCTAAGAAATATCAACTGACTTAACGTCAGAGAATGAATGGTACTTTATTGGTTGTCACATTTTATAGGCCAATCAATAGTGCAGTGGAGATGACTTTCTTTTCGAAAAATTTAATTAAAAATTTGAATGAAACAACTATGCCCAGAATTGCAAAAAATAGTATATATACCACTTGACTAAAGTGTCTTTTTATCCCTCAGCGAATTGTAGCCCTCCCTGCGGTCGGGCTACAAACATTTCGCCTCGGGATAAAAAGTATCACTTTAGTCCCTGGGTATATAATGTACTATTTATCGCTGCGCGGGCTAGGACGGTAAAAAAGTCGATAAAAGTTATTGGGTACTGAGCACCTACGTCTTATCGTCGTTGATCTTACAAACTGACGTAACTCATTTATTGTAATTTTACAAGAGAGCAATTTCAAGTTTTAGGGAAAGTTTATATTGGATTTATATCACTAAAAATGTTCTTGGATCTAATGATTTTTATGCTATTTAAAGGATTTTTATGAGTTACAACACTTTGTGAGATGAAAGACACAAATAAGGTAGTATGGTCTCATCAAAACTGCATTTTTTGAGATACGTCAGTTTGTAAGATCAACGACGTTATATATCATGTACTGGGAAAGGGCCTCTAAAAAGAACTGCTACAAGCGTGCCGGCATATTGGATTTCAAATGAACCCAAATGTATGGCTTAGATAAATTCAGGCTACTGATAATGGGAGCTGCGCACTTAGCGACATCTCTTTTCTGAACTTAAAAACACCCATTATCAGTTTTAGAATAAATAACTACCTTTTAACACCAATTTTGATATCGTCAAATCATCGCATTAACAAATTGTTGTGTTTTAATCCAAGCCATACGTTTGGGTTCAATTAAATCCAATATGGCGCAACGCGTTTAAGACGTTATTTAAAAGGTTTAGTTACCACGTAGGAGTAATTAATTTTTTTAATAAATAGTGTCATTTTCATTGCCTCCTTATGGGGAAGTGACATAAATACCAGGAGTCCAAAATGTGCAGAATTTTTCAAGGAATATAAATAATTTTTGTCAGTTACTTTATCCTACCCCTATAACCCAAGACATCTATCTCCCTATTAGTTAATCATAAGACCTTCTCAAGCGGTCCACCGCGGTGAGCCTTTCGGTCATTAGTTCTCTTCGTTTAAATGCGAGAATTTTCATGGTTCTTTTAACCAAAGATAACCTACCTTCGGAGCAGCGTTATTAATGGTTAATAAAACAATAAAAATGTATGAAAAGGTCTATAGTGTTTCGTTCAAAAATCCAATTTTTCTAGCCGGGAAATGCGAGTACTGCTCCCTAGCGGGGAATTACAGAAACAAAAACTTTTTAGGTGAATTCGCCGTAAGAGCCGTATTTGTTATAACAATTATTAACACCCTATATATTTCTTTTCTCTGCTGGAAAATAAATACCTCAACATTTTTCTAAAAAATATGAATTTAAAGTAGCCTTATGACAATATGAAGAATTGAGTTGATCACAATTGAGCTACTTTTGCAGTTCATACATGCGATAACACTAAATTAAAAAGAAAAGTATTTTCCTAAAATTTTATTTGATTGCTTTTTACATTTATAATATAAAAACCGACAAAAAGTGGTTACAATTTAATAAAATTAAAAGGAAACTATTAAGTTCAATTTGTTAATTACTATATTTTAAAATATTTACTTAATTTAAAAAAAAATCTGGTCAAAAAAAATTACATTACATAGAACTCTGTTAACAAATAACTAGATTTAATATAGAGCAATTCCACGCCAAGTCATCCAATTTACAAAAAAAGTGTTGCCCTGACATTTAATTTTTTTCTTTAATCATGCTTACTAAATGAAACAGCTCATGCTTAACCACAATTTTAGATTTTTTAATCCAATTAGTATGTTGTACACGCATTTGAAAAGTCTAAAAACGGGCAAAATGGGACTTTAAAGAAAAAAATTATGCTCATAGTAAACAGCACCTAAAAAAAATTAACCTATAATTTTGAAAACATGCATATACTGGCTTAATTAGAGCAATTTAGAGAATATCCAAAAAACGCAGAAATTTTCGAAGTTTTCATATTTTTTTGGGGTATAAATGTAATGTTTTCTTAAATTTTTGATACAGTGTTGGAAAGCTATACTCAAGGACTATATCTTGTATAAAACATATTTAAAAAATAGACGTTACTTTGGAGTTCTACGAAGAATTTAAGAATGGGAAATTCCTTCAGCATCAAAAATGACCCTGTCTATCGGGGTGCCGGTGGTAATCACGTAGGGTAAATTTTTCACTGTATCATATACTTTTAAAAACAAGAATAAAAAATCTGGGTCTGTAATCCTTAAGGTCACTACACATTTTTTTATTTTAATATTTTTAGTGATGTTAAATTGCATCACAAATTACAGGCGAGGATCTACGGGGATGCCCCCCCCCAAATCTAAAACTACTTAGTTTGACACACAGAATACACCTCATGGTCACTATGCAAAATAGTTTTGTGAAATATTTATTATGATATTTTCCCCCAAAATAAAGTTTCTAGATCCGCCCCTGCAAATTAAGGTTTATCAGAAGGTAAAGTTTATTTATATGAACACTGTTCAACAAATTATGATCTAAACTCTCTTCATAAGGTCACTACACAAATTTTTTAAAAGTTTATTTACTTTTTTAGTAGTTACCTACTGTCATATTTAAAAAATCGGAAAAGAAGTTGAGTTCTATAATTTCAGAAACCGAAAAAAAAAAAAATTCTGAGCTTGAAGTAAATTAGGCATCTATAGTTAAATCATCCAGAGGAGTGAAAAAATGGTGTCCAGTTGTTGTTTGTTTGAGATTTTAATGTAAAACAAATCGTTTCACAGTACCTCCAAACGTATCACATGAGCTTTTACCATGCGTTAGTTTTGTAGTTAGTTTTTTTAATGCCCAGTGGCGTATGCAGAAATTTTCCAAGAGGGTTGGGAGAGGGGGGTTGAGTAAAAGCAAATTCCTGGAAAACCATTTATTTCTTCTTTCAGAAAAATTCAATCTTTAGGAGAAGTTATTTAATGGCTTTGGAAAGATTAGGCCTCCAACCCCCCTCCTGAATGAACCTCCTGCGTACGCCACTGTTAAACCTGAACCATTTCATTTACCAAAGAAACAAACTAATTAATGTCTGTGTCTCACCAAAAATGTATTCTTAAAACTAAAAAAAAAATTCCGACAGTGTACGAAGATGGGACTTGAACCCACAAACTAGGATGTCACCAAATAGCTTAAAAGTTGATGTTAAAATGACAGACCCAGATTTTTTATTTTACTTTTATTTAGACGATACATTGTCAAGTAAAACAAGGCACAAGCGAAGTTTTAATAGACAGATAGAATTTTTAGTCAAAAGTTGCCATTTCTAAGGTTTTTGCGGTTTTTCCAATTTTAAAAAATTTAGTTTGCTGAAAGCAATAGACCTAGGCATTTTTCTTTTGCCTTGTATGATAGTCAAGCCACTAAGCTTTAATGTGTGTATAGACTTTTTTTTGATGGACCATATTCAGCACCGGTGTAAATAATTAAAAATCGAGAAAATCATAAAATTTACTCTTTTTTTTACTATTTTTGCCATGTCAAAAAAGTGAGGTTAATTTTTTTTTCTCTATGGGATTATCCAACCAATATTAAAGATTTCTTCCGTCAAATTTCTTTTTACATAAGATTTAATACAATAGAAATAAAAAAAATAAGGCCACAACTGATTTTCTTCTTTTTTTTACTTTTAAAGTGGCCTGTAAAATACGGGAGGCGACATTAAAAATTAAAATTTGGTATTCCTAAGGACACTAATACATGTTATCAAAATTTGGATTTTTTTCGTGACATGGCAGCTACCCCCATTGGATGATTTGGCGTGGAATTAATAATACCTAGTGTTTTTGTTTATTGCTTCAAGAAACTTGTTTACGATGATAAAAAATCTGTTAAAACGCATTCACAGAGGTTATTTCAGATTACTATTTTACCTAAATTCACGTGAAATAAATTTGTTTGTAAATTTGTCATTTGATGAATATCAAGTTTCCACTTTCAAAATACGCTTATTTCACATTTAGGTATAATGATAGTTTCAACGCAGCTTAACTGTCTGATTAAAGAATGAGCAAAGAGCGGTGTTTTTGCTAAATGTTAAAAAAATGCAGAAAATGTTTTGATTTACAGATATGGCAACTTTTCTTCTTTATTTTGCTGAAGTTTGGTGTGCGGATGGCCTGAGCAACACAGTCGGTATACTATAAAACCGAGCACATTTAATTAAAAATTACAATTAGGTACTGCTTGTATTTTTTGCATATTTCGTGGAGTTTTGGGGCAATAAACAAAAAGTCAAAAAATATTAAATTGTACACTTAGTGCCTGGCTCTCTGATATACGCACGACGAATCGTGATTATCGTAACCTAAACGTCTGGTGTACTTGAACATTTCATTGGCGGAAGCTACCATGGGCATCGGCTGCCTGAACCTATAACAAAACAAGACAAATTAAACACAAAAAAACATTTGATCGTTCACTACCTATAATCTCTTGGTTATATACCATGGATTACAAATTCTGGATGATGCATGCGTATTAATATTTTGAATTTCTATTGTTCTTAGATTTTTCAGTTGATCTAAGTTTTCTATGTGGTGCAAATAAACGCGGTATTTTAAGTAGCCAAGTGTCGAGTGGCGTTAAATCAAAGCTACTTGCTGGCCATCTAATTGGACCATTTCTGCCAATACACTCTCGAAAGTGCTCAAATAAAAATTGACGAACTGGTGCTACATTATGAGGACCTGCTCCGTCTTGTTGAAATATTATTCTATTATAATTAATAAGTGGAACATTCTCAAGAGTATCCACTAAGGTCACTCATCGTCAAGCAAGCTTTACAGGTGGCGAAGCCTAACTCTGATTTTCTATTTTTTGGTTATAATTTTTGACATGTTTTCCTCGGTTTCGCATTGGCGGCTCGTTGTTATTTTAAAAATGTGGTTTTAACACAGTCTAAAGATCTATTTAATAATGATACAGTTTCAAGACAGTTAACTTTTTAACTCTAATTACATAATTATATATAGTTTAGGTACCTTCATACTGTGTAAAACTACATCTTCAAAATAAAACAGAACCGCCAATGCGAAACCGAGGAAAACAGGTCAAAAATAATAACCACAAAATAGAAAGCCTGACGTTAGCTTCGCTTCCTATAAAACTTGCCTTTACGATGAGTGGCCTTAGTATCCACTGCATACTCTAAAACATTCAAATATTCATGTCCATTTAATGGATGGTTAGGGAAAACAGATGAGCATGAAGTTAGCGAAGCACCCATCGCAGATCGAATCGGGACTAGGTGGATAATTTGCCGTTAATTAGTCGTGAATTAGTTGTGTAAAAATTAATTTTGTCGCTCTTATTTTTGACCGTTTTTGAGGGTGCTTCGCTAACTTCATATGAAGTTAGCGAAGCACCCTCGTAAAAATAGCTTTTATCAAAATCGAATATGATGGATAATTTGCCGCTAATTAGTCGTGAATTAGTTGTGGAAAAATTAATTTCGTCGCTCTCATTTTTGACCGTTTTTTTGGGTGCTTCGCTAACTTCATATGAAGTTAGCGAAGCACCCTCGTAAAAATGGCTTTTATTAAAATCGAATATGGTGGATAATTTGTCGCTAATTAGTCGTGAATTAGTTGTGGAAAAATTAATTTTGTCGCTCTTTTTTTTGACCGTTTTTTGAGTGCTTCGCTTAATTCATATAAAGTTAGAGAGGCACCCAAAAAACACTCAAAACTAAACGCGACAAACTTAATTTTTCCACAACTAATTACCGACTAATTAGCGGCAAATTATTCACCATATTCGATTTCCATACGTCATGTCTAAAGCCATTTTTACGAAGGTGCTTCGCTAACTTTATATGAAGTTAGCGAAGCACCCTCAAAAACGGTCAAAAATAAGAGCGACAAAATTAATTTTTCCACAACTAATTCACGACTAATTAGCGGCAAATTATCCACCATATTCGATTTTGATAAAAGCTATTTTTACGAGGGTGCTTCGCTAACTTCATATGAAGTTAGCGAAGCACTCAAAAAAGGTCAAAAATAAGAGCGACAAAATTAATTTTTCCACAACTAATTCACGACTAATTAGCGGCAAATTATCCACCATATTCGATTTTGATAAAAGCCATTTTTACGAGGGTGCTTCGCTAACTTCATATGAAGTTAGCGAAGCACCCTCAAGAACGGTCAAAAATAAGAGCGACAAAATTAATTTTTCCACAACTAATTCACCACTAAATAACGGCAAATTATCCACCTAGTAGCGGTTCGATTTGCGATGGGTGCCAAAATATGAAGTTAGCGAAGCACCCAAAAAAAGGGTCAAAAATGAGAGCGACGAAATTAATTTTTCCACAACTAATTCACGACTAATTAGCGGCAAATTATTCACCACATTCGATTTTGATAAAAGCCATTTTTACGAGGGTGCTTCGCTAACTTCATATGAAGTTAGCGAAGCACCCTCAAAAACGGTCAAAAATAAGAGCGACAAAATTATTTTTTCCACAACTAATTCACGACTAATTAACGGCAAATTATCCACCTAGTAGCGGTTCGATTTGCGAAGGGTGCTTCGCTAACTTCATGCTCATGGAAAACAGGGCCAATGATTTTGTTGCCCAGCATATCGCACCATAGATTGACTGATTGTCGGCCTTGATTCGTCACTTCATGAACAAAATCTTGAGGAGGTCCTTGAGACCAACAGCAGCCGTTGGGAGAAAACGTAGATTCGTCACTCCAGAGCTTAGAAATAAAATCCGCGTTTTCAAATTTTCTTCAATTCTACGAAGAATTCCCCTGCTACAAGCAACATTTTCGACTTTTTGAATGGGTGTTAGTGTCTGCCTGACCCTCAGCTTATAAGGTTTTAAATTATGTTTTTTTAGACTTTGGACCCTCTAGTTGTTGCAGAGTCTTCGAAATGTTTCTAATTGATTGTTTATTATTTTCTTTAACTTGTAAAAGGACATTTAAAAGTACATTTTCATCGATTTGTGGAGTTCTTTGTATTTTTTTAACGCTTGAAGTTTCTTGAAAAAGATTATAAACATTTTTTATTGTGGTCCTGCTTGGGCAATTTAAGTTTGGAAATGTTATTCTATATTCTTTCTTATTGTATAATGATAGAATATTACGTTTTTCAGGTTCAGTATAAAGATGCATTTTGCCTTTTTGTAAATAAAACTGTGTTTATTTGTCAGTTATTGTCAATTTAAAATGTATTTTTAAAATGCCAACCCATATTCTAGTGCATTAAAAAATGTTTAAAAATAAAGATATTTATCAATGAATATCATAATAATTAATTAACCGAAACCAAAACTAAATAGCCATTTCGGAGCATATTTTAATAGACATTTTAATAAAAAAATAGTGTTTCCTTTAAAAAAATACTCTGCCAATATATGGGCCCCTAAGCTTACACTAGGTACTATAGTTATAGTGTACGTGCGAGCTAATAAAACTAAAACCCGAAATATATCTTATTCAACTCCAGACTAAATTATCTTTTGTTTGATACCACACAAGCCATGTTTTGACTTAAACTCAAATTTTTGAAATCCACCCCCACCCTTAAAAAAACAAAAACTAAAATGTATTTTGTTTAACTCCGGACTTAATTACCTTTCGTTTGATATCACACACGCCTTATTTTCACGTAAACTCTAATTTTTGAAATCTACCCCCACCCTTTTTGAAGAAAAAAAAAACTAAAATGTATTTTGTTTAACTCCATACTCAATTACCTTTCGTTTGATATCACACACGCCATATTTTCACATAAACTCGAATTTTTAAAATCTTCCCCCACCCTTTTATTTGGCTTGTGTTCGGTGGACTTTGTTCATTTTTAAATGGGACCATCTCGACCCAAGACCCAGCCTAAGTACCAAATTTCGTTAAAATCGGCCTAGCGGTTTTTCAGTTATGCGCGTTGGTCGTTACAGACAGACATACAGACAGACAGACGGCGCGACAAAAAAGTTTCAAAATCATCTGAAACGCAAAGATATATAAAAATTTTTGAAATCGGAGCAACTTTTTTTTTCTCGAAAAAATTAGGATCACCATAGCTCACACTACTATAGTATAGTATATGTGTGAGCTAATACATGAAATTGACATAGCTTGAAAAGTGCAACTGTCAAATCTGACAGTATTGGTTAAGAACAACGTAAAAAAACTCCTCTATCGACTGCTGTTTATTTGAAAATTTTATATTCAATAGTATAAACACTGTACATAACTCGTTAAATAGAGACTTTCTTACATTCGTGTGAAATATATCACTTTCTTCACTCGTTAGGTAATATAGTATTCCGACGTACCTGTTTGACAAATCCATGCCATGTGCCATGTCTCTCTGGAGGCTGTAAAGAGGCTCTTCTGCTTCTTGGAACGTTTTGTCCACAATTACTTTGGCTCTTCCTAAATTAAATTAAAGTAAGCTGCAGTTCGTAATTGAGTTTTCACGTTAATTAATCGATATTAGGATATCCATAAGTATAAATATTATTTAATTCTAACGGTGAAACAATAAAATTAAGTCAAAGATCTAACAATAGTTAAAATAAAATATATCCTAACCAAAGATTTTTTTAACTTCATTTACTTTCTTGTAGGGTCAAAAACAATTGGTCTACTGGTGTTGCAGTAGCGGAAAATGTTTATCACAGCATAGGCAATATATGACTACAAAATAGCGCGCATCAAAATAGCGCCTTACAAAATAACGCAATCACAAAATAGCGCGCATCAAAAACGCGCTGCATCATTAAAAACAACTGTTTGACTAAGGGGTCTCTTTCTAACATACTTTTTCAAAAAAAACTTCCCTTCTTTCGCGGGATCCTAGCGGGTGTGAAACAAAACTGAACCGAACTGAACCGAATAGAAGTGTCGGTTTAGTTCGGTTTGGTTTTACAACCTCTAGGATGCCGGTTCGTTTCGGTTTGGTTTCACACCCTCTAGGATCCCCGGAAAAAGTCAGAAGTTTTTTTTTTAAATATATATTAAATACATTATGGATCAGTGTAAAAACATAAAGATAGTTTTATATGCAGACGACTGCACTATAGTAGTAACTGCAGAAAACTTAGAAGATCTTGAAAGTATGTCAAACTTTATTCTTCAAGTCTTTGGCAAATGGTGTGAAAAAAACAAACTCTTGGTCAATCCCTCTAAAACTCACTATATTGTTTTCCGTAAAAGGAAACTGATTAGTGATATAAAACTAAAATTAAAAAACAATGACATAATCAAAATGGAGAACTGTTCTTTTTTAGGACTTCAAATTGATGAACAGATAACTTGGGAAAAACATTGCAGTTTTGTGGCAGGAAAACTAAACTCTACTTTTTTTGCAATTTTGAACCTAAAGAACTTACTCACAACTAAACAGCTTATTAACGTATACTACTCCTTAGGATACAGTCACATAAGATACCAAGTTGTGTTCTGTGGTCAATTTAGAAACTTTGAACGCATTCTTCTATTGCAAAAAAGATTACTGCGACTTATATTTAAACTAAAACAGACTCTTGCAGACCTGTGTTTAGGGAAAATAATCTAATGACAGCTCCATCTATCCTGATTTTTGAAGCAGCACTATTTGTGAAAAAACAGCAACAAAAATTTCCATCTGTAAACACACTTCATACTCATAATACAAGGTCTAGTTCAAATATTAGAATCCCTAATTACAATCTGTCATTATATGCAATTCCAAATACCATAAAAAGCTTGCAAAGCTTTAAAAAATTTCGAGAAGAACTTAAAAAACTGCTTATAAATAAAGCATACTACTCAGTAAGGGAGTTTTTAAATTCGAGAGGAGGTTAAATCCGAGAAGAGCGAAAAAGAAATACTACCTATATACTCTAAAATTAATAATTTGTAAAACTTATCTTTATTTATGTTACATAGATTAATTGCATAAATTAGTTTAAGGAATTATATTCTTTTATGTTAGTCTTTACCTGACACTGTCTATATTTACCATGTAAATCTTATGGCAATAAAGTACATTGAACATTGAATATGTTAGAATGAGGTTTTCGGGAGTGGCAAGTCATAAGACGCTATTTTGAAGCAGCGCCATTTTGTTGCGCGCTATTTTGTAGCAGCGCTATTTTGATGCGCGCTATGTTGCAGCAGCGCTAGTTTGTAGCAGCGCTATTTTGTTGGCGCTATTTTGCGGCAGCGCCATTTTGAAGCAGCGCTATTTTGTAAGGCGCTATTCTGTAGCAGAGCCACAATACATATATTAGAAATTTATGATAAGAGAAAGGAAAGAAAAGTTCAGAAACGCTACGTATTTTCTTTAGAGTAAACGAATTTCTTGTGATTAGCGAACGCAGTATGCCCAACCTCTCTATTTTTTACAGGATGTTAAAATATCTTTTTTGGCATTTGTGGTAAAAAAATGTCCATATGTTTGTTCTAATAGGAGTTAAAACTCATCCCTTTTTGGCAATTCTGGTTAAAAAATTATCTCGCTTTTTGGGAAATATTTTTGTCACACTCTATTGGAAAAAACATATTTGAGAGTTTGGAAGAAAACGTGAATTTGTTGGGTCGTGCTTACTGTAATAAAAACGCAACATAAAAAATGCAGTGATAAGTGAAACATGTCAAAGATTGGATAACAGATTGATGTCATTTTTGGCATTAGATTCATTAATTAATTGACAAAAACTTACGTTCCAAATAAGTACTGCACAACGTAGTGCTCTTTATTATGGTAAAGAACAGTGTCGGGTCGATTTCACATTTGTCTGCCATGGCAAAGCCCTCGCTCAATCCAGCCAGAAAAACGCCGCGCATCAGCTGAAGAATTAAGTTGGCTTTGGTAGCCGCGCCCACTTTTCCCAAATAAAAAGATACCTAAAAAAAGAATAACAACAGATTCCACAGGTACTTTTATATAAACAATTATTGGTTATTGCATGTAGTAAAAAACAATATTTCTTTCCGATAAATCTTTAAAATCTAAACAAAAAAGCTTCTGCAACTTTCTTTTAAAAGTAAAATACAAATAAGTCCGGCTGATTTACAAAATTTGCTAATGCATCTCACCTGCGTCTTCAAAGTTGGAAAATTAGTACATTTCCTTAAATGATTTTCTTAGTATTGAAAATACTAACAAACGTGGAATTTCGTACCCGTGAATTTAACAATCAAACAAGTTTCGTGGCTAATCGGGCAAAAAGGAGTTTTTTGTATCCCTTATATTTTTCCGTGGGTAGCCTGAAAGCTTAACCTCACGGGGGTCCAAGATCTAATGGACACCTAATAAGTGTTGACAGTCAACCATTTCGTCCTTATGGGACTCCTCAGAACACTGCTGGTCTTGGCGCCTCTTGCAATAGTTCGCTCACTAATTACATTTAATTAGAGACAAAACCGTCTGATTAACTTCGCAAGATTTGTCACATTGACCAGCAGTGTTCTGAGGAGTCCCATAAGGACGAAACGGTTGACTGTCAACACTTATTAGGTGTCCATTAGATCTTGGACCCCCGTGAGGTTAAGCTTTCAGGCTACCCACGGAAAAATATAAAGGAAACAAAAAACTCCTTTTTGCCCAATTAGCCACGAAACTTGTTTGAGTATTGAAAATGTTTCACATTATAGAATATAGGACCCAACTAACAATTATAGTAGCGGCTACATGCTCCAAAGGCTTTGCTACCTTCTTACGGTAGAAATGTGGTGATCCCAACAAAAATTCGTTCCTTTTTAGTTCTGACTACCATTTAATATCACGAAAAAGTAGACGTTTCGTAAAAACGACGCTTTAAACTACCTCATAGGATTGTTTCTTGAGTCTAATCTGTTAGTCTGCTCTACCACGATAGCACGTTGCCAAAGTTTTACTTTCTTTTTAGTCGTTAATTCGTAGTCGTCCCGACTTTTATATGTTTTAAAGGTCTTCTCTCTTGTTATCTCTGCACGTCTACTACCTACTAGGGGAAAATAAGCCACCCTTGTCTTCCAAGGCTATAAACTTACAGGAGGGACCAGAGCCATATATCTGCTGTATCTATTCTAAACTCGTATTCTCAACATCTCTAATTACTTACTGTAGTGTTTGCATATAAGTGAAACGACAAACACACGAATTTAAATTTCCCGCGCCGTGACAAAGTGTTAGGGACGTAGGCAATATGGCCGCGCGGCTGACCAATGAGAAAGCAGCGTTGAAGTGACGTCACATGGGACGGTCTCTCGTAACGGAACCATTTTCAAGTATACACGTATTTCAATCATAAATAATTACGCGGCTTAAATAACATAAATATTTCGCTTACTTTTCCCATGGCCTTGAAACACGACTGACATTCCAGAAACAGTTCCTCGCTGCCCGATGCGAGAACGATCAGATTGCCCGCGGTCGCTTCGGTTTTGTTGCCCTGCAGCTGCGCCTCCAAGTATTGTCCTCCTTTGCTCTCCACCAGCTCGCAATACGTTTTCGACGTTTCTGGATCGATGCCTGAAAGATAAAGGGGGTAACTCCATTGTAACGGTTGTGACGTTTTATGTTTTCAGCCATTTCATAGTAACGGTTATCACGTTTAGACTTAAACAAAAGGATATTATATGCGTACCCTTAAGGCACATATAGGGCTAACGGACGAAACATCGGACTGTGATGTCGCTTCGGTGACCCAAATTTTAATTAATACAATATCTAAAACATAAAAAATAAACAGTTTTATGCCCAGGGGAAATTCACTGCCCCAAAAAACGTACAGTGATTTCCATTTTTTCCCAAGGATTTCTAGGTGATTCCCAAAAAAAACACCCGTGAGATTCTCCTCGTTTTATGCCCATAGAATGTCACAAAATTGTCTGATGGAAGTTTGCTTTTAGAGGAACGCTACAATCCAAAAATGACACGCCCTAAATCCTTTCACTTTCAATCATAACTTGCAACGAATACCACATTGGGTGAATCAACGTAAATTTTTTTTTTTTAGAGATTACGGTGATAAACGGCGCGAAAGAACGCGTGTCCATGGGTAGCTAAATAAAATAAGAGTTTTTACATTACCCGTCATTTCGACAAATCCCTTGTTGTCCAGCAGATCGTCAGTCTTGTCAAAAATTCCAAAGTCTTTAAACGCTGTCTTGAGAGATTCAGGATCAGCTAGACAGCTGAAGATAATGTCTGACCTCCTAACCTACATATTGAAAAAAAAATATTTTAGAGAACTGACAAATTTTTAGTAAATTGACAAATGTCACTGTTTTTTGTAGTAATTAATGTATAACACATATATGTTATCTACGACGAACCAATAATACTAGTCTAACGAGTGTCTTAACACGGCTGTACTGACGCATTTACGCTCCTATATTAATAAAACTTAGATTGTAAATCATAGGGCGCGCGCTAAGCTATTGTTACAAATTTAATTTATTTAGCTTTAGTGTAGTGTTAGGTTGACTTATCTTATGGTTGTATTCTTAGTCTAGGTTTCAGTTGCGTTATCTATGACTCACACTCGTGCTCAAACGCGGACCTTCTGGAAGAGACTAGCATGCTCATGAATCGAAGAAGGATGGATGGTTCTCGAAAATACGCAGACCCTATATATAGGGCCGGACATCGCGCATCGAGTCAGTCAGAGATAACCACCTGTAGCATTCGCAAGATATTAACACGAAGTTAATACGCTGATTTCAGTAGTGAGTTATTAGCAAGTTATTAGTAAGTTTAAGTGCGTGTTTTGTACATAATTGTCGAAATAAATTGACATTTTTGACATTTGCGAGTTTTATTTGTAGCAGTGAACCCGTAACACTATGATACTTTCTTTAAGTACACTGATTGACGGAAAACATAATAAATAGTTTTTAACAAAATTTAATTATGAGTAATAATTTTTGCAAAATTCTTTTAAAAAATTGAAAAGGATAACGCACTGCATGGGATCCTAGTGACCTATGGATTGTGCCAATTTTTACCTTTCTAGTCCCCGCAATGGCTAGAAAAGGTATTATTTTCGATGCAATTTTTTTTTTTTGAGATAACGCCGAAAATGTGTTATTTGGGTGTATTTGGACCTATCTTAGCAATATCGGCGTGACGTCTGTCTGTGTATTATATCTGTCCATAGCACGATAGCTCCTAAACCGCTGAACCGATTTGCATGACATTTTCAGGTAAAATAGTGATTGACAATTGAACGAGCTGATTAGGTTTGGGTCAAAATCCACTAATGAAAATATTCTAACTTTTTAACGGAACGTCGCATGAATATGCGGTAGAACATAAATAATATGTTAGGAAATATGTTTATTTCATGTCAAAATCACAAAAGTGTAACTGCATATGGCAAGGACTATACATTGTGAGAGGTGTGAATTCACATATACCAAACCTAGGGTTCTGATTTACGTACCACTTCTCTTGGAGTATTGCATATAACCAAACCTTCTTTCTCTGTGTACTTTTCAAACTCTTTGTACTCCAAATTGCTCTCGTTATAAATATTGATCCTGTGTCCCGAACTTAGCAGATTCTTAACGATTCCATTACCTAAAATTACAAATCTCTCAAAAACCGGACAACTTTCAGCCTGCGAACGTTAAATTCTTTAAAAACAATATCTCTCGCTCTCTCTCTCTCTCTCTCTCTCTTGTTTATTTAATGGCTGTCCACTTTTATAGATATACTTGGAACAAGTCCTTAAAGTATGGAAGAGAAAATGCCAAAACATGGGAATTCCGTTGGACGAAACCACCTTGTATACTTTATGTTTCGCCGATGATCAGATAGTAGTGGCTCAGGATTATGACGACCTCGAATATATGACACGAAAACTAATAGAAGAGTACAATAAGTGGGGACTAGAGGTTAATCTCAATAAGACAGAGTATGTGTATGGGTGGAATGAAACAGGATCTAATCTTAAATACCGGGCAGCGAATTCAGTCCTGTGATAAGTATAAATACTTAGGTCTAAAAATTTCCTGTGATAAGTATAAATACTTAGGTCTAAAAATTACAGCTGACGGAACACTAGACAAAGCTATAAAAGATCGAAACGTACAAGGAAGAAAAGCAATAACTTTATTAAATGGAATAATTTGGGACCAAAGTATATCAAAACATAACAAAAAGCTTATATATAACACCATTGTAAAAAGTATTATTACATATGGCTCAGAAGTATGGCCAATCAAGGATAGAACAGAAAAAATGCTTTCCGCTACGGAGATGGAATATTGGAGAAGAGCAGCAGGGAAATCAAAAAGAGAAAGAGTTACAAATCAAAGAATAAGAAAAATTATGACAGTGGGTGAACGTACTTTAGTGGATGATATAAGAACAAAACAACTGGTGTGGTACAGACATGTACAAAGAATGAATGATGAAAGACTACCTAAACAAATACTACAATGGAAACCAACTGGCCGAAGAAAACGAGGATAGCCAAGGAGAAGCTGGAGAGAAGGAATAGACAGTGAAATAAGAATAAGAGGCCTAGATGATGAATTATGGGCAAACAGAAACGAGTGGAGATTGGGTATCGGAAGACGTAGAACGTTGTGAAACCGATAAATATATAAAACTTTTATAGACAATTTGGTCTAGTTTGGTTAGTAGAATTTTATTTTAACACACCTCTTTTGATCAAATATATTTTAGTGGAGTGGCTTATGGTCAAAGATCGTGTCCCATGAGATAGTTGTGGAAGATTTTTTAAAACTACCGTAAATCGATTGGTGATGGATAACACAATTTTAATTCACCGGATGTTTGCGTAAAAATTAAGTAAAAGGGTTTGTGTGACGTCATAAATCCAAGATGCCGCCTTTTTTTTATGTTTTTTTTCACAAGCTTTGGCTTAAAGCTGTCGCTAAATTAGTTTCACAGAAAAATTATAAAAGCGCAATAGAACAACAAATAAAATAGTAAAGAAATTAGCTGTATATTTTAAAAACTAACAAAAATATATATTTTTTTTAAATATTAAAAAATAGTGACTAAACTTTACCCAAAAATGTAAAATTATGGATGGAAGTATTAGACTACCCTAGATCGATTAGTGATGAATCACTTAATTTTAAGTCGTCGGGTGTTTGCCTCTTTGCGTAAGAGCGCTTGTGTGACTGGATAAATCCAAGAAACCGATTTTTCCCATGTTATTTTATGTAAACCTCATGTGGCAAAAGTTAACAGCAAGTTTGTGAAAAAACATGGAAACAAATCTTCAGTCACTGCCGACTAAGAGTAACCATGCACAGAATGGGACTAAGAAGATCGAATGCGGACTCGGAGGATGATGAAACAGTCAAACAGGACTGTGCGATGTCCGGCGATTGCACGTTTATGTCAGAATACTTTCGGCAAACCTCAGATTGACTCACAAGATCTGAACAGTCAAATAAGTTTCGTGGATAATCGGGCAAAAAAGAATTTTTTGTTTCTCTTATATTTTTCCGTGGGTAGCTTGAAAGCTTAACCTCACGGGGGTCCAAGATCTAATGGACACCTAATAAATGTTGACAGTTAACTGTTTCGTCCTTCTGGGTCTCCTCAGAACACTGCTAGGTCGATGTGACAAATCTTGCGAAGTTAATTAGATAGTTTTGTCTCTAATCATAAGTAAATAGTGAGAAAACTATCGCAAGAAGCGCCTTCTACCGAGATACGTGAGAAACGAAAAACAAACGCAGGCGAAAAACTGCTAGACATATCGATCAATGAAACGATCGAATACAAATAAAAGAAAACACGTTTGTGATCTGAACAGTGTCTCGCCCAAAATGATAGCTATCATTTTTGGAGGACTAGGCGTACAGTCGTGAGAAACCACTCAAAGGTGAGCCACAAAAGACCTACTAGTGGTCGCAGTGGCAGGGCTAGAAGGCTCACTCATATATGAAATATCATCATCCCACGGGATACCATAGGCCACACCACTATTTATAGTTATGAAAACTAATAAATTTTCAAAAATTTTAAAATGTAAAAAAATTTTTTTTTCAAATATAGGCAATACCCTAACCACAAGAAAAAGATTTAACGAAACCCCTGCCTTTACATATTCTTACCGATGGGTCCTATTCCCAACACGCCAAATTGATGGCTAGAAGTATCCACACCTTTAGCTTTTAACGCGTCACTATCGAACGTGTCGTAGACAGAGATGGACTGAGATCGAGAACCTGACGAATAAACCGCTGAGGTGGCATCACTGTCGGCATCCACTTCGACGGATAATGAGGACCTGCCAAAACATATGTCAATGAGGCTAATGCGAACTAGAGACCCCGTATGTATGACATATTTTATTTATTTATTTATTTGAAAAACAGCATCTACAGCCAGCGCCAATTACAGATACTGTAGCTTAATTCTAATTCATCATTCATCAGACAAGCACATCCTACTCTCCCCCACACAGTTATAAACCTGGTTATCATAAGTAACTATGATGGACCAACAGAAAAAAGGATGTCAACCAATGGGCGAATCAATCCCAACCATATTTTAAAGACGTAGAGACGCGGCAAACTCTTCAAAGTCAAAGGATCCCGCTCGGAGCTTATGGACGGTGGCTTTTGGTTGGATTTCTTTTAAATTTCAGTATGTTGTAGATCTTGATGCCCTGATGAAAAGTTGTCATAGCCCCATCGTCGTCCGACCTATGGTTTTAAAGATACAGGGGTTCAAAGTTTAAGTTTTTAGCTTTTGTGCATTTTTTACAAAATCTATTTCATGTAATTTCTACCTATTCTGAAAAATGATATTATTGTCTGTTGTATATCAAACGTTAGGCCACAAGTGGAGCTTAATACACAAACAAAAAAATTGGACCTATTAACAGTTTGCTATATTCAGTGGCGTTCCAAACATAAAAATTATTAAAAAATATTTATTCAAAAAACGATGCTTTACAGAATTAACTATAACAAAAGAACAAACGGTGGAATTTTTTTTGCTTTCTCTTGTGTTTTAGAAATTTCCCAAAGAAACCAGAATATGTATAAATGGTAAAAATCGGTTTGTAAAGTTTTTTACAAAACGCTGTAAAACTCCAAGCTTTTTAGGATTTTAATGTTTTTGTTTAGAAATGCAAAATACTTTCGATTTTTTTAGCGATAATATTTAAACAAATATAATTATGAGTTACTTTTTTAATCATTTATTCATTCAGTGCAATTTACCAAGATAAATGTTCGAAATTCTAACTTCTTTGACATTGATTGTTTTGCGACATTAAAAGTAAAATAAAAAAGTTTAACAATATGATCTGTCAATTTGACATTGGTAGGTTAGTGAAACGAGCTAAAGGTGAGCTCTAACTAAACGGTGGTCCAAAAAAACTGGACAATTTTTTTTTCATTATAACTTTTAAATGATATGATCGATTTTAATATGATTAACTGCACTTGGCAGATAATTAATCAGAATTTTGACTTAATATATTTTTTTGTCCGATATCTCAAAATCCAAGATGGCGGACGTAAATAAAACATGTTCGCAACATAAGAATGAACGAGCATCTTTGAAAGGTACAATTTAATTTCGTCCGCCATCTTGACAAAAAAATATATTTAATCAGATCTCTGATTAATTCTCAGTTTATTCCATTAAAATTGATTGTATAGTCCAAAAGTTATAACGAAAAATAATTTTCCGGTTTTTTTTGGCTCACCCGGTATAACTTTTTTTTTTCGTGTACAGCTCACCATTAGCTCGTTTCACTAACCTGCCTTTGTCAAATTGATAGATCATATTGTTAAACTTTTTTATTCTACTTTTAATGTCGCCAAAAAAATCAATGTCAAAAGAAGTTAGGATTTCGAACATTTATCTTGGTAAATTGCACGCCACTGAATAAATAAATGATTAGAAAAGTACTGTGAGCAACAAAAATCATTCCGTTAACCTCATAATTATATATGTTTAAATATTATCGTTAAAAAAAAAGCGAAAGTATTTTGCATTTCTAAAAAAAAAACATTAAAATCCTAAAAAGCTTAGTTTTACAGCGTTTTGTGAAAAACATTACATCCCGACTTTTTCCATTTATACATATTCTGGTTTCTTTGGGAGATTCCTAAAAGACACGAGAAATCAAAAAAAATTCCACTGTTTGTTCTTCTTTTATAGTTAATTCTATAAAGCATCATTTTTTGAATAAATATTTTTTAATAATTTTTATGTTTGGAATGCCACTGAATGTAGCAAACTATTAATAGGTCCAATTTTTTTGTTTGTATATTAAGCTCTACTTGTGACCTAACGTTTAAAATATATCAAAAAATAATATAATTTTTCAGAATAGGTAGAAATGACCTGAAATAGTTTTTTTCTGAAAAATGCACAAAAGCTAAAAACTGAAACTTTGAACCTTTGTATCTCAGAAACCATAAGTCGGACGACGATGGGGCAACGATAACTTTTTAACAGGGCATCAAGATCTAGAACATACCGAAATTTAAAAGAAATCCAACCGAAAGCCACCGCCCATAAGCTCCGAGCGGGATCCTTTATTTAAGTCAAAATCAAAGGATGAAAATATCGGTGCTCTATACTCTAGCGATGTTTAGATCGAGACGGACCTTCCGTCCTTGTTAATTCATAAGGGTCGTAAAATAAAAATAAACGATTTTTAACAAAACGTATACAGGGAGGGCGGACAAACATGTTTGTTTTTATGTTGCACGACATTTGGTGTCACTCACCGCTGACAATTTAAATTATTTTAGTGAAACGCCAATGAACTTGGCAAGAAAATAACATAACCAAAAAATGTTAATTTCAATGACTTTGATGCGTTTGTCGCATCTCTCTTTTGTAAAAATATACATACATAAGGTCTCTAATGCGAACTAGTGATACGTGCCGTAGCATACTAGGGACCTTTTGCACACATTCCATTAGCTAGGCCACGACCCTGAAAAAATCAGCTGTTCTCTGGGGGCTGACTTTTACATTGGGTCTTATGGGAGGTCAGACGTTTTTTTAGGATATTTTCAAAATGGCACTACAGATTTCCGCGAAATTTCAGTGAAATATTCTCAGACACCATGATTAAAAAGTTAAAATGTTCAAGATTTAGCATTTTTTATTTTGAATTCAAATTACCCGCCATATACCGCATGCCAACTGTTATATTTCACAGGTATTTGACTTTGTCATCTGTGTTTGTCACATTCGCTTCTGTTTTAAATTTAATTTTTGTGTGAGCTAATGAAGCGGCTTTGAAAAATTAAGGATTACTATACATTAAAAAAAAAATTGTTCTTCAAGAATATAGTAAAAACAATCTCAAAACCGGCTTTATATAAAAAAAAATTAAATATTCATGAACCGTCATTTTAACTTCATAATTTTAAAGACAATCAGCTGTGTCATGATGTGACCATCAAAAAAAAAATCAGCCCCGGATGTGACGTCAACAAAGTGGAGGATCGTGGCCCAACTTTATCCTTGATTATTCTGACGTTAAACGACAGATGTCACGTGATATTTAGAAGTCCAATTTTGACCTTTTGCAGACATTTTTATTTGCGTTATTTTTTTATCCTTTATTTATCTGTCAAAAACCTGCTTTGTGTTCTGTAGGCAAAATTAAGTAAAAAGTTTTGAAAACTAAAAAAAAAATAAAAACCAATACCAGTGAAAAACCATTCTTGAATTTTTGGGAGGAGAATGTGAGCAATCCTCGCCGTAAAAAGGTGAATGCTCTATTCTCGAAAGAACGCTCCCGTGAATTCAAGTTCACCACCTCTTACCCGGATGAAAACGACCTCCCGGGTAAGTTTCTAACCTTACTTTTTTGTTTTCCTTTACATTGTCAAAGTCATTTGTTTTTTTTTTGCCAAACTAAAAATAGAGTTTTTAGGTAAAGCCCTATTTAGATATCGCACACCTGCTGAAAAAGAGTCACAACTCAAAAACCTGCCTTATTGAGATAAACCTGCCGCCATCATCGAAATAACTTCACCGCGAAATGGCGATGTGACTCTTTTATTTTGTCCAGTTTAGCTGAGGATGCGTTCCTTTACAGTGTCACTTTTGACTTTTTAACAGCGTGAACGTGGAATTTCATCCTGAAAAGAGTCACATTTCGAGTTGTGAAGGTTTTTGTGTGAACAGTTTGTTAAATCTGACCCATATAACAAGTAAAATAATGTTCTTTTTTGTGTTGTGACTGTTTTTTCTAATTGTTCAATGTACTTAGAAGTAAGGAGAATAAGAAAAAATCTTTTGAATTTATTAGAAAATAATCACATTCCCAGTTGTTATTCGGCATTTTATAACTCGTAAAAATAAATACAAAGTTTCTTCTTTATCTGTTTTATTTTTTTATATTATTTACCATACTGCGTGACATCCTGATTTACAACGTCATGATGCCCTGTTCTAAAAAAGTGTCACAATATCGGGTTTTTGTCTTTTTTTAACTAAAAACAACAAAAATCATTTTTTCTGAGAAACGTACCGTACCAATTACATTGAGTTAATAGGTTCCTGTTGATATAAAATAACATGTTAACTTGTAATTTGTCATGTAAGTGAAAAATGAATCTCTCTAATGAACAAAATTCTTTAACAGCGATTTTCTCAAAACAATGTTTTTTGAGTTGTGACTATTTTTTAGTGGGGGTGCGATATATGTATATGCATTGAAATTAAATTGCTATACTGCGGTGGTTAAAGGTTAAAAGCAATATCTCCACTTTCAGATCCAATTTAGTGAGAGTGTTTAATTTAATGCATAATATAAATGTGTACCTATACAACACATATTAAGTTTATTAATTTGACACTACAGAGAAACGTTTATCTGAACCTAAAGGCGGTTTAAAATAATGTATAAAAGATACAGGGTGTCCTATAACTTAGAGGCCATAGGCCAACAGATGATAGAAGAAGTCATGTCTGATAAAAAAGTTCCTATAACGCATGGGTCAAAACCATCGAAGTTGGCGATTTTTTAAACTTTTTTGATAATAACTTTCTAAAAAAAACGCAGTAAAAATATGAAGTTGGGTAAAGTCGTGTACCTATTAGAATAAGAGCAATAAATTTAAAAAAAAATTAGTAATTTTTCTTTTTTGACTATTTTTTTGGTATAAAAAAATTATATTTTTTGTTAATAAAAACAAGTCTCTAGCGAGGCATAGTAATAAAATATTATTGATATTTTTTAAAAGAATAAGTAAGCAGAAATTAATTTTTAAACCGAACCAAACCGTTCAAGAATACGACATTTTTATTCCCGGGAGAAAAAGGGAGTTTGATTTCTTGGGAACGTTCCTGAGATCACTCCCTGCACAAACTTTGAAAAATACGGCTCCTGGAAGATATAGGATTTGCTCTTCTTCTTTTTTTTACACACTTCACAGAACACTTTTGGTTAGTTTACATATCTCAAAAATTGTAGTAGTTATAAAGGTAAAACTAACAAAAATCGAAATTTCAACATTTTTTTGATATTTAAAAAGCGCTTGAGGACCAATTTATATAGACACACCCTGTATATTACTGATTTAGTAACTCACCTGGACCTTTTGTTAGGAGTGCCCTTCAACTTCTGTTTGGCAGGTCTCTTGGCAGGGGGCGTTTCGGACGTGGATGTTTCGGATTTTCTAGGTTTTTTAGGTGTTGAACTTTTCTTTTCCTTCTTCCCTAGATATTGGACATATTCGATCTTGTAGTTGGGGTCTTTGGCTAAAGCCTAAAAAAAAGGTGATTCTGGACATTTTTTTTTTAATCAGGAAACGTCTTTCGAAATTTATAACTAGCAGGAACTACAAATATGTATAGATATCTATAAACAACAAGTGCAGGCTTTTAACTTCCCCTGACCCCGGCGCGGATCTCCGGGGAGGGGGGTTCAGTTCGGTTACCTCAATGTGTTCCTCAGCCTCCTTCAAGGCTTGCTTAAAAGCAGCAGTTTTATTGATGTTCTTGAATTTCTCCTTGTTTGCTTGAAAATGATGTATGTTGCTCTCCTCGATCCAGGAATAGTTATGACTGCCAAAGAAGTAGATCCATTGCGAGGCTTCTTTCGACTTAGAAGGCGCATTGGGATGGGGTGGCATCACAATTGAGGGCCATGGAGGATAAGCTGCAAACAAAATTCATTTAAACTCCATATCATAATTTTTGAGATAACCATAACAAATAGCATAGGCCAACAAAAAAAAGTTGTAAAAAGTTGTCTCAAAAATGATATGAACTGTATATTCATGTTGTTTTATCGGTTCAAATTCAATCAGGCATGTCCCAGGGTATCGTACTAGGACCATATTAGCTCACACTACTACTATATAAGTAGTGTGAGCTATGGTGATCCTAATTTTTTCGAGAAAAAAAAAGTTGCTCCGATTTCAAAAATTTTTATATATCTTTGCGTTTCAGATGATTTTGAAACTTTTTTGTTTTGCTGTCTGTCTGTCTGTATGTCTGTCTGTAACGACCAACCCGCATAACTCAAAAACCGCTTGTCCGATTTTAATGAAATTTGGTACCTAAGTTGGGTCTTGGGCCGTGATGGTCCCATTTAAAAATGAACAAAATCCACCGCATGCAAGCCAAATAAAATGGTGGGGGTAGATTCCAAAAATTAGAGTTTATGTGAAAATATGGCGTGTGTGATATCAAACGAAAGGTAATTAAGTCTAGAGTTAAACAAAATGAATTTTAGTTTATTTAAAAAAAAAGGGTGGGGGTAGATGTCAAAAATTACAGTTTAAGTGAAAATATGGCGTGTGAGATATCAAACGAAAGGTAATTGAGTCTGGAGTTAAACAAAATACATTTTAGTTTCTTTTAAAGGGTGGGGGTAGATTTTAAAAAATTTGAGTTTAAGTCAAAACATGGCTTGTGTGGTATCAAACGAAAGGTAATTGAGTCTGGAGTTGAATAAAATATATTTCAGTTTTTGATTATATTAGCTCACACTATAACTATAGTACCTAGTGTGAGCTTAGGTGCCCATAGATTGGCAGAGTATTTATACTTATTATTCATTTGCGATATCCCAAAGCCAGAAAATTGTCACTTAGTAACATTTATTTTATGAACACAATATCCCCTAAATTATTTAACCAGGCCCTAGAAGATGTATTTAAAAGCTTATATTGTGAAGAAATAGGCATCAAAGTAAACGGACAATTCTTGAACCACCTAAGATATGCTGATGATTATCGCCTTAATAACAGAAAAGAAAGAACTGATAAAAATGCTGGAAGAACTGGATACAGCAGCTAAAAATATAGGCTTAAGTATGAACTACACTAAAATCATAACAAACACAGATGAAGATATTACAGTCAGAATAAACCAAAATAAAATAAAACAAGTAGAGGAATATATATACCTGGGACAAAGTATTATACTGAAAAAAGAAAACCAAACGGCTGAAATCAAGAGACGAGTAAGATTGGCCTGGGCAGCATTCGGTAAATTAAGCCACATATTAAGAAATAAAAAATATCGTCAGTACCTCAAAATGAAAATGTATATTCAATGTATCCTACCTGTACTTACCTATGGATCCCAGACCTGGACACTTACAAAATCAAACATGGATAAGGTAACAAAAGCCCAAAGATCAATGGAAAGACAAATGTTACATGTAAAGCTGACAGATAGAAAAAGAAATGAATGGATAAGAAATAAAACAAAAGTAAGGGATGTCAGAGGACAAGTAGCAAAATTAAAATGGAAATTTGCCAATCATAATACCAGACAGAAAGACGATCGATGGAACAAATGTATTGTAAACTGGAGACCTTGGGAAAATAAAAGTAGGGGAAGCCCTCAAACGAGATGTGCTGACGATTTGAAGAAACACGCGGGAACTAGATGGATGAACACGGCGACGGACAGAGAAGAGTGGAAGATATTGACCGAGGCCTATGTCCAAAGATGGTTTATTGACGGTAGAAAAACCTATTGCAAAAATTTAGCAGAACACCATTTTTTTTAAAAACGAGCAGCGCAAATTTTTTGTTTTCCTCAGTAAGTGAAAGTCAAACAGTACAGAGCCCAAAGATGTGTCCTGACCTGTGTCTGGTTGTATTACGAGTAATACTGTAAGTATCTTTATATTTATATTGGATATAATTTTATAAAAGAAAGGAAATTTTAATATTACCAATACATGTCTTAAACCATTACATTTTTTTCATTCCAAAGCTATTTAATTTTACATTTAAATAAAATATATATTGGTAAGGTTGTTTAGAGACTGACGATCCTCATCTTCTCCAACAACCCTACCAATATGGCTCGCACCCTATAGTCGCGAAAGCCGGGGTGCGACATATTGACCATATAATTTTTTTATTATTATTTTTAATTCAGTTTATTGCTCTTGTTCTAATACACAACTTTAACCAATTTCATATTTTTACTGTGTTTTTTAAAAAAGTTATTATCAAAAAATCACCGAGTTTAATGCCCTGTATCTCGACAAAGAAAGAGTTTCGACCCATGCATTATAGGAACTTTTTTATCAGACATGACCTCCTCTATCACCTCTTGGCCTATGGCCCCTATGGGAAAAAGTTCTTGTTGCAAAAAAAATAAAATTGAATTTTTATTCAGTGCTACCTACTGATTCCGTAACTACCATTGATTTGTTCAAGTTCGATTTTCTTTTTCACCGTGTTTTTTGTAAAAAAATGTCCTATAACTTTAAAACTATAGGCAGCAAATTATCAAAATTTGGCAAAATAATAAAATAACCTATAGAATTTTTGTACAAAAAATGGTATATTTACATAAGTGTGCTTGATTAGAATCAGGGTTCGAAAATATCATGATATTTATATAAATATCATATCACATGATATATATGGATGATTCTACCAAAAGTGGGTTATATGGATATCATTTTTGGTCATTGCCTTTAAATAACAGTACAGCACAGTAAATAATTTTGTTTTGTTAAATTTATGTAACTAATTAGGTGTAAGCTAAGAAACATTTATTGTCCCGAATTTTAGGAATAATTGCATAAAAATTCCAGAGGGATGAGTACCAGAGGAATGAGTTTTTTAATGGTTTTCCAATTTAAATCAAAATCTATTTAGACTACTTAACTTAAGTTTTATATAAACAAAGTTCCTATACTTATAATTTTAAAACAATCAACAAAAAAATTATACTATTGATATCAGTCGAATATTTACTTATCAGAGGAATGATAATTGAAGCGTTCCTTTTTGATTACTCTGAAAAAATCTAATTTTCTGCCGAAAATAAAAAGATCTATAATTTAAACCAAACTAAAGTTGACATTATCTATCACAACTTGTCACCCTCACAAGTAAATTAGATATCCAGGGCCGTCTCTTTCTCTAGAAATTAACCGGTGGTATTCACAAATATTGTGTTATTAAAAATGGAGCTCTTTTTAAATTTTAAAATTTTCTGGGAAGATGTAAATTCGGATTTTCAAAAATATGACTGCAAGTTCAATTTTTGATAAATAGTTAAGACTTGGTTAAATATTATTTATTAGGATATTTTTTTCAATCTGAGTTTTTAATATTTGGTTTGGGACTACACCAGAGGAATGAGGTATTTGCTTTGTAATAAAAAAAAATATTAAGTTGCAATTTTTTTATACATTAAACTCAAATGCTCCATAAAGAAAACATTTCGTTTTAAATCTTATAACTAAAACTATGCTTCATTTGCAGTCTGTGTTTGAAAAATATGCATTCCCACTCCACAGCACCATTTTTGTAGAATCATCCATATCAGATATATATCTGATATATATCATTATCAAACTGAATGCTTCGGTTTTGGCATATTAAATAAAAATCACTACTTCCTAATAAATCAAAAGTACACACAGATAGAAAACACAGTAACTGCTCTAACCTGGGAAAATAGAAAACAAAAGAAATCGTCGCGTCGGGGATCTACCAGATGTGAAACAGGGGATTCCCAGTCAGCTCCGCGATGCCTATGTGGCAGCCGAATCGATCGATACTACACCTTTACAGATGCTTATACTTTTGTACAGGGGCGTACTGACAAATTTTCTGATATTTAGAATGGTAGAAAACATTTTTAGTTTAATAAGTAAAATTATTGAATAGATCGGATATATATCACTTGATATATATCCGCGGAACCCTGATTAGAATACGTTTCGAAAACGAAAAAAAGCAATTTTTCCTTAAAAAATAAATTTTATAAAAACCGCTTGGTAACGTGGCTTCTTGCTCATACCATTAAATTCCTTGGAGACATAGCCAAAAAATATGTCAAATACATTTTATCATAAAATCATTAGGTTGAAAGATATCCACGTTTGAAGTAGAATGTTGCAAAAAAAACAGAGAAAACAATTGTTTCTTATTCTAATTAAACAAAAAATAAGATAAGCTATGGTTTTTGCTCGTTTTTTATCATTTTGCAATTACAAGACGCAATATTTTCGTTTGAATGTGTTGTTTTCAATCATACCTACAGTTAACATCATTAAGTCTTGACTTTTCTGTTGAATACTAAGGCGATTTTCAATTTTTTTTGACTTTCGTGCAGGTTTTGATTTTTTAAGTTGGTGTTCTTTGGATTCTCATTTTTTAAGATGAGTTGTGTGTGTGCAATGGGACTGTCCTGATCAACAACACCAAAGAGGGTCTTCAAAGAAAAATTTTCTGTTTTAAATTAACAAAAATGCCATTTAAAAAGAGTTGTCATATTAACTTCAGAGACATTTATATTTTTGATCAACTTTAAACCAAATTTACTTAGCTATTTGTTTTGTTGTATTGGCTTGTTTTCAAATTTATCAATTTTTAGTAATTTTTTGGACATATATTCGTAACATGGCTATGGAAGGTTTTTATATTCCGCTGTAAGATACAGCTAATGATCCCTCAATTTTATCCTAATTAAGAGTTTTATACCTTTAGATGCTTTCAAGATATAATTTATTTTTATATGAATTTTTATGAAAAACAGTTTTTATTTTTTTTCCTACAAAAGTGAGCCAACTTAGATAAACCAAAGGTGGTTATGGAATCATGGTATCTGGAGAATAAAAATCCACAAAAAATATTCTTGCAACATTTTACCTGCTAAGCTGTGTAATCTACCTCAACACAGCTGGAGCTAAACACCTCTTGGATTAAAAAAATCTTTTACAGAATGGTGGCTTTTTGACACTAAATATTTAGTTCTGTCTAAAACAATCAGTATCTTTAACTGTTTTTGGCAGGCAATTTTAAACAAAAACAGTAGACTTAATTTGAATACATAAAAAATTATCTTTTGGTAGAGGAAAACACCAGATTTGATTATTTTTAACCCTATATGCATAAAAAAGACACTTACTTGCTAGTTTGGCCCATACAAAATCATTGATTTTGAAGTTCTTTGATGATGTAACCATAGTCATACTTGTAGATAAAAAATTGTTAAAAAATATTTCAATGAATTATCAAAACTGTCTTTTTGGTTTTAATATTAAAAACTACAGAATTGGATATTAAAAATGCTCCCTATTGAAAAATTAATTTCTAGACTTCCATCTAGGCATGTATTCTTCCTTGACTTTGCTCCTTTCTTCAACTGGGGGGATATAAGGTGAGATGCCCTTTCTTCTTCTGTCAGTTCGGACAAAGTGCTGCAAGACAAAAAAAAATTAAATCATTTAAAAATATTACCATCATACTAAACAGGCTAAAAAAAGACAAAGATAACAACCTCAATAACAACATTAACAATTAGGTTTGTCCACTGTGAGAGGTAACAACTGATTCAAAATTTGTACATGTATTGCCAGTAATGCCATGCTAATTTATATGGATAATGTGAGGTAATGCCATAAGTTGTTTCCCCCTCTTACCTACCTAGGGCTTGGGTAAGAAAAAAATCTGAAATGTAAACTTGAATAAATTACAAATTTGTGGATGGCTTCTTTTAAAGAAAGATAATTATCTACATAAAGGACTCTCTTTGACTACATAAATACAGCTTAAAAAAAAGTCAAATGACAAATATATTTAAGTACCTAGTAAAGTAAGTTGTCCTGTTTAAGTAAGAACTATTGATGGGCTACACCTTTGGCAACAGAAAACAGTGAAATATTATACTTTACTTTAAAAATTGAATTATTTTCACTCAAAACGTGAAAAGTAAACAATGCCGCGTCTGTACAATAAAACCACAACAAATATGGCGGGTTGACAACCCCCCACGCATTCAAGAATCAACGTGGCACGTTTACGTGTCAATTGAAATCGACTTTAAAAAAAAGTATAAAATAGCCTAGTAATTAAAAGCAATCAACTCTAAAATAACGAGACGTCAGAGATTTAAATCGTAAGTCTTGGGAGTCGTAAAAACTTTGGTAATTATTGCAAAAAGATAAAATATTTTTTTAATTTTACCGCGGAATATTTTAAAACTGATTTCAACTGGTCGTGTAACCGCTGAAATGTAAAAAATAAATAAAAATGGCCTTACCCAAAAGGATTTGCACGATTTATAATTTTCAATTTCCAGCTGGCAGCGCTCCCTATTAAAATTGTTGTCGTTAAAACACTTGTAGGTCAGCTCCTGTTCCTTCAGGCATGGGTTCATCAACTCGGCATCTGGATTTTTCATATTTTTATGTTCGAAATTAAAAGGTTATGTAAGCTATTTTTTCGTTGGCCTGATAATTTTTTTTGTTGGTGTCCTTCTACAAGGCCAACGAAAACAAATATCGCTTTTTTTTCGATGTCCCATTTTTTTTTTTCGTTGGAACTTGCAAGCTTTTCTCATTATCCGCAATCTATGTAGCCAACTTTAGACCTTTGGTATAGTATTTCGTTCAAAATCCTTGTTTCCCGGGCAACAATGCAAAAACCCGCATAACACTCTTCATTTTTTAGTCAAAATCAAAAAGTTGGCATTGATAAAATAAACTTCAACTGTCTGCTAATCAACAACTTTCAGTTTTGCCTTTGGCAACCGCTAAAAAAACTTTTTCCCGTGAAATTCGGATTTAAATTGTTCATTTTAAGAAAGTTTTCTTTAAAAGACGCGACTTTTTTAAACAGCATTTTAATGCAGAACGGTATTCCAATGCAGAACGGCGTTCCAACGCAAAAAGGCATTCCAATGCAGAACGGCATTCCAATGCACAACGGCATTGAGATGCACAACGGTATGCCAATGCAGAATGTATTTTCAATGCAGAACTGGGGTATGAGCGGACTTACACCAGTCCGAAGAAGGAGAGGTATAAACTATAAAAAAACAATCTAAAACATTAAAAATTATTTGGGTTACCTTTTTACCTCATCCCCCTCAAATTAATTTCTTACAGCCGCAAAGTTCACATTTTTTAAATCAGAGGGTCTCTGTTTTATTATTTATACAAATAAACTCTTCTTTCAGTTTGTTTTTTTCCAAAGCAGATTTTGCCTAAGGGCCTGTCCTTAAATTACGTAACGCTCTAGGGGGGGGGGTGTTTGACCTTGCGTTACACTGAATGTTTTTTTAATGTGTTTTTTCTCGAAAATGCGTTACGAGGGGGGGAGAGGGGGGGGTCAAAAATTCTGAATTTTTGCGTTACGTAATTTAAGGACGTTCCCTAAAGCTAAATTTTAGATAAGCGAGATACAAATGAAGACTGCGTCACGACTAAAAATATTAAATGTCAAAAATTTATTCGCCATCTTGAAACACACTGCCATTTTACTATGTGTCTAAAATAGGTGGACCTAAAAATGGCTAATGCATATTTTGCAAGTATAAGGGAAGGTCTTTATACTAAGTATAAAAACTTTAGATATAAGGTAGGTATATATCAAGGTATATATTATTATTACCTACTTATACAGGATGTTAATAAAGTGTGTCACCAAATTTTATGAGGGGATTTTTTGAGTGATTTAAAAAAATGTTTATACAGGGTGTTTCCTAATTGAATGTCAATATTTATTGGGGTGATTTTTGGGCCCATTTTAAGAAAAAAACTTCATATAAACATATGTCCTAAACGTCTTACTTACTTATTATTAATATCTACAATACCACTTCAGATATTTTAATGAACTTTGTCATACATGTACTATGAATCAAGAGGCATTTTTTAATGTATCACTTTTTTTAAATTTCCATCAGTGGCGTTCGTACGTAATGAACCTGCCTATTTTGGCAGACATTGATGGCACGCCACTGATTTTTCCTGAAATAATTTTTTTTTGAAATCCTTAATCATTTCTAACCAAAGTTGATCACTTGATTTTTTTCAATCCGATGCACGGTTTTCGCTTAAAAAAATAAAAACCGTTTTTCTGCATGATCATAACAATATCGTTAATATGACAATATCATCATGCAGAGACACGTAGATTTTATTTTTTTAGATGAAACCCGTGCGCCGGACTAAAAAAATTTAACAGATCAAATTTGCTCATAATTGAATACAGATTTAAAAAGTACACTTCACTTAGTATTGTACATATTAAAAATAAATTATTTACTTTTGAAAACTTTACCACCCTGTATCTCAAAAGGTAAGACGTTTAGGACATATGTTCATATAAAGTTTTTGGCCCAAAAATCACCCCCATAAATATTGACATTCAATTAGGAAACACCCTGTATAAACATGGGTCTGAAAATGCATTGACACAATTATTGTGCGCCAGTGACTTTTTTCCAATTTTGGTACTATTTTTTTCAGATTAAGGAACTACAAATACAACCTTTTGAACTTTACGCTTTTTTTTTGAGGGATAAAAAATAAAAACCCATTTCATTTCCAAAAAAGGGCAAAGTGATTTTTTATTTCGAAAACAAGGTGAGATAGATACAAAAAAACCTAACAAAAAATTTGTAGGTACAGTCGAACCTCTATTACTCGAAACTGATTCTAATTACATTGCTTGAGGTCATTTAACAAAATTCTTTACTCAAACTTAAAAAAAACAAAATGTTCATAAATAATAAAATCCGCCATATTGGATCGGCCATTTAGATTTTTTTAAGTTTGAGTTAAAAATTGTTTTAAATGACCTCAAGCAATGTAATATTTCAAGTTTGAGACAAATCGGCTAGTAAATAAGAAAATCCGCCATTTTGGATCCGCCATTTTGATTTTTGGATCCGCCATTGTTATAATAAAAAACGTAAATGGTAGTGTTACCAAGTTACCAAACACAAAACTACCAAGATTCAACAGTCGACTTAATGGATTTAACTTTACTTAACAAAAACAAAGGATCAGGCACACGTCTTATAGGATTTCTGTAATCCGTCAAACTTCATGAAATTTTGGTATGTTGTAGACTGAACCTTTCTTATCAAAAATTCTCATGGGCTCAACTCAAATTAATGACCACTTTTTGAAATACAGGGTGTTGAAAGTGATAATGTCTAAGAAGCATAATAGCTCTCTAGACGGGCTTTCCAAACATAAACGCAATGTTTTTATTACATATATTTACGATTTATTTATTTTTTTAAATCTGTACCTTTAAAACATTATCTACAGGGTGTTTAAGTAAATATCAGTCGAATGTTTTAATGAGAATCAAGCTTCAGTGTGCTGCAGAATAAACCTTGCTCATCAGAAGTTCTCATGGGCCCAACTTAAATTAATTTTCAGTTTTTGAAATACAGAGTGTTGAAGGTGATAATTTTCACGAAGCATAATAGCTCTTTAGACGACATATACGAAATGTTACTATTATATATAGAGTATTTATTAGTTTTCTAATGATTCTTTTAATGATAAAGCTGAACTTATTAAGTAATTAATACAAGGTGTTTCGACAAATATAATTTTTTAAATACTAATTAAAGGTCTATGTATTATTATTATTTATCATTATCACTTTCAACACCCTGTATTTTAAAAACTGGTCACTCATTTAAGTTGGGCCAATAAGAACTTTTGATAAGAAAGGTTTAGTCTATAACATACCAAAATTTCATGAAAGTTTGACGGATTACAGAAATCCCATAAGAGGTGTGCCTGATCCTTTCAAAAAAATTGGATTTTTTAAAGATGTTTTTATATAAATAATATATTTTATTTTTCATCTACACAATTTATAAAAAAAATTTTTTTTAGTCCGGCGCCGAGTTGGCCGGCGCCCAGTTGGCTGCGCCGAGTTGGCCCGGCGCCCACTTGGCCCGGCGCCCAGTTGGCTCCGCCGAGTTGGCGGCGCCCTGTTGGCGGCGCCGAGTTGGCGGCCCCCAGTTGTCCCATTCCGGCAGGGACTGCTTAAGAGGTTCGAGTTATAGAGGGGTTCGAATTATAGAGGTTCGAGTTAGAGAGGTTCGACTGTAGTTCTAACTAAAACTTCTAATTCTAGAAAAAAAGTCAGTGGTTTATCTTGAAAACTATGTTTTTTTTCAGACATGTATAAAACAACTTTTATTCTTAAAATTGCTTAAAGCATCACCCCCTAGTTTGGTTTGGTTCATGTAACATATATACAGGGTGTCCCAACTAAAAGGTAACAGAGGTGTTTTTGGATATTTTTCGTGCAAATTTGGAGAAACGCTCGGACACGTCGATTTTGTTTACGAGGGGGACACTTTTTGGCTTTCTTGAAATTTTTGTAGCACGCACCATCTTCGAGGGGTATACTTTACCCCTATATTTTGAATAGGGAAAGTTAATCTAGTGATACCTTGTTTTGAAGTTCTCTTAAATATCTGTATAACCGTGTAAAATTTTGAAAATCTATCGATTAGTTTTTGAGATATTTACTTTCAAATTTAACATGGAATGATAAAATAAAAATTTAATCCGAAAAATATAAAATTCTAATAAAATTGTTATTATTAGTCCATGTCAAAATTTGAAAGTTTGAAGGCACTTATCTCAAAAATAATGGATAGATTTTTGAATTTTTTACAGTCCATGTTAAATTTGAAAGTTTGAAGGCAATTATCTTAAAAACTAAACGATAGATTTTTTAAATTTTTACACGGTTGTAAAGATATTCAAGAGAACTTCAAAACAAGGTATCACTAGACCCACTTTCCCTATTCAAAATATAGGGGTAAACTAAACCCCTCGAAGATGGTGCGTGCTACAAAAATTTCAAGATAGCCAAAAAGTGTCCCCCTCGTAAAGAAAATCGACGTGTCCCAGCGTTTTTCCAAATTCGCACGAAAATTAATCAAAAACACCTCTGTTACCTTTTAGCTCAAAGAATACTTTGTGCTTTTAGTTAGTAGACTCTGTATTACAGCATGTTTTTTTTTCCTAAATCAAAACGCGTTTACCCTCCCAACAAGAAAAACCCAATGCCCCTGTATATATTTACCTATAGGTACAGCCTATAACTATAATTTTACAAGATGGCGAAAAATATTTTGACATTTAGGGGGAAATTCTTCAATTATGAAAGATCTGACAGTGGTACATGGTAATTCTTCAGCAATAATTGATTTCAAATCATAAAACTTCGTCATCCAATGTCAGATCATGTTAACTAATGAAGAATTGTCTTCATTTTGTCAGTCGCTTTTGTCAAATGTTGAAAAATTGCCTCTTTAGTGAAGCAATCTTTTTCTGAAACTCAATTTTGCTTATTTTAGGAAGTAAGTAACTTTTACTTACCAAGTAACTATAAAAGCTCAGAAGACTTGATTATTCTCCATCCGTCAGACCTCGTCAGATTGAAGTGTCATTCTACCACATGAGCGCGTAAGTCAAGTAAAATGTGTTTTAACAAATAAATGTGTTTAATGATTTAGGCAACCTCCCAAAACATTCAGTAAAAGTCTTGAAAAGATGGCTATACGAGCACAGATACAACGCTTATCCGAGCGATGCAGAAAAAGCGGCACTAGCCAAGGACGCGGACCTTTCCCCACTGCAAGTTTGCAACTGGTAAGCTTTATTATTTCCAAGCAATTAAACACATTTGTTCAGTAAGTAAGGATGTCCATTCCTCTCTGAACGCAACTGTTCACTAAACACATTTATTTATAATGAGACGAGTGCGATAGCGGTGGAGCTCCGGGGCCGCGTGTGGTCTCTTTGCTGGTCAAAGATGGAAGGGACGAAATTCTCGCCTTTTTTAGTGTTTTTGGCGTATGTCACGTCAACACATGACACTGGGCATAGAATCAAAAATAGGTAAAGTTTTTGGCAACAATTTTAATCTGGACCCCTATTCCTGAGATATCTATGACCATTAACCTATTAACCGGAGAATACGTTAATGTCTCTGACCCACATTCTGTTTGAACACAAATTCTTAAAATTAAGATCCAACACTCTCTTAAAGTTACAATTTAAGTATGCTTCACGAACCAGAGTGGGATCCCCTTCTGCCACTTAATATAGGTAAAAAAACGTTTCCTGTGCTTCGGCCTGGACTTGAACCTGGAGTTTTGACTATGTACGTCAACGCCCTACCAAATGGGCCACCGAAACCATGATTATTAATTTTTAAAACTCCATATCACGGCAACTGCTGTACCATCTTTTCTTCAAACATTTCAGCCCATATTTGACCTATCTAAAAATCTACTTCGAACTGAGCTACGAAACTCAAACTTTGCACAGTCGTAGATCTTCATTTCAGAGTTAACAACCCCTCCATGGACTTCCATAAAGTAGTAAAATACTTACGAAATTTCAAAAAACGTCGAAATTGCCACTCTCTCATGTATAGATCATCAAAATTCTACTGTACTTGCAGACATGCTACGAAGCTGAAATTTGACTGATAGAAATTATGACCAAACCTTTGGAAAAAATCAAAAAACCCCAAAAATTCTAATTTACTTCCCTCCCCTATACATGTAAAGTTATGTAACAATAACCTTACCCACTTCCAGAAGAGCTGAGCTTTGGGAGACTGATAGGAACTATGATAAAACTGTAGGAAAAAATTTAAAAACCCCAAAATGATAATTTATTTACTTTCCTCCCCTATAAATGTAAAGTTATATAAAAGTAACATTGCCCACTTCCAGAAACGCTAGAGCTGAGCTTTGGAAGGCCGATAGGAACTATAATAAAACTATAGGAACAAGTTTAAAAACACCAAAATTTTAATTTGCCTCCCTCTCCTATAAATGTAAAGTTATGTAAAAATAACATTGCCCACTTCCAGAAACGCTAGAGAGCTGATAGGAACTATGATAAAACCATGAGGAAAAATTAAAAAACCACAAAATTTTAAACAAGGCAGTGCAAAAGTTTTGAACAATATTCTGCATATTTCACTACTTCAAAACTTAAACATTATTCAAATCCTTTAAAAAAGAATTGAAATCCTAACAAAAACATTTCATGTAAAAAAAGCCAAGTACGCGAAAATGATATTCCGTAAAAAAAATTGAGATAAAAGTAAAGCCAAGTTCTCCAATACAAATTTTAAAATGAAAAATTTTTACTAGTTTGGAAATGATTTTCTAAACTTCGCTATTACAGCTGCAAATGACTCTTAGGCACAGTGCTAAATTGAACATAAACAGGTTTGGCTGTAATAGCAAAGATTTAAAAAACATTTCCAAACTAGTAAGAACCTTTCATTTTAAAACTTGGATTGGAGAACTTGGCTTTACTTTTATCTCAATTATTTATACATATCTGAGACATTTTAGTGTAAAACAGGAAGACTCATACTCAAATTTAAGAGATATTCAAGCAGGCGGGCCCAAGGGTAGCGTACTAGGCCCTTATCTATACTTATTATTCACTTGCGATATCCCAAAGCCAGAAAATTGTCACTTAGCAACATTTGCCGATGATTGATTGGTTTATTGACGGTAGAAAAATCTATTGAAAAATGCATAGAAAAACTTCAGGATGCAGTCACCGAAGTTCACAGTTGGACCACAAAGTAAAATTAAATGAAACTAAATCAATTCATGTTGATTTTACAAACAAAAATATAAATCACATACAAATATCAATTAACAACATTTCCGTACCATATTCAAATCAGGCAAAATATCTCGGTATAACACTTGATGCCAAATTGCGCTGGAAAGCACATGTTAAGAAAAAAAAAAGAAGAACTTGAGAAAAGGTATAGAAAAATGAACTGGCTAATTGGAAGGAAGTCCAATTTAACAATTCATAATAAGTTACTGCTTTATAGACAAATACTGAAACCAGTATGTACATATGGTATTCAACTATGGGGTTGTGCTAAAGAGAGTAACATTCTAGTTTTACAGAGATTTCAAAATAAAGTATTAAGAAACATTGTGAATGCACCTTGGTACGTTCAAAATAGTGACCTTCATCGAGATCTAAAAATCGAAACTGTAGCAGAGACTATAAAAAAGTACGCAAAAAGCCATGAAGATAGACTAGACAATTCAGCTTCTAGACAATACTATGCTAGTTCGAAGACTAAAAAGAGTGAAGCCGTTTGAGTAAACTAAGTGAATTACATACAAAATAATGCTATAAACACAACACAATTGTTAGTTACAGACTAAACAAAGCGGGGAGAACTGTTAAGTGAACCCTAAGTTTAAATCTGACTTTTCTAGTAAATTAAGTTAAAACAAAATTGCTAATTAGTCTTACTGACTAGATTGTAATACAATAAACACAGTGTGTTTCACAAATAAAAAAATATAAAAAATTGTTTTAACGGAATATCATTTTCGCGTACCTCCTTGGTTTTTTTTTACATGAAATTTTTTGCTATGATTTATTCTTTTCACACATCAAACTGTAGTGGAGCATGGTAAAAGTAGAAAAAGAAAAACAGCATATTTATAGGCAAACATTTTCATTTATATTGTCGTTTTTCTGTTTCAACTGATGTACTATGATCTGGCAGTTCTAGGACGCAACGATTTTTAAAACGTTAAAACAAAAAGGGAAGGAAAGATATATGTGACAATTATAGAGGTATATCTGTGACTAGTACGCTAAGCAGAATATACGGTAAAATAATAAGAAATAAAGTGGAGAGCGAATATAAAGACATGGAGGCAGAAGAACAAGTTGGTTTCAGGGCGGGTAGATCGACTTCAGATCATCTCTTTTGTATAACCCAAGTTATTGAAAAGAAAATGACATACGGCCAAGAGCTGCATCTGCTTTACGTCGATTTGCAGAAGGCATATGATAGTATACCACTAAATCTACTTTGGAAAGCGTTGGAAAACACAAACATAAGCGTACAACTGATTAAGGCCATCAAAGAGTTATACCGCAATAGTAAGGCAAAAGTTAAAATAAAGCAAAACTAACCAAAGGCTTTCAAGTAAATAAAGGTCTTAAACAAGGTTGCTGTATCTCGTCTACGCTCTTGAAGATATACTTGGAACAAGTCCTTAAAGTATGGAAGAGAAAATGCCAAAACATGGGAATTCCGTTGGACGAAACCACCTTGTATACTTTATGTTTCGCCGATGATCAGATAGTAGTGGCTCAGGATTCGACCTCGAATATATGACACGAAAACTAATAGAAGAGTACAATAAGTGGGGTCTAGAGGTTAATCTCAATAAGACAGAGTATATGTGTATCGGTGGAATGAAACAGGATCTAATCTTAAATACCGGGCAGTGAATTCAGTCCTGTGATGAGTATAAATACTTAGGTCTAAAAATTACAGCTGACGGAATACTAGACAAAGCTATAAAAGATCGAAACATACAAGTAAGAAAAGCAATAACTTTATTAAATGGAATAATTTGGGACCAAAGTATATTAAAACATAACAAAAAGCTACGGCTCAGAAGTATGGCCAATCAAGGATAGAACAGAAAAAATGCTTTCCGCTACGGAGATGGACTATTGGAGAAGAGCAGCATGGAAATCGAAAAGAGAAAGAGTTACAAATCAAAGAATAAGAGAAATTATGACAGTGGGGGAACGTACTTTAGTGGATGATATTAGAACAAAGCAACTGGTGTGGTACGGACATGTTCAAAGAATGAATGATGAAAGACTACCTAAACAAATATTACAATGCAAACCAACTGGCCGAAGAAAACGAGGACGGTCAAGGAGAAACTGGAGAGAAGGAATAGACAGTGAAATAAGAATAAGAAGGCTAGATGATGAATTATGGGCAAACAGAAACGAGTGGAGATTGGGTATCGGAAGACGTAGAACGTTGTGAAACCGATAAATATATATATATATATATATATATATTGTACTGGAATGTATATTGACACTACTTTACTTCGCCTGCAGCACGAGCCGTGGCTGCTAGGCACCCCTGGATCCGCTGCCCAGAATATCATGCTATTTGTGTTACGGGTCTTCCGTTCAAATCTTTTACTTTTAAATTGGTTTTTTAGGTTTATTAACGCTCGTAGAAGAATTTTGCCGGAGATGTTACGGAGAGAAGGACACGATCCTTTGAATTACACTATTTCCCGGAGAGGCAAAAAGGCGTCTTATCTATGTGACATGGGGTACGATCAGGCTAGTGTGACGTAAGCTCAAAATAATTTTGACGCGATTTTGATGTTTCTCATCAGTACTGATAATTTAGTAATAACTAGAGGCCCTCGATACATTTGACGATTGTTTTACAATTTTCAAATGTATCGAGGGCCTCTAGTAATAACCACTTACACTAGGGCAGTAATTTATAGTTCACTTGAGAGGTCTTTGCAATACCTTTTGAATGAATGAGGTACCAAATGATGAACTTTGTCTTAAATTTTTTAAAATAATTTGTATTTATTTTTTACAATTTTTTTAAAAATATTTTACCAAGCGCTTTTGTTTAATTTATTATATGCCTTTTAAGTGAGAAATTACAAAATGTAGAAGTATCTACCTTATTTAAAAAAAAAATGATTTTATTTTATTTTGCTTAACCCTTTAGATCCCAGGCCATTTTTGAAACGAGGTGGACCAGGAGCCGAGGAGAGTTGATAGTAAACCTCATTAGAGTAGTATCCTAACCTAAACTGGTTAGGTTAGTATCTCAAAAAAAACTGACCAGATTAGGATAGTTTGTTTTGGTATATTAACCTAACCAGGTCACATTTGGATACTAACCTAACCAGGTCAGCAATAACTACTAAAACAAGGGCAGCGATTTATAGTTCACTTGAGAGGTCTTTGCAATACCTTTTGAATAAATGAGGTACCAAATGATGAACTTTGTCATAAATTTTTTAAAATAATTTGTATTTATTTTTGACAATTTTTTTTTAAATATTTTACCAAGCGCTTTTATTTAATTTATTAAATGCCTTTTAAGTGAGAAATTACAAAATGTAGAAGTACCTTATTAAAAAAAAAAAGATTTTATTTTTTATTTTATTTTGCTTAACCCTTTAGGTGCCAGGCCATTTTTGAAACGAGGTGGACCAGGAGCCGAGGAGAGTTGATAGTAAACCTGATTAGAGTAGTATCCTAACCTAAACTGGTTAGGTTAGTATATCAAAAAAAAAACTGACCAGATTAGGATAGTTTGTTTTGGTATATTAACCTAACCAGGTCACATTTGGATACTAACCTAATCAGGTCAGGTTAGGATACTAACCAAACCAGGTCAGGTTAGGATACTAACCAAACCAGGTCAGGTTAGGATACTAACCTAACCAGGTCAGGTTAGGAAACTTTTACAAGCGACAGTTTTAAACGAGTGCCAAAAACTCTGAGAAGAGCGGCTCGTGGTAGTGGTTCGGTTCGGTTTCTAGGTATTGGCTTTGTCCGTCTGGGACAGTTAGCCAGATTCAATATCGTGGGCTTCAAGAGAATCTGGTTTTGTAACCACTTAAGGCCCCTTATTTTAGTTTGTGTATCTTGTGATGTCAGTCTTTCTTTCTCTCTCTTAAGAATTCTCACACTGTATTTCTTTACTTCTTTCTAATACAGAACCATCTATGTAGATGTTTTTCTTTGTTTTATTTTTCTTTCTAAATTACATCCATAGGATGTGGTTAATCTTTGTAGATGTGTATTTTTATTTTTTTACTTGTTTTCTTCCTTTTGCTTCTTTTTTTTCTATATGTATATTTTTATTTTTTTTTCCTTCTTTTTCAAACTAACATTTGCTCTATATTTCTTTGTTAAATATTTCTTGCTTTTTTTTTCTATGTAGATGTTTTTCTTTCTTTATCTTCTTTTTTCTATCTTCACTCTTCTATCTTCTCTCTTTTCTATCTTATTATCTTGGTAGTGGTTGTTAAGCACTACCACAATGCTGCCGTGCAAAGCAAAAACCTAGTAACTCGATTTACTCGAAAATTAGATTTTTATATCATTGACATCGCCGTAAAAAACGGCGCCAGCCAGTTTTTCTAGAATGTGGCTATCTTGAAAAAAAGGAAGTTATGTAGTTAGTATGTAGTTAAATAAACTATAGTTAGTATGTAGTTAAATAAACTTCAAACTCTATTTCCCAAAACACTAGTTTTTGACTTACTAGGTTTCTGCTTTGCACGACAGAATGGCTGTTAAAGTTGTCAAACTTTTAATCGTTTCAAAAAACCCCTATTTTTAGCTGGGGCGACGCATTGGAAGGTATGACATCGACACCAAAACGCATGCGTCTCAACGCAGAATACGGAAACGAAGACGGTATGACGCTCTTTTATCGACCGGAAAACGACGACGGAACTAACGACGACGTGACCAACGGTGATTACGACGACTCAAGCGTCGAAGACATTGAGGAAAAATACCAACCTTGGCAGTACAACTCGGTCGAGGAGAGTGAACAGTCGAGTTCTTTTAGCGCCAATGCGAGCTTTTCTGGGTAAGTGATTGGTAAAGAAAATTTTAAAGCTTTATTTTAAAATCAACACACAGTAAGTATTACAAAAATATACTTATACACTATGGGGTAAGTCCAATTCAACCAATTTAAAAATATTTTTGAACCTTGAGTTTTTTGATGATGGTGAGTTTTTGTGAAGTTATTCTACGCCGAGCAAAAAGTAAAAATACAAATTTTTAAATTTTTTGGCTGCATATTTTTTGAGTTATGCGTTTCCAAAAATAAAAATATTGACCCATTTTTAGCCTGCATCGGTTTCTTTAAACTTCTATAATTTTTAAACCGTTTATGATAATTAGCTGAAACTCGCTACCTGTAGAGAACGATTCACAAGCCAAACTTTAATGTGTTGATAGCCTCATTTCCTAAAAAAAAAAGACAAAGGGTCTATGCCAAAATTATATTTTTGATAAAATCTCAAAAACGGATTTTTTTGTTTTTCTTAATTTTTATAAATTTTTTTCTTAGACTATTTGTTTACATGTGTGCTAAATTTTACCTTGGGATGATAATGGGATCATAGTTAAAATAATTTATTGATATTTTGATGCATATATTGTTTGATATTTTTATTACTATAAAAATTAATATCTAAGGTGCACATATTGTTATGAGGCATCTTATTTATGTAGCATGTATATTATAAAAACGTGGACACCATGGGCATCTGGTTTCGCTGCGTTGACATTTAAATAAAAAACAATTAAATAAAAAACGTACTTACATAATAACGAGCTCACAAGAATAATTGAGAACCTGTACATAAATGCCCCCTTTTCGCCCTTTCTTGCTGCAATGTTTGATATTGATGAAAATAGTTACATTATTTATCTTTTAAACAGTCGTTGCGCGTGGAGTGAAACTTTAGGGGTGCACACCAAAAAATTATTGCAGCCACAGATAACGCCAAGTTGTCTCAGTGCACCTTTCACAGCCAACGGCAACCGGTGGGTGGCATCACGAGGGTGCAGGCGTTATCGATTGCCGCAATTGAATCACAAGAGCACGAAACGAAGTAAGGGCGAGATTCTGTGTACTGTAATTAGAATGCGGCATAACATCAACGGTGCACAGAATTTGGATCCAGTTAAGCGCGGCGCCAGCGGTAGCCTACCTACGCATCCTCGTTTCAACTTAAATACAAACACATACATACCGGGTATTAATTCTTAGTTAGTATTCAAGTCTTTGGTGAATTCCTTTTGGGGTTTATTGATACTTTATGATGAAATTATTAATTAAAGAATAGTTAGATTTTAATATTTTTTTAAAGTAAAATTTGGTAGTGTACGTGCACATGTGCACTTATAGAGGAACCGTCACTGCTCTTAAAATAGTGGCAAAATCGGCCCTAGGGTAATTAAATATCAGAGGTGGCGTATTATTTTGACTGATGACTTTATGTAAAAAGCAAAAGTTGCATAAACATGGTGTTTCGTAGCGTGTTTTCTCAGTCTGTTGGGCTTTGCGACGTATCCGTTCTGGAAATTAATTTGATTTTACGTCGTTACCGAAATCTAAATGGTAGATTGAAAATCGAAAAAAAATTGGTTGGTATTTTCCACTTAATGTTGCAACCCTTATGATGACCAAAATCATCCCACGATAGTGAGGAATTCCAGAAATGTGACAGAGTGGATGTGTAATCTTAACTTAGACGTCGAAATAAGTAAGTGAAAATGATTAAAAACTTTTGAAATAGTATAATTCCAGTCGCGGCTAATTTATAGGTAAAATCTTAAAGTAGAGGAATTGTCAAACAGTTATATTTAAGGTAAAATAAAAAGAATTTTGAACAACATCAATTTACAAAAATAATTTTTTAAATAGGAACCCACTGTCATCCCATGATAAAACTTGACCTACATGTAAATAAATAGTCTAGAAAACAAATATAAAATAATTGAACAAAATAAAAAATCCTTTTTTAAACTGCATCAAAAATAAATTTTGTGGTGAGACCCCTGCATTTTTTTTACAAGAAGGATGCCACTAGGCATACCATAATTAAGCTTGTAGACCTATAAGATTACACAGCAACTTTAACCTCGATATGCACAAGATTTTATGAATAACAAGGGTTTAAATATACTCTGCCAATCTATGGGCACCTAAGCTCACACTAGGTACTATAGTTATAGTGTGAGCTAATATAATCAAAAACTGAAATATATTTTATTCAACTCCAGACTCAATTACCTTTCGTTTGATACCACACAAGCCATGTTTTGACTTAAACTCAAATTTTTTAAATTTACCCCCACCCTATTAAAAAAAACTAAAATGTATTTTGTTTAACTCCAGACTCAATTACCTTTCGTTTGGTATCACACACGCCATATTTTCACTTAAACTCTAATTTTTGACATCTACCCCCACCCTTTTTTTAAAAATAAACTAAAATTCATTTTGTTTAACTCCAGACTTAATTAACTTTCGTTTGATATCACACACGCCATATTTTCACATTAACTCTAATTTTTGGAATCTACCCCCACCATTTTATTTGGCTTGCGTTCGGTGGATTTTGTTCATTTTTAAATGGGACCATCACGGCCCAAGACCCAACTTAGGTACCAAATTTCATTAAAATCGGACAAGCGGTTTTTGAGTTATGCGGGTTGGTCGTTACAGACAGACATACAGACAGACATACAGACAGACAGACATACAGACAGACATACAGACAGACAGACAGACAGACAGACAGACAGACAGACAGCAAAACAAAAAAGTTTCAAAATCATCTGAAACGCAAAGATATATAAAAAATTTTGAAATCGGAGCAACTTTTTTTTCTCGAAAAAATTAGGATCACCATAGCTCACACTACTTATATTTATTTATTTATTTTATTTATTTTACACCATTCTACAGCAAAGCCAATTACAGAATGGGAAAAGAGTAGGTTATACAAAAGTATCAAATAATATTCAAATGACTAAAATTAAAAATCAAAATTAAAACAAACATACATATATACCTACTTAACAGTTAACTACAAAGTAAGTTTCTTGATTTGCGATACATTACAATTAAATATGTCTAAGTTATTCACAAGTTTATTACAACTATTGCACATGCTATGTAAGGGTGAAAATTTGTTAATATTAAGTCTCGGTGTGGGTAGGTAGAAGGTGGGTGGATTTCGTGACTGGAGTCTGGGAACCAAAAAATTAATTCGTTCCAAAAACTGCGGACAGTCAATTTCATTTTTTAACAGTTTGGTAATAAAAATTACCTGACATTTCGTTCTTCTGTCTTGGAGTGTTTCTAACTTATGTCTCGCGAGTAGGTCTTTGTGTGGATATCCGATTGGAGGATAAGTACCGTCTAGTCTAAATGAAAGAAATTTAAGAAGTCTTCTCTGTACTGATTCGAGGTGTTCACTATGAACATTATAGTGTGGATTCCACACGATAGCACCGTATTCTAATATTGATCGGACAAAAGCCAAATACAAAAGTTTAATAAGATCCATGTTAGTGAACTCACGAGAGTTTCTCATTATAAACCCTAAGGATTTGCAGCACTTATTAACAACTTCATTAATGTGATCAACAAATGACATTGTGGGGTCAAAGGTCACTCCAAGATCTTTAAAAACCTTGGGCCTGTGCAAAATTTGCCCTTCGATAGAGTAGTCAAACATAATCTTACTTTGTTTCAGAGTAAATGTCATAATATTACATTTTGAAGGGTTCAATGGCAGTTTATTCACAACACACCAGTTGACTATCCTATCCAAAGCTCTCTGAAGCTTGAGACAAGAATCGCGACTCCTAACCCGAATATATATCTTCATATCATCAGCATATAATAGAACCTCAACTTCAAGATCACACACAATACTATTAATAAAAAGTATGAAAAAGAGGGGACCTAAAATAGATCCCTGTGGTACACCCGACCCCACCAGAAACTCCCGAGAGGCCCGACCACTGCATTCAACATATTGCGTACGACCCTCAAGGTAAGAGGAGCAAAAAGCAACGTCTGACGCAGAAAGTCCCGCATCACTAAGTTTGTTAAGCAATAGTTTGTGGTCAAGCCGATCGAAAGCCTTTGAAAAGTCAGTATATACCACATCAACCTGCAGACATTCATCAAAAGCATCAGTTATATATTGAGTAATGCATAATAAGTTCGTTGTTGTTGAACGTTTTTTCATAAACCCATGCTGCAAAGGAGAAATTTTATTTTTCATATAAAAGCACCAATGATCGTTTAGGGCGATTTCAAATACTTTGGAAAAGTTATTAATTATTGTAACCGGTCTATAATTTTCGACTTTGTTAACATCACCCTTTTTGAGGACAGGTGTAATTTTAGAAATTTTCCAGGCTTTCGGAAATCTGGAAGACGCTGTACACAAATTAAAAATTTTACTTAGAGGGAGCGCCAAGATAGGCGCACAGTCCCTAAGAAAAAAAGCCGGTACTTTATCGGGTCCCACAGTTTCTTTGGGTTTAATTTTTTTTAGGCACTTTAAAACATATTCTTTGCTGAATTGAGGCATGCTAAATGTGTCGCTGTTTAGGCCCTGGTTGTTCGGCACAGAAGCATCAACATCATCATTTATCAAAAAGGACTCCTGAAAGAATTCTGCGAAAGACTCCGCAATTTCTTGCGGTCCATTTACATTATTACCAGAACGATCAGACATAGAACTAGGCATCGCCGAATTGCCTTTTTTCGTCTTTATAAACTGCCAAAAAGTTGCAGGATTCGATTTGATATCGCTCTGTAGTCTTAAGCAATATGCCCTAAAGCTACGTTCAATGTTGCCCTTGATTTCCCATCTGAGATCTTGAAATCTGCTGAGAACTGTGGGATCCCTGTTAAGTTTGTATTTTTGCCAGAGTTTATATTTCCTTTTTATTGATTTAACTATATCAGACGTAAACCATGGAGGATAGCTCCGCTTGCCTTGCTTAGTCTTCGGAACAAAGTTATCAAATGTATCATAAAGTTTTTGATAAAAAGCGTTACACATTTCATCACAGTCAGTAAATCTATCTAAAAAATCCCAGTTAGTGTTACAGAGACTGTCATACAGCCCTACAAAGTTAGCTTTTCGAAAATTATAGAAAATGTTCAATTCAGCTGTCTTTTTATGCCTAGATTTAGACACATATTGAAATAAGCAAACAAGAGCAGGATGTATTAAAATCTCTCTAACCAATGTATCTTTGGCGCGTTCAACAGAACACGGTTTATTATACAGGACCAAATCGAGTAATCTATTTTCAGAATTCAAAACGTCATTACATTGGGTTAGATCCATGAAATTAATAAAATTAAGAAAAGGCAAAAGACGATTGCAAGAAATTCCCTGGAGAAAATAGGCTGAATACTCCCTTAAATTAAAATCCCCTAAAATAATTAAGCTAGCGTTGTACAGATATTCCAAAGATATTAGGATTTCAAAGATAGTCTCGTAATACTTAATATTTAGGTTGGGCGGAATATAAAATAATATGACGTATACTGATGTAAATTCCAGCGAGATTTTGGCGCCTATTACATCAATTAATGGGATATTTTCAAAACCTATTCCCTCCAGATTTAATTTTGAGGACGAAAAACTACTGTCTATGGCAAGTAGAGTGCCACCCCCCGTTGACAATTGAGTACTTTTAAGGTTTCTATCTTTTCTGAAAACAGTGAATCGTGATGGAAAAAGTTCAGAACTATAAACCCCCTCTTGAATCCAAGTTTCCGTTAACGCCACAATGTCATATTGGCAGTCAGAGGATATATAGTAGTAGTGTGAGCTAAAATCAAGTCAGTGCTAAAAAAGACGATATTAAGCATTAAAAAAAATTAATATTCAAAACTAGACTGCTAAAAAAATCAAAAATTTTGCATTTTTACCTCTTTTGCTTAGTAAAGAAATTGACCAAAAATTATAAAAATCAAAAGTGACAAGGTCCAAACCATTGGTTGATTTGATATGGACTTACCCTATGGTTAAAAAACTTCTTTTGCAATCATTTAAGTCCGATTGTTTAATTCTTTGTATTTGGGAGAATTTATAAAACCTTGTTTTATTTTAGCACTTATCAACAACCAATGGCTGCAACGCTTTCTCAGTCAACTATAACTAGTAGCGATTATTCACAAAACGAAGACTCCAAAGATGATATATTGCAAGTATCGCCAGAACCTATCCCAAAAGTACAGGTAACCATTTTGCAGTCTTTTAAAGAAAATTATTTTTAAAATTGCTTCTATGAAGGTTTAGAAGAGCAATTGATGCAATAATATCAAACTTAAACATCAGGAAAGCTAGTGGTTTCGATAAAATTTCAGTTAAAACCGTAAATATAACATGGGGGTCAACACACGTCTGTTTTTAAGATATAGGATGTTTAAAGTTAGAGGAGTGGGGGAAAAAGCGTTTAAAAAAAAACAGCAAATCTGTTACAGCCAGCTGAATACTCAGCTAATTGTGATTTAAAAATGTAGTAATCCTTTTTTTGATATAATTACAAGTTGAGAAGATACAGGCTGTCAAAATAACCTCAAAAAGTGTAAATATAATAATAATTTTTTAAAAAAATTAATTTTTGCTTACTTATTCTTTTTAAAAATATCATTAAAAACATTGGGTTTAATATGGCATTCATAAAAATTTATACCAAAAAATTAATTTTTTATAAAAAAAATTGACCGACTAATTTTTTTTTCAATTATTTTTATTTCAATTTATTGCTCTTGTTCTAATACACGACTTTACCCAATTTCATATTTTTACTGCTTTTTTTTAAAACTTATTATCAAAAAAGTTTAAAAAATCGCCAACTTTGATGCTCTGTATCTCGACAAAGAAAGAGTTTTGACCTATGCATTATAGGAACTTTTTTATCAGACATGACCTCCTCTATCACCTGTTGGCCTATGGCCTCTAAGTTATGGGACACACTGTATATTTTATGAAGGATAATATGGTTTTTGAGAATCTAGAGACATTAGATGTAATAACTGACATTCGACTAAATATCGACAAAAACAAGAAATGCTGCATATCATCTCTGGATATGCGATATAGTGATAAACACAATAAAATATTAAATAAATATGGAATTAGGGGTATCATTTTCGTATGGTTTAAAAATTATTTAGAAAAAAGGAAGCAATTTGTCAAAATTAATGATTATCAAAGTTGATTAAAATAAATAAAATGTCGAGTCCCTCAAGGATCGTCTTTCACCAATTTTATTTTTAATTTATATTAATTTAAAAAAATACTCTGCCAATATATGGGCCCCTAAGCTCACACTAGGTACTATAGTTATAGTGTACGTGTGAGCTAATATAACTAAAAACTGAAATATATTTTATTCAACTCCAGACTAAAATACCTTTTGTTTGATACCACACAAGCCATGTTTTGACTTAAACTCAAATTTTTGACATCTACCCCCACCCTTACAAAAAAACAAAAACTAAAATGTATTTTGCCATATTTTCACTTAAACTCTAATTTTTAAAATATACCCCCACCCTTTTTTTTAAATAAATTAAAATGTATTTTGTTTAATTGCAGACTCAATTACCTTTCGTTTAATATCACACACGCCATATTTTCACATAAACTCTAATTTTTGAAATCTACCCCCACCCTTTTATTTGGTTTGTGTTCGGTGGATTTTGTTCATTTTCAAATGGGACCATCTCGACCCAAGACCCAGCCTAGGTACCAAATTTCATTAAAATCGGCCAAGCGGTTTTTGAATTATGCGCGTTGGTCGTTACAGACAGACACAGAGACAGACAGGCAGGCAGGCAGGCAGGCAGGCAGGCAGGCAGGCAGGCAGGCAGGCAGGCAGGCAGGCAGGCAGGCAGGCAGGCAGGCAGGCAGGCAGGCAGGCAGGCAGGCAGGCAGGCAGGCAGGCAGACAGACAGACAGACAGACGGCGCAACAAAAAAGTTTCAAAATCATCTGAAACGCAAAGATATATAAAAATTTTTGAAATCGGAGCAACTTTTTTTTTCTCGAAAAAATTAGGATCACCATAGCTCACACTACTATATTATAGTATATGTGTGAGCTAAAAAATCAATATCAAATATTGCAATATCAAAATTCAAAAAAATAACAAGTTCACTAGACAACAGAATCAACTTCAAACAATACAATTCAACACTAACACTGAGAAAAAATCCTTATTATATAACGGAATAAACATATACACTGTGTCCCAAGTGGAAGTTTTAATTCCACCCGGGATTTTCTCGAGAACTGCTGAAAATTTTTTAAAATGCACGTTGATTTGCGAGGGGAACACTTTTTGGCTATCTTGAAATTTTTTGCACGCACCACCTTCGAGGGGTATACTTTACCCCTATATTTTGAATAGGGAAAATGGCTATAATTAATGATACCTTGTTTTGAAGGTATCTTGAATATCTTTACAACCGTGTAATTTCGAAAATCCATCGATTAGTTGAGATATATAATAATAAAATAAAAATTAAATACAAAAAATATAAAATTCTGTTTAAATTTTTATTTTATCAGTCCATGTTAAATTTAAAAGTTTGAAGGTAAATATCTTAAAAACTAATCGATAGATTTTTGAAATTTTAACACGATTGTAAACATATTCAAGAGACCTTCAAAACAAGGTATCACCAAGTCCACTTTCACTATTCAAAATATAGGGGTAAAATATAACCCTCGTGCGTGCTTCAAAAATTTCAAGAGCCAAAAAGTGTCCCCTTCGCAAACAAAATCGACGGGTTTTGGCATTTAAAAAAAAATTTTTTTTGGAACAAGTCCTTAAAGTATGGAAGAGAAAATGCCAAAACATGGGAATTCCGTTGGACGAAACCACCTTGTATACTTTATGTTTTGCCGATGATCAGATAGTAGTGGCTCAGGATTATGACGACCTCGAATATATGACACGAAAACTAATAGAAGAGTACAATAAGTGGGGACTAGAGGTTAATCTCAATAAGACAGAGTATATGTGTATCGGTGGAACGAAACAGGATCTAATCTTAAATACCGGGCAGCGAATTCAGTCGTGCGATGAGTATAAATACTTAGGTCTAAAAATTACAGCTGACGGAACACTAGACAAAGCTATAAAAGATCGAAACGTACAAGGAAGAAAAGCAATAACTTTATTAAATGGAATAATTTGGGACCAAAGTATATCAAAACATAACAAACAGCTTATATATAACACCATTGTAAAAAGTATTATTACATACAGCTCAGAAGTATGGTCAATCAAGGATAGAACAGAAAAAATGCTTTCCGCTACGGAGATGGACTATTGGAGAAGAGCAGCCGGGAAATCAAAAAGAGAAAGAGTTACAAATCAAAGAATAAGAGAAATTATGACAGTGGGTGGACGTACTTTAGCGGATGATATAAGAACAAAACAACTGGTGTGGTACGGACATGTACAAAGAATGAATGATGAAAAACTACCTAAACAAATACTACAATGGAAACCAACTGGCCGAAGAACACGAGGACGGCCAAGGAGAAGCTGGAGAGAAGGAACAGACAGTGAAATAAGAATAAGAGGCCTAGATGATGAATTATGGGCAAACACAAACGAGTGAAGATTGGGTATCGGAAGACGTAGAACGTTGTGAAACCGATAAATATATATAGAATGGCTCTAATGACACCTTGTTTTGAAGGTATCTCGAATATCTTTACAACCGTGTAAAAATTTCGAAAATCCATCGATTAGTTGAGATATAATAATAATAAAATAAAAATTAAATACAAAAAATATAAAATTCTGTTAAAATTTTTATTTTATCAGTCCATGTTAAATTTTAAAGTTTGAAGGTAAATCTTAAAAACTAATCGATAGGTTTTTGAAATTTTAACACGATTGTAAACATATTCAATAGACTTTCAAAAACTATTTAAAATATAGGGGTAAAATATAACCCTCGTGCGTGCTACAAAAATTTCAAGAGCCAAAAAGTTTCCCCCTCGCAAACAAAATCAACGTGTTTTGGCATTTTAAAAAGTTTTAGCAGTTCTCGAGAAAGCCTGGGTGAAAGTTTTAAATGAGATAACATTTTAACACCCAGGACTTTAGACCCTTTAGTAAATACTGGTGAAATGATGACTTTTACTTCATATGTTACAACGGGGCGGCGGATAAAAGGTCGAAAGTACAAAAGGTCGAAAAAGTAAGGTCGAAAATACAAAAGGTCGAAAGTACAAAAGGTCGAAAGTTCAAAAGGTCGAAAAACAAAAGGTCCAAAATACAAAAGGTCGAAAATACAAAGGGTCGAAAGTACAAAAGGTCGAAAATACAAAAGGTCGAAAGTACAAAAGGTCCTGGAGGAAATGCAAGAGTCCAGAAAATAGCGGATTTAAAATCAGTACTCTCCTGACTTTTTTCCCGGGATTCTAGAGGGTGTGAAACCGAACCGAACCTAACCAAACCGAACCTAAGCTAACCTACAAAAGGTCGAAAGTAAGGTTAGGTTAGGTTCGGTTTGGTTCGGTTCCACACCCTCTAGGATCCCGGGAAAAAAGTCAGGAGAGTACTGATTTAGGTTAGGTTAGGTTCGGTTCCACAGCCTCTAGGATCCCGGGAAAAAAGTCAGGAGAGTACTGATTTTAAATCCGCTATTTTCTGGACTCTTGCATTTCCTCCAGGACCTTTTGTACTTTCGACCTTTTGTAATTTCGAGCTTTTGTACTTTCAAACTTTTGTACTTTTACCTTTTGTACTTTTGACTTTTTGTACTTTCGACCTTCTGTTTTTCGACCTTTTGTACTTTCGACCTTTTGTACTTTCGACCTTTTGTATTTTCGACCTTTTGTACTTTCGACCTTTTATCCGTCGCCCGTTACAATGAGGTAAGTTGCGCAAATCTAATTTTGGTTTTTTCTTGACAGGTTATGCCGGCTAATCGACTAGAAGCCGACCCGATGTTGCCACAAGAGAGCGACGAAGAAAAGTTCAGGGATCTGTATTTGCTTGTCGAAACGGCAGTCGCGGTCAGAGAAAGAGAGAGGGAATATCAATTGGCATCTCGCTGTTAGTCAACTATTTTTTGTTAAGTTGTTGATGTATGCTTAGAGTTCAAATCCTAACTAACGAAGCCTAAGAAGTAGTAGTTAGTATTTGAATTCTAGTACGGAATAGTGCACAAATAGAGAAAGACCTTGACTTAAGAAAGGTGCCAAATATTGAGTGATATAATTGACATTGAAAATGGACGCGCGCATCGATGCTAATTTTTTCTATGGAAAGTTTGTCAAACCTGCGCGTACTAGAAGAAATGGGCAGATACATAAATGCGCCATTTTAACATACTTTTAATTTTATTAAACTTTTGGCGAACACGCTTGGATTATGTAAATATAAATTAACCAAGACAAAATTTCTACAAAGTTCCTGTACCTCGAACGAGCCTGCAAATTTTTTTATCTATGATCAAGACCAAGGAAAATAATACTCTCTAGAATATGGTTATAATACTCTCTAGAATATGGTATACTGTGCAACTCGACAGTTTCCTTAAATTTTTATCCAAGGTAATTTTTCTGACGATACAAAATTCGCCTAGTTATAAAAAAGTGCACTTGTTATTCCTTATTCTAAAATCAAAAATGGGATAAATACTAAAAACGTAGGATAAAAGGAGTTTATTTTGTCATGTCTCTATTTGTGCTGTATTCTCTAATGCTTGTTACTTATTAAAATTGTTTTTACAATCTTGTAAACAATTGTTTTACCTCACTTGTTACCAACATAAGACATTTAAGACTGAAATAAAATGATAATAATTTTGTTAATGTTTTTTTAGTTTAATAAATTTTGTATAAAACTTAAAAAACAGGTTTCTTATTTAAGCAAAACGAAGCAAGTACCCGGTTTTTCTTATCCAGAGATTATAGAACAGCTAGAGCAGTGTTGCCAACTATTGGAAAGCGAAAATCCGTAGCGTGAACGCGAAAAATCTGTAGAAATCCGTAGGTTCAAAGAAGACTAAAAACAAAAAAAGGTGCTTTTTTTACAATTCAAAAGTTTATATTGGTTTGATTTTTTTCTTTTTTTGACAGTGACAGGAGTGCACTACTTTTTTGGTTCGGAATTGCACGAGAACGGTACGGTACCTACTGCTCCGTTCCAACGGATCCAAATAAACATTTTTGCAGTGCCGCCAATTTTTTAAACAGATAAACCGTTATAATTAGAAGAAATAAAAAGTACGTACTTTTTTAACCTTTTTTATTTAGTTAGGGTACGTACAAACACTAATATTTTCTAGTGCAACATACATAACGTAAAACATAGTTTAACTTTCATGGCGCGAAGCGTTGTTTGACTCCCCATCAAACAACGCGCGTAGTAATACAATTCGTTCTAAATAATGTTGCAACGACCGTCCGCTAGATGTCTAGAAAAATAAGGTCACTGATCCAAGCAAAACCTTTTTACAAAATGATTAAAATGTAGGAAAAAAAGTAGGACTGATAAAGCGGATCACACACAAAAATGCATGGCGCATAGCATTTCAACCTTATGGACTTTTCTTATGCAAAACCAATATGGCCGCTGCTATTCGATCGTTGATTGGTTGAAAGCCCCATGCCACGCGTTATGCACCATGCTACGGAGGTGTGTGTGAAGGCCTTAAGGAGGAATGAGGCGCGGCCGCCGTTGTGTTTCGATGATTATCGTTTTTTAGTAAAATTGCCAAAAATCTGTAGATTTGGATCCAAAATCGGATATCGGAGATCGAAATCCAAAATCCGTAGATCTACAGATAAATCCGTAGGGTTGGCAACACTGAGCTAGAGATTGTATTTCACATCCACCCAAAATAAAAAAGTAGTGGGTACACTATGCGTTTGATATTACCATTGAAAAAGCTGAAAATTTGGCTGAAATAGAAGGGTAGGTCGGCAACGAGCAGCCTAATACCCTGTTTTCACAAATGCATGCCCACCCCGATTCAAAAAACGCATCAGGTGACTCTGCATTTAAAACCAGTGCAAAGCCATGGCCCATCACGTGCTGCGTTTTTTGAATCGGGGTGGGCATGCATTGGTGGAAACAGGGTATAAGCAAACTTATCTTACTATACTTTGATTTTATCGCGGCCATTTCAAAATGGCGGAGTTTGTTGTGTTTTTGTTGAAAAAGGGAAATTCTCGGAGTTTCCCTACAGTTCATATCATTATTTTTGAGACAACTTTTGACAACTTTCTTTCGTTGGCCTGCTATTTGTTATGGTAAACCAGGGGGTAAACAGCTGATAACTGTCAAAAAGTTATCTCAAAAATTATGATATACAGTTCATATCATTATTTTTGAGACAACTTTTTACAACTTTTTTTCGTTGGCTGCTATGCTATTTGTTATGGTAAATTTGTGTTGGCCTTGGGTAAACAGCTGATCTGTCAAAAAGTTATCTCAAAAATTATGATATAGAGTGTAAAGTGGACATGTAATGGAAAAAGTAATGATTTAAGACCCTAAACAGTTTTAAGTTATATTTTATACCAAGTTAAATAAAAAACTGGCAAAAACATAAATAAACAACAAAAACAGCCGTTGACAACTGTTGACATTTCTAAACAGAGAACAAAATAAGAAATTAACGGCAGCCATTTTGGAATATGTCAACATACAGGGACTCTAACTTTGGTCAACTCCAATCCGACTTTCAAATAGTCTGTGATTTTACCCCACGACGAACAAAATTTTATATTATTTAGTTAAGGAAGGTCTTTTTCAAAAAATCACAAAAAATAATCGCAGGATTTTTTTTAATTAAAAGAAAAACAGTTTAAATTTTCACCAAGCTCTATTGTAAAGTTATTTCTATTGTAAATTAAATAATCTACTAAATTTAGATCTATTTGTAAAGCTTTTAAAATATATTAACAATATAAAACAAATAAAACTACATAAATATTTGCAAATATATACAGAATAAAAAGTATTTTATAATGATGTTTAATGGCAATTAAGAAGAGTTGAAAAATAGTAAATTTTATAAATAAGAAATAAAAAATAAACTATGAAGGAAACCTACAACCAGGAAATTTTTAGCTAAAATAAAATTAAATTAAATTTCTTTCTACATATGCGCCTAAATGTATATTAGAATGTTTCAATCGCAAATATCACAAAAACGAACCGTCAGAAAAATGCAGTATCGTTAAGGCAAGTTATTCCAGGAAAAATGAAAACAATCTTTTTAATATATTCACAAAAACACTTTAAATTTTTCAGGTGATTCTTCACCACCTTCCAAATCCCAGAGAGTTGCACATGGTCTTTATACTTTTATACAGGTTACCTACAGAATTTGAAAGGTCATTGAACCTGACTGGTCAACTGTAATCAGATTAAAAAATCTACGTCACCGGGTTGCCTTATAACATTTATTTTATTGAAACCCGATGACGCAGCTACAGTCATCCAGTTAAGTTTCCATGGTCAAATTTTGTACGCAACCTGTGTAAAAGTATAAAGACCTTGGGCAGCGAACATAATTATAATTTTCGCTGCCTTGGGTTGAACCATGAACATGCCGATTTAGTTTAAGAAAAAATAAGTATCTATAGTACTGGCCAAAAGTAGATTAACTCCTCAAAATTGTATATAAATCTATCCTGTACCAACTATCAAGGAACAAGTAGTGAAACCCAAAAAATATCTCATCGATGAGCTATTGAGGGAACATGGACACAAAGTTTTGCGTCTGCCTCCGTACCATTGCGAATTCAATGCCATAGAGATTATATGGGCCGATGCAAAATCGTATTATCACAAGCATATAGGAGAAAATGGCAATGTCGAGTACAAAGTTCTAGAAACGTGGGAAAGAGCACTTGAAACATGCAGCGGAGAAGTATGGGAAAAAAATTGCACACAGAAAAGGTAATAGTAGACTGGTACAATCGTGAGAATATTATTGATAATGGTGACCCGCTTACAATTTACACCAACGCTGTTGAAGAAACTACATACAAAGAAAATATTAGCCTAACTGATTTTTAATAATATAAGTTTAATTTAAAGAAATAAATCATATTTTAACTTTCCCCTTCGAATCAGGAGCTGGTAGTGCACATTTTGTCTACTAGGTGGCGCAACTTACAACCAACCAAAGGTTTTTTTCTACCGCATTCGCCAGATATTAGACACTCAACCTACATCATCAATCTGTGCGCCATTATTATCATTCACGTTGTTGCGCTTCCAGCGAAAGTAACTTGCGACCAACAGAAGTGTGAAATTAGTGAGTTTGTGAAATTTTTGTGCGTTTATTAAACATTGTGGACTATGGGTGGAAGTAAGAGAAATCGGAATGATTCCTGATCTCGTAGAATCGGAGGAAGAGGAAGATTTAAACAAATCTATTGAAGTTTAAAGGGCTCTACTTAGGGTGATGGAGAAATATAAAATGGCTGCAAAAAAGGATAACAACAAAGTAGATTTTGCCAGCCAAGTACAGTTTGGTACTAGTAAATCTCCTCCACCGACGATTCAACCCTTTTATAATTCTTCATCTTCCTCATCGTCGTCATCAATAACGACGAAAATTATGATATTAGCGATCTCTATTACGATGTGTCCGATAAGGAAAATTTTTCAATTGTTTTCGATGCTTCAAAAATGTTCATAAGGGTGAAAATTCTGTACCATTCTAGTAGAGAAATCAATATTTTCGGCATGTTTTAGTGAAATGTCATGTTTTGTACTTAAGAGTCAGAATTAGGCACTATTCCAGTACTCTATAGGAAACTCAATAATTTCTGAAACAGAGTAAACACTAGCCCTTTTTTTAAGAGAAAAACAGAGTAAACACTAGCCCTTTTTTTAAGAGAAAAGTGAGATGGATAATTATTGATCTATTTATATGGCAAATTTGGGTAGCTACCTGCATAGAGGTCAATGTCAGTCAGACCATGAAGTGAAAATCTTTGGGAAAATCAATACAATTGTCATATGTAGGTTATTTTGCAAGAAATTGCATTGTATTTTATTAGTTTTTTTACCAGAAACTTCTGGAATTCTAAAAATTTTAGGAAAGGAAGAGGAGGAATCCAAAAATATTGTGAATCTTCACAAGACAATAAAGATACAATGGGAACGGATTTTTAGGCACGGGCTTAAAAAAAAAGGGGTTAAGGAGGAAATTAAAGAAAATTACCAGTTGCCTCAAGACTATTTTTTGAGAGGCCCAAAAATAACTGTGGAGGTGGAGGCCAATATTAAGGCAAATACGAAACGTCAAGACGAAAAAATCAGGGACATTCAAAATGAAATTGGTATTGTACTTACAGCACTTCGATATATTTTAAAGAAGCTTTGTGTGAACGAGGATTTACCAAAAGTAAAACTTATCGCAAACGTCAGTGGTGCAGCAAAAATGCTTTTAAATATTTTAACTGTCAAGTCTTTAAATCAATACAATTGCCATATGTAGGTTATTTTGTAAGAAGCTGCAATTTGTTTTTTTGTTTCAGCTTAGTTGGCAGAAACTTCTGGTCTAGATCCAGAAATCCTAAAAATTTTAGGAGAGGAAGAGGAGGAATCCAAAAATATTGTGAATCTTCACAAGACAATAAAGATACTATGGGAACAGATTTTTAAACACGGGCTTAAAAAAGAGGTTAAGGAGGAAATTAAAGACAAATACCAGTTTCCTCAAGACTATTTTTTGGGAGGCCCATAAATAAATGTGGAAGTGGAGGCCAATATTGAGGCAAATACGAAACGTCCAGATAAAAAAACCAGGGATACAGCACTTTGATATATTTTAACGAACCTTTTATTGAACAAGGATATTCCAAAAATAAAACTTATCGAAAACCTGAGTGATGCAGCAAAAATGCTTTTAAATATTTTAAATGTCAAGTCTTTAAATCAATACAATTGCCATATGTAGGTTATTTTGTAAGTAGTTAAATTGTGTTTTTTTGTTTCAGCTTAGTTGGCAGAAACTTATGGTCTGGATCCAGAAATTCTAAAAATTTTAGGAGAGGAAGAGGAGGAATCCAAAAATATTGTGAATCTTCACAAGAAAATAAAGATACAATGGGAACGGATGTTTAAGCACGGACTTAACAAATAGGTTAAGGAGGAAATTTTGGAAGGCCCAAAAATAAATGTGAAGGTGGAGGCCAATATTAAGGCAAATACGAAACGTCATGATGAAAAAATCAGGGACATTCAAAATGAAATTGGTATTGTAGTTAGAGCACTTGGATATATTTTAACGAAGCTTTTATTGAACGAGGATATTCCAAAAATAAAACTTGTGGTGCAGCAAAAATGCTTTTAAATATTTTAAATGTCAAGTCTCAACAAAGAAAACCAAAGGGCCCACTCCAGAAGAAGCCATCCAACAACGGAACAGTACAGAGGGCCACGCAAAAACAGAGGGGGACCGTATGAAGCAGACACACAGAACATACAGGAAATAGAAGTGAGTAACTTTACAGGGCGACTAAAGTGGTTTAATAATAAGTGGAAACCAATTTGTGGTGACAGTTTAGTTTTGTCTTGGCTTCAAGGTTATAAGATCCCTTTACGGGCAAAACCCACCCAAATATATATTCCACAGGAGCGGAACTGGTCTATGAAAGAAGCAAATTTCTAAACAAACAACTATTTTTTTATGTATTGGGGCTATTGAAGAGTGTTCTCCAACTAAACGTTTTCTATTTATTACCAATTGAACCTGACGAAATTAGAAAATAAATTGATTGGTGGTTACAAAGACTAAAAAATCCCTTTTGTAAACTACCTTCTTTTCAGTTTAAATTAGAAATTTTCTCTGATGCCACGCCATTGGGTTGGGGTATCTATTGTTGTGGTCAGAGTTATAAAGGGTTTTGGAATAGGGAGGACCATAGTAACCACATAAATTATTTAAGTTAACAGCAGCTTTAAGTTTTACTGCAGGTTATAAAAATACAGAGATTTTACATAGAATTGATAACACTACTGCTGTAGTTTATATAAGAAAAATGTTGGGTGTACAACATAAGAATCTAAATAGAGTAGCTAAACATATATGGAAATGGTGTGAAGACAGAAATATCTGGATATTTGCATCCTACAAAAGTTCAAATTAAAACAAAGAAGCTGACTGGTTATCAAGAAACCTAGAAACAGAATGATCTCTTGGCGATGAATATTTCCAAAAAATAACTAACATATTCAGTGTTCTCAGAAAAATCAAGGCTGATAGAGCCCCCGGTATTTGAGTAGTTCCCTACTGGATTTTATAGAAATGCTAGGGTCAGACTTACTGATATTTTCACCAAACAAAGATCTTCTTTCGACAGAAGTCTACATCCACTTCATCTTCACCTTTCCCTGGCGGTAGGAACATTGTCTTGGAGGCATTTAAGAAAAGAGGTGTTTCAGAACAGACGCAGTTGTTATGATACCAACAATAACATCCAGTACAATGAAACAATACAATTCTGGTCATAAATATTGCTTTCATTACTGCAAAGAAGAAAGTGTTAATCTCAGTTTATCAAATATTAGATTTTTTAACAAAGCATTTTGAGAAGGGGATAAAGTTTGGCACCCTAAATAACTTTAGAGCAGCATTAGGTTCTATTTTGTACCCTTCCTTAACTAGTGATTATAAAATTAAAAGATTCTATACAAAGTCAAATAATCAAGTAATTTTTTACTGAACGCCGAGTAGGACGAATCAATTTGATCAATTTTTTTCACTTTTCGTTCGCTAGATGAATACGTAAGGAATTATCAAATCAATTAGCTGAACTTAAGTGCTTGGGCGCATACAGATAGAAAAAAATGAACTTTACCACTAAAATGTGCACCTTTTAAAAACTAAAAGCCTACCTGTATTACGTAGAAGTGAGCTTCGGTTTGTCAACGAACTCGACACCATATTGGAATATATAGTAAGCGGTGGCCACCATCATGCCTCCCCAGAACATAAGATAGAGCAGGCACTCTAAAAATAAATAAACCCATGTTTATAGGAACTTTTTTATCTATTTGAGAAGTACTATAATAGAATTTTTTGGATCTGCAGTGAAATTTCAGCAATGTAACAAACAATGCCTCATAATTATGTAAATAATGTCAGAGAATATAATAAACACACATCCCAGACAAAACTGAACTGAATATCCATAAAAATTTTATCTTCTTAAAATATTTTACCACATTTTGATGACACCCTCTATATACCGGGGGTGATGCCTAAACTGATAAACTTACCCGAGGAGTATTCCGAAGGGAAAATAACTGACGCAACAAACATCGCCGTGGCCACCAGTAGTACAGAGGGGAATGTTATGTATCGCCAGCTTGCCGGAGGGGAAAGGGGGGAGATTGCTTTTCCATTGCCTAGAAAAAGATAAATGTAGTATAGACGTAGGAGGAAAGACAAAACGGTCTGATTAACTTCGCTAGGGTGTCACATTGACCAAGGAGTGTTCTGAGGAGTCCCATAAGGACGAAACAGTTAACTGTCAACACTTACTAGGGGTCCATTAGATCTTGGACCCCCGTGAGGTTAAGCTTTCGAGCTACACACGAAAAAATATGAGAGAAACAAAAATTTATTTTTACCGATTACTCACGAAAACTTGTTTGAATTTTAGATTGAACTTTATTTTGTTTTATACATAGTGTATTTTTCTCAAAATTTTTAATCACTTGCATTTCTGATATTTCTGTGTCGAAGAAAAATAAAACGAAGTATCATGCTTTTTTTCGTGTTTTTTCAACGATATATGAAATAGACATCTTTGGTTTTTTTTGTTTTTATAAAAAAATTACAAGAAAAGAAAGGATGTGCATTTGCAAGTTATGTACCATTTTTACGATAAATTCTGGAGTTATGATTTAAAAAAAAATACGAAATTAGCCCCAGGGTACCCCAATTTTTACTTTTCCGTTAAAGTTTAAACTGCGTAAAATAAGTTTTTAAAATTAAAATCCCATGAAATTTTAAATAACGTAAACCTTTTATAAAAAGTCAATATTCTACAACCTCTAGGACCCTAAATGGCATCGGTAAGAGCTCGACAAAAAACTACTATATCAAAAGCTTATCAAAACAGACCAATTTCGTAGTTTTTTTTAGCACAACTCGATATTACGACGTTTCTATATTTTACGGCAGCTGCAGTCTTATGGAAAAAAAAATATAATCAGTGGTTTTTTTTGTAGAGCTTCAAATTACCTTTCCACCAATATGCCTAGGCTCACAGAGGTTGCCCTAAGTTCTAAAAAAATATTCGGGAAAACATTGATGCAAAATTACGGGTCGCCATATGTAAGCCGCCACATTTGACAAAATATTGAGTATTTTTAAACAATAACCAGCTTACGTTATTTACAATTACATGGGCTTTCACTAAATTTTATTTCCCCGTTTTAAACTGTCATGATGTCTCAAGGACTATAGACATAAAGGACTGCTTAGTTCCATTTAACCTGTGTCAACAAATTATGCGGGGTGAGGAGAGCGGTGTGACGTCCCCACTGGTGCTAAATCCTTTGTTTGCGTTCGTTGTATATGATGTTATTCGTATTTTCAAAAGAGTTTTGTTGATATTTCGCTGAATAGTTTCTGTTTTTTGGATTGTTTCAGTGCAGTGCTACTTAGAAAAGACATATAAATAAACATTTTCAAGTTTGGTTTGTTAACAGTGTGTAAAAATTCGATTCAGGACAGAGAAGAACGTTTGTTTACAGGGTAAAAAAAACGGCCACGATTTTCTCAGCAAATGAGCTTCTTGTTTAATAATATCTATCAAGAACATTACAAAAGTTAGTGAATTGAAAAGGAATAATTTTCTAAATTAAATATTATTATTTATTATTTAACATGCTTTAAAAAGCGGTTGTAATAATAAAACTATACATTATGTGCATTTTTTTTTCTTTGTTTTTTGTCTATTTGTTAAGAACAATATTTGTGCTTTTCCTTTTTTAAATAAATCAATAAATTTTTCGTCTACCTATATTTCCGTTTTTAATTATTATCGCAAAATAATTTCTTTACATACTTTTAAAATAATTGGGCAAACTATACAGGGTGTCCCATAACTTGGGGGCCATAGTGCAGCAGGTGATACAGGTGAGAGAGATTATTTCCGAAAAAAAAAGTTTATATAACATGGGGTCAACACATATCTGTTTTTAACATATAGGATTTTTAATGTTAGAGGTGTGAGGAAAAAGGCTTTTGCAAAAAAAAAATCTATCACAAACAGCTGAATACTCAGCTAATTGTGAATCAAAAATTTGATACTCCTGTTTTTAATAAAGTTACAAGTTAAGAAGATACAGGCTGTCAAAATTACCTCCAAAAATGTATAAAAAATAATATATTTTTTTTAAATTAATTTTTGCTTACCTACTTATGCTTTTAAAAAAATATCAATAATATTTTATTTATGATTATGTGTCGCTAAAGGCTTGTTTTTAACAAAAAATATAAAAAAAACATTGCGTTTAATATAGCATTAATAAAAGTTTATACCAAAAAAATAGTTTTATTTCAATTTATTGCTCTTGTTCTGATACACGACTTTACCCAATTTCATGTTTTTACCTCGGTTTTTACTGCGTTTTTTGAAAAAGTTATTATCAAAAAAGTTAAAAAATTGCCAACTTTGATACTCTGTATCTCTACAAAGTTTTGACCCATGCATTATAGGAACTTTTTTATTAGACATGACCTCATCTATCACCTGTTGGCCTTTGGCCCCTAAGTTATGGGACACCCTGTAGAGGTACTACATTATGTGTAGCTTTTTTTTCACTTTAAGTATTTAAATTTAATTTATTTAACAGATATTTCAAATATAAAATCATTTATCATCCCTGTAAAGACAATATTTTTAAATGTCCAATGCCTCAATTTTGCATAAAATTTACTTTGCATAAAGAAAATAGCTCTACAAGCACATAAAATCCAATATAACGATAGGCGCGCTTTTTGCCCAGCACAAGTGGTGACGTAACAGCGAGTTTGACCTTGAACATCGATTGCAGACAGATTCGGCAAACTGAGCAATCCTGTCTAGTGTATAATCGTTGATGATGTCTAGTCTAATTTCCTTTTTTTTTGTTTTGTTTTTTTCTAAAAAAAGCAATTAATTATATTTTTGTCAGACACAAAAGTATAAAAAATGCAAGTGATTGATAGATTTTATAATATAATGATTGAAAATTTAATCGCAAAGGCAGGGGCTTTCAACGTTAACAATCCAATTTGCACCAACACGAAAAGTGCATGAAGGCCTCTAATTTCAATTGAACTGATTTGACGAGACAGCTATGATGCACCGAATTCGCGGCAAAAATATCCTATGCAATTTTAAACAAGCCAATGCAAACATGTATGTGCCGCTTCGGTGTTATTGTTTTTGAACTATAGTTTCAATCAGGTGATTGTCAATGAAGACTCCAGCCTCAAGCCTGAAAAGAGGCTAAAAATTTGTCAAATTTAACTCAAATTGCTCAGCTGACAGAAAAAAAATGTTTCAATTTTAGTTCTATTATTGTAGGAATGGTCAAAATAGATCATCTTACCTTTTCTGGTTCTATTTAAGACACAGAGATTATACTTAGTTACGAGTTCGTAATTGTTCTTAACTATAATGTAATAAGATACTTATAAATCGTGGTAGCCAGTGTCGGAGCATACAATTTTAGTAATTGTTTTCAGCGTTGTTTGCTTGTTTAGAAAGCCAGTCATGTTTTTATAAGCCTTATGACGTCAAACCACTCTAATTGGAATTATTTATAAAGTATTAAATTTTTTTATAAATCTACTTCTTATGTCACTCAGAACTTGTGGTTCAAATGTGTCGGATAAGTTGTGAAACACCCTGTTTATTTTTCTTAATAAAAAGAGGTGACTACAGTATTAGTGCGTTTTCACCAGAGGTATGAGAGAGGAATAATTACCTTTTCACACACAATTCATTTAACACTGAGAAACGATGGATCACTGAAATGTTCTCTCGCTTTTCATTGTGACTAGTCTTTTGAGTAAGCTGCTATCGGATAATTTAGGGTAAGATAACTACGAAATGGCCGACTGACAGTTCTCATATGTCCCCATGAAATTCGACTGCGCACTCGTCTTAAAGCTATCTATTCCCCTTTTATGTCTCTGGTTTTTACACTAGACGACACCGCACCCGCACGACAACTTTATTGCAACAACACAGGACGAACTATGACATCATTTCATTACATGTTGTTATCGTGCGGTATAGTGCAAAAACGCCCTTAGATTTACCTAAGAATAGATCGATGGCATCCTGTCGATAACCATCGTTGAAGTTATTTTTATAGTATCGCATTAAAGAATTATAGCCATCCTGAAGAACGCCGCCTTGGGTACGTTTCCCTAAAAATAAAAATCGATTTACTAAATTTATATACAACCTATGATTAATAATAAAAAGTTAGAAAGGATTGACCCTCATATGCACCGTAAGCACTTATGGGTTTAATCGCGATTAAGTCCTTGTTGCTCACGGTGGATAGAATAGACCGGTGTTCGGATCTTATATATATGTCGAATTTTCCACGTCACTGGTGGTCCAGCTGATTTTTGTAAACAAAAGTTAGATTTGATATGAACAACGGAACAACTAATATTTTTTGAATTTTTTGAAAAATAAGGCAATTTTCCTACTGTTTTCTAGTACATCCTTATAAAATGTAATTTTCTAGATGTTTTGTCGTTATTTTTCTTTAGCCCGCTTTATTTTTTATTACACAAAACTTAAACTACAAGTCAAACTGAATGTGATCGTTTAGTATCAAAGGTGAACCGAGCACTTGGAAAGTAAACAAAGATGTAGGTCAGCGGATGATTTTTGAAGCTGAAACGAACATTTCGTTCGAATTTTAATTGTTGTGTAAAGAGAAATGAAGCGTGCTAAAAAAAATTATGACTAGTATGTCTAAAAAATATTATTTTATAAGAATATACTAAAAAATAGTAGGAGAATTGACTTAGTTTTAAAAAAATTCAAAAAATATTAGTTGTTCATATCATATCTAACTTTTGTTTACAAAAATCAGCTGGACCACCAGTGTTGTGAAAATTCGACATGTATATATAAGATCCGAACACCGGTCTATTCTATCCACCGTGCTTGTTGCTAACATACAAAACAACAAAGAGGGAGAATTAGCTAAGCGTTGTTACGGTGCATCTGAGGGTGAGACGCTTAAAATCAATTTCGAGGCGCCATCTACTAACGTTTCGCCTTATTACCGTTACGTGGAATAGTTGTTTATTGATTTAAAATTAATTTTTACTGCTGTCCGCTAGGCAAATATTTAATAAAAATGAATGCATATAAACGTTTTCGCTCCTGTCATTCTTTTTTGGTAATTTTTTCCGTATATCTTGTCTTGAAAAAAAATAAAGTATACAAGTAAAAAATTCTTGAATAAACTGTTTTTTACACCCAATTTTGAAAGCACCTGCTGTGCTCGTTTATTAAAACATTGCTCGTAAAAAAAATACTGATTAGGCCAAAGTATAAACTATACATAATTTATACCCAATTAATTTTTGTTTCCAAAATTACGATTTTATGAATAGAATTTTAGAAGAAGGTTGAAGTTTCTTACCGGTCCTGGTGAAATCCGTTTTTAGGGCTCCAGTACCAGAATACTGGATACTGATCAGGTCTGCGTGGTCGGCCCAAACGTTTTTAAAGAGTACCTAGTAATAAAAAAATAGTACATTATAAACCTCGGGACTAAATGGCCACTTAATTCCGCGGCTAAAAGTTTGAAGAACGACCGAAGGTGAGCTAAAATTCGCTAAGAGATTAAAACACACTTTAGTGCCAAGGTTTGAATACTATACATTAGGATGGAGAAACCTAAAAATAAAAATAATCACAAAAATATTAATAATAGACCACTTAACTCCAGTTTTAGGATGTCAACCCGTATGACGTGTCATTTATTGTTGACTTTTGATTCCGTTGACAAAAAATTCAATCAAAATTTTTCCCACAGGATTCAAAGTATTACTTTAGTCCCTGTCGAAGCAGAAAAATAAATCAGAAGCAGAAGACAAAACACAGGTTCGTATGAGCACAACAACAAACTTAAAAATATTATCGTTTTAGATGTACATAAAGCTAGCAGAACAAATTTGGAAATTTAATAAAATTATCCGTAAATTAGTTGTGAAAACAAAAAATTTGCCGTGCCCGTTTTCTTTAACTTCTAACTTTATATAAAGTTAACAGAACACGTATAGAAATAATGGATTTATAAAAAAAAATTAGTGCACAATTTGCCGTTAATTATTCGTAAATTAGTTCTAAAAACAAAAAATTTGCCGCCTCCCTGTTTTTAGCTCACACTACTACTACTATACTATAGTAGTGTGAGTTATGGTGATCCTAATTTTTTCAAAAAAAAAAGTTGTTCCGATTTCAAAAATTTTTACATATCTGCGTTTCAGATGATTTTGAAACTTTTTTGTTGCGCCGTCTGTCTGTCTGTATGTCTGCCTGTCTCTGTCTGTAACGACCAACGCGCATAACTCAAAAACCGCTTGCCCGATTTTAATGAAATTTGGAACCTAGGCTGGGTTTTGGGTCGAGATGGTCCCATTTAAAAATGAGCAAAATCCACCCAACACAAGATAAATAAAAGGGTGGGGGAAGATTTCAAAAATTAGAGTTTATGTAAAAATATGGCGTGTGTGATATCAAACGAAAAGTAATTGAGCCTGGAGTTAAACAAAATACATTTTAGTTTATTTAAAAAAAAAGGTGGGGATAAATTTCGAGTTTTAGTGGAAATATGGCGTGTGTGATATTAAGCGAAAGGTGATTGAGTCTGGAGTTAAACAAAATACATTTTAGTTTAAAAAAAGGGTGGGGGTAAATTTCAAAAATTAGAGTTTAAATCAAAACATAGCTTGTGTATCAAACGAAAGATAATTGAGTCTGGAATTCAATAAAATATATTTCACTTTTTACTAATATTAGTTCATACGTACACTATAACTATAGTACCTAGTGTGAGCTTAAGTGCCCATAAATTGGCAGAGTATTTTTAAATGGTGTTCCGGTAACTTTATATAAAGTTAGCAGAACACGTATAGAAATAACTAATTTATCTAAAAAAAATTTACTGCACAATTTGGCGTTAATTATCCCGAAAGTAGTTGTAAAAACAAAAAATTTGCAATGCCCGTAATAAAAAAAAATGTGTTGTGCTAAATTTATAGAGTTAATCATTGCACGATTTTTTTATTTTTTGACAATTTTTTCAAAACATTACCGAGCTTCATGGCGTTGGAGTTTTAGAATCTTTTAGATTTTTCTTAATTACTCCTGTAGTTTTTGATATATGTAGCTCAGTTTTGATGCGCAGAGTACCTTTAAGAGGTTAAATGATTTAACAAGCCAACCGCTTTCAAAAATCTACTGGGATATTTTTTTTCAAGAATCATGTTTTCTTTTCTCCCCCTGAAAGAGGCAAATTCTGTGTTATCTTTAAAAATTGGAAATTTAAAAAAATTATTTGATCATAAATTGCCGTTAATTATCCGTAAATTTTTTATTTTTTTAACTAATTTACGGATAATTAACGGTAAATTGTGCACTATTTTTTTTTAGATAAATCCATTATTTCTATACGTGTTCTGCTAACTTGATATAAAGTTAGCGAAACACCATTAAAAAAAAACGGGCACGGCAAATTTTTTGTTTTCATAACTAATTTACGAATAATTAACGGCAAATTGTGCACTAAATTTTTTTAGATAAATCTATTATTTCTATAGGTGTTCTGCATGAGCATATAACTTTTTCAAATTTCCAAAGTTGTTCTGCTAACTTTATATACATTCGTTTTAGCGTTTTCGATCAAAAATAGCACCTGAGCGATCTGAGATCAATAACCAAGGCCAACACAAAAATAGAGGCCACGACCCTGAAAAAATCAGCTGTTCTCCCGGGGCTGAATTTTACATTGGGTCTTATGGGAGGTCAGACGTTTTTTTATGATATTTTCAAAATGGCAGTACAGATTTTCGCAAAATTTCAGTGAAATATTCTCAGACACCATCCCGATATTCCACCAAAGGTTTGTAAGGAAGCAACATGATTAAAAAGTTAAAATCTTCAAGATTTAGCATTTCTTATTTTGAATTCAAATTACCCGCCATGTACCACATGCCAACTGTTATATTTGACATGTATTTGACTTTGTCATCTGTGATTGTCACATTTGCTTCTGCTTTAAACTGAATTATTGTGTGAGCTAATGAAGCGGCTATGAAAAATTAAGGATTACTATACATTTAAAAAAAATTGTTCTGCAAGAATAAAGTAAAAACAATTTCAAAAACGGCGTTATTTAAAAAAAAATATAATATTCATTGTGACGTCAACAAAGTGGAGGATCGTGGCCCGTCCGTTTTGATAGCCCTGCAATAACAAAAAGCCATCAAGGGTGGTCAGGGCTATCAAAATGGACGGGCCACGATCCTCCACTTTGTTGACGTCACATCCGGGGCTGATTTTTTTTTTGATGGTCACGTTACGACACAGCTGATTGTCTTTAAAATTTTGAAGTTGGAATGACGGTTCATGGATATTTGATTTTTTGTTAAATAAAGCCGTTTTTGAGATTGTTTTTACTTTATTCTGGCAGAACAATTTTTTTTAAATGTATAGTAAGCCCTAATTTTTCATAGCCGCTTCATTAGCTCACACAAAAATTAAGTTTAAAGCAGAAGCGAATGTGACAATCACAGATGACAAAGTCAAATACATGTCAAATATAACAGTTGGCATGTGGTACATGGCGGGTAATTTGAATTCAAAATAAGGAATGCTAAATCTTGAAGATTTTAACCTTTTAATCATGTTGCTTCCTTACAAACCTTTGGTGGAATATCGGGATGGTGTCTGAGAATATTTCACTGAAATTTTGCGAAAATCTGTAGTGCCATTTTGAAAATATCATCAAAAAACGTCTGACCTCCCATAAGACCCAATGTAAAATTCAGCCCCGGGAGAACAGCTGATTTTTTCAAGGTCGTGGCCTCTATTTTTGTGTTGGCCTTGGGGTGGTATACACACTTTGCGCATATGTTAGATACAATAAATAACTACACGTAAAACCTATATATGGAAAAAAATATTAGAGCAATTAATATATACTTACTTCGAAGGTATATTGGCTTTCCAATTTTTGGTCAGCATAAAGAATGTTAAATTTCTTAAGGACTATCTCTAGATTTCTATGAGCCAACATACTCTGTACGACGTTGGTTCTGTCCAGGCAATCTATGCAGTTTGTTCTGAAAACGCCTGAAATGTTTCCTGTCTATGTATTACAAAAATAATAATTTGCAGGGTTATCAAAACGAATAAGCCAAAATTATCCACTTTTGTGCGCAGCCGTATCGTTTTTCTCGTGTTTTAAACCAAATTTAATGTTTTGGTTTTTTTAAATTTTCGAATCTTTATTTTCAAATTTATCAAAAAAATTTCAAATATTTTCAAAATTTTTGAAAATATTAGGTATTTTCTTTTAATTTTTGAAAACATTTAAATTTTTGAAAATTTTAAGAATTTTTGAAAAAATTTGAAAATTCTTAAAACTTGGAACAATGGAAGTCTGATTTTTTTTCTAAATATACCTTCTTGTAGAGACGCCAAAGTGCCATCGCGAAACGTCATAAAGTAGCCCATCTCGTCCTGATCCAAAGCGACCCTGTCGATCAGAATGGCGAGTCGATGCCACTGCATTTTCCTGCACTCCGCGTGGAAGTCGAACGGTTCGTAACGCACTGTCGGGTTGCTTAACGAGGACAAGGTGTCTTTGAAGGCCTTTTCAAGCCTACCTGGAAAATATTTTTTTCTAGATAAAATCACTCACAATATACGAAAATGTCTAAACATTTTTATGGAAAAAAAAGTAAAAATGTAGTTTCTAGTTTTATTTTTGGATCTCCCATTGTATCTTTATTGCACGGTAAGCCCAGTCACCTTAAACAACTCTAAGATGCAAGTTTGAGACAAATCATTTTTTAAATAGGGTAAACAGACAAAAATTCATATTTCAAAAACTATAATATAGTTTATCAACAAAAGCACCGAGTTGCAGTATGATGGGGCCATGGAGATGCAAAAAACCACACCCTGAGTTAAGATTCGGAAAAATGTCATTTAGCGAATTTTAGGGTAGGAAATCCCATAAGACCAAAATGGCCAAACTTTGAAAATTCATAATTTAAAAACTATATAGTTTATCAACAAAAGCACCGAGTTGCAGTATGATAGGGCCATGGAGATGCGAAAAAACCACACCCTGAGCTAAGATTCGGAAAAACGTCATTTAGCGAATTTTAGGGTAGGGAATCCCATAAGACCAAAATGGTCAAATTTTGAAAATTCATATTTCAAAAACTATATAGTTTATCAACAAAAGCACCGAGTTGCAGTATGATAGGGCCATGGAGATGTGAAAAAACCACACCCTGAGTTAAGATTCGGAAAAACGTCATTTAGGGAATTTTAGGGTAGGGAATCCCATAAGACCAAAATGGTCAAACTTTTAAAATTCATATTTTAAAAACTATATAGTTTATCAACAAAAGCACCGAGTTGCAGTATGATAGAGCCATGGAGATGCGAAAAAACCACACTCTGAGTTAAGATTCGGAAAAACGTCATTTAGCGAATTTTAGGGTAGGGAATCCCATAACACCAAAATGGTCAAACTTTGATAATTTATATTTCAAAAACTATATAGTTTATCAACAAAAGCACTGAGTTGCAGTATCATAGGGCCATGGAGATGCGAAAAAACCACACCCTGAGTTAAGATTCGGAAAAATGTCATTTAGCGAATTTTAGGGTAGGAAATCCCATAAGACCAAAATAGCCAAACTTTGAAAATTCATATTTTAAAAACTATATAGTTTATCAACAAAAGCACCGAGTTGCAGTATGATAGGGCCGTGGAGATGCGAAAAAAGCACACCCTGAGTTAAGATTCGGAAAAACATCATTTAGCGAATTTTAGGGTAGGGAATCCGATAAGACCAAAATGGCCAAACTTTGAAAATTCATATTTCAAAAACTATATAGTTTATCAACAAAAGCACCGAGTTGCAGTATGATAGGGCCATGGAGATGTGAAAAAACCACACCCTGAGTTAAGATTCAGAAAAACGTCATTTAGCGAATTTTAAGGAGGGTAATCCCATAAGACCAAAATGGTCAAACTTTGATAATTTATATTTCAAAAACTATATAGTTTATCAACAAAAGCACTGAGTTGGAGTATGATAGGGCCATGGAGATGCGAAAAAACCACATCCTGAGTTAAGATTCAGAAAAACGTCATTTAGCGAATTTTAGGGTAGGAAATCCCATAAGACCAAAATGGCCAAACTTTGAAAATTCATATTTTAAAAACTATATAGTTTATCAACAAAAGCACCGAATTCCAGTATGATAGGGCCATGGAGATGCGAAAAAACCACACCCTGAGTTAAGATTCGGAAAAACGTCATTTAGCGAATTTTAGAGTAAGGAATCCCATGAGACCAAAATGGTCAAACTTTGAAAATTCATATTTCAAAAACTATATAGTTTATCAAAAAAAAGCACCGAGTTGCAGTATGATAGGGCCATGGAGATGCGAAAAAAACCACATCCTGAGTTAAGATTCGAAAAAACGTCATTTAGCGAATTTTAGGGTCGGGAATCCCATAAGACCAAAATGGGCAAACTTTGAAAATTCATATTTCAAAAACTATATAGTTTATCAACAAAAGCACCGAGTTGCAGTATGGTAGGGCCATGGAGATGCGAAAAAACCACACCCTGAGTTAAGATTCGGAAAAACGTCATTTAGCAAATTTTAGGGTAGGGAATCCCATAAGACCAAAATGGTCAAACTTTGATAATTTATATTTCAAAACTATATAGTTTATCAACAAAAGCACTGAGTTGGAGTATGATAGGGCCATGGAGATGCGAAAAAAGCACACCCTGAGTTAAGATTCGGAAAAACATCATTTAGCGAATTTTAGGGTAGGGAATCCGATAAGACCAAAATGGCCAAACTTTGAAAATTCATATTTCAAAAACTATATAGTTTATCAACAAAAGCACCGAGTTGCAGTATGATAGGGCCATGGAGATGTGAAAAAACCACACCCTGAGTTAAGATTCAGAAAAACGTCATTTAGCGAATTTTAAGGAGGGTAATCCCATAAGACCAAAATGGTCAAACTTTGATAATTTATATTTCAAAAACTATATAGTTTATCAACAAAAGCACTGAGTTGGAGTATGATAGGGCCATGGAGATGCGAAAAAAGCACACCCTGAGTTAAGATTCGGAAAAACATCATTTAGCGAATTTTAGGGAAGGGAATCCGATAAGACCAAAATGGCCAAACTTTGAAAATTCATATTTTAAAAACTATATAGTTTATCAACAAAAGCACCGAGTTGCAGTATGAGAGGGCCATGGAGATGCGAAAAAACCACATCCTGAGTTAAGATTCAGAAAAACGTCATTTAGCGAATTTTAGGGTAGGAAATCCCATAAGACCAAAATGGCCAAACTTTGAAAATTCATATTTTAAAAACTATATAGTTTATCAACAAAAGCACCGAATTCCAGTATGATAGGGCCATGGAGATGCGAAAAAACCACACCCTGAGTTAAGATTCGGAAAAACGTCATTTAGCGAATTTTAGAGTAAGGAATCCCATGAGACCAAAATGGTCAAACTTTGAAAATTCATATTTCAAAAACTATATAGTTTATCAAAAAAAAGCACCGAGTTGCAGTATGATAGGGCCATGGAGATGCGAAAAAAACCACATCCTGAGTTAAGATTCGAAAAAACGTCATTTAGCGAATTTTAGGGTCAGGAATCCCATAAGACCAAAATGGGCAAACTTTGAAAATTCATATTTCAAAAACTATATAGTTTATCAACAAAAGCACCGAGTTGCAGTATGGTAGGGCCATGGAGATGCGAAAAAACCACACCCTGAGTTAAGATTCGGAAAAACGTCATTTAGCAAATTTTAGGGTAGGGAATCCCATAAGACCAAAATGGCCAAACTTTGAAAATTCATATTTCAAAAACTATATAGTTTATCAACAAAAGCACCGAGTTGAAGAATGATAGGGCCATGGAGATGCGAAAAAACCACACCCTGAGTTAAGATTCGGAAAAACGTCATTTAGGGAATTTTAGGGTAGGGAATCCCATAAGACCAAAATGGTGAAACTTTGAAAAATCATATTTCAAAAACCATACAGTTTATCAACAAAAGCACCGAGTTGCAATATGGTAGGGCCATAGAGATGCGAAAAAAGACTCCAAAGTTTCATATTTTTAAAATTAACTACATAGGGATTTTGGAAAAGGGAAGAGATACGGTTTTGATTAAATTAGAAAAAAATTGCGCTATTTCAAGCCCAATCAGATGGTGTGTCGAAATTAAAAATATCTATAGGAAACTGTTCTATAATCTCTGGGTGAATCAAGAGCCTTTTAAAAAATACGAACCTTCAGAGCCAACTTGATCCACCAGATCGATCATAACCTGTCTTCCGTAAATCTGTGCGGCAGATTCAATATGGCGGCTACAGGCGCCCATTTGATCCTGCGGATCGACGTTCTGGTCCAACGTGATCGGCGGCTTGTATCGCAAGTCAGGTTTTTGGTACCAAAATAGAGGAATCGAACCACGAATCTATAAAAACAAAATTATTCCTTTTTACATTCCTAGCCCGCGTAGCAATGGCTAGAGAAGGTATTATAGTTTCGACGAATGCTTTTTTTTACAAGCTTTTATTTAACTTCACATGTATGTATGTATGTATGTAATCAAATCTTGCAACTCATTTTTGAAGAACTTCCAAACATCCGATTGACTTCAAATTTCGCATAGCGTCTTAGTTCCGATGACAATACAATAATATGATTTCATCGGGTACCTACCTCCCACCTAACGTGGGGGGGTGGAGAGGGGGTAAAACTTTAATTTGTCCGATTTTAACCAAAATTGGTATCTGGGGGTTTTTGAGGATAAGAATTACGAATTTTTCATCAGATTACAAAAATTCAATATGGCGGATTCAAAATGGACGATTTAATGTCAAGTTTTTCTGATTAATTTCAACTGACTTCCACGTATTCGATTGACTTCAAATTTCGCATACCGTTATAGTTCCAATGACAATCCAATAATGTGGTATCACTGACTGCCTACCTCACCCCTAACCTGGAGGGCGGAGAGGGGGTAAAATTTTAGTTTGTTGGATTTCCACCAAAATTGGTATCTGGGGGTTTTTGAGGATAGGGATTACGAATTTTTGATCAGATTATAAAAATTCAATATGGCGGATTCAAAATGGACGATTTAATGTCAAGTTTTTCTGATTACTTTCAACTGACTTCCACGTGTCCGATTGACTTCAAAATTGTCTACCCTTACATTTCTCTGCTATAATTTAATGAATTTGGATTTTCACTAAACGAATTAACAAGGCTAAAACAAAAACGGTTAAATTTCCTTACGCCCATCGCTTTTATTATTATAATATCAGAACACTCAAAAAATTATTTTATGCTTTTTAGTCCATGTTATAAAAGCTTGTTTTCAAAAAGTTTTTTTTCTAAATTTATTGAGATAATGTGTATTTTGACCTATCTTGGCGATATCGTCGTAATGTCTGTCTGTGTGTGTATATATTATTTCTGTCCGTAACACGATAGCTCCTAAGCCGCTGAACCGATTTTCATAAAATTTTCAGCTAAAATAGTCTTCGACACTCTAACGAGCTGTTTACCATTAATGGTAATACTACTATGTCGGTTTAGAACGTTTTTCTACATTGTCCGACGCCTATTCTCCACCTCCTTCGATCCTGACAATCATCCTCTGTCAGATTCTTTTGACTCATTGATCTTTGGATTGACTGTTGCCATTCTAGTTTAGGACGCCCTCTTTTTCTGCGCCCTATTGGTTGCCGTTCTAGGACCTGCTTTGGTAATCTTTCGTCGTTCATCCGTTGTACATGGCCGTACCATATCAGTTGCCTTTTAGTGATGTCATCCGTTATGCTTCCCTCGATTCCCATTATTTCTTTTATGATCTCATTTCTTATATGATCTATTCTAGATATTCTCATTGATCTTCTTATTGCATCCATTTCGACACTTTCCATTTTTGTTTTGTATTTTTCTGTTATGCGACAAGTCTCTATTCCATACAACAGCGTGCTTTTGGCCATTGTTTCATATATGTTAAATTTTACATTCTTTTTTATCTCTCTGCTCCATAAAATACTGTTAAGACATCCAATAACTTTTTTTGCTTTTACTATTCTTTTTTCCAATTCTTTACAGTCCGTTCCTGTCTTATCAAATGTGTCACCCAAGTATACATACTCATTGCATGGAGATATTGTTTATCCATTTTCTAGTACTAACTCACTGGATTCGTTTCCAATACATAAGTACAGTGTCTTGTCCACGTTCACTGTTAAGCCCCACTTTTGGTATTCTTTTGTTAACTTTCTCATCATATACTCCATGTCTTCTTTATCATTAGCCACAATTACTTGGTCGTCAGCAAACTGTAGTGTGTATATGGTAAATCGGTCGTTAAGTTGTATTCTGATGCCGTGCACTTTACGTTTCCAGTTTTTTAGAGCTATTGCGATATATATTTTAAAAAGAGTTGGAGAGATACAACATCCCTGTCTTAAGCCTTTTGTTACCAGGAATTCTTTTGAAAGTCGATTTCCAATTTTAATTTTAGATTTTGACCCTTTGTATAGTTCTTTTATCGCTTTTATGTATGTATAATTGATATTAGTTTGCTCTAAAACTGTCCATAATTTTTCTACTGGAACGGTATCATATGCTTTTTGTAGGTCCACAAAGGTAACATGAGTCTCTATATTTCTGGCGCTCCTTTTCTCAATTACTTGTTTAAGACAAAAAACATTATCACTACAAGACATTACCATTAATGGTAATGACAATTGACAATTAAGAATGTTTAAAAATGCTAACTTTTTAACGGAGCATCGTATCAATATGCAGTTTTCGAAATATGGTAGACTACATTTTGCTCAATAATTTGTACTATAACTAAAAAGTTTCTCAGATATTTACAAAAAACTTTTTTCAAGGCTAATACATCATGGCTTCACTTGAAGTGTGCTAATATGCTAGCTAGGAAGGTATCAGATAAATAGCCTAGTTTTGCCAAAGTTTTGCGTCGCAGAAAGCAAGTTGAATTAAATCTTTAATTACGGATTTTTAATGATTTTTTTAAAAGTTTGTTTTAAAAAATGTATTAAGCAATGACAAGATTTAAATTTGTAGTAGGGGAGGCAGTGAATATTTTAAGGAACTTAAGTTCTTAGTCGATGTATATAAAGTATGTTTTATTAATGATAATAAACAACAACTTTTCAGTCTGGTAATGATTATCCGAGTTGAATTATTTTCTTAGGTTTAAATCTTTTACACTAAGAAGAAGAGATGATAACATTATAAGAAAAGCAATCTGGCTCATCTCAAGTGGTGGACAAAATATCTGGCTGAAAATTTGCAGATCCAAAAATTGGACTAATTTTAGCCCTTATTTTCTTAGTCTTAAAACTAAACATGGATTATAATATACTATAACTAAAAATAAGTCTGGCTGATTTACAAAGTTGGAAAATGCATCTAGCGGCATTTTCAAAATTAGAAAATTAGTAACTTATTTTTAAAATTAGTCTGACTGTTATTTACAATCAGGAAAGCCTCGCCAGATTCGCTAAGATCCAATCTCAAAGAATAGAAAATTTTAATCGTAGAATAAGGCAAATAATTACTCCTTTTCATTTGTACGTGGGCCTAAGAAACATTAACATATTCGAATGTGTCAAATTGACGGGCATCAGATATGTCTGTGGGTTTTAAAAGACAACCAGATTGTATTTGAAGCTTTTCTTATAATACAAATCATCTCATAAACTCTCAGGAAAAATTAAGGTCACTTGCCAGACATATTGGCCATCCTCAGAGATTAGCCAGATTATTTTATTTGGTTAACTTAAGTGTACCCTTTACTTGTAAACTATTTTTATTACTAAGAAAATAAGTTCCTCATATTCATATCTTCTGTTGAATTTTGCGCCCAAACAACAATTGCTTTGCTTAGAATTGATCAATGAACAATCCTATCGATGTTTGCTGGCTAAGAAAATAAGTTCCAAAAATATTCACTGCCCCCCTACTAATAAGGTAAATCAATTTATAAATGGGGCTTTCCATGTCAATCCAGCCAACTTTTGCACTTAAAAATTTTAATTTTAATAAAAATTTATTTTTTGGTTCCTCTATAGATACCGATTACACCACGGTATTTTATTTTCTTAATTGACCAAAACATATCTATAGTTTATGATTTTTCATGAAAAAATACGAACTTTTCAAAAAAAAATTACTACTGATTAGAAATAAGAACAAGAGGCTTTAAGAAAATATATTGAAACTGACAAATAATCGCATCAGTGACCTTAGCACAAGACAATAAATTTAAACCACTTGGATTTTTTATTAAACCACTTCGATTTTTTTATATTTTTTTGAAAAAAGATGCTCCAATATTTTGTCTATTGTCTCTAAAAATTTTAGAGTGGGCGGAGAAGAATAAATGCCAAAAAGAAAAATTCTTGTGTAAGTGCGCGGAGGCCTTGGCCTTACTTATATGTATATGGGCAAGTGAGCAGTCCTATTGAGGCACCCGGGGTGTGAATCAATATACATTTTATTTAAAAAAATTGCTTTGCTTTAAGATAAAAAAAAATTTCATTCTGACACCCTCTCCTTGCATATGACATCAGCGGCGTCACATTGAAGGGCCAAGACGGGCCTTCGCCGTCTTCTGTTTAATGAACCTTATCGACCACCAACATTATGTACCTATTCCCGCATTGTTATGAAACTCGACGCCACTATACAGGGTATCCCAAATTCGATTTCTTTGGGAAGTCTTGACCCTCACTTCCGAGTGTCCAGTAAAAAGGAAAGCGGTTTTTTTACTCTGCGTTTTAGGAGAGAGGCTTAACTTTGATATTTATAAAAATTACATTTTTGCTCAAATCGCTATTGTATAGTTTCTTTTTAATATAGCTCTTTAGTTAAATTTCATTTGAAATTTTTAGGGTATACTAAGTCATACTAAGTGAAATAGCCAGTTAAAAGTTTTCTTTAGAGAAACGTATCACTCAGTATTTTATTTGTTTAGGTATTATTACTTTTGTATTATTATATATTTATTATTTTTATTTAAAAAAATCTTTAAATATCTTACCACCCTACCAAAACGCAGAAATAAACAAAACCGCTTTCCTTTATACTGGATACTCGGAAGTGACGGTCGAGACTTCCCAAAAGAAATCGAATTTGGAACACCCTGTATAGTGGCGTCTAGTGCAGGACTAGGTATTCTAATTAGAAAAATGTGCCATAATGTTGGTAGTCAATAAGGTTTAAAACAGTGGGCCCATCTTGATCCTTCAATGTGACGCCGCTGATGTCATATGCAAAAGGGGAGGGATGTCAGAATGAAAAAAAAATATTTTCTTAAAGTAAAACAACTTTTTTTAATAAAATATATATTGATTCACACCCCGGTCGCCTCAATAGGACTGCTCGCTTGCCCATATACATACATGTACGTCCAAGGCCTCCGCGCACTTACACAAGAATTTTTCGTTTTGCCATTTATACTTCTCGGCCCACTCTAAAATTTTTAAAGACAATAGACAAAATATTGGAGCATCTTTTTTCAAAAAAATATAAAAAATCGAACGGGTCACATTTTCAAAATGGCGATTTCTTTTTTTTATGGTTTTGTACTAAGGTCACTGATGCGATTATTTGTCATTTTCAATATTTGTTCTTAAAACTTCTTGTTCTTATTTTTAAACAGTAGTATTTTTTTTGTTGCAAAGTTCGTCTTTTTTTAGGAAAAATCATAAATCATAGATATGTTTTTTTCCAATTAAGAAGATTTAAGGAATCTGAACATTTTTTCAAATTTTTTATCTTGGTGTAATCGGTATCTATAGAGGAACCAAAAAATAAATTTTTATTAAAATAAAAATTTTTAAGTGCAGAAGGTGACTGGGTTGACATGGAAAGCCCCAAATACGAGTAGCTTATCGTAGGAAAACCATTTCGATCCATGAGGTCATTATCGGCTTTATTGCCCTTTTCTTCTTGTGTAAATTATTTCCCCTCATTCTACCTCTTACGTCACTAATTTAATATGACTGATTTCAAGAGTTCAAATTAAACAATTAGAATGAGAATATTTTTTGAATTAATAGGTGTCTGCGGCCCCATTTCTTGTTTACTTTTCTGTGTCTACTTTTGATTACATTTACGGCAATTTCTCATTCTGTCATATTCCCAAATTGGTTTATAACGTCCAAAAACTTGAGATTTGCCGAATTTGATTTTGTGCTTTGTATAGTGCCATGACAAGACGAAACTCCCGCTGTAATTTTAAAATTTCTACAGATTTTAAGTCGATACCCATTGATTCTTGCAATTGTATTAGTGAAATACTAGTGAAAATAGCTTAGGTCTTTTATAAGTATGTTGCCTCTATAATTGTTTGTTTTAATTACCTGTAGAAAACTAGCTCTATCCCCTTCTATTGACTCTACAATTTGCTCAGTTTCGACGAAATTCGCAACATTGCCCACTTTATCAATGCCTCTTCTGTTCCATCTTGTACCAGCTCTAAAAATGATGATCAAAACATGAACAAAATGGTGTTTTTTTTGAGGAAATCATCGGATTTTTAGTATAAATACAATTGAGAAACAAGGTATTGATAATGGTTTAAAAACACCACTAAAGTGGATGCCAATCATATCTTGTTTAAGAATAATAAATAGAAGAATAAAAAAGTTACGTATGAAACCTCTTTTTTTTGGGAATACATGAGAATCGGTTTGCAAAAATCATCAACAATGTCGTGTAACTATACTTGCCTATGGGTACTCCGCCTTGACACAATAGCCCAAGTAAAATTGCGCCCGTTTATGATGCAGTTATTAACTGACACAAAGCCATGAATGATCGGCAAGAGAAATCGTTTCATAATAGAAGGCTGACCAAACTGTGCTAAGATGTGTTTGTTCCAAACAAACCTAAAATTAACATAAATAATAAAATTACTATTTTAGCCAGTCATATTAGGTGAAAAAAACCTGAAACTTGGAAAAAAAATAGGTGCAAGCTGGATTTTTGTATAATTATTCGTTTGCATCTAGGACACATCCCCACATATTTTACGATTTTCTCGAAAACTAATAAAGTGAATTCCTGATATGACTGGGTTATTTATCCTGTTTCATAATTTACTACTGTGCACTCTACTAGAATACTCTTTAAAGGTTCCACAATCAAAAAGTCAACTAATGCTTACAAAAAACACAATCTTACATTTTTAACAATTGACCATCGAATTTTAATTTCTACAACGCGACAGAGAATAATACAACACACTTCTTAATAAATGGCTTAGTGTTTAAAAAATTCGGATAAAAAACGTGAATTTTTTTTCTAATCTTATAAGACCACCATTTACGGAAGTTGCTGGAGAGTTTGTTATAAATCCAACCTCACCGACTTGTATATCGTTAAAAAGGGAATTTTCCTGTTTATAATAAAGTGAACTATATATTTTTTCACATTAAGCTCAGTTTCTTAGAAAATTAGGTAAAACTTAGCTAATTACCTAAACAAAAATGATGTATATGTGATTTTTCAAAATTGATTTAATTCATTGATCATATTCTGTTTTAATTATGAAACTAATCTAACCTTTTTGTTTGAAACTCGTAGACAATGATTGAGTAGAAATAAAATTTCGGAATTCCATTGTCTTTATTTATTTTAAATACGACGTTTCGGTTCGGTTCGAACCGAACCTAACCGGTTTCAAGTATAAACTAAACAGTCCAGTCTACAGGATACTACTTGGATGTTCTTGTCAAACGAATAAATGGAAACATTCAAACCACTGTATAAAGGAAACCTACACACACGGGACAGTACCAAAATTTTAAATCTAATCATTCTGTTGCTACAAAACAAGGAGTTATAAGAAGTTTGTATTTAAGACCCGTAAACATTTGTAGTATAATGAAGAATTAACCACCGACATCTTCAACATTAAAAAGGACAACAGAATGTTATTCCGACAAATTAATAAACTCAACGATCTCTAAAATTAAAAACAAACCAAATATAGCAAATTCTCAAACTACTAATAATCCGTTGGATGTTATTAACATTCTATATGTTCAAGGGATTAAACACTATATTATAAAAACAGTATTTTCATCAGAAAATACAAGAAGGAGCTTTGTAACTAAAACAACACCAGAAAATCTCTCAAATAATAAGGAATGTATTTACCAAATCCCGTGTGAGTGTGATAAATCATATGTAGGTGAAACGAAACGCTCTCTTCAGGTTAGAGTAAATGAACATCTAAAAAGTACCCAATTAGGGGATATTGAAAAATCTGATTTAGCGCGTCATGGATGGTCAAATGACCACAGAATTCAATGGTCGGAAGCTAAAGTTTTGCATAAGGAGTCACATTTGCGAAAACGAAAGCTTATTGAAGCTGCGTTTATAATGCAGAATAAAAAAGTTTTCAGTCAACCAAGCACGGACATACCAAACATATGGAAACAAGCGTCTTAGGATTGAAAAACGGGGCGGGCTATCATACCTGACTGCACACCAAGTAGTATAAGTAGTAGCTTGTAGACTGGATTGTTTAGTTTACACTTGTAAACGGTTAGAGATACTTACTAACTGGAACGTGTTTAAGATAAATAAAGACAATGGAAGTCCGAAATTTTATTTCTAATATAACCTTGTTACATGATGTCTAAAATGAAATTTTAGTGTCTACAATAAAGTGTGTAACATATTTTTTCCTATGGAGCTTGGTATTCAAAAAAAATCGAATAAATCATGGGATTTTTTTTTTACTTTCTTTTTATTACGCCACTGAGTGTGTGTAATCAGGCTAACTCCAATGACGAATACATTAATAAAAAGAAAATTTTATTGTCTACAATAAAGTGTTTTATGCATTTTTCCCTTAGAAACTTTTTTGAAAAAACTTAAAAAAACTTTCAAAAAGAAGTAATTAAAATATCAATTTTCAGAAATCTGGCCTTGACTAGTAAAAAAATGTACCTTTGATCTGCCCTTTCAAACAATGACTGCTGCAAAAATTGTTTTTGAAGCACAGACTGATCCATGTCGTACAGCCTCTGAATGGAATGTGAAATGTCGTAGCTGTAGCTAAAGTAGAAGCTCGGTGTCGACAGAACTGTCTCTACCTAATGGCAAAAAATTAAATAGTGGTTTATGCAACTACTCGCTATAACAGTGTTTTTTTTACACATGTTACCTAGTCAGTATGATGAATTATGAATTTTGTTATAACCACATCTACTAGATTTTACGAACACAACTTTTTCTGGGTATTACGCCACTAGTAAGGAAAAATTATTTAAAAAAATTAAAAAAAACCACTGCGTTTCTCCTAGAAAAATAAAAATCAATAATTTGTCAGTGGCTTTCTATAAACAGATTTTGATATAATAGTAATATAATTTATTTATTTATAATTTAATAAATTTAATATTATTAACAATGATCATAATTTTGTAAAAATTTCTAAATGGTTATAAAAAAGAGACCTTATTGATTCTAGTTTTAATGAGTCACCCTGTTCTGTTTATTTTCAAATTTGAAAACAACATTGACTGACATAATGTCTTGAAATAGTATCATGTTACCTTGTGTTTTGTTTAGATTGGTCAATTGTTTTTGATAAACTTCAGAATATTGACAATTTGTCAACTATATAATAATAAAAAAATATATTTGAACAAGAAACATTTAAGATTTTGAGAGAAAATATAAATAAAGAGCTTGAAAACGATTGTAGATTGGCAATCGAAACATAGCGTATTCAAATTCAATTAAAAGATAAGTGGTTTAGGTTTTACTAGGCAATTATTTATTTTTATAGAAAGCCACTGACAAATTAGTGATTTTTATTTTTCTAATTTTTTAAAATAATTTTTCCTTACTAGTGGCGTAATACGCAGAAAAAGTTGTGTTTGTAAAATGAATCCGCCACAAACATATAGATTTTATTCACATCTACTAGAAAATGTTAAACTAAACTAAGGGTTTATTCAACAGCCAATACTAGAATAAACAAAACAAAATTGTGATTTACAGTTAAAGTAAAGCAGGGAGATTTGCTTTGACTGTAAATCACAATTTTGTTGTGTTTGTGCCAGCATTGTTTTGTTTAATTTATTGTATTTAGTTTACTAGCCCAAACGACTTCACTGTTTCTAGTCTTTAAACAAGCATACATCTGGAGGCTTAATTACTTTCACATTGACATGTCGATGGAGTCTATCTTCCATCAATTATTTTGTGAAAAAATTGCAATAAGAATTTTGAATAGAGAAGAAATAAATGGATCCCTGACAGATCTGATACCTTCCTAGCTAGCCTATTAGCACATTTCAAGTGAAGCCATGATATATGTATCAGCCCTGAAAACAGTTTTAACACAAATTATTAAGCAAAATTCAATCTACTTTATCCCAAAAACCGCATATTGATGCAATGCTCCGTTAAAAAATTAGCATTTTTAAAAAATTTGAACTGTCAAAAAACTCATTAGCCTTCATGGATTTGACCAAAATCTAATCAGCTCGTTAAAGTGTCAAACCGTGTCAAACACTATTTTACCTGAAAATTTGATAATAATCGGTTTAGCGGTTTAGGAGCTATCATGTTACGGACAGATATACACACACACACACACACACAGACATCATGCAAGTATTGCTAGGAAAGGTCAAAATACACCCAAATAGCACATTTTTGGCGTGATCTCAAAAAAAAATTTTTCGTCGGAAATAATAACTTCTCTAGCCATTGCTGCGCAAGCTAGGAAGGTAAAAATTGAAATTTACCGCAACCGACATAGACCCCTTTTTATGATTTTGTCCTTTTTGATTTTGTCTGGTTATGATAAAAGACGTTACACAAATCTTCGATTTTGCTCTCGTCTGGTTTTGATCAATGACGTTTTTGATAATGTCCAGTTATTAATAATTTCGTTTTTGACATAGGACTGTTATGCCATTTTCCTTTATAATTTTAGACAATTTTTTACTTGTCCTTCATGAGAAACTATGGAGGCCCATTTGCAATCTTCTTTGTGCTCAAGATGCAATGCAATAAAATATTTTCATCTACTTACCATACTCAAGTAAACATTATTATCAGCTAACTTCTCAGCATTTAAATGCAACATGCTCCTGCAATAGGGTACAAGTTCCGTTTTCACTAGCCGCCATATTGCGTGGCCCGCTATGTACCCTGCAAAAAATGTTTTTAAAAAAATGTGAATATAGATAAGTAAAAATAAAACAGACTGACTGAACTTTCACAATTCAATATTGCGAAAAATTAATTACTTTTTCTAATCAATTGCTAAATAACTTCAATTCTCAAAAAATCTTTTTCATTATCTAATTTCTAAAGTGGAACAACATTTTTTTATCTTAATTTCCCACAACTATAGCCCTGGGATACAAATATGGCATACAAAAAACATATTTTATTTAAATGTACACTTGTTATTTCTGAGTCTGCGCATTAGCAGCTTATCGCTCCTTTTTGTTATTTTCGGTCACGGCGCCGGCGCCCGGTAATTACGGTGGCCGTCCTTTAATGTTACCGTTATTTTTTAAGGTTAGGTTTGTATTGCATTTTTTAATGCAGTCGAATTTTTTACTAAAATTCGGTAGTTTGGTTTGTAAAAAGTCATAAATCTAATACAAATTAATAACAAATATAAATAAACAAAAAGTTAAAGGTGTGTAAAAGTACTTAATTAACGTTTTTGTTATGCTTATCTTTAGTGTTCTAAAATCTATCTTTTTTTCTCCAAACGTCACTAGATTTCCAATAAAAACGGTGTACGTCAGTGTCAGCTGTCCGCTATACTATAGATGTTAGTTATTTAGAAAAGTTAGTGATGATTAAACCGATTTTTAATTGTTTTGATGGATGTGTTAAAAAAACTGATTCTAATATATCTTGCGCTTTTCACAATATTTAAATATTAATACGTATTTAATACAGTAATGCATCTACAGATATAGTTTTAAGTTATTTATGTATTATTTAGCTTTGAAAACGTTTGTGTATAAGTTTTTTTATTGATCAAGGATTATTTGTATAGTGGTGGTACTATAATTTCTATGTCAACAGTCATATAACATTCTAAGGCAACTATATCCACACAGAGATATAATGAATCCTGACCTGAAACTTGCATTGTGTGAATCCTTAATAATATCTCGTATTTCTTACTGTGATACAGTTTATGGTCCCTGTCTGTCTAAACTTGATGAAAATCGACTACAACGAATTCAAAATTCTTGCTTTAGATTTGCTTTTGGAATAAGAAAATTTGATCGGATTACTTGTAAGATTCGTGAGCTTAAAAGGTTAAAACTGAATGAACTTAGAGAAATGCATGGTATGGTTCTAGTCCATAAAATTCTGCTAGCAAATGAACCTAGTTATTTGCGCAAAAAACTTAATTTTCTAGGAAATAGACATCACAGAACTAGAAATACTAGGACACTGATCATCCCACAACATAGAACCAAAACTTTCCAACGATCTTTTGCATATTTTGCTGCTAAAATTTACAATAAGGTACCTTCTGAATTTCAGTGCTACAGTATATTAAATTTTAAAAAACGTTTAAAAGAATTCAAGATTTTACAATTATGTTCAGTTTAAAGATAATGATCTTGCTCCCTAAATAGATAATAAATTCCAATTTCCCTTTTATTTTTAATCTTTACTTTATTTAAATTTCTTTTTGTCATGTTATGTGATTCTTACTAAATGATTGGGCAGTTGGTTGGTATATCAATTTTAAGATATGTATAGATGTTATTTTATTATTATTATTTTTTTTATCTTGTTTGAAAATAGTTGGTAAATCGCATAGCGACTAAATTGAATTTTTTTAGTTTATTTTCTTTGGTTAGGTTGAAAAACGCTCTAGGAGCGACATCTCGCCATTTTATCAAGCCATTTTTTTTGTATTTTGCTTAAGAATAAGCTCTTATTTTTGTAAAGCTTGCTGAATAAAGACGTTATTTATTTATTTATTTATTTATAATTTGAGACTATTTTTAACGGGAATCCTATAACTGCACGTACTAAATTTCCAAAAAATTACATTTTGTTACAAATTTCTTATGTGGTTTTTCTGTTAACTTAATTTGAATTTTCGTAAGTTAAAACTCACTGAGAAATGCTTTTAGTTTAGTTGTTTAGGTGTTCTGTAGTGGTTTTGTATAATTTCTAGGTAAGGAAGATTTTTTCACAGAATTTAAAATTAAGTGTTTCTGATGTTCTTCAGTTTTTTCTGTTTTCTTTAGTTGTTTTATTAATAAAAATCCCAAATAAAAGCAAAAATCGTAAATGTAATATTTTACTGGTCATAGGTAAAATACGAGTTAGCTAGTTAGTTTTTTTGTTTTTTGTGCTTCAAACCACTAAATACATTTGTAGTGGCAAATATCTGCATGGACCATTGTTGGGCAACTAGATGCCCAAAAACTTTTAGGTATAAGAATTGTTTGAGTTCTTATGCACCATTTAAAAATCTTTCTGACCCAAAAGTTATGAGGTTTAAACTACGAAATTATTCACGAAAATGTAAAAAAATGGACCATAGTTGTGGAAAATACACTTGTTTGAAAGTTTTCCTTTATTTTTATGTTCAATGGGCCAACATACCTACCTACTAAATCCCTTTGAGTAACTATCACCAAGTACCTTCCGGCAAGAAGATCAATAGATCCTAGAAGGCCACAAAAGTCCTTGTGACTGCTAGAAGCAGGAATTTGACCGGAATTTCGTTGAACTGTTACATGCTACAAAAATATACAAAATCAATTACAAACAGCCAATAACTCTTACTAATTTTGTTTTGGGAAGCTTCTGAGAGAAGGTATTACTAATTTACATTTTTCAAATGTTATTCAAATTAATTTAATGTTTCCTCCGGAAGTTCAAAAATTTCAGCTTTTGATAAAAACACATTGTTAATTTATAGTCTTAGTAATATGGTAACACTTGTAAACTTAACATTGTTATTTCTTTTCTAAAAAGTCTGTTTTGTGTATTTTATTAAGAAAATTATCCTTTTTCCACATTTTCCCACAATTTTTTATTTTATTTTAATTTTTATTGATAAAACATTTTTTCAACATTGAAGTTCTTGCTAAAAGATTAAGTAACCTTTAAAAAAAGAAATTATATAGTTTTTTTATAAAAAATTGATTAGAAACCTCTTTAAACAGTAAGAAGACCTTTCAAAGAAGCCCTATATCACTGGTGATTTTGGGATTTTTCATTCACTTTATGGTTAGAATAAATTGAGGAATAAATGTACCATAAATTATCCAAATTAGTGAGATGGTCTGCCAAACCTATGGTTGATTTAATATGAAATATTATATAAATATGTCCTAAAAGATAATACTTTAATTTTATGTACTGGGTGAATTTTTTACTCAATAGCTCCATTAATATTGATCTGACAGTAATATTAAAATTAGTACAGTTAAAGGATTTTCAAATTCTTGACATATTAATAATTTTTTTATATGAAACATCCTGTATCTTACTTTTTAATTAATAGGACTCCTATTTTTAATTTCGAAAATATATAATATGTTGACATTTGGTCAAGCTGTTGTTGAAATATGTGGATTTTAAAAACTTAATTTTATTCATTACCAAAATTGCACTTTTTAAAAAGGAAATATTTCAAAAATGGCTGTGCCCAATGTCAACATATTAGATATTTTTGAAATCAGAAAAAAGCTATTAATTAAACAAATCAAATACAGGATGTTTCATTTTAAAAAAAAATATGTCAAAAATTGTCCATTGCTCAAATGTTTATCAAATTCTGATGAATAAGGAAAAATCCTTCAACTTTACTAATTTAAATGTTACTGTCAAAATAACTTTACTAATTTAAATATTACTGTTAGAATAATAATAATGGAGATAGCTATTGAGTAAAATATGGTCAATCACCTGGTATCTTCACCAAAACTGATCTCATTACCTTCAAATCCTCAATAATAATAGGTAACAAAATTTTTTGAAGGGATGACTTAGAAATAGTCACCTAATACAAGAAACAAAAAGAGATATATATTTAAATATATATATTTTTCAAATGTTATTCAAATTAATTTAATGTTTCCTCTGGAAGTTCAAAAATTTCAGCTTTTGATAAAAACACATTGTTAATTTATAGTCTTAGTAATAGGGTAACACTTGTAAACTTAACATTGTTATTTCTTTTCTAAAAAGTCTGTTTTGTGTATTTTATTAAGAAAATGATCCTTTTTCCACATTTTCCCACATTTTTCCATGTATTTTTATTGATAAAACATTTTTTCAACATTGAAGTTCTTGCTAAAAGATTAAATAACCTTTTTAAAAAAAAAATTAATATAGTTTTTTTATAAAAAATTGATTAGAAACCTCTTTAAACAGTAAGAAGACCTTTCAAAGAAGCCCTATATTACTGGTGATTTTGGGATTTTTCATTCACTTTATGGTTAGAATAAATTGAGGAATACATGTACCATAAATTATCCAAATCAGTGAGATGGTCTGCCAAACCTATGGTTGATTTAATATGAAATATTATATAAATATGTCCTAAAACATAATACTTTAATTTTATGTACTGGGTGATTAGCAATTTTTTACTCAATAGCTCCATTAATATTGATCTGACAGTAATATTAAAATTAGTACAGTTGAAGGATTTTCAAATTCTTGACATATTAATAATATTTTTATATAAAACATACTGTATCTTACTTTTTAATTAATAGGGCTCCTATTTTTATTTTCGAAAATATATAATATGTTCACATTTGGTCAAGCTGTTGTTGAAATATGTGGATTTTAAAAACTTAATTTTATTCATTACCAAAATTGCACTTTTTAAAAAGGAAATATTTCAAAAATGGCTGTGCCCAATGTCAACATATTAGATATTTTTGAAATCAGAAAAAAGCTATTAATTAAACAAATCAAACACAGGATGTTTCATTAAAAAAAAAATATATGTCAAAAATTGTTCATTGTTCAAATGTTTATCAAATTCTGATGAATAAGGAAAAATCCTTCAACTTTACTAATTTAAATGTTACTGTCAAAATAACTTTACTAATTTAAATATTACTGTTAGAATAATAATAATGGAGATAGCTATTGAGTAAAATATGGTCAATCACCTGGTATCTTCACAAAAAAACTGATCTCATTACCTTCAAATCCTCAATAATAATAGGTAACAAAATTTTTTGAAGAGATGGCTTAGAAATAGTCACCCAATACAAGAAACAAAAAGAAATATATATTGAAATATATATATTTTTCAAATGTTATTCAAATTAATTTAATGTTAATGTCTTAGTAATAGGGTAACACTTGTAAACTTAACATTGTTATTTCTTTTCTAAAAAGTCTGTTTTGTGTATTTTATTAAGAAAATGATCCTTTTTCCACATTTTCCCACAATTTTCCATGTATTTTTATTGATAAAACATTTTTTCAACATTAAAGTTCTTGCTAAAAGATTAAGTAACCTTTAAAAAAATTTTAATATAGTTTTTTTATAAAAAATTGATTAGAAACCTCTTTAAACAGTAAGAAGACCTTTCAAAGAAGCCCTATATCACTGGTGATTTTGGGATTTTTCATTCACTTTATGGTTAGAATAAATTGAGGAATAAATGTACCATAAATTATCCAAATCAGTGAGATGGTCTGCCAAACCTATGGTTGATTTAATATGAAATATTATATAAATATGTCCTAAAAGATAATACTTTAATTTTATGTACTGGGTGATTAACCATTTTTTACTCAATAGCTCCATTAATATTGATCTGACAGTAAAATTAAAATTAGAACAGTTGAAGGATTTTCAAATTCTTGACATATTAATCATTTTTTTATATGAAACATCCTGTATCTTACTTTTTAATTAATAGGCTCCTATTTTTAATTTCGAAAATATATAATATGTTGACATTTGGTCAAGCTGTTGTTGAAATATGTGGATTTTAAAAACTTAATTTTATTCATTACCAAAATTGCACTTCTTAAAAAGGAAATATTTCAAAAATGGCTGTGCCCAATGTCAACATATTAGATATTTTTGAAATCAGAAAAAAGCGACAAATCAAATACAGGATGTTTCATTAAAAAAATATATATGTCAAAAATTGTTCATTGTTCAAATGTTTATCAAATTCTGATGAATAAGGAAAAATCCTTTAACTTTACTAATTTAAATGTTACTGTCAGAATAACTAACAGAAAGCTATTGAGTAAAATATGGTCAATCACCAGGTATCTTCACCAAAACTGATCTCATTACCTTCAAATCCTCAATAATAAAACAAAATTTTTTGAAGGGATGGCTTAGAAATAGTCACACAATACAAGAAACAAAAAGATATATATTAAATAAAGATGAGTTAAAATCAAAATTTTGACTAGAAAATTGCCATAAGAACAATCTTAACCTTTAAGTATCCAAGAGTGTTTGACAACAAGCTTTAGACACACTATTTAAATTATGTTGTATTACATCCTTATAACCCTGCCAGATGCCTTGTTTTTTTTTTAATTTGGTGGTATTGAGCCTATATATATTATTTTTGGTGTGAGTTTAAAATAAATTGTGTTAAACCCTTTTGTGTAAACACTAAAGGGGCCTACAGACATGCGAACATTTCTAGAGATTGGTACGCGAGTACAAGTTTGCACATACTAATCTCTTCATGTGTAGACAATATCTGCCTAAAATATCTCTCGAAGATTTGTTCACGCGCACAATGTACGTGAGCAAATTTCTCAGTGTCTAGGCAAAATGCATTGATAATATTGTGTTTATGTTTAGAACATTTAATTTTGTCTTTGTGTGTGTAGGCAATTCCACCAAATGTACATGTATGCAGAGATTAGTTCACGAGTACTAATCTCAAGAAATGCTCGCATGTCTGTAGGCCCCTTAATACAATGTCCACAGCCTTGAAAAAAACAAGAATGTCCCATTTCTTTCTGGCAGGCTCATCTTTTAATTATATTTATACCTAAGTATTTCTTGAAACCAAAACTAACCTCTGAAGCTCTATCTATGATCAGCAGCTCATCGCCAGCTCTAGGCTCGATGTAGAATTTTTCTGAAGTCATGTATCTGCAACAAATATTTCAATATACATAATGTTGACATACAGGGGTACCTTTATGTTTGAAGTATTATTAATTAATGATGTTAGTTACACCTTGCTTGCTTTTTTCCTAAATCTAAATTTGACTTTAATGTGTACTTTTCCCCATCTACATGGACATAGAAAACGTGGAAATTTACAATTGGTTTAATAGATTTTTTATCATAAAATGTTAAAACTTACAAAGTCATATCGTTGTAAACCTCGGTCGAAGCCATAACTGCGTTATTTGCAAAGACAATGACACTAATGGCTAATAAAACAATTAAATTAACGAAAAAACATAACAATTAAATTGGAATTTGTAAAAAATAAATTAAAAAATTTTGTTTAAAAAAATTCAGCCCGAAAACATCAAATCAATTTGAAGGTTAAAATTTCTGACGTCTTCTGATAAGTTTTTTTTGTTTGCCTAAAACTTTTTTACAACAAAAAAATACAGCCCTGTCCCTAGAAAAAAATGGCAAGCAAGAATAAAAAGTTACCATCGAAAAAAAAAATGCCATCAAAAAAGAAGCACGAAATTTCAAAACATAACCTACTTTTTTTAAAACCCTTTTTTGTTTATATTTTCTTCAAAAAACACAACAAACCGATTCAGTAACAAGACATGGTCCGGCTGTGATACCCTAATAACGTTACCAAAATGGAAGTGTTTCATACCCCAAAACAGTGCAAATATTGTCGAGAATTTTTGGAACTGTGTCTTGATGAAGGACTCCAGTGTCGTGGATGCCAAAAGTATGAAACCTACATATTTTACAATTATAGAGTTTATAGTCCTTTGTGGCGTTTCCAACCTCTTTATTTATCATATGCATAATAACAGGAACTAAAAAAAACCTGAAAAACAGCATATCTTTGTTTGTTGAGTTGTGTTTATTTGTGCATTTTTGTGTTTTGTTAGAGCTGTTGGTGGAACAGTGGCACAATAGCAAATTGCTGTACTTATGCACTTTACCTGAGACCTAACCTAATAAATTATGGGCTAGTTTAAGCAGCAAACATAGTCTACAAACATAAATTAAGGTATAATATATTGGAAACTGAGTACTTTGGAATGTGGAGAGTACAGTAACACTTATCTACTACAGCTTTCTTATTGAAAAAAGGTTTCAAAGAAGTTTATAAAATCGGTAACATATATTACGAAAAACATTCACTTGACAATCTATCAATTATCCATCACATCAAATCTAGAACCCTATTCTTTAACATAAATAGATTCCTATTCCTAAACACGAAAAAAACACTAACACTAATACTCCCACTTTTTGAGTGTTTTTAAATAATATCAGACTCATTTCGAAATCTAGGCACTAAAATATTCTTATAAATTTTAAGTCCCAACAATGATCTGAGTTTCTGAAATGTCTCTCTGCACAAAGCCTTGGTAAAAATGTCAGCTTGTTGATTTTTCGTTCCAATATACTTTGGTATGATCTCATCATTTTGATACTTCTCTCGAACAAAATGAAATTGTATGTCCACATGCTTGGTACGACTGTGAAACTCTGGATTGTGTATCAATTTTATGGCACCTTGGTTGTCAATATGCAGAGGTGTTGCACCATTTATTGATATTCCAATATCACTCAACAACTGACGTAACCATATAGCTTCTTTGGTTGCTTGACATGCAGCTACATATTCTGCTTCTGTGGTAGATAGCGTAACACCTGGTTGTCTCTTGCTCGACCAAGTAACTGGACCACCTGAAGCCTTGAACACATAGCCTGTTGTAGATCTTCTCGTCTCTCTGTCTGCTGCATAGTCAGCATCACAAAAACCACTTATATTGTAGTCTGGTTCTCTTCTATATTCAATGCCATAATTTGAGGTGCTTTTTAAGTATCTTAAGATTCTTTTTACTGCATTCCATTGTGCAACAGTAGGATTGTTTAAGAATCTACTAGCAACTCCCACTGAATATGAAATATCTGGTCTGGAAACTATTGCTGCAAACATCAATGAGCCAACACATTCTCGATATGGACCTTCAAAATTATTATCTGTGTCATTTCTCATTAAATCTGTATTTGGGTCAGCAGGTATTTCTATTGAGTTTGCATCACTCATTCCGAACTTGTTAATAATTTTGTTTATATATCTTGTCTGATAAATAAAAATAGAGTTATTTTCTTTGTTTTCTATTATTTCTAATCCAACAAAATTATTAACATTGCTTACTTTGACCTCCAAGCATTTCTGCAGTTCTATGAGAACAGCGTCTAGTGAAGTCTCACAAGATGACATCAACAGTCCGTCATCAACATAAATAATTAACAAAACTGTATGTCCTTGTACTATTCCTCGATAAATACATTTATCGGCTTGACCTTGTTCAAAACCAAAATGCTTCAATAGACTGTCAAATTTCTGGTTCCAGCACCTGGGTGCTTGTTTTAGTCCGTATAAAGATTTTACAAGTCTGCACACTTTGTTGTCAATTTTAGCAAAACCATCAGGTATCTCCATATATATTTCTTCTGACAGTTCCCCATATAAAAAGGCTGTTTTAATGTCAAACTGTCTAATTTTATAATCACAGTGTGCAGCAACTGAAAGGAGTACTCTAATTGAATCATACCGGGTTGTGGGTGAAAATATTTCAGCATAATCAAGCCCTTCTTTTTGAGCAAATCCCTTTGCACATAATCTTGCTTTATATCTTTCGATTTCACCTTTACTGTTATATTTTACTTTAAAGACCCACTTTGATCCTATTGCCTTTCTGCCTTCAGGTAACTCTTGCAAAATCCAGGTCTTGTTCTGATTAAGAGAATTTATTTCATCTTGTATAGCCTCTTTCCATTTTTCAGCGTCTTTACAGCTTACAGCTTCTTCATAGGTGTCTGGAACTTCTAGCTCTACTAGATTTAGCTCAAAATCTCTTAATTTTTGCGGTACTTTAACATTTCTTTGTGGTCTCAATTTTTCTAGGTTAGATTGCACCACTTCGTCTTCTACTTCTGTTTCGTGATCCTCTGGTTGTCTCAAGTTTTCAAGGTTAAGATGTTCTACTTCTTCCTCTTCTTCTGCTTCTTGCATTTCTTGCTGGTCATCATCAGAAAACTCAATCAACACTGGTATCGTTTCCTGTTTGTCAACAAATCCCTTGTTTTCCTCATCAAACAAATCATTGCAAGATATGGTAATCTTTTTATTCATAGGATTATATAAACGATAATTTGTTGAATTTTTGTCATATCCCACAAATATCATCTTACGACTTTTCGGCTCAAGTTTTGTTCGCTTTCGATTTGGTATATGTACATATGCAACACAGCCAAATGCCTTAGCATGTCCCAAGTATGGTTTCTCACCTGTCCATTGTTCAAATGGTGGGTTCTACTACGTTATACCTCGCTCGTCAAAACGCCCTATATAACGATTTTTTTGTATGGAAATGATTCTTTGGACTATTTTTAGTCGATTTAGATACGGGAAATTAAAAAAAAAAGTATGGTTTTTTTGAAAAATAATTTTTTAAAAAAACGTTACATAGTGGTTTTCTTTGACTTGTTTTGGTTGAAAAAAATCAATTTCTATCACTGCGTCGTCAAATTTTCGACATAAATTTGTAAATTAGCTTAGGATTAATAATTTAACAATTTTAAATTCCTTACATACCTAGTTTTTCGTGTTTTTTCGCGGTTTTTTCACATAACTTTGAAAATTTGTACAGTTGACCTTCCCACAGATGTTTTGACACATTGAGAGAAATTTTTTGCTGGGCCGACTGTTTGCAGGTCATTCGGCCATATCAAATTTCCCAAATCGATTTGCTTACGCTGACTTACCCTCAGATGCACCGTAAGCACTTAAGCGCGATCATGGGTTTAATCGCGATTAAGTCCTTGTTGCTCACATACAAAACAACAAAGATTGAGAATGGATTAGCAAAGCCTTGTTACGGGGCATCTGAGGGTTAATGGCCCAAATTATAGGAAATTATTTATTTAGAACTATTCACCAAGAATCGGCGCAGCCGATTCTTGCTTATTGCTTGTGCGGTACGGTTCGGTTCGGTTCGGTTTCGTTCAGTTCGGTTCGGTTCAGTTCGGTACGGTTTGGTTTGGTTCAGTTCGGTTCGGTTCGGTTTGGTTCGGTTAGGTTCGGTTTGCCTCAGTTAAGTTCGGTTTGACTTGTTCTTAGGTAAGGTTTGTTGTGTCTTAAAGTAATTCAGCAGGAGTCGGCGCAGCCGACTCCTGCTGAATTACTTTAAGACACAACAAACCTTACCTAAGCCCGACCCGAACCAAACCAAACCGAACTGCTGAATTACCGTTTTTGTGGTTTACTTTATGTAAGGTCAGGTTAGGCTGATTAGAATGTTCGGTTGTGCTGATTTTTACATCATTTTTATGATAAATCACAAACTATAAAGCTTTCTGCATCATTTTTTCCATTATAAATACTCAATAGACGATTTTGGACGATTTTACAGAGTCGAAAATGCGCGACCAATTAAATGGTTGGAGCCAGATGTCAGGTAGAACGTTAGATTTAAAAAATATGGTGTACCCATATTTCTATGCGTAAATACATTTCTAAAAACACAATTACCTTTTTTCGTCCCTTGCCAGACAGTTGGTCACCTTATTTTGGCTAATTGACCATGTAGATCAAGTTCAGTGGATTGTGAGCCGCCCGTTTTTATCTCGACATCACAAACGTCAAATAACCTCTTTCTATAGCAATTTGTGTAATTTTTTACTAATTTTTAAATTTTGAAATTTCTAAAAAAAATGTGAAAAATCCGCATTTTTTTTTCTTGAAAACGGTATAAAAAGACCTAAACTTATTATTAAAAAAAAAAACACGCATTTTCCAGCATCGAGGTATATCGTAGTAGACCCCAAATGGTGTGCTATTGCTCTGCTTGGAAGGTGTTCGATTAAGAATGTATAATGCAGTACTTGCTGCTTCTGCCCAGAGATAATGAGGTGCATTCGCACTGATGAGCATTGATCTCACACTTTCCATAATTGTGCGATTCTCCCTCTCACATCTTCCATTCTGCTCTGGGGTGTAAGATGCAATATTTTCTAGCTCAATACCTTCCTTCTTCATGTAAATTTCAAAATCTTTGTTTATATATTCACTACCATTATCAACATGCAATGCATTTACAGAGTGGCCAAACTTTGTTTTGATTTTATTATTAAACTCAACAAAGCACTCATATGTATCACTTTTGTGCTTAATAAAATAAGCTACTCGGTAACCTGTGTAGCTGTCTTTAAACAACAACATGTAACGAGCACCTGATACTGATGCTGTTGCCATGGGTCCACATATGTCACTGTAAACTAGCTGCCCGGGTGCACTTTTGGGAGCTCTGGTTGATTTCGTGAAACTTTTTCTGTGTTGTTTACCAAGTATGCACGCTTCACACTGAAAACTGTCAATTTCACTTATTTTCACACCTTTTACTAAATCCTTTGCAACCATGTCTTTTAAATACTGCTTGTTAATGTGCCCAAGCCTCTCATGCCAGTTTTTCAATGAGTCACTGACTTTTTCGGCTACACTAATCTCACCATTGTTACTGATTGTACGGATAAGCATTTTGTATAGATTATTTGACTCTTCTCTTATGGCGCTAGCAATTAGGTTATTTTCTTCATAAATTTTTGCTGTATTACCTTCTTTTATTATTCTCATCTTTTTATTTGTCAATACACCTTCAGATATCAGATGTTTCCTTAGATCCGGAATAAAAAGAACATTATTTATGAATGAGTCATACCATTTGCCATCTATGAATTTCTTAATTCTCACTGTTCCTTTTCCTTTTACTTCTAGACTGTTACTGTTTCCTAGATAAACATAGGAAGGACATTCTAATTCTTTGTACTCAGAAAAGTATTCTTTTCTATAGCTCATATGTGCTGATGCACCACTATCTAAAATCCAATGATCATTACTTGATATTAGGTTTAGCTCTTGTATCTCAATGCTGAGAGCTGTATCACTAACTTTCCTATCTCCTGACTGTCTTGGAGCCTTGCAATCCTTTATCATATGGCCACGTCTTTGACAGTTAAAACATTTAAATGGAAACCTTTTTCTTTTATCTGCATTTATTGTGTTTTTCTTTGGGTTCAATGTCAAAGCTGCAAGTGCTTCCTGTTCTTCTTCTTCTATGTCTGTCAAGTTTTGCTCTTCATCTAAAAGTCTTACAGTCAGATTTTGCACGTTTTGTTTTGTTTCATCCACTGATAGCCAGGCTTGTCTTACATTTTTATACTTGCGTGGCAGCGAGTTCAAAATCTTTGTTATTATGGCAGTTTCACTAATATCATCACCACAATCTTTGATTTGCCGTGCCAGGTTCTCAATTTTGGCTACATGCTGTGCTATTGAGTCATTAGGATCCATTTTGTATTTATGAAACTTTTCGTGTGCCATGAGTTTGTTTGCTTCTGATTTTTGGCTATAAATCGAGTCCAACTTATCTTTCATGTCCTTTGAGGTTTCGCAATTTTCGATTAGATTAATCTGCCCAAAGTCCATAGCAGACGTGATCAAGAACATTGCCTGTGCATCATTTTTACACCATGTTTTAAGTTCTTCAGCTTCTGTTTCAGCTGGTTTCTTACTTGATCCATCAACTAGTCCAAATAGCCCTTTTGCTCTTAGGGCGCACTTTAACTGGAACATCCATTGGTGGTAATTTCGTCCAGCAAACTTCGTAATGCTTCCTACTTCGATTTTATCTCCCATTTTTCAATGTATATCTTTGTAGTAGATGTTTCTTCTATACCATCCGTAGTGCTCTGGGCCCATAACCTATTGGAAACTGAGTACTTTGGAATGTGGAGAGTACAGTAACACTTATCTACTACAGCTTTCTTATTGAAAAAAGGTTTCAAAGAAGTTTATAAAATCGGTAACATATATTACGAAAAACGTTCACTTGACAATCTATCAATTATCCATCACATCAAATCTAGAACCCTATTCTTTAACATAAATAGATTCCTATTCCTAAACACGAAAAAAACACTAACACTAATATAATAAGCCACTAAATTTACATTTGTGCATTATGTTTGCTGTGTAAACCAATCATAGCTGAGGCCATAACAGATTAAAAATAGTTACTTTCTATTTTAGATATGTTCATGTTAGATGTCTCAAGAGGGGCACAGTTCCTGGTGGCATCAATGGAGATCTTTTCTACACATTTACCTGCTTAGAATGTTCTAATACTGATAATGAGGTCTTTCTAAGAAACAAACTTTCTTGGTAAATACCTTATTGTGTTGACACTTGACATATATTTAGGTACAAAAACTCGCCTTGGAAAATATATATTTAAAACACACCTAATCTATTTTTAGGTTCTTAGAGGGGGCTTGAGCTCCTCCTGAACTTTCGGTTCATTATTTTAACTTTGAAGTTACAAAAAATAATATCTACTTTTTGGTCACAGCATTTTGCTTTTGTTTTAAATTGGTGATGTAAGTATTAAGCTGAGTGAAGAAGATAGATTTCTGAGGCTCCTGTCTTAAAATTTTATGATCAATGTGAATTTTTAAGAGTTTTTGTGAAATTTTATGACTAACAGCAAATTTTATCACTTTTTATGAAATTTTATGACCACATTGAATTTTATGATTTTATGAGTGGTGATTTATAAGCCCTTGGGTCATTTCATATGAAATCAACCAGGGGTTTGGCAGACACCCTCTCCAATTTTGACAATTTTTGGTACACTTATTTTATTCATAGAGTTAAATTATTTTTGTAAGATTTAAAATGTTTAAAAGTTTCTGGCTATATAACAAAAGAAAAAAATAAGTAAATCTTTAGTTTTGTAAAAAAAATAAAAATTAAAACTTACCCAGCTTCAGGGGAATCAGCAATTTTTAAAGTCTTCATGTACAGGGTGTCCCAAATTGGGCACTTTTAGGGGGTTTAAGGTATTCTAGGGGAGACAGACAAAAACTGACCACGCATTGCGAGGCTCAAATTTCAAGAGAAGACTTATAGTACGGGGGCTTCTTGAAAAGTCTGCATTTTGGAAGGGGGTCTATAACTTCGTTATTAGTGAAAATTTTGATTTAGAGTAAATTGCAATTTTATAGACTTTGTCACAAGGAATTCACCCGCTAAATTAAATTTTAACTGTCACTTTTAATTTTTGAGATATGACATAAAGTTGCAATTTTTCTTATGGAATGGCCTATATTTTAATTAATTTTTGAATTCGCCATTGAATTCTTATCAAAATGATGTATGATATGTCTTAGTTTGATTGAGCGGTTTAGGAGATATTCAGGTTTTTCACTTATTTCTAGTGTGCTATGATTTCCTGCTGAGGCAGGTCAAGGCACTCCAGTATTTTTATTATTTTACACAGTCAAAAATATAGTAAGCCTGGTTTGGAAAAATTATAATTTAGCTGACAGCCCTCAAAGCTTATAATTATTCCCTTTAAGTGTCTGGTGGATTGAAGTTCTCGGTATGCCTGTGGCAGCTTCTAATTGTCTTAATGATCGCGAATTATTTAACTCACGGTCCTTCCTAACGTCATATATTTTGGCCCGCGGTTTTGAAAAAGTGCCATACTGAACAAGATTCCTTTTCAACTTTGAAAATACAGTTCATATCATTATTTTTGAGACAACTTTTTGCAACTTTTTTTCGTTGGCCTATGCTATTTGTTATGGTAAACAGCTGATAAGTGTCAAAAAGTTATCTCAAAAATTATGATATAAGCCGTACATCCACATAGGGTTGTCTTCGTTCGGGATACTTTTGAAGATATAAATTTTCAGCGCCCTGTCGATTATCATTACTTTCCTAGTAACATTTTAACATGTCATACTTTTCATCGTTTTGATACATATTTCAAAATAAAATTAAAAACGCTTTTGTACAAAACAATTTCATATCAAAGCGTAATGTCAAATTGTTTAAACAATTGAAAACAATGACAAAGCGCCAAGACGCAAGGCCAACTTGATTTGCATAGTATCAGACAATAAAACTACAGGAGCATTGAAGTAGGATTTGACCGCAAGGCTTTCATGTCAATGGCGCATGACGTCATTCAACGCATACTAGACAAAAATAAAAAACTTTAATTATCTCCGAAACTGCTCAATAAAACTATGACATATGATACATCATTTTGATAAGAATTCAATGACGAATTCCAAAATTAATTAAAATATACGCCATTTCATAGGAAAAAATGCAACTTTATGTCGTATCTGAAAAAATAAAAGTGACAGTTAAAATTTAATTTTGCGGGTGAATTCCTCGTGACAAAGTCTATAAAATTGCAATTTACTCTAAATCAAAATTTCCACTAATAACGAAGTTATAGACCCCCTTCCAAAATGCAGACTTTTCAAAAAGCCCCCGTAGCTCAACGACGAGACGATATTTCAAAATGCGGTTTTTACTATAAGTCTTCTCTTGAAATTTGAGCCTCGCAATGCGTGGTCAGTTTTTCTCTGTCTCTCCTGGAAGTACCTTAAAACCCCTAAAAGTGCCCAATTTGGGACACCCTGTACTTTAGCCTACACCCATTCCAAATCTTCACCCCCTACCTGATTGCACATGGCTTCAGTAACATTTCTTAGTTTTCTTGAATGTTTTCCAGTTTTTAATGGATCACTTAGTTGAAAACTTATACCATTCTTTTGCTGGTTTTCAGACATTGTTTTACCCTACCACTCAAATCACTAATTTCCAAAAAAACTCTTTTGCAAAAATTTTAATTTTTTAAAGTTTTAAACACGTACGTACACAACAAAATAGATACACCGACTTCGACTTCTTAAGCTTAAATAAATTAAAAATAAGATATCCCCAGAGCTTCTTTTTATCCAGGATTTTTCCTGCATAAACCTGCATATTTCTAAGACTGGACCAATCAAAGAAAATTAGGTGAGGCCTAGCTAAAACATGAACATGCAGGTTATTGTATCTATAAGTTTTACAAAAACCAAAAAAAACGAATTAGCTCTAATAAAAAGTAAATTTTTGAAGGCAAAATATACAAAAGTTGTATATATTTTTTTTACCTAAACCCATAATTTCTCTATCTTGAAACTTGTTCAGTATCTCACTAAAATATTGACAAAAAATATATATTTAAAAAAATAAAATAAAAATGGTGTTTTTGAAAAAAAAAAAAAAATATTTTTTTTTTAGTTTTTTCAAAAATTATATTTTTCAAATGTGTCATGTGACACATCATTTAAAAGGTCTTTAAACTACCTTTTTAACAATGTATCATTCATAGATTTCTGTAAAATAGTTTTACGGATATTCCTATTTTTCTATACCTATGTAAGAGCAAAACTTGGGAATTTTTTAATTTTCAAAAATTAATTTTAAAAAAAACTACTGGACCAAAAATTTTCAAAATTTAGATTTTTCATTAACATCATGAATAGAATGAGTACCAAAAATTATTAAAATCGGGAAGATGCAAATCCAAAGTCACTATTCTATTGGTTGATTTCATTTGAAATGACCCCCTTGCCATAGGCAGTTACACTTTTGTGACATTTTCAACCTCTTTGTTTATAATATACATAATGACAGCAACAAGAAAAATTCTGAAAAACGGAATGTCTTTGAGTTGTTTTTACCTCATAGTTTTATTTAAGACAATGACAGTTTTGCCGTTAATTTTTTACTAACATGACATATTTAATTTTTCAAATTTTTCTGGTTAGGAAATGTTTATATCATGTCAAAGCCACAAAAGTGTAACTGCGTATGGCAACGACTATACTATAGGATATTATATTCTATAATGTTTGTTCATTTTAAACAAACTCTAGCAACTAAGGATTTAAAATTAAAAAAAAATAAATTTAAGGAAACAGAAGACTTTTTTGAGTTTAGGTCTAGATTACCTGCTATTTGCTATAAAAAATGAGTGGTTTGCAGCAAGTTTATAATTTGTAGAATTTTTTTCTTATATCAAAAAAGAAAAAAGTTTATTTTGATTTTTGATATTTGCAAATTTTAAAAATTAATTTGGAATGATGTCTGATTTTTATTAACTTTTAATTTATTAATAATTTAAATAATAAAATCAAATTTTATTTGTCAAATCACCAAAATAGACACTTATTTTTTATAATGACTAACAAACACACAGAAGGCTGGGACACCCGGTACATTACTATTCAATTAATTTTTATCCTCATTTAGGAGCTGATACCATGCATAACTCTTTTTAAAAATAGATTTGTTTTTATTTAGTCGGTTTAGAACGTTTTTCTACGTTGTCCGACGCCTATTCTCCACCTCCTTCGAGCCTGACAATCATCTTCTGTCAGATTTTTTTGACTCATTGATCTTTGGATTGACTGTTGCCATTCTAGTTTCGGAAGCCCTCTTTTTCTGCGCCCTATTGGTTGCCATTCTAGGACTTGCTTTGGTAATCTTTCGTCGTTTATCCGTTGTACATGGCCGTACCATATCAGTTGTCTTTTAGTGATGTCATCCGTTATGCTTCCTTCGATTCCCATTCTTTTGTTTATGATCTCATTTCTTATGTGATCTGTTCTAGATATTCTCATTGATCTTCTTATTGCATCTATTTCGGCACTTTCCATTTTTGTTTTGTATTTTTCTGTTACACGACAAGTCTATTCCATACAACAGCGTGCTTTTCACCATTGTTTCATATATGTTAAATTTTGAATTCTTTTTTTATCTCTCTGCTCCATAAAATACTGTTAAGACATCCAATAACGTTGTTTGCTTTTACTATTCTTTTCCCAGTTCTTTACAGTCTGTTCCTGTCTTATCAAATTTGACACCCAAGTATACATACTCATTGGATGGAGATACTTATCCATTATCTAGTTCTAACTCACTGGATTCGTTTCCAATACACAAGTACTGTGTCTTGTCCACGTTTACTGTTAATCCCCACTTTTGGTATTCTTTCATTAACTTTCTCATCATATACTCCATGTCCTCTTTATCATTAGCTACAATTACTTGGTCGTCAGCAAACTGTAGTGTGTATATGGTAAATCGGTCGTTAAGTTGTATTCCCATGCTGTGCACTTATATTTTAAAAGGAGTTGGAGAGATACAACATCCCTGTTTTAAGCTTTTTGTTACCAGGAATTCTTTTGAAAGTCGATTTCCAATTTTAATTTTAGATTTTGACCCTTTGTATAGTTCTTTTATCGCTTTTATGTATGTATGATTGATATTAGTCTGCTCTAACACTGTCCATAGTTTTTCTACTGGAACGGTATCATATGCTTTTTGTAGGTCCACAAAGGTAACATGAGTCTCTATATTTCTGGTGCTCCTTTTAAATAGATACTTTGTTAAAAAGATCCTTATTATAAAAAAATCTTGTAAAAAATAGTATTGATCAAAATTTGAAGAGTTAAAACAATTTTTTTTTAAAAATAGGTTATTCAAGTTTGAATTTTAATGTTTTTTTTCTTTTTTTCATTTCAAATAACTATACTTTTTATTATTGATTTTAGTGGCGTACTGTTAGAATGTTTAGTATGTTTTCTTTTAAATATTAATATTAAAAAATACACAGAGTTATTTTATGAATGCAAAAGTGGTAATTTTTCTATAAACCAAAACTTGAAGGTCAACAAAAAATGTTCTTACAGGTTACATGTAATCAATCTGGCCCTATATCATCTCCAAACAAGAAGTTTTGGACTCGCTAGAAATGGATTTTTCCATTGGAGAAATCATATAGTATCTTTTATTGATAGGTAAGTAACATATAATTTACGGCACTAAAAATTTAGTTTTTTAAAAAGTCCACATAAATAACACTTATACCTCTTTGTTTGAAAGAAATTGAAAAAGATTCGGCCTTACCTTTTTTTTTTGGATGTTCTTGTCAAACGATTAGACAGAAACATTCAAACCACTGTATATACGAAACCGACACACACGGGACAGTACCTAAATTTTAAGTCTAATCATTCTGCTGCTACAAAACAAGGAGTTATAAGAAGTTAGTATTTAAGAGCCGTAAATATTTGTAATAATAATGAAGAATTAACCACAGAAATTAACAACATTAAAAAGGACTTACAACAGAATGGTTATTCCGAGAAATTAATAAAGTCAACAATATTTAAAATTAAAAACAAACTAAAGTTTTTATATAAAAACAGTATTTTCTTCGGGAAATATGATAAGAAGTTTTGTAACTAAAACAAAACCAGACAATCCCTCAAATAATAAGGAATGTATTTACCAAATTCTGTGTGAATGTGGTAAATCATATGTAGGTGAAACGCCCTCTTCAGGTTCGAGTAAATGAACATCTAAAAGGTACCCAATTAGGGGATATTGAAAAATCCGGTTTAGCAGATGGTCAAATGATCACAGGATTCAGTGGTCAGAAGCTAAAGTTTTACATAAGAAGTGGCATAATGCAGAATAAAGCAGTTTTCAGTCAACCAAGCACGGACATACCAAATATATGGAAACCACTCCTTAAGGAAAACAGGCGTCTTAGGATTAAAAAGGGGGCGGGCCGTCACACCTGACTGCACACCAAGTAGTATACGTAGTAGCCTAGAGACTAGATTGTTTAGTTTACACTTGATAACGGTTAGAGATACTTACTAACCGAAACGTCGTGTTTTAAAATAAATAGACAATGGAAGTCCGAAATTTTATTTCAACACTTGTACCTAGTTCACATTTTCTATTAAAATTTTAATAGTAAGCACCGCTAGCTAATTCTTGGTTAATTTTAGATATTGGGAAGTTCTATTTCCTGGCGACACAAAACGAAAGAAAAAATGGATTGGCACAGTGGCTGGAAGACTGTCACATTACAGTTCATACATATTTTTGTCTGGAGCAAAAAGCGCTTTCAACAAACCGGCTTGGTGGACTTTGATCTACCCGAAGTTGACACCTTTTGTCATTTCGGAATTATGTTAGTATTCATTAACTCTTTATTTATAAATCGAGAGATATCACCCCTTCACCCTCTCAATTCTTAACTACCAGAGTCAGTAACAGTGTAGTCAAGTTTAAAAATGAAATTTACGAAACCTTTTAAAAAAACTTTACAAATTTTCAAGATTAGTCACAAAATAACAAAATGTAAAAGTTTTGATTAAATGTTTTTTAAAAATTTACTTCTTAAAAAATGTTTAATAATAAAAATATTCTCCAGATACCTAATCGTAGACATAAAAACAATGATAATTAATTTTTTGGTCTTAATATAGATATTAAAAAGTTGTATCAATGTTAACTTGTTTCAGTTTATTTATTTATTTTTCATTATTTAATATTGTTATGCTTATTATTATAAAAATCACCAGAAATGTTTTTTTTATTAAAATAATTCTCATGTTATAACATCGCATAAAAGTACCATGTATATATCTGATAAAATTTTAACGCTGGACAGTAAAACAAATAGTAAATCAAACACAACAATCGCGCAAGAACGTAAAGAAGCTTAACGGAAAAATTTGTGTTTGTGCTGATTACCAGACAAGTATGAACGATATTTTACAATTGTATTGTTATCCATTACCGCAACTAGAATTAATTTTTGTCAATCAATATACTTCATTTCTTGATAAGTTTCATAACTAATCATGCATTAAACGTAAATTCACCTGTTAGATCTGGATTAAGTCTCACCAATCGTGCAAGAAAGTAAAGAAGTCCAACGGCAAAATCCGTGTCTGTGCTGATTATTCCACAAGTCTAAATAATGTTTTGGTAATGCACTATTTATTATCCATTGCCTTAACCAGAAGGAATTTTAGCCAAATAATATACTTCATTTAATCGTCTTCGATCGAACCTTTTTTACCATCTTAACAGCTAAATTCACTGTTAAGTCTGGATCAAGATTGTTCGTAATGTGAGATATTGCTTTGTGGTTTAGACGGATGGATGACTTTAGAGAAGCAGTCGAGAGCCAAGACAAAAGCTGAAAGAAAGCTCCAGACGGATTCTGAACTGTTTCAAAGTCTTTTGGACAAGGCCATTTCGAATCCCGACTTAAAGCAGCAGTTTAACATCGAAAAAGTCGTGTTTGATCAAACCGAATCTGAACCTGAACCAGAATCAAGAAAGGTAAGTTTTGTCCAAATTTTCCTAACTCCCCGACAGCAAAAAAAAAAGAGGGGTATAAACAACAAGTGAAATTAAATAAAGAAAAATAAGAAAAAAGTTTTCTGCTTCGGCCGGGAATCGAACCCGGGATCTCTTGCTATCTAGGCAAACATTCTATCCACTGAACTACCGAAGCCATACATAAATTTTCGGAAAACTTCCATCTATGCAGGCTCCGGTGTCTCAATACAAGAACGAGAAATTCTCAGGGTATTAACTCGACCAAGTCATCCAACTGATCTCTCTAAATTCTACTTTCCCACTGTCAAAGGTATGATAACTCAAATTAGACGTAAAGAATCAACGTCTGAAAGCATGAGATCACCTTTTCGTGTGTTAAAATTTCTGATCGCAAAATGGGCGATTGCCAATATAATTATCAAATACCAAATTGCAAATAATGCAAGGACCTAAAACTATAAACAACAAGTGAAATTAAAGAAAGTAAAATAAGAAAAAAGTTTTCTGCTTCGGCCGGGGATCGAACCCGGGATCTCTTGCTATCTAGGCAATCATTCTAACCACTGAACTACTTTAGGTCCTTGCATTATTTGCAATTTGGTATTTGATACAAAGAGGGGTGTTGTACGTTGAAACTCTTTATCATCAAAAATGAGATTTAAGAAGAGTGTCCACCATTTCACAAAATCGAAAAACAGTTACCAGTTCTGATAAAATTTCACCGACCTGGCAACACTGGTTAGTAGTACAAGTAGTAGAGCACAAGAGGATTTTTTGATTGGGTTGCATCAATCTTGAAAGAAAGAAGAGAAGCCCACTGGAAAAATTCGTATTTGTGCTGATTACAACACAAGTCTAAACAATGTGTTAAAATTGCGATGTTTTCCATTACCGGTAATATGTTTTTTTTAGCTCACACATATACTATAGTAGTGTGAGCTATGGTGATCCTAATTTTTTCGAGAAAAAAAAGTTGCTCCGATTTCAAAATTTTTTATATATCTTTGCGTTTCAGATGATTTTGAAACTTTTTTGTTGCGCCGTCTGTCTGTCTGTATGTCTGTAACGACCAACGCGCATAACTCAAAAACCGCTTGGCCGATTTCAATGAAATTTGGTACCTAGGCTGGGTCTTGGGTCGAGATGGTCCCATTGAAAAATGAACAAAATCCACCGAACACAACCCAAATAAAAGGGTGGGGATAGATTTCAAAAATAAGAGTTTATGTGAAAATATGGCGTGTGTGATATCAAATGAAAGGTAATTGCGTCTGGAGTTAAACAAAATACATTTTAATTTATTTTAAAAAAAGGGTGGGGGTATATTTTAAAAATTAGAGTTTAAGTAAAAATATGGCGTGTGTGATATCAAACGAAAGGTAATTGAGTCCGGAGTTTAACAAAATACATTTTAGTTTTTGTTTTTTTTAAGGGTGGGGATGGATTCCAAAAATTTGAGTTTAAGTCAAAACATGGCTTGTGTGGTATCAAACAAAAGGTAATTTAGTGTGGAGTTGAATAAAATATATTTCAGTTTTTAGTTATATTAGCTCACACGTACACTATAACTATAGTACCTAGTGTGAGCTTAGGGGCCCATATATTGGCAGAGTATTGTTAACAGCCTATCAATCAATGAATGTTTGGTAAAAATTTGCTCATCGGATTCGAAGATAGTATTTTTTACCTAGACTGCATTAAATTTGATATTCACAATAACATATTCACTTAAAAATTATACTGCCGTCCTTAGTAAAACCCACCTATCTGTAAAAAAATCAAAAATGAGTTAGGACCGAAAATGGCTTTAAATAGGTTACTTTTATCTGTTTTTTAAGAAAAATTCCCAAATTTTTGTTCGGAAGTATTTTATTTTAAAAAACAAAAAAAAAATATTACTATGTACTCTTAGCAAGCATTTAAACTTTAAACTCGCTTTTCTCGAAATAAGTGAAAACGTAGATAGGTGGGTCTTACTATGGACGGCAGTATAGGGGTGAAGTTGAAGGTTTTAGTTTACATAAAGGAACCAGGAAGGGATGACTTGGCCCCTGTCATGTCATTATAAATTGTATTTTATTTAAACAAACAAACACTTAATATTGTTTCGGATATAACTTTATCTCTTTGTTTACCTTGTTTCAACTGATCATGAGTTTCTTTGACTCGAAACATGTCCTAAATAAAAACCGTTACAATAAGGACTTTAGTGGAGAAGGCGTAGATAATTTTTCTTTGTTATTTTGCAAAGACCACTTGAATTGAATTATTTTTCTATTTAGAAAGAAAATGTAATATGTAGAGGTTTAAAAAAATTGTAATATAACTTCTTCTATTAACGGTTTTCGAACTGTCAAAATTTTTAGGTTCCTTCCAAAAGCAAATTTAAGAAAAGAAAAACAGCTTTATTACCAAACTATGCAGAAACAAGCGACAGCCAGTAAGTTTTCTTAAAAATAATAGTTACTTTTAAAATAAAATATATATTTATAATTTTTTTCTTGTTTAAAATAATATCAAACGCTGAACTTTTGTTATAAAAGTGTCATATTATAGAGAGTGGTAGTAGTAGTGATGTGGAGACCATTTTTGCGCTCTTTTTAGATACCAACGTGCCGCTTAGAATGCAAGTTTTCTTTCTTAAGGGCCGGTTTATCAATGGAGGGATACCCCTCGAGTTAGAGATAGCCCGGGGCTAAAGTTGTCAAAAGTGTTTATCCATCCAAGGTTAACTGCAAACTCGAGGGTTAACCCTAGGCTAACTTGACCCGCGCTCGGACGGCAGGGTAACGTATTTAGCTCTGGGTTAACCATAAAATTTTGAATTATTTTAAAGTGTTTTTTTTTTATTTTGGTTGATTTTTCTCAAAAGCATAACATATAAATTGTGTACTTAATTTTATAAGTGTTAAATACGATGTTCCGAAATTTTTACAACAGCAGTGGCGATACTTCATATGGTGTGAGGCTGAGATGATGGAATTCCCCACAGACATGGAGATTTTTGCAATGGGAGCAGTCTACCAAGCAAGCCTCAAATATTTTTTCTATGAGCAAGATAATGTTTAATAGAAAAGCACTCCATGAATAACCCAATAAATATCCCACCCGCCAACAGAGCTATACCTACTATTTGTACCGAGCCACAATACAGACCCTCTGGTGGTCACAGTGAGGGGCTGCAAGGCAGGAAACTGAACCAATAATTTTTTTCAAAAAAAAACTTTCCTGACTTCCTGCCCGGGATCCTAGAGGATGTGAATCCGAACCGAACCAAACCGAACCTAACTAAACTGAACCAAACCTAACCTAACCAAACTAAACTACAACACGTACTGCTAATTAGGTTTAGTTGGGTAGGGTTAGGTTTGGATAGGTTCGGTTCGGTACGGTCCGGTTCGGATTCACATCCTCTAGTATCCCAGGTAGGAAGTCAGGAAATTTGTTTTTTTGAAAAAAAATATTGGTTTAGTTTGCTTTGGTTCGGTTCGGTTAGATCTGATTAGGTTTCGTTAGGTTAGGTTTTTGAAACTTTCTATTTTCATGTGGTTAGAATCATTCAAGTGAAAATCACCCTGTACGTCGATTCTAATACATGAGGTAAATAATATTGGTAGATCTACGCATGCGAAGCCAGGGATTGGAAGTGGACTTGGTAGCGCTAGCGTCTTGTCATTCACATATGAATCATCATCAATATGTGTACCAGTTTTATTATAATTCTAATTTATGTATATAGTTTTAAAACTTTTTATATTTATTTAAAAATGCAAAATAAAAAGTGAATGTACTTCAAAGTTTTCAAATGTTTATGTGGGGGCCCCTGAAAAATGACTAATTTCTTACAGAGTAAGATCAAAATAAAATACTGAAAGAGCACTTTTATAATTAAAAAAAATATATGCTACAGAATAAATAATATATAAAATGAAGGTTTTGAAACTTCTGGTCAGCCAGGAAACCTCTTGCTCTGCACAGGGTGTTTGTAAATCAGTCATTCCGGGATAACAGTTTGATGTGCCAGAAACTAGTACCATTATTTCTTGTTGACGTACCTTGTTAATATTTCTTCATTAGAATGCCCAAGTTTAGAGAAGTTTATTTGTTTCCTTGCAAAGACATGATCTGTAACAAACATAAAATAGGTGTAGTAGTTTAAAAATAAAGTTAAAAAATGCAGCATGATCCAATATAGACATTAATCCATTTGCTTTTAACTCATTTTATCTCTTAAATTATGTAATGTATAAATCTAGCTTTAATAGGTTGATAGGTACCTATAGATGCATTTTTATTTTAAGTACAAGTAGGTACAAGTACAACAGAAACAATTTACAAATTTGGAGCTACATGCTAATTTTTATGGAGCTAAACTATTTTCATCATACGTAGTAAATACTTACTGGCTAGAGTACAATAACTGAAGAAGGTGAATCAAAAATATATCCGTTTTGATAGCCCTGGGTGAATAAAATTTTTTCAAATAATTTTTTTTAATAAAACACCCAAAACCAAAAACATATGATTATAACCACAAAATGTCCAAAATGCCATAGACTATCAAATAAGAAGGGAAAACTTAGATGGTCGATTGTTATCAGCTTTGCCAACCTACGAGTTTCCGAGCTCTGGGTTAAAATGATGTGGATAAACACTTTTCTCTTTAGCTCGAGGGTTATCCCAAGGTTAGAGTTGGCCCTGGGCTAGCTAACACGACGAGATACCCCTCCATTGATAAACCGGCCCTAAGAGGACTTAATTATGCCTGGCACCTCTTTGTCGAGGGTAGGGATCTTTTTTATTTCGCTTTTACGCCCCTTCCGAAAGGTGACATGTTAGACTTGCATCCCAGCAGAGCTTGGTTATAGACGATACACTTATTTCCTTCTCAGCGCAATAGTCGTGATCGTCGTGAGTGAATAAGATTTTTGCTGACGCCGTCCTGGTACCAAATATAGCAGGCTCCTGGGATATTAATCCTGACTCCTCGGCTGTGTGTCGGCCCCTGGACTACACCTGCTAATATCCTCGATCTACAAGTTCAACCAATGTTTTGGTGTGCATCTTACGCAAGGAAATTGGCGGCAGTTCCTTATATAGTGACCTTAGGCGACAGGGTGATGATACTTTTTAGAGAGTGGTCCTATAGTATACTATTTTAGGTTGATAAAATTGTCAACAAGTACTCCCTTTCTGCCAGAAGAATCACTGTCTAGCACCGAATCATCAGAAAACGGAGATTTTCCAAGTTTACCTCACAAAGTTAGTACCAATGAAAACAAGCAACCTGTGCGACTGCTAGATCCGATGTGTCACTACAACACTTCTCTAAATAGTAAGTTGATGGCATTGACTTCTGTACTCAATACTTCACTACTGGCAAAAGTTGGCACTGCTGTCCAGGGCAGCTATTCTTCATATTAGGGAAAACCAGGCTATTTCTTTAACTTTTTATACTAATGACATCATTTTTGATAAATGATTTTTTTCATTTCTCTAAGAACCAAACTGAAATAAATTAACTGCGACAACCAATGAGATGTGTGTATTGGAGGGAAATTTCTAGTTCCTCCCCAATTTAAAGATTAGCTACACAGAATGAACTGTTTTTCTTCGTTTTCCAAAAAAGTCTCGATATTTTTTAGACATTTCTCGCATGATGATGCAGAAACTTCAAGTCAAGCTCACAGGTGGAATCAGAAAGGAAATGATTTTGTCGCCCTACAGTGGGATCTACCTTAAGCCATATATTCGAATTGACAAGGAAACATTTCCTTCCTGGTAGGTAATAAATCAATTTAAAGTTTTTGTGTTATACCCGTTTTATTCTGACAATTAATCCATGAATTTATTCAAGGCCATTTTCAGGACACTGCAGTGCAATACAGCTCACCATTTCCGTGGATTTTTTTGTGAATTTATCAGTGGTGTACGCAGGGGGCTTAGGGGCTTAAGAGCCACTGAATATTGAACCCTAAAATAAGAATTTTTCTCAAAAATCAATATTAAAATGTATCGATTTATGCTCAAGGATTAATTTCTGCGTACACCACTGAATTTATATTAGAAGACAGTTGACGGTTGATTTGTTTATGTTGACTAATTTGGTATTGGCGTGATTTGTTAGGAATTTTTCATAGATTAAACCAAGGCCAACATAAAAATAGAGGCCACGACCCTGAAAAAATCAGCTGTTCTCTGGGGGCTGACTTTTACGTTGGGTCTTATGGGAGGTCAGACGTTTTTTTAGGATATTTTCAAAATGGCACTACAGATTTCCGCGAAATTTCAGTGAAATATTCTCAGACACCATCCCGATATTCTAGCAAACTTTTGTAAGGATGCAAGATGATTAAAAGCTTAAAATCTTCAAAATTAAGCATTTCTTGTTTTGAATTCAAATTACCCGCCATGTACTGCATGCCAACTGTTATATTTGACATGTATTTGACTTTGTCATCTGTGTTTGTCACATTCGCTTCTGCCTTAAATTTAATTTTTGTGTGAGCTAATGAAGCGGCTCTGAAAAATTAAGGATTACTATACATTTAAACATAATTGTTCTGCAAGAATATAGTAAAAACAATCTCAAAACCGGCTTTTAATTAAAAGGTTAAAATCTTCAAGATTTAGCATTTCTTATTTTGAATTCAAATTACCCGCCATGTACCACATGCCAACTGTTATATTTGACATGTATTTGACTTTGTCATCTGTGATTGTCACATTTGCTTCTGCTTTAAACTGAATTATTGTGTGAGCTAATGAAGCGGCTATGAAAAATTAAGGATTACTATACATTTAAAAAAAATTGTTCTGCAAGAATAAAGTAAAAACAATCTCAAAAACGGAGTTATTAAAAAAAAAATTAAATATTCATGAACCGTCATTCTAACTTCAATATTTTAAAGACAATCAGCTGTGTCGTAACGTGACCATCAAAAAAAAATCAGCCCCGAATGTGACGTCAACAAAGTGGAGGATCGTGGCCCGTCCGTTTTGATAGCCCTGATTCATGAACCGTCATTCCAACTTCAATATTTTAAAGACAATCAGCTGTGTCGTGATGTGACCATCAAAAAAAAATCAGCCCCGGATGTGACGTCAACCAAGTGGAGGATCGTGGCCCGTCCGTTTTGATAGCCCTGATTAAACTTTTGGTGCGCTGTGATTAAAACGTTACTCAAAATAATCAAAACCCAAACGAAGGTTTCCTGCTATTGTCAAACGCACTATATAACGATTTTTTTGTATGAAAATGATTCTTTGGATTATTTTTAGTTGATTTAGATACGGGAAATTAAAAAAAAAGTTTGGTTTTTTAAAAATAATTTTTTAAAAAAACGTTACATAAGGATTTTCTTTGACTTGTTTTGGTTGAAAAAAATCAACTTCTATCATTGCATCGTCAAATTTTCGACATAAATTTGTAAATTAGCTTAGGATTAATTATTTTACAATTTTAAATTAATTACATATCTCGTTTTACGTGTTTTTTATCGCTTTTTTCATATAATTTTGAAAATTTGTACAGTTGACCTTCCCACAGATATTTTGACACATTGGGCGTGGGCCGACTCTTTCTAGGTCTTTCGGCCATATAATATTTCCCAATACGATTTGCACTTGCTGACTTACCCTCAGATGCACCGTAAGCCCTTAAGCGCGATCATGGGTTTAATCGCGATTAAGTCCTTGTTGCTCACATACAAAACAACAAAGATGGAGAATGGATTAGCAAAGCCTTGTTACGGTGCATCTGAGGGTTAAAGGCGCAGATTACAGGAAATTATTTATTTAGAACTATTCAGCTAGAATCGGCGCAGCCGATTCTTGTTGATTGCTTGTGCGGTTCGGTTCGGTTCCGGTCGGTTCGGTTTAGTTCAGTTCGGTTTGGTTCAGTTAAGTTCGGTTCGGTTTGGTTTTAGGTTAGGTTTAGCCGACTCCTGCTGAATTACTTTAAGACACAACCAACCTAATCTAAGATCGACCCGAACTGAACCAAACCGAACTGTTGAATTTCTGTAAATCATCATTATCATAAATTACACATTACTATAACTTACTGCATGATTTTTTTCATTATATATGCTCAATAGAGGATTTCAGACGATTTTACGGAGTCAAAAATGCGCGACAAATTAAAATGTTAGAGCAAGATGTCAGGTCGAACGTTAGATTTCAAAAATATGGTGTAACCATTTTTCTATGCGTAAATACATTTCTAAAAAACCATAACTTTTTATCGCCTCTTGCCAGACGTTGGTCTTCTTATTTTTGGCTAAATGACCATTTTTTTAAAGCTCTCTATCTCGAAATACAGTTCATATCATTATTTTTGACACAACTTTTTACAACTTTTTTCGTTGGCCTATGCTATTTGTTATGGTAAACAGCTGATAACTGTCAAAAAGTTATCTCAAAAATTATGATATGGAGTATAACAAACATCAAATAAATTATTTCTATAGCAATTTGTATATGAGGTTTTACTAATTTTTTAATTTTTAAATTTCTAAAAAAATGCGAAAAATCCGCATTTTTTTTTCTTAAAAACAGTATAAAACGACCAAAACTAATCAGTAAAGAAAGAAACACCCATTTTCAAGCATCGAGGTAAAACGTAGTAGACCCAATAAATCCATAAAGCGAATTTATTAGACGTCGATTTCGGTATAACCTTGCTGAAATCAAGCTCAAACTCTTTGTCACTGAAATCATTTGAACACGAGCATTCTTATGTCTATAAACTCCATTACACGGCGTATGAAATGCGTGCGAAGTGATACACTGATACGCGCTAAATGCCTTTTTTTTGCAATGTCTCCAAAACAGCATTTTACAAAAAACCATTAAGAGAGAAGATTAAATGATCCACCGCACGGCGTATAAACTGTTAACTTGAGATGATCATCGGCGGGTTTACTATTTATAAAATTTAGAGAACTTTTAGGTAAATTTAAGGTTTCTCGGTAATTCTTCAAAAAACGCTTTTTTTTCAAAAAACTAGCGTCAGTAGGCTCGTACAGCCACCTACTCTGATGAGTTTCTCTTGTATTCGGTAGATGTAGCCACTTCTTTGAAAAGCATACGGTATCGCAGGCAATATTTATCATTTCACTTACCAATATCGCAAGATAATATGTATATACTGTCTCTCTAGCTTTACAAAGGTGTCAGATTGACCATGCAGTGTTCTGAAGAGTCCCTTAAGGACGAAACAGTTAAATGTCAACACTTAATGACTGTCCATTAGATCTTGGACCCTCGTGGGTGTACAGCTTTCGAGCTGCTCACGGAAAAATACAAGAGAAACAAAATCTTTCTATACCCGCTTAGCTACGAAAAAATGTTTGTTTAATATTTTTAATGTTCCAATAAAAGATTGTTTTGCGATCTCCGTAAACATGCACTCTTTTTTAGGTTACAATTAATGGCAGAAATTCAACTGGTAGCCAACAGGGAAGACCCAAACTATAGTTTACCAAGTCGAGCGCCTTTGAATTACTGCTATGTGCAACCGGAACATATTCCTGCCATAAATAGCCTTTGCAATCAGTTCTTCTGGCCTGGGATTGACTGTAAGTACCGGAGTGTCTCCTAGAAGTCTGGAAACACCGATTTGTTGTACATTTTTAGCTTTTTTGAATTACCAATGATTTATAGAACGTTAACGGATTGTATTTGACCAAAGTTAAAGTAGAAAATCTAAAATGGCGGCAGTCCCGTTTTTTTTTTTTAATTTGACATTTCCGTTTTCTGTTTTAGAAATGTCAAATGCTTGTCAACCGTTCTTTTTGATTATTTATTTTTTTAGGGCGTTTTTGCCAGTTGTATATTACATTTGGGATTAATTTATTTCCATTAGATTAGGGAAAGTCCAAGATTTTTTTTCGTTTTTAACAAAAACAAGTTTGCATGCATAATATACCTTCTCTTTTTTATTTTCGTTGTTTGTAAAGTCCAACTTCTAGTTGTTCTAGGATTTTTGGCTTGACAGGACATGAAAGAAAGACAAAGATCAGTCAATATGGTTCTGATTGATTCAGTGGATTGATTCAGTGGGCGTGCGTTCGCTTTACAATCAGAGGGTGTATGGTTCGATTCCCATAGCTGCCACTACAAACTCTAACCTACTATCCGTTTGTGAATACAGATTTACCGGAAGTAGGGGTAAAAGCCTGTCTTGGGCGAAGTTGGGCATCAACGAAGTAGGCAAAGTTGATGATCAATACAAGGCCGCGGTTCGGAAGTCACGTTAAGTGGGTGGTCCCGTGTTCAGAGCGTAGATGGCGCTAGCACGATAAAGACCCCGAGGTTCATGCCTATCATACAAATGCCATTAGATCATAATAGTTGTCTCCTGTCTGTAAAATATTCCAAGTCTAGCCTTACCGGTCAATTATTAGTATTATGTGTAACCTAAGGACATTCCGGTCACAAATAGCCTTTGAGTTCGATCTCGGATTCAAGACGTTACGCACAATAGTTCAAAACTCCCTATATGTAGTAGTGGTAGTGTGGGGTAGGCTCTAGGTCTGGCGACTAGGCACATGAAGCGCCCTTTTCGACAACCCCCGGGCATCCCCCCTACTGCGTCCTTCTCTAAGGAATTTGCCCGTCTTCTGTACAAAGGCCAGAATATCGAGCCACCTCAGATTCAGAAGGTCCTCCGTCTAAAAGGCTTCCTCTTCGAATACCTCTCTTCTTGCCTCCTTGTATGCTTCACATGAGAAGAACATAACATCATTCGCACGTCGCGTCCTGCTTCACTCTCATCTTCGCCAAGTGTCCTTGTAGGACGCAGTGTCCGTTTAGGACTCCTACTATGATCCCATCTCTCTGTGTGGCCGATTGGTTCAGTGGGCGTGCGTTTGCTTTGCAATCAAAGGATGTGTGGTTTGATATCTGCCACTACAAACTTAAACCTACTATCCGTTTGTGAATACAGATTTACCGGAAGTAGTGGTAAAACGAAGTAGGCAAAGTTAATGATCTTTACAAGGCCGTGGTTCGGAAGTCACGTTAAGCGGGTGGTCCTGTGTTCAGAGCGTAGATGGCGCTAGCACGATAAAGACCCCTGTGCCCAATAAAGGGTATCAACAATGAGTATATGACCCATATCATTGACTAAATAACCCATAAAGAGGAGCCACCGGCGAGCTTTACCATATTGAGGGGCAGATGGCGCTGATATAAATTCGTCTGGTACGCAATATTCAGAGACAACTACTATGATCTAATGGCATTTGTCTGATAGGCATGAGCCTCGGAACTCGCACATATAACTAGCAGTCCCTGAATATTACGTACCAGACGAATTTATTTCAGCGCCATCTGCCCCTCAATATGGTAAAGCTCGCCGGTGGCTCCTCTATATGGGTTATTTACTCAATGCCCATATAGAGTGGCAACCGGCGAGCCTTGCAACATTGAAAGGCAGATGGCGCTGAAATACATTCGTCTGGTTCGCAATATTCAGGGACCACTAGTACGATTTAGTTGCATGTGCGAGTTCCGAGGTTCATGCCTATCATACAAATGCCATTAGATCATAGCAGTTGTCTCCCTGTCTGTAAAATATAGGGCTAATCCAAGTCTAGTGTTACCCGTTAATGATTGGTATTATGTGTAACCTAAGGACATGCCGGTCACAAATAGCCTTTGAATTCTTGTGGAAATAATGCGTTTCGATGATCACATCATATTTTATTCTCGCTTTTCGTAAAATGTCCTTTTAAATTACGTATTAAGCTTCACGCGCATTGTTTCCGTTCGATGTCGGATTTGACACGTTACGCAAATGGTTCAAAACCCCCTATATGTAGTAGTAGTGTGAAGTAGGCTTTAGGCCTGGCGACTAGGCACTTGAAGTGCCCTTTTCGCTAACCCTAGGGCATCCCCCCTACTGCGTCCTTGCTTTGCTAAGGAATTTGCCCGTCTTCTGTACAAAGGCCAGAATATCCAACTCAGATATAGAAGGTCCTCCGTCTCAAAGGCTTCCTCTTCGAATACCTCGCTTGCTTCACATGAGACGAACCAACATCGCTCGCACGATGCATCCTGCTTCACTCTCATTTTCGCCAAAGTGTTCGGTTAGGACTCCCACCTCTCTTCGTGTTCTGCGGAGCAGCCAGTCCCTACGGGACCTACTGTGTCCTGTCATACACTCCACCTCCTATCTGGCGTTTCCTGTGTTGGTCTACTTCTTTTGTATCTATTTCTGGGCCCACTCTATTAGGCTCGACTTCATCTGTTCTTTGTGAGCCCCAGGAAAGGCTCTGTATGACTTTAAGCAAATCAATAATTAGCTACAATTATACTAAGATCATGACATACTAACTGTTTTTCATTGCCCTACTTTAATGGAAAATGTGTGGACATATGGTGTTATTGAAAAATGTCTAATTCTATGTAGTATTCTGTGGTCTACACTACGCGATGTCCGAAGTGATCACGCGCGATCGCAAAAGAACAAATTATCCGAGAGTATCAGGGACTGAACCCAGCGTAAACTGAAGAAGAGAAGAGCTTTACACTCAATATTTTATTTTCTTTTATTATTTTTTTAATTTTTAGTAACAGAGTGCCTCCAGTACCCAGACTTCAGTTGCGTGACCCTCTACAAGAGACTGATCGTGGGGTTTGCTTTCCTCGTTCCAGACGTAACCCATACGGAAAATTATATTTCCTTCGTTTTCACCAGGCCAGGATGGAGAAATTGTGGCATAGCTAAATTTATGGTGTACCATCTTATTCAGGTAAATAAACAGGGAGGATTCCAGCAGAGATAGATAAAAACTCAAAGGAGGAGGCACTAAACACATCGTTTACCGATAGCAAAACAACTACAAAAAGGTACACTTTTCCATATTTCAGTGGCTCGCATTTAAATAAGTATAGCTCGAAAACGAATCCTATGACCCCCCCCAATTTAAAAAAAAATATCAGGACGGTTTAGCCTTCAACATATCTCAAATTCAGCTTATCTGACGCATCCCGGTAAACAATGTATTTAGTGCCTCCTCCTTTGCATTATTGCATTGTCCTTTGCATTATTGCACTAAAAAATAATTATGTTTACTTTCAGACCAGCTTAGGGAAAGACCTCACCCTACATGTCTCGATAAACAATCCAGCTTTATTCCTATACCAGAAATTCGGGTTCAAAGTAGAAAACGTCGCTCTGGATTTCTACGATAAGTATTTTAGAAACGACGTGAAAGAATCGAAACACGCGTTTTTCTGCAGATTGGAAAGATGATTCATGGCCAAGAAAAAATTGGTAATCAGATTCCCGCAGTTTCCTTCGTCATGACACATGAAATGGATGATTCTACAAAAATGGTGCTGTGGAGTGGGAATGCATATTTTTCAAACACAGACTGCAAATAAAGCATAGTTTTACTTATAAGATTTAAAACGAAATGTTTTCTTTATGGAGCATTTGAGTTTAATGTATAAAAAAAATTGCAAGTTTATAATTTTTTTTATTACAAAGCAAATACCTCATTCCTCTGGTGTAGTCCCAAACCAAATATTAAAAACTCAGATTGGAAAAAATATCCTAATAAATAATATTTAACCAAGTCTTATATATTTATCAAAAAATTGATAAAACTTAAGTTTGCAGTCATATTTTTGAAAATCCGAATTTACATTTTCTCCGGAAAATTTTACAATTTTAAACGTGCTCCATTTTGAATAACACAATATTTGTGAATACCACCGGTTAATTTCTAGAGAAAGAGACGGCCCTGGATATCTAATTTACTTGTGAGGGTGACAAGTTGTGACAGATAATGTCAACTTTAGTTTGGTTTAACTTATAGATCTTTTTATTTTCGGCAGAAAATTAGTTTTTGTTAGAGAAATCAAAAAGAAACGCTTCAATTATCATTCCTCTGGTAAGTAAATATTCGACTGATATCAATAGTATAATATTTTTGTTGATTGTTTTAAAATTATAAGTATAGGAACTTTGTTTATATAAAACTTAAGTTAAATAGTCTAAATAGATTTTGATTTAAATTGAAAAACCATTAAAAAACTCATTCCTCTGGTACTCATCCCTCTGGAATTTTTATGCAATAATTCCTAAAATTCGGGAAAATAAATGTTTCTTAGCTTACACCTAATTAGTTACATTTAAAAAAACAAAAGTATTTACTGTGCTGTACTGGTATTTAAAGGCAATGACCAAAAATGATATCCATATAGCCCACTTTTGATAGAATCATCCAAGTAGAAGTTTTCATTATCCGAAATCTTTAGGTCAAATCACCATAAATAATTATAAACAGGTATTTTTTTCAAAATGTATATACTGGGTGTTCCAAAATGATTAACAAAAGCCAGAGTTGTACTCCGCCTTTAATAGATTCTACTGGATACAGAGGCCCGCCTTATTCAGCCCTTAACAGTAAAGCAAGCAAATGGGACTTTCTGTAAGTCACTCAGCTGCGAGAGCACTCGGTTTAGTTGGTATCGATTTTTTCAAATCAAAATGCACAACACCGATGGAAACAGAAAGAAAGTAACTGAGGCACGAGGTCCAACGCGGAGCTTCTATAGGCGACGATGCAAGCCATCCTCGATTTCGGCGACTTTTGGTAGGGATAATAGAGGCCACTTTAAAAGGCGGGGTCACGAAGAAAAAGAAAAGTCAGGCTATCTTTTTGTTGGATACATCTTTATTTCAGATTCCTTTCTCGCACTTCAATACGAGAAGCTTTTAAGAATTACTTTGGGACTGGCGGTATGCAGGCTGTCTTAGATAAAAGTAACCACATGGGGATATCGGAAAAGGGACAATTATTATGGTTACATGAGAAAAAAGTCCGCTATTCCGAGCTTGATCAGATGTTGTATCGGAAACAAAAATATCTACAGGAGTTTTTAAAATATGGAGCAAGATCTAAAAATTGTGTTTTTCAAAAAATTAAAACATTGTCTAAAAATTTCGTAAAATTTGATAGATTTTGTTTTGCTTTAAATATCCTCTATAAAACTTTTTTTAATAAATGGGTACTTTTTGAGTAAAAGGCTAATCAAGGAAAAAATAGTCGAAAATCCAAGATAGCGGCGCCATTTTGACAATGTTCCTGAAGGGAAAAGGGTCAGAGCTTTTAGTTTTATGGGACCTCAATAGCTATGGATTGCACCAGGTCTTGTTTTTATTTAACATCGTCGCCAAATTGTCTAAAAATTTCATAAAATTTGGTAGATTTGTTTTAGCAACCAACGGCCAATCGAATGACGTCATCAAGTTTTTTCTAGGTCTAATAGCTTTTTTTAAAACCATAGCAAACTTTGTTATTTCTTTACAGCCGTCAGTTCGAAGAAATTTCGTTTAATAGGTTTTTAATGTGCTTTAAATTTCCTCTATTTTTCTCAACAAATGGGTAGTTTTTGAGTAAAAGGCTAATAAAGGAAAAAACAGTCGAAAATCCAAGATGGCGGCGCCATTTTGACAATGTTCCTGAAGGGAAAAGGGTCGGAGCTTTTACTATGTTTTGTGGGACCCCAATAGCTATGGATTGCATCCAAGATGGCGGCGCTATTTTGACAATATTCCTGAAGGGAAAAGGGTCGGGGCTTTTACTATGTTTTATGATGGGACCCCAATAGCTATGAATTGCACCTGGTCTTGTTTTTATTTAACATCGTCGCCAAATTGTCTAAAAATTTCATAAAATTTGGTAGATTTGTTTTAGCAACTAACGGCCAATCGAATTATGTCATCAAGTTTTTCTAGGTCTTATAGCTTTTTTTAAAACCATAGCCAACTTTATTATTTCTTTACAGCCGTCAGTTCGAAGAAATTTCGTTTAATAGGTTTTTAATGTGCTTTAAGTTTCCTCTATAAAACTTTTCTCAACAAATGGGTAGTTTTTGAGTAAAAGGCTAATAAAGGAAAAAATAGTCGAAAATCCAAGATGGCGGCGCCATTTTGACAATGTTCCTGAAGGGAAAAGGGTCGGAGCTTTTACTATGTTTTGTGGGACCCCAATAGCTATGGATTGCATCCAAGATGGCGGCGCTATTTTGACAATATTCCTGAAGGGAAAAGGGTCGGGGCTTTTACTATGTTTTATGATGGGACCCCAATAGCTATGAATTGCACCTGGTCTTGTTTTTATTTAACATCGTCGCCAAATTGTCTAAAAATTTCATAAAATTTGGTAGATTTGTTTTAGCAACTAACGGCCAATCGAATTATGTCATCAAGTTTTTCTAGGTCTTATAGCTTTTTTTAAAACCATAGCCAACTTTATTATTTCTTTACAGCCGTCAGTTCGAAGAAATTTCGTTTAATAGGTTTTTAATGTGCTTTAAGTTTCCTCTATAAAACTTTTCTCAACAAATGGGTAGTTTTTGAGTAAAAGGCTAATAAAGGAAAAAATAGTCGAAAATCCAAGATGGCGGCGCCATTTTGACAATGTTCCTGAAGGGAAAAGGGTCGGAGCTTTTACTATGTTTTGTGGGACCCCAATAGCTATGGATTGCACCTGGTCTTGTTTTTATTTAACATCGTCGCCAAATTGTCTAAAAATTTCATAAAATTTGGTAGATTTGTTTTAGCTTTAGCAAATAACGGCCAATCGAATGACGTCATCAAACTTTTTTTAGGTCTTATAGTTTTTTTGAAACCATGGCCAACTTTGTTATTTCTTTATAGCCGTCAGTTCGAAGAAATTTCGTTTTATAGGTTTTTAATGTTCTTTAAATTTCCATTATCAAACTTTTTTTAACAAATGGGTACTTTTTGAGTAAAGGGCTGATAAAGGAAAAAATAGTCGAACATCCAAGATGGCGGCGCTATTTTGACAATATTCCTGAAGGGAAAAGGGTCGGGGCTTTTACTATGTTTTTTCATAAAATAGCTTCTTGTCAAGATATCAGAAAAAAGCCAAATAAGGTTTTTTTTAATTCTCTAAATTTATTTTTTGTTACGTGGTTGGAATAAAATGTTTTCCGATGCGATCCTGATATTCTACCAAGGTTCGTAAGATATTAATAGGTTGGAATGTTTAGGAAAACGATATTTTAAGGTTTAATGTTGTAAATAATTGTATTTTTTTGTGGATTTTTGTATAAATTACAGCAAAAACTATTACATTAATAAGAAAATTTAAACAATAAATTAGACACTTAAGGTAAAACAGAATTATAAAAAAAATGTAGGTAAAAGCTCAGATTGATTTTGAGAAAGATGAAGAAACTTTTTTTTAAGGAATAATAAAACAAAATACATAAACTTGTAATCTATTTATTTCCCAATCATTTTTGTTTATTAAAATAACAATCATTCATAAGGTTAAAAGACCCTGTGTCATTTTTCTAAGCTCTAAATTTTTTTAGCTAAGTATTCTTTTAAACTATGCTATTCTATAAAAATAAATTAAAAAGAAATCAATAAATACCTATTTAATAAAATTAATTCAAAAACTTTTATAAAAAGCAGACACTTAAACATTGTTTGGATTAAAGATACAAAAAAAAAACTGTTCATGACCTTTAACAAACACAAACATCGAGGAATAAACACCGAAAAAGAATAAGAAAAAATAGCATCTGTTCATTTAAAATAAAGATTGTTGAAACATATTTTTTGGTATCAATTTTCGATCAATATATTAAAAAATCGTTTTTATCCAAAACCTAAATCTATTTAAAAACCACAGACTTTTAAAATGGTGCGTAAACCGACAAAGAAGGCGTGCTTCAACTACTGAGCGCAAGTAGCGTAAGGTTAGGCAACAAACCTACACTAAATTTTGAATTCTGGCCTGTTTTTACTATTGTTAAGGGCACTATATCAGCTAAAAGTTTTTATAGATTATTATCAGGTAAAAAGGTTTGAAAAAGTGAATGGTGTAACATTCGTTACATTTTTGACGTATTGTTTTGAAAATACCATATTTTTTGTAAAAAAGTACGTGACATTTTTACGTCTTTTCGAATATACTCAAAAACGATAGGTCCTAGATATTTTTTTTATCATTTAATGAATTACAGCTCTTCCTCCGCTTATGCTATAAACATATCTTTAAAAAAAAACAAACTTAAGCCATGAGTGTATATTATTCTATTTTGTTAATGCTTTGCTAGGAACGTGAAATTATCATAGCTCAGATTGTTTTTGAGTAAAATAAAGAAAATGCAAAATACTTATGTTTTTTTTAAGGAATAATAAAACATTTTATTGATTAAAATAACGAATATTTATGAGGTTGAAATACCCTGTTTCTCATTTTCTTTTCTAGTTCTAAATTTTTTTAAAACAATGTTTTCTATAAAAAAATTTAATTTAAAGAAATAAATAACTATCTATTTAATGAACATTATTAAAAAACTTTTATAAAAAGCAGACACTTTAACATTGGATTAAATATACAAAAAACATTATTGACTTCTAAAAAACAACTCACAAAAATTGAAGTGTAAACCGCGAAGGGAAATAAAATAGGATAAGAAATAGCTAGTGTTAAAACATACTTTTTGGTAAGTATCAATTTTCGATAAAAAAACGTTTTTATCTAAAACTTAAATTAAAAAAACTCATAATTAAAATGGTGCGTAAACCGACAAAGACGTGCTTCAACTACTGAGTGCAAGTAGCGTAAGATTAGGCAACAAACCGACAGTAAATTTTTAATTCTGGTCTGGTCTTACTAATGTTGTAACCGTCACTACGTCAGCTGAAATTTTTAAGATTATTAACATGTAAAAAGGTTTGAAGAAGTGAATGGTATAACTTTCGTCAAATTTTGATGTAGTGTTTTAAAATTTTCGAATATTTTAGGCAGAAACTCAAGAACGATAGGTTTTATAATGTTGTTATATTTTTTTTAATGAATTGTAGCTCTCTCCGCTCATGCTACAAAAAAAACAATTTTCAGCAGAGTGTATATTATTCTATTTTGTTAGTGCTTTGGCAGCTATTTTACATGGTAAATGTTCACAAAATTAACCTAGGATCTTAAAATCTGGCATTAATTTAAAAATGACACATGTATAGATTTTTTCTCCTCTCCTCCCATGAGACCAATTTTCACAAATTTTAATGATACATTTCCTGAATACTTATGGGTGTGCCAACGGAGGTACATCGAAGAACGGCAACTATATTTCTATTCTTTCCCCTCGGATCAATAATGCGTCGTACTTGTAGTAACCACTAGATGTCGCACGAGTTTTCCAAGCGTTTTAACGATTTTTACACCCCTTCACTTCACTAACCCTCTTATTGTACCACCCTTTGGTAGTGCTTTTCAATTTCATTACGGTTTCCCCGCCCTATGATATCACACACTTGTAGTTATGTTTAGTTGTATTCAGTGACCACAATTTTTAAAGATGAAAACTTTACTGGATGGTTTGTACTATAAGTGTGCCTAACTTCTCCATAACCCTACCCGCGCTTGTCAATCTTGTCATTCTTTGTTTTATGTGTTAAGTGACCACATGTCCACGATAACAGGTAAGTTTTTTGCCAAAATTAGCCTAAATCCACAGATTTTTTCAGGTTTTTCTGTTTCAGACAATGCCTAACGATCGTTCAAGATCTCGGTCGGGGTCAGTTGACGACCGAATACGGAAATTAGAGAGCCTACTAGAAAGACAATCTAAGCAGATTAGTGACGTAACTAGGGCGAGATGCCCGAAATCTCCAAAACATAAAGCTCGCGAGGAGGTTTCACTAAAACAGAGATGTAGGGCGCGATGCCCTAGTGTTTCTCCTGACAGAAAACAGAGGCACTGGTAGCCCTGACAGAAAAGCTCGCGATGGGCACAGTCAACTATCAAGTATCAGTCCATCACCAGAGTCCTGTAGGAGGCGTTCTCCTTTAAGAGATTTTCATCAAAGGCCTCGCTCCCCTCAACAACAGAGGAGTAGAAGTCGATCTAATATTAGGTGTTCGTCAGATTCGAACTCATCACAAAATTTAGAGAGGTCATTAGGTCCTCAAGACTTATTACAAAGAAGAAACTCAGAGTCACCAATACTTGAAGTTGAAATAGACTCTGAAATATTTCAAAATTTTGGGCTAGATAAACCCAATTTGCAAAAAGACATAACCATTCCAGACAAAATCGCAAAAATCTGGGAGACAAAATCGCAAAAATCTGGAAGACCAAACCGAACCGAATCTGATTTCTGAAGGTCTTCAGAAAGATGAAATGAGAAAATTCGTAGAGGAATATCTTCCTTTAACTAATTGCAAATTTTTGATACCCCCCAAACTTAACGATGAACTATATTTTGTTTTAAACCAGGAGGGAAAGAAAGACAAGAAGATGCAGGATGCATTATATTGGGACAAAAAGATTTCCAATTTACAAGAATATGTAGGAGCAGCTACATCGAGCTTAGGGTTGATAAGCAAAATCATTCTGGACCAAGAAGACATGCCACAAAGGGAGGATTTAATAAAGCATTCTGGAAAGATGGGACAGATTCTTACAAACACCTTTCATGTTGCTTCCCTTTACCACAGATCAGCGATCTACCCGCACATTAATAAACAAGCAAGGGAAGTTGCTTTAAGTAATAAAATAGATGGTTTTTTGATGGGGAAAGATTTTAACGACAAATACAGAAAGGTTCTCGAATTAAGTTAGATCATGCTCAGGGTATTGTAGTGGTGCCTAGCTGGCTTTCACAACCCTGGGACCCAATTTTGAAAGTTTTCTTAGTGGGGAAACCATTGGTTTTCTACTCTTATGATAAACCTATTATTTCACTTTGCAGGAAAGAAGACCTAAACCTAAGGAACCTTATCCTGGAGGCAGGCCTTTTATCTTACAAGCATTTTTGCAGAAAGGAGTAGAACATGAAAACATTCCTATCATAATGGATTCCATATCTGAATCTACACTGGTCCAGTATAATACAACTTACAAACATTGGTGGTTGTTTGCCCAGGAAAGAAATTATCAGATTTTTTGCCCTACTGAGAAGCAGGTACTTCACTTTTTAAGATACCAATATCAAAACAGAAATCTAGGTTTGGCCTCATTAAATACGACTAGATCTGCTTTATCCTTAATCTCAAATAATGACATTGGTAATAACCCAATCATAAAGAGATTTATGAAAGGAATCTTTAGACAAAAACCTCCTTCCCGGAAATATAACTACATATGTGACACAGAAACTGTTTTTAAATACCTAGAAGACAAGCCTGAAAATCAGAATTTGTCTTTAATGGCCTTAACAAAGAAGACTGTTACTTTATTGGCCCTTGTTTCAGCTCACAGGTTGCAGACCCTTTCACGCATAAGAGTTGAAAGAATAATTATTTCTCCGGAAGGTATCCAAATTTTAATCGATGATCACATTAAGACCTCATGTAAAAATAGAGAGAACCCCTGCCTACAAATTCCTTATTTGCCAACAAGACCAAGCATTTGCCCTGCTTAAGCTTTAGAGTGCTATATATCAAGAACTGAAGATATAAGATCTGTGGCCCAAGAATTTCTTTTTCTAACAACTCGTCCACCTCATGTGACAGCAACATCAACTACAATCAGTCGTTGGATAAAAGGGACTTTGAATGAAGCTGAAATCAATACAAATATTTTTTCTGCATACTCTACTAGACACAGCAGTTAGTGCAGCCCATAGAAATGGGGCCACTCTAAATTCCATTAGGAAAGCGGCTGGGTGATCAGAAAATTCAAAGATGTTTGCAGAGCACTACAATTTGCCCATAAGAGAACTTCACCTCTTTTCAGAGGCTTTATTACAAGTCAAGAAAAAATAAATATCTTTGTTTAAGTATGATAATAAATAGTTCTTAAGATTTTAACTCCCTTTTGAGTTACTTACTGTCAATAAAAAATAAATGAAAATAAGATATGTACTTTTATTGACAGCTTTTTGGGAAAAATACAACATGCTTTAAAAAGCTAACAAGTGTGTGATATCATAGGACGGGGAAACCGCAATGTAATTCTTCGATTAAACGAACTTCCTGTGAAGTTCTAGCGGAATTACATTAGGTTCCCCCTCCGTAGATATCACAAACCCACCCTAAAGGATTTTAGGAGGCGCAGGTTATGAAAAATATTAAATAAAAATCCCCATTTTGTTGTTTTTTCCCATCTTTCAAATTGAATGACAAGATTGACAAGCGCGGGTAGGGTTATGGAGAAGTTAGGCACAATTATAGTAGAATCATCCAGTAAAGTTTTCATCTATAAAAATTGTGGTCACTGAATCCTACGGACGGGGAACCTGATGCAATTCCGCTAGAACTTCACAGGAAGTTCGTTTAATCGAAGAACTTCATTTCTTGTTTGTGCGAGGTTCGATTTTGTACGTGTTTCTTTAAGCGGTGGTTAAAAAAACAACGATAGAAAGATGGCCGACAAAAGAAAGAGAGATTTAGAATTGGAATTCGAAGAGTCCGATACAATAGATAGTGAAGAGGACATTCTAAAATCTATAGAAAGACTTAAAAACCCTTGGGATCTTTCCATTCTCAACGTTCTAGGGGAACAAGAAGTTTCAAGTGGTTGGACATTACAGAAAATAGTAAAACGCAATGGTCGAAAACTCCTCAAAAAAAAATTGGCATTAAGGAGGAGGTAAAATTAACCCTGATTGCAAACCACTCCGTGCCAGAAAAATTCAAAATAGAATTGGTAGAAACATTAAATGTTGCTGCCCGTCTACTGGCCAATATTCAATTTGACCTTCGATGAAAATGAAAAACCATCTGGAGCTAGGAAAATGGTTATTTGGAGTCTCTTGATGAGAGAAATTAGAGGAGATAAAATAACTAGAAAGAGACAGCGCTTCTTTGGTGGAAAAACCAAAATTTACAATGACCGACAACAAAGACCCACCTCGCCAAGAACAAATGGGTATCAGAGGACACAGAGGTACCAGAGGCCACAGCGGGACCAGAGTCATCTACAACCAAAACAGATGAATTGCCAAGAGGAGAATCAAAATATATGTATTAAAATAAACATTATAGATATACGGGAAAACTCTGTACATACACAGTATATTGACAACTCTTTTTCCCTACCTATTTTTATTTTTAGAGAAGAAAGAAAATGAATTGGAACCAATGCCAGTCATGAAAAGAAAAAAGAAAATATCTAAAGTAGAAGTGAGGCATAAAGAAAAAATGGCCAAGTACGACAAGTTTTTAAAACTTTTTCATCTGGTTGTCAGTTGAAAATCAAGTAGGAAAAAAATTTGATTTAGATGATTCAGACTAAATCGATAAGAGCCACTTTTTATAAACCTTTTCTAAAGAAGTTTTTAACTTTGATCACAGAAAGTTGAAATGAAAGCCATTTAAATAAAATAAATCACTCTTTCTAAATTTGACATTTATAGTTTGTGGGTTCCCTAGAAAGGTTTTGGTATATTCTGTATATTCAGTCATTTTTAACATTTAAGGGGCCTGTGTCAATTGTATGTACATGTGTGTACCTAGTATCTTTTTTTAATGCTTTTTGTTTAAATTTCCTAGGACCAAAACCTAAAGAACCTTATTTGTTAAAGGTTACCTACCTATTAGTTGTTACCATTGTATTTTAAAGTGTATCTAGGATCTTTTGTAAAATGCTAATAGATTAAGTTGTTGCCCTTGTGTGAATTTTTAAATAATCCGAGCCATATAAGGTACTTCAGGAGTGCACCTGTTACCTACCCTCCAACCTACCTAAGTTGAAAGTTTTAAAAAAGCGTCTTACAATACCTAACCCTAGATTTTTGTTCAAAAATTTTTTCTGTGGCGAATTTTTTGGGATTTATCAAAAAATGAATAGATTGTGGCCGATTCATTTCGCAGTCGAAATGTTTTTTGAAGACTCGGACAAAGACGACCAAAGAGGTTATGTAATTACGACCAAACAGTTTTAATTACTACTGTTTTATTTATTGTTCTCCGTCTCCAAGGTCGGGTGAAACAGGGCGCGCCCCGTGGACGTAACGAGTGTCATCTCGAACGCAAAAGGGCGTGCTCCGAGCGTCAACTCGCACGGAAAAATGGACCTCGGTGCGCCCGGGTTGCCTACTCGAACGCACTCATAAAAATAACAAAAAAACAGACGCTTTCAGTAAAGCAAGACAGTAAACATGACCTTGCCGCTGTGAAGAACTCAAAATTAAGAGGGTTTCAAAGTTTTAACCGGCAGCACACAAACCTTATTTGACCGAAAAAGAAAAATCATAAATTGTTTTTAATAACAATCAATAAGAAATCAAATCTCTAAAATAAAAATAAAAAACTGTTTATCAACAAAGTACAATGCTGAACTTATTTAAAAGAAAAATAAAACTAACCTTTGAAATGTTCAAATCATTGTACGAAAACAATCACCTTAGTATTATTCTTTAACATGGAACAAGTCACTATTTATCTGGCGCACACTATGGGTTACCGACGATCCGATCATAACGCGAGACCGTTTTAAACTAAAATTGAAATTCATTTTATCAACCCAAGTAGATGCTCAAATTTAGGAAACACCTGTGAACTAAATAGATCCAAGATGTTTTTAAACAACAAAATTCCTTTTAAATTATTAAAGTAGGTTACCAAGAAAATATCCCTGAGTCAGCAACGGAATTTCGCTGAAATAATAAATAATTTTTAATTATTGACTTTTTTTCTTGGGGCCCAAAGCACAAACAGGTGGCTGATTTAATGTTTTTCTCGGAATCAAAAATATTAAAAAACAAGAAATTAAACGAGCACACTTCTGGAGAATTAGGTTAAACCTGTCACCAGATTAAAATTTATTACCTTGTTGTTCAAATTTGCCTAAATAGTTTTGAACATGTGTCTTAAAACACAACAGATTTTTAATATAAAAAGACGAGTCGCGCTTATTAAAAATGAGTCATAAAAAATCAGTGACACAATCAACATGAAGAAGAAAAAGAAAGTCTTAAATATACAGTTAAACAGTTAACATAAAGAAAGAAAAACTAAAACGCAGTGTAACTATTAACATAAAAAAATAACACCTAGTTGGTGAAATAATCTATAAAAAGTGAAAATATTAATATTAAAAATGAGTATCAAAACCAAAGTTAAACTGTTTAATTAAAAACACCTAGTTGGTGAAATAATCTATAAAAAGTGAAAATATTAATATTAAAAATGAGTATCAAAACCAAAGTTAAACTGTTTAATTAAAAACACCTAGTTAGTAAAGGATATTAATATTAAAAATGAGTATCAAAACCAAAGTTAAACTGTTTAATTAAAAACACCTAGTTAGTAAAGTGATCGAGTAAAAGAGTAAAAATCAGTATTTTACGTAACAAGATGCAAGTTGTAGAATTGCATAAAAACTTTTAGTAGTGAATATACATATAAATCATAAAAGAGACATTATTTTTATGGAGCAAGAAAATTGGTGTTGAAAGGTAAAATGGTGCCTTAGATATAAGAAACATTAATTGTTATGGTGGCTCCTGGACATTATTTGTTGAGGTAATTTTTGATAGGAACTTGTAAAACCTAGACTCTAATACCAGTCTTTGGTGTTTAAAGGGATGCCTTTTAAACTTGAATTGAACAATTATGTGCTAGACCCAAAGTAAAAAAACTATATTGTGGTTAGACTCTAGGAAAAATTGTGTTTTAAATGTTTTATATTATTAATTGATGTTCTTATTGAAAACATTCTATTGGCATTGCTTTGTTTTTGCGAATTTTGTACTAAAGTTTTGAAATGAAAATATAGGTATTTGTAACCTGTGCCTTTTAATATCATTTCTCGTCTGAGCTAATCACTCTAGAACGCCTGCCTCAAAATAAATTTAATGTAACCGCAGATAGGCAAAAGATGAAATTCTCGGCTCGACTTAACCAGCCTAAATGCGGGCTTTACACCGCGATCGCCAAAAAACAAAACAACAGAAAAAGAGAAAAAAAAAAGAAATCCCGACTGAAAATCGCCCCAAATGCAACCTTTCCGTCACCGGCGAAGAAAAAGCTCTAAAATGCGATGCGTTTTAGGGAATGGTTCCACATAGAATGTACGTCAACATCCGAAAATAATTACCGAATACTACAGAAACTACCCAAACAATTGAGTTTATGGTTCTGTAACAGTTGCAAAAACCATTTTAATGCGTTTAAACGGATGTGCTTCGACACTAAATCAAGCAAAATTAATGCCAATGAGCATACTCTAGAAACTATCGAATACGAATTTGGATTTAACATAAAATACAAGGAAAATCTGGACAATATTAATAAAACTTTGGTCAGCTTAAAGGAAAAAATTGAAAACTACCAAAATCCATTAAAAACTACTCTGACTGTATAAAAGAAGATCAAAAAACACAAATCAAGAAAAACTTACCCACAATAATTGTAAAACCAAAAATCCACAAGGATGCATAAACAACAAAAAGGGACATAATCCAAAATGTGAGCCCTGTAGAATGCAACTCAGCAATTGATATCACATATTTAAATCCCAGACCTGGATGTGTTAATATAAAAACAAAATGCAAAACATCCACTAAAACTTTCAAAAACTTAGCAACGGAGAAATTACCAAATTATTACATAGAAGTTATGGAGCTAAAAATCCTAATCTTGTACTTATTGGACTAACAAAAATGTTTGAGAGTTAAGAGCTTTAAACAGCGGAATTTTTACTGAAGCAGATAACCTAAAACTAACATACATCAGACCTATTTTAAATAAAACAGTAGGAACAACCTAACCCGGCATCAGTGTGGTGGGGTATGTGATACCCGGTTCAGTTGAAAACTTTAATTGTGTTTGGGTTTTTGGTTCCCCCGCCACAGTCACACTAATACCTTTCAGGCAGGGTTTGATCTAACGCGCGCAGAGCTCGTTTCAGTTATGGTTGGCCACTGTGAGAGTAAAGAAGCGTTCAAAGTCGATTTGATATACCCCATCACACAGGTAAATAATTTTTTACATTGAATCTTTAATATTGCATTTTTTTAAATAATTGGTGTTTTAAGTGCTTACTTTTGTTTCTTTTAGTTACAAAAAAGAGCAGGAGAAGCTGCGCAAGTTGTGGGAAGAGACTGCAGATGATCTACCGATTGGGTCAGATAGTGAAGAAGGTGATCATTTGAGTGATATACACAACAACGAGACCGAAGATGACGCTGATGTGAATGAAAATATAGATGTGCCAGGGAAAGACAATCTTCAGCCATTGCCCGATAACTAAGTCAACAAAGACCGTTTTTATGTGGGGAAGGATGGCACTAAATGAAGCAAGGTATGTTACCCAAGAAACGTTCGTACCCGAAAAGAAAACATTATTATACATTTGCCTGGTGTCAAAAATAAATCAAAATATGCCGAAACACCTTTAGATTGTTTCGAGCTGTTTATCGATCAGGAAATGGTTTCTGATATTGTTATATGGGCCAACATAAAGCTACAAGAAAAGTCAAATAATTATGATGATAATCACAAATACCTATTCTCTGAGAAAAACGTTGCTGAAATAAAAGCTGTGTTCGGTTTGCTCTTTCTTGCTGGTAGACTAAAGGCAGCAAGGTTCAACTTGGAGGACTTTTTTGCTAAAGACGGCTCTGGTATTGAAAATTTTAGAAAAACTATTCCAATGCAAAGATTTCTAATGCTGGTATCCTGTATGCGTTATGATAATATTGGAAATCGCGAAGAACGTAGACAAACTTGCTGCAATTCGGGGTATCTTTGACCGTTTCGTACAAAATCGGTTTAGTAATAACGAATTTATAAGGAAATGAATGCAGACAGGAGAAATTTCTCACTTTTTCAGACATTTATTTGATTTCTAAACAAAAAATACATTAAATAACTGTGGAAATACAAAAAAACATTTCAGAAACCCAAAAAAAGGAAGTACACCACAAATTTATTTTAAAGTGCTTCTAATGTGTTATCTCATCTACGCCAATGCATTATTATAGAAGAAGACACTATGCAGAATCAGCAGCTTCAAATAGCATTCTTTGGTTGTTGCTTGAGAATTCTTAGTTTTTAACTTTTAGTTAAGATAGATTTAAGAAAAACCACACATGTTTTAATTTTCGAAAAATATAATTATTTTTAAAACCGAAAGTTGCTTCTCTTCTGAGTTAAGTGGCGCAGTCATGCGGATGTTAGAATTAGCTACGCATCGTGCAAAGTTAAGTTCGGACTAGCGATTAATCTAACATATCGAACCAAAAATTGGTGATTGATTTAGTGAAAGTGTTAAAAACAGAGTGGCTCTTTGAAAATCAACTGTTTTTGAACTGAAATAAATCGATTACCGGGAATCGCATCAAAAAATCGAGTGATTTCGCAAGGGAGAAGATTTGCCGAAGACAGCATCGCCGAAGAAGTCCAACTTCTTGCGAACAAAAACGCCTCCACATGCAAACAGACTAATATTAAAATCACCAAATCAATATTCAAAGCAATAGAAGGGTCCAATCAATGGATTGGAATGTTTCCAGATAACCAGTCAATCAAACTGAACTGTCCAGATCAAGAAGAAATAGTCATACTTCGTGGAAGCTATTTGTTTGAAGTTCCAGTTAACTGTCAAATCATGTGTGATGAAAAAATTATCAGTAATCAGCAGGAAACAATAAATGTTCAATCGATATTGTTTCCCAGCCTCAATAAACCAATTACCGAAAATTCAGTTATCAGTCCGATATCAGGTTTAGAGAATGTAAAGCTAGATGAACTTCAAAATATCAAAACGCAGATTTTAGAAAACCAGCCTGACCTGTCGTTTAATCAATTATCAATAGTGCCCAGCTATTGGACAATCATCGTTTATGGATTATTGATTACCGCCGTTGGAGTTTTAGTCTACAAAAGATTGTCAATCAATAAAAAGTCAAAGAAAAGCTTGACTGAAGAAGTTTTATAAAGAGTTGAATTAAGAGATGTTCAACTCCCACGCTTCCCGTACAGTTGAATCTTGAGGAGGGAGGTGTTATCTCATCTACGCCAATGCATTATTATAGAAGAAGACACTATGCAGAGTCAGCAGCTTCAAATATCATTCTTTGGTTGTTGCTTGAGAATTCTTAGTTTTTAACTTTTAGTTTTAAAATAGATTTAAGAAAAACCACACATGTTTTAATTTTCGAAAAATATAATTATTTTTAAAAACGAAAGTTGCTTCGCTCCTGAGTTAAGTGGCGCAGTCGTGCGGATGTTCGGACTAGCGATTAATCTAACATATCGAACCAAAAATTGGTGATTGATTTAGTGGAAGTGTTAAAAACAGAGTGGCTCTTTGAAAATCAAGAAACCCGATCAATCGTTGAACTGTTTTTGAACTGAAATAAATCGATTACCGGGAATCGCATCAAAAAATCGAGTGATTTCGCAAGGGAGAAGATTTGCCGAAGACAACATAGCCGAAGAAATCCAACTTCTTGCGAACAAAAACACCTCCACATGCAAACAGACTAATATTAAAATCACCAAATCAATATTCAAAGCAATAGAAGGGTCCAATCAATGGATTGGAATGTTTCCAGATAACCAGTCAATCAAACTGAACTGTCCAGATCAAGAAGAAATAGTCAGACCTCGTGGAAGCTATTTGTTTGAAGTTCCAGTTAACTGTCAAATCATGTGTGATGAAAAAATTATCAGTAATCAGCAGGAAACAATAAATGTTCAATCGATATTGTTTCCCAGCCTCAATAAACCAATTACCGAAAATTCAGTTATCAGTCCGATATCAGGTTTAGAGAATGTAAGCTAGATGAACTTCAAAATATCAAAACGCAGATTTTAGAAAACCAGCCTGACCTGTCGTTTAATCAATTATCAATAGTGCCCAGCTATTGGACAATCATCGTTTATAGATTGATTGATTACCGTCGTTGGAGTTTTAGTCTACAAAAGATTGTCAATCAATAAAAAGTCAAAGAAAAGCTTGAATGAAGAAGTTTTATAAAGAGTTGAATTAAGAGATGTTCAACTCCCACGCTTCCCGTACAGTTGAATCTTGAGGAGGGAGGTGTTATCTCATCTACGCCAATGCATTATTATAGAAGAAGACACTATGCAGAGTCATCAGCTTCAAATATCATTCTTTGGTTGTTGCTTGAGAATTCTTAGTTTTTAACTTTTAATTTTAAGATAGATTTAAGAAAAACCACACGTTTTAATTTTCGAAAAATATAATTATTTAACGAAAACGAAAGTTGCTGAGTTAAGTAATGTAGAACTAAAATATTTTAAATAATTATAAGCCTAAACTTGTCATTTGTAATAACATGTAAATTTGGATAAAAAATCTTGAATATTGACAGTGATAGAAAACTACTTTTACCGAGTAAATTATTATTATCATCAGAAGTGAAAAATTGAGAGATAAAAATGGCTGCTGCCCAAAAATATATTGTTTAGCATTTTTTTTTAAAAGTCAGCTTACAAAATATTTGCCATGGGCAAGTTATGTAATTCAAATATCTTGTAAGCACCAGCAACTTAAAACAACATATTACAAGAAAACATATACATAATCCAGTACAAAAAGTACAATCAGCATTTGGCTAGGCTATATTTAGTCTTCCTAGTCAGATGAAAATCACTTGGAAAATCAAAATCAGATTTCTGTTGAGACAGATAATTGCTCACCACATACACAAGCAACAACATCACTTTCTGAATTTTCAGTCATCGAGCCTTCGGACGTGCCTCAAGCATTGTTTGAAGTTAAAATAGCCTCGGAGATGTGTCACCCCAAAACCCACATTACTTGCCAAAGATAATGATCATAATAATACAAATAAGGGCGCCAGACAACCTGCAAAAAGACATTTAGACACCAGAGACGAAAACCATGTAAAAAACCACCCAAAACACTGCTCTCTATAGCAACAAGAACTCCAATGAGCTCTACATTAAACAAAATTTGAGTTACGTCTTTTGGGTTTGATTGTCAAAGATTTTCAACCTCTTTCAGTAGTAGAAAACGTTGGGTTTTTAGAATATTCCAAAGCTCCGAATCCACTGTACAATGTTTCTTCAAGAAATATTTTAAAACAAATTGTTTTGGTTTGGTTCTATAACACTGAAGTTATATTATATATTAGAATATTTATCAGGGCAGCCGTTTTGCGGAAACGAAAAAATAAAATCTGTGAATATAAAATCAATCCTAAATATAAAATTAATAAAAACTTATTAAAAATAAAGAATCTTGAGTGCATAAAACAATTATAACAATATTTTCTGTTTTCCATTAGCTAAAATGTTAGGGGATGGCGGGGGTGTTTGTTTATGATACAGCTCCATACATAGTAATGATAGAAGGGATAGATCAGAATATTTCAAATTTACATCCTATTGTATTAGGGAAACTATATAAATCTAAAGTTATAAATAAAATGAATAAAAAAGATAAAAATAGAATAGCTATTGAATTTTTAAACTATGATAGCGCTAATAACTTTTTGACAAACCCTATCCTCGCAAAAGAAAATTTGAAAGCATTCATTCCAGCTGCCTTGGCATCTCGTAAAGGTATTGCATTTGATATTTGGAGCGAATTAACTGAAGAAGAGGTTTTAAAAGAAGCACATTCGGGCTACCCTATTATAGAAGTTAAAAGAACACAGAAGAAAAATGAACAAGGAGAATTAGTAAATACAGATACAATGATATTCACCTTTCAGGGAACTAAAATACCTAAACATATTTATATTCATTATTATGAGAGTAAAATAAATTTATTTATACCAAATCCAATGCAATGTGGAACATGTTGGAGATATGGACATACCAAAAAACAATGTCGAGGAAAAACACGTTGTCCAAGATGTGGAGATGAACACGGCAGAGACATTTGTCAAGTTACGGTTCCTGTTTGCATATACTGCAAGGGAGATCATGAAGCTAATGACAGAAGATGTGAGGAATATAAGAAACTGTCAAATCATGTGTGATGAAAAAATTATCAGTAATCAGCAGGAAACAATAAATGTTCAATCGATATTGTTTCCCAGCCTCAATAAACCAATTACCGAAAATTCAGTTATCAGTCCGATATCAGGTTTAGAGAATGTAAGCTAGATGAACTTCAAAATATCAAAACGCAGATTTTAGAAAACCAGCCTGACCTGTCGTTTAATCAATTATCAATAGTGCCCAGCTATTGGACAATCATCGTTTATAGATTGATTGATTACCGTCGTTGGAGTTTTAGTCTACAAAAGATTGTCAATCAATAAAAAGTCAAAGAAAAGCTTGAATGAAGAAGTTTTATAAAGAGTTGAATTAAGAGATGTTCAACTCCCACGCTTCCCGTACAGTTGAATCTTGAGGAGGGAGGTGTTATCTCATCTACGCCAATGCATTATTATAGAAGAAGACACTATGCAGAGTCATCAGCTTCAAATATCATTCTTTGGTTGTTGCTTGAGAATTCTTAGTTTTTAACTTTTAATTTTAAGATAGATTTAAGAAAAACCACACGTTTTAATTTTCGAAAAATATAATTATTTAACGAAAACGAAAGTTGCTGAGTTAAGTAATGTAGAACTAAAATATTTTAAATAATTATAAGCCTAAACTTGTCATTTGTAATAACATGTAAATTTGGATAAAAAATCTTGAATATTGACAGTGATAGAAAACTACTTTTACCGAGTAAATTATTATTATCATCAGAAGTGAAAAATTGAGAGATAAAAATGGCTGCTGCCCAAAAATATATTGTTTAGCATTTTTTTTTAAAAGTCAGCTTACAAAATATTTGCCATGGGTAAGTTATGTAATTCAAATATCTTGTAAGCACCAGCAACTTAAAACAACATATTACAAGAAAACATATACATAATCCAGTACAAAAAGTACAATCAGCATTTGGCTAGGCTATATTTAGTCTTCCTAGTCAGATGAAAATCACTTGGAAAATCAAAATCAGATTTCTGTTGAGACAGATAATTGCTCACCACATACACAAGCAACAACATCACTTTCTGAATTTTCAGTCATCGAGCCTTCGGACGTGCCTCAAGCATTGTTTGAAGTTAAAATAGCCTCGGAGATGTGTTACCCCAAAACCCACATTACTTGCCAAAGATAATGATCATAATAATACAAATAAGGGCGCCAGACAACCTGCAAAAAGACATTTAGACACCAGAGACGAAAACCATGTAAAAAACCACCCAAAACACTGCTCTCTATAGCAACAAGAACTCCAATGAGCTCTACATTAAACAAAATTTGAGTTACGTCTTTTGGGTTTGATTGTCAAAGATTTTCAACCTCTTTCAGTAGTAGAAAACGTTGGGTTTTTAGAATATTCCAAAGCTCCGAATCCACTGTACAATGTTTCTTCAAGAAATATTTTAAAACAAATTGTTTTGGTTTGGTTCTATAACACTGAAGTTATATTATATATTAGAATATTTATCAGGGCAGCCGTTTTGCGGAAACGAAAAAATAAAATCTGTGAATATAAAATCAATCCTAAATATAAAATTAATAAAAACTTATTAAAAATAAAGAATCTTGAGTGCATAAAACAATTATAACAATATTTTCTGTTTTCCATTAGCTAAAATGTTAGGGGATGGCGGGGGTGTTTGTTTATGATACAGCTCCATACATAGTAATGATAGAAGGGATAGATCAGAATATTTCAAATTTACATCCTATTGTATTAGGGAAACTATATAAATCTAAAGTTATAAATAAAATGAATAAAAAAGATAAAAATAGAATAGCTATTGAATTTTTAAACTATGATAGCGCTAATAACTTTTTGACAAACCCTATCCTCGCAAAAGAAAATTTGAAAGCATTCATTCCAGCTGCCTTGGCATCTCGTAAAGGTATTGCATTTGATATTTGGAGCGAATTAACTGAAGAAGAGGTTTTAAAAGAAGCACATTCGGGCTACCCTATTATAGAAGTTAAAAGAACACAGAAGAAAAATGAACAAGGAGAATTAGTAAATACAGATACAATGATATTCACCTTTCAGGGAACTAAAATACCTAAACATATTTATATTCATTATTATGAGAGTAAAATAAATTTATTTATACCAAATCCAATGCAATGTGGAACATGTTGGAGATATGGACATACCAAAAAACAATGTCGAGGAAAAACACGTTGTCCAAGATGTGGAGATGAACACGGCAGAGACATTTGTCAAGTTACGGTTCCTGTTTGCATATACTGCAAGGGAGATCATGAAGCTAATGACAGAAGATGTGAGGAATATAAGAAACAAAAAGCTATCAAAAAAATAATGGTGGAATCTAGAATACCCTACTTTGATACGAAAAAAAGCTACATTATTTTAAACGGATCAGATAATAATAATTATTTAAGTCAAAATTCACCAAGCTATGATGATTTTTCGGTACTTCAGAGTAAAGATGCTCCTAATGTTTCACTTAAAATACCAGTATTTACCAAAAAAAATTAAAAAGAGAAAACTAAAAAAATTAAAAAGAGAAAATCCACTCCAACTTCTCCAGGCTATGACAGACAAGTTCATCAAGAATCATTATATGCTGGTTCATGTCGCACTCCTATTAGGCCAATATCAATTAATAATGAAAAAAATGTTGGAAATACAGATATTTCACCCATACAGCTGACTCAATTTATGCATAATATATTATGTAACACTGAAAAAACAAATATTAAAAGAAATTGAACAGACAAAAAATACAATGGAAGAATCAATGGAAGCAGATAAATTACAAGAAAACCCAGACAGAATATGTACAATAAAAATAATAGTTTTATAACGTAAACACTTAGTTTAAAGTAATTAAGTTTTAATTTAAAGAATTTAAATTTTTAGTATACAATAAAGTAGGGAATGGCAATTTTCAAAACAAAGATAATACAATGGAACATTGCTGGAATTAAAAATAAATATAATGAACTAAGGTATCTTATATCACCAGATAAGACATAATTTTTATCAATGAAAGCAATCTCAAGCTGAGAGAAAGATTATTAATCCCAGGTTATACAGCAATCAGAATGGTAGAGGAGGTTTAGTTCTATTTTTGTGGAATTTCTACTAAGACATCCTCAATCTTATTTGATAAAGAAAGTAGTAAAATGCAAGTAATATAAGTATATAACAAAAAACACTATTTAAAATGTAATGAATAGTGGAAATATGGACCAAAAAAATTTAAAAATTGTTTCCGACAATGGGGCCACTGTAAAAAACGCTGTTTATTATTGAGTGTGAATATTCGTTAAAATTAAATTTGCGTGGAATTGCCCTGTACTGCATTTCCATGCACCTCAATGGAGTTGCCAGAAGACCATGCCAGGAGTGTGACACTTCTCAACCGTCAAGTGACGGCATTTGCATCAAAATTGTGGTGAGTGCAACATATGTGACTTTGAAACTGCTGTCTTTGCTAATGCCGGATTACGCTCCATCCAGCAAGATCTGGCCAGGGGAAACCAGGGCCTTCAGAATAATCGGTGAGTTCATATTTCGTATTAGGTGGTAAAGTGAATACACCACCCCCCCCAATATCCATTAAACGCAATAGTCGAAAAGCTCCAAAAATACCATCTGCGCATACTTTAAATCTAATAGTGAAAGCAGTGGGTTTGGAACTTTATGGATTTTGACTTGTGTATGAACAACATCAATAAAGATCTATCTCTATCTGTCTATGGAAAATTAAAAAAAATGCCAGAAAGACATTGGGCTTTTGGAAATTAAAAACCTCTTATCAGTGGCCATTACTAAGCTATTCTCAGCGCCGAGTTTTTTAAGCTCGCTAGAGTGGAATATAATATCGGACTGCATACCAATTCTAAAACTTCTAGAATTGATGACAAAAGGAGCAAAATAGGTGACCTTGTAATCAGTTATCTCAAAGAAAATGAGACCCAGCTACCGAAATTGGTATATGGTTTAAAACTAGGCTGTTTAAACAAATGTCAAGCCGAGTAGGTATTTTAGAATCAAATAAGACAGATCATTACATTTCAAGTACATTTCTAGACCCTCGATTTAAAAACAACTGCATTTGGTATTGAGGAAAATGTGCAAAATACCCAATCATGGATAGTCGAGGCAATAAGGGTGGCAGCAGCACCTTATAATTTAAATCCTACGAATGTTGACACGCTTGGGCCTACAGAAGGTCAAAACCCAAACTTTGGTCATACTGTGACGAAAAGCTTAAAGATACAAATACAAAAATTGCTTCCGCGACAACGGTTACTCTTTACTTGCGGCCATATCTGGAAATGCCCCATTCTACAATTAATCTATTGGAATTTTGTATTGTTGTATGGGATCAATAAAAAGTACGCTTGTTGTATAAGATAAATAAAATGTACGCTTGTATATCAGCAACACGTGAAAGGCTATTCTCCCGAGGCCAGGAAAATTACAAATTTAAGATGAAATAGATGGTCAGGAAAACATCTTCACATGATTTCATTTTTAAGTAGTTGTTAATTTTAATATATTAAAATTATAAAGAACTTATAAATATTATTATATGTTCTTCTCCGACTACTCAGGTTTATTTTTAAAAATGTTTAACTCTTGTTTTCTATTGGATTGTTTTAAGAGTTTTGTGGTAATAAAATAAATATAAATTTAACATTAGAGATTTATTAGAGAGTCCAATAGTGCTTTACCTTAAAAGCTGCCGGAAAAAAAGAGTTAATTTGGAACGCGCTTTTAATACAACTATGCCTTATGTCTTACCTCACTTTTAAACGTCAAATCATCAGTTGGTTTGTTTACGTTTTTCTTAATAGTTTTTAATTTTTGTAAAAAATAAAAATGGAAGAAGTTTTGTGGGCAGCTATTTTAGGTGAAGCGGACGATAATGTCATAGAGCATATCATATTGGATCATTGGCTAGTAGACAGGGATGAGTTGGTGCAAGAGAGACATCCCTTTAACTTTTTACAATTTTAGTGAGGAAGAAGATCAACTAAACTTCAGTTTTGACAGACCGGATATAACAAGGCTAGCGGAAGTATTTGGATTGCCAAAGAGAATTATCACAGCTACTGGCAATAATGTAGATAGTAAGGAACATTTTAATGTTTTTATTTGTCTTTTAAGGAGGCACTACATTTAATACTGTCCAATAACGTATATTTAGGTACTCATGTACACAACTACTCAGTCACCTGCCTAGGTGTGGAGTGTTTAATTTGAAGATATGTCTGAAGTTAAATACTTTTTATAATGGTAATTATAAAATAAATATAAAGTTATTTTAAAACAAACTCTCCAAGGGGACTAGGTAAAAATTAATTTAAATCCATATTCAATAAATTCTAGCTCTGTATTCGTATAAATTTTATTTAATTAAACTCCCAAATCGCAAGAGGTAAAAATTTATCTGTATCCGTATTCCGATTCCAAATCATTTTAATACTCGGATGCATCCGAGGATATTTTAATCCGAATCGTTAACTGTAGATCAAATTTGCCGCCCAACAGGTCATAATCAAATGAGACCCAATCAAATAAATTCATATTTGTTGTTTCGACTTCACTATTATTTCAAATAATGAAGTTGAAAGGCACTACTAAAGGGGTGATACAATGAGAGGGTTAGTGAAGTAAAGTGGTGTAAAAATCATTAAACCCTTAGCAAACACGTGCGACATCTAGTGGTCACTACAAGTATTACATATTATTGCTCCTCACGGAAAGGAATCATATAATTAATATCGAACTTGTCTGTTCTAAATAATCGTGGCAAATTTCATTGTTTTTTATGTACAGGTGTTCATTAATGTAAAAAAACCCAACGCAATAGTGTTTGCTCAGAAAGTGAAGAGGATTAAGTACCAACAAGAGGATTAAGTACCAACATGAATTCAGTTCACCAACATCTTGAAGAACAAAGACCTGACATCATTGTTCTCACTAAAACTAAAATCAGTTCTGCAACACCTATTGTGAACTATCTTTATCCCGGCTATGACCTACACCACCGATGTCGACATAATTTTGGGATCTGTGTGTACATTAAAAATGACCTTTCATGTCATCAAGAGGAGAAGCTAGAACCAGCGAACCTCGATATCATATGGCTGAAATTCACCTCAAGGTCATCGACCAAGTTCATTTGCTGCCTCTACCGACCGCCAAGTAACACCGAGTATCAAAACTTCTTTGCGACATTATCCGAAAACTGTGATAGTATACAGTCTAACTATCCACATGCGGGAATTGTTTTTTTAGGCGGTTTCAACGTCCACAATATACCCTGGCTAAAACACCACAACAAAACAGATAATAAAGGCAGGGAAGCAGAAGCTTTTGCCATAAGTTGTGGTCTAACGCAGCTTGTCGATGAACCTACCCGTATCTCAGAAAGGGGTGAATTTGCAGCGCTTTTAGACTTCTTCCTAACTACAAATCCTGACTTGTGCACAATTCAAGTAGATCCCCCACTTGGTTCATCCGATCATAAACTTATAAGAACAAAGTGCGAAATGTTCATACCGCCAAGCCAACAATCACTTCCTCGTAAAATGTGGCACTATAAATCGGCAAAATGGAATGACCTTAAACAGTTTTACCTGGATTTTCCATGGCAAGAGGTTTGCTTTAAAACAGCTGATCCCACTATTTGCTGTAATGAAATAACAAAAGTAATCTTATCTGGAATGGATGCATATATTCCAGATACAATAAAACGCAGAGCTAATGCAAAACCTTGGTTCAACAGCCAGTGCCAAACGGCTGTACAGAAAAAACACAGAGCATATAACCTTTGAAAACGACAACAAACCGCTCAAAACCACACAGAATTTATAGAAGCCAGAAATAGTTGCAAAATTACTATTGACGCCGCCAAAGAAACATACAATCAAAGAATAAAAAACAGGTTGCTGAATTGTCCAAGTAGTTCTAGGTCCTTTTGGCCAAAGCCGTTGGATCAAACTTCACCAAGTCATCCATACCACCACTTACAGATAAAAATACTCACTTAGCCACAACATCAGAGGAAAAAGCCAATATGCTGGCCAAAATCTTTTCCTCCAACTCAAACCTAACAGTGCCAAATGGAAAAACTCCACCGTTCATTGAAAGGGTTTCCCACAGTATGCCAGAGGTACCCTTTTGTCACAGAGAAATACGAAAATCCCTTAAAAAGTTGGATACAAACAAAGCAATGGGTCCAGATGGCATTCCCGCGATAGTACTCAAAAATTGTGCTAGCGAACTCACTCCAACTTTCGCAAAATTATTCAATTTATCTTATAGGCAAGGAGTATATCCATCATCATGGAAGTCTGCCGCAGTACAACCCATTCCAAAGAAAGGAGAAAAGACAGATCCGTTAAACCATAGACCAATTGCTCTACTTCCGGTGATATCAAAAGTAATGGAAAGAGTTGTGAACAATCACCTAACCAAGTACTTGGAAAAGTACAAAATTATCAACGACAAGCAATACGGATTTCGAAAATATAGGTCAACTGGCGATTTACTTACATACGTCACTCACTTATGGCAAAAAGCGATTGAGTTGCGAGGTGAAACAAGAACAATTGCCTTAGATATATCTAAAGCATTCGATAAAGTCTGGCATGAAAATCTGCTCAACAAGCTCAAAGCAACAGGATTGTCGCCGAGACTTTGCACTTGGTTTGAAAGTTACCTTAAGGATAGATCCATTTATGTTGCACTGGATGGCCGGAATTCCAACTCTTACCAAATAAATGCTGGTGTGCCACAGGGAGCAATCCTTTCGCCAACACTTTTTCTGATTTACATAAATGACCTCATAGATAAAACAGTAAATGCACTTTATTGCTTTGCAGATAATGGCAATGTAGTCTCCTCAGTCATACCACCCACATGTCGCTCCGCACGTGAATTCCATTACCTTAGACTAACTGAAATATCACAGACAAATAACGACTTGGAGATAATAGAGGACTGGGGCAACAAAAACCTTGTACAGTTCAACGCGCAGAAAACCCAAGCAGCCCTGTTTTCAAAAAAGACCAGCACCGGTAAGCCAAACATCATGCTATCTGGAAGTGCTGTCGCATTGCAGAGCCAGTTGAACATCTTAGGAGTCACTGCAGAGACCAACATGTCTTGGCACAGTCACGTGGCAGATATAGCAGGGCGTCCCAAAAGCTTGGGGTGCTATTTCGTACAAAACATCTTTATACACCAAGCCAACTGCTGACACTCTACAAAGCCCAGATTCGACCAACTATGGAGTACTGCTCACATATATGGAATGCGGCACCCAAACATACCTTAGTGATTTTGAACACCGTGCAAAAACGAGCTATCAAGCTGATCAATGACCCCGCACTTACCCGTAGCTTGGATAGTCTCGAAAATCGAAGAACTGTGGGCGGATCTATCCCTCTTCTACAGGTATTATCACGGAAAATGCCTGAAGAGTTGGCACGTATGATCCCCCGGGAGTAGCACCTACTAGGCGAACACGTCAAACAGACGGTAACCATCAATTTATTGTCAAAATAGAGGCACCAAGAACCTCATTATATCAGAATTCATAACTCTGGAGAACAGCATCGCTGTGGAATGAACTCCCTGCGACAGTTTTCCCTGCAGGTTACAACCTGAACCGTTTCAAAACCAACACACACCAACATTTCCGCGCACTTGCCGCTTCTCGAGCGTGATAGGGATCTCCTTGCGAGTGCGCATACCCGTAAAAAAAAAATATAAGTGAAAGGTACGGCGTTAAGAGCACAAGCGAAAATCAATGAAAAAATTAACAACTACCGCTCAATAGCGTCAGCGCGCTTTCTGTGCCGGTTTACGCACTATTTCAATAAACCGCTTTTTTTTAAACATCGTAAATACTTAAATTATTAGAAAACATCACCTACTTGATCTTATATCCTCCGCCTCTTGGGGCCAGTTGTGTTGACTGGACTAGACTTGCCACTGGAACCCGAGTCGTCACTAGGTTTTAAACTACCACGAGTTGGTCTCTTGGCTGGTTCCAATTTGGTCTTTGTTTTGTCTTCTTTTGGTGTGCCAACCGAGGTCCTGTAATAATAGTTTATAATGGTAACTGCGGGTTGCCAGATGCCACGATTTTGGCTATTTTCCACTTGTTGCCACTCACCACGGTAAAGTATTCAATTGCTACTCTTTTTAGATTCGGAGGAGATTGAGAACATAATATAATAAGAGTAGGTAATTGTTAGCGGAAACGAGACCCGAATAATCTGTCAGCCTCTCCGAGGAGAGACATAGAAGTACATGGAGAGGAAGTAATCATCGAAAAAGAAATGATAAAGAATAGTATTAAAACGCGTAAATCCGGAAAAGCTAGTGGACCTGGGGGAATATATGCTGAAATGCTCAAATATGGATCAGAGAAACTACTAGAAAATGTCACATATATTATAAATCAATGCATAAACGGACATCCAGTACCTGATGATTGGAAAATTGCATTCATATCCTCAATACATAAAAAAAGGAAACAAGCTGGATTGCAATAGTTACAGAGGAATTTCAGTAACCAGTACTCTAAGTAGATAGTACAGTAGGATTCTTTTCAATTTTCATAAACAAGAAGAAGAAGAGCAAAGTTGGTTTCGTGCAGGCAGATCTTGTAGTGATAATGTTTTTTGTCTTAAACAAGTAATTGAGAAAAGGAGCGCCAGAAATATAGAGACTCATGTTACCTTTGTGGACCTTACAAAAAGCATATGATACCGTTCCAGTAGAAAAATTATGGACAGTGTGAGAGCAAACTAATATCAATCACACATACATAAAAGCAATAAAAGAACTATACAAGGGTCAAAATCTAAAATTAAAATCGACTTTTAAAAGAATTTCTGGTAACGAAAGGCTTAAAACAGGGATGTGGTATCTCTCCAACTCTTTTTAAAATATATATCGCAGTAGCTCCAAAAAACTGGAATCGTAAAGTGCACGGCATGGGAATACAACTTAACGGCCGATTTACCATATACACACTACAGTTTGCTGACGACCAAGTAATTGTAGCTAATGATAAAGAAGGCATGGAGTGATGAGAAAGTTAACAGAAGAATACCAAAAGTGGGGATTAACAGTGAATGTGGACAAGACTGGAAAGTACTTATGTATTGGAAACGAATCCAGTGAGTTAGAACTAGACAATGGGCAAACAATATCTCCATGAAATGATTATGTGTGACACATTTGATAAGACAGGAACCGACTGTAAAGAACTGGAAAAAAGAATAGTAAAAGCAAAAAAGGTTATTGGATCTCTTATCAGTAGTTTATGGAGCAGAGAGATAAAAAACAATGTAAAATTTAACATATATAAAACAATGGTGAAAAGCGCGCTATTGTATGGAATAGAGACTTGTCGCGTAACCGAAAAATACAAAACAAAAAGGGAAAGTGTCGAAATGGATGCAATAAGAAGATCAATGAGAATAACTAGAACAGATCACATAAGAAATTAGATTATAAAAGAAAGAATGGGAAGCATAACGGATGAAATCACTAAAAGACAGCTGATATGGTACGGCCATGTACAACGGATAAACGATGAAAGATTACCAAAGCAGGTCCTAGAATGGCAACCAATAGGCGCAGAAAAAGAGGGCGTCCTAAACTAGAATGGCAATCCAAAGATCAGTAAGTCAAAAAGACGTGACAGAAGATGATTGTCAAGATCGAAGGAGGTGGAGAATAGGCGTCGGACAACGTAGAAAAACGTTCTAAACCGACATTAGGCAGAGGAAAACTCCCAAGTGTTTCACTTTCAGTTTTTGAATGGACTAATTTTTTTAAATAACAGTAATAGCAGTTACTGCTTTTGCCACATAGCAGCTTTTTAATAACAGCTTTTTAATAACCGCTTTCAAATAATTGGTTTTTAATAGCAGTTTTCGCAACTCAAGCGGTGGAAATTTGATGATCAAAAAAAAATTCTGAACAAAAAAATAATGTCCACAGCAAGCTCCAAAAAAAATTGAGGACCAAGACATGTTAAAAACTTTGGAATCAATAAAAAATACTTCATTTGAATTTCACTGGATCGCTTCACTCCCCCTATTTGTAATTTATGGTGAACAATAAAATTTTTTTTGCAAAATTGATTTTTAGCTATTTTTATTATTTGAAGGGTAGTTTTACAATTTTAACAAAAAAATTTTATGATCATTGTTTGGTATTTTTTCTCGGCTTTCCAAAGAGTTGCCACAAGTAGGGTATTGCCATTTAAGATTTTAAAGTAAGTGGGTCGGGGTGGTTTGAAAAATATGTCATTTTGATTCCCCCTTGATTTTGTGGAAACAGTATTTTTGCTTTTTTTAAATTAAGAACTATAGCTATTGTACGTTTTCAGTCGCCCACCCTGTGTTAGTTGTATCGTAGTTTAAATCAAATTTACCTATTTTTTACTGGTGTCTTGGTCAACTTTTCAGGTTCCTTTTTGATTTCTTTTTTGGCTATTGGTGTCTTAGTTGTTGTGGAATTATTACTAGCAGTGCTGTCTCTTCTGGCAGTATTGTTCTTTGTTGGTGTGTCCTTTACTTTCTGTAATTTGGGAGACTCTCTGTGATTTGACTTTTCCTGTGAAGAAAGATTGGTTGGATGTAGTCAGATTTTCATTTCAATTTCCCTTCTAAATATTTAAATGGAACAGTAAGAGATAGAGGCACACACAAAAGATAATTTCTTGTAGATTTCAAAAATGTAGAAATAAACTTATAGGGTGTTCCTTTTTAAAATAACAAACATATTAGGTGTTGATTGTCTACTAGGTGTTCCAAACAACTAAGTTGGAGCCATATGGAACACTTTCTTAGTATTAATTTTAGGAAAAAAAGTAGGTCTTTATAAAAGCTTTTGCATATTATTTGAAACTGGTAAATTTTGGACTTCCAATGTCTTTCTTTACTTGAAAAACGATTTTCGTTATCTATAACCATTTTCCAGTGAAAACTGTTTACACAATGGTTCCCAAACTAGGGGGCGCGCCCCTCTGTAGGGGCGCAGATCAACAATAAGGAGGGCGCGGGAGCCCTGCCGAAAAGGTCCCATCTCATCTCAAGATCGAGGAGATTTGAGGAGGAGCTCATAAAATCTTCTAAAATCTCTCCAAAATGTAAATTTTTTAAAGATTTTATGAGACTTTATAAAATGTTCCCAAATAATGATTCAAAATATTATATTTTACTGTACTAAAATAGATTTTTTGTTTATTTATTAGGGGGAAGGGGGGCGTGACCAATTCATGATTTTAAAAAGGAGACACTATAGGAAAAAGTTTGGGAACCACTGGTTTACACAATAAAGACAATAAATTTTTTTATATAATAAAGACAATGGCAGTCCGAAATTTTTCTTCTATAAAATACAATAATCAGATACTAAACTAATTACCTTTCTAGCCCGCATAGCAATGGCTAGAGAAAGTATTATTTTCGACGAAAAAAATATTTTTGAGGTAACGCCGAAAATATGTTATTTGGGTGTATTTTGACCAGGGTTCCGCGGATATATATCAAGTGATATATAAAATAAAAATATCCTCCCACTCCTACCACCACCCCTTTCTATAGAAAAATGCGTTTTTGACACACTTCCTATTATCCGATTTGGATGAAGTGTGGTATACATGTAGGGCTTCACTTGAAGTATGCTAATAGGCTAGCTAGGAAGGTATCAGATTTCTCATGGATGCATTTTTGTTTGTTTTGTATGAGATTTCTCAAAAAATATGAATTTTACCCAAGAGTAAAGTACCTGTATTTTTGACAATATGGAAAATTGTTATTAAGAAAAGTAATTTTTTATTTTTTAAAATGTGCAATAAAGTGTTGGGATCGTCAAAACGCATTAGAATTTATAAAACACATAAAAATTACCTTTTCAAATTATCATCCAGAACTTTTTATAAAAAATAATATTTTATCTTAAAATTAATAATAAAAAAGTTTTGCATATGGTTCCAACCGAGGGGTGAACAGCTCTCACAATTGGTGTACACATTTCTCACAATCTGTTCACAATCCATCACAATCTTTACACAATCCCTCCCAATCACCCACAATCTTACCACAATCTTTCACAATCCCTCACAATCTCACCACAATCCCTCACAATCTTTACACAACCCCTCACAATCTTAGCAAAAATTTTGGATTTTCACAATCGGTATACACATGTTGGGGTTAGCTGGTCACCCCTCAGTTATTAAATAGCAGGGCCGGTAACAGTAAATAATTAAGAGGGCGGCAAAGGAAACTATAGACATGATGACCTTTTTTTTTTTTGGTCACAAGAATTTGATGGGACAGCCCCTTCAGGCACACTAAGCCGCGGCACAGTCACTTGGTGTACACATTTTGGGTTAGCTGTTCACCCCTCGGTTCCAACTTAGCTAGACATACTGAATAAAAATTGGTGTAGTACAAAAAAATTGCTATTATTCCATTAAGACATCAACTTTTTGTTTGGTCTTTATAGGAGAAATAATAAAATAATTAGTGGAGGGGTGGATTTTTAAAAAAATCACCCTGTAGCAAGAAATAGAAATATTTATTAGCTCCAAATACATATAAAATACATTTAAGTTTGTCAAAAGTTGAGAAAAAAAACTAATACTAACAAAAAACAGAAAATACTAAACAAAAAATAGAAAATGTTAAAGTGGACCAAAATACATAGTAAAATCTATCAAAAAAAATTCATTTACATTGTATAAAACAAGGGTGATCAGCTGTCCACAGTAGGTGTACAAAAATTGTTTTCAAGACTATACTGCCATCCTGAAGATAGAATGCTGCTATCTATATCTACCTATAAAATTTTCCTAGTTTTGATTAAAAAACCTGGAAAATAAAAAAATGATGCCCTTTGATAAATGTAAGTTGTTTTTTTCTTGACAACCATAAAAGTAAAGAAGATTTGCTTATAAAAATTGATGTAGAATAATGTGATTAAGATGGCAGCAAAAAATTTAAATTGTCCAAATGTTGGATAACAGCATTATAGCTTATGCAAAGCAGTATACAGGACGCTACAATACACTACAGGACCAAGAATTTATTTAAAAGTCCTGAAGGATGGTGCACAAATTTGGTTCAGCTGATCACCCCTCTCCATGTACCAATAATGAGAAAAACAAAATCATTTAAATGAGCAAGTGGTTTTTAATTATAATTTTAGTCAAGATATGATTTGTTTGATACAATTGTGTTGGTAATTCAGTCTGTCAAAAGAATAATTTTTTTTTGCTTTTAGCCATTGGAAATTGTATAATAATTTTTATTTAATTACTAAGTTATTAATTTAAAATCTTTTGCAATATAAAACTATGTATTGCCCTGAGTATTGCCTTAATTTTTTTTTAATTAAAGTACTTAAAATAATACTTATGGTTTACCTACACACCTAAAAATAAAAAAAAAAATGTTTTGCATTTGTGGTATTCACTTACCTCTTCTATCTTATTAAAAAATGTACCAAATTCTGCTTCAGGTAGAAAGAACTCTTTCTCACTATTGGGAAATGGGATTGATTCACTCTCATCCAAGGCTTCTAGGTTGTACATAGTTTCTAAGTGGTCCCAAATTTTTTGAGGATTAACATCTTTCTGCAGATTGGTACAAAATTTTTCACATATAAAGGCCATTTGGAAGTATTTGTTTACACCTGAAAGATCCATATAAATTAGCCCTTAATTTAAACAAGAACTTAAAAGATCTTACCTACTGGTTTGTGACCGACCATGGCATCTAAGAGTTGTCCTTCATTTATCACGGTCCACTCAATATCCTCCACCATTGCTTTGCTTTCAAATTTAAAGAAAAAACTTTTCGGTTTTGTTTTTATTTTGTTTTTTAAGGCGGAGGACAGAAAAGTTTGACGTTGTAAACTGGTTGGTTGGCGTTTTGATTTTTCTTTAATGGTCTCTTTTTTTGTTGGTGGATTCGGTTTCGTTGGTCTTTTCCCGGGAAATGACGTCATCACATAAATTGATTCATCCGAACCAAACACACGCCTTGGTCTAAATTTTAATTTTTCGTTGGTCACAGCTGTGTGATTTCAGTATTTTTTTGTTGGTTGTAGTTCTTTTCTATTTTTTTTACAGTGTTTTGTTTTTCAGTTTTTGGAATGTTATAAAAATATTCAAATTGAATTAACGAACCACAAAATCTTCATACCATGACAAAGTTTATTTTAGTCAACAGAAATATCCCTTCATTTTTAGTATCAAATATTCAGTCAGCACTAATATTTAAAAGATGTTTGTCTACTGAAGGGGCAAAGCACTATGATATTATTATTGCCGGAGGAGGAATGGTTGGGACTACTTTGGCCTCCACCCTTGGTATGGCGATATTATCTTGATTCCCTTAATATGAATTAATAACAAACTAAATTTTATTGAATAATCCATCATTTTAAATTTTAGGTAAAAACTCAAGACTTTCAAACAAGAAAATCCTTCTCTTAGAAGGCAGTAAAAATAAACCTTGGAATTTACCTGATAAGTACAGTAATAGAGTTGTGTCTGTGAATCCTGGAACCAGAAAGTTGCTGGAAGAGATTGGAGCTTGGAATTTTATTGAAAAATGCAGGTTTACCACTGTAAAAAGGCTGCAGGTATTAATTCTTAAAACTCCCAAAAATGTGATCTGTTTGTTGTTTTAAATTAACTATTTTTTAAAAAAATATTTTTGAAAACTTTTGGATGCCACTTCACATTGCTTTTAACAAATATAATACTTAAATATCTACCAACAGGAATAATTATCCTTTATCAGTAGGTATTAAAAAATTCAAATACAAAACACTCTTGTGACCTCTTTCAAAACATCTGAAAATGAAACAGTCATACTTTTAATAAAAAATAAAATAAAACCTTACATTTTTTTTTAAAACTCATCTTATAAACTAGCTTTGGATCAAAAAGTATGCATTGTAAGTCCCATTCCTATAATATTTTCTTTTTATGAATATAACTTATGTGGATGATTTTACAAAAATGGTGCTGTAGAGTGGGAATGCATATTTTTCAAACACAGACTGCAAATGAAGCATAGTTTTAGTTATAAGATTTAAAATGAAATGTTTTCTTTATGGAGCATTTGAGTTTAATGTATAAAAAAAATTGCAAGTTTATAATTTTTTTTATTACAAAGCAAATACCTCATTTTTCTGGTGTAGTCCCAAACCAAATATTAAAAACTCAGATTGAAAAAAATATCCTAATAAATAATATTTAACCAAGTCTTAACTATTTATCAAAAAATTGATAAAACTTAAGTTTGTAGTCATATTTTTGAAAATCCGAATTTACATCTTCCCGGAAAATTTTACAATTTTAAATGTGCTCCATTTTTAATAACACAACAATATTTGTGAATACCACCAGTTAATTTCTAGAGAAAGAGATGGCCCTGGATATCTAATTTACTTGTGAGGATGACAAGTTTTGACAGATAATGTCAACTTTAGTTTGGTTTAAGTTATAGATCTTTTTATTTTTGGCAGAAAATTAGTTTTTTTCTGAGAAATCAAAAAGGAACACTTCAATTATCATTCCTCTGGTAAGTAAATATTCGACTGATATCAAAAGTATAATTTTTTTGTTGATTGTTTTAAAATTATAAGTATAGGAACTTTGTTTATATAAAACTTAAGTTAAGTAGTCTAAATAGCTTTTAATTTAAATTGGAAAACCTTTAAAAAACTCATTCCTCTGGTACTCATTCCTCTGGCATTTTTATGCAATAATTCCTAAAATTTGGGAAAATAACTGTTTCTTAGCTTACACCTAATTAGTTACATAAATTTAACAAAACAAAATTATTTACTGTGCTGTACTGTTATTTAAAGGCAATGACCAAAAATGATATCCATATACCCCACTTTTGGTAGAATCATCCATATGATAAAATACTGAATGGAAACATAATGAGAGGCCACCACATTGTGCCATAAGGTCCTTAATATACCTTTTGAATGAGCTTTCATATGATTCATTTTTTATAAAAAGACAAAACTCAAATTTTTGACTAAAATTTGTTTTTTATTTTTTCAAAAAATGTAATTTAAAAAAATATTATTTTCTTTTCTTTAATGTTTTGCAATATTCTCACCAAATTGTAAGATAAAGTATTGGTAAATATATCTGATTCTTTAACAGTTACCTACCAAAGACCAATTAGTGCATTTAAAAACTTCAGTCATGGAATAAATAACATTTCTTCAATGCTTTAATCCAGTTCAAGTGTTGCAGCAATTAGGTATCCCTACAAAATAATGCAAAATTCATAATCTTGTCATGTTTTAAAAAAGTTAAAGTTTTTTCTATGGATATTTATACAGAAATGGTAATGTACTATTCGAAAGACATGTAAACAATATATAGGTATGTCCTAAAAAGTATATAATTTAACAAAGGATAGTCATCATCATAGAGTCATATGGGATAAGGGGTGTTAGTTCTGATCTTGTAAAATCATACTTAACATCTAGAAAACAAACAGTCGCGGTCAGCGAATACATGTCAAATTTTAGGACCACTTTTCTTTATTCTGAGAGGCACTATTGCCCAGCCTTATTGCACAGTTCGCTGATGATACGACTACTGTTAAAGCAGACAGGACACATAACAGCTTATCAGAGAAATGCTTAGGGGTAGCTAAAAGAATGTACAAAGAACCATCTTACTTTAAACATAGAGAAAACTGCTCTGATGACCTTCAGAATGACTGGAACTGACTCCTCCTCTGTATGTTCCATTAAATGGCAAAACCATACAAGTCTGCCACACTTAAAAGTTTTTTGGGGTCTGGCTGGACTCAAGACTTACTTGGGGTACCCACATTCTAAATTTAACATCTAAATTAAACAGTTTTGGTGCAATTATTAGGAGACTTAGAGACATAATGACATTATACAGTTTAAAAATAGTTTATTTTGCATCAATTCAGTCAGTAATTACCTTCAGCATTTTGTTTTGGGGTTCTGCCTTGGATGCAAAAGAAATCTTTATTGTTCAAAAGCGCATCATTCACTTAATGTTAAAGCTCCTCTCTATAGACAGCATTTTTAAGAGTTGAACCTACTCACAGTTCCCTCACTATATTTTAGACAATTGGTCATTTGTCAAAAAAAAACAGAGAAAACTTTCAGACATATCAAGATCTTTACTCTGAATAACTACAAATAATTACCAGAAATAGAGAAGAACTTATTGTACCAGTACATAGTCAACGTTTTTTGAAAAATCACCTCACTATAGTGCAATAAAAGCTTTTGAAATACTTCCAAATGCCATCAAGCAAATTGAAAATTTAGAAAAGTTTAAAACAGCAGTTACAGCTTTTCTTCTGAAAAAGTGCTACTATTTTTTTTTATTTTTTTATTATTAAAATATAACTATCAGTTACATAGTCTTACTTATTCTAAAATGGTACATTTAAGACATAAAAAGTAGAAACTTACAAAAATATAATTTCACTTACTTACAAAAACAAATTACAGTGGTATCTACTTAACATGAAAATACGAAAATACTTTTATATATTTAATAACTGTAGTTATGCCCCGGATCAGCAGGGTTGCTGGTTTTGGGACTAGCCATTTAGGATAGCACAAGTTTTTTTTTTTTTAATACTTACGTAATTTAGAATGTATTTTTATCAAGTATCTATCTGTTGAGGTTTAATGTTTAATATATGAATTACTAGGAGTTAAATTTTGATTCTAAGTATTGTTTTAATTCCTTTACAAATTTAGAGAAATTTTGGTTTTTAATATGTTCAGGTATTGCATTGTAAATTTTAATTGCTTGAGTTAAAGGATTGTTTAATGCTTTGTTAGTGCGTAGTGAAGTCATGTGTATATTATTTCTGGCTCTTGTATTGTAATTGTAGTGTTCGAAATTTTGGGTAAAATCTGTATTGCATTTAAGGGTGCTATTTAAAATTTTGTAAATCTGTTTACATTGGGATAATTCTAGTAGATATTTTAATGGTTTAGCTTGGGTTTCAATGTAAAGAGTTTCAGTTGAGGTTCGATAATCTTTCCGATAAAGGATTTTTAGGCTTTTATTTTGTAATCTTTGTAGTTTTTTAAATTGTATGCTTCCACATGTTCCCCAGATGTTAATCAAATAAGTAAAATTACTAACGATATATGCATTATAAATAAGTTTTCGATTAACCTCATTAAGGAAAGGGGAGCACCTGTGTAGTGCACCTAGCATGGGCACTATTTTTTTAGTGATTTTTTCAATTTGAGATTCCCAGTTTAGTTTGTCGTCTATGATAAGTCCTAAGTATTTATTTGTACTTGTTCGTTCTATATTAGTGTCATTAATTTTTAAATTAAATTCATAATCTGGCATGTTTTTTTGTTTAAATACCATAAACACTGTTTTTTCAACATTTATTTTTAATTTATTTTGGTTTAACCAGTTTGAGTACAGTGTAAGGTTTTTGTTTACATTATTTTCAAGAGTTTTGGGGTCTGTGTCGCTGTATACATCGGCCTTGTCGTCTGCGAAGGTATAGTAAAGTCCTTCTAGTCCAGCCTGGCTCAATGACAGTACCAATAGTGAATACAACTGAGGCCCCAAAACGGACCCCTGGGGTACTCCACAATTGCTTAGGATTCTGTCACTATCAGCACCATCGATTGACACATACTGAGGTCTGTCTTTTAAGTAGGAAGTTTGTATTGAGTGTAATTTGTCTTGTATTCCCATTTTGAATAGCTTACTCAAAAGTACTCTATGGTCCACCACATCAAATGCCTTCTGAAGGTTTTAATTTTTAAGAGAATTGAAACAAAGAAACCTATGAAATCTTAAAAGTGTGCTGATGTATGTGTGTCTAATGTTTGCTATTTATGAAAATGTTAACTATTCTTAAATACTTATTCTAAGTTACAATACCTATTCCAAGTTTGACATTGCTGTTTGTATTTTTATATGATTTATGGCAATAAAGTTGAGTTAAGTTGAGACTGGATACTAATTGCAAGTTGATCATTTATTAATATCCTTTGTCTAATTATTGTAAAATTTTCTGGACACTTTTGTTTTGAATGTTACATGACAAAAAGGCGCTACATGATTTTGTGGAGAAAATCGCCGGAACTCGTGAACTAGATTGAAGTTTTTAAATGCCCCACTTTTTCTTTCGTAATTGGTACAGGATCAGATTTATATATACAATTTTTTTGGCCAATACTGTGTCATATAGTCATTGATTCCAACTATTACCAATCAATCACAAAGTTTAGTGAAATTCAACTAAAAGCCACTGGCCATGTAATATAAAGTGTGAAGGCTCCTTTCAAATCAAGATTTTATTTCTTTTGCATAAATAAATTTGCTAATCCTGAGCTTTATTTGTCAAGTTAATCTTTTATAGGTGTGGGATGGGATTTCTGACGCCACTATAACTTTTGGCCAGCCGGATTTTACTGAAGACGTCTCCTACATCGTTGAAAATGACGTTTTACTGGCTGCCGTGTCCGAAGAGATAAAAAACACGAAGAATATCGAAGTCCAATATGAAGCCAGAATTAAGAGCTATGAACTGCCTCATCACAGCGAAGAAAGTGTGAAAATTGAGATGGAAAATGGAAGCAAATTTAGCTGTGATTTACTGGTAGGTTTTGTTTTTTATTTGTTCAGTTGGGGTTTTTTAATTAGTTCTGCAGCACTGCCTATAATATTTCTATGTTTCTTTTCTTTTTAACCCATGCGGACTGAGGTGTGCTAGGGCCACTGCATCCTGGAAGCCTTTTGGAGAGGCTAGGCTTCCAGGATGCCTGATCCTAAGTTGTACACTTATGCCTGCCTCTATATACCAACTATTTTTCTCTTTTTCTTGGCCGAATATTTTCTTCCCGTCGAGTCTCGACAGTATTCGGTACACCGTTCACCTCTGACGTCAAACAACGGTCGCAGATTCCATTGCTTCCGTTACGCCGACCAATCATCGCCCAAAATTTGCTTAAAGTAGAATGGTTTCGTACCAAACCCGTGTGTATATGAACGAGACAGAAGGGGTGTATGAAAGAGATAGTTTGCGATTTTTGAGAGGGGAATGTTTTAAATACGATTTAGTTCTCGGTGTTTATAAAGCGAGTCACTGACTGTGCTGTCCATTTGTTACATACCGCGTGAACAGGTACACATCTAGGGGTCATAATTTCCCTAAGAGAACAGGAAACAGATAGAGTGTAGCATGTATTAATAAGAGACCGCGATATGCCCGATTCCCGTATAAAGCGTTCCAGCGTTGTCAAAGGTAACCTTGATTGATGATAAAATTATTATTTGATTCGATTTTAAGTACCATACAATTATTAAAAACGTGAATTTATTTAGGTCCTAAAACATCTAACTCGGCAATTAAAATAAATTATCTGTCTGAATAAACCATGATAACTCAAGAACACTTTTAAGAACGATTTTAAGTGTTTTGTCGGCGTTATATTTTGGAGAAAAAGGGTTTGATTTTTGTTTAAAAATGTTCCTTTTGTATTTAAAACTTTTTTGCCGAATGTCGCTCTTTGACAAAAAAATTTTTGTAGAAAGATAAACAATTCCTAAGGTGTCTGTTTAATGTGAAAAGATTTTTTTCTACCTGTGGAATATTATTCCGATTTATTTAGGTTATCAGTTATCAAAAAAGTTTGCTTTGTATCTATTTTCGCTTGCAAATATTAAATATTTTCTGAAAATTTTGGCTTAGCAACGCATTTACTTAAGAAATTTCTGATACTTTTTCCAAACTTTCGCTTGTGGCTTAAGGAGCACTACTACTGACAATATCTCGGAAAAGTATTCAATGTGCTCAGCGGACCAACTTTTAAGGCTTCGTACCACCTCTGCCACCCCCCTAACTTGACCCTTCTCCCGCGACCTCTACCCACGCTGCGTCACTGTGGTCCACCATTACCTTTGTTATGGTGGTTCTAAAAATGTATAAAAAAAACCTAAAATTAAATAATCGTTAGCTTACCTGTAGATTGCCAAAGTTCATATCTTTAAAACAAAATTGACCTTAGTAAATGTTAGGAACAAGTAGAATTTTAACGTATTATTCTGTATGTGTATCACCCTGTTTAATGAATGCACTTATAGTTCATTCCATAATTTTTGAGATAACTTTTTGATAGTAATCAGCTGTTACCATAACAAATAGCATAGGCCAGCGAAAACAAAGTGTCAAAAGTTATCCCAAAAATAATGATATGGACTTTACATATAGTTGACCTTTCGCGAACCGAGTAGCGGCTTATACTAATATTTTCGCTAAACTGGCAACGTTGGTTTTACGCTTTTCTGTTCTCCCATGCAATCATTATGGCCCAGAGAAAAATCCTACCCGTAGATAGAAGGCTGTATATTTAAGATTTAGGTGATAGGCAAATTTAATAAGAATAATAACAAAAGAAATTGTTTTTAGTTAGGGTCAGATGGAATGAACTCAATGGTCAGAAGGGCAATGCAAGCTGACTATTTGTCATGGAATTATAACCAGATGGGAGTGGTAGCTACTTTAAAATTATCAGAGGTAATGTTGAGAAATTAACTGTTAATGTTCTGTAGAAAGACTATAGTTATAGTTTTGTATAAAACTGTACTTAATTTTTTTTAACTGTTTGATTATTTTGTTTTAAAAATGATTCAAGTAACTGTAACTTAAAAAAATTCTAGCTCTGTTAACAGGAGCAGCAAAAATAAATGCAAGGTGGCGTTGCAAACGCAATTTAATCTATGGCCACTGGATTATGAAAATTGCGTCTTCTCTATGATGAAGTGACCCTTAATTTAATCTAGTTTAGGGTCCACTGATGTGCGGACATTTTTTTCTCATTATGTGTTTTTCAGCCATATCAACTATACTAATTTTGGTAAACAAAATAAATTTACAAAAAGACCAGGAAATCACAATTACTCGTTTTTACAGTCAGGGACTTTTTAAATTTTCGTTGTATTTTTTTCTGTCAAAATTTATCATTAGTGATATCAGAAATAGGAGTTTTTTTTTAATAGTATATATAGAGAATTTTTTTTTGGTTTGATTTCAAATAGGAATATTTTTTATTTTCGAGAAAAGTTCCTGACTATAGAAATTAGAAAAAAATCTTGGAGTATCCCAATTTCTATGCCTTCAGGGGATTTCTGGTACTTTTGGGTTGTGAGATATTACATAAAGTTGTTCTTATTTTTATACTACTTTTTTTTTCTCTTTATTTTTCATTAATTTCGTAATTTGCTGTTTTAAAAATAATTTTAACTAAACAAATTAAATTAATTATAAAATAAAACCATATTAAAAAAATTCAATTATAAAGAGTAAAAAATAAAATGTCCATGTGTCATTTTTAAAGAAATTTTATTCAGGTATACAGGGTGTTTCCACATAAAGGTAACCGAGGTGTTTTTGGGTGTTTTCCGTGCGAGTATGTCTTTACAACCGTGTAAAAATTTCGAAAATTATTGATTATTTTTTTAGATATGTACTTCCAAAATTTGTTGAACGAAAAAAAAAGGTTTTTATGTACACTTTTTTAAAAATGCATTGTGTTTGGAGACAAATATCTGAAAAATAAATGTATGGATTTTTAAAATTTTTGCACTGCTGTAAAAACATTCAAGAGACTTTTAAGACAAGGTATCACTCGACCCTCTTTTCCTATTCCAAATATAGTGGTAAAGTTTACCCCTAGAAGGGGGTGCATGCTATAAAAATTTCAAGATAGGCAAAACACCTCTGTTATCTTTAAGTTGAAACATCCTGTATATCATTTTATTTAAAAAATACCAACTTTATGAAATATTGTACCGAGGGGGTTATCGTGACTATTTGCGTACGTGTTGAGCACAAATAAAGAGGATCGTGAAATGGTTTAAGGGTTTATTAATATTAAGTACAAAGATACTTACACACTAATCACTACTGTCTGGCCGAGTTTTCTGATTCAAATATTATTCACGTGTAGGTCGGGCTCAGCTCTCGATCAGAATCTCTTTTCTGCTTCTATACTTAACTGTTAGTTACTTAGCGTACTCACTTAGTTACTTAGCGTACTCACTGAACTGAACCCCGACTATCCGTTCTTGATTGGTTTTATAGAAGCATGATTACAAACGTGTTTTAATCTTAAACATAAATCGTTTGCACCACATACTTCCTAGGTTGACGTCCTAATACTTTTACATCAGGTTAACCAACCAAGTTCTGGATAGCATGTCCAAATTACATACATGACAATATATAAAAAAATAAAAGTAGAATTCTTTATAAAGAACTACCTATTCAAAAGCGATTTACACCAATATAAAAAGTTCATAAATAAAAAAGTTTTAGAAATTAATCAAAGTGTAGGTTCTTAATGGGTATTCATCTTTAAGCTATCTTTCCTAGAACTATCCGAAACCCTTTAAAATATCGAATTCGAGACACACTGCATAAATAAAAAAGTTTTAAGCGAAAATGCCGACTTTTTAGAAATTAATCATATTGTAGGTTCTTAGTGGGTATTCATTCATGTTCCTTAGAACTATCCGAAACCCTTTAAAGTATCGAATTTGAGACACTCTATCCTATAAAGATTTGTTGATTTCCATTGCAGTGTTTATTTTATTTTTTTCTTTAGAAAATTAAGAACGAAATCGCATGGCAAAGGTTCTTGCCAACAGGACCCGTGGCTCTACTACCTCTGACAGATGATCAGAGTTCTCTAGTCTGGTCAACAACAGTCGACGAAGCAAAAAAATTGCTGACGTTATCAGAAGAAGATTTTGCTGATGAATTGAATCACGCAATCGTAAGTATTTGAAGTTTGTTTTAAGCATATTTGACCAAATACCTTATACAACCACAACAGGGCTTACCCATGCATTCTTACACGTGCTGCTTGAAGCCAGGACCCCTTTTAATTCTTAATGTTCCTTTTTCGGGTAGACAGGATTTCGGTAACTGCGCATGCGTCAGTTTTGGTGGTTTGGAACATCCTCAGTGAACATCTATCTATTCTCTATCTATTTAGCCTTCTCCGATCCATCTTTGGATAGGCCTCCCCCAATATCTTCCACTCTTCTCTGCCTGTCGCCATGTTCATCCATCTGATGATTGATGATTCATATATGAGTGGGCCTTGCAGCCATTTCACTGGTTTCTCACCACTGTATGCCTAATCCTCCAAAAAGGTTAGCTATCAGTTTGGGTGAGACACTGTTCAGATCTTCTGAATCAATCTGAGGTTTACCGAAAGTGTTTTGACGTAAACGTGCAATAGCCGGACATTCGCACAGTACATGTCTAACTGTTTCATCATCCTCCATACAGAGTCTACATTCGGTCTCTTCTGTTATTCCCATTCTGTGCATGGGTACTCTTAGTCGGCAGTGACCCGTAAAAAGTCCTGTCACTATACGGATCTCATGTCTGGTAAGTCCAATGATATTTCTGGCTCTCCTCTGACAAGGTCCTTTAATGAACTCTTTAGAGTGAGCCAGTTCTGGTATATTCATCCAGTATTGTTGGAAGCTGTCCTCCATCCATCCCAATATGGTTAATTTAGCAGCATTGTATGATATGCCCAGGGCTGGTTCGGGGCCGAAAAATTCGGCAGATGCCGCTTCCCTCGCTGCCTGGTCCGCGGCCTCATTTCCCTTGTGCCCAGAATGCCCTGGTATCCATACTAATGACACCTTATTAGCGCTACCAAGCGTATTCAGCGAGTCTCTGCAGTTCCTCACGGTTCTCGATGAGACCGTGTAGGAATCAAGCGCTTTTAAGGCTGCTTGACTGTCGGAGAAGATTTTTATTGTCCTGTTGGTCCATTCGTGGTCAGTAATCCACCGGGCACACAGTTCAATGGCTACGAGTTCGGCCTGAAATATAGTAGCCAATTTGCCGAGACTATGTTGAATCTCGACTTTTTCTTGGATACTAACAACTCCAGATCCAACGCCTGATGGCATTTTGGATCCGTCGGTATACCATCGTCGGTTCATCCAGCTAGTCCCCGCATGTTTCTTCAAATCGTCCACCCATTGAACCCTCATTGAACATACACTACATTATCTAAAATTTAGTACCCGTAAATTAAATTTCAAACAAGTTTTCGTGGCTAATCGGGTAAAAAGAAAAATTAAGGGTGTTTTAGTTTCTCTCGTATTTCGGTAGATGGCGCTTCTTGTTGGGTACATGACTTTGTTTTCTCACTAACAATGTATGGTGAGAGATAAAGCCTTATACTTAATTTATGAAGGGTGTCACATCGACCATCTGTGTTCTGAGGAGTCCCATAAGGACGAAACAGTTAACTGTCAACACTTATTAGGTGTCCACTAGATCTTGGACCCCCGTGAGGTTAAGCTTTCGAGCTACCCACGGAAAAGTACTAGAGAAACAAAACACCCTTAATTTTTATTTTTACCCGATTAGCCACTAAAACTTGTTTAAATACACTACATTATTTGACAATCGTCAAAAATTTAAAGTTATGTCTGAAATTTTTTGTCTAGAAACTTATTGATCTGGTGAAAATTAATCTCCTTAGTTCAACTCAAAACGGGTTTTTAAAGGGAAGGTCAATTGAAACTGCAACATATGACTTTTTTGAAAAGTTACTGGAGGGAATTGAGGGTAGAAACAAAGTCTTGGGAGCATTTCTAGACTTGGCAAAAGCTTTCGACTGTTTAAAACACAAAGATATCCTAGAAAAATGAGAATCCTATAGGGTCCAGCACTTAAATGGTTAGTTTCATATCTATCAGGTCAAAAGCAAAGGGTGGGACTGAATAGGGAAGGGTCTTGGTATTTTTCGGAGGACACAAACGTGGCTTTGGGCGTCCTGGGACCTTTTTTGTTCTTTATCTACATTAATGATCTGCCAAACTACATCAAAAGTACATTTCTAAGCATTTTTAATTTTGCTGATGATACCAATGTCATTTTCTGGGCAGAGACATTCGAGATTAGGCTTGGAGAGAGCTGAAAAATGGTTTAGTGGAAACGGTCTTCTGTTGAATTGTGATAAGTCTGTGTATGTCTGTTTTAGAACAATACCACAGTACCCAGATACTTTTGTGTTCCTCTCGCGGGATGTCGAAGAGTGTCTTTTAGGCATGGATATAGATCAAAACTTGTCATGGGACATTTACATAAAGCGAGTGTGCAAAAAACTAAATTCTGTATCTTACTTCCTTAGAGTTTTGAAAAAATATCTTAACCAAGACACTGTTTTATCAGTGTATTATATCAACTTCTATTCAACTCTAAGATATGATTTGATTTTCTGGAGGGCGCATCGGCTCTCTTGGTTACAGAACCTTTTTTTAATTCAGAAAAGGGTGATCCGCTTAATATTGGGGATGAAAACAACAACAAGAATCATGTAGGGGTAAATTTAGATTATTAAATATTCTTACATTTTCTGGTATATACATCTATGAATGTGTCATGTTTTTATTTAAAAACTTTCAAAAGTTTGAACATCTTCTTCTCAGACATAGCGGAGCTCTGTTTATTCGTGTATAATACTTTTTGATAAATTACCCTTGAATATAAGGAGGGAAACAAATGTAAAATTTTTTTAAAAAGCTGTTTTTCATTATATTAAAAACATAGAGCCATATTCTCTAGAGGAATATCTGACTTTCTCTCCTGGCTCAGCAGTACAGTGTTTTCTTTTTTTTTTTTAATTATTTTTAATCAGTGTTTTATCCTGTTGAGTTAAATGTTGTTTAGAATAATTCTAGATCTGTCAAATAACTGGCCAAGTGAAATAATGTACTTTTTATTCGTTATTACATTTTATTGAGCAATATTTTTCTACATTTTAATCAATATTAAGTAGGTCAAATTTGTAATATTTTTTTAAGACATTTTTGTTTATTAGTGGTTAGGATTATTATGCTGTTTTTTTGCTAATTTTTGACGCTATTTGCTTAAATATGTTTGACAATTTTCTGCAAAAATTATAAATCTGAATCTCAGTTTGGTAATTTGATCAAATGTGCCGTCAGTAACACGTACTCTTATAATTTTAGTGGCGCAAATACGATTCAAACGACGTCGTGCAACAAGCAACAAACTATTTCGACACTCTGCTTAGATATTTCAATTGTAGTGGAAACACGGGCCGACAGTATCCCCCGAAAATTTGTGGTATCGAGGAGGGCTCGAGAGCTGCTTTTCCTCTTGGGTTCGGACACTCTTCGCAGTATATTGGATACGGAATAGCCTTGTTGGGGTAAGTGAAACAACATTTTTTTTTAAATGAAATTAAACCATACTTTATTGTCAAATGGAAAAAAAAATTGTTGACAAAGCAGGATGAAAATACTGTATAAATACAATTTTTTTAAAAATTACCTATAAGTATACAAGCATAAAATGTTTGTCCTCTCGCACCCACAGAAAAAACAAAATAATATACAATAAAAACTTATATGTATTATACAGGGAAACCTCCTATAAGCGGACACTCACGGTTTTGTCGATTTTGTCCGCTTATTGGAGGTGTCTTCTTATAAGAGAGAATTGGGAAATTTTAATATATATTTATTAACAATTTTCGCAGCTTGAGATTTTTTACTAGGCGCCATTTTAAAGAGATCTATTACTACCCAACTCAACAATAAAAATAAAAGACAGCAGCCCCGCCGAATAACATATGTTGTAAATACGACAAGTATTTAGTCTCCGCATTAAAACGGAAAGAGGTAATTCCCCGGCTGCAGAGTGCGTTGTTGCCAACATACTACATAATATTTATGCCCATGTCGTGCAGCGCTCCGTTCCGTTGTCAGAGGTTCGCGTCCGGTTAAGGGAGGTTTCAGAATTTACCAAAAACAAATTTACATGTAAAGAAATGGGGAAAAGCTTGGTTCGAACAAATTTGTCCACCTGAAGCGAGTGTTCGCTTAATAGAGGTGACCGCAAGGAGAGGTTCCACTGTATGTCTAACTCTTCTGACTCTTTCTCTCCTTGGATAAAAATGGGTGAGGACAGGAAATGTTTGCTATTTTATTATAGTCAACTAAAACTAAAAAAGTATAAAGTAATAGTAGTAATAATTAAACAATAATGGTACACGATTTGTTAGCTCCCGCTAAATTTCGCGGTTGTTTAAATATATTTTTAAAAACACACAACTGTATGAAGGACAAAGCGCATTCCGCGTATTTGGACATGCGCACCAACAACCGGGGAGATCCTTGTCAATCGCCTAGAGAAAAAGGCGTGTTAATTTCGTTCTCCAACTATTTCAAATATCTACACCTGAAAGTGCTCGATTTTTGTGTACTGAAGCATAGAACTAGAAACTTCAACCCTTCAGCTACGTGGTGACATCATTAGATCCATCAGGGGCCCCTTGGAAGTGGAGAATTTGGCTGCAAAAGTGGTGAGTGCAATTGTCTGATTACCGTTGTGTGCCACCAATATTTTTCCTATGGACGTTTAGATTATTTCGTAATTCATATCAATATTTATGTTTGTTCGCGCTATCATTAATTAAAATATTTACAGTCCACTGCATTTAGCGTTTTTCTATCCGTGGACTAACATAAAGTGTTCCTTCCGAGCCGAATTATTTTAAATAATAAATCCATACGACGGTATTAATAATTATTTTCACGCAAAGCCAAACAAGGCGGCCGTGAATTTTCGCATCGTAGTGAACGAGAGAAAATCGTGTTCGCACCGAAGGTCGGTGTGGTATCTGCAGGACACGTGTCTGGAGCATGGTCATTCAGTAAACAAAGCGAGTAGGAATCAAAACAAACAAAACAAAAGTTCAGTGGTGTACCATATCATTTCGATATTTAAAACAATTTTCATCAATTGCGATAAATTAGTGCATATTTTCGACAATTCGTCATTTTTCTATTTCAGAAGCATTAATTTAGCGTTAATTGTATATTTACCGACAATTTCGTCATTTCAAAGGTAAAATCATGTCTGTCAAAAAAGCCGTACAAAAACGCAAGGGTTTTTTATCTGCGATCACCGAGTGTTATGTGTTGTCAAAGACTGCGGAAAAGGATGAAAGAGCGAGAAACGAGTTTCAAGTGAGGTATTCCGATTTGGATGAAACCTTCGATAAATGCATGCTGGCGCATAATGACGTCATTATGTTGATAGACGACTCGGACGACGAGGAGTTTAAAACACAGGATGCGATCCTTTCAGAAGCTCGTAAATATTTTTATGCGTGTAAGGGGGTTTACTCTAAAATATTTCCGGTTGAGGCCCCATCCTTTTCGGGATCATATGTTCGACAAAACGAAACTCCAAAACTCAAAGAGTTAGGTATTCCCATATTCCGAGGTGATAAAAAATTATGGCCAAGCTTTTTCGATCTTTTTAATAACATTATAGATCAAAATCAAAGTCTAAGTAACGTTCGAAAACTTCAATATTTATTTTCATATCTCGAGGATGAGCCTTTAAAATTGATATCAGGGATTAGCTTATCTGATCAAAATTATAAAATTGCTTATGACAAATTAGTCAATAGATATCAAAACAAGCGAGACCTCGCAAATGATGCTTTAAGCTCAATTATGAACTCCACCTTAAAAAACGAGTCAGCTAAAGAATTGCGTAATTTAATTGACACCTTTTCTGAATCCCTAGAAATTTTAAAATCACTTAGCTTTGACGTTGACAATTGGGACTTTATTATTTTTTTCATTTTATTAGAAAAATTGGATATTCCAACGCGTTCAAATTTCGAAATGAGTCACGCCAATACTAATACCGAAATTCCCACTTTTCAGTCACTTTTTCAATTTCTAGAAAAAAGATGTAAAGTTTTGGAATCACTTCCTCAATCAACAGCACCCAAAAAGGTGCCTATATATCAAAAATCAAATTCTATGCAAAATCAGTCTGGGCAAAAGCCTGCCTATCAAAATTCAAATTCTATGCGAAATCAGTTTGGGCAAAAGCCTACCTATAAATCATCCAATTCGCCTTTTATAGGACTGGCTGGCACCTCAGCTAATTCAAGTACGGGAATAAAATGTTTCCGGTGTAATCAAGGTCACGTGCTTTCGAAATGTCAAACATTTCTTGATCTCTCACCTATCGATCGCCTATCTTTCGTCAAACAGAAAAAATTATGTCTAGCGTGTTTTCATCCCTTGCATAATGTAGATACGTGCAAATCAAAATATTCATGCAGGACTTGCAATAGTAAAAGGCACCACACTTTAACGCATATCTTAGAAACTAATCAAGAGTCTGGAAGCCAAGATACTAGTCCTGTCATTCACACACCACCTGTCAATAATCTTCATGTGTCATTAAATGCCTCAGGACCTTCAGGTACCTTTCTTTTATGCACCGCCATAATAGATGTTATGGACGGTTGCGGAAATTTTCAACCTGTAAGGGCACTGCTTGATTCTGGATCACAGACAGGATTCATCAGTGAAAAGTGTATTCAGCGTCTTAATCTTCCTAGGCGAAGTTACACCACTGAAATATTCGGATTAAATCAGATGTCTTCTTTCACTTCCAAAGGGCTCGTTCAATGTCACATTAAGCCACAAGGACAAGTCACTCCTTTACTTAATTTCGAAGCAATTGTTGTTCCACAACTATGTTCCAATATGCCTACATTCTCTTTGAACGATAATCAGTGGAAACACTTGGGAAACCTTAAACTTGCCGACCCATCTTATTTCAAATCTAGACCTGTGGACCTGGTTATTGGTTGCGAGCTATTCGCACAGATATTCAAGGAGGGCAGGGTTCTTGGACAGGTAGGGCAGCCTTCAGCCCTTGAAACTATCTTTGGCTGGGTCGTCATGGGAAAGGTTGACGAAGTAGGTAGTCTTACGGAACGAACCAGTTGTTTTTTAACGAGTCATTCACCTTTAGAGGTCATTCTCCCTAGGTTTTGGGAAATCGAACATTTGCCTAAAAAACAAATCTTATCAAAGGAAGAAAAACAGGCAGAATCCATTTTTACTGCTAGTGTAGTACGGCAACCGAGCGGTAGATTCATGGTAGATCTTCCGTTTAAAGACAAAATAAACCCTGACCTAGGAAATACTTATCCGCAAGCTTATCGTAGATTTTTACTTCTAGAAAATAGATTAATCAAAAATCCTGATCTGTACACTGCCTATTCAAGTTTCATGCAAGACTATATCGATTCTAATCATATGAGTTTAGTTTTATCTAGTCAACCAAAGGTCGACGTATCGTGTTTTTTAGCACATCATTGCGTACTAAAGCCGGAAAGCTTAAGTACAAAATTAAGGGTAGTCTGGGATTGTTCGGCAGTCACCCCAAAAAATATTAGTCTCAATGACACATTGTTATCTGGACCGAAACTTCAAAAGGATATTGCTTCTTTACTCCTTACGTTTCGTCTTAATCCTATTGCCTACATTGCTGACATCAAACAGATGTTCCGTCAAGTCCTTATCAATCCTTATCACCGTCCCTATCAAAGGATATTGTGGAGGTTTTCTCCACATGACCCACTTTCAGTGTGGGAACTTTCTACTGTCACTTTTGGCATGACATGCTCACCTTTTCTAGCCATGCGTACCTTAAATGAGCTGGCAGAGAGAGAAAAGGAACGTTTTCCTATGGCTAGTACTGTTCTAAAAACGTCAATCTATATCGACGATATCTTGGGAACTAGCCCTTCGCTTTCTGAAGCTCTCTCCCTTCAAACAGAACTCAATGATTTGTTGAAGTCGGGAGGATTTGAACTTAAAAAATGGGCAAGCAATTGTCCTGAGTTATTGGCAACATTGCCAGAGTCCGATCGTCAAATGCCTCTCTCTTTCGACAAGGAGGAACCCCACTTTATCAAAGTTTTAGGACTTCAATGGCATCCAAAAAACGACATTTTTTCTTATCAATGCCGAATGAAGGACAAACCCCCAACCAAACGTTCTATTTTATCTATCATAGGGACAATCTTCGATCCCTTAGGTTTTCTTTGTCCCTTGTTGCTACAAGCAAAATTTATTTTGCAACAGTTGTGGATATCGAAAATAGGCTGGGACGAAGAACCAGATTCTTCTATCATCGACTCTTGGAACAAACTTCGTTCTGAATTCCCGCTTCTTTCCAATTTTCAATTACCCCGACAAATCAAACTGTCAAAAACCAATACCTGTCAAATCATCGGCTTCTGTGACGCTTCAATTCGAGGCTACGCAGGCGTCGTATATTTTCGTGTAGAAGAGGAAAACAATATATCTGTTTCTCTCATATCTGCAAAATCTAGGGTCGCGCCTATAAAGTCACAAACTTTGGCTAGGCTAGAACTCCTAGGCGCATTTCTTTTAAGCGAATTAATTGACTTCGTTTTATCTAGCTATGAAGGAAAAATAACTTTTACAAATATCGTTACTTTCTGCGATTCGCAAGTCGTATTGCACTGGCTTTCATCCCCTCCTAATCGCTGGCAAACCTTTGTTGGAAATCGAGTCAGTAGAATCCAAGAAATCATTCCCTCAAACTCGTGGCGCTACATTCCTTCTGCTTTGAATGCAGCCGATATTGCGTCACGAGGGGCCACCCCTTCACAGCTCATGTCACATGACATGTGGTGGAACGCACCGTCGTTTTTGTGGTCTCCCGAAAACGAATGGCCCGATTTTCATAAATCAAAAATGCCGATTGATTTCGGAGATATTAATCTGGAGGAAAAGCCAAAAGTCTGTTGCAATGCGATAATTGATGTCAACTTCTTAGATCAGCTTCTTATCAAATATTCCTCTATATCAAAAATTCAACGTATCATTTGTTATGTCCTTCGAATAGTTAACCTTTTTCAAAACCATTCCTATCAAAAACCCACTAAGCCGCCGGACCAAAAAGTTATTTTTGAGAATATTGTTTTTCCTACCACCGGTGAGATGCAAAGTGCGTTACACCTTCTTATCAAACGCGTGCAAGGTTCTTGTTTTTCTGAGCTTTTTTCCGCGTTATCTAAGGATAAACCAATACCGAAACCTTTGCGAAAACTTTCACCTTTTCTTGATGAGAATAATATCATTAGAGTCGGTGGCAGATTACAAAAATCTGACCTTTTGTCTTATTCTGCAAAACACCCCGTCTTACTTTCGAGTGACCATCGTTTAACTACTCTTCTTATCGAGTCCGCTCATCGACAATATCTTCATCCTGGGTTTAAACCATTACATAATCTGCTTTTACAGCAATTTTGGATATTATCTGCCAGACGGGCAATTCAAAGAACCATATCCAAGTGCTTGCAATGTTTTAGAATCAACCCTAAACCCTATAGACCGCCTTTGAAATGGCCGGTCGGTCGGGTCATCGAACTGCATCCCGGCGGGGACGGTCAGGTGCGTGTTGCGACGGTACAAACGGTTACCGGTGTTTATAAGCGGCCAGTTGTAAAACTGTGCCTCTTGCCAAATTAAAAGTAATTTTAGTTTTCTACCTTTTACCGGGTATTACAATAGGTTTTTTATTTTTAATTTTTTTTGAATTTTTTGTTTGTTTGTTTTGCCTTTTTTCGGGATTTCGTTATATCTAAATAAACTTACGATACTTATCTGTTTTCATTCATTTATATTTATCGGTCGATTCTTTTTCTTATATCTATATCTGTCCGGTTGAGATTCTAAATTTGTGTGTTTTGGAGGGCAGTTATGTTAGCTCCCGCTAAATTTCGCGGTTGTTTAAATATATTTTTAAAAACACACAACTGTATGAAGGACAAAGCGCATTCCGCGTATTTGGACATGCGCACCAACAACCGGGGAGATCCTTGTCAATCGCCTAGAGAAAAAGGCGTGTTAATTTCGTTCTCCAACTATTTCAAATATCTACACCTGAAAGTGCTCGATTTTTGTGTACTGAAGCATAGAACTAGAAACTTCAACCCTTCAGCTACGTGGTGACATAATTAGATCCATCAGGGGCCCCTTGGAAGTGGAGAATTTGGCTGCAAAAGTGGTGAGTGCAATTGTCTGATTACCGTTGTGTGCCACCAATATTTTTCCTATGGACGTTTAGATTATTTCGTAATTCATATCAATATTTATGTTTGTTCGCGCTATCATTAATTAAAATATTTACAGTCCACTGCATTTAGCGTTTTTCTATCCGTGGACTAACACGATTTACATAGGTGACAAACTTAAGTGACAAACAAAGTCTATACAGATAACTGGTCGTTAAAAAATTCAGCTACAGTAAGGTCTACTAAGTAAGAGTTTTTTACTTTTGTTATTTTTATTTTTATTTTTAGGGATGCAGCGCATAGAGTACACCCTCTAGCTGGTCAAGGAGTTAACCTTGGATTTGGCGATGTGACATGCTTAAATTCGATATTGGGACAAGCCAATATCTCGGGAACTAAAATCAGTAAGTTTGATGTTGGGTGATTTGAGGTTGCAAAACGTCCGAAAGTTTTGAAACTTGAAAGGATTATAGGGTTGATGTTCCCTAATATTCCAGTAAGTTCGCGTCCTCGAGCGATGTTCGCTCGCGCCGCCATCTTGGAAAATAGCGCCCGAATTCAGTTATTCTAAAATACCTTGGTTTCTGTAGGTTGTAGGAAAAAAGTTTAAAAGAAAAGTTACAGCCAACAACATTTTCTACATGCTAATAAGTGTTTTTTGTCAGATGATATCAACAATTTTGCCACTGTTTTGTATTTTGTGGCATTTAACTTAAAAACTGCTAATTTTTGAGAATAATTGTACTTACCTAAAATAAAAACCGATAAATAGCCTACAAAATGAGATAATAATTAGTTTTCTGGGTAGTATCTCTGCTGAGATACAAACCCTAGTGTTAGAGATACCCCGTTTGCTATGTATTTCTATATTATATGTAAAATGAACGGAAATTATTAGGTTTTATCCAGTTTTTTCAAAAACTATGCATTTTAGAGAAAATGTATGTATAAGATAGTTTATCGTGGGAAATTAAATTACCCTTCTAACGATGTATCACGTAAATAAATCAAGTAAATATTGAGCCATGTACAATTGTTGAACGACGAAAGATTACCAAAGCTGGTCCTAGAATGGCAACCAATAGGGCGCAGAAAAAGAGGGCGTCCTAAACTGGAATGGCAACAGTCAATCCAAAGATTAATGAGTCAAAAAACCTGACAGACAATGATTGTCAGGATCAAAGGAGTTGGAGAATAGGCGCCGGATAATGTACAAAAACGTTCTAAACTGACATAGTAGTAGTAAACATTGAGGTTATTTTTAAAAATTACGAAAAAAATAACATGTTATAGGTTTTATTCAGTTTTCTGAAAAACTAACCACTTACGAGGAAAACCATGTATCACAAAATGGTGTTAAAGCTTAGGTTAATAGTCCAGGGGCGTCCGAACATTAAGAATATATTGATAATAAACCGAAATTATTAGGTTTTATTTGATCTTCTCAAAAACTAAGCATTCTGCAAAAAGTTTGTAATAAAATTTATTGTAGGAAGTCAAATTTTTATTTAAAAAGTATATAATTTAAGCAGCTCTAATTCACGGTTATCACTCCATTGGCGTCTCTAAATTGGGGGTTGTTTGTACTCCTAAAAATAGTTCCCCGTTTGCGGACGCCTCTGTCTCGATAATTTTTCCATTACAGCTTACTACAAATACTCCTAGGTGTGCTGACATCTGTAGTTTTTGATCTTGAAACTGTATTCATATTCTTGAATGTAACTTTTTGTACTGAGTTTTTGGAGTAACGTATTTCTTCGAGGCGTTCTTGCTCTTTTAAGTTTTGAGTATGTAAAACTGCAATTTCAAACACATAAATTTCTGTCGGGTTTGTCATTTTGATGTTGATGTCAGGTCTGTTATGATAGAATCTTATTTTCAGCCTCTATCGTGACTTCCCTTGATTGCTTTTTAAACTTCCAATATATTGTAGCTTTACCAAACTTTAAGTTGCGTTGGGCATCTTCTGGGCCCCCTTGCTTTTCATCATGGTCTTAAGTACCCAATGTACTACAAAGTCGGGTCTAGTTATATACGCTCTGACTGGGCACGAGTTGGCAACATGGTAGGCGTTTTCATCTGCATTAAAACCTTTTGTATTTTGGTCGTTGGGAATTTGCGCCTAGTCCATGTAGCTGTTCTTCTGTTGCTAAATGGCTTACGCTTAATCTGTAGCTTTCCATGTGCGGAGAAAAATTTGGTGGGAATGTGATTGTTGAGTCTTTAATCACCAACTTGTCGTAATTAATATTTAGTTGTCTAGGGTGGCTCTCTCTAGCTGGTTGAGCCATAGGTACTTGTAACCTTCTCTGACTTCTGGTAAAAATGCTATATCTTCATTTGTCAGGTTTTCTGGGTTCGTTGTGTACAGGCCACATTTAGCAACATGTAATTTTAACCCTTCTTCTTGTGCTCCTTTTTCTAGTTGTTTTGTGATCAATTGCATTGATTTTAGGTTCGGAGCATGGCGTTTAATGTCTTCCATGAACGCAATGATCTTTTACTTTCCTTTGGAAGCATCTGTGATTTCTGGGTTGCATTCTGTGCTGTCAATCAACGCCGCTGTCACTAAATTGAAAATAAGTGTTGATATGGAGTCTCTCTGGTATACTTCACGTTCTGTTATGAGAGTCTTTTATTTCCAGCTTCTATCGTGACTTCCCTTGATTGCTGTTTGAGCTTGCAATATATTGTAGCTTTACCAAACTTTAAGTTGCGTTGGGCATCTTCTGGGGCCCCCTTGCTTTTCATCATGGTCTTAAGTACCCAATGTACTACAAAGTCGGGTCTAGTTATATACGCTCTGACTGGGCACGAGTTGGCAACATGGTAGGCGTTTTCATCTGCAATAAAACCTTTTGTATTTTGGTCGTTGGGAATTTGCGCCTAGTCCATGTAGCTGTTCTTCTGTTGCTAAATGGCTTACGCTTAATCTGCAGCTTTCCATGTGCGGAGAAAAATTTGGTGGGAACTTGATTGTTGAGTCTTTTGTCACCAACTTGCCGTAATTAATATATAGTTGTGGTTCTCTGTAGCTGGTTGAGCCCTAGGTACTTGTAACCTTTTCTGACTTCTGGTAAAAATGCTATATCTTTATTTGTCAGGTTTTCTAGGTTTGTTGTGTACAGGCCACATTTAGCACTATTTAATTTTAACACTACTTCTTGTGCTCCTTTTTCTAGTTTTTTTTAGGTTCAGACCATGGCATTTAATGTCTTCCATGAACGCAATGATCTTTTGCTTTCCTTTGGAAGCCTTTTCGATTTCTGGGTTGCATTTTATGCTGTCAATTACCGCCTCTGTCATTAAATTGAAAATAAGTGGTGATGTTTTGTTTATTTCTTACCAAAAGTCACCAATACGAACATGTAGTGGTATGCAGTCTATTAGGCGCTCCATGTTTTTATGATAGATGTTATCGAACGCTTTTTGAAAGTCGTACCACGACGAAAAACTGGTCGCCCTACGTAGTGGCGCCCGTTGGATTATACTTCTATCAGGTATAAACCCATGTGTGGTGCGCCACACATTTTCTCTGGCTAACTGCTCGCTGGGAACAGCCCCGTCTGGAAACTCTCCGTGATTGTTGTGATTACATGTTCGCAGGCTCTTTTTCTGATCCTTTTGTGTGTAGTATGACGTTGGCTCTAGTGTCAGTCGGGTTAAAATGCTGTGGCCTTTGAGGGTTTTTGTTACGTATTCTTGCAGGTATTCCTGTGGTGACGGTAGGATTCTGTCTACATATGCAGAGATTCTATCTTCTCCTGGTGCTTTCCAAGCTGCAATTCTTTGCAAGATCTTTTGGAGTTTCCTCTGTATATTTTCTTTTTGGATTTGGCTTTCTTTGTCCACTGTGTTAGCGTGCTTTTTAAGTTTAGAGAGCCATTTATTACAAAATGGTGTTTGTTCGTTTTCTGTTTCTTTCTTATACAGATTTTCATAAAATTTCTCAACTTCCTCGATTTCTGGGAAATTTCGCACTTGTGTTGGTTGTTTTGACGAGTGCTATAGAATTTTATAAATGTTTTGCCCCTTTTTTTGGTGTTGCCTGTTTTTCTCTAGAATTCCAATCCTTTTTTGTGTAGAGTTTATATCATTGTTTAACAGGCATTTTTAGTTTTTTGATTGTCCTCAGCTCTTCTTGGAGTGCTTTTGGAAGGTTTGCTTTTTGTTTTAATATTTTTTCAACGTTTTGTTTGTGCTTATTGAGCTTTTTAATCTTTCTTTCTGTGGCTAGAAACATAGCTTTGTGCTTGTGCGTTTTCTGAGTTGGATTTAAAATCTATATTTGCGACTATGATTTGGTTTTTCGGTTTAATATAAAATTTTTTAATTTTTTACTTTTTTTTCCTTGGTCCACAGTCATGTTTGAGATAATTCTATGAGCTTACCAGTGTAGTTTTGCCTGGCTTGAGGTTGAACTGGCGTTTCAGGAGGGGTGCCTACTCTTATTTCAGTTGTAGCTTGAGGTGATTTCTGCAGTCTGTTAAGGTCGTGATTGATCCTCCGAGTCGCTGGAACTGGACGAGTTCTCAGTTGTTTGACTAGAGGTTGTTGGCGGCTCATTTTCTTGTGTTTGAGGTTCCGAAGGAGGTTCAAGAGATGGTGCATCCTCCCCTGGGTCACTGTCGTCGCTACTGCTCTCTGGGCCATCCTTCATGTAATAGACATTGGGGTAGTGCCCCCGGCTTTGGTTGTAATGGCTTTTTGTGTACGCTTTGATTCTTGCTCTGGACTGTGTTCTATTCTTTGTTCATATTCTCTTACCAGCCTTTTCTGTTCCTTTGCAGTCCATTGTTGCTTTGGGCTTGGGTGGCTGTGCTGCCGCGTTTTGTTGTTTTATTTCTAGATATTTTTCTGGGTACTCGTTGTAGGTTTTCTAGGTTGTTTTTAACAGGACCCAGTTTGTTTCGCGTAAGAGATCCTACATTTTTTGCGTTGAGTCCCTTTTCGATTGTGTTTTCGATGTAGGCCAGTCTGAATCGAGTTCTGTGCTGTTTTGGCGAGGAAAACCGAGAAAATCTTAATTTTTTCGGAGAGCCTCTTTTTGAGAAATGTCAGGCTACTAATGACGTCACAAAAGTAGTACAGTTTTTTTTATTTATCGTTATTTATATAATACAAAAATATCTTATTCTAAAGAAACTTTGATATAATAATATAATGATATTGATTAATTGCATATAACCAAGTTTGTCACAGTTTTATCACATAAAAAGATAAAAAGTCTTCTAAGCAACAAGTTGCTGGTGGATACAGCTACTCAGTACGCGCATTTGTTTACTAATATTTGCTGCTCTGATGCCTCGACCCCAATTGCTTTCAGCATGTCAAGGAACTCTTTATGGCTCTCTGTTCCAATGACCTCCCTAAAACATCCCACAACAAACTTAACATTGCAGTGGTAGATGTGTTCGAGGATTGCAACCATGTTAAAGTCTCTCTCTGTCTCTCTCATATTTTCTGTTGTTATTTTAGTTTTGTATATGTGACGCTGCTCAATTATGTAAACTATTTTTGGGTTTGACATTTTTATTATATCTGGTTTGTTGTTATATAATTTTTTTTTCTGTTGAGTTTTTGTTTCCTGCCTCAATTTCAATTTCTCTGCTATCTTTTTCGAATTTGCATCTCACTGTAGCTTTTCCGAATTGCATATTCTTTTGTGCCGCTTTAGGTGCACCTAGGCATATCATTAAAAGTTTGAGTGTCCAGTGGACTATAAAGTCGTGCTTACTGGTTGTTGCTGATGTTGGGCATGCGCATGCTACATGATATGTATTTTCGTCATGGTTGCAACAACTCTGATTGGAGTTTGCTCCAAGTCCATGTACTTGTTCTTCTGCTGCTGAATATAACAGGCTAAACCTCCAACAATTCATAGTTGGTGCCTTCTATGCTGGGAATTCATTTTTTTCTGGCATAATCCATGTTAGCACTTCATTCTTTTTCGTGGAAATGCCCTCTGTATTTTTTGTAGTTGTTATTGTATTCTTGAAAATCTACATCACAGTTGTACTTTTCCAATGTGCATTCAAAGTCACTAATTGCGTTTCTCCAACCTACTTTCTGTAGGTTTTTGTAGTTTTTTAATGTCTGATTTATGTATTCATGCATTTGGAGATATATGCCTTTTCGTACAAATTGCTTTATTGTCTCAAATTCAATGGGGTTGAGCCTAGCCCTCCTTTATTTTTTGCCATGTAGACCCTTGCAATGGACGTTGTTTTGCCCTGGAGGCCCACTTCTACGATCTTTTTTATTATTTTTGACTCCATATCTATGCATCTTCTCAGGGTGGTAGCTCTTTTTTCGTTTGGGTATATGTTCCCCACTATATGAACAACGCAGGATTTGCTGTGTTGTTCAGGAAAGTCACTTTCTGGTAAGATGTAAGATCTGATTCTAGGATTAGGGTCAATTTTCTTCTAGCTTTTTTTCAATAGCTTCAAAGTTTTCTATCTTGTCTATCTCTAGTTGTTGTAGTCCTATGGAGCTATATCATTGTCTTCTGCTCTTTCTTCTTGTCTACTTTACTTACCACATTTTGCATGGTTCAGCTGCAGTCCAACTTCTGCTGCTTCTTTCTGTAGATGTTCTGTGATCATTGCCATGACCCTTGAGTTGAGTGCATGGCATTTTAAATTATCCATAAAAGCTAGTATCTGCTGCTGTCCATTTGCTGCCCTTGTTATATTCTTGTTTGTTTTTATTTGTGCAATAATGCCTTTATATAAGTTCTTGTAGAATTCTTCAACTTCTTCTTTGTCAAGGGTTTTGTTAGGTGGCCTAGAGGTTATTGTTTTCACAAATGGGTCTCATGGGTTTTCTGATTATTTGTTGTTTTTCGAGGTGATGTTTTAATATTTTCAGTCGATCGCTGGTGGATTTAACATATTGTTTACTGTGACTCCTAGCTTTTTTATTGTTTTCAGCTCTTTGTGCAACTTTTTATTTAGTTTTCCTCGTCTTTTTAGTATTTTCTTTGCATTAATTTTGTGGGTTTCCAGTTGTTTTAGTTTCCTTTCTGTTGTGCAGTAGGTAGGTTGTTCATTAACGCTAATCCTGTGGCATAGATTAGTGCTTTCATTTTCCTCCTTTGGTCTATTTTATTTCTATTTGTGTTCTCTATTTTTCCCATTCTTATTTGCAAGACTTCATTTACTTTGGTTGCTATTTGTGTGTGTTTTGAGCTGATAAAGAATTTTATAAGTTTTTTCCTAACAGTCCTCATGTTTTTTAATGATTTGTCAATTTTGTTGGTAATTTCTAGTAGCTCACTTTGTAGGGATACTGGGGTGCTCCCTTGGTTTTCTGTTAGTTCTTCGGAGGATATAAACGAGCGAGAGATTTAGCGAAGTCTGTGGTTCGCTGGAGCGTGTGTTCATTGTCTGACTGTCCCGTCTCTGATGAACTGGTCTCTACCTCTGAGATTTCACTCTCTTCGCTTTCGTGTTCCCTTATATGGTATACATTTGGGTATTTTTCACTTAGCTTGGTTGCTATAGCTTGTGTCCAACCCTGGATTAGTTCCATTATGGCCCTTATTCTGGCCGTAGACTGGGTTTCTGTTCTTTTTTTGTATTCTTTTATCAGCCTGCTTTCTTTATCTGCCGTCGATTTCGTAGATTTGGGCTTCGGGGCAGGGTCTGCCTCTCTGTTTGCCTCGTTTCGTTCACCTTATAGTTCTTGGTACTTTTTCTTTATTGCTGCAGTTGATCGGTTCGGTAGCTGATACTGGGGTTCTGAATTTTTTGTCCGAGTAAAGCGCCTCTTTTTTCGTCAAGTAGCTGCTGTATTTTCCGAATTTCTTTGGCGTGTCAACGATTCCAACCTCACTTTCTCTTCTCGGTTGATATATCAGCGAATGCTATGTTTTTTGCAAGGCCCACACTTCCACTGGTGTGTTTGTAGGATTTAATTTTTATTAGTTTACTTATTCTAAAGAAAATATGTAAAAAAAGATAGAAGCTATTAACTAGCATTAGATAAACCCATTTAAATATCACATTTTTTTATTTTAAAGATTTTAAGTGTGATTAGTAGTTTACATAAATACCACAGATTATAAATAAAAATCACAATTTAATGAATATAACAGTCTTTTGTTTTCTTCAATCCTATTCAGGAGCATATTGCTTGTTGATACTGCCACGGAATAGCAACAGCCATTCATCATTTTTTGAACTTCTTTGCGGGTTCGTCCAATTTTTTTGAAGATTTGGCAACAATTTTCATGGTGTTTTTATGACCTCTCCAAAAGAACCTACAGCCAGTGATACAGGGCATCTGTATTCTGCTTTCATTTCCGAGACTAAATTTAAGTTTCTTGGTATGTCTTTTTATGTTAAGATCGTTAGTTTTCATCATCATTCTGAGCTGAAAGCACACCTAGACTACTTTAGTTTTTCTTGGTCTCTATAGTTTTGAATGTGTGATATAGCGACTTCCATTATAAATATTTCATCTGGGTTTGACGTTTTCATTATAATATCCTGTATGTTGTGGTACAGTCGCTTATCTGTCAGAATATTTTGCCCCGCATCAATTTGAATGTTTAAACCTTTCAATTTGTACTTTAAATGTGTTGTTTACTTGCCAAATTGTCGGTTTTTTGAGTATATTCATTTATTTACTGTATCTTTGTTACAATCTAAACCTATTCAAAACCTAAGTTGTAATCAGACAAGTTTTATCACAGATACTGTGATTATGTACTACAAAGCTATCACAGTTCTCTCCTTCCCTCCTCGAGTCTCCTCAACAACATATTGCTCGTCGATACAGCCACAGAATAACTGCTCCTGTTATTGATTTTTTTCTTCAGCTATTCCAATCTTAATCAGAGGTTTATTGAAGTTCTCCATTTCGTCAGTCTCGATGATTTTTCCAAAGCATCCCACGGCAAAGACACAGAGTGTTGCAGGGCACTTATACATGTTTTGAAATTCGTTGATCAAATTTAGGTCTCTTGATACAGTGTTCATGTTATCAGTTGTGATGTGCTGTACTGAGTTTGTCTCATATCGAATTCTTTTTGGTTTTTCCTGTTGTCGCAGGTTTTGTATATGTGCAAATATTTGCTTCGGGTTTGACATTTGAAGTATGTCAGGTCTGTTGTGGTTGAGCCTTTTGCCAGTCAGGATTTTGTTGCCTGGTTCTATTTTTATTTGTTTGGCCGTGTTCGAATCTGCAGCAACAGGTGGCTTTCCCAAATGGTAGGTTAACAATGTCATTTTCTGGAGCTCCTAGGTTTCTTAACATTGTGTTTGGAACCCAATGCACTACGAAGTCATGCCTGGTTATGTAAGCCATTGTCGGGCATGATGTTGCAACATGGTACTAGTTTTCTTTGCTTCGCATCCTTTCCTTGAATTCCTTCAATTTTGAGAGTTTGCACCCAGTCCGTGAATTTGTTTTTCCGCAGCCGTGTGTAAGACTGAAATTCTCCATGAGTCCATGTTTGAATTTGTGTAGACTGTGAAGGTTATGTTTTTGACCATTCTTTTTTTACTTGCTGTGAATGTTTGTTTTAAGTTGTATTTTTCCAGGACTTATTCATTCTTTGGGTTCCTCCAACCAGCTTTTTGTAGGTTTTTGTATACATTCTTGGGGCCCTCCATCTCTTTGGCCGTGTTTGGATCTGCAGCAACCAGAGGCTTTCCCAAATGGTAGGTTAACAATATAATTTTCTGGAGCTCCTATCCAGAACCCAATGCACTAAAAAGTCATGCCTGATTATGTTGGCTTCGCATCGTGTCTTACAATTCTTTCGATTTTAAGGGTTTGCACTCAGTTCGTGCATTTGATCTTTCGCAGCCATGTGTAGAACTGAAAGTCTCCATGAGGCCATGTTTGAATTTGTGTAGGCTGGGATGGTTATGTTTGTGTCTTGCAGGATTATTTTTGCATAGTGCATGTTTTTTGACCATTCTTTTTCTACTTTGTGTTTAATTTTTTTGTTTATATGGTATTGTTCTAGGTTAATATTGATGTATTTTACCAGGACATATTCGTTGTCATTTATTGGGTTCCTCCAACCAGCTTTTTGTAGGGTTTTGTATGCATTCTTGGGGCCCTCCATCTTTGGGTGCATTTGGAGGTAGACTCCCCTTCTCACAAAGTGCATTTCTGCCTCAAACTCAATGGGGAGGAGCCCTAGGCCTCCTTTGATTTGTGGGAGGTATACTCTTGCGTTAGAGGTTGTCTTTCCTGTGATATTCTATCAGAAATTTTCTTATGTTTTGGTCTATGTCTTTACATTTTTTCAGTGTTGTGGATCGTTTTTCGTTTGGGAAAATTTTGCCCATTAGATAATTAATTGCTGGCTTGATCGTCCTATTAATTAGTGTAATTTTTTGTTGTGTTGTTAACTGTGACCCCAGGATATTGCTAAAATTTTATTGGTTTTGTTTGCAATTTCCTCATAATTGTCTTTGTTGTCTCTTTCTAGTAGCTCTAAGTATTTATAGCTCTCTCTTATTCTTGGTAGAAGTGGTGTACGTTTCTCATTTTCCTCTGTTTATATGAAGGCCCACCTCAGCTGCCGCCTTTTCGATTTTTCGATGCTTTTTATGTTAGGGGCGTGGCATTTCAGGTCATCCATGAACGCAATCATATTGTGTTTACCCCGAGAAGCTTTTATTATCTTGTCGTTTGGTTTGATTTCATATATAATCCCTGCTGTTATAAGTTTAAACAATAAGGGTGAAAATGAGTCCCCTTGGTAAACACCTCTTTGCCTACAACTACTCTTATGGCCCATAGTTTCATAGCATTTTTGAATGCTTCTTGTATTTTTCGGTTTAGTGGCAAGCAATCTATCAATCTCTTCAAGTGTTTGTGAAAGATAGAGTCGTAAGCCTTGGAAAAATCGTACCAAGAAGAGTAGTGAATGCGCCTGTTGAGCCTTGCTACTGTGCTTCTGGGATAGCCCATGGTGGTAAACTGTCTTTGAGGCTGTCAGTTAACAGTGTAATCGGTCTATAATTAATTGGGTCGTTTTGGTCACCTTTTTTGTACAACAGAATGACATGGCTCTGGTGTCGGCTTGTGTTAACCTACATTTGTTGTTGAATACCTCATAAATATAGTTTTCGAGGTATTTTCTAGCTGCAGGAAATGTTTTGTATAAAAATGTTAGAATTTTATCTTCGCCAGTAGCTTTCCAGGGGGCAATTTTCTTTAGTTTTTTTGAAATATAATTTGAAATATTGTGTTTTTCAATCTGATGACTCGTTTCCAAAGTGTTTGCATGTCTTTTTAGTCTCGACAGCCATTTATTCAGGACGGACGTTGGTGTATTTTCTTGCTCTACTAAATAACCCCCTGTAGAATTTCTCCACATCTTGTATCGATGGTTTTTCATAAAATTTGATGCGTAGCTCGTATTTTTCACTTCTTTTCTTTTGATCTCCGTAATTTTTCTTGAGAAGCTTCATTATTTCTGTTATTGAGTGGATGTACTGTACAACTGATACTTTAAGCTTTTTTATTATCCTGAGTTCGTTTATAAGATGCTTTGGTAACCTTCCCTTTTTTCTAATAATTTCTGATGATTTTTTGTTCTTTTTTTCCTATCATAAGTTGCCTTAAAAGGATTCCAGCTACATATATAGCATTTTTTATCTTTTTGCGTTTTGTCTGAACTGGTAGTTGACTGTTTGGATGCCAAAAATTTTACTTTGTAAAATAAGTTCAGATTTTCAACCTTTTTGTTGTCGTTAGGTTTGATCGTGTATTTTTTAATAGGTTTTTTAAGTTTACCTGGGCATCTTAAGTTTTTCGCAAAATTGCTAATTTCAAGAAGCTCTCCTTCGTAAGTTTCTCGTGGTGGCCCCTTTTCAGGCTGTTCTTCATTTTCTGAGCTTTCATTTTCTTCGGTGCTGCTATTTACGCTCAATAGAGGTTCTGACTCCTGTCTTGGGCAGGGGGGTTTAGCTGCCCTCATGTAGTATACATTTGGGTAGAACTCCCTAAGTTTTGTTGCCACTGTTCTGCCTGGGAACAAGTGCAATATTGCTTTGATTCCAGCACTTGACTGAGCTTCGGAGCGTTGGTTATAAAGCCTTACCAGCAACATTTCCTCTTCCTCCGTCCACCTTGCAGATTTCGCTGTGGCCGGACCTGCTTCGGGCTGCTCTGCGGCCTCTCTCCTTTGGCCCTTCAGTTCGAGGTATTTCTTCTTGATAGCCGCCACCGACCGGCCTGGGAGTCTTTCGGCGAGGGCTTCGTGATCTCGAAGTAATATACCTCCATTTTCCTCCAACATTCGTGCGATTTCCTCAATCTCATCGTTTTTCCATCGCGACATTCCTGTACCATAACCTCAATCTTTTTACACTGTGTTTTTATCGGGTATATCGTCGCCCCGCTAATTACCCACACTCGTACTGTATACTGGTTGTTTTGAAGGGTAATTTTTCGTCCCTTTGTTAGTTTTCCGTCGGAAATTTCGAGAGAAAACTGTTTTTTTTTCAAGAGTTTCCGCGAAAAACGTGTTGTCATTTCTGACTTGACAAAGGTTGGTATAGTATATTTTTTATTTATCGTTACTTTATATGATACAAAAATATCCTATTCTAAAGAAACTTTGTACATATAATGATATCACAATTAATTGCATATAACTAAGTTTATCACAGTTCTATTACATGAACAGAAAATAAAATTTGTTTTAGTAACTATTTTTTCTTTCTTCTATTCTTCTGAGCAACAGGTTGCTCGTGGATACAGCTACTGAGTATGAGCATTTGTTTATCAATATCTGCTGCTCTGTTGCCTCGACCCCAATTTCTTTTAGCATGTCACGGAACTCTTTGTGGCTCTCTGTTCCAATGACCTCTCCAAAACATCCCAAAACAAACACTGCAAACTTAACAGGGCAGTGGTGGATGTCTTCCAGGATTGCAACCAGGTTAAAATCTCTCTCTGTCTCTTTCATATTTTCTGTTGTTATTTTAGTTGTTGAGTTTTTTGTGTATCTGATTTTTTTCAACTCTTCTTGTTGTCTGTAGTTTTGTATGTGTGACACAGCTATCTCCACGATATAAATAATTTTTGGGTTTGACATTTTTATCATTAAAGCTGGTTTCTTGTGATATAATTTTTTTTCTGTTAAGATTTTGTTTCTTGCTTCAATTTCAATTTCTCTGTCACCCTTTTTGAATTTGCATCTCACTGTAGCTTTCCCGAATTGCATATTCTTTTGGGCCTCTTCAGGTGCACCTAGGCATCCCATTAAAATTTTTAGTGTCCAGTGGACTATAAAGTCGTGCCTACTGGTTGTGGCTGATGTTGGGCATGCACATGCTAAATGGTATGCATTTTCGTTATGGTTGCAACATTTTATGCATATCTTCCTCTGATTGGGGTTTGCTCCAAGTCCATGTACTTGCTCTTCCGCTGCTGAATGTAACAGGCTCAACCTCCAACAATCCATATTTGATGATTTATATGCTGGGAATTCAATTTTTGGTTCTCTTAAGACATTTCTGGCATAATTCATGTTTGCACTCCTTTCTTTTGCAAGGTTTTCGTGGAATGCCCTCTGTATTTTCTTTATAGTTTCTGTGCAACATTTTTTGTAGTTGTTATTGTATTCTTGGAAATCTACATGACAGTTGTATTTTTCCAATGTGCATTCAAAGTCACTGATTGGGTTTCTCCTGCCTGCTTTCTGGAGGTCTTTGTAGTTTTTTATAGTCTTCTTCATGTTTTCATGCATTTGGAGATTTACAAATTGTTTTTCTGTTTCAAATTCAATGGGGTTGAGCCCTAGCCCTCCTTTGTTTTTTGCTATATAGACCCTTGCATTAGATGTTGTTTTGCCCTTTAGGCCCACTTCTACCATCTTTTTTCTTATTTTTGAGTCCATATCCCTGCATCTTTTTCGGGTGGTAGCTCTTTTTTCATTTGGGTATATGTTCCCCATGATGTAAACCACTGCAGGGTTTACTGTGTTATTCAGGAGAGTCACTTTCTGATAAGATGTGAGGTCTGATTCTAGGATTAGTGTCACTTTTTCTTCTAGATTTTTTTAGATAGCTTTAAAGTTTTCTATATTGTCTCTCTTTCTAGTTGCTCTAGACCTAGATATTGATTATATTGCTGTTTATCTGTTGAGCCCTAATTTTGCAACTTTTGTGTTTTTTTGTAAACTCCCAATGTGACTCGGTTGCGTTGTTAACGGTTAAAACCTTACTTTATTTTATTTTCTACAAAATTATCCCTAGTTTTTATGAAAAAAACATATATTTGTTTATATTTGTAAAGCCACCAAGGAAATGTTAACCTTATTATTTTGTACAAAATTAACGTTAGTTTTTATGTAAAAATTATATATTTGTATTTAAAAACCATAATAAAACTAAGGTACTTCACCATTAACGGTCACAAATTTACTTTAACGGTCATAACGGTATATTGCATTGTTAACGGTTAAAAACCTAACTTTAACGGTACAAACTAACTTTAACGGTCACAAGGGGGCCGTTAACGTATTGTTAAAATTATTCCTATTTTTTACGTAAAAAAAATATATATTTGTAATTAAAACTATAATAAAACTAAGGTATTTTATCATCAATCGTCACAAATTAACTTTAACCCTCATAACGGCTAACGGTATATTTATTAAAATTTTGTGTAAATATAAATAAATTTTGATATTGCAACTTTTGTGATTTTTTGTAACTAAAATAATATAATAAACATTGCAAAGTTAACTAGTTTGCATTGGTAACGCTTAAAACGTAACTTTAATGGTCACAAAGTAACTTTAACGGCCGCAAAGAAACCGTAAACGTATTATTTTGTACAAAATTATTCTTAGTTTTTATATAAAAAACATATATTTTTGTTAATATACCATAATAAAACCAAGGTATCTACGTACTTTACCGTTCACCGTTAAGTTTTTATGTAAAAGAAATATATATTTATAATTAAAACAAATTAACTTGAACGGTCATAACGGCTAACAGTATATTTATTAATATTTTGTATAAATAAATTTTGATATTGCAACTCTTGTGTTTTTCTTAAACTAAAATAATGCAATACAAATCGCAGCGTTAACTCATTTGCATTGTTAACGGTTAAAACCTAACTATTATGGTTCCTAATAACTTTAACGGTACAAAGGAACCGTTAACTTATTATTTTGTACAAAATTGTCCTTATAGCTTTTAGATAAAATATATATTTGTAATTAAAACCGTAATAAAACTACGGTACTTCTCCGTTAACGGTCACAAATTAACTTTAACGGTCCTAACAACTAACAAAGGACATTTATTAAAATTTTGTGTGAAGAAATTGTATTTTGATAGGTAATTTTTGTGTATTTTGTAACTAAAATAATCTTATAAAAATTATTAGTAAAGGTTAAAACCTCGGTTAAAACGTAACTATAATGGTCACAAAGTAACTTTAACGTTCCCAAAGGAACCGTTAACGTATTCTTAGTTTTTATGTATGTAAAACATATATTTTTGTAAATAAACCATAATAAAACCAAGGTACGTACTTTACCGTTAACGGTCACAAATTAACTTTAACGATCATCAAGGCTAACGGTTTATTTTTAAAAATTTTGTATAAAAAAATATTTTGATATTGCAACTTTTGTGTATTTTTTATTAAAAGATAAAACGTAAATCATTTATTTTTAGATCTGTTGATCAAGTATGTTTTGGTTTGTTATGTATGATAAGTAGATGATTGTTATCTCCCTATTATCCTTGCTTGAAGCAAAAACTTCATCGTATCGAGCTCAAATTCGGTATTAGACACAATATTTTTCAAGTCTTCGGTAGTATAGTGGTCAGTATCCCCGCCTGTCACGCGGGAGACCCGGGTTCGATTCCCGGCCGGAGAGAACTTTTTTTTTATTTTTTAAGCAACTTGAGTGTTTAATTAATTATGTGGAAAAACATTTAGTTAGCTTTTTATGCATCTTTGAAGTATTTTTGTATAATAATACGGTTATTATGGCAAAAATATACTATTTGCACCGTTAACGGTGTAAAGTCAGATTTAACGACTAACGGACATCACCGTTAACGGTCATAACGGCTAACGGTAAATTTATTAAATTTTTGTGTCAATTTTTTTTGTAATGCAACTTTTATGTTTTTTAAAACTAATTATAACAAAATAAAAATCGCAAAGTTACCTAACCTGTTTGCATTGGTAACAGGTGAAACTTAACTTTAAAGGTCATAAAGTAGCTCTAACGTTCACAAATTAATTTCAACGGTCATAACGGCTATCGGTATATTTATTAAAATTTTATGTAAAAAAAATATATTTTGATATTGCGTTGAACAATTGAACTTTTGTGTTTTTATTTACCTAACTCCTAATGCAATTAACACCACAAAGTTATTTCGGTTGTGTTGTTAACGCTTAAAACCTAACTTTGACGGTACAAAGTAACTTTAACAGTCACAAAAGGACCGTTAACATATTATTTTGTACAAAATATCCTAAGTTTTTTATGTAAAAAATATATATATTTGTAACAAAAACCATAATAAAACTAACGGTCATAACGGTATGTTTATTAAAATTTTTTGTATATAAAAATAAATTTTGGTTGTTGCAACTGTTGTTTTTTTTAACTAAAATAATGCAATAAAAATCGCAAAGTAATCTTACTCGTTTTCATTGGCACCGCTTAAATCCCAACTTTGACGGTCACAAAGTAACTAACGGCCACAAAAGCACTGTTAACGTGTTATTTTGTACAAAATTAACCTTAGTTTTTATTTTAAAAAAATATATTTATAATTAAAAAATAAAAGTAAGGTAGTTCACCATTAACGGTAACAAATTAACTTCACTGTCATAACAGCTATCGGTATTTTTACTAAAATTGGGTATTTAAAAAAATATATTTTGATATTGCAACTTTTCTGTTTTTTTTTTAACTCCTAATGCACTAAATCTCGCAAAGTTCACTCAGTTGCGTTGCTAACGGTTAAAACATAACTTTAACGGTACAAAGTAACTTAAACCGTCTCAAAGGGACCGTTAACGTATTATTTTGTACAAAATTATCCTTAGTTTTTGTGAAAAAAATATATATTTTTAATTAAAACCATAATAAAACTAAGGTACTTCACCATTAACGGTCACAAGTTAACTATAACGGTCATGACATATACATATATTTCTTTTAAAATTTTGTGTAAAAAAAATAATTTTTGATATATTGCAACTTTTGTGTTTTTTTTACTAAAATAATGTAATAAAAATCACAAGGTTACCTCGTTTGCATTGGTAAATGGTAACGCCTTAAACCTTGTCTGTTTTGGTTCCAATGTTCTGAATTTCCCCCCTTTACACCCCTCACCTCAAATTTTAAATCTGAAAACTACATGTTCGTATCTGTTTTGGTTCTAAAGTTATAAATTTATTCCCTTTACACCCCTCATGCACCCTGAACCGAATCGAACCCACCAAATTGTCATCGGACCTACATCATTGTGCCAAATTGCATTAAAATCGGTTCACGGAAAGTGTCTCAAAAATGAATCGCAAGATTTGATAGAAAGTTAGACAGCCAGACTCTGTGAAGTTGAATAAAATCGTTTAAAAAATACAATATTGTGATTGCGGGACATTTGGCGATCTGGAGAGGCTCTTTTCTGCACATTGGGTCCGCATGCGGAGAAATTTGGTCACCTAGCAACCCTAGATATGGATTTATGTTTACAGGGAGTGCCAATATTTTGCTTTTATTTTAAGATGAGCGGCGCAGCTCTCTCGGTTGTGGAAAAAACTGGAAACACACATCTCTAATGTTTTTAAATGTTTTTATTTTTATTTTTAAGAAAGCTACTTCGGTAGATAGACCAGTGCTTTAAAAAATAATAAAAAATAAATGAAAACAGCATGAAAACTAATTGAAAATCAAAGAAAATATATCGCAGCCAACAGGAAAAATAAATTAGACTCGATCTGAGTTATTAGAGTAAATTAGGTGAACTTTTAGGGGAGGTTACTGGTTTTTTACAGTTTTTAGCTTAATAGACCTTCTCTCAAAAAAAGTTATGAGCAATGAAAACTTTTCTTTTTGTTTCTACGAAATTCGGAAAAACATACATATACATATATCTTTTATGTCCAATTTTTTTAAATCAAAATATTTATTTATACATTTTACTTTGATTTTAAACCTAAAGATTATACATGGGAATTTCAGACACGGTACGAATAAGCAGTGGCGTGTCGTCTAGGAGGCAGGGGGGGGCGAACAACCCCCCCCTTCGCCCCGCCCTCTGCGCTTGGCGCTCCTGGCGTCCTTTGAGAAAAAAATAGAATTAATAGTGTTATTATTTTAAACGTGAAATTTGTATTGTATTTTGACAAAAGGTTTGTAATTTAATTGACTCCCATACCTATATTTGCGCCCCTTAAGGTCTTCGCCCGTCCCCCACCCCTTTTATCCACGACACGCTATTGCGAGTAAGATAATAGTTGCGCTATTCCAAGCCCAATCAGATGCTGTTTCGAAATTAAAAATATCTACAGGTGTTTGCAAAATATCGAGCAAGAACTAAAAGTTGGCGAAGATATTTTTAATTTTTCGAAAAACACAACCTTTCGTTTTGGCTCGATATTTTGAAAACCCCTGTAGATATTTTTAATTTAGATATAGCATCTGATGGAGCTCGGAAGAAGTACTTTTTTTTAAATTTAAACAAAATTTTATTTCTTACCGTTTTATCCCAATATAGTATGTAGTTACTCTTATCTGGGACACCTTATATAGTTTCCCAAAAAAATCCGGTGGCCAGTTGTATTGGACCACCCTGTATAACTTTGGTGTTAAGTTTTTTCAATAGGAAGTTTAGTTTTGCTAAAAACCGTTAAAAACCATTATACATCCCTAAAAGTTTCACCCCGTTTTTTAAAAAGGTATAGGTATCCTTTGTCTAAGATCCTAATATAATGAGGGATTAAGACTTTTTATTTCAAATCATTGGGTTTTATCTTAGAGGGTTTTAGTTGAGAGGCCTATGGTATCCTTTTGGATAGGTTTGGAAAATTTTTTTAAACTACCCTAGATTTGATTGGTAATATATCAGACAATTTTAGATCACCGGGTGTTTGCCTCCAATTTGAGTAGGAGGGTCAGTGTGATGTCATAAATCCAAGATGGCGTCATTTTGAAAGATCAAGTATGATTCTGTCCGCCATCTTAAATTTTAAGATGGCGATAAACTTTGATCACGTTATTTAAAAAGAAATCAATTCTAACCAGGATGCTTTTTTTATTTAATTAAAATCGGTTCAGTAGTAATGAATTCATAAGGAAATAAATGTGGACATGATTGGCAATACAATTGTATAATATTCAAAACAATGTTTGAAACAAATATATTTGATAGGTTTGGAAGATTTTTTTAAACTACCCTAGATTTGATTGGTAATATATCAGACAATTTTAGATCACCGGGTGTTTGCCTCCAATTTGAGTAGGAGCCCAACTAACATTTATAGTAGCGGCTACATGTTCTAAAGGCTTTGCTACTTTCTTATAGTAGAAATGTGGTGATCCCAACCAAAATTTGTTACTTTTTAGTTCTAACTACTATTTAGTATCAGGAAATAGTAGATGTTTCGTAAAAACGACCCTCTAAACTACTTCATAGGATTGTTTCTTGATAGTCGATTCTGATAGTCTTCTCTACCACAATAGGACGTTGCTAAAGTTTTACTTTCTTTTTAGTCGTTATTTCGTAGTCGCCCTGACTTTTATATCCTACTTAATTACCACTAGAAAGTTAAGCTTCATTGGAGTCCCAAACAAGTGTATCCGACAACTACATTATAACTTTAATTTTTACCACAAAAGTTTGTGTCATCATAGTAACATCTGATGTAACAATGTAGACAAAATAACTTTTTGGATCAACTTTAAAGCCGCAACTACTTTCAAGTAACCTTTTCGACTATCAGGGAATATAGTTTGGGACGCCATGTTTTTATGTAAGAAAGAAAATTTAATATTTTTGTTGTCGTTTTATGAGCTCATATTAAAGAGCCATACTATTTTATAAACAAATTAGTTGAAGCTTACCAAAAATGCTCTTCTTAAGCACCATTTGTTGGAGTTAACTGTCGATTATGAAAACATAACCTCCAAAATCACAACACAAAAATTCCATCAGCTACCACAAAACGGCACAATTTTACGGGCGCACCGGTTTTTTGCAATATATATAATGCATGTTATACAAAAAACTTTGCGTCGCACTCGAATTTTGATCCTCTGCTCGTAAATTCTCACACTTTTGGATAACATAGTTCATATTATAACCATAACCAAACAAAAAAACTAAGCGAGTCTGTTTACTGTTGTGTCCACCATATTGTGTAACAATTCTACCAAAAAGAAACGATTATATTATTTGCAACTACATCGCAACTTTTATGCCATTACGGAAAAAAAACAGCCTCTACGACGTAGTAGATACCTGGCTACGACGTAGTAGTGTAGTTGTTACTACAGTGACTTTAAACACTTGGCCAAGTAGTTATAACCAGAAATTGGTTCCCCACTTAGGGAATTATAACGTCGCTGTATGGTATACTGAGACGTAGCGGGAGTACGTTGCGGTTACTTTTAAGAAATTCTTTCTAGTTGGGGTTTCGTCGTTACAACTTTAATTGTTTGTTGGGAGGGTCAGTGTGATGTCATAAATCCAAGATGGCGTCATTTTGAAAGATCAAGTATGATTCTGTCCGCCATTTTAAATTTTAAGATGGCGATAAACTTTGATCACGTTATTTAAAAAGAAATCAATTCTAACCAGGATGCTTTTTTTATTTAATTAAAATCGGTTCAGTAGTAATGAATTCATAAGGAAATAAATGTGGACATGATTGGCAATACAATTGTATAATATTCAAAACAATGTTTGAAACAAATATATTTGTTTTTAGAACCACTAAACCGATTTCGCTGATTTGTACCTTGTTGTGGGTGACAAGAAAGCAGCTTTTTTACTGATTTAAAAACATAATTAAAACATGTTCGCAACACAAAAATAAACGAGCATCTTTGAAGGGTACAATTTAATGTCGTCCGTCATCTTGGATTTTGAAATGACGGACAAAAAAATACATTTAGTCAAAACTCTAATTAATTAGAGCAGTTAGAGCCTTATTTAACCAAGTACAAAATTTTAGAGCCAAATCAATTCGGATATCAAAAGGGAAAGTCTACTGTGGATGCAGTGATAAATTTTGAGGAGGGTGTCGTGGGCGACATGGAAAGGGGTGAATGCCCAGTTGGCATTTTTTTCGATCTAAGTCGCGCCTTAGACTGTGTTGAGCATGGCAGACTTCTGCAGAAGATGTCTTGCATTGGGGTTAGAGAGACTGAAAATAAATGGTTGTCGGAGTTTTTGACTCGAAAACAATTTGTTGAAGTAAAACATTATACCATTAAAGAACAAATAATAACTAGATCAACACAATTAGATGTTCAGGTTGGTGTACCTCAAGGTTCGATTCTAGGACCGGTTGTATTTATATTGTATTTAAATTACCTTAACATGACCATTAGCCGGGACAAACAGACTTTCTACAGTGATGACTCGACTTATGAAAATAGTAATAAAGATCAAAAGCGATTGAAAGAAGTATGCGTCTCCGATATGGAAAAAATGATAGACTGGTTTGAGCAGAGTTCTTTATTATTAAATTTGGAAAAAACACACTATCTCAGATTTCATAACCATCAGAATCGTGATCTTGAGGATCTAGGAATAAATATTCATAGTGTTAAAATTGCAAAAGACCCACATGCTCAATTCTTGGGAATGTCAAACATTTAAAATTACAAAAAAGCTGGGATCCTGTTATTACCTTATTAGGAATCTAAGGTCTGTTTTGTCAGTCAAGCAACTTAAAACTATTTATCACGCCCAGATTGAGTCTCGAATAAGATACGGTATAATTTTATGGGGCTGGTTCTCAGGGGCTAAGTCTGTTTTTATAAAACAAAAAATGCTAATTAGAAGTATTTTAAGCGTAGGACAAATGGAATCATGTAGGCAGGTATTTATTAATTTAAAAATTATCTCTTTCTATTCGCTGTACATATTCGAACTCTCAAAGTATATTTTTTTAAATCAACAAAAAATAGTCAAAGGTGAGGACATTCACAATTACAATACGAGATCTAAATCAAAAGCTAGGGTTCCATTTTACAAGTCTAATTTAGGAAAAAACCTGCCATTATCTATGGGCAATAAAGTTTATTCATGTTTGCCAGAACAAATCAGAGATGCACTTAATATTAACATATTTAAAAATAGATTAAAATGGTACTTATTAGAACGGCCATTTTACTCATTCGAAGAATATTGTAACCAAGATAAAACATAGTGTTTAGTACTGTTTAGTTATTTTTATCACGTCTTGTTGTGTATATGTGTGATTTTAATTAATTTAATCAAATTTTATTATTTACTGTGTTTTTATAATTTGAGTTTTATGTGTACATAACAATTTTAAAATTTAAAGTCACGTAATATTTTTAGAGTTGCGCTAAGAAGTTTATATATAAATATGTCTGTATTTATGTTTTTAAATAGTATTTTGATTTTAAATAATTCAATCAAATTTGTATTTATGTAGTAAATCGTTTGAAATTTTGTGTATTTATACTCTTCTAATTTGATTTTAGACAAATAATCTATTTAGATTTGCGCTAAGAATTTTCATTTTAATATGTTGTATTGTATTTTGACAAACGTACCTATTTTGTTTTCAAAAAATTATTAATAATGACGTATTCCATACAGTTGTAAAATTGTCAAAGGAAATAAAAGCTGTATTTATTTATTTTATTTTATTTAATTCTCTGCCAAGTATAGTTTGTCCCATTAAAATCGATGGTACAGTTCAAAAGTTATAATGAAAAAAATTGTCCGATTTTTTTTTCGCCCACCCGGTATATTAATTGGCGTTGTCAATAAACAACAGTTTTTCTGTAAATCTAAAGTTATAACCCAAAGTTTATGAAGAAACATAGAAACATACAAAAAGCCGCCATTTTGGGTTAATGACACAGGTCCTCCATGGGTCCTCCTACTCAAATAGGACGCAAACACCGTAACTTAAAGATCGATGATCGATCTAAGGTATTTTTAAAAAATCTTCCACGGGACATGATTTGTGACTTTAAGCCACTCAACTATTTTATAAAATTGGAAGCCGTTAATTTTTACAGACGACCTAAACTACCTAAAAGACTATGAGAAGCAGAGACAGCTGCACAATTTACCTACGATGTTGGCTATCGAGGGGCTGCACAGGCTTTACAATACCGACTTCGCCCCCCTCGTTCTTCTCAGAAGTCTGGGTTTACAAGCTACACAAGCTTTGGACCCTCTTAAGGTAAATTTAAGGAATTATAGTATAATATATACACCGCGTACCAAATTGGGTTATGTATTTTAAGTAAATAGTCCACAGTGTACACCACCATGTCTATTTTTTAAATGATGTGACAGGCTGAATTTTCGTATATAGCTTTATTTTTCTGGGAAGCTACACTTTTTCTTCTGTAAAAAATCTTGAAAGTGATTCCTAACACAGTGTGTGGGCCCCGAAATCTTTCAAGCTTCGGAGTGATTAAACCAAACATGAGATTTTGGGGACAATGCTGTCAATTACTTTTAAACATATTTTTTAAAATTGCAGGTTATTTTTTTAATAAATATTTTTCTGTAGCTTAAAAAATGTGTTTGAAAGTAAATGGCAACATTGTCCCCAAAATCGCATGCTTCGTTTAGTCATCCCGAAACTCGAAACATTTCTGCGCCCGCGCACTTTCTTAGGAATCACTTTCAAGAATTTTTCCAGAAGAAAAAGTTGAGCGTCTCGGCTATGTACAAAAATTCAACTCCAGCCTGTTATCCACACTTTCCAGAAATATATTTTCGGAAATATTTCCTGAAACATTGGAAATATATGGAAATATTGGAAATATATGAAATATTAAAAATATAAGAAAAAAGGGAATATTTATTTATAAAATCATAACAAAACGCCGGAAAACGCAGAAGGCTTATTTATACATGAACACAAATCAGGAGTTATTGTTCAAACAAAGATACAGAAATAAGGTCAAATTTGTACAAGAAAAATCTCATTCTTGACACACTACACCATTCACTAGTCGAGCAAGATGCATATCTTCATCGCTGTCATCAGCATCACACTTAATAACATCGTCTTGCCAGTCTAGTATAGTATCGGAAATAAAAATTATTCTATAGTAAGTTTTTTTTTTTTTTTTTTTTTTAAGGGTATGCGCACTCGCAAGGAGATCCCTATCACGCTCGAGAAGCGGCAAGTGCGCGGAAATGTTGGTGCGTGTTGGTTTTGAAACGGTTCAGGTTGTAACCTGCAGGGAAAACTGTCGCAGGGAGTTTATTCCACAGCGATGCTGTTCTCCAGAGATATGAATTTTGATATAATGAGGTTCTTGGTGCCTCTATTTTGACAATAAATTGATGGTTACCGTCTGTTTGACGTGTTCGCCTAGTAGGTGCTACTCCCGGGGGGATCATACGTGCCAACTCTTCAGAGCATTTTCCGTGATAATACCTGTAGAAGAGAGATAGATCGCCCACAGTTCTTCGATGTTCGAGACTATCCAAGTGCGGGGTCATTGATCAGCTTGATAGCTCGTTTTTGCACGGTGTTCAAAAGCATTAAGGTATGTTTGGGTGCCGCACTCCATATATGTGAGCAGTACTCCATAGTTGGTCGAATCTGGGCTTTGTAGAGTATCAGCAGTTGGCTTGGTGTATACAGATGTCTTGTACGAAATAGCACCCCAAGCTTTTGGGACGCCCTTTTAGCTATATCTGCCACGTGACTGTGCCAAGACATGTTGGTCTCTGCAGTGACTCCTAAGATGTTCAACTGGCTCTGCAATGCGACAGCACTTCCAGATAGCATGATATTTGGCTCACCGGTGCTGGTCTTTTTCGAAAACAGGGCTGCTTGGGTTTTCTGCGCGTTGAACTGTACAAGGTTTTTGTTGCCCCAGTCCTCTATTATCTCTAAGTCGTTATTTATCTGTGATATTTCAGTTAGTCTAAGGTAATGGAATTCACGTGCGGAGAAACATGTGGGTGGTATGACTGAGGAGACTACATTGCCATCATCTGCAAAGCAATAAAGTGGATTTACTGTTTTATCTATGAGGTCATTTATGTAAATCAGAAAAAGTGTTGGCGAAAGGATTGCTCCCTGTGGCACACCAGCATTTATTTGGTAAGAGTTGGAGTTCCGGCCATCCAGTGCAACATAAATGGATCTATCCTTAAGGTAACTTTCAAACCAAGTGCAAAGTCTCGGCGACAATCCCGTTGCTTTGAGCTTGTTGAGCAGATTTTCATGCCAGACTTTATCGAATGCTTTAGATATATCTAAGGCAATTGTTCTTGTTTCACCTCGCAACTCAATCGGTTTTTGCCATAAGTGAGTGACGTATGTAAGTAAATCGCCAGTTGACCTATATTTTCGAAATCCGTATTGCTTGTCGTTGATAATTTCCTTTCCATTACTTTTGATATCACCGGAAGTAGAGCAATTGGTCTATAGTTTAACGGATCTGTCTTTTTTCCTTTCTTTGGAATGGGTTGTACTGCGGCAGACTTCCATGATGATGGATATACTCCTTGCCTATAAGATAAATTGAATAATTTGGCGAAAGTTGGGGTGAGTTCGCTAGCACAATTTTTGAGTACTATCGCGGGAATGCCATCTGGACCCATTGCTTTGTTTGTATCCAACTTTTTAAGGGATTTTCGTATTTCTCTGTGACAAAAGGGCACCTCTGGCATACTGTGGGAAACCCTTTCAATGAACGGTGGAGTTTTTCCATTTGGCACTGTTAGGTTTGAGTTGGAGGAAAAGATTTTGGCCAGCATATTGGCTTTTTCCTCTGATGTTGTGGCTAAGTGAGTATTTTTATCTGTAAGTGGTGGTATGGATGACTTGGTGAAGTTTGATCCAACGGCTTTTGCAAGAGACCAAAAGGATCTAGAACTACTTGGACAATTCAGCAACCTGTTTTTTATTCTTTGATTGTATGTTTCTTTGGCGGCGTCAATAGTAATTTTGCAACTATTTCTGGCTTCTATAAATTCTGTGTGGTTTTGAGCGGTTTGCTCTGTGTTTTTTCTGTACCGCCGTTTGACACTGGCTGTTGAACCAAGGTTTTGCATTAGCTCTGCGTTTTATTGTATGTGGGATATATGCATCCATTCCAGATAAGATTACTTTTGTTATTTCATTATAGCAAATAGTGGGATCAGCTATTTTAAAGCAAACCTCTTGCCATGGAAAATCCAGGTAAAACTGTTTAAGGTCATTCCATTTTGCCGATTTATAGTGCCACATTTTACGAGGAAGTGATTGTTGGCTTGGCGGTATGAACATTTCGCACTTTGTTCTTATAAGTTTATGATCGGATGAACCAAGTGGGGGATCTACTTGAATTGTGTACAAGTCAGGATTTGTAGTTAGGAACAAGTCTAAAAGCGCTGCAAATTCACCCCTTTCTGAGATACGGGTAGGTTCATCGACAAGCTGCGTTAGACCACAACTTATGGCAAAAGCTTCTGCTTCCCTGCCTTCATTATCTGTTTTGTTGTGGTGTTTTAGCCAGGGTATATTGTGGACGTTGAAATCGCCTAAAAAAATACTCTGCCAATATATGGGCCCCTAAGCTCACACTAGGTACTATAGTTATAGTGTACGTGTGAGCTAATATAACTAAAAACTGAAATATATTTTATTCAACTCCAGACTAAATTACTTTTTGTTTGATACCACACAAGCCATGTTTTAACTTAAACTCAAATTTTTGAAATCTAACCTTACCCATAAAAAAAAAATAAAAACTAAAATGTATTTTGTTAAACTCCGGACTCAATTACCTTTCGTTTGATATCACACACGCCATATTTTCACTTAAACTCTAATTTTTAAAATATACCCCCACCCTTTTTTTTTAAATAAATTAAAATGTATTTTGTTTAACTGCAGACTCAATTACCTTTCGTTTGATATCACACATGCCATATTTTCACATAAACTTTAATTTTTGAAATCTTCCCCCACCCTTTTATTTGGTTTGTGTTCGGTGGATTTTGTTCATTTTTAAATGGGACCATCTCGACCCAAGACCCAGCCTAGGTACCAAATTTCATTAAAATCGGCCCAGCGGTTTTTGAGTTATGCGCGTTGGTCGTTACAGACAGACATACAGACACACAGACAGACAGACAGACAGACAGACATACAGACAGACAGACAGACAGACAGACGGCGCAACAAAAAAGTTTCAAAATCATCTGAAACGTAAAGATATATAAAAATTTTTGAAATCGGAGCAACTTTTTTTTTCTCGAAAAAATTAGGATCACCATAGCTCACACTACTATAGTATAGTATATGTGTGAGCCAATAATTTCCGCATGTGGATAGTTAGACTGTATACTATCACAGTTTTCGGATAATGTCGCAAAAAAGTTTTGATTCTCGGTGTTACTTGGCGGTCGGTAGAGGCAGCAAATGAACTTAGTCGATGACTTTGAGGTGAATTTCAGCCATATGATATCGAGGTTCGCTGGTTCTAGCTTCTCCTCTCGATGACATGAAAGGTCATTTTTAATGTACACACAGATCCCAAAATTATGTCGAAATCGGTGGTGTAGGTCATAGCCGGGATAAAGATAGTTCACAGTAGGTGTTGCAGAACTGATTTTAGTTTCAGTGAGAACAAGGATGTCAGGTCTTTGTTCTTCAAGATGTTGGTGAACTGAATTCATGTTGGTACTTAATCCTCTTATATTGCTAAAATCAATTCTGAGTTGAGTTTTTGGTCTTCTTTTAATATCTTTGCATGAAGGACCCCCAGGATCACCCGACGCCCGGAGATCCGAGTGGTCGGGTATTTTACCTCCGGAATATTTTGATCCTGGAGGCGCCATCATGCTATTTGTTACTCATTGTTGGAACCGGACTGCCAGCGCAGTAGCGGAACGTGGTGATACCACTTAGCGCTACTCACTTCTGGCATGGTGGTATCTCACCGGTCGACGCCCAATGAGTAAAAAGCGTCTACCACCTACCAGTTTAATGCTTATAAGGGCCTATCCTTAAATTACGTAACGCTCAAGGGGGGTGGGGGAATTTTATGTTATTTTAATATGTTTTTTCTTGAAAATGCGTTACGAGGGGGGGTGGGGGCAAAAATCCTGAATTTTTGCATTGCGTAATTTAAGAACGCTCCCTAAGGTTACAAAATATAAAAGATAATATTTTTTAAAATATTTTCAATACTTCCAATATTTCCGAGACACCCTTGGAAATTTTCAATATTTCCATTACCATGGAAATATTTCCAACGGAAATATTTCCATTTACATCACTAGGTGTACAGCGTGTCCCATTTTCGATGGGATTAAATGGGAAACTAGGTTATTAAAGATATCGATTTTCTGATAACACCTTACCGTGCTCTCCTTTTGAGCCCTTAAAAATGGTATAATCAGATTTTTGCTATATCCCGTGGATTTGCTAATACAGGGAGGTTTTGAAAAAATGTCATTTTTAATAATTCCCTGTAGTCATTTTTATTCTGTAAAAACATTTTTATGGCAACTTATTTACAGCAAAATAATGACGCCAATTTTTTAAAATATTGGACCTGGATTTTTTTATTACTATTTTGCTGTGTTTCATGCTATTATTATCTTAAAATGATAAAACTTTAATATTTTTTTGATTTAAAGTTAAAAAAATATTTAATATTTTAAAAAAAATATTAGTCCGAACTTTGAAGTTTCCAACGTAAATATATATGAAAAATTGCAAAACAAACTAGTTGAACGATTTTTAGTTTATCCGTTTTGAAACGTTAATTAAAAGATTTATAAATTAAGAAAAAAACGTTAAAAAGTTACAAAATTAATATCATAGTAATTATTTGACGGTAGCACAGCAACTCATGAAATTTACTTCAACATGGCAAAACAAAAGCGTGGAATTTTTATGAATGGCGCACTCAAAATTATTCTAAAATGGCTAGAAATCGGCTATATCCAGATTTTGAAAAAAATGTGATATGTTTAACTGCTTTTCAATTCAAGCAACAAAATCCCAATATTTAAACGGCAGAAATATTTTTATGCAAAACGCATTAAGAAAAATTAGTCAAAAATGCTAAGAATGTCTTACACATAATGGCAATCAGTTTAAAAATGTATATCATTAAAGAAAAATTATTTATAATTTTTTTAATTCGTTATTTTTTTTGTATTTGTTGTGTCAAATAAATCTTTAAATTAACGAAAAACCATTTTAATTTGCTAAGTATCAAAACATTTAAACTAAAAATCATTCAACTAGTAATTTTTAATTTATATTTACGTTGGAAATTTCCATGTTCGAACAATTTTTTTTTTAAATATAAATTTTTTTTTAACCTTAGAACAAAAAAATATTAAATTTTTATTATTTTATGATAATAATAGAATGAAACCAATCAAAATAGTAATTAAAAAAATCCAGATCCGTATTAATTTTTTTATGATAAATATTTTAAAAAATTATTTCCTTCTAAAAAAGTTGCCATAAAAAGGTTAAACAGAATAAAAATATCTTGCAACATGCATTTTTTTTCAAAAACTTCCTGTATTAGCGAAACTACAGGGTATACCAAACATCTGTAAGGACTTAAAAAAGAGCACGGTAAGGGGCAATCAGAAAATCGATATTCTTAAAAATAACCGAATTTCCCATTTAATCCCATCGAAAATGGGACTCGCTGTACTGTGGACTAAAATAAGTTTATAAAAATTGAAAAATTGGTAACATTTTACTCTTTGCAGAGTTTATTTGTTTATCCTTAGCCAGCACTTGTTTGGAAAATAGCTATTTACAATACTAGTTCGGAGTATCGGACAATTTTACAGGTCGAACCAGGAAATTTACAGAGAGAGCCGCACGCCAGACCTTTATACCTAGAGATACCTGTATAGTTAGTTTCCGGGTGGTCTAAAAAAAATCAATGAAAATTTCCGTATTGTGCAATTTTTTTGTCCCATTTGTATTGCTGAAAAATCCCTTTTAACACACTTTCGACTATTTCAGGGGGGTGGTTGATCGCCCTTGACCCCCTCTAGGTATGGCTTTGGTAATAGGCACCTATTTAATTTTCTTTTTCTTTTTTAGAAAGCCATTGTTTCACAAGCCGCTGTGTAAAATTAAGTAAGTTTATGTCTATAAGTAGGTAGTACTTGAATTTTTTATAGCATTATTTATATAAATTTCGAGTGCTTTTATTTATTTAAAATATGGTATATTTACTGTTTATTCTTTTGTTATAATAAAAGCATTAATTGAAAAAAATAATAATATTTTTTTTTGTATTTAAAATTTTTCGGATACTTACATTGAGAGAAAAATATATTTCTTCTTTTTTCAACTCAAATAACGAGATAAAAAAACGTACAGTAAAACATTAGCAACCCGCTATTTTTTTCTGTGGCAAAATCGCATGCTTGGTTTAGTTTCAGCCGAAGCTCGAAAGATTTCAGCGCACGCGCACGCTATTAAGAATCACATTTAAGAATTTGCGCAGAGGGAAAAGCTGGATTTCTGGGCAAAATACAGCTATGATGATCCAAAATTCAGCCTGTCACTCATCACTTTAAAAAAAATTGTGTCTGCTTAAGACCACACGGCAGAAGTGTAAACCCGCTGAATGTTCCTTTCAAAGTTAGTCGACTCGAGCCGACTTCACCCGAATGAGCGTTACATAGCCGAGGCTGACGGCTCAGTTCAATTCACTAACCACAAAAACTGCTAAACGCGCCTAAAGAAGTTTACACTTCAAAAATATACCGGTGTGCTGTGGACTATTATGCAAATATTGTTTGTTGCGTGTTCTCTTTTTATATACTTCTAGACGATGGCCCTTTGACAAACAGAGGGTGCAAACATAAAGTTTCACTCTGGGTCGTCATCTTAAATTTTAAAATAGCGAACACTCTTTTTGTTTAATCAAAATCAGTTCAAATATATGGAATAATAATAATGATCTAGAGAAATTTTTTCATTTCTACAAGGTGAAGACTGAAAAGGGTACCTGGTATAATCGTCATATATTTAAAACTACCTTACTGATTTTAATAGTAAATACCTTTTTTAGAATTTAGAAATTTGCTTACTTTTAGATCTGAAACGTAGGTATGTAAATAAGGTACAAAATTTTTAAATGGGGGAGAATTTCGTTTAAAATTAAAAAGCCTCGTTTATGAAGGTAAAAACCGTTTTTATTTCATCATAATCGGTTAAAAAATAAGAAAGTAATGATCAAGAGACATTTCTTGTTTCAGCAAATGGAGATATTCAGACTTAAAATGCTAAATTGTTAAAACGACATATCTCAAAGAGTACATGACCGATTTTAACGAAAAATACCTTTTAGCACTTTTCATCTCGATTTTTAGGGATAAATGTGTCGCTTTTTATTTCTGTGATAAAAAGTGACAAATAAACAAAGATAACGAAATCGTGACAGGGATAAAATGTAAAAATTGGGATGAAAAGTAACTGCTCAGACATAACAGTAAAAAAAATTTAAAAAAAACGTAAAAACCTAAAAACACCAAAAAAATAGGAAAAACTCGGGAAATAAACTAAAATGTGCGAAAAATAGCATATAAACCTCATGATAAAAAGGCCACTTTTATTCCTTGGGGCTTGTCCTTAAAACGCACACGCTCCCCCCTACAGCGTTACGTAATTTAAGGATGGTCCCTTGGTATATAGGTACTATACGTATTTTGTGTTATGTAATAAACCATCTTGTTCACGACCTAACAATAATTTAATATTTTTTTGGTAAAGAGGCTGAATTATCACGTGACTAACTTGTTCGCCATATGGAATTTCAATATGGCGGTAGCAATTTTTTTTTTTTTGAAAATATGGTTTTCTGACAATGTAACGACGTTTTTTTCATTAAATTCGGTTATGCGGTTAAATAGTTATTAACAAATACATGTCCAAAACTTTATGGGCCACCCGGTATATGGTAGGCGCATTTCTAGGAAGCTTTTATAAAAGTTTCCGAGCCTGTTGGAGACTATATCTTCTTCCAATTAAAAAATATTTTGGGTCTTTTTATTGAAGAGAATTTTTCCCTATCATTTTTGAGTTTATATTCCGTTGAACGGTAACGAGGCTGAATTATCACGTGACTTTAAACTTGTTCGCCATCTGGAATTTCAATATGGCTGTAGCAACTTTTTAATTTATTGAATTCGTTTATGCGGTAAAATAGTTATTAACAAATACATATTCAAAATTTTATGGGCCACCCGGTATATGGTAGGGGCTATTCTAAAAGCTTTCGTAAAGTTTCCGAGCCTGTGGGAGACTTTATCTTAAAAATATTTTGGGTCTTTTTATTCAAGAGAATTTAGGTTGTTTTTCCGCTAGCTTATAGAGTAGTAGTATGTACCGTGGTAGTAATTAGCCTTGACAGCTGTATTGACAATAGTGTCAATGTATCAACACAGTTTAATTAAAAAGAAAAACGAAGTAGGTATAATATTGGTATACTGTGGTATAATACAATAAACCTCCACCTCTATCTATACAGGGTGTTTCCTAATTGAATGTCAATATTTAGGGGGGTGATTTTTGGGTCCATTTTAAGAAAAAAACTTCATTGAGCATATGTCCTAACCGTCTTACCTTTTGAGATACAAGATGGTAAAGTTTTCAAAAATCATAATTTTAATGAAATTTGTCATACATGTACTATGAATCACCATCAGCGGCGTTCGTACGTAATTTGACCAGCCTATTTTGACAGACATTGATGGCACGCCATTGATTTTTCCTGAAATAAAAATTATTTTTGAAATCCCCAATCATTTCTAACCAAAGTTGATCACTTGATATTTTTCAATCCGTTGCACGGTTTTCGCTTAAAAAAATAAAAACCGTTTCTCTGCATGATCATAACAATATCGTTAATATGACTACCCTGTATCTCAAAAGGTAAGACGTTTAGGACATATTAGGTTCATATGAAGTTTTTTCATTCAATTAGGAAACACCCTGTATAGTATATCGTCATAGAAAATGTAACATTATATTTTGGCTCTGCTACAGAATAGCGCCTTACAAAATAGCACTGCTTCAAAATAGCGCTGCCACAAAATAGCGCTGCTACAAAATAGCGTGCATCAAAATAGCGCTTTACAAAATAGCGTTGCTACAAAATGGCGCTGCTACAAAATAGCGCTGCTACAAAATAGCGTGCATCAAAATAGCGTGCATCAAAATAGCGCCTTACAAAATAGCGCTGCTACAAAATAGCGCAATCACAAAATAGCGCGCATCAAAAACGCACTGCGGCAAAATAGCGACATCTAATAAAAACAGCGAAATTAAAAAAAGCATCATTAAAAACAGCAACTAAGGGGTCTCTCTCTAACATATTTTTTCAAAAAAAAACTTCCCTGACTTCTTTCGCGGGAACCTAGCGGGTGTGAAACAAAACTGAACCGACTCGAAGTATCGGTTTAGTTCGGTTTGGTGTCACAACCTCTAGGATGCCGGTTCGGTTCGGGTTGTTTCTGTTCGGTTCGGTTTGGTTTCACAGAATCTAGGATCCCAAGAAAAAGTCAAGGTTCAAAAGTTTTTTTTTGAAAATATATATGAGAAAGAGGTTACGATTATCAGAGAAGAACCAATATTATAGGAGTGGCAAGTCATAAGACGCTATTTTGAAGCAGCGCCATTTTGATGCCCGCTATGTTGTAGCAGCGCTATTTTGAAAGGCGCTATTTTGATGCGCGCTATTTTGTAGCTGCGCTATTTTGAGGCAGCGCCATTTTGACGCACGCGATTTTTTAGCCGCGCTTGGTGGGATGGTAGACATAGGTCCCCTGATAGTACATCTAACAATCGAGGGGGGGATGAAAACTTTGCATCGCGCCGCTTGGAGGAAAATAGCACCGTTGGAGTACGTGCTATAAAAAAAAAGTTCAAATAAAATATGTAGAGAACAGAATTGCGCACAACTTTGGTTTTATGCATTTTTTCGCTCCGACCAATAGTTTTTGCGTTACGGCACGCCAAAATTGGGAGTAGTTTGCAAATTTTAACAAAATCAGAGTTTAATCGCAGGTAAAAACAAATATGGCAACTAAACAATTCTGGTATATTTTAAGTAAGTAAGGTTTTTTAAGTAAACTGATGCTTGATTCGTTAAATTTGACCTTAGATGTAGTATCAGGAGACCTATATCTACCATCCCACCAAATTTCATTTCTGTTCGACCTTTGGCAAATAGAACCCCATATTTTGTACCCAACGCTTGGCCTAAAAATTTACTCGAGGGGTATAATACACAAACATAATCAAGAAAACAGTAAAAAAAAATTAAAATTGCAAATTTCTTCAAAAGTTGTTTAATTAGTCAATGATTATAAATCATAATGAATTAAGTAAGTAATAAAATTATTACTAAACAGATTATCCTAATAAGGTATTATTATTCTTGGTTTTTATTGAAGAAAAATACTTACTTTCCCTAAAGCTTGGACAAATTATCCCTTAATTGTGTCTGCATGGTCAGGTATAATTTTGATGATTCTAAAAATTTTTGTTGAGATCTTCTTAGCTCTTAGCTTTTGTAACAAATATATTTTAATATTTAGTTTTTTACTCGGTTTTTTATATTCAAATAGATATTTATTTTTATAATAGGTAATGTTTTATTTGTGTAGTTTAGAATTTAAAATGTTCAGTTTACGTCATCATCAAGATTAAAATGCATCGATCTACGCTCAAGCCCCCCCCCCCCCCCCCCAGGGTCCATTTCTGAGTATCGATCCGCGCTTAAGCCCCCCCAGGGTTCATTTCTGCGTACGCCACTGTAGGAGGACTAGATATTTACGAAATATATAGTGGAATTATTAACGTATTGTTAATACGTTAATGAGTAGAAACATTTTTCGCAATAATTTGTGTTATGAACAAAAACATCGTGGAAGCTTTCGTTTCTGAGATATTAATAAAAACTGTTTTTAAGGCTGATATAGCGCGGAGTGTGCTAATAGCCCAAGAAAAAAAAAATTACTTTTTGCTAACAATTACAGGAAAACAGGTGAATTGCCCTCCCCTCTAGAAAAGATTTTTTTCTATAAGCGTGTGGAAAAGTCCACTTTTCCGCACGCATTTTAGTGTGGAAAGTGCCACAAAATAATTTTTTCCGCACTAGTGCGGAAAAGTAAATTTGTTACGATTTTGAGGTGTTCTATAACATTTAGACCGTTCAAAATACATTTGTATCTTTCCTAGCACACGAAATATTCAAATTGACTAAAATTCTGCTATATTTTCAATATTTTCGATAAAATAAAGTTTTCAGTAAAATAGGTTCAAATTATAAGTTTTAAACCTCCCCGGTATAAATATCGTCATTGTCAATGTCAAACAACAATGAACACTAGTGGTTTTAGATTTGGCATCTTAAATCACCATAGCAACAAAGTACAAACAAACTGTCAAAACAAAGCCAATTTTGCAGATACAAGCGTCTTTTGAATTTTTCAAACAAAAAAATCAGATTTTCAATGGATTCTTCGGACGAAGATCTACCCCAGTCAGTTCTAGAAGCCGCTAGAATGTGAATAATAATAATTGATTTGATTAAAACGTTTTGAATATAAATAATTTTCTGATTAATTTTTAGTTTTTTCCTCACGCTTATAGAAAAATAGTGTACCTAACTCGTGCGTAAAGTGTCTTTTCCGCACTTGATTGCTGGCCAAACTCCGCTATCGCGTCGTTTGGCCCTCTGCAATCGCGTGCGGAAAAGAGGCACTTTCCGCACTAGTTAGGTAAACTACTATATATTACAAATAATATTTTCGTCGACTATTCCATCCTATTCTAGTTTAATTTTCTAAGCCCCAACCCTAGATTTTGAACCAGATCCGCGCTTGGCTTGGGAGGTATAGTTTTTGCAAAGTCACCTGAAATGCTCCTAATACGGGATTCTATCGATTTCACGAAATTTTGGTTCAATCTGCCCTTCAAAAGTTATCCAAATTCATATAAAATCTTCCTGGTATCATTTCAACATTTTTTCGTTGGCCTCTGCTATTTGTTATGGTAAACAGCTAATAACTATCAAAAAGTTATCTCAAAAATTATGATATGGAGTTTACTTATCAGATCCGTCATGCATCCAGTTATTTTATCTCTGATCCGTTATTTTTCATCCCACAAGGAGAAAAAGAGACACTTTTATCCGTAAAATGTGAAATAAAAAGTGCACTGTGAGTTTTGTTTCAAATTGATCAATCAAGGAGAAGGTGCAATAACATAAGTATTATTTATTGATTTATGGCACCTTCTCCTATAATATTTTTATACAATTATTACAATTGATCAGAGGCATATGGGGGACTGATCGATTAGAAAATTCATTTTATGGACCAGGGTTCCGCAGATATATATCAAGTGATATATATCACGATATATATATAGCTTGATATATATCCGATATATTCAATAATTTTACTTATTAAACTAAAAATGTGTTCTATCATTCTAAATATCAGAAAATTTGTCAGTACCCCCTGTACAAAAGTATAAGCATCTGTAAAGGTGTAGTATCGATCGATTCGGCTGCCGCATAGGCATCGCGGAGCTGACTGGGAATCCCCTGTTTCACATCTGGTAGATCCCCGACGCGACGATTTCTTTTGTTTTCTATTTTCCCAGGTTAGAGCAGTTACTGTGTTTTTAGTGTTGCCACCTTTACCGATTTTTCGGTAGATCTACTGATTTAGCTTTTTACTTTACGATATACCGAATGACCATAGTTTTCTACCGATTTTTGTTTTCGATATAAACTTGTTTTTTTTTGATACGCCTCGTAATCGCGATTAAAAAAAAAACACCATAAATAAAATAATCTTTTTATGTAAGATCCTTAGTAGAATCAAAATTTTATTTCAAGCCATTGTTTTTAAAAGTGTATTTATGGCGCCTTCTCTTGGATTTTGCGATATACTCAGCCGGCAGCCGCAAGCGGCATTAAAGATCACGCTATTATAAACCCTGAGGTTTTTTTTATAATATTATCTACCTAATAGGGACCTATTGCAATAAAGCCAGGCACAAATTGTGCCGGGCACTATATTGACAGTTTCACATTATAAGAACAGCTGTCTTCTTTCAAAATAAGGCCATTGTGTATTATAAGCGCCGGAATTAATAGGGACGCCACAATTAATGGAAAATAAATGACTGGATTTCTAAATTTGACTTTGGTATGTCAATTTTGAAAGATCAACTGTCAGTTTTTAATGCGAAACTGTCAATATAGTGCCCGGCACAATTTGTGCCTGGCTTTATTGCAATAGGTCCCTAGTATGTACCTAATTTTTTTATTTAATTCATAATTTTGGTATTTTGTCAGTAAAAACAAATCGTAGAAATACAATTTACCTACTAAATCAATCCAAACTATCGATAGTTCTCCAGCACTGCTTGCTGAGATGATTAAAAAATCTACCGAAATCTACCGATTTTTCTCGAAGCCTTTTACCGAAGACCTCAGGGTCGAGGGCGGCAACACTGTGTGTTTTCCATCTGTGTGTACTTTTGATTTATTAGGAAGCAGTGAGTTTTATTTAATATGCCAAAACCAAAGCATTCAGTTTGATAATGATATATATCAGATATATATCTGATATATATCCGATATATATCATGTGATATGATATTTATATAAATATCATGATATTTTCGAACCCTGCTATGGACTAAAGAAACTCTAAAAAGCTTTTAGTTCCTGTTTTATAGGGTCCAAAATGGAACTTTTTATCTCAAGGGATTAAAAATGCAAATAAAATGCGCCGTTGGGGATCATTTTTGCTTAAAGTATTTTTCTTTTAAATGAGAAAAGGAAATTTTGTAGGGAATTGCTGTTTAGGCATTTGCTATATTTTAATAGAATTCTTACATTCTTGATAGAAGTTAAAATTGGATTTTATGTCTGGGGAATAGGGCTATAAAGTGCCATGGCATACCTAGTTGGACTAACAATTTAAGAAACTTTTTTGTAAAAATACCTAAGCAAGTAAACCCTATCCCCATACGACAAAGCAAAAACAAAACCTTTTAAACACACGTTTTTAAGTTAAAATGTAAGTGATTTTAAAAATAGCAGTGTGGAAATACCATATACGTAATATTCCAATACTCCCCTGTTATAAATGGTTGGCGTTTGATGCAAACATTCAGAAATAAAGGTACGAAAAATGCACAGATACCAAATTTACATAGAGTTTTTGTCAACTGTACGCCGATGATTTGACGTAACGAATACAAGAATAAAATAATATTCATGCGTAAAAGTATAACCAATCAGGACATTTTATCTTAGGACCGCAAAAAGGATAGACTTATACACATTGATATTGCTATTTCAAATATCTTTGCATTCTGCCTCGTAAGGTATCGTAGACCGTAGGTATTGCAATAATACGTACTTTATGGAAATAATATGTATATGTCTTTGAAAGCAACCAATCAGGTCTTTTTTGCTTAAAAACCCCAAGGCCCTCATGTTTGCATCATGAATGGGCAGTTACCGAGGCAGTTACCGTGGGTATTGGAATATTATGTATATGGGAAATACGACCTATTAAACTTAAAAAAGGTGCGTTTTTCACGATTTTTTTGCTGTGCTACCTACGTCGTGGGTTTATAATTAGAAGTCTGTGGTTTATAAGATTTTTTTTTGTAGTGATTTATAGGTACCTAGGTATACGTAGAGTCCCTGTATGTTGACAAATTTGGATAAATATGTCGACATACCCTGTAGGTATACCTAATTACCTATAGGTACCTATATAGGTAATCACAATTTTTGAGATAACTTTTTGACAGTTATCAGCTGTTTACCATAACAAATACCACAGGCCAACGAAAAAATGTTGTAAAAAGTTGTCTCAAAAATTATGATATGGAGTTTACCTTCTCAAAGTTGTGCTCATCGACTTCTATGGGCCTTATACAACTCATTGGTTGTCCAATAATATTGGTTCTTCTCTGATAATCATAACCTCTTTCGTTGCTATCTGCATTTTTTGAGACCCCTTGTATAATTTTAAGGAAACATTCAAAACGGAAAACAATTCAAGGTCCATGGGGTCCATGAGGGTTATTCAATCAATAAAGCTCCAAGGGAGTCTGGACTGAGTTGGTTTGAAATTTTAATTCACCGGGCTATATCTTTCCTTTTTCAATTGCTGGGTGATCAGAAGAAAGAACATGCCGGAGAACAACAGTTAAAGTCTTTCAAAAATAACGAGAAATACTTTTTCACCAATGGTTATTGAATTATTATCACACAACAGAACACAAGGTTATTATTTGTTCTTGTGTAATAGACTATGGATAACTAATACTAATACTGAGACTTTATTTTAGAAAAATTGCAAATAACCCAAAAGTATATGCTTAAAATTATTTACAGAAAAAACAAGCCTTATCCAACATTATTAAAATAACTGACATTAAAACAATGTATCTAACTTGCATTTTAGGCCAAGCGTTGGGTACAAAATAAGGGGTTTTATTTGCAAAAGGACGAACAGAAATGAAATTTGGTGGGATGGTAGTAGTTTGCGACCTCGGGGGGTTGCCGCTCGAGGGGAGGGGGGATGAAAACTTGAAGACAGAGAGCACCATCGGAGTAGGTGCTATAAAAAAAGAGATGCAGATATGTAGAGAACAAAATTGCGCACAACTTTGGTTTTATGCATTTTTTCGCTCCGACCAATAGTTTTTGCTTTACGGCGCGCCAAAGTTAGGGGGTAGTTCGCAAATTTTAACAAAATCAGAGTTTAATCGTGGATTAAAACAAATATGGTTACCAAACAATTCTGGTATATTTTTTTTTCTATAAGAGTAAGGTTTTCTAAGTAAACTAATGCTTGATTCGTTACATTTGACCGTATATTATACTCAATCATTAGACACTTATTGGAATAAAATCGACCTTATGGTAATAGATTTACATATAAAAAGCAGCTGCTCTCCTTTAAAATTCGGCGTTTGTGTATTTAAGAACCGAATTTATTAGTGTCGGTATTTTTTAAATGAAAGTTAGCGACTTTATTATTAAATTTGGCTTTGGCATGTCAATTTCGAGAGGTCAGCTGTTAGTTTTCTGTGTAAATGTGTCAGAATAAAGTCGACTCTAAAATAAAGTCAGGTTTATTCCAATAAGTCCCTAGTGTCTACGAGTTTCAAACAATAACTACAAGTTGTTAATTATATCTTTAGTGCTTATGTAGTAACTTTGATAAATTCAAGTTAATATTGCAATGCAATAAATCGTCAGATAAGTATCTACCAGGGGTGTGCAGTGCCAATGAAAGCAGAAATTCGCAAAATAAAAATATATGTCTTGAAAAATTACTTATCTACCAAGTTAATGGTTAATTAACTACAACCCAAAATATCTATAAGCTATTATTAAAAATGTTATTATTTTAAAAGAACTTATTTTTTATCAGAACTGATTTTAAAAGAACTTATTTTTTATCAGAACTGATAAAAAATAAGTTCTTTTAAAATAATAACATTTTTAATAATAGCTTATAGATATTTTGGGTTGTAGTTAATTAACCATTAACTTGGTAGATAAGTAATTTTTCAAGACATATATTTTTATTTTGCGAATTTCTGCTTTCATTGGCACTGCACACCCCTGGTAGATACTTATCTGTTATAAATGGTTGGCGTTTGATGCAAACATTCAGAAATAAAGGTACGAAAAATGCACAGATACCAAATTTACATAGAGTTTTTGTCAACTGTACGCCGATGATTTGACGTAACGAATACAAGAATAAAATAATATTCATGCGTAAAAGTATAACCAATCAGGACATTTTATCTTAGGACCGCAAAAAGGATAGACTTATACACATTGATATTGCTATTTCAAATATCTTTGCATTCTGCCTCGTAAGGTATCGTAGACCGTAGGTATTGCAATAATACGTACTTTATGGAAATAATATGTATATGTCTTTGAAAGCAACCAATCAGGTCTTTTTTGCTTAAAAACCCCAAGGCCCTCATGTTTGCATCATGAATGGGCAGTTACCGAGGCAGTTACCGTGGGTATTGGAATATTATGTATATGGGAAATACGACCTATTAAACTTAAAAAAGGTGCGTTTTTCACGATTTTTTTGCTGTGCTACCTACGTCGTGGGTTTATAATTAGAAGTCTGTGGTTTATAAGATTTTTTTTTGTAGTGATTTATAGGTACCTAGGTATACGTAGAGTCCCTGTATGTTGACAAATTTGGATAAATATGTCGACATACCCTGTAGGTATACCTAATTACCTATAGGTACCTATATAGGTAATCACAATTTTTGAGATAACTTTTTGACAGTTATCAGCTGTTTACCATAACAAATACCACAGGCCAACGAAAAAATGTTGTAAAAAGTTGTCTCAAAAATTATGATATGGAGTTTACCTTCTCAAAGTTGTGCTCATCGACTTCTATGGGCCTTATACAACTCATTGGTTGTCCAATAATATTGGTTCTTCTCTGATAATCATAACCTCTTTCGTTGCTATCTGCATTTTTTGAGACCCCTTGTATAATTTTAAGGAAACATTCAAAACGGAAAACAATTCAAGGTCCATGGGGTCCATGAGGGTTATTCAATCAATAAAGCTCCAAGGGAGTCTGGACTGAGTTGGTTTGAAATTTTAATTCACCGGGCTATATCTTTCCTTTTTCAATTGCTGGGTGATCAGAAGAAAGAACATGCCGGAGAACAACAGTTAAAGTCTTTCAAAAATAACGAGAAATACTTTTTCACCAATGGTTATTGAATTATTATCACACAACAGAACACAAGGTTATTATTTGTTCTTGTGTAATAGACTATGGATAACTAATACTAATACTGAGACTTTATTTTAGAAAAATTGCAAATAACCCAAAAGTATATGCTTAAAATTATTTACAGAAAAAACAAGCCTTATCCAACATTATTAAAATAACTGACATTAAAACAATGTATCTAACTTGCATTTTAGGCCAAGCGTTGGGTACAAAATAAGGGGTTTTATTTGCAAAAGGACGAACAGAAATGAAATTTGGTGGGATGGTAGTAGTTTGCGACCTCGGGGGGTTGCCGCTCGAGGGGAGGGGGGATGAAAACTTGAAGACAGAGAGCACCATCGGAGTAGGTGCTATAAAAAAAGAGATGCAGATATGTAGAGAACAAAATTGCGCACAACTTTGGTTTTATGCATTTTTTCGCTCCGACCAATAGTTTTTGCTTTACGGCGCGCCAAAGTTAGGGGGTAGTTCGCAAATTTTAACAAAATCAGAGTTTAATCGTGGATTAAAACAAATATGGTTACCAAACAATTCTGGTATATTTTTTTTTCTATAAGAGTAAGGTTTTCTAAGTAAACTAATGCTTGATTCGTTACATTTGACCGTATATTATACTCAATCATTAGACACTTATTGGAATAAAATCGACCTTATGGTAATAGATTTACATATAAAAAGCAGCTGCTCTCCTTTAAAATTCGGCGTTTGTGTATTTAAGAACCGAATTTATTAGTGTCGGTATTTTTTAAATGAAAGTTAGCGACTTTATTATTAAATTTGGCTTTGGCATGTCAATTTCGAGAGGTCAGCTGTTAGTTTTCTGTGTAAATGTGTCAGAATAAAGTCGACTCTAAAATAAAGTCAGGTTTATTCCAATAAGTCCCTAGTGTCTACGAGTTTCAAACAATAACTACAAGTTGTTAATTATATCTTTAGTGCTTATGTAGTAACTTTGATAAATTCAAGTTAATATTGCAATGCAATAAATCGTCAGATAAGTATCTACCAGGGGTGTGCAGTGCCAATGAAAGCAGAAATTCGCAAAATAAAAATATATGTCTTGAAAAATTACTTATCTACCAAGTTAATGGTTAATTAACTACAACCCAAAATATCTATAAGCTATTATTAAAAATGTTATTATTTTAAAAGAACTTATTTTTTATCAGTTCAATACGTCGATTTTACTTCAAATGTTTTTCAGAAAAATGAAATTGTTTTTAAACTTCGCACTTTGCCACTGAGATAAACTCCATACCATAATTTTTGAGATAACTTTTTGACAGTTATCAGCTGTTTACCATAACAAATAGCATAGGTCAACGAAAAAAAGTTGTAAAAGGTTGTCTAATGATATAGGGTGTACAACTGATACAAGTCCAAAAGATCCCAGAAAAAAGTCTTGCAATAACTTTATTATTATCCTAATCAGCCAAAAAAAACCATAAACCCTTAAAAAACTAACAAACTAATTATAGGTAATTACGAAATCGGGATAATTCTGCTCATATGAAAAAAGGCGGTAGCTAGCAAAAAATCCGGAATGATCTTTTTGGTAGCAATTGATCTAGAATATTTTATATTTTGTACCCAAATTCAACGTAAAAAACAGTTTCATACTTTATTTTTTGTAAAGATTCGATAAAACATATACTGCTTTCTGTAAAAACTAAACTTTTTCTAGTTAAAGTTGATTTTCCACCTTTCTCTATAGTGGGCAGAATTAAGTTTAACCAAGCAACTCATAGGCATGCACGAAACACACGAAGGAACGCGGAAAACCCACGCAATACCTCCTTGTTCTGTCTCTCTCATTCTTACAGCGCCAGCGGTCTGCAGAAGACAACGCCGTTAATATCCCATTAGCGATAATAGAAAAATCAATCGAAAATCACGCCACCTTTACAAAAGTCATATGGATCACCTATTAGGAAAACTTTAATTTAATTTTGTGTCATTTGTAACCTATTCAGGGATTTTAATGGAATGCTGCCTCTAGCGGGTTAATAATAATTGGTTTTCTGGATATTAGCAAAAACACGTCAACTAGCTTTCTTCCTAATACAAATTTTTTGTTTGACTCCGAAAATGGGTCCACCTAAATACAACTTTCTTTTAGATCGGATGACCCCACTTTTGGTATTGAAAAAATAAAAATTACAAAATATTTTTTTTTACATAACGTCGTCAATTAAGTATTTGACTATTCGTGGGTTAGAGGGCAGGACCAAAAAAAGAAACTTTCAAGTTTTTGGCAACGTTTCGGAATATATTTTTCCTTTTTCAAGCCTGAAACTATTGTCTCAATACTTATTAGATTTGTGTCAAAATAAGAGTCAAATACTTATTTGCAAGGACAGGGAATGTTTACAGTCGTCAACTAAATTTATTTTTAAATTTTTTGTGGTACTTTATCTGAAAGAAAACGCAAAAATAAAATCAAAAACTAATTGGCGTATATGTATATAAAATAAATGGCTCCATGACGGATCTGCTACTTCCTAGCCTATTAGCACACTTCAAGTGAAGCCATGATATATCACCTTTGAAAACAGTTTTTTGTAAATATGTGCAGCAAATTATTTTTTTTTAATAAAAATTAAGTTTTTTTGGAAAACATAGCACTACAGAATAAAACTTTAGCAATAAAAAAAACTACCGGAAAATTAAAATAAAGAGATCTATGAAGGATCTGATACCTGCCTAGCTCATTAGCACACTCCAAGTAAACTTGATGCTATATCAGCTATGAAAACAGTTTTTTGTAAATATCTCAGAAAGAAAAGCTCTGATAAAGTTTTTGGCTATACCACAAATTAGTGAGAAAAATATGTTCTACTCCATTTCGAAACCCGCATATTGATGCAATGCTACGTTAAAAAGTTAGCATATTTTTAAAAAATTTTAACTGTCAAAAAACTGTCATTATTAGCATTAATGGATTTTGACATAAATCTAATCGGCTCGTTACAGTGTCGATCACTATTTTACCTAAAAATTTTATAAAATTTGGTTCAGCGGTTTAGGAGCAAAAATACACACACACATACGGACAGACGTCACGCCGATATTGCTAAAATAGGCCCAATGCACCCAAATAAAACATTTTCGGCGTTATCCTAAAAAAAAATTGGCGAAAATAATACCTTCTCTGGCCATTGCTAGAGAGATACGAAAAAATGACACCCTGAGTTAAGATTCGGAAAAACGTAATTTAGCGAAATTTAGGGTAGGGAATCCCATAAGACCAAAGTGACCAAACTTTGAAAATTCATATTTCAAAAACTATACGGTTTATCAACAAAAGCACCGAGTTGCAGTATTGTGGGACCATAAAGATATGAAAAAACGTCACCCTAAGTTAAGATTCGGAAAAACGTCATTTAGCGAAATTTAGGGTAGGGAATCTCATAAGACCAAAATGACCAAACTTTAAAAATTCATATTTTAAAAACTATGCAGTTTATCAACAAAAGCACCGAGTTGCAGTATTGTGGGACCATAAAGATACGAAAAAACCACACCCAGAATTATGGTTCGGAAAAACGTCATTTAGCGAAATTTAGGGTAGGGAATCCCATAGACCAAAATGACCAAACTTTGAAAATTCATATTTTAAAAACTATGCAGTTTATCAACGAAAGCACCGAGTTGCAGTATTGTGGGACCATAGAGATACGAAAAAACTACACCCAAAATTATGATTAGGAAAAACGTCATTTAGCGAAATTTAGGGTAGGGAATCCCATAGACCAAAATGAGCAAACTTTGAAAATTCATATTTCAAAAACTATACAGTTTATCAACAAAAGCACCGAGTTGCAGTATTGTGGGATTATAGAGATACGAAAAAACCACACCCTGAGTTAAGATTCGGAAAAACGTCATTTAGCGAAATTTAGCGTATGGAATCCCATAAGACCAAAATGACCAAACTTTGAAAATTCATATTTGAAAAACTATACAGTTTATCAACAAAAGCACCAAGTTGCAGTATTGTGGGACCATAAAGATACGAAAAAAACCACACCCGGAATTGGGATTCGGAAAAACGTCATTTAGCGAAATTTAGGGTAGGGAATCCCATAAGACCAAAATGACCAAACTTTGAAAATTCATATTTCAAAAACTATACAGTTTTTCAACAAAAGCACCGAGTTGCAGTATTGTGGGACCATAGAGCAGCGGCGTAGCGTGCCTGAAGGGGCGGGGGGTGACGGCTAAACAGAGCGCCCATCAAAAATCTTGCGACCAAAAAAAAACAAAAAAAAGGTCATCATGTCTTTAGTTTCCTTTGCCGCCCTCTCAATTTTCCGTTGCCGGCCCTGCGCCAGTACCCTCAGGGCGGGGGGGGGCGACAACCCCCCCCCCCACGCTACGGCACTGATTGCTGGACGGGCTAGGAATGCAAAAATGTTGCGGCGTAGGCGAAATAATTCTTGTTCTAAAAGCCTTGTTCGATAAAATCAAACAAAAAATGGTGTTGAAAGCGAAAATTTTAGAAAAAAATTTGAGAAATAGTACCGAAATGGTCTGGGTCAGCTACCCAACTTCGCCAGCTCTCCTTAATTGCACCCCTTGTTTCTTTATATACTGTGTTTTGTTCCGTGAAAAATTAAACCAAATTGTGCATTTACCATGTTTTATTAAATAAGAAGGAACTTAGAATGTTGGAGGTATAAATATCAATTATTTTTTTTTATTAGCTAACATATGTACAAATAGATAAGTACCTACTTATTTCTAAAATGTTTTTATCAGGGCTCAACTTTTTTTACCAGGGCTTAGGCCTGGCCAGCCCCCTATCTATCTATCTAGGGCATTGAGCTGGCAATAACAGGAACAGGTCAAGGGTTAGAACAGAGACAATATATATTACGTGCCTGTTCTTCAATATCATAACAATCAATGAAAATAGAATATAATCTGAGGGCACGGCAGTGCCTCGCCAAGTTCTCGCGCCGTAACCATCTTTTCTTGAAACATTTCAGCCGATAATTGACCTACGTAAAACTCTACTTTGGAATGAGCTACTAATCTTAAACTGCACAGTCGTAGATCTCCATGGAGTTAGCAACCCCTTCAAGTTTCATGGAATTCCATAAAGTAGTAAAATAGTTAGGAAATTTCAAAAAACGTCGAAATTGCCACTCAGTCATGTATAGATCATCATTATTCTACTGTACTTCCAGACATGCTACAAAGTTGAAATTTGGCCAGACTGATAGAAATTATGACCAAACCCCTGGGAAAAATCCAAAAACCACAAAATTTTAATTTACTCCCCTCCGCTATACATTTAAAGTTATGTAAAAGTAGCATGGCCCACTTCCAGAAATGCTAGAGAGTTGAGCTTTGGCAGACTGACAGGAACTATAATAAAACTATAGGAAAAAATAAAAAAACCCCAAAATTTTAATTTACTCCCCTCCCCTATACATTTAAAGTTATGTAAATGTAGCATTGCGCACTTCCAGAAATGCTAGAGAGTTGAGGTTTGGCAGACTGATAGGAACTATGATAAAACTATAGGAAACAATTAAAACATCCCAAAATTCTAATTTACTTCCCTCCCCTATAAATGTAAAGTTACGTAAAAGTAACATTGCCTACTTCCAGACATACTAGAGAGCCGAGCTTTGGAAGACCGATAGTAACTATGATAAAGTTATAGAAAAAAATTAAAACACCCCAAAATTTTAATTTACTTCCTTCCCTTATAAATGTAAAGTTATGTAAAAGTAACACTGCCCACTTCCAGAAACGCTAGAGAGCTGAACTTTTTAAGACTGAAAGACAATATGATAAAACTATATAAAAAATTTTAAAAACACCAACATTTTAATTTACTTCCCTCTCTTATAAATGTAAATTTATATAAAATCAATATTGCCCACTTCCAGAAACGCTAGAGAGCTGAGCAATGGAATGCTGATAGAAATTATGATAAAACCATGGGAAAAATTTAAAAAGTCCAATATTTTCATTTACTCTCCTCCCCTATAAATGTAAAGTTATGTAAAAGTAACATTACCCACTTCCAGAAACGCTAGAGAGCTGAGCATTGGAAGACTGATAGGAACTATGATAAAACTATAGGAAAAAATTCAAAAACACGACAATTTTAATTTATTTCCCTGCCCTATACATGTAAAGTTATGTAAAAGTAACATTGTGCACTTTCAGAAGCGCTAGAGAGACCTGAGCTTTGGAAGGCTGATAGGAACTACGATAAAACCATGGAAAAAAATTTAAAAACCTCAAAAATTTAAGCAAGGCATTGCAAAAGTTTTGAACAATATTCCGCATATTTTACTACTTTAAAAATTAAGTATTATCCAATTCCTTTAAAAAAGAAGTGAAATCATAACAAAAACATTTCATGTAAAAAAAAGCCAAGTACGCGAAAATGGCATTCCGTAAAAAGAATTGAGTAAGTAAAGTCAAGTTCTCCAATATAAATTTCAAAATGTAAGGTTCTTACTAGTTTGGAAATATTTTTCTAAACTTGGCTATTACGGCTGTAAATGACTCTTAGGCACAGTGCTAGTGTTAAAAAAACATTTCTGTGCAAGCTGTGCTTGACAATTACACTTGCTTAACTCGGCTTGGTTAAGCAGCGGGATTAAAGTAAAAGTTTACTGCCAGGGTGCAGCCTCACACCCTGCTATGACCAAGAAGGCTTATGGTACAGTAAACTAAGTAGGTATAGTGAGAACAACTATCAAATGTTGAATCTGTTTTAATAAGATAAATCCTCTCTTTTTATATTAACAAATTGTTATAGTTCGTGATAAATTATAAAATATAAAATTCCATATAATGTGTTGTTTTATAAACTAAATAATTTATATTATTTAAATAGGTAAACTTGAGAAGGTTAGTTTATGTTATTAAAACCTAATTTCTCAAGATCACCTGTGTTTAAATAATAAATTTAACTAAAAATGAAGATTTATGAAAAATGGTAAAAAAGAAAATCTGTTTAATTTTATAATTAAACAATTTCCAAACTAGTAAGAACCTTTAATTTTGAAATTTGTTTTGGAGAACTTAGCTTTACTTTTTTATCTCAATCTTTTTACAGAATGTCATTTTCGCGTACTTGGCTTTTTTTACATGAAATGTTTTTGTTATAATATACATTAATAATAATATTAAATTTAGGCGATGGCGCAAGTTTCCCACTCCACTATTCCTTGCAAAGCATCAGCAAAACGACGTAGGAAAAGTTGCTCGTGACGTAATAAAGGTTATTGGTTTATCTTTCACAAAACTTAAAAAAACTAAAGTTTTTTAAGATTTAACCAAATAGCCAAATGCTAGTTGCTCAAAAATTGAAGAATTTTCATAAAATCTTGAGCTTTTGAGAAGAAAATTAAATTAGAAATGGGGACTACCTATCGCTGAGCGCGTAGCAATTCATTTTCTGTATCGACCTAGGTATAAATACCTCCCCACCTCCCAGAGCGCGTCATTCGAGAAAAAGCAGTTGCTAGTGAAACTTGTGTCAGTTTGTAGTGCAGTTTAGACGCCTTTGTGAGTAATCTTGTGCAATATTCCAGCCACACCTTGCTGTTGGCCTGCAGTTTGGATTTTTGGATCATTTTGAGGACTTTTTACAATTATTACCAGGTGTGTTTACATTCCTACACATTTGTAGAACACAATTTTTTCATTTTGAAGAGATTTCTTGGCTTTTTTTTACAATATGGGTGCGGCCACCGCTGATCGTCAACCTTTAAAAACTAGTGAATTGGCAAATTGGATTTCAAATATTCGAGTAAAGAAATTTAAAAAATCATGTCAAAGGCGAGAAAATCTCTTCATCAAAGCAGTTTTGGCTAATGCTTTGGCTCGTGCAGAGAATGAACTTCGACAAAAACAACAAGAAAGGCGTATGAGGTGGCACAATCATGTAAAATTACTAGTGGAACCAAAAATAGATAATTCTAATAACTGGGACCCTGAGACATTTAAAGAAATCAATGCGGATATTGACAGTTTTATGAACCAGCTCAAAAGCATCAAAACTCCCATTGGCAGATAATTTTTTTTAAACAAAATTTTGTATATATGTTACTTTGTTTTTTTGAAAATTCCTATTTTCAAGGCTGTAATTATTTTTAATGATTGATCTGTGATATACTATGATGTAATTTTTCTTTGCAGTGCAGACAGCCAACTGCAAGACCAGGCGAGTGTGCCAGGAGGACTCACTATTTGGTTTGTAATTTGTATCTAGTTAGTTTTAGCAATATTTTTCTCAGGGTTATTATTTAGTTTTAAAGAAAAAAAGACTTTTGTAAATAAAAAAGTGATACTAGTCTATTTAAAATAAATACAAGAAACTAATTTTTCTAAAAAAATACATTTGCCTCAATTGCATTATCCCAATATGTTCCCCTTTACTAATTTTTATATTACTTTACATGTAAGCAAGAATGTGGTTGGTATGAAGCTGGTACGAGTACCACATTTGAACGTTATTTCTTTCCCTTACGATCATTTGTTGAACACCGCTGTTACATAGTAGTCTTGCACACAACATTTTGCAGCTGCGACATGAAGGAGGCATGTTTTGTGGGGCCTTGTGCAGTCTCATCTGATGAGTAGGAGGTCGACTTGGTGGATATATTGAACGGTAATGCTTTTTTTACATGAAACTGTTAATCTTCTGGTAGTATAGAAAAGTAATGAAAGAAAGTAATTCCCAAATTGTGAAGCTAAGTATGACTAAAATAAAAATGATTCATTTGTTTGTACAAAGAATTTGTCCTTCATTATCATTCATTTGATTAATCATTTACAAAAATAATTAAAAAGAAACTTGCTTTTGCTTTTAATACTTAAAATTTAATTTAATTTCCTTAAAAATAAAGAAAATTTTAGTTACTTTTTCACTTAAGGAATATTATGCAACTTGGTCTTGCTGTTTTTTTTGAACAAAAAAAACAGCAACATTAAGTTTCTTAATATTTCTCTTGTGGAAGTGTAGCTTTTAAGTTTTAAAATCAAAACAGGTACTTAGAGTCTATTTTTCTAGAAAATGACACAATTTAGTGCTGTCATTTTGGTAGAAGTAGACCAAAAAAAAGTGATTGTAACTGAATTATTATGCACCAGGTAAACTACAAGCTATTTTTTAAAAATGCTGGTAGAGCTCCCATCATTTTTTAAATTGTTTTTTAGTTTATTTCTGGTGCACTTATACAAACTTTAATATGAAAACATTATTCTATTATCTTCGGTATTTTTCATAGGTTCCCAAATTGGTATTGACAAGTCTAGTCGACAGCTTGGCCAATACCATGGAACACTAGCGCTAGTGCAGCCACCACAGGCGATTCCCGAAACTCGAGTTTCATTGGGGATAGCACCATGTGACAAGAAAAATTCACAAATATCCATACTATACAACAACCAACTTATAACATGCTACTACCTGGTTGTAATGTGAAACCATCCTGACCCATTCTACCTTGTTTTTGAACGCATTGTGGGTCTACTCGACTTCCTATGAAGCCTTTCAGGGGACCACAAATCCTGAAATCTTTGTTACCTACCATTTTTAGCTAAAAACAACAAACCCAGTTTATGGACAAACTTTGACTTATATTTACAAGCAAAGAAGTATTCAGGTTTCTGACCGTAGAAGCACTGCAGCAAAATAACAGGTATTTATTTGCAGTGTTCTTTCAAAAATAATGTGTTGATTAAAACTTTTGATTTCTTATATGCGTTGCTTTCCTCCAATGAGGACTTTATTGTCAAGTTTTATATTTTTATCATTTTTTTAGTTTCTGACAGTAGAAATTAGAAAAAAACAAAAAATTTATTGCTGCCAATAACTAAAAATTGACAATTATATATTATTAGTTAAGATCCTCATTGGGGCAGGAAGGGTATATTGGTTCATGTTTACTGATAAAAAAATAATTTCTACAACATTTCTGAATCTAAAATTAACTTTCGTTTTTTTCTCTAAACTTTCTAATAACCAATAATTTCTATTTGCAGTGTTCCTGTAAAAGTTCAGCTTATTTAAATACAAAATATTTCTAAAAATTGATTTTCATTAAGAAACTTGTTTTGTTTTTAAATAAGTACCAAAATACGAAAAAACATAAAACTATTAGGCTTTTAATTTAATTTTAGCAGTTGAGATTCCTCTGCACCATAAACCAAAAAATCGAAAAAAAAAACAGTAAAACAACCTACAACCCCTTGATGTTAAAAAAAGGACAAGAAACTGTTGCTGTTGTCAACCGAGTTCAAAAAGTGTAATGTTTGTTTAAAACATCCTACTATTTTCCTTAATGGATACCGCATCATCCCACCTTTTACCGTTTCTCTCTAATAGGTTGTCATCAAGATAAAAGTTGCGCTATTTTGGTTAGGAAAGTCTGTTCGTCACATTTGGACTGTCTGTTAGGTTGAAATAATGTTGGCAGCACTACTACCAAATTCATAAATCAAAATCCAAACTCTAACAGCTACTGGGAAGGATGCAGACATTTTTTAAGGTAGGTTGAGTTTGGTAACATGTAGACCTCTTTATTTTTATATACAGAGATTCATATGAACAGAAAATTACTTATATTGCTATGGCAGACCTTAGCATTAAAAGTAAGAAAATAACCAAGGCTCGGAGATTTTAAATATCATTAAAAGTTTGGGCTAAGTTAAAAATTTAAAAGTATCTGTCCAAAATTTGATGCTTTTCAGGCATTTCTAGGGGAGAAATAAAGTGACTCCCACTTGCAAGCCTCGATTTCCAGAGTTTATTAAACATCAAAACTGCATCCTAATATAATGAGCCATTTTTAAGCTACAAGGGGTTTTTAAAAGTCTGCATTTTTGGGAGGGGGCCTCTAACTAATTTTTGCAAATTTATTTTTGGTGTATTGCTTTTTTGTAGTTGATTTTTATAAACTGTCAAATTGAATTTTTTCTATTTTGATTTTTATTTACCACTTGTTTTTAAATAATTTCCTAAGTTGATAATTTTAAAATATTTTTAATCCTGTTAAAAAAAAAAGTGATGGATAAAATTAATTTTTACAATTCAATTCTTGACAAAAAAATTTATAAAATTAAGCAATTTTGGTACACCAAAATGAAATTTTCATAGCAAACGAGTTAACTCTCCTATATGCATACTTTTCAAAGACAAAGATATCAAAATACAGTTTTTAATTTTAAGCTTCTCTTAAAAATCAACCCTTTCAAGTGGTGCTCAGTTTTTTTCTTTCTATCTGCCCTAGAAATACCTGACACGAAAATCATTCAATTTAGGACACCCTGTACAGGTTGCCAAATTGGCCATCTTTAGGGGGTTTATGGTATTTTCAGGAAGAAATACAAGGTGACAATTTAAAAAGGATCCACCGGGATTTTCTCAAATATCAGGAAATTAAAAAAACGCCAAACACGTGAATTTTGTTTGCAAGGCTGACACTTTTTGGCAATCTTGTAATTTTTGTAGCATGAACCCCCTTTGAGAGTTATACTTTACCCCTATATTTTGAATAGGGAAAGTGGGTCTAGTGATACCTTGTTCTCAAGCTCTCTTGAATATCTTTACAACCATGTGAAAATTTCGAAAATCCATTGATTAGTTTTTGAGATATTTGCTCTCAAATTTCCAAATTTAAAATGGAATAAATAAAAATGAAATCCGAAAAATATAAAATTCTTATAAAAATTTTATTTCATCACTCTGTGTCAAATTTGAAAGTTTAAAGGCAATTAATTATCTCAAGAACTAATGGATAGACTTTTTGAAATTTTTACATGGTTGTAAGGACATTCAAAAGGCCTTCTAAACAAGGTATCACTAGACCCACTTGCCCTATTCAAAATATAGGGGTAAAAATACCCCTCGAAGGGGGTTTGTGCTCCAAAAATTTCAAGATAGCCAAAAAGTGTCCCTTGCAAACAATATCGACGTCCCTTGCAAACAATATCAAGAGAAGTTGAAAAGTGAAAACTATTTCAATATATTTTTAAAATTTGTATTTTAGTAGGGGGCTCAGTTTGGTTTGGTTTTTTTATTTTGGTGTTGATTGCTTTTTTATATATTTTTTCTCTAAAAAAATTACAGAATTTCGTTGTCACTTTTAGGTTTTGATATAAAACCACTTTCCTTAATGTAAAATTTGTTAGGGACCTTTTGCATGTCCCATGTTTCTCTTATCTTTTATTTGAGGCATGCACAGTTATCTGGTTTGCACCTTATCCTTTACTAAAGGATAGTGTTTTACCTTTCTTGTGTTCGAATAACATAGGGTTTTACCTTTCTTGTGTTCGAATAACATAGGCTACTAGTGCCGTTTATAAAGGATAAAGTTAAGTAAAGGAGGGTGTGCAAAAGGTCCTTATTTAATTTTTTCACATAATTTTATAGCGCCGGCGAAACGAGGAGAAACCACCTAAAAATCTATATAAATCTGATCCTATACCAACTGTCAAAAAACAGTGGTACATTTGAAAACTTCAGTCTAGTTCTTAGTTTACATGTTTCGGCGATTTTCATGCCTATTTGTCAATTTTAAAAAAAGTTTTTTGTGTGTAATTTTAGGCAAAAGTGTGTCAAAATTTCCCAATAATTATACAAAGGATAGTCTGGATATGAAATAATAAAAGTGCCAAAAATGACCAAAATCGATCATTTTTGCCAATTTAAAAATTTATATGTAGACTATTCTTTGTCCAATTGTGAAATTTATATATAACTTTTACGTCTCTTTCAAATGGTAGTTCCTAAAAAATTCTGATTTTGTTTTGCCTAAAATTACACGGAAAAATGTTTTATGTATAGCTTTTTTTTTAAACGTGACAAAAAGGTACTACATAATTCTGTATTGAAAATCTCCTAAACATGTGTACTGAGAACTGGACTGAAGTTTTCAAATGTATCACTTGCTCTTTGATAGTTAATACATGACTAGATTTTTATACAATTTTAGGTGGTTCCTCCACTTTTAGCTGGTCTGTAGTTATATACCGGGTGGGCCAAAAAAAACCGGACAATTTCCGTTTTTTTTTTCATTATAACTTAAACTATAGCATCAACATTAATGAGACAAACTGTATTTGGCAGCGAATTATAGAGTTTTGACTAAATATATTTTTGGTCCGCTATCTCAAAATCCAAGATGACGGACGAAATTAAATTGTACCTTTCAAAGATGCTCGTTTATTCTTGGGTTGCGAACACGTTTTAATAATTTTTTAAAATCAGTAAAAAAGCTGCATTCTTGCCACGCACAACCAGGTACAAATTAGCAAAATCGATTTGGTGGTTCTAAAAAAAAATATTTTTGTTACAACCATTGTTTTGAATATTATATGATTGCCTTGCCAATCATGTCCGCATTTATTTCCTTATAAGTTATTTACTACTGAACCGATTTTGATAAAATAAAAAACAGAATTGCTTTTTAAAGATCATGATCAAAATTTATCGCCGTCTTAAAATTTAAGATCGCGGACAGAAACATATTTGATTCTTCAAAATGGCGTCTTTATTCTTATTTTCTAGAAATGTTTTAGCTTTTATTTTAACTTATAGAAAAGCACTACTTCTCCCCCACACAACGAGGTACAAATTAGTAAAATCGGTGTGGTAGTTCTCAAAAGATCAATTTTTGTTTCATCCATTGTTTTACAGATTATATGATTGCATTGCCAATCCTGTGTGCATTAATTTCCTTATAAACTCATTATTACTGACCCGATCTTAGTGAAATAAAAAAAATCAGGATGAGAATTGATTGTTCTTTAAAGATTATAATCGAAATTTGCCGCCATCCTAAAAGTTAAGATCTCGGAGAGAATCATACTTGACCCTTTAAAGAGGCAAGTTTATTCTTATTTTCCGAATATGTTTTGTTTTTTTTTTTAATTTGAAGAAAAGCACTACATTTTTCCCGCTTAACAAGGTATAAAGTACCAAAATCGGTGAAGTGGTTCTTAAAAATATCTGATTTTGTTTTAACCATTGTTTTACAAATTATACGATTCCATTGCATCAAGTATGATTACGTCCGACATCTTAAATTCTAAGATGGCGAAAAATTTTAATTACGATATTTAAAGAGCTATCAATTCTTACCATGATTTTTTTTATTTTACCAAAATCGGTTTAGCAATGCGAATTTATAAGGAAATGAATGCATTGTACCTCGTTGTATGGGGGAAAAGTAGTGCTTTTTAATAAATTTAAAAAAAAACAAACATTTTCGGAAAATAAGAATAAACACGCCATTTTGAAGAATCAAGTAAGATTTTGTCCACTTTGAAGAATCAAGTAAGATTTTGTCCACTATCTCAAATTTTAAGATGGCGATAAACTTTGATCATGATCTTTAAAGAAAAATTAATTTTAACTAGGATGTTTTTTATTTCATCAAAATCGGTTCAGTAGTAATGAATTTATAAGGAAATAAATGCAGACCATGATTGGCAAAGCAATTGTATAATATGCAAAACAATGGTTGAAACAAAAATACTTTTTTTTTAAACCACTGAACTGATTTTGCTAATTCTTACCTCGTTGTGCCTGGCAAGAATGCAGCTTTTTTAGTGATTTAAAAAAATTACTAAGACGTGTTCGCAACACAAGAACAAACGAGCATCTTTGAAAGGTATATTTTAATTTCGTCCGCCATCTTGGATTTTGATATGACGGACAAAAAGATATATTTGCCCAAAACTATGATTAATTCTCTGCCAAGTACAGTTTGTCCCATTAAAATAGATTGTACAGTTCAAAAGTTATAATAAAACAAGAATTGTCCGGTTTTTTTGGCCCACCCGGTATATTTTCATTTAATAACAACGCATTTCAACGTCAAAAAATTGTTTTCAAATAAAATGTACATACATTGATTGGTATAGTTTTTTTGATCAGTATCTTACCAAATACCATCTATGTTTCCAAAAACTTTTTTTAAGCAATTTGTTTGATAAAAAGCACTTCCTTGTCTTTGACTTGGGTTTTTACTAACACATGTATTTTGTATTTAACAAATTACATGTCAACTTGTTTTCCTAATTGTACCGGATAACTTACACACTACATTAAACACCCCAAGATATTTTTAAGTTTATGAAAATAATAAAAAAATAAAAATTAAATAAAACTCATCCAGAAAATAAAAGTCGCAGATGAATTTTAGTTCGACAGTTAAATTTCTTTATGAAAAATACCATAAAAAAGCAATAGGCAGTTTTTTTTTCTCTAAAGTACCTTAAACTCACCAAAAGTGCTCAATTTGTAACTTTGAATTAAAAACTCCATTCTTAGTTTATATAATATCTGCAATATCCTCATGGTAAAATACGTGTTATATGAAAAGCCTAGGCAAATTCTGAATCGCCGTCACATAGTGTTAAAAAAGTGTTGAAAAATTATTAATTTGTTGATAACATGATCTGCCGTGGCTTTTCATAAAAATACAAACACGTACAAAATATTATCTACATGATTTAAAGTTAGAAAACGGGGATTCGCGAAAAATGAATGAAAAATTCATTTTAGAATCATTAACTAATTTCCTTTGTCAAGACCTAACATGGCAGTATTTTCGCCTAACACAACCTGTTCTAACTGAGCCTGATACATCAGACCTTTTTTAAGTTGGGTCACATTATCAGATTGGGTCTAGAGACCCTGTATGTATGACATATTTTGAAGACATTTTTAAAATGTCATACATAAAGGGTCTCTAATTGGGTCCAGGGCTATCAAAATGGACGGGCCACGATCCTCCACTTTGTTGACGTCACATCCGGGGCTGATTTTTTTTGATGGTCACGTTACGACACAGCTGATTGTCTTTAAAATATTGAAGTTGGAATGACGGTTCATGGATATTTGATTTTTTTTAAATAAAGCCGTTTTTGAGATTGTTTTTACTTTATTCTGGCAGAACAATTTTTTTAAAATGTATAGTAAGCCTATTTTTCATAGGCGCTTCATAAGCTCACACAAAAATTAAGTTTAAAGCAGAAGCGAATGTGACAATCACATATGACAAAGTCCAATACATGTCAAATATAACAGTTGGCATGTGGTACATGGCGGGTAATTTGAATTCAAAATAAGGAATGCTAAAGCTTGAAGATTTTAACCTTTTAATCAAGTTGCTTCTTCTTCTGAGAATATTTCACTGAAATTTTGCGGAAATCTGTAGTGCCATTTTGAAAATATCATAAAAAAACGTCTGACCTCCCATAAGACCCAATGTAAAATTCAGCCCCGGGAGAACAGCTGATTTTTTCAGGGTCGTGGCCTCTATTTTTGTGTTGGCCTTGTTGGGTCTTATATACCGTTGACGAGTAAACACCGCAAATTTTGTTATTCAAACTAGGCATCATGTGTTGTTTGTTAAAACTGTCATGATAACATGATCCTTGACGCTTGATATTGATAAATAAAAAAACATTTTTTCCTCCCAAAAACCAATAAGTATAATTCTTTATAGATAAATTACTATCAAGTACATTGTGGTTTTGATTTCCTTTCAGCATGCATCTTCTATTGCGCAAAAGACAAGATAAAAGTGTCAACCGCCTCAACTCAGTCAAACTTGTTTTTGGTGCCTTTAGTCTACTCCAAACTCGCCTTCGCCGTTCTTCGATAGGGGTCCGCTACATTCTTCTCTATCTTGGTTTCAAAGTATGTAATTCCGCCATAACCGCCCTGTGCCGATATTCTGCCGTTACCACCCCTTCGCATTGACGTTTTTGTCTCAGGTTGAAAAGTGTACAAATTGTGAAAATATGAATAACCAAACCCAACCACATCCACCTCTTTTGAAGAAGTCAAAATGAAAGCCTCTGATAAAATAAGGTATACCAAAATCATATATTTTTTCTTCCTGTAAAAATGGATTAAACAAGTTTCTAGTTTGTTTGTTAAATGGTTTCGGGTGACCTTACAACCTTGTTGTTTTAGAAACATTTATTCCACTTTTTATATGAAAAGAAACGGTTATTTTAGTTCTGGATTAGGGTGGGGTTGTATTTTTAGATAAACTGGCTTACAAGAATTCAGTTATCAAAGAAGACACCCACCTAGATTATCGTCTTATTACGTAAAAGAAACTTGAAAAAGCTGAACTAACGAGGTACTTTACTTGTTTATAAAAATGCCATTGTTGATAACTATAAATTTGCATACATAAAGTCTTTTAAGCCTAAGAATTTTACATAACACACCTATCTATATCTACATATTTTCTGAAAAAAAAGTGAAGTTTCGAAAAGTTAAACTTAGCAATATTAATTTTAAAATAAAGTATTTTTTTTAAAGACTACTATAAAATTATCTTAATAATCATACATATATGATTTTATTAAAACATTGAAATCAAGAAAGAAGAAAGAAGTTTTAAGAAGAAATTAAGAAAATAATAATTAGTGTTTATTGTGAAGAACAGGGGATTGGGATGAAGGGTATTTTATAGGTTAAAACAGCTGTCTACACCACCAGTCTGAAAACAGAAAACTCAGAAAAAAAGGATAAAATATCAAATGTAAGTCGTGAACTTATCCCCACATTTTTCTAGAATAAAAAAAGATGCATGGAAAATGTCTCGCTGAAATGCATGGCTGTTTTAATATAATGTGTCATAAAATGTCTTTTGAAAATTGTGTATTGATATTGAAGGGTAAAAATTGTATTTTTGTAGCATAAAGAGTGATTAACAAGAACGCATATGTTACAAATCATAAATAAATGTAAGTAGTTTGAAAATTGTATATTGTTATGGGGTAATGGGGACTTAACAAAAGTGTTTTTTTCCAGGTTAAAAAAGATACAAGACGTTTAGCGAAAACCAGTTAAAAAATCAAAATAAAAACGTAAGTCGTTTAAATACTGATTTTATTTTGAGAGGGGTCATAGAGCATATAAAAAGTTTTGTCAAAACACAAGACAGTTCCAAATTATTAATTAAAACAAAAAATGTAAGTAATTTAAAAAATGTGTATATAAATATTGGGAGGGGTGGGGAGTTAACCAGCAAGTATTTTTTTTATAGGATACACTTCTGGATTGTATACGGCAGTAAAATTTTTTTATAGAAAAGCAAATGTAAGTCTAAAACAAATTGTTAAATAAATTTGGGGTAGGGTGGGGACTTAAAAACGCAAGTATATTTTTTCAGGCGAAAGAACATTACTACATAATAGTGAACAGGGTAAACATCTAATCTAAAGAGAGGTCAATATGTAAGTGATTTGAAAAAATGGTGTATTAAATATTGGGAGGCGTGGGGAGTTAACCAGCAAGTATTTTGTTTATAGGTTACACTTCTACATTGTATACCGCTGTAAACATTTTTTATGGAAAAGCAAATGTAAGTCTCAAAGAAATTGTTAAATAAATTTGGGTTAGGGTGGGGATTTAAAAACGCAAGTATATTTTTCAGCTGAAAGAACATTACCACATAAGAGTGATAGATAACACGTTAAAAATCTTGTCTAACAAAAGGTCAAAATGTAAGTAATTTGAAAAAATTGTGTCTTAAATATTGGGAGGGGTGGGGAGTTAACCAGCAAGTATTTTTTTTATAGGATACACTTCTGGATTGTATACGGCAGTAAAATTTTTTTATAGAAAAGCAAATGTAAGTCTAAAACAAATTGTTAAATAAATTTGGGGTAGGGTGGGGACTTAAAAACGCAAGTATATTTTTTCAGGTGAAAGAACATTACCACATAAGAGTGAACACGGTAAAAATCTAATCTAAAGAAAGGTCAATATGTAAGGGATTTGAAAAAATTGTGTATTAAATGTTGGGAGGGGTGGGGAGTTAACCAGCAAGTTTTTTGCTTATAGGATACACTTCTAGATTGTATACCGCTGTAAAATTTTTTTATGGAAAAGCACATGTAAGTCTCACAGAAATTCTAAATAAATTTGGGGTAGGGGGGGACTTAAAAACGCAAGTATATTTTTTCAGGCGAATGAACATTACCACATAAGAGTGATAGATAACATGCTAAAAATCAAATCTAACAAAAGGTCAAAATGTAAGTAATTTGAAAAATTGTTTCTTAAATATTGGGAGGGGTGTGGAGTTAACCAGCAAGTATTTTTTTTATAGGATACACTTCTGGATTGTATACGGCAGTAAATTTTTTTTATAGAAAAGCAAATGTAAGTCTAAAACAAATTGTTAAATAAATTTGGGGTAGGGTGGGGACTTAAAAACGCAAGTATATTTTTTCAGGTGAAAGAACATTACCACATAAGACTGAACACGGTAAAAATCTAATCTAAAGAGAGGTCAATATGTAAGTGATTTGAAAAAATTGTGTATTAAATATTGGGAGGGGTGAGAAGTTAACCAGCAAGTATTTTTTACAGGATAGACTTCTAGATTTTATATCGCAATAAAAAGATTTCAATAGAAAAGCAAATGTAAGTCTAAAACAAATTGTTAAATAAATTCGGTCGGTTGGAGACTTTAAAACGCAAGTATATTTTTTCAGACGAAAGAACATTACCACATAAGAGTGAACACGGTAAAAATCTAACTAGAGGTCAATATGTAAGTGATTTGAAAAAATTGTGTATTAAATATTGGGAGGGGTGGGGAGTTAACCAGCAAGTATTTTTTTATAGGATACACTTCTAGATTGTATACCGCAGTAAATTTTTTTATGGAAAAGCAAATTAATGTAAGTCTCAAAATAAATTTGGGGTAGGGTGGGGACTTAAAAACGCAAGTATATTTTTTCAGGCGATAGAACATTACCACATAAGTGATAGATAACACGCTAAAAATCAAATCTAACAAAAGGTCCAAATGTAAGTAATTTGAAAAAATTGTGTTAAATATTGGGAGGGGTGGGGAGTTAACCAGCAAGTATTTTTTTATAGGATACACTTCTAGATTGTATATCGCAGTAAAAAAAATCAATAGGAAAGCAAATGTAAGTCGCAAACAAATTGTGTAAAAAATATGGGGTAGGGTTCGGTCCCCAAAAATTCGCAAGTATAGTGATTTAGGCGAATGAACATTACTACATAAGAGTAATAACACTGTAAAAGTGCAATTAGAAAAAAGTCAAAATGTAAGTAATTTAAAAAAAATTGTGTATTAACTTTTGGGAAGGGTGGGGAGTTAACCAGCAAGTATTTTTTTTATAGGATACACTTCTAGATGATTGTATATCATAATAAAAAATTTTCAGTAAAAGCAAATGTAAGTCGCAAAGAAATTGTGTAATAAATTTGTGGTAGGGTGGGGAATCGCAAGTAATTTTTTCAGGCAAAAGACGAAACATTACCCCATAAGAGTGATAACACGGAAGTATAATTAAAGAAAAGTCAAAACGTAAGTAATTTTAAAAAAATGTGTATTAAATTTTGGGAAGGGTGGGGAGTTAACCAGCAAGTAATTTTTTTCTAGGATACGCTTGGATCGTATATCGCAGCAAAAAAACAAGTTTCAAATAAACAGCAAATGTAAGTCGTAAACCAATTGTGTAAAAAAATTGGGGTAGGGTGGGTACTAGTATATTTTTCAGGACAAAATATTTTCCCATTAAAGTAAAATGCCATCGCAGTAAAAGTAGAGGTCGACAATGTAGGTCATTTAATAATTCTGTTGTAAATCTGAGGTAGGGTGGGGAGTTAAAATATGCAAGGATATTTTTAAGCAAAAACATTGTCGCATTTCAGTGATTACGCAGTAAAAAAACATCATTTAAAAAGAAGCCAAAATGTAAGTCATTAAAAAAAATAGTGTCTAAATATTGGGTGGGTGGGGAGTTGACCAGCAATTTTTTTTCCAGGACAAAAAATATAACGCAAATGCCAGACTATATTATACCACCGTAAAATTCGAGCTGCCAAGACAAGCAAATGTAAGTCATTAAAAAATTAATTAAAAAATTCGGGGTAGGGTGGGGACTTAAAAATTGTTGGTTTATTTTTTCAGGATTATGAACACTACCATGTAAATGTGATAACACAGTAAAAAATACGGTAAAAATATCTAAAGTCAAAATGTAAGTGTTTAAGAAAGGTATATTCATTATTGGGTGGGGTGTTAACCAAAATGTAGATAATTTTTCAGAATATAGTCTTTTTCCGTATTGCAATAAGGAAGTAAGCTAATGTAAGTAATTTTGTAACGTATAAAAGTGATAGGGCAAAAAATTGTGTAATGCGGGTGGGTGGGGGAGTTAAAAAAAGCAATTTTAGAATATAGTCTTTTTCCGTATTGCAATAAGGAAGTAAGCTAATGTAAGTAATTTTGTAACGTATAAAAGTGATAGGGCAAAAATTGTGTAATGCGGGTGGGTGGGGAGTTAAAAAAAGCAATTTTATTTTTTCAGGACAACAAACGACCGTATAAAAGTGATAAAGCAGTAAAAATCTAAAGAAAAGTCAAAGTGTAAGTCTTTAACAATTGTGTAATCGGGGAGGGGAGGGAGTTAAAACCGCAATTTTATTTTTTCAGGACAAAACATTTACCGTATAAAAGTGATAAAGAATAATGCAAAGAAAGGTCAAGATGTGAGTCTTTCAAAATTCTGTATTAAATATTCGGAGGGGTGGGGTGTTAACCAAAACGTTTATATTTTTTCAGAAAATATTTTTGTCGCAAAAAGTTAGCAAAAAAGCCAAATTGTGTGTATTCCAGGAAGAAAACAAGCAAATGTAAGTCATTAAAAAAATTTGTAATTAGGGAGGGAGGGGACTTAAAACCACAAGTTTATTTTTTCAGGACAAAGAAACGTTATCGTATAAAAATGATAAGGCAGTAAAAATCTAAAGAAAACTCAAAACGTAAGTCTTTAAACATTGTGTAGTCGGGAAGGGAGGGGAGTTGAAAACCGTAATTTAATTTTTTCAGGGCAAAAAACATTACCGTATGAAAGTGATGATAAAGCAGTAAAAATCTAAGGAAAAGTCAAAGTGTAAGTCTTTAACAATTGTGTAATCGGGATGGGGAGGGAGTTAAAACCGCAATTTTATTTTTTCAGGACAAAAGAACATTACTGTATAAAAGTGATAAAAAATAATGCAAAGAAACGTCAAAATGTGAGTCTTTAAAAATTGTGTATTAAATATTGGGAGGGGTGGGGTGTTAACCAAAACGTATATATTTTTTCCAGAAAATATTTTTGTCGCAAAAAGTTAGCAAAAAAGCCAAATTGTGTGTATTCCAGGAAGAAAACAAGCAAATGTAAGTCATTAAAAAAATGTGTTATTAGGGAGGGAGGGGACTTGAAAACCACAAGTTTATTTTTTCAGGACAAAGAAGCGTTATCGTATAAAAATGATAAGGGAATAAAAATCTAAAGAAAACTCAAAACGTAAGTCTTTAAAAATTGTGTAGTCGGGAAGGGAGGGGAGTTAAAAACCGCAATTTTATTTTTTCAGGACAAAAAAATAACCGTATGAAAGTGATAAAGCAGTAAAAATCCAAAGAAATGTAAAAATGTAAGTCTTTAACAATTGTGTAATCGGGGAGGGGAGGGAGTTAAAACCGCAATTTTATTTTTTCAGGATAAAAGAACATTACCGTATAAAAGTGATAAAAAATAATGCAAAGAAACGTCAAAATGTGAGTCTTTAAAAATTGTGTATTAAATATTGGGAGGGGTGGGGTGTTAACCAAAACGTATATATTTTTTCCAGAAAATATTTTTGTCGCAAAAAGTTAGCAAAAAACCAAATTGTGTGTATTCCAGCAAGAAAACAAGCAAATGTAAGTCATTAAAAAAATTTGTAATTAGGGAGGGAGGGGACTTGAAAACCACAAGTTTATTTTTTCAGGCCAAAGAAACGTTATTGTATAAAAATGATAAAGCAGTAAAAATTTAAAGAAAACTCGAAACGTAAGTCTTATTGTGTAGTCGGGAAGGGAGGGGAGTTGAAAACGCAATTTTATTTTTTCAGGACAAAAAACATTACCGTATAAAAGTGATAAAGCAGTAACAATCCAAAGAAAAGTAAAAATGTAAGTCTTTAACAATTGTGTAATCGGGGTGGGGAGGGAGTTAAAACCGCAATTTTATTTTTTCAGGATAAAAGAACATTACCATATAAAAGTGATAAAAAAAATGTGAGTTTAAAAATTGTGTATTAAATATTGGGAGGGGTGGGGTGTTAACCAAAACGTATATATTTTTTCCAGAAAATATTTTTGTCGCAAAAAGTTAGCAAAAAAGCCAAATTGTGTGTATTCCAGCAAGAAAACAAGCAAATGTAAGTCATTAAAAAAATTTGTAATTAGGGAGGAAGCGGACTGAAAACCACAAGTTTATTTTTTCAGGACAAAGAAACGTTATCGTATAAAAATGATAGGCAGTAAAAATTTAAAGAAAACTCCAAACGTAAGTCTTTAAAAATTGTTTAGTCGGGAAGGGAGGGGAGTTGAAAACCGCAATTTTATTTTTTCAGGACAAAAAAATAACCGTATTGAATGTGGTAAAGCAGTAAAAATCCAAAGAAAAGTAAAAATGTAAGTCTTTAACAATTGTGTAATCGGGGAGGGGAGGGAGTTAAAACCGCAATTTTATTTTTTCAGGATAAAAGAACATTAACGTATAAAAGTGATAAAAAATGCAAAGAAACGTCAAAATGTGAGTCTTTAAAAATTGTGTATTAAATATTGGGAGGGGTGGGGTGTTAACCAAAACGTATATATTTTTTCCAGAAAATATTTTTGTCGCAAAAAGTTAGCAAAAAACCAAATTGTGTGTATTCCAGCAAGAAAACAAGCAAATGTAAGTCATTAAAAAAATGTGTTATTAGGGAGGGAGGGGACTTGAAAACCACAAGTTTATTTTTTCAGGACAAAGAAGCGTTATCGTATAAAAATGATAAGGGAGTAAAAATCTAAAGAAAACTCAAAACGTAAGTCTTTAAAAATTGTGTAGTCGGGAAGGGAGGGGAGTTAAAAACCGCAATTTTATTTTTTCAGGACAAAAAAATAACCGTATGAAAGTGATAAAGCAGTAAAAATCTAAAGAAAAGTAAAAATGTAAGTCTTTAACAATTGTGTAATCGGGGAGGGGAGGGAGTTAAAACCGCAATTTTATTTTTTCAGGATAAAAGAACATTACCGTATAAAAGTGATAAAAAATAATGCAAAGAAACGTCAAAATGTGAGTCTTTAAAAATTGTGTATTAAATATTGGGAGGGGTGGGGTGTTAACCAAAACGTATATATTTTTTCCAGAAAATATTTTTGTCGCAAAAAGTTAGCAAAAAACCAAATTGTGTGTATTCCAGCAAGAAAACAAGCAAATGTAAGTCATTAAACAAATTTGTAATTAGGGAGGGAGGAGACTTGAAAACCACAAGTTTATTTTTTCAGGCCAAAGAAACGTTATTGTATAAAAATGATAAAGCAGTAAAAATTTAAAGAAAACTCAAAACGTAAGTCTTCAAAAATTGTGTAGTCGGGAAGGGAGGGGAGTTGAAAACGCAATTTTATTTTTTCAGGACAAAAAACATTACCGTATGAAAGTGATAAAGCAGTAACAATCCAAAGAAAAGTAAAAATGTAAGTCTTTAACAATTGTGTAATCGGGGAGGGGCGGGAGTTAAAACCGCAATTTTATTTTTTCAGGATAAAAGAACATTACCATATAAAAGTGATAAAAAAAATGTGAGTTTAAAAATTGTGTATTATATATTGGGAGGGGTGGGGTGTTAACCAAAACGTATATATTTTTTCCAGAAAATATTTTTGTCGCAAAAAGTTAGCAAAAAAGCCAAATTGTGTGTATTCCAGCAAGAAAACAAGCAAATGTAAGTCATTAAAAAAATTTGTAATTAGGGAGGAAGCGGATTTGAAAACCACAAGTTTATTTTTTCAGGACAAAGAAACGTTATCGTATAAAAATGATAGGCAGTAAAAATTTAAAGAAAACTCAAAACGTAAGTCTTTAAAAATTGTGTAGTCGGGAAGGGAGGGGAGTTGAAAACCGCAATTTTATTTTTTCAGGGCAAAAAACATTACCGTATGAAAGTGATGATAAAGCAGTAAAAATCTAAAGAAAAGTCAAAGTGTAAGTCTTTAACAATTGTCTAATCGGGGTGGGGAGGGAGTTAAAACCGCAATTTTATTTTTTCAGGACAAAAGAACATTACCGTATAAAAGTGATAAAAAATAATGCAAAGAAACGTCAAAATGTGAGTCTTTAAAAATTGTGTATTAAATATTGGGAGGGGTGGGGTGTTAACCAAAACGTATATATTTTTTCAGAAAATATTTTTGTCGCAAAAAGTTAGCAAAAAAGCCAAATAGTGTGTATTCCAGCAAGAAAACAAGCAAATGTAAGTCATTAAAAAAAATTTGTAATTAGGGAGGGAGGGGACTTAAAAACCACAAGTTTATTTTTTCAGGACAAAGAAACGTTATCGTATAAAAATGATAAGGCAGTAAAAATTTAAAGAAAACTCAAAACGTAAGTCTTTAAAAATTGTGTAGTCGGGAAGGGAGGGGAGTTGAAAACCGCAATTTTATTTTTTCAGGGCAAAAAACATTACCGTATGAAAGTGATGATAAAGCAGTAAAAATCTAAAGAAAAGTCAAAGTGTAAGTCTTTAGCAATTGTGTAATCGGGGAGGGGAGGGAGTTAAAACCGCAATTTTATTTTTTCAGGACAAAAGAACATTACCGTATAAAAGTGATAAAAAATAATGCAAAGAAACGTCAAAATGTGAGTCTTTAAAAATTGTGTATTAAATATTGGGAGGGGTGGGGTGTTAACCAAAACGTATATATTTTTTCAGAAAATATTTTTGTCGCAAAAAGTTAGCAAAAAAGCCAAATAGTGTGTATTCCAGCAAGAAAACAAGCAAATGTAAGTCATTAAAAAAAATTTGTAATTAGGGAGGGAGGGGACTTAAAAACCACAAGTTTATTTTTTCAGGACAAAGAAACGTTATCGTATAAAAATGATAGGCAGTAAAAATTTAAAGAAAACTCAAAACGTAAGTCTTTGAAAATTGTGTAGTCGGGAAGGGAGGGGAGTTGAAAACCGCAATTTTATTTTTTCAGGACAAAAAAATAACCGTATGAAAGTGATAAAGCAGTAAAAATCCAAAGAAAAGTAAAAATGTAAGTCTTTAGCAATTGTGTAATCGGGGAGAGGAGGGAGTTAAAACCGCAATTTTATTTTTTCAGGACAAAGAACATTACCGTATAATAGTGATAAAGAATAAGGCAAAGAAACGTCAAAATGTGAGTCTTTAAAAATTGTGTATTAAATATTGGGAGGGGTGGGGTGTTAACCAAAACGTATATATTTTTTCCAGAAAATATTTTTGTCGCAAAAAGTTAGCAAAAAAGCCAAATTGTGTGTATTCCAGCAAGAAAACAAGCAAATGTAAGTCATTAAAAAAATGTGTTATTAGGGAGGGAGGGGACTTGAAAACCACAAGTTTATTTTTTCAGGACAAAGAAGCGTTATCGTATAAAAATGATAAGGGAGTAAAAATCTAAAGAAAACTCAAAACGTAAGTCTTTAAAAATTGTGTAGTCGGGAAGGCAGGGGAGTTGAAAACCGCAATTTTATTTTTTCAGGACAAAAAAATAACCGTATGAAAATGATAAAGCAGTAAAAATCCAAAGAAAAGTAAAAATGTAAGTCTTTAGCAATTGTGTAATCGGGGAGGGGAGGGAGTTAAAACCGCAATTTTATTTTTTCAGGACAAAAGAACATTACCGTATAATAGTGATAAAGAATAAGGCAAAGAAAGGTCAAAATGTGAGTCTTTAAAAATTGTGTATTAAATATTGGGAGGGGTGGGGTGTTAACCAAAACGTATACATTTTTTCAGAAAATATTTTTGTCGCAAAAAGTTAGCAAAAAAGCCAAATTGTGTGTATTCCAGCAAGAAAATAAGCAAATGTAAGTCATTAAAAAAATTTGTAATTAGGGAGGGAGGGGACTTAAAACCACAAGTTTATTTTTTCAGGACAAAGAAACGTTATCGTATAAAAATAATAAGGCAGTAAAAATTTAAAGAAAACTCAAAACGTAAGTCTTTAAAATTTGTGTAGTCGGGAAGGGAGGGGAGTTGAAAACCGCAATTTTATTTTTTCAGGACAAAAAACATTACCGTATGAAAGTGATAAAGCAGTAAAAATCCAAAGAAAAGTAAAAATGTAAGTCTTTAACAATTGTGTAATCGGGGAGGGGAGGGAGTTAAAACCGCAATTTTATTTTTTCAGACTAAAATTGCAGAAAAGAACATTACCGTATAAAAGTGATAAAGTGTATTAAATATTGGGAGGGTTGGGGTATTAACCAAAACCTATGTAATTTTTCAGACTAAAATTTTAACTGCAAAAATTTACAAGAAATGCTAGTTCAAGTATTGCAGTGCGGAAATACGCAAATGTAAGTAATTTAAAAATTGTGTAATTGGGGTGGGTTGGGAGTTAAAATCGCAATGTTATTATTTCAGGACAAAACAATATTGCCGTATATCAGTGATAAAGTAGTAAAAATCTAAAAGAAAGTTAAAAAGAAAACAAACAAATGTAAGTTATTTGAAAATTGTGTGATTGGGGATTTTATAACCGCAAATTTTTTCAGGGCAAACGAACCTTACCGTATAAACATTATAAAAAGTGATTAATTAAAAGTCTAAAGAAAAATGTAAGTGTAAGGAGGGGTGGGAACTTAAACAGAATGTATAATATTTTCCAGGATAAAATAATTTAACAACCAAAAAAATGTAACGCATTGTCAGTTTATCTATCGCAGTCGAAAACAGGATCCCAAAGATAAGCAAATGTAAGTCATTTACAAATTGTGTAATAAATCCAAAAAAATAAAATAAAAATAGTCACAGTAAATGCCCAAGTCATTTAGATACAGTGATATTATAGGAGAAAGGGCGATATCATGAAGAAAATTGAACAAGTTACATCGAAAAAAATTCACAATGTAAGTTAAAACTATATTTTACACTAAATATGGGGAGGGGGGAATTAACCGAATAGAGTATGTTTCAGGAAATCAAAATTGCAGTTTATATCTTTAAAAAGGGCCTCCAGTCAGTGAGATAAAGGTCATACTACACAAAACTCAAGCGCAGTGAACACTAAAAGTCAATAATATGTAAGGTTTAAACTCATCTATTACTCAGGAATGGGGTGGGGGAGATAACAATAAAGTGCTTGTTGTAAGTGAAACCAAACCAAACCTTGACGTTCATATAGTGATAACTCAAAAAGTATTTACTCCCAAAAGATCAAATTCAAGGTAAATCAATTTTTGCAGAATGTAAACAAAAGTTATATATTGTAAACAAATTCAACAAACAAATACAGCAACAAAGCCATAGTCGTGGAGAACAAATGTGATATGATTTGTCATTGGAGTGAATGTAAGTCAAATTTTGTTTTTTTTGGAGAGAAATTTCTATTTTGACAGGGAGTCTACTAAAATATCAACACTCGCCCTTCTGCAAATATCAAAGGCAATCAATTGATGCCAACGCAAAATGGACCAAATTCACTAAGTCATTTCAGTTATTTGTCGAAAGAGGGGTCGTTTTTATTTTTACAGAGAATGCAATAAATAGTGTGCCGAGCAACTAAAGAAGCTATTCTCCAACAAAGGTCATCACAAAAGGCAAACAAATAAATGTAAGTCAGATTTTGTTGCGTTTGTTGGGCGAAACTTCTATTTTAACAGAGAATCTACATAAACGTTAATGCTCGCCCTTTTTCAAAACTCAAAGGTAATCAAAGGATACCCAATCAAAATGGACCAAATTTACTGTAAGTCATTTCACCTATTTGTCGGAAGAGGAGTCGTTGTTATTTTTACAGAATATGCAATAGTGTGCCAAGAACAAACCGAGCTATTCTTCTCCAACAAAGGTAATCAGAAAAGGCATACACATGAATGTAAGTTACATTTTCTTGTGTTTTTCGATAGAAACTTCTATTTTAACAGGGATTCTACAGAAACTTCATCCCTCGCACTTCTTTAAAAATCACAGGCAATCAAAGGATACCAACTCAAACTGGACCCACTTGACTGTAAGTCTTTTCACGTATTTGTCGAAAGAGGGGTTGTTGTTATTTTTACAGAATATGCATTAAATGGTATGCCAAGAGACCAACCAAACTATTCTTCACAAACAAAGGTCATCAGAAAAGGCATACAAGTAAATGTAAGTCACATTTTGTTGTGTTTGTGGAGAGAAACTTCTATTTTAATAGGGAATCTACATAAAAGTTAATGCTCGCCCTTCAAAACTCAAAGGTAATCAAAGGATACCCACTCAAAATGGACCAAATTTACTGTAAGTCATTTCACCTATTTGTCGAAAGAGGAGTCGTTATTTTTACAGAATATGCAATAGTGTGCCAAGACCCAACCGAGCTATTCTTCTCCAACAAAGGTTATCAGAAAAGGCATACAAATAAATGTAAGTCACATTTTCTTGTGTTTGTGGATAGAAACTTCTATTTTAACAGGGAGTCTACAAAAACTTCAACCCTCGCACTTCTTCAAAAATCACAGGCATTAAAGGATAGCAACTCAAAACGGACCAAATTTACTGTAAGTCATTTTACCTGTTTGTCGAAAGAGGGGTTGTTATTTTTACAGAATTTGCAATAAATGGTATGCCAAGGGACCAACCAAGCTATTCTTGTCCAACAAAGGTCATCAGAAAAGGCATACAAATAAATGTAAGTCACATTTTCTTGTGTTTGTGGATAGAAACTTCTATTTTAACAGGGATTCTACAGAAACTTCAACCCTCGCACTTCTTCAAAAATCACAGGCAATCAAAGGATACCATCCAAATGGACCTAATTGACTAAGTCATTTCAAGTATTGATTTGTGGAAGAAGGGGTCGTTGTTATTTTTTCAGAATATGCAATAAATGGTGCGCCTAGAAACCAACCAAGCTATTCTTCAATAAAGGTTATCAGAAAAGGCATACAAATAAATGTAAGTCACATTTTGTTGTGCATGTGGAGAGAAACTTCTATTTTGATAGGGAGTCTACCGAAACTTCAACGTCGCCTTTCTTTAAAAATCAACGGATACCCACTCAAAATGGACCAAATTCACTTATTTGTCGAGACAGTGGTCGTTGTTATTTTTTACAAAATATGCAATCAATAGTGTACCAAGACCAACCAAGCTATTCTCCAACAAAAGTCATCCGCACAGGCATAAAAAGTAAATGTAAGTGAAATTTGGTTGTTTTTGTGGAGAAATTTATATTTTAATAGGAGTCTATAGAAACCTAGAACGTCCTACTTCAAAAATCAAAGGATACCAACTCAATGGACCAAATTCACTGTAAGTCATTTAACTTTTTTGTAGCAAGAGGGTTTGTTATTATTTTTACACAATCAACCAAACATAGTGAGTCCAGAAACCCACAAAGCCAACATTCTAGAACTTTATAAAAAGTATATGTATGTCATATTTGGTTGTGTGTGTGGCGAAAAATGTCGATTTTCACATAAATTTCTAAAAACCACATCTTTCCTAAATTTGAAAGCAATGCAGGAAGCGTATGGAAGGAAGTATTTAACTTTTATGGACACATTCAACTGTAAGTCATTTAACTTTTTGTCGAAGGAGGGTCGATTTTATTTTTATAGGTTAAACAATTTCAATCAAAATGAGAAAATCAAGAAGGGACTGTTCCAGAAATTCCGGCTTTACCAATCTCACAATTCTAAAAATGTTCAAGTGAGTTTTTTAGTACATTTTTTAGTGTAGATGCGCTGACATGTTGTTATATACATAAATTTCTTTCTGTTACCCTTATTTTTTGCCACAAACACTGTTTTCAGAACAAAATGAATTTAATTTGAAGGAAGAATGAACTGAAAAACTGAAGAATTTGTGATGGAAAGACTGCAACATCGTGCGACAAATTTTTTGACATTTCAAACTTTGAAACATCAACTTTGTTTGCTTTTAGCTTTGAGTGCAAAGTATTAAGAAGTGTGAAGTGTTCCGTGGGCAAGGTTGGATGTTTTTTAAGATGTTAAAATTTTTGTCGCACCTCGTTTTTTTTTATTTGTGCAAATTTATGGTGTAAATACATTAAACAAAAAATTGCAAAAGTTTTTAAGAAAAAGTCTGTGGTGCATTATTGTGAATGATGTTTGCAGTTAACGAGGTAACACGTTTTTTGGCATGTTTTTTTCGCTATTTTAACAGAATTGCAAGATTAGAAAAAAGAATTGAAGACGAGCATTATGAAACGCCTTTTTGGTTGTCAAATATTCAATCAACAATGTCATTTGTGTTTAGCAAGCCTGTACAATTTCAAGTCAACAGAAGTGCAAATGATGTTGGTTAATGTTAAAATTTTGATCTTCCAAACTGCAAATTACTGGTCCTATTCTCACTATTGTTTTAAATACATATTTTAGATCCAGAATCACACCTAATGATTACACTACACACATAGATATGCAACCCAACAAACTTAATAACAGCAGCAGACTGATGGCTCTGCCGTAGATTCATGTAGTTCCAATGATGACACGGCAAAGCCATCTGTCCGCTGCGTTTATTAAGTTTGCTGGGTTACATATCTATTTGTGTAATCATTGCTTGCACATAGATTGGAATTCAATTTTTAAAGAATGCGCAACCAAATTGTCGTTTCTTCTTGCTTTGAAGATTTGGTGATTGCTAGACCTGGTAAATAATTAATCTATGTTCATGTAAATATTATTTGGGATGAGGCAGGGGGTGAGCAAAATATTTCTGTCAGTTTTTAGGAGATCAGCAAGTGCGAAATTGTTTAAAATGGACATAAAAAGTTAAAATATCTTATACAAGACTAACAGTGAGAAATAGATAATACACCTCTACGAAATAAACCAGGTTTTTTAGATGCATGAGTGCAATGTGTAGAAGTATGAATTTTAAAATTTTTTGGGTCTGGGGTAGGGGAGAAAACCTATTATATTTTCAGGATTACAATATTTTACATCACACGCTCTTCGTCAATTCTGAGCCATTGTTAACTGGGTAGATTCAGGGATATCTATGCTATGAAGAAGTATCACAATTTTTGACTTGGGGTAGTTGGTTGCATTGAATTTTTTAAATCGTGTTCACTGGAGTGGATAGTTTAAAATAATCATGGATGATCAAATCAAAATGATTTTGGTGCAGTTAGAATGTAATGGTTTTGGTAAGCAAGTATTTCAGACTATGTTTAGATCAAGCACAACAGTATTGCTTGCCTATAACTTTATTTAGCAATGCTTCAAACCCGTGGTGATGTTAAGCTGTAGAATGGTTTTTGTGGCATGGTTTTAACCAAAACATCACATACGACGCCGTTATCTGCTAAAAATGGCGCCACCGCTTCAGAGAGTAACGAAAAAGCATCGCTCTCCGTATTTTTACTACGAGTGGCAACACTGTAGAGAAAAATACCTCATCTGAAGTTACTGTTGGCGATACACTGTGCGCTGCCGCGTGCCCCTTTTAGCGCATTAGCACCTTTTTGCAACGTCATCGGCGTAGCAGGCACAGTGTGTTGGACAGTTTGACGCCATTTTTAGTCGGGTTGGTGACACTATGGTGATAGCGAGATGATGGATTTATGGAATGATGAAAATGGTTTTGTGTCAGGTAACCATTTGTAATACTTAACTTAATATTTGGGGATATATTAAAAGCTTTTCTGGTTGTTTTTTAGCAATGTTTATGTCTATGGTTTTAGAAGCTTAAAATAAAATTGTTAATTATGTGAATGAGTGTTCTTTGAGCTTTTGTGTAAATAACGTTTCGTGGAAGGTAATATTTACGAGATGTGTTTAGAATGAGAAATATTTGGGCCTAAATCTGGGAAGTTGTTAAAATGGTATTTTATTATTATTTTGGGGTAACATTTTTTTCCTTTACTTTAGTGAGAAATCCCATGCGAAGCCGGTATCTACTAAAAATGACGCCACATTAGAAAAGCTGCTTGCGCTGCTGCGTGCCCCCTTCAAGCGCATTAGCACCTTTTTTTTGCATCCTCTTCGGCGCAGTAGGCACAGCTTTTCGGACAGGGTGACGGCCATTTTTAGTCGGGTTGGTGACACAATGGTGTAGATCGAGATGATGGATGGACTGTAAATGAAAACAGTTTGTGAAAGGTATCCAGTTATATTATTTTAAGGCTTGTTCGGGAAATTGTTTGTGAGTTTTTTGGATCAGAATGATCAGATAACCTACCTACGATTAAAGGCATTTTCATGTGAATGATGCTACGAAAGAGATGTGTTTAGGACGAGGAAATGGAATGATATTTTCATTCACTCATCACAAATCCCATTATAAAATCCCATACGACGCCGTTATCCGTTAAAAGTAACGCCACAGCTTCAGTTAGTAACCGAGTTTGCGATAGTGCCACGGGGCCAAAGCTGAAGTCCGTTCCACAGAACGACAAAGGTGGATACGCAAAATCAATGATCGTGAACATTAATTTTTAGCCATACGACGGTTAAACATTAATACAATGTGTGGAGGTTTATATTATAATATGGTCTTTGATTCAATAATATAATGTAGGTACCCAGACCTTATTATTAAATGGCCTGTGATTCAATTAAAGAACAAATCATATTATTAATGTCTGAGTGCATTGTATTAATGTTTACCCGTCGTTGGCTGAAATCAATGATCAGGGTCATTGATTTTTCGTTCTGTGACATGAGAACGCCTGTAGAAAAGCTGTCTGCGCTGCTGCGTGCCCCCTTGGCGCATTAGCACTTTTTTGCATCCTCTTCGGCGTGGCAGGCACAGCGTTTCGGACAGGGTGACGTCATTTTTAGTCGGGTTGGTGACACTATGGTGTAGATCGAGATGGCCTAATGGGTATCAAACATGAGAATTGTTTTCAGTTGTAATAATAGAGGGTTTATTTTGGGGAAAGGAGTTTGTGAGTTTTTTTAGGATTGGATGAGAATTACTTCTTACAATTGGAGTGATGCTTTAACAAGTGAGCGATTAAAATAATAGCATGATTATGTGAAAGATATTAGGTATGAGAGAGCTTTATAGAAATAACAAATAACTTTCTGTAAATATGATTCTTAGTTGTTGGCATATATTTTTTTAAGCTTAAATAATCAGTCAGTGTGAGAGCTACCCCAGCGATGGATGATGGTTGAAATAAGGTAACAATATTGTATGGGGTTTGAGGGAAGAAATCGAATTTGTTTAATATTTCAGGAAACTTCATCAAATACTGGCAATCTATGGTTCTGGAAGGGCTGTAAAATGGCAAATAATTAACAAACTATATAACGGGTGATAGTGCTAAGACGAAAAGGTTTTTTATTAAAAATAAAAGTTTTCTTAAATGCTTTAATTCCAAGATGCTGTTCAGTTTCTGTTAGGCCATCAATTCTAGAGCTACCTCTGACAGTTAAAATGAGATATTTGGAAGCTACCCGATCGATAGAAAATGAGGTAAAAATAGTCGGGTTTGGGAGAGGGAGAAATAGAAATTCTTTATTATTTCAGGAAACATGTATTTACAATTTATGGTTTTGAAATGGCTATAAAATAGTAAAACGACATAGCGGTTGATAGAACTAGGACAAAAATGCTTCCCTCATTGAGATGTAAAATAAGTAGATTAGGCCTCCAGTTTGAGAGCTACCTTAATGCCCAGCGATAGAAAACGAGTTAACAATGTTTTGTGGGGTTTGGGAGGAGAAACAGAAATTGTTTAATATTTCAGGAAACAAACTACTCTAGTCTCGATCTAGGGTTTTAAATGGTTAATAGGTAAAACGACAAAAATCCTTCCCTTATGAAATGTAAAATAATTTTCCCAAATGATATTATTCTAGAATGCTGTTAAATTTAAATTCGACCGCTAGTTTGAGGGCGACCTTAGCGATAGTCAAAATAAGTTATTTGGGATAGACGACACGAGAGATGGTTAAAATGAGGTAACAAAGTTATTTGGGAGTTTGGGGGGAAAAATAAAAATTGTTTAATATTTCAGGAAACAATCAATTAATTACTTGTAATCTAGGGTGTAAAATTCTATAAAAAAATAGTTTTAATGAGAGCATGATGCAAATTATGTTCGGTGATACAGGATGCTTGATATGGCAAGAGAAACAGTTGAAACGATGATATGCGGCGTATTCGTATGGAAATGATGTATTTTGTCATGGTTTTATTAACTCTACTAAAACGATTATGGGATGATTAAACTGGTTCAGAAAATATGCAGAATTTGAGATGGTTTTAAATTCCGGATTTAGAATAATACACTAAAATAATTGTTTAAGCATAAGAAAGACGACCATAGAAGCAGGAGATAATAGAAGCCAATGGAATTTATTTTTAATCGTAAGTGAACAAGAAAAACTTACTTGACAGAAAACAAAATTACAATGAGAAAAAAATAGATTTTAACATTAACAGTTATTAAACTTTCTTTTTAATTAGCAGATATGGAATGGCTTCCGCAACCACATTGCCACGACCTTTACCATTTTCGTTCGACTTTTCATCCACTCAATCCGTTCAATCACATTATAGCAGCGCAAAATAAAAAATGACGCCGAAACACGCTAAAACATCCAACAGTAATCGTAATACAGCTCCACCGTACCGTTCACACCGTTACCGTTTGCGATCACTGTTGGCTGATCGAGAGCTTGGTGTCGTTTATATTTGGCAATGCTGATGCTTTGGAATGGTTTTGAGATGGCTTTCCGAGCTACACATCAGTTTCTATACTGAATGTTTGCCACAACGCTTAAATGGTTAATTCGTCTAAACGGTTGCCAGAATGCTCGAAAGCTTGCCACAACGCTTGAACAGTTGCCACAATGCATCAACGATTAACGGACGATTCCACTACGCCTGAACGCACGTAGCCACTACGCCTGGACGGACGTTGCCACTACGCATGAGTTGCCTATATGCCCGAATGGTTGCCACTACGCTCGATTTTTGCCACGCCACAACGCCCGATTTTTGCCACGCCACAACGCCCGACTGCTTGCCACAACGCCCGACAGTCTGCCACAACGCCCGACAGTCTGCCACAACGCCCGACAGTCTGCCACAACGCCCGACAGTCTGCCACAACGCCCGACAGTCTGCCACAACGCCCGACAGTCTGCCACAACGCCCGACAGTCTGCCACAACGCCCGACAGTCTGCCACAACGCCCGACTGCCTGCCACAACGCCCGACTCCCTGCCACAACGCCCGACTGCCTGCCACAACGCCCGATTGCCTGCCACAGCGTACAGATGTCGAGTAACTTCAAGATGGTTGCTGCAGCGCTGACGGGACCTACCTGCTACAACGCCCGAGATGGAACATTTTGGGGATGATGGTTTGACCCACAACACGGATAGTGAAGTCACGAGAGCTTTGAGCACTGTTTAGCCTTTGTGTCACCGGTTTGAACAAGTCTCGAAACACTAACGTCACGGGCGTCCCAGCGCAAAAAGTTTGCACCCGCATCGGTTCGTGCACGTTGTGTTTCTTTGAGAATGGTGGCACATTGGTTATTTGGGTGACACTGACAGGTGACTTTCCGAACGGGACAATGTGAGTGCCAGGTGCTGTCCAGATCTGGTCATGATGGGGAACGGGACTTAATGGTACATAGTACGGGACTTTATGGGGATGAGGAACGAGACGCTATGGTGCCAACTATTGGATGACGCAGGACAATTATGGGGATAAAAAATAGAAAACTAAAGTTTATCAATAAACGTTTATGTAAGTTCTTCATTATTTTTGTATTCATAAATTTATATGTATGTACACTTTTACTTGGCCTGTTGCTTGGAACTGGAATAAGTAATTATCTCATTGTTTTACAGGCAACTGCTCTTCTGCAACGCTCACGATGTCCGCAACAACCCGTAGACCTGGATCCACCACGTTTTTACAAGCCACAGCATATCTACCGCCTAGTTCCCTCAAGCTACAACCTTGCCACCAAGTTTCTACAACCGCATTCCTACAAGCCACGACATTTTTACGAACCACGACTGGTCCTCATAATTTCCACAATACAACTTCGCCCCCCAGTTTCTACAAGCCACAACGTTGCCATATCAGCATTAACAGAACGAAAATTACGTCACTAAACGCTGCAGGCACAAACGCTACTTGGGAAGGTAGCGGACACGTTTCCAATTTCAACGTCTTAAAAACTGCCCGAGTAGGTTTGAGTTTTCAATCCAGCTTGACGTCATTTTCGTTCAGTGGTGGTCTGGTATAGGGTCCGAGGGGGAACCACAACGATTTCAGGAAGTTCAGTCTTACCAATTCCTCTTCCATTGGTCCAATCCACTGTCACATGTCTCTTTTAGGTCCAACCAAATCCCGTTTTTATATTGTATTAGATTCAACCACGACGAGATTTCACAAACTCCAACCTCCAACTGTTCCACAACTATAGTACACCAAACCGGCAATCCGTAGGCGCACTAACATCAGAACCAATTCTAGGATCCATGCCCGACCACCACTGTTTCATTTGTTTTCAAGTTCAGCTCAACAATTCAAGAAGCCCAACCAAAACTACAGACTAGTCCGCCCGACAGCTTACAGAACAGCACCACAACTATGCCAAAGAAGTCCAGGACGTCAGAACCGCTTAACATTTACTTTACAGGTTCCTGGCCATCCACCAAGTTCAACCATCTTATGGCACTGCACAGCCATATCAGCATTAACAGAATGAAAATTTTGGCAAAATATGCTAAGAACGCAAACGCTACTTTTGCGCGCAGCGGAACCGCTTCCACCACCATCAACCATTGTAGGTTTGCATTTCTACTAGCTTGGCATAATTTTCATTCTGTGATGGTCTGATAGTGGGCCCGAAGGGGAACCACTACGAGAATTTTGAATGTTACCACGACTATAGCCAATACAAGCCACCTACGACAACCAAAGGGTCACTCACGGTTACCACACAGTTCAACCACGAACTTCCCACCCGGCACAGTTTCCCTGAACTCAACACAAACATAACCACGATTACAGCAAGTCAAGTTCATCTGCGACATAACACGACCACAGCAAGTCAAGTTCGTCATCGACATAACACGACCACAGCAAGTCAAGTTCGTCATCGACATAACACGACCACAGCAAGTCATCTACGACATAACACGACCACAGCAATTCAAGTTCATCTACGACAAAATATGACCACCTCAACGACATCCACTAGGTTCAACCACAACTTGCCCTCCATCCGTGATAGATCAGCATTCACAGAACCAAGATTGTGTCACAAAATGCTGAAAACGCAAACGCTACTTTTGCGAGTAGCGGAAACGTTTCCATTATCATCAACCATCGTAGGTTTGCGTGTCTAATTCAGTGTGACATAATTTTGGTTTTGTGGATGCTTTCACCGCAGCAGGGGTACAAATTCTTGTTTTCATCTGCCCTATTCTAGCCACAGCAAAGAATCCGTTACTCCCGTCTCGTCCACCTACAAGTGTCAAAGGCCATCCGCATACACATATCAAACCCCAACAGAGATTAGGTGCCAGGACAGCCATAGAAAGGTATTCTTTTCTCCTTAGGTCTCCCTGGTTCTCAGCCGTACTTTGACCGATTGAACTACATCACTGGCAAGCTTATTACCTCCGCTTTCTTCAAGTCGTTTCTCTGTCTTTCGGCAGTTCAACTAGTAGTACCAAACCTCATCCGCATCAACAGTAGAGGCGCAACTTGTGCCAAGTCCACATTAGAAAGGTATTTTTTCCCAATTTCTGTAGGTTCTCTGCCATTCATCAGCGTCAGCCCAACTGTCAACCAAACCACAGCAGAGTTCAGGTGATCCACGTGCGTCAGTCACTGGGTCGTATTTTTTCCCAGTTTCTAGGTTCTTTGCTGTTCCTCAGCCCAACTCAGTGTCAACAGCCACCCGCATCCACATCGGAGATCCCAGTCCTAGATACCCTGACGGCTCCACTTCAGATCCAGAAAACCATCTTTCCCTCTCGTTTGGTAGGTTCTCTTCCGTTCCGTAGAACAACGATTTTTCAATGGCCATCCGTATCCACGACCTGTTTAACCACAGCCCAGGTCAACTGCCAGCACCAACCACAACTGTAAAAAGCAACTCTGTGCTTGCTCAACTCAGAAGTTCAAGCCCTAGGTTCCATGTGCCAATTCCATTCCAACCTCAATCAGGACACATTCCTTGGCGCCTTATATGTTTCCAACTGTTCAACCAGCTTCCTAGTCCAGCCACAACTGAACGACCCAGTTCTTTTCCACAACCCAGGTCAACAGTAGCTGAGCGTTCACATGGTGTTGATTGTGATATATCCTCTTAAAATGCCATGTTGCCGGCGTTATCTGCGGAGCACTCTCCACCACCAACGGCCCAATACTACATGGCATTTTTAACAGTGTTATCACAATTACTACCAGGTGGCGTTTTAGAAAAGGAGTTGGAACGCGACAGTCGATGATTTTATGGGGGACTGCCACACTACACACATGTACAACCACACTGCTAGTCTGAGGCAGCCGACCACGACATGACAGTATCACAACCGATGGTCTGAGTCGTCAACACCCACGCCAACCACTCTGATTAGCAACCATTCGAACCACAACAAGTCCAGGTTCCATGTGCCAAGACCATGCCAGCCACAAAAAGGTATTTTTTTCCCAATCTCTTTAGGTCCTCTGCCCAACTTCAAGTCTCGAAAGACCACCCACATCCACGACTGACTAATCGAACAGTGTCAGCTCCACTTCAGCCCCACTCTAGCTCCAGAAAGGAACCTTTTCCCTTGGTCTCTAGTGGGTTTTGACAGAGGCAATCCGCAACCACGACCAGTTGAACCACATTCAAGGTCCAATTCCATTCCAACCACCAGCAAGGTCCAATTCCAACTACAACCAAGGTCCAATTCCAACCACAACCAAGGTCCAATACCAACCACAACCAAGGTCCAATTCCAACCACAACAGTAAAAGTTCCATTCTCGTTCCACAACCTATTTCATCACCAGGTGAGCGTTCACAGGGTTTTAATTGTGATATATCAACAAAAAATGCCATGTTGCCGGCGTTATCTGCGGAGCACTCTCCACCACCAACGGCCCATACTACATGGCATTTTGAATAGTGTTATCACAATTATTACCAGGTGGCGTTCTTGGAGTTTGGACGGGACAACCTATGGCATGGAATGGTTTACGAGGTCCTACTACACCGCACGCTTACACGTCCAAGCGCACTGCTGGTCTGGGGCACAAATTACACGATGGCTTGGCACGTCAACAGCTGCGCCGATTGGTTCGTCAACACCTGTCCGATTGGTTCGTCAACCCCTGCACAGATTGGTTCGTCAACTCCTGCACATATTGGTTCGTCATCCCCTGCACAGATTGGTTCGTCAACCCCTGCACAGATTGGTTCGTCAACCCCCGCACAGATTGGTTCGTCAACCCTTGCACAGATTGGATCGTCAACCCCTGCACAGATTGGTTCGACACTTCATATTTGATAGATTATGCTGTATAACATTTGATTCAGAAGGTAATTTTGCTATATTTTAATAAACCTGTGTCTAGGATAGTTTAGTAGTAGTAGCAACCTGTAGATCTAATAAAAATCGAACAATTAATGGCTTTATTCACATACCATATTGTATTTTTAATAAATGGTGAACAGAATTTATTTTTGTCTTAGGTTAAAAAATCAACCACATATAACCGTTTTAAATTTGAATCTCTAACAAATATTTGTTGCTTTCTAGGTGAGTGAATTCCTTGAAATGGTTTCCAGAACTACGCACAGAATTAAATTGATTTCAACTTATTAGGTAAGCATAGATCTATAAAAATCATTAAAAAAATAATTGAATTTAAACATATTGAAAGTTAAAATTACTAAAACTCTAATCTATATATCATAATTTTTAAGATAACTTTTTGACAGTTATCAGCTCTTTACCATAATAAATAGCATAGGCCAACGAAAAAAAGTTGTAAAAAATTGTCTCAAAAACAATGATATGAGGTTTACATTGTTTTTTTTTACAGGTACAATATTATGGGAGGACGAGGAGGAGGATTGTTTAAAATGGTTCTGAGATGGTCTTTAAAGGCGGTGGATATGGTTTTGTATGGGACACTGCCATGGTTGGAAAATGGATTTGTCTTCAAGAGATATGATGTTCAATGGTACTTGGAATGGACCACCAAATCAGCTGCACAGATTCAGAATTGTGTCTCTTTTAGCCTAGAACATTTCAAGCCACGATGGTGTAGCGGGCAATAGCTCAGTTTCCACTTCCTCGCGTAGCATTGCTGTTGTAAAGAGGCGGGGCACAATTTTGGTTTTGTAATGCTTGGTTTTATATGGAGACGGTAAATAATATGGTTCTTTATGAAATGGTTCTTAGAAATTAAAATAAACTGGTCGCCATACAAGCTGAACAGATTCAAAGTTGTGTCACTTTTAGTCCAGAACACTTCAAGCCGCGATGCGTGTAGCGGGTTACCACCCACCTTCAACGATTTCCTCGTGCAGCATTGGTGTTCTTAAAAAGGACGTGGCACAATTTTGGGTTTGTGATGCTTCACAATAAGGCTTTATATGGGACACATGATGGCCTGATGAGAAATGATATGGTATGGAATGGTACCCCTAGATGTAATGGAATTATGTATTGTACGAGACGCAGATGGTATGGAACTATGGGAGATGATCTGGTCCTGGGATGAAATGGTACTGATACGCCATAAAAGCTGGACCGATTCAAAATTGTGACACTAAGCCTAGAACACTTCAAGCCTCGAATGTGTGTAGCGGGATACCGTCCACTTTCAACTTCCTCGTGTAGTATTGGTGTTCTCAAAGTGGGCGTGGCACAATTTTGGTTTTGTTATGCTTAAAAATATGGTTTTGAACGGGACCAATGGATGAAATGGAATGGTAGGACATGATATGGTTTTGGACGGGACAAATGGACGGAATGACTCCAAGATGACATGGAATGGTGTGCATGGGTACAATCGACTTATTGGGATGGCAATACAAATGGATTTACTATGTTGTGGTGCAGTGAATGGCCTCGCAATTTGACACTTTGTTGGAACAAGGAATATTCCAGAGGTAACTATTTAAAGAAAAGTTAATCTATATAAAAAAAAAGATTGATTAATTTGTTATATTTTTTCAATTTTTTTTTTTAATTTCACAAAGACAATTCGGGAAAATATTGAGTCGCCCCCCTCACTTCTTAAGTCGGATATATCTTCTGGATTACCTGGATTTTTAGACTTGTTTCTTTTTGTTTTAGCTCTAAACTGATCTGTCAGCGAATAAAAGGTCTTTTCTAGAAAAATCAGCGTTGGTTTTAACTTCAATTCTAATCGGTAGCATCTCGAAAAAGGATCGACAATAATAGGAAAGTAAGTACATACATTTGTACATACAATAAAAGGTCCAGACTTTACAATTTAGATAAAAAATTGCAACTTCGTGAAATGTGTGAAACTAGTTCTTTGACTGTCTAGTCTAAATTTGTTTTTTTGTTTCTTTTAGGCTAAAGAAACTGTCTGTCCCAGTAGCTCATGAAATAAAAACAAGTTTCGTATTATTGAAGATAACATCAAAATTAACAGTTCGCATAATTCAAACTTTTCTTTTCCCTCCTAACCGCATCTAGGGAGGAGCGAGTAGGTTTTTTTCAGGCACATCGTACGGTTTGGCGCACGCGCAGTGGAACGCATCGGTTCCGCCCACCTAGTGCCCGAGGACGCTAAAGTGACTCATGAGTAGAGCCCGAGGCGTAGCAGGCACCACGCATCAGTGAGTTCGCTTTGCGCCCTCTATGGGCGGCTGGCGGAACTTGGGTTCAACCGCGCCTCGATAAGGCAAAGAAGATCTACATAAAAAGTAATTATTTAATCAGCTTACATACTTAGCATACTGATACTGCATACCAAACGATAAACAACAACTCCACTTCACTAATAATTTGCAATTATTTATTTCACCTTACTAAGTTTGGGTCTAATTTACTTTAAAAATAAGTTAGTACAAAGCACATTAAAAATATTTTCTGGGTAGTAATATAAGAACATATTGCAAACCTAGACCCTAAAAAATAAACAAATATTGTATTTACATTCATGTACTTTTTTTAGGATAAGTGAGTTCCAAATTGTGAAATGTGAAATCTACTAGTTTATAAGAACTATTTAGACTATATTTCAAGTGCCAAGTTATGGTTTATTCAGATTCGATGAGTTTTTTAAGTTTTAATTTCTGTTTCTTTCAACCTGACAAGTTCTAAAATGTTGATTCTGTCAAACCCATGTACCGCAAGGGGAAATGATGTTTTTAATTAAAAAAGGTAAGAAATTTAAATTTTATTGTTTTTAAAAAAACAAAACAAACACAGAGTTAATAGAATTAATCCACATTACACGGGTCTAGTCTAGTCATGAGTAACAGGCAAAATTTTGTAAATAGCTTTATTTTGGCGAGACGCTAAACTTTTTTCTCTGCAAAAATTCGTGATTTTCAATAAAGTGGGCATCTAGCGTTGTATTCAGAAATTTTCAGATTAAAAACTTGGGCATTTGAGCAAAATTAAGCTATTTAAGGAAATTCAGCTAGATGGCACGCTTATAAATTAGACTGGTGTACTGTGGACTAAATTAAATTCTAAAACAGGCGAGTTTAACACAAAGTTTGGTTAATTTATTTTATCTTCTAAATTTATTAAAAATATTAATTTTCATGTATTTTTTAGATTTTTATGTCGATATTTTATTTTATTATGATATATGGACGCAAAAGGTTCAATTCTCAATATCCGCAAACTAAAGGCAATATAATGCGCACATCTGGTTGAATGGCTTGCCCGTTTTTATAATAAAGGTTAGTAAGGTACACATCATTTTAATTTAAAAATAAAAAATACTAAAAATTACCTATAGAATAGGGATACATTTTTGTGGATCGAAGTAGAGTTTGAACAACATGCGTCATGGACAACTAAATTACAATTCCTGAGTGATTAAAGTATCATTCAAAAATTTTACCAAAAATTATTTCCATATTCGATCTAATTTTAGTATGTATGAATGAAAAGGTTCAGTATTTATAAAATTATATTTTGTATTTTTAGCCTCGGTACGCGCTAAAACTCAACCAGATGTATTTTTCAAATCCGAGGCGAATGGTATTGTCAGTGTTAGTTGTAAACACTTAAACTAATCTGTCTTTCATCACACTACCTGTTTATATCAAAACCGGGCAAAAACAAACTAAAGAACCAGAACAGAGGAGTTCCTTCAGAATTCGCTAGGTATGTTTATCACTAGTTGCAATGAGTATATGACCCATATAAACTCCATATGATAATTTTTGAGATACATTTTTGACAGTTATCAGCTGTTTACCATGACAAATAGTATAGGCCAACGAAAAAAAGTTGTCTCAAAAATAATGATATGAACTGTAAAGTGACAACCGGCGGGTCTTGCAACATTGAGGGGCAGATGGCGCTGAAATAAATACGTCTACTACGCAATATTCAGAGACAACTAGTACGATTTAGTTGCATGTGCGAGTTCCGAGGTTCATGCCTATCGTAGAAATGCCATTAGATCTGAATATTGCATGCTAGACGAATTTATTTCAGCGCCATCTACCCCCCAATGTTGCAAGGCTCGCCGGTTACCACTCTTTATGGGTCATATACTCATTGCTAGTTGTAATTCCAAAAAGTTAAATTTCGTAGAACTTTTCAATTTCTTGTTATATTTAATTAGTATTGTCAAAAATTTTCCCCCAGATTCTTTATTATTTTGAAGCGATTTTCTCTTTTTATATGGCCGCCCTAGTTATGAAATGTCCTAAAACGCGCAAACAAAAACGGATAGCGCGCTTTTTAACATGTTTACTCTCTAAAACATTAAACAAAACACTAAAAACATTTTGGATTATTTTCTGTCTATAATTCTAAACCAAAAAACATACGTTTCCCAAGGAAACACTTTTTTAAAAGCGCAACTTTTAAACTTGACAAATGGGGCGACAATATATTTAAAAACATTATAAAAAACCAATGAATTTTTTTATATATTTTAGGTACATTTCTGAAAAAATCTAATGTTAAAATACCGCCGTTTTTCATACCGACCGAAGATCCGTTTTCCGAGTTTTTTGATCAATATTCCTAAATTTCATCCTGTTGAGGCCTGACTGAAGTAGGACTCCAGGGAACCTTAATTTTACCACCACTTCTAACTTTTGATTTTCTAACTACCGTTATCGACACAACGTGGATGGCAGGATTGCGCGCTTTATTTAGGTAAGGATTTACCGTGTGGCCCATAAAATTTAGGAATAAATGTGTTTGTTAATAACGTTTTTATCACCGAATTCAGTGATAAAAACGTCTGTGTATAGCTGGAGGGTGTCTAACGCAAAAAGGTATATTTCGTCGAAATTGGTTGTACGTTTTGAGATACGAGGTTTCAATGATTTACCGGTCTCAGTCTGAATTGCTGATTTTTTTTTCTCTTGATCATTACTTTCCAATTTCTTAACTGGTTTAATTGAAAAAAAAATGTTTGAAATTCGGTTATGTGGCAAAAAAAGCCCATGGTCCATTTACTTATTTTTGATCCAATCTTTTTGTTACCCTTGACAGTTCTTATAAGAAAATATGCGCTTAATGAAATCCGACTGTCATCTGCCTTGAGTTAGAAGCGTTTCCAAAACCTTCTTATCAAATACACCTGTCTGAATTTTTTTTGTTTCATATATTGAACATTGACCATAATTTAAAATAGAAATTTAAATTACATTTTTTATTTAGTTATTTCTTTTTCAGGGAACGCGGACACGACAATGACAACAAAGCGACCTTAACCTCACAAACTTCATCGCTTTTCTACAGAGGACGTTCTCAAAATTGAGCCATAATAGACCCGCTGGTGGACAACGTGGAAGGTCTCATATTTAACACACTCACGACTGAATCATCATGATTACTTTTTTACAAGAAACAAACCAAAGACACTGTGAAGTTACCAAGATATCAACAAACAAATAAAGAAAAAAATCAAAAACCAAAAGCAGCTTTTAGAAAACGAAAAATGAACTACGATGTACAAAAGAAGTTTGTGCCGCAGATCTTCGCAGCTTTTCTGTGGGACAAGAAAAATCCACAAACTACTCGTGAGCTTTCGTGAACGAGCAAGAAACTAAATAAATTATTGATAATCAAAATAAAGAAGAAACCAACAACTTAAAATATGTGCTTTATGAACATCTACCATGAACAAGCCAAAAACTAAATAAAGATCAATTAACCATAATACAAATATTGAGAAACAATATTTTAAGTAAATAAACGAAGACAGATTGATTAGGACATGTCAAAAGAAGAACTTTAAGAAACACTGGGATAATCAAACTTATTTACTGTTTAAACAAATTCTTCAATAAAGAAAAAACGATTTTGGACTACAAGGGAAAGAAACATTGAAAGAACTTAGAAAGAAGAAATACAAATAATAATAAATCAAAATTATAACAATAATACAAGTATTCAGTATATTTTGAAACTTATGGTTTACACAAATTCTTTAATGAAGAAAGAAAACGTATCAGGACTGCAAGACCAGATAAAGAAGCATTTAAAAAATATTACAAAATGAACAAATAACTTCGCCCTTATCTTGCTAGGGAGTCACTACAGTTTTCTTGCAAGATTTAAGAAATAATTAATTTTACACAGAATGACACGGATAAAAAAAAACAAACCACTTAAAAAATTCAAAGATGTGCTTTAATATAAACCTACCGCGAACAAGCCAAAAACAAAGAGACAGAAAAAAAGGAATAACAAATGCTGAAAATTAACGAAATTTCGCCATTTTGTTGCTTAAATAATCACTACATCATTTACTGGCAACAATTGAGCAACAATGAATTTTACACAGTAGAAAGGAATCTACCAGCCAAAATTAGGAAAAACAAACCACTTAAAAAAAAAGTGCTTGAAGAAAACTCACCACGAGCAAACCAATACTAAATAAAGATCAATTATAACAACACCAAGCAAATTCTTCAGGACTGCAAGAGTATATGAAGAGAAGCATTAAAACAAAGTACTAGAAAATGAACCAATAACTTCGCCATTACCTTGATCAGAGAGTTCTACATAGTTTTCTTGCAAGATGTAAGAAATAATGAATTTTGCACAGAAGAAAAGAATGAGATGACTAAAATTAAGAAAACACAAGCCACTTAAAAATTCAAAGATGTGCTTTAACATAAACCTACCGCGCACGAGCCCATAAACCAAAAAAAAAAATCAATTAAAACAATAATAAAAGCTTCAGAATATTTTGAAACTTACTTACAAATTCTTTAATGAAGAAAGAAAACGAATCAGGACTGCAAAACTTAATGAAGGGACATTAAAAAAAGGAACCAAACTTAATTTTTTTGCTTTATAATCACATCATTTTCTGGCATCATTTGAGCAACTGAATTTACACAGAAGAAATCTGACGGCCAAAATTAGGAAAAATAAATCACTTAAAAATTGAAAAATGTGCTTGAAGAAAACTCCCCGCGAACGAGCCAAAAAATAAAGATCAATTATAACAAACCACTTGCATATTAAATGATGTGATGATACATTAAACGAAGAACTTAAAAAAATTAACCAATAACCTTCATTTCGGTACTACTACATCGATTGCTTGCAATATTTGAACAACAATTAATTTTACACGGAACGAATGAATCTGACAGCTAAAATGAGGAAAAAACAGACGACTTCAAAATTAAAAAGTCTGCTTGAAGAAAACTCACTGCGAACGAGTCAAAACTAAATAAAGATCGATTATGACAATACAAACATTCAGAAATGATATTTTTATACTTATTTGCCGTTTAAACAAATTCGTTAATATAGAAAGAAAACGAAGCAGGACTGCAAGACAAGACGAAGATAACTTGAAAGAAGAAATACTGAAAAATAAACTAGCTAGCTTGCAACATTTGAGCAACAATGGATCAACACAGAAGAAAAGCATCTGCTGACTTAAATTAAGAAAAAACAAACCACTTAAATATTAAAAGATGTGTGTTAAGAAAACATGGCGCGAACGAGCAAAAAACTAAAGATCAATTAACAATAATACTACTACAAGCATTCAGAAATAATATTGTTAAACTTATTCAATGTTTAAGCAAATTCAATGAAGAAACAAAGCTATTCTGGACTGCATGACTAGTCGAAGATACATTAAATTAAGAACTTTAATAAACTCTGAAAAATGAACTTCTCCATTTTGTTGGTTAACAAATCACTACATCGGTGGCTTGCAATATTTGAGCCACAATTAATTTTACACAGAGGGAATGAATCTGATGGCTAAAATTAGAAACACCAAACCAATCAAAAATTAAAAGATGTGCTTGAAGAAAACCCACCGTGAACGAGCCAAAACTTAGTAAAGATCAATTATAACTATAATACAGACAATATTTTTATACTTTTTTTTGCTAATCAGGACTGCAAGACAAGACGTATATGCCTTGAAAGAAGCTAGAAAGAAGAAATACAGAAAAAAAAACTAATAATTTCGCCGCTAACTTTGTTAGAAAATCACTAATTAGTTTGCTTGCAACATTTGAACAACAAAGAATTCTGCACAGAATAAAAGAATCTGCTAAGGAAACCACTTCAAAAGCTGACAGGAAACTTACTGCAAACCACTCCAAAATTAATCAAGATGAAATTAAGTGTGTTTAAGACACATTCAGAAACAATCTTTTAAAACTTATTTAACATTTATACCCGTTGGTCAATGAAAAGGAAACGAATGACGATGAAAGCCTAAAAATAATAAGAACTTGAAAATTAACTAGTATTTTCGCCATTACCGTGTTTAAAGTATCACTACACAGTTTGCTTGCAACGTTTAAGCAACATTGAATATTACACAGAGGAAGAGAATCTGACGGCTAAACTTAACATAAATCTAACCAACTAAAACATTATAGAAAAAAGGCGAATTAAAACTGCAAGACCAAACTAAGACTGAAGAATTTAAGATAAACCAACCCCAAGAACTTTACATATGAATACTACTAAAACAATAATTATTATTCACAGAACAAAATAACCACCATTGGGCATTTAAACTTATTTCCAAGCGACATAAAAATCTGCAACACTAGCAATACAGAAAATCCTACAAAAGGATTAAGAGCAACAATGAACTATTGTTCAAGTTATGGATGTCAAATGGACATACATCTATCAAGAAACATATGTGAATGAAGAAAAAACTAAAATTAAGTAGAATATTCAACCTGTAAATTCAGTAAATAAAGAATATTTCCCACTTTAGAAGAGAAAAATGGAGAAGGTCAACTAGGAAGGCACTAAGTACTTAGGAACAGAAAATCCAAAACTATATGAGTATGAGCTTATCGATTAAATGCTTTAAAAAGATACTCCAAGTACTTTAGAAACCAGTTATAAAGCAAGAGATCATAAACCCAACAAGAAACCATAATTCAACAAGTTCATATTCAAACGACATCTGAGAAGAATGAAGTATTAATGCGAAATGAACCAATGAATGAATAGTCTACCAAAGATCCACACTTAATTATTAATCAACAATTTGTACATGTCCATCAAGATATAGCTACCAAGAATCAAAAACCACGCATTATCTACTAGCTGATGATGAACTGAACCATTAGGAAGCTATTGGCCACAACTGTACCACCATCATAGCAAGAAGAGAGCCCTAATGCATGGAAGGATCCAAATGCATCACCATGACAGCAAAATAATCAATGCATACAAAGAAGCACCAGAAAGGCCATACATAACGAGGTATTTTGATGTCCTGCTGCAAGACTTTGAGAGGATGGATACAACTGATATTTTTTAGGAACTTTTCAGTAAGTGTTATTAAAAACATTTAACACGAAACAAATTTAATATATTTATAATTTTGATAAGCAGAATATGAACTTACAGAAATATTGTTTTGATGTCTTGGTGATTTTCTTAAACATTTTTTGTTATTTCTTTTCAGATTAAGAACGGGGCGGGGCGCACGGTTCGGGCAATGTCAAAAACTTCCACGACTCCCACCACTCCACTATAATGGGCACTTCAGGATTCGGAAAAGGCAAGAACATAGCAAATTGGTTTTTTCCTTGGAGAAAACCATTTTGTTATGTTTGTAATGCTTTTTCCTTGAGTCCTTTTTGTTCATTGCAACAATAAGCCAACCAACCAACCAAGGGTCTCTCACAACTCGGGACGCGTCAATTGGGGTACACGATAATTGGGCCGCTGGCAGAGACGGGACACCTGCCAGTGACGTAGAGCTGCAACCATACTGCTTAAAGGCCATGGGATGTACCACTTCAGAATACGGGACAGACAGCGATAGACATGGGGGCAGTTCAATGAATACCAGGAACGGGCCAGTGCGACGGAATGAACGGGACAGGGGTACGTGAAGAATGAAACTTATGGGTCAGAAAAGGACAACGGTAGATGTTACGCGGCAGAGCAATGTAATGAACGGGTACAAGATGGATTGGGGCAGTGCAATGGGATGGAAGCGACGGGCCAGTGCGATGGAATGAACGGGACAGCGGAACGTGAAGAAAGGGAGTTTTGGGGCAGAACGGGTCATGTTACGCGACAGTGGAATGGAATGAACGGGTACGAGATAGATGGGTGTTACGGGACAGTGCAGCGTGATGGACGGGACAACGGTGGACGTGCTATGGGATGAACAGCGGTTTGCGATGGATGAAAGGGACAACAACGTGTTCGAAGATCATACGCTAAACGACTATCTACCAGGAATCGAGATGGGGTACGGATGGAAAAGAAGACTTCAGCTGAAATGAGCAAGATCAAGCGCTTCAACGAAGAATCGGACAGCGACAGTCGCGTAGATGCCTGCGTTATGTGACAAGAATTTTTTTAAAGATGCTGTAAAAAAAAAAGAATGTTTGGACAGGCTACGAATTTCTAATATCGGCAAGAAACAAAATCTAACACTTCAAAAGCTTGCAAACGCTTTAACTTAATGCGGCCTCCTTCAACAAACCTTAAATAATAAAGTTTTTATTAAACCGATTACAGACAAACTCAATCAGATTTTACTTCAGAGAATAGGAAATAATCAAACGAACACTGCAACTATAGCCAAGGAATAGATGCATAGATCAACAAAATTGCTATATGACAATAAAACAAACTAACCAAACAATCAAATGACAACAATAAAAGGAACATACCAAAAATGAAGAGTGAATAAGATGGGAAGATAGCACTATGCATAAAATAAGTTCCTTCAACAAACAAGTTTTTTTTTGGTTACTCCACCAATAGCAGATACTTTTTTGACAATAATCAAGAAGCGAACAAATCTAAACAGAATCAAAAGAAATTAGGAGGGTTCGCCGTATCGAAAATATTGAAAGGTCAAAATTCGTCTCTAAGGCAAAAACAAACAAATTATTAACAAAATAACAACAAGAAATAAACGAAGCAAACTTTTTTTCAACAAGCCCCACAAACACAAAATAAAGAATACACAAGGCAAAGAGAAAGCTTCAGGTACAGAACAAATTCCAGCTATAAACAGGAAGTTTTTATCATTACACAAACTACTATAGTCAGTACAGTAGTCAAAAAATTTAGTGCTTAAAATTAAATCCATTAAACTTGACAAAAAAAATAAGTGCACAATCAAATAAGTACTGCAGGGAGAAAGGACCAGGTATAGAACGAGTGCCTTCAATGAACAGTCAAATTTTATTTGTTAGACAATCAATAGTCCATGTTTTTTTATTTATTTGAGCAATAAACAGGAATAAAGAAAATTAAAATAAAATAAGATCAATCAAAAAATAAGAAGAAAACTATTAAATCACCAAAATACGTCTCTATGAAGCGGGAAAGAAACAAAATAAAACTAATTTATGAAAGTACAAAATAACAATAAATTCAATTGAACTCGAAACAAACTATCCAATAATCTTAAATTGATTGATAGAACATTTCTTACAACCAAAAATCAATAGTTGTACCTTTAATAAAAGCAAATTTTTATACCTACACAACTAGTTTCAGATATTTATTTAATTCATTTTGTCAGAAAATAGCAACAATAAAATAATTACCAACACCAAAATAAACAAAAAGTAACATAATTGAATTGTAACAAAATAAGGCAGTGAAGAACAGTAAAAACTACTGAAATATCAAAATGCGTTTTTATGAACCGAGACAATTTAAGACCAAACATTATTTATATAAGACAAAAGCCACGAAAACATAAATACAACAAAGCCTTACAACCAAAATTGAAGAAACAAGCCAAGGATAAAGCAGATAAACAACTCAACATGTTAAATTCAAGAAGCAGCAAAAACAATTGTAATACAGAAAAATCAAGGATACAAAAATTTGTTATATGTAGATTTGAGCCGATTTATTTTTGTCAATGAATAGGAATCCCATTAACATTAAAAACAAAATAAGGTCGATTAGAAAAAAAAGAAAAAATTAAAACCCTAAATGCACACCACAAAGCAAACAACAAACCAAGCAAACAAATGTCAACAAAAAATGAAGAATGAACAAGACAGAGAAGGAACACTTTATGTAAAACAAGTTTCACCAATAAACAAGTTTTTTTTAGTTACACAACTATTATCAGATGTTCTTCTGACAACCAAGAAGCAAAAAAATACAAATAAAATAAAAACAGAAACCCGCAAGTCGCAACAAGAAAAATATTGAAAGACCAAAATGCATTATTGTAAGGCGAAAAAAAAACACAAGCAGAAATCATTTATAGAAAGTACAAGACAACAGTAAGAAACAAACCAAGCAAACAAAACTAGTCAAATGATCAAACCAAAAATGAAGAATAACAAGATATAGAGAAGGCACCAGATGTAGAACAAGTACCATTCATAAACAGTCAGTTTTTTATAGTTAAATACCAGAAGTTTTATTGCCGATTCTGTATAAAGCAAATAACAAACCAAGCAAACAAATAATGACAAACAAATGAAGAATAAACAAGGTGGAGGAAGAGTCCCTTATGTAAAATACATTTTAGCAATAAAAAAGTTTTTTTAGTTACACAACCATTATAAGATGTTCTTCTGATCCTTTTGAAAACAAGCAAAAAGCAAACAAAAATGATTAAAATAAAAACAAAAAGCAAGAAAAATATTAAAAGACCAAAATGCATTTTTGTAAAACGAAAATTAAATACAGAAAAATTCATTTACAGAAGAAACAGCAAGAAACAAACCAAATAAACAAATTACTAAACAATACTAAAACACATAAAAAAAAATTCCATAGCCAATATGTGCTATTAGGTCCTTACTTTTTGATAATAAGCAAAAAACCAGAATGTGCAGAAATAAACCAATGAACCACTAAACTAAAATTCAACAAGATTGTGTTGATAAATTCGCTAATACAAGATATTTTATCAAAAAATATACAGTGCGTAAAATTAAATCTATTAAACAAGACAAAACTAGTCAATTAAATGTCGGAACAGCACAACCAAAAAAGAAGAGTGAACAAGGTATGGAGAAGGCACCAGATGTAGAACAAGTACCATTAATAAACAGCCTGTTTTTATCGTTAAACAATACCAGAAGTTTTAGGGCCGATTCTGTATAAAATGCATTTCTATAAAGCAAATAACAAACCAAGCAAACAAATAACAACAAAAAAATGAAGAATTGACAAGACAGAGAAAGAGCACCTTATCTACACAAGTTTCAGCAATAAACGAGTTTTTTTAGTTGCACAACCGTTATAAGAAATTGAAAATAAGCAAAAAGCGGCAAGTCATAACAAGAAAAATATTGAAAAACCAAAATGCATTTTTGTAAAGCAAAAACTAAACATAGTCAAAATTATTTATAAAAAGTACTGAAGAACAGCAAGAAATAAACCAAGCAAACAAATTACTAAATAATACTGGAAACATAAACCAAAATTAAAGAATGAACAAGGCAAAGAAAGTTACATATCCAATATTTGCTATTAGGTGCTTTCTTATTTTTTGATAATTAGAAAGGAGCAAGAATGTGCATAAATAAAGCAATGAGCCACCAAACTAAAATTCAACAAAATTGTGATGATAAATTCCCTAATAGAAGATTCGTTATCAAAAAATATACAGTGCGTAAAGTGAAATCTATTAAACATTAAATCCCACAAAGAAACAAACAAGCATTAAATAATACAAAAAAGCAGTACCGAATCGAAATTCAACAAGATTGTGTCGATAAAGTCGCTAATACAAGATACCTTATCAAAAAATATACAATGCATAAAATTAAATCTATTAAAAAAGACAACTAGTTAAACGATCAAACGTTGGAACAACACAAACCAAAAATAAAGATTGAACAAGGCAGAGAGAAGGCACCAGATGTAGAACAAATACCGTTAATAACCAGCCAGTTTTTATAGTTAAACAAACAATACTAGAAGTTTTAGTGTCGACTCTTCAACATTAAATCCCACAGAGAAACAAACAAGCATGAAATAATACAAAAAAGCAGTAACCGAACCGAAATTCAACAAGATTGTATTGATAAATTCGCTAATACAAGATACGTTATCAAAAAATATACAGTGCATAAAATTAAATCTATTAAAAAAGACAACTAGTTAAACGATCAAACGTTGGAATAACACAAACCAAAAATAAAATTGAACAAGGCAGGGAGAAGGCACCAGATGTAGAACAAATACCGTTAATAACCAGCCAGTTTTTATAGCTAAACAAACAATACCAGAAGTTTTAGTGTCGACTCTTCAACATTAAATCTCACAGAGAAACAAACAAGCATGAAATAATACAAAAAAGCGGTAACCGAACCGAAATTCAACAAGATTGTATTGATAAATTCGCTAATACAAGATACGTTATCAAAAAATATACAGTGCGGAAAATTAAATCTGTTAAAAAAGACAAAACTCGTTAAACGATCAAATGTCGGAACAATACAAACCAAAAATAAAGAATAAACAAAACAGGGAGAAGTCTCCAGATTTAGATCAAGTACCGTTAATATACTGCCAGATTTTATAGTTAAACAATACCAGAAGTTTTAGTACCGACTCTTCAACATTAAATCCCACAAAGAAACAAACAAGCATGAAATAATAAAAAAGCCGTATTCATTAGTATCAGCAGAAGCCATTACAATACATAAAAGTCAAGGCCAGACTTGAAAATCTGTGTAAACCTAAATTCAACAAGATTGGGTTGATAAATATCGCTAATACAAGACACGTTATCAAAAAATATACAGAGCGTAAGATTAAATCCATTAAACCTGACAAAGCTAAATAAACAATTAAATGTAAGAACAACACCAATCAAAAATGAATAATTCAGAAAGCAGCTAGTTCGATCCTACAAGAAACAAACAATAGTTATCAAATAATAAGAAAACACTTTTCCTTTCCAGCAAGAATCATTTATACAAAGTACAAATAAAGAACAAGAAACAAACTAGTTTGTTTCCTAATTACTAAACAATACTAGGAATACAAACCAAAAATGAAAAATGAACAGAGCAGCGAAAAACCATTGGGTATGAGTTACATGAAGAAACAGCGTCGCTATTTGCTATTAGATGCTCTTCAAATATTTTTTATAATAAACAAGAAACAAAAAAATGCAGAAACAAACTATTTCAAAGACTAAATTAATATAGAATACATATCAGCAATGAGCCACTAAACAAAAATTCAACAAGATTGTGTTGAAAAATATTACTTAGTAAAGCGATACCCAAACTCTAAGCAGAAATTGTTTATGAAGGAGCAACATAAAAAGCATTCCAACACATAACAATACAGCACCATGTGTACAACGAATACTGACAATAAAACCAAGTTTTTCTAGTAACACAGCCACTATTTGCTATTAGACACTCTAATATTTTTTTATAATAAACAAGAAGGAAGAAAATGCAGAAAGATACGATTTCAAAAACAAAAATATGTTAGCAATGAGCCACTAAACTGATATTCAACAAGATTGTGTTGAAAAATATTGCTTAATAAAGCGATACACAAACTCTAAACAGAAATTGTTTATGATAGAATAACAGGAAAAGCATTCCAACTCAGAACAACACAAGAAGCATTTTTCACAACCGAAGATAAAAAATGAACAAAGCAGTAAGAAAGCACCAAGAAATATTTAAAAAAAACTTAGAACAAGCAAACGCTCGTAAAACAGTGAGAAATCCAGATTCAAATTAGAAAGAAAAACACAAATGAAAAAGCTCAATATATATAAAGAGAAGAACCATTCAGAAACTCGTCAGCAAGAATGGCAAAACAAAAAAGGTGAGTTTTTAGTTTTTAAACAAAAACACAATTTTTATGAATACAAATTACTTATAACAGTCTTGTACAGTTTCTCCATTTAAAAATGCAAATGGTTCACGCGCGCATTTACCGAAAGGTACGTCTAAACCAAGCAACATTTGTTGGAACACGCAAGAAAATTCTTTGATCTTTTGCCGACTTCCACGTTGGGCGGTAAAACATCAAATACTTTTGTTGTTTGTTGCAACATTTTGTTTTTTAGTTTGGACGTGGCTGAAGAGCAAAACTTTGCAACGTCGCGCCGTTTAAGCCTTCCGGTCTCGAGGCAAGAAAACCAGTCACTATCATGTGAATAATTGTTTGAGCAGCTGATGAAGTTAAGGTCACTCATCATCAAGCAAGCTTTACAGGTAGCGAAGCCTAACTCTGATGTTCTATTTTTTGGTTGTAATTTTTGACAAGTTTTCCTCGGTTTCGCATTGGCGGCTCGTTCTTATTTTAAAAATGTGGTTTTAGCACAGTCTACAGGTCTGTTTAATAATGATACAGTTTCAAGATAGTTTGCAGCATAACTAACTAATTCTAATTACATAAATATATATAGTTTAGTTACCTTCATACTGTGTAAAACAACATCTTCAAAATAAAACAACCGCCAATGCGAAACCGAGGAAAACATGTCAAAAATAATAACCAAAAAATAGAAAGCCTGTCGTTAGCTTCGCTTCCTATAAGGCTTGCCTTTACGATGAGTGTCCTTAGATGAAGTGCCATGCCCCAGCTTCGCTGCTGTACAAAGTAAGGTCACTGATCAAATTGACTTGAAATTAGCCACCTTAATTAATTTTGTATTAAAAAAAAATGGTTGTTATATATTACCCATTTTTGTTGCAGAAGTATTCCACTTCCAACTGTCAAAGTATAAAGCTGCCAACTAAACTAGGAGGAAGAAACCCTTGGTGTTAAATGGAAAACAGCGACAGATAGGCAGTGTTGCGAGGAAACAGTTTAGGTAAGTCAATTTGTTAAATTATACTGTTTTTAACTCTACCGTCGGCGTCATAAGAAAATTGGCAGTCAGTAGCCAATGTGCATTTTTGAGAAAAACGAGTTTAAAGTTTGGATATATTCTATTAAATTTTGATAAACAAAAATCATATTTTAGACCACATGAGTCCATTTTTAAATTATGTACCGCATTAAAACATTAAAGGTAACATAATGCTGGTTATCTCTCTTAGTGGGTTACGTAATTTAAGAACAAGCCCTAAGAAAAACGACCCCTAAAAAGACTTGGTGCTCTTTTTTTTATCGTTCACGGAAAATCAGATTTGTAGAGCACATGGTGCTACAAAACTAGACATAAATAACTTTTTTCTGATTGAAATAAGTTTGATTTCCTGCCGTTTTTCTTACGGCCGGGCCGGCAGAACTAAATGGTAATCTAATTTATAACTTTTACAGCTGGATTGACATATGAAATTTAGTTAAGTGTCAAAAAAATTGGATCAATAAGAAAAATACCTTACTGATACTTTTAAATTTGACCAAATAAAAGATTTTGAGAATTTTTTAATAAGGTTTGCAACCAATTTTTAAAATTATCAAATATTAATCTAGACAAAAAATATTGGCCGGTCTTTTTTCTTTTTGCATGAGAAAATCGCTCAACTTGTGAGTTTAAGAAAAATTCAAAATTAAAGTTTGCGGAAAAACACACCAAAAAGATTTTGATTTATTTTATTTGACCCTAAAATGCAGTAAAATAATTAGAAACCACAACAGAATATTCTTTTACAACTTAGCTATGTTAATTTTACAAAAATATTTTTCTTTGTATTCTCTTCGAGGGTCAAATAAAATACAACAAACTATAATAATTTATGATACTGATTTCTCCTAATTTAATATCTCTGTTTCTATTGTTTCAGATAATCAAAGAGCTGCTGCCGCCACTTGACTTCAAAAAAGAACTTCAAAACTTAATTAAAAGTCCGGATCGATAAATTAGTGTAAAGGTGTGATTTAAACTAATTTTTTTTACCAATAAAACAAATTTATTTAAAATAGTTTTTTTATTAATTAAAAAGACCTCCAAGACAAAAATAACAAGAAGGCACATATTCTAAAAGAATGCCTGTATAGTACAATCATCAATCTTTTAAAATTAAGAATAGGGACCTATTGCAATACAGCCAGGCAGTAATTGTGCCGGGCACTATTCTAACAGTTTCGCATTATAAGAACAGCTGTCTTCTTTCAATATTAGGCCTTTGGGTAATATAAGTGCCGAAATTAATAGTTCCGCCATTATTAATGCAAAATAAACGACTGATTTTAAAATTCGACTTTGTTATGTCAATTTCGAAAGATCAACTGTCAGTTTTCAATGGTGCACTATTACTGCCTGGCTTTACTGCAATAAGTCCCTAAAATCGATACAGAATATTTGTGTTTGCTCAAATAGAAACAAAAACTTACCTAAAAACAATATCTTCGTTGTTCTAATAAAACCTTCTATGTGATACTTTAATGTATTATGCTAGTTATGACGATTTTTTTTTAACATGGCCAAAACGTAAAAAAACGTCAGATTTAAAAAAAAAATTAAGCTACTTAGGGAACCAAACTAGTATTTAAAATAATCTACCCACCTAATTTTACTTAAAAAATACAATTTAATTGCAGAAAAATGGAATTATCTCATTGATTTTCTTCAAAAAAGCCCCTTTTTGTCCGCAACCGCACCTGCCCCGCGTGAAAAAAATCAAATTCAAAATGGTGTAATTGTTAGATTTCAGTATAATTTTAAGAAGAAAAATACATCATATTATTGGTGGCTCTTGGAGTACTCATACTAACGATATAGTAAGATACCATGCAATAATATTATTGGTATGAAATTTACAAGTGTGTCCCCTAAGAAAAATGTCCGGTCCTCACCTAAGAATTTTACGCTGAGATATTTGTGCTGTGCTCCTCAGAAAGAAATTGGTAAGTATCTGTTTTTTAGATTTAATTAAAACATATTGAAATTAAAAAATAAAACAAATTTTGCGCACTTTTTCCCAGGTCCCGTCTGCATCGCAGTTAACGTTTTTGCTATGTGTTATTTTAGAAAAAGAATTTGTTGTTTTGGTGAATTTTCATGTCGCTATAACATAACCTAAAACGCACTTTAATCGGCGTCTCCAGTTTTTGTAAATAAATTATAAAGTCATAAAATGTCTGGTACGCACCGTCCAATCCGCACCTGTTTCGTGTGGGTACGGACCGGACAGTGCGGGGTGCGGACTGGACATAAGGAGTCGTTTCTTAAGCGAAAAAGAAGAAAAGATAGAATAAAAATATGTTTATAGCCATATACAGGGTGTATTTCATGTTTTGTTTCATGATAACAAAAATTTGGGAACATAAAATTCTTGTGAAATTTTGTTCAAAAATCCATAGTTTCAGAAAAAAATTATGAAATTTTGTGCTTCACAGTAAACTAAGGCAATGAGCCTTTCTCTAAAATTGTCTCAGATCGCTAAAACAGTACGTTGCACATCACGTTGAAAGAATATTATGGAATAAGCGGCAGTGTCAAATCTCACTTATAAAAGAATTTGACTTTTTTTTGCTAGTTTTTCTGAAATATCGGCTTTGTTTGGAAAAAAATTATTGGTGATATTTCACATAATCTCTTTAACTTTTAAAAATCAGACCTAACCTAACCTTAGCTATAACCCTACAAAGTTTGGCCACTCGCATGAGATTCACCCTATATATGTAGGTTTGGTAATTAAGCTTAAGTAAAAATGTTTTATTTCAGTTAAAAAAATGACTTTTGTCGCTTTTATAATTTTATTATTTTTCTAAATTGTGTTAGAATTATGGATGAAGATCAGAAAGCAATTATTTTTTGTTCCAGAAGAAGAAAAAATTGATGATTTGTTTAAAAATCAATTCCAAAAGTAATATAATATAACCACAGTATCTTAGCTTGTACTTTTCTAATTAAGAGTTATTTGGATTTTTCGTTTTCTATTATTATTCTATAGTATACCTTTTAGCACGTTTCTAATATTTTTGGATTGTACGTTTTTTATTAAAATATCTATCAGTACGTTTGGATTGTACGTTTACCTGGTCTCTAATTAAGAGTTATTTGGATTTTAAAACTTTTTTTATAAAAATACATTTCAGTGTTAATATATTTTAATGCGTAATCATATATATTATCCAATCCGCACTAAATGTCCTTTCCGCATCTTTTGTGTTAATAGGTATATAAAAAAACCAAAGGTACTTGATTAATATTTTCAGTATTTTTTTATTAGAATTGCATCATATTCTTTAGTTCCTTTAATTTAGTATAACATTATCAAGAAATTTAGCAGGATGAAAAAAATTGTCGTGAGATATAATTTTTTTATTTTTAGCTATTTGATTTAACTTTTTCTTTTTTTAACCAGATTATTTTCATCCAACAAATGTTGGTTTTAAATATTTTTGTAATTAAGAATTATTATTATTATTATTATTTCATTTTTTGGTATAAAAAATGTCATTTTTTTTCAAGGTGCGGATGGGACAAAATTATCTACCTAATCTAACAAAAAAGCGTTTTCCGATTTTGTTTTAGAGAAAGTTGTTAAAATTTCTCTTGAATGTTAATCTTGACACCTTCCTTAAATAAAACGAATACAAAAAATATTTGGCCATGTTAAAAAAAAATCGTCTTATAGCAACATCAAATATTTCCTTTGAGATATTTATAACACTATCAATACTTGCTAAAATTGAAAAAGTAATCGGTTAGGTAAATTAGAACATTTTATTCAGATTTTTGGAGCAACGAAAATATGTCGGCTGCTCTTAGAAAATTTTAATATTGAAAGCGGATGCTCAAAATTAAAATAAAGTGACAATTTTGAAAAAATCGATTTTTTTAATTCACAGTAACCGTATTCTTACGCACATTTTGGTATAAGAATTTTTAAAATCGATTAAGAAATACCGAAGTTTTGATTGATGATAACCCATTAATTTTAAGGTCGAAACGTCGGTCGCCAAAAAATAAAGAGGGTTAAATCTCTAATGTTGTCCTTATTTTCCGCTAACCCTCACTATAAATAATTAAAACTAAATATACTTAATCAACTTGTCAAATATCCTGAGGCTCGATGGATATCGCCTCTCTGTGTTCGTAGGCCCAGAATCCTTGGAACTCGATTAAAATACTCACAAAAGTTTCACCTTGCCCGCAGCTAATGAGATCCTGTAGAGTAATTCTTTCGGGATCTTTTGGACGCACCATATCAAACAGTTCGTCTTTGACGTCTTGAAACGTCACCGGTTGCTCGTAGCCGTGGGCTTTCATTTGATCTTGGATGGCTCTGGAAAAGAATACTTTTTTGTTTCTCGACACATGAAAAGAAGCAATCCTTAATGGAGGATCAAATTTGTGCTAGTCCATCACCTTGGATTGAAAGATGGCGAAAATTTTCGATTGCTATTTTTAAGGACCTTATGAAGCGATCGGGCGCTTTTTTAAAATACGTAACACAAAAATACAGTTTTTGTTACCACCTTTGTAACGCACTTTTAAGAAAAAACAGATCAAAAAAACATTAAGTGTAACGCAAGGCTAAACTGCTCTCCCCCTTCGATTTTAAAACAGAGCTTTTCTATGAAAAAAATCCTAAACATTTCCAGAACATAATAAACGAGCCTCCTTGAAGCGTCAAGTTCAAAGAAATTTAAGGAACCCAAGAAGACGCATCCCTTATACAACTCAATGACGCATCCCCATTATTTAATAGGCAAATTCGTTCATCAGAAAATTTCGCCGAGAACTCACAGGCAACACTGTAAGGGATATAAAAGAGAAATCGATGAAAAAACCATGGGCGTGCAGATTTTGTTGAAAATAAAATAAATATATTATAGACATTTTCCTATAAAATTTTTGCACCCAAAATTATAAAATTTAAATTAGTCTAAAATATTACCGGTACAGCTTTGACAGCTACTCTATTTAAATGGCTCTTTTTACAGAGTTAAATTTTTTATCGATTTATAATATTAGAAATCAATAACTTCTTTACAGCTGGTAATATCCGTAGTTTTGATTTTTATTATTTTTCCCTAAAGATGAGAAATCTACTTTATATTATTTTTTTTTTTGATAAAAAAGTGTTACTTTAATCCCTAAAATTTAAAACAGAGGTAAAAGAGTTTCTTTTTATTTTAAATTGTCAAAGGTGTTTGTTTAGCTTCCGAATTTTAAATTCCGAATTATATACTCAGACCTCGAGATATTTAACAAAATTTTTGCCTTAGGATTTAAAGAGTCTATTTGATCCCTAGTGTACAGGGTGCCATTTTCGACACTTTTGGGTGTTTTAGGTTTCTATGTTTATAATATTGATATGCGATGTTTACCATCATTATTCTCTTCAAATTAAAGCACACTAAGGTGTATTCGTTTTTTCTTCTATCTTCTCTAGAAGTTCCCGAAACCACTCAAATAATAAAAATGGGACAGCCTATATCTACTTATAAAATAGATTTTTTAGTTATATTTTATCAGCAAAACTCTTGCCTCGAAATAAAAAGCGCTCATTAGTTGATATTTTTTTATTAAAATTCTTTAAATATAACTTTTTAAAGCAATTGACTTTTCGTTGTTTTTATTATTTAGAAATAATAGGTACATAAAGTTCAATGAAGAATTAACTTATTAACACATAAAAATAATCAATATGCAACTACCTAGAATCTAGATTAACTTACTTCACATCCATCACCACATAAGAAACCTGACCTTCCTTTTATATTTATTTATATTTTGTAGTGAGCTTTAAGACATCCGGTCCTGGAGGTTTAACATTCTGGTCATAGCCGTTTAAACTCTGTCACTACAAGACAGATTCCGTGACCCTTTTTCTTTTATTCTAATAACTCTCAATTTTTTAATTTTAATAATTCTTAGGAAATGACAAAACGGCGCTAATAACGGATTTCTCTTTAATAGGGACATTTTGGGTCGTGTATTTTACACTTTGTTACCGTTATTGTTATTACTGAGTCTCCGCATTAGCAGCTTCTCGCTCCTTTTTTTTATGTACGGTAACGGCGCCCGGTACTTACGGTGGCCGGCCTTTAATGTTACCGCTATTTTTTAAGGTTAGTTTTGTATTGTTTTGTTTAATGCAGTCGAATTTTTTACTATAATTCGGTAGTTTGGTTTGTAAAAAGTCATAAATCTAATACAAATTAATAACAAATATAAATAAACAAAAAGTTGAAGGTGTGTAAAACTACTAAATTAACATTTGTGTTGTGTTATTTTAAGTGTTCGGTTCGGTTCGGTTCGGTTTCTAATCAATCAAATTTCAAAATCTATCTTTTTTGCCCTGAATCTTGCCGTTATTCTTAGTAACATTAACGATAACAGCTGTCAAATTTTCTGTTATTTTACCTGACCCAAAATGTCCCTAATATTGAGACGGTTTAAATTGATAATTTAATACAAAATGTAAGGTAATTAATTAATACCAAAAAAGCTGAGTACACAAAAACTGATATACATAAGTAACTAATAATATTGCAAGTAAAAGCTCTTAAAAATAAATACTAAATTATTAAAATACGCCTCAAAATAATGTGCACATATGCAGTTTTATTATTAAAATTGAAATGTTTGGTTAAACCATAGACTGGGACTGGGGGGAGGGGGGGTAGTCTAGTTTGTTAAAGTTTAAGCTTACCCTTATGGAATCTTCAGATGCCTCTGAAATCAATTCTTTTCCTCATGGTAATGGATTAGGGATGTCAAATTTGTTAGACTCCGTTTTAAATGTCGCACAGTCATTTGCAGTTTATGCTTCTCATTTCTTAATTTAGCATCCATTAGTTTTATCAATTTTAAATTTTTACTTCGTTGTGTTGGTGTGGCAAAATCGCTGCTACATAAATCTCCAATATTTACTTTTCTAAAAGGTAAAATCTAATATGTTGTGTCTGAAAATTTGACAATGCAGTAATTACTGAAAAACACACATCTCATGTAATTTTGTTAGCTTAAAAAAATATAGAAATCACCTTTTCCGTTTGGATTTTCCAACTATTTTGTTCTGCTGATCTCCTTCAGAAAAGGATGGTACCAGCACTGGTGGTAATTCACAACTTGTTGACGGTGTTATGAGCACAAAATCCTGAAAACTAAAAACCAGTATTTTTGATATAGGTAATCAGTGAACACATTTTGATTTTTAATTAAATTCTTACTTAGACTTCATTGTGTACATTTTTCCTCTCTTTACTTATTTTTAAAAAATTCACTTTTAAAAAAATTAGAAGCGGCTTTTATGACAGGTTTAAATTACACATTTGGTTTTGGAATATTTATCAAGACTCTGTCATAATTGTCTGCAAGTATATGGATAAACTTGACAATTTCAAACTTACTAAGCTCCTGACGCCCCAGCTATAACGGTTTTGTCCAAGTCCAACTCGTTAAATTGTATCCTTGCATCGACTTTTTTCAATTTTGAATTGTCAGAAGATGAAGAATCAAAGCTGAAAAAAATGTAGTTAATTGTGGTTATTGGTAACACCTAAATGGTCATGAACCTGGCTTCTTCCTTTATATTTTTTCAAAACTTTATTATAAAAATGATCAATTTGAATAAAGCTTCGATTTCTAAATTATTTAAAATAGTGTTATGGGTATAAAATGCAAATAAAAAATTAGTTGTAAGTAATAAGGTCTCAGATTTGTAAGAAGTCCACTTTATTTCTCTATTTAAGTAGTCAATTTACTTAAGAAAAATTAGAATATACTTAAGTCTAAGTTAAAGCAAAGTGGAAAAGTTTTCATATTTCTCTCCTTGCTTTTATTTTACCTTTTACATAATAGGTACTAACAAACAGTACTGGCCGAAAGTAGAGAAACCCCCGAAAGTAGAGAAAAATTGTATATAAAACTGATCCTGTACCAACTTTCAAAGAACAAGTAATGCATTTGAAAACTTCAATCAATCCAGTGCAAGTGTTTTGGGCATTTTCAAATTTCCCGACAATTGTACAAATAATAGTCTATAAATAAGAAATTTTAAAAATACCATATTTCAAAACTTTTGCCCATATTAATCATTTTTAGGACATATACCATAACTTTTACATCTCCTACTGTATGCTAGTGTTAAACTTACCAAGTTTGCATTGTATCATCTTTAAATTGGATATCAGGCCAGATATTTTCAGTTTTGGGAGTGTCAATGGCTGACGATAATGAAGTAGAGCTAAAAAAATAATATATAAGACAAAAAATTTAAATAATCAAGATGATTAATTGCATTAACTAAAAAAAGTCAAAAGTACCTGTAAAGTTTTTTGTAGGTATTAAACTTAATTTTAGAAAGGAAAATAATCAAAATAAGTTACCTCTTTTTTTTCTCTGTAAAAGTAGGTAGGTACTACCTTTTTTCTTCTTATAGTTATATTTGTTAATTTTAACTACTCTTTTACATCATTACATGATGATAAAACATCAAAAAATTTATAATAAAAAAAGATAGTTGAATATTTAACTACTAACCACTTGTAGTAAGTAGTTTTCTTAATTTGAACTAGTCTTTAATGCCTGACCTTTCTTACCTAGAAGACAAAAACTCAAAGTTTTCACTCTTGGGCAAGGCATTTGGTACAAGATAGCGCCTACCAGTAGGTGCTAAGCGAACATCCTGAGAATTAAAGTGGTCAGAACAAAGATATGCCCATTTTGACAGGATTTTTTCCTTATTGAGGCCAACAATCTCCCTCCAAAGCTCTCTTTTGTTTGTATCAGTGGGAAAACTAGAAAACTCATAAATTTGAACATTTTTAAAATTTTTAATAACTGTACAGGGTGTCCCAAATTGGGCACTTTTAGGGGGTTTAAGGTACTTCTAGAGGAGACAGAGAAAAACTGACCACGCATTGCGAGGCTCAAATTTCAAGAGAAGACTTAAAGTGAAAACAGCATTTTGAAATATCGTCTCGTCTTTGTGCTACGGGGGCTTTTTGAAAAGTCTGCATTTTGGAGGGGGGTCTATAACTTCGTTATTATTGAAAATTTTGATTTAGAGTAAATTGCAATTTTAAAGACTCTGTCACGAGGAATTCACCCGCTAAATTAAATTTTAACTGTCACTTTTAGTTTTTAAGATATGACATAAAGTTGCATTTTTTCTTATGGAATGCCCTATATTTTAATTAATTTTCGAATTCGTCATTGAATTCTTTTCAAAATGATGTATCATACGTCATAGTTTGATTGAGCGGTTTCAGAGATAATAAAGTTTTTTATTTTTGTCTAGTGTGCGTTGAATGACGCCATGCGCCATTGACGTGAAAGCCTTGCGGTCAAATCCTACTTCAATGCTCTTATAGTTTTGTTGTCTTAATACTATGCAAATCAATTTGGCCTTGCGTCTTGGCGTTTTGTCATTGTTTTCAATTGTTTAAACAATTTGACATTACGCTTTGATATGAAATTATTTTGCACAAAAGCGTTTTATATTTTGAAATATGTATCATTTTTGTAACCTTTTATAACTAAGCTTTGTGGGTCGTCAGCTGAATTATAATTTTTCCAAACCAGGCTTACTATATTTTTGACTGTGTAAAATAATAAAAATACTGGAATGCCTGCCTCAGCAGGAAATCATAGCACACTAGAAATAAGTGAAAAAGTTGAATATCTCCTAAACCGCTCAATCAAACCATGACATATGATACATCATTTTGAAAAGAATTCATCGACGAATTCGAAAATTAATTAAAATATAGGCCATTCCATAAGAAAAAATGCAACTTTATGTCATATCTCAAAAACTAAAAGTGACAGTTAAAATATAATTTAGTGGGTGAATTCCTCGTGACAAAGTCTATGAAACTGCAATTTATTCTAAATCAAAATTTCCACTAATAACGAAGTTATAGACCCCATTCAAAAATGCAGACTTTTCAAAAAGCCCCCGTAGCTCAAAGACGAGACGATATTTCAAAATGCGGTTTTCACTATAAGTCTTCTCTTGAAATTTGAGCCTCGCAATGCGTGGTCAGTTTTTCTCTGTCTCCCCTAGAAGTACCTTAAACCCCCTAAAAGTGCCCAATTTGGGACACCCTGTACAGTAGCCTGACATTACATAGGGAAAATGGCCGTTTACATAAGAAATATATTTTCTAGAGTTATAGGTAAACCTTATTGCCAGAATAAATTAAGAAACTTTTCCAAAAAAACCCAAACACTAGAGGTGGGAAAATAAGGGAATTTGTAACAATAAATAATATTTCTTAAAACTTTGTAAAATAAATCACTAATATTTTGTAAAAAAAAATATAAACCACACCACTGTTTTACCAAATCGTAAACAATATGACGGTTTCTGGAAGAGATTTAAACTTACCGGTGAAATGATAAATCCAGCCACTTCTCGTCACTTTTTTCACACAGAATGCACTTCTTAGGCATTTTAAAAGATTTCTAAGAAAAAAAATCTTTATTTTGTGATAAATATCGCAAAAAAACAATGAAAACGCACGTTTATTCGGATAACCTCTCACAGACAACAGGCAACGAAAAATGATGCAAGCGTGTCGTTGGGTCCACATGGTTGCCGCTATTAATTTTTTTTCTGAAAAATAACGAACAAAAATTACTTTTTTGCATTTTACGCGAAAACTGTCAGTAGTAGAGAAAAATTTAATGTAAGAGAAATATTACCCATAGGATTCTCTACAATAGGTCTACAACAACCACACGTTTAGAAGATAGAGGGCGCCAAAATTTCCAAAAATTATGTTTTTGGCATTTTTAGTTACCGTTTTCGCATAAAATAAAAAAATAATTTTTGCAAATTTGGCGCCCTCTATGTTCTACAAGTAGTTGTAAAGCTGTGGCCTAAAAGGAAAGAATGTAGAAAATTGCGTTAACATTTTATGTTTATAAAGTTTCTTTCTATGACTTGCTGTTTTTACGTAAAATACAAAAAACACAATTTTTGATAACTTTTCCGCCATCTATCTTCTAAACATGTAGTTGTAGACCTATAGACTATGGAGATTGATTATAGAGAATCGTATGGGTAATATTTCTCTTACATAAAATGTTTCTCTACGACTTCGCTTAAAATGCAAAAAACTGATTTTTGTCAACTTTGGCGCGCTCTATCTTCTACACATAGTTCTAGAGCTATACCCTTTAAAGAAAAATTGTTGGGAATGTGTTGTTAAGTAAGTAAGAGGAAAATAATTTTATGTGATAAGAAAGTAAGAGGTGCGCATGTGCAGTTAAAAAAATGGATTGCATTACAGGATATAGCCGCTAGTTATTTTGTGTTCCTCGTGAATAGGTCGCCTTCTCGTTACAACGTAATGACTACAGGGCTGTTCAAAAGTTACACAAGGTTTTTGGTGGTGGGGGGTCAGTTATATACGATGTTACATTCGGTTCCCACCTACGACTTTCTCGTGGGTGCCCGGTCGCGCGTCACATGATCCCAATATGAAATGTTATGACAGTCATGTGAAGCGTGCGCGGGCACGCACGAGAAAGTCGTAGGTGGAACCCGGGTTTTATAGTGAGGGGAAGGGTGACACGGGTCGCGTCAACGTAACATCCCAAAATTAAATATGCCTTTTTGACATATACCTATACCTAGGTACAGCCAGTGGCAGATCCAAAAAGCCTGGGAGGAGAGGCCAAAAAAGCATAAAAAACCAAACTTTCTTTTATTGGCTGTTTTTTAGTTTAAATTAGAAAAACCAAACCAAAAACAATCGAGCATCATGTTCAAGTTTTTACAAAACGATATATTTTTTAAACAGACCCTGCATTTAACATAAAAATAACGAAATTAGACTGCATCCTACCATAAATTTCAATACTTGTCTTTCCATTCTAAATACAATTTTTAAAACATGTGGTGCTTAAAATGGTTTCTATTAAAAATTAATTTGTCAATTATTAAAAATTTGTAATGGCGGGCACTTAGTTTGGAACTAGTATGGAACTTCGAACATTAAATTTAAGTTATCATACCTTTGACAGTGGGAAAGAAGAATTAAAGAGATCAGTTGGTTGACTTAGTCGAGTTAATACCCTGAGAATTTCTCGTTCTTTTATTGAGACATCGCAGTCAGCATAGATGAAAGTTTTCCGAAAATGTATGTATGGCTTCGGTAGTTCAATGTTTAGAATGTTTGCGTAAAGAGCAAGAGATCCAGGGTTCGATTCCCGGCCGAAGCAAAAACTTTTTTCTTATTTTTATTTCTTTAATTTCACTTGTTGTTTATAGTTTTAGGTCCTTGCATTATTTGCAATTTGGTATTTGATAATTATATTGGCAATCGCCCATTTGCGATCAGAAATTTTAACACAGGAAAAGGTGATCTCATGCTTTCAGACGTTGATTCGTTACGTCTAATTTGAGTTATTATACCTTCGACAGTGGGAAAAAAGAATTAAAGAGATCAGTTGGATGACTTGGTCGAGTTAATACCCTGAGAATTTCTCGTTCTTGTATTGAGACACCGCAGTCTGCATAGGTGAAAGTTTTCCGAAAATTTATGTATGGCTCCAGTAGTTCAATGTTTAGAATGGTTGCGTACAGAGCAAGAGATCCAGGGTTCGAGTCCCGGCCGAAGCAAAAACTTTTTTCATATTTTTCTTTCTTTAATTTCACTTGTTGTTTATAACCAGTATGTTCTTTGCCTACTCAAATCAATTCAATTAAACAATTACCTATGAAAAAGGGAACATTCGCAAACCAGTGTAATTTTCATAATTTATACTCAAGTAAAATTCTCTGCACCTCCGCCAGTAACCATTGTCATGCATGTGTGAGGTTAGTGGGAGAATTGTACGTGGGTATAGAAAAGATGAACAAGCTCAAGTTGGATGACTGCTCAAAAATTGCAATTTTGTGCTACTCGTGGTACGTTATGTAAAAATGGACATCAATCAACAATCTTCGGAAAATCAACTTTAGCTGATAATTTCTAATTATACTTTCCTTTTAATTCAAAATAGGTAAGGATTTAAACCACCACCTAGATCTATACAAACAGGGACTTAAAAAGCAAATGTTTTATGGTTTTTATTAAGTTTAGGTACCTATGTAAACATGTTACATCAAAAATTTACCGATTGATTATTGGATAACATATTCTAACTTAAAAACAAAACTTTTTTTTTATAGGTACACAGACAGACATGCATACATACATATCTAGAGATTATACGTACAACCTAGAACCAAATTGTATAGGAAAACATTATTAATGATAAGATCTCAAAAAAAAATTGATAAAAACAATACTTTTTCTCATACGATGGTAAACATATTCCATTACAGGTACATGTATAGCAATCCAAAACGTAAGCCGAATTCAAAAACAAAATAATCTTTTAATTTTTATTAGTTACCATTTTACTCATGTACCTACTTCAAAATTACAAGTAATAAAAGTAAAAAGGTACTGGCAACATTGTTGCAAATTTGAAAGAAACCCCCAGCACAGAAGAACTCTTCTGAGCCCCCAGTATTATGCTTTTTGTGTCTGTGGAGTCTATCTTTGAGTGCGTTCGAGTAGAAAACCCGTCGAGCGAGCGGGGCGTAGTGACGTCACGGACAGAACTCCCTGGTTTTCGTGGTTCAACTCGAACGGAAAAGGCAGTCACGGGTTACAAACTTCTAACCCTAAATTTTCGGCAGAAAATTTTAGTTTATTTTCGCAATTTAAAACTGTTTGTAAATAAAAAACCCTAGATTAAAATCGCCTTTAAGTTTATACATGAGTGTAGCAAGGCTACAATTTGTTGAAGAATAAAAAGACACTTTGATCACGCGGTTTATTTATAGGGTATTTTTCGCACATTGGAAGAGTCCAAGTTTTTCTTTTTTTATCGCGGTTTTATGCTGGGATTATACAGATAAAAATAAAATAATTTTCAGATTATTTCTTTATTATCTTTTATTTTTACCCTATATCTTGTAAGTAGTTCAAGATATCGATGTGCGGTTTTCGGCATTAATTTTTTACAAAATTCTGACTCGTAACATATGTTATTTTTTTTCTAGCTGAGTTTAAATAAAATGGGCTTTTTATGGAAGAATACAGTGATAATTTGCTCTGGTGCAAATTACCGATAATTTGTTTTGCAAATTACCGATAATTTGCTCTAGTGCAAATTATCGCTGTAATTCGTTCCCTTTTCGTCCAAATCTGCCGTCACATTGATTTTATTGGTCAATATTTTTTTGAAGGAAATAGTCTTTTTATGGGCAAAGTTGAGACAATTTATTTATTTTATTTTAATTCATGATTTTTTATTAGCCAAAGCTTCTCACTTTAGGTATAATTTTCCTGTGCGCTCTTTTAGTGTGTGTGGTTTTTTATGTGTGTGCTCTTTTCCTGTGTGGATATTTTCTGTGCGCATTTTTCCTACGCTATTTTTTCCTGTACCCTTATTTATAGTCGCCGCTTTGCCATTACCCACCAGAATTTGGTTAGAGAGCCGCTGGCCGATGGTTAAAGCCTCACTGGGCAATCGTGGATAATTCTTAGCGCTCCGCGGCAAATTTGGAGCACCCTGGTAGTCTTTCTTCTTCCTTCTCCTCAGAATTTTGAAAACATAATTCTACAGCAAACTGAACTGCGTCCATGTATTTTATTTGACAAAAAAACAGTAAGAAAACAGTCGTAAAAAATGTAAACAAAAGTTTAAAAGTATAAAAAAGTAGGGTTATGTAATAAGCCCGCTTTTCTCCATCCTCAAGCTCGGGTCATATCGAGCGTGCCCCGAGGTTTCGCTGGGTGTCATCTCGAACGCAAAAGGGCGTGCTCCGAGCGTCAACTCGAACGGAAAAATGGACCTCGGGGCGCCCGGGTTGCCTACTCGAACGCACTCTTTAGTTGAATGTTTTTGGTCAAGTTCGATTACGTTCGCCATCTTGGATTTCAGGATGACGGTGACTCACTATACAGGGTGTTTAAAGTTAAGTCGGCACTATTACTAACTTCTTTAATATTAGAGCTACAGGGTCCGCTAAATGAACAAAGTTGTGGCATTTTTTCCACCGATTACGTTGGTGACAACAAAAAGAAAATTAAGTGACGCGTAGGTGAGTTGTGTAAAAAACACCCGGTATACAGTGAACCTATAGAAAGAATATTTGACTTTAAACAAAAGCTTTTCTTTAACTTTTTCTCTAACCAATGCTAGAGTATGGAGGACCGATATTTCCCTCCTTTTATTTTGACTTTGATAAGTTTGTCGCATCTCTATTTCCTTAAAATATATCATACATAAAGGGTCTCTAGTCTATCTTAGAGACCCTGTATATATGACATATTTGTACCAAAGAGAGACGCGACAAACCCATCAAAGTCACTAAAATTAAAAACGAGTCGTTAAATACCGAGATGAATTCCAAGACGTGCGCAAGCGTTGATCTGTCACTTCTGCCAACCAATCAACTGAGAGATATTTCAGTATGGTTTATACAGCAAAACTTTAATAATTTCCAGTTCTTTTTTATGAAAATTCGTCGTTTTTGTGCTGTGAAAATGCCGGTGACGTGCAAGTTGTGTGACAAATTATTTAGTGCCCAATTTAATTTGAATAAACACTGTCAAAGTAAACATGGCATACAAAAACAAAGGTATTCCTATGCAGAAAGTGTTTTTATGTTTAGATGCCTAGAATGTAAATGCTCCTTCCCAAAAAACTTGGATCTGTGTGATGATTTGAAATACAAACACAATCAAGAAATACTTGAAGAAACATTGGAGTTGAGAGTCAATACTCCCATGGCAAAACAAAATAAACGTGAAATGCATAAGATCATATAGAAGAAATACTGCATATACCTCAAAAAATATTAATCGCAGCACGTAGATATTGTATATTTTTGAAATCAGAAAGAAAAGACGAATCTTAAAATGCAAAAATATACAGGGTGTTCCCTCTCAAAAAATCGACTTCATTGTCACACCCTGTACAGGGTGTCCCAAATTCGTTGTTTTTTTGTGGTGTTGGGTATTTCTAGGGGAGATAGAAAAAAACTGACCCCCCTTTGCGACGCTCAAATTTCAAGAGAAACCTAAAGGTGAAAACCACATTTAGATATAGCAAGCCGTTTTTAAGCTACGGAGTGTTTTTGTCTGCATTTTGGGAGGGGGTCTTTAAGTTTTTTGTTTATGAAAACTTTGTTTTTGTGTAAATAGCTTTTTTATAGATCTTTTCTTGAAGAATTGACAGATGTAAACGGTTTTTATTTATCTCTTTTGGTTTTTAAAATATTGCATAAAGTTGTTATTTTTCGTACAGAATAATTCTTTTTTGATTCGATTTTTTAAATCAGCTTAAAATTTCCTTTAAAATGATGAATCACACTCAATATTTTATTTTTTTATTGTTTTCTTTATTTTTATTTTTTAATCACCTCTTTATTATTTTTTTTATTTTTATAATTTTATATTAAAATATTTTAAACCCATTAAGCAAACTAAAATATGTGGTAAAAATACAAAAATATAAAGAAATAAAAGGATCCTACCATAAAGAAAAATTAATTTTATGTGATATCTCAAAAACCAAACGTGACAAATGAAATTTAATTTAACAGTTGAATTCCTCTTAAAAAAGTGTCTTAAGAATGTTTTCACAGAAATAAAAAATATTAATAAATAAACAAGTTATAGACCCCTTCCCAAAATGCAGACTTTTTAAAAACACCCCGTAGTTTAAAAACGGCTTGCTATATCAAAGGGGGATCAGTTTTTTTAGCCCCTCTAGAAATACCCGAAACCCCCCAAAAACATTGAATTTGGGACACTATGTACATGGTGACGGATAGAAAAAAATTATGTTGGCTTTTAAAGTTGTCATAATTAACCAAAAAAATCTCAATTTATTTTCAATGATAAAGTTGCTGAGTGCTCCGGTTATAAAAAACCACACGGTACCGACATAAAATCATACCTAAAAATTAGAATTGACCATTATTTTATACCTTGAATTTTTTATTATACGTCTTATATCTTCGATCTCACGAGTCGTTAAATACCGAGATGAATTCCATCAAAGGAGCATGCGCCAAAATTAACGTCAAAATGTCTAATTTAAATTATTGGCGCGAATACCGGGATTGGCGCGAGATCGAAGAGCTTAACGTATAATAAAAAATTCAAGGTATAAAATAATGGTCAATTCTAATTTTTAGGTATGATTTTATGTAGGTACCGGGTGGTTTTTTATAACCGGAGCACTCAGCAACTTTATCATTGAAAATAAAGGGCTATAATAAATTGTAGATTTTTTTTGGTTAATTATAATGATGATGAACTTTAAAAGCCAACATAATTTTTTTCTATCCGTCACCATGTACAGGGTGTCCCAAATTCGATGTTTTTGGAGAGTTTCGGGTATTTCTAGAGGGGCTAAAAAAACCTGATCAACCTTTGCGACACTCAAATTTCAAAAGAAGCTTAAAGGTGAAAATCGCATTTTGATATAGCAAGCCGTTTTTAAACTACGGGGTGTTTTTAAAAAGTCTGCATTTTGGGAAGGGGTCTATAACTTGTTTATTTATTAATATTTTTATTTCTGTGAAAACATTCTTTAGACACTTTTTTAAGAGGAATTCAACTGTTAAATTAAATTTTATTTGTCACGTTTAGTTTTTGAGATATCACATAAAATTAATTTTTCTTTATGGGATTAGTGGGATTTCTTTATATTTTTGTTTTTTTTTTATTTTTACCACATATTATAGTTTGCTTAATGGGTTTAAAATATTTTAATATTATAAAATTATAAAAATAAAAAAATAATAAAGAGGTGATTAAAAAATAAGAATAAAGAAAACAATAAAAAAAATTAAAAATTAAAATATTGAATGTGATACATCATTTTAAAGGAAATTTTAGAGAGAGTTTTAGAGTTATTCTGTAAGAAAATTAACAACTTTATGCAATATTTTAAAAACCAAAAGAGATAAATAAAAACCGTTGACATCTGTCAATTCTTCAAGAAAAGATCTATAAGAAAGCTATTTACACAAAAGCAAAATGCAGACAAAAACACTCCGTAGCTTAAAAACGGCTTGCTATATCTAAATGTAGTTTTCACCTTTAGGCTTCTCTTAAAATTTGAGCGTCGCTCAGTTTTTTTCTTTCTCCCCTAGAAATATCCGACACCACAAAAAAACAACGAATTTGGGACACCCTGTACAGGGTGTAAGATTCGTCTTTTCTTTTTGATTTTAAACATATACAATATCTATGTGTTGCGATTAATATTTTTTGAGGTATATGCAGTATTTCATATGCATTTCACGTTTATTTTGTTTTGCCATGGGAGTATTGACAAATTTAAATAGGCTAAATCTTTAAAAAAAAATGTTTATCGTAGCATAGACATACAGTAGAACCCTGATGACAGTGTTTATTCAAATTAAATTGGGCACTAAATAATTTGTCACACAACTTGCACGTCACCGGCATTTTCACAGAACAAAAACGACGAATTTTCATCAAAAAGAACTGGGAATTATTAAAGTTTTGCTGTATAAAACCATACACCACCACAGGTCGTGGTGAACCATACTGAAATATCTCTCAGTTGATTGGTTGGCAAAAGTGACAGATCAACGCTTGCGCACGTCTTGGAATTCATCTCGGTATTTAACGACTCGTTCGATCTCGCGCCAATCACGGTATTCGCGCCAATAATTTAAATTAGAAATTTTGACGTTAATTTTGGCGCATGCTCCTTTGATGGAATTCATCTCGGTATTTAACGACTCGTAAAATTTTTTGGTTATTTCCTTGCCAAGTTCATTAGCGTTTCACTAAAATAATTTAAATTGTCAGCGGTGAGTGGCATCAATTATCATGTAACATAAACCAGGGCTATCAAAATGGACGGGCCACGATCCTCCACTTTGTTGACGTCACATCCGGGGCTGATTTTTTTTTGATGGTCACGTTACGACACAGCTGATTGTCTTTAAAATATTAAAGTTGGAATGACGGTTCATGGATATTTGCTTTTTTTTAATAAAGCCGTTTTTGAGATTGTTTTTACTTTATTCTGACAGAACAATTTTTTTTAAATGTATAGTAAGCCCTAATTTTTCATAGCCGCTTCATTAGCTCACACAAAAATTAAGTTTAAAGCAGAAGTGAATGTGACAATCACATATGACAAAGTCAAATACATGTCAAATATAACAGTTGGCATTTGGTACAGGGTAATTTGAATTAAAAATAAGGAATGCTAAATCTTGAAGATTTTAACCTTTTAATCATGTTGCTTCCTTACAAACCTTTGGTGGAATATCGGGATGGTGTCTGAGAATATTGCACTGAAATTTTGCGGAAATCTGTAGTGCCATTTTGAAAATATCAAAAAAAAACATCTGACCTCCCATAAGACCCAATGTAAAATTCAGCCCCGGGAGAACAGCTGATTTTTTCAGGGTCGTGGCCTCTATTTTTGTGTTGGCCTTGCATAAACAAACATGTTTGCCCGCACCCCCTGTATGAGTTTTGTTAAAAATCGTTTTTTTTTTATTTTCCGACGCTTATGAATTGACAAGGACAGAAGGTGCGTCTCTCTCTAAACATTGCTAGAGTATAGAGGACCGATATTTCATACTTTGATTTTGACTAGAGTCCCTGTATGTTGACATATTTGGATATCAAATATGTCAACATACAGGGACTCTAATTTTGACTTAAATAAATTTGACTTTGAAGAGTTTGTCGCGTCTCTTTATCATTAGAATATGTCATACATACAGGGTCTCCAGTTTATCTAAGCTGTCTGGCTTTGTTTCGAAGATCGTTATAGTTATTTACCTAACAAGTGTGGAAAGTGATACTTTACCGCACGGGACGGCAGTTGGCCGAACTTGATTGAAATTAGACGAATTTGAAATGTAAACAAATATTGAAGCTGTCTAGTTAACGCGTTGCTAAAGTTTCTAAGTGGGGCGCGTGCGGTAAAGTAACTTTATCGCACGCGAGTAGGTAAATATCTTTTTTATTTTAGCCTTTAGGAGAAAAAGTCCAAGGACAACTTTTGTTTAAAATTACATTTTCTATCGGCTGCAGGTACTGTATACCGGGTGTACCAGCGAATTTTTTTTTATATTTTACTTTTTACTATAACGTACGGGTACGCGTTTTTCGACTTTTTTTTTGTTTTTATCACTGTCGTCTGCGAAAAATATATTACAACTTTGCCTACTTAACTGACCCTTTAGCTTTTAAAATAAAAGTTAGCAATAGTGCCGACTTGAAGACGCTGTATAGCAACGTTCGTTACTTAAAGAATTTTTATTAACATTTTCGCTATAAATTCCTTTTTTAATAACGTTTATCTTGAGTATTTAAGCCAAAACATGTTTTTGTTTTATTTATAAATAATTAAAAAGAAAACTAAAACTTGAATTTTAAAAGAAGTTTCTTACTGTATACGCCAAATAGTAGGTACAGGGTGATTTTTTATAATTGCAAGATCGCTATAACTCGGTTATTATTGGGAGTAGAAAGTTCAAACAAAAACTGTTCGGTTTGGTAAATTATGGCCACTTTAGACCCACCATTAGTATTTTTTTATAGGTTATAATATACAGGGGGCGACAATCAGATCAATTTTTTTTAAAGGGAACACCCTATATATTTTTGTATTTTTAAGTTCCGCAAAAAATTAGCTTTACAGATATATGTAACACTATGGCTCTATCTTTGTTAGTTTTCGAGATATTGACGATTGAAATTCCGAAAATTAGCAAATTTTAAATAGGTATACGGTGCGGAGTATTTAACGTATAGACTGTAAATAACAAACTGACACAATATTGACCGACAGTTTGATAAATATAAAGAATCATCTTTGTCAATTTTCATAGAAATTTAACATCAAAAGACGACAATTTTTTAAATGTTTTAAATCCATAAATAAATAAAAATTAACGTAACAAATGTTCAAACCTATCACCATTGACTTCAATACATTTTTGAAACCGGTCTCTTAAATTATTTATTGTTCTGGTTATTAAATTAGAATTTTTTTTATTAAGCTCATTGACAGACAGTGATATTAATTCTCTGAGCTCTCAAGTATTCCTCGCTTCTAATCTGTAAACTTTATCTTTAAGGTGACCCCATAAAAAAATGTCTAAAGGAGTTAAATCAAAACTGTTGGGTGGCCAGCGTATTGTGCCGTTTTTCCCAACCCATTCATTAAAATTTTTATTTAAGAATTCTCGAACCTCATGAACATTATGAGGAGGAGCCCTATCCTGCTGAAAAATCAATCTTCTTCTTTGATTTAGTGGCAAGTCATCCAAAAAATTTTCTAAGTAATTTTGTAAAAAATTTAAATAAATTTGTCCCGTTAAAGAGTGCTCAAAAAAAAAATGGCCCAACAACCCGGTCGTTCAGTATGCCACACCAGACATTCACGGATTGTCTTCCCTGTCTTTTAATTTCTTTTACAAAATTAGGGTTAGTCGTGGACCATAGTCTGCTATTCTGTCTATTTGGTAGACCACAAGTTGTAAACGTCGACTCATCCGAGCACAAAATGTGATTTAAAAAACGGGGTTCTGCGTTTAGTCTTTCATGCATAAAGTGACAAAACTCTACCCTTTTTCTTTTCTGATCGGGTGTTAGGCCTTGAAGTTCTTGTTGTTTATATGCCCAATAAGAATTTGTTCTTAGGACACTTCTTACTTTGGTAAAAGACGTCAAGCATTCCTGTCCTTCTTGCACTAATGCGGAAGATACTTTTCTTATAGAAATTTGTGGGCTTTCTTGAAAATGTAGTAAAATATTTAAATTAGCCTCTTCGTTTGGACGAACAACTCGTTTTTTTCGTTCCACAGACGATGTTTCACGAATTTTTTTATATATCCTAAGAATTGTGGATATATTAGGACATTGTCGGGCTGGATACAGTTCTCGATATTCTCTCGCAGTAGCAGTGGCATTTTTATTATTTTTCGCATATAATAAAAGTATCTCTTGCTTTTCTGCATTGGAATAAAGCAACATTGTGATAAATATTTAAAATTTGGCACTGACAATGTCATTAGGTATCCACACATCTTAATATTGTTTGTGACTTGTCACAGGAAATACTCCGTACCGTATTTAAAATTTGCTAATTTTCGGAATTTCAATCGTCAGTATCTCGAAAACTAACAAAGATAAAGCCATAGTGTTACATATATCTGTAAAGCTAATTTTTTGCGGAACTTAAAAATACAAAAATATATAGTATGTTCCCTTTAAAAAAATTGATCTGATTGTCGCCCCCTGTATATTATAACCTATAAAAAAATACTAATGGTGGGCCTAAAGTGGCCACAATTTACCAAACCGAATAGTTTTTGCTTGAAGTTTCTACTCCCAATAATAACCGAGTTATAGCGATCTTGCAATTATAAAAAATCACCCTGTACACAGTGAGACAAAAACATAGTTTTTTTAATTAAAAAAAAAATGTTCCTTTGCTTTTTTTAAGTTCTGAAAATGCGTTTGAATCCCCAAATAAACATACATACTCAAATTTACGGTACAAATTCTACGCTGGCCGTATTCGTTCAATATAAAAAATTGTCTCTGTGGATCACTCTTCCCTATAGTTGATATTGTATTAAAGTGACACCGCGTCATCAAAACCTTGATGGGCGGGAAGGGAGTAGAGGGGTACATACAGTGGCATGCACTTCCTTTAATTTTTTTATTGATATTGATTCTCAAAATGAGGCACTGCACTAATTAGTCATTAGCTTACTATTTTACTTGCTTTTAATTGATGTCTTCTTCTAAACGATTTCATTAGAAAGGAACATATATACTCTTATCTGGTTGTTACGAACATATTATTAATTTAGCCGGGCTTTGACGTTTTCTATTCGTTGTTTTGACTGTTTATGTCAAACAAATTATATTGGAGCTTTTTACAAAACAAATTACCGTTTTTGCAACTAAATCAATATTTGCGCACATTTTAATATAATTTTGGATCCTCTTTTATGTTTCGGATGTTTATTTATTAGGTAAGTACCTATTTGATCTCTCCTTTAGAAGGTCTTAGTGTTTTATCCTTCGAACATTAAACCCCGAGCGGCACACTGCATGTACAAAGGGAAACACTAATTTTTTAAGGCGTCTTTACTTAGATTTTGCTGCAAAATTTGGTTTACCATAGCTATGATGCGGTGCCACTTTAATACAATATCAAGTATAAGTGACACATGTAGCAATCTCGATCTATGTAAACAACAAGACGCTAGCCCTACCAAGTCCACTTTCGATCCCTGACTTCGCATGCGCAGATCTACCAATATTATTTACCTCATGTATTAGAATAGATGAACAGGGTGATTTTCACTGTAATGATTCTAACCACATGAAAATAGAAAGTTTCAAAAACCTAACCTAACGAAACCTAATCAAATCTAACCGAACCGAACCAAAGCAAACTTAACCAATAATTTTTTTCAAAAAAAAAACTTTCCTGACTTCCTACCCGGGATCGTAGAGGATGTGAATCCGAACCGGACCGTACCGAACCGGACCGTACCGAACCGAACCTATCCAAACCTAACCATACCCAACTAAACCTAATTAGCAGTGTTGTAGTTTAGTTTGGTTAGGTTAGGTTTGGTTCAGTTTAGTTAGGTTCGGTTTGGTTCGGTTCGGATTCACATCCTCTAGGATCCCGGGTAGGAAGTCAGGAAATTTTTTTTTAAACAAATTATTGGTCCAGTTTGCTTTGGTTTGGTTAGATTTGATTAGGTTTCGTTAGGTTAGGTTTTTGAAACTTTCGATTTTCATGTGGTTAGAATCATTCAAGTGAAAATCACCCTGTATTCATCTATTCAAATACATGATAAATAATATTGGTAGATCTGCGCATGCGAAGTCAGGGATTGAAAGTGGACCTGGTAGGGCTAGCGTCTTGTATGTAAACATGAATTCTGACACAGAAGATATCTCCTGATTCTAAATTTGCTTTAGAAATAGTTTGGCGACAATCTTCAGGAGGGTGATTTAGGAAGTAAATACTAAAAATGTTTTTGGGTACATTAATCAACAAAAACCACAATTTTCAAGAAAACTTTCTTAGAAAGAAACAAAACATGGACTTACCGGAAAAAGTAGTTCAAAGTAAATGCATCTAAATGTCCTTCTCCTTTGATGTCCAACATTTTGAATAAAAATGCCAATGCTTGAGGTTCAGCTCTGTTCTCTAAAGCCAGTACCAAGTCCAAGTAGGTTTTGAAGTCTATTTCTCCTCCGTAGGTAAGGCAGGTTTGGAATACCCTAAAACAATTTGGTTTTTAGTTCAGGCCCTACAGGTTCAGATACTGCGTTTAACGAGAGAAGCAATACACTTGGTATGGATAGATATGAGACTTCTCCACACAGTGTACGAGGGGGAACCACCCTCCACCCCTGCGGAGGTGACACTACTGCGGCGGGGTTTTTTTGCACCTTGATGCTTTTTACTAATAACTTAAAAACTGTCAACTTTTTAGAAACCTTTAAGAGATTACTTTTCGAGCAGATAAAATTTGCTTCTCAGCGATGTACAGGATGTTAAAATTGGAGCACTTTTGGGGGGTTTAAGACACTTCCATGCGAAATAGAGAAAAATTTGACTGTGATGAGCGAATCTCGATTTTCAAGAGAAGTTACTTGGTAAAAACCGCAATTGCATATGACAAGCCGCTATCAAACTACTGGGTGTTTTGTTTTATTGTTGTTAAAATTTAATTTTGGGGTAAATTTATTTTTATAGATTTTTTATAAATAATCCAACTTCAAATTTAATTTTATGTCACTTAGTTTTTGAGATCTGACATAAAGTTGGAATTTTTCTTACGGAAGGACCTTTCTATTCGATTTTTGAAACCAGCGTGAAATCTCGTTTAAAATGACACTTAATATTTAATTTTGTTAATATTATTTAATAGTTCTTGTATATTTTTTTAATTGCCTCTTTATTTCTGATTAATTTTTTAATTTGATATTTTAGAATATTTTAACCTACCTAACAATTTACAATATAAAAATAATATAAATAAAGGGGTTATTCCATAAAGAAATAACAATTTTATATAATATCTCGAAAAACAAAAGTGACAGATGAAATTCAATTTGATAATTGGATTCTTTTAAAAAAATTCATAAAAAAGCGATTTACACCAAAATGAAATTTTTATATTTAAAAAAGTTACAGACACCCTCCCAAAATGCATACTTTTCAATAAGTCCTTGTAACTTCTCCTGAAGCCTCGCCTTAGTGAGTTTTTTTCTATCTAGCCTTGATGTACTTTAAACCCACAGACTTCAAAAAAACTGAAGTCTGTGTTTAAACCCCTCAAAATTGCCCAATTTAAGACACCCTGTACATAAGTACCTTCTGAAAGCTGTCGTGCACGTTCGATAGGCGTACCAAAAACGAAGGAAATTTTTAATTATTATTTACTGAGGTACAAAAATGATTGTCCAATTTTTTGATTGATTTGAGGATTGTTTTAGAAAGGCATGTCTAAGAAATATGTCACTGTATACAATGGGTTCTTGACTGAAAATATTTTAAAAAAACAATTGTCTGCTTCAAAAAGGGTTTAGTTAAAAAAGTTGACACTCTTCGAGTTATTAGAAAAAAACTGTCAAAAAGACCATTTAAGGACCAAACCACCTGGGATTTGATTTTCAATATTGTTTCCTACAACAATAAGGATTATTTACATGCAAGACTAAGTTGAGAACAAAGAAAATGTATGGCAGCCCGCGACTTGTTTTTAGACAGCTTTTCAGGAAGTGCTGTATTTTTATAAAAGTTTGGCTATTCGGCTAATCTGTCCTTGAACCTCTAGCATCAAAATAATAAATACTTTGTAACTGAAAGCAAATTTAGCAAACTATTTTGAATTTTTCTAAATTACCCAGTGTAATTTTGACTTCTGACGGATTTCGATGTAGACACATTTCTCGCTTACCCTGGCGTCTTGTCTAGAATAATTTTATTCAATCAACGTTTAAAAGTTTTTAAAGAAATATATTACAACAAATTTTAAAGTTTAACAAAAATAAAATCCAGAAAACAAAATTATTCCAGCAGACATTAAAACTCTAAAGGATGTTTCCTAACTTCCCATATTTTTCCTTTTTTATGTATTCAGATTTTTCAGTAAGCTATCAGGTGGAAGGTCTTTACCTATCGATAAATGGCTGAGTCAACGTCCCCGTACCATATCCAGCCAATTCAGACTTGCTTAACATTCCATTGTGGTCCCTGTCTAGATTTAAGTAATGACCTAAATCAACAAAAAAAATGCCTATATACACCATTTAAATGTAGCCGTCAAATTTCAAGAATTGTTTTCCACAAGGCAAACTGATGCTGTTCATATATATCATAGTCAACTGTTTTTTTTCGCTAGTATATCTACGCTAGTTGCAGAAACAAAATAAAACATTTTTTATTTCAGAGAGTTAAATCAATCAGAGAGTCGTCAGGCGTTAATGCGATCAGCAGACTTCTTGAAAACCGCCCGAGAAACGTTAGGCTGCTTCGGGGTAGTAGAGGAGATTTCGCATGCAAACATGTAAATATAGTTCAAAATTCACTATCTGTGAACAGCGCCTGACTATTTCGTTGCTTGCTATTGGTAGAGACAAGGCATTTGACACAATGTGAATGATCACATCATCTATGATTTTAGTAGCCGTGGTGGCTCAGTGTGTTCGCGCATTGAACAGAAGTGAGTTAAGGAATATCGCTTGCTACAGTGGCGGGTTCGATCCCCGTCGGTTGCCGAGGTCGGGTGCGGCAGACATTTATAGGGAGAAGTATCCCTAGAATAGTGACTATAAAGGTATATATATTATAGACAGTACAAGTAGTGAACATACAAAAAATGTAACGGTACATGTCCGGCATGGCCCTGGTAGCCGAGGACAAAAAACAAAGTGATACAAAAAAATCTATGCTTTTTTATTAAAAGTTATAAAAGTCAGATATGCCCTTTTGCATTTACATGGCAGTACTTGGCAAGGATGTTAACCCGTAGGTATATTTTGTTAAGGAATTTAAAAAAAAAAAACGATATTGGTCTATCTTCCTCTAATGTTCGGTTTCTGTTCGTGGAAAAAGAAATTACGATATTTTTGCGCGCAATTTTCGCAGGTGTATTTTTCTAAAGTTCACTGTAAGCAAGGGAGAGGGCCCATCACGCGCATATTTAAGTAAGTGACCCATCCAACCAGGTCGAACCTTACATCAGCTATTTACAAAAGCATCCAGCTTTTCATAATTTAAAACAAAATGGCGAATGAACCCGTCATGGTGCCAGCGATATACAACAGCTATACTTGATGTTGTATTAAAGTGGCACCGCGTCATCAAAACCGTAATGGTCGGGAAGGGAGTAGTGGGGTAGTAGTAGTATACACTTCCTGTAATTTTTTATTGGTATTGATTCCCAAAACGAGGCACTGCACTAATTAGTCGTTAGCTTACTATTTTACTTGCTTTTTATTTATGTCTTCTTCTAAACGATTTTATTAGAAAGGAACATATATACTCTTGTCTGGTTGTTACGAACATATTGATTTAGCTGGGATTTGACGTTGTCTATTCGTTGTTGTTTTGACTGTTTTAATGTCAAACAAATTGGGACCGACTTTTTACAAAACAAATTACCGTTTTTGCAACTAAATCAATATTTGCGCACATTTGAATATAATTTTGGATTCTCTTTTATGTTTCGGATCTTTATTTATTAGGTAAGTACCTATTTTATCTCTCCTTTAAAATGTCTCGGTGTTTTATTATAGACATATAAAGCGGCACACTGCAGGTACAAAGTGAAACAACAATTTTTTTTAAAAAAGAGTGGGTACACCATGCGTTTGACATTATCTATTATCTTTAAAAAAGCGGGTGATTGGTTGCCTAACCAAACTTCGTCAAACTCGCTATACTTTGATTATTTCGCAGCCTTGTCAAAATGGCGGAGGCTATCAGTGGTTGTTACTTTTGTTAAAAAATAATGTAAATCTTGGACTTTTCCTACTCTTATGGAAAGAGTAATATTTTAATTGAATTGAAAAAACTGGCAAAACACAAATAAACATAAACAGCTATTGACAAGCACCTGACATTTCTAAACCAGAGAACAAAATGTCAATGATTAGAATGGCCGCATTTTCGATTTGCTGAAAAGTTCGTCAGATCTAGGGAATGTGCGATATTATTGGTGAAACCGGTGGTACATTAGTGTGGTCCTTCAAGCCGGACAATTTTAAACATTTAGTTGGGACCGTTCAAGGATTGACAGGTTTTCGCTTTATGAGGACCTATTCCTAACAGCAATATCTTACCATATATTCTTAAGGCACTGGGAGCGCTGAACCAATTTTGTTCTTGAGATTCTTTTGTTGAACCATCGTCGTCTCTTAGTTCTAACAGATCACTCATAAATCCGCATGCAAGGATGTCTAATATTCTAACCTGAAAATGTTTTCATTAAATTTAACTTTAGATCAAGATTAGGTACAAACAAGAGATTCTAGAACAGCAAGAGATTCGATTTCACAACCAACCAAAATAAAAAATTGTATTTCGATATTTCCGGCAGACTTTCGGGTAACCGGTCCATCATCGGTCGAGCGAGGTCCTCAATTGGTATGATCACATTAAACACCTCAAACAAGGCTCAATGAACGTAGGCTGCATTTATACGTTTATTGTAGGAGAGTAACGCTAACTCAACCCTTGGGTAAAATACGTAGATTCTAGAAACGGGTACTACATTTTACGGGCAAGTAATTTCAAATATTTTTCTTTTATTTTTCAATATAATCAAATATTTATTACAAGTTGTTTAGTTACTTGTTTTCTGTTCATACGTAAAAAATCTTGTTGAACCACTGGAATAGGCAAGCTCGTTGATCAACGCGGTCTCAGGCAAAAATATTATTCTTCATGCTCTTACAAAAATAACTATTTTGATTAACGATTTTTTAATTTTATTAAAACATATGTACCCTATTTGATCTTCCAGGATCCAAGAAAAACATAAACTTTCTGACAGCCGTGCAAACATAGAAATTGTGAAACGATTTCTCAAGACCGTCCAACTTGCTTAATTCTGGCAGAATATCTGTGATGTAATTTTGAAGTTCTGTTTCTGTAAGGTAGCCTAAAATTAGAAAATAACATTTCAACAAGTTTTATCTATGAAATATACTAAAGTCTGGAAACAAAATTAAAGATTTATCTACAGGGTTCTTAAAGCTAGATCTAGATTGAGTATAGACAGTCAAAAAATGACACGAGATAAAAAGAGATGGACATAGGCAGAGGCCGGGGTTGCCACTACAGTTTAAAAGTAGTGAATCTAGGTAACACAATCCAAATAATTTTTTTTTCTTTAAAATCTAATTTCTTTAGAAATTATGAAAACCATACTAAGAATTGTTTTTTTTCTACTCAATTTTTATTCATTGTTAATACTCTTTCAGCTCCGAGTAACAGTTGAAAAAATCGAATTGATTACTTCACTGTAATCTGCGTTCGTTATTTTTAATTCGAAGCTGATCGCAAAATGGTGCTAGAAGTAAAAAATCATTTGGTTTTACCATATTGATTAGATCAGTTCGCTAGAGAACATAAATATGTTTAATTCGCAGTAGATCTGTAGCTATGACTGTTGCAAATAAAAAGTAACATTAGATATACATACATCTCGTTTTTCTGATTCACAGCAAGACATCATGACGATATTGCTAAGATAGGTCAAACTACACCCAAATAACACATTTTCGACGTTATCTCAAAAAAAAATTCGACGAAAATAATACCTTCTCTAGCCATTCTCTAGCTAGGAAGGTAAAAACATATAAACCAAAAATCCCAAATTTATATTAAGTTATGTACAACAGAACAAACTGTGATGGTGACATTCCAGGATAGGTAGATTTTTAACATAATTAATTTTTACCTTCCTGTACTACTACATTAGGCTCAATAATATGTCTTATAACCAAAAACTTCGTAAGAGCTTTAGTTTCTGAGATATTTACAAAAAAAACTGTTTTCAAGGCTTGACTTGAAGTATGCTAATAGACTAGCTAGGAAGGTATCAGTTCCGTAATGGATCCATTTATTTTAAATAATATGTATGTTATTAAAAAAAAAATAAAAAAAAAACTTCCAAATTGGTACTAAGTTATGTATGTATGTACAACCCCCCTCTATAACAAGCCCGATTTTAAAATGCAACTTTGTCGAAGGCTGGCATTTTCATTATTTTTAGCCTAAAAGGATCAGGCTCGTTATTTAGGGGGCTGTGTTACGTATAGTCTTTGCAATAAGGCTAGTCCTTTTGCTTAATCACCCCGTAATGCAAAAATGCACGTGTATTCTTAATTCAGTTTTAAACCACAGATTCCTAAGGTAACTGATAATGGGTACTGCAAAACTAATTATTAGTTACCTTAAAATTATCACGATCGGTCACCACCCTCTATAATAAGGGTGGTGGATCGATGTTTAAACTGTCAATCGTTTCGAAATTTCTGACTTTGAAAGGTGCTTGAAAGATTATCGCTTATTTTTTATTTAAATTGCTATTTGGAATAGTTTTTTAATAAAAGCTTCCGTCCCAAAATGATTTTAAATAGTAAAAAATGTATGTACAGCGAATGTGCTTTACTGGCATGCATTGATTAATCAACTGGGGTGCACTGCCAACAAGATTTCTACACTGGAAGATTTTCAATGCGACCGGCAGAAACCATAAAAAAACAATTGATTTAATTTGAAATATGTTATTATAAGCTTCGCAATTTGTTTTGTTAAAAACTATAATTCAAATATGGTTAGACAAAATTTAATATTTTTTTCGTAAATTAAAGTTTTAATTATTAATGCCTAAGCGTCAAGACTTACTAAAAGTTAAATTAATGTTATTTGTAGTTTCCCAAATTGAACTTCAGTTCAACTCATATTAATTTAGGTACTTACTTATTTCTTTGTTATAATAATAGTATATGAGCATTTATATTTTTAGTTTAAAGTAAAATAAAATACATTATTTTATTGTGTTTTTTAATAAAAAAGATGTTTATACTGAAATCCCACTCTTTTTATGGTTGACAAATAGATCTTTTAAAAAGTGTAAAGAAGTTTTGGGAATATCAACAAAAACTCTATTGAGGACAAAAGAAACACAGACTCTTAAAAAAAAATTAGAAATAATATATTATAAATTATAAAGAGCTATATGGAGGCTATTACTAATTACTAAGTTTAAAATATTGCACTAGAACTTGAACAGGATTAAGTTTAAATCGAATCACTAAAATTATGATATTAATATTTAAGCATAATTGATTGTATGGTTCTCTAAATTTATTTTAATGAAATAAAATAAATTTAAAATCTAACTAAAAAAACTTTTAAAAAAACCAAACTATGCAAAAATCAGTTATTCTTATTTTCGAAAAAACTTTATCTGATAAACTGCTATAGTCAGTTATGACGAGAGGAACGACATCAATAGCTGTTTCCTTTTCTCAGTCTTCCAAAATAAATATGTTTTATCTTTTTGAAGAATGGTTTTACAAACTTTTTGAAGTAAGTTTTCTAAAGGCGTTGTTTTGAATCGCATGAGAGAGTCTTCATATTTTTTTGTCATTATTACTGTTTTTATTGAAATTCCGCTCTGCAGTTACTAAAGCTGCTAACATTGTATATCTATCGCAAATTTTCTTTACCATTTTTCTGAGAATATATTGATCCTTTTAAATATCTACTTTACAAAATATTTTGACAACTTGTCAGAATTTTTTTGTTCACTTTCATTATCAATTTTAACTTTGATAGACAGACAGGCTTGCAACTGCCAACTGTAATCTGGGGCCAACAATGATTTTTGATGCTATTTTCTGTCTATAGCAGAAAAATAAAAAGGCATAGCAAAGGGGTATTGCAAAGACTATACAACAGAATATACTCGTGGTCGTGACGTTGACTTTAAGCTTCTAAATCAAGCATCTTTTCTATCTCCCTTGAAAACACCTGAAACCTCCAAAAACATCAAATTTGGAACACACTGTACAGCTAGTATGACTTACCTTGGCCCATGGTGTCATGGACGCTTAACCCAACCCTGGTTTGGTCCAACCAGATCTTGTTCATGACGTAATTAACGAGAGCCATACTAGACACTCTCCCCTTGGAGTCGCCCTGCTGAAGCTTGGCAAATATGCTGGGTTTCAGGTAATGTTTGGTTCTAGGACCGACCAGGTTTGCGATTTTATTGAAGTCTGCGTACGTTAGCATTTGTTCTTCTGGGTTGCTCTGGTTTTGATCTAAAAGTCCTAAGTGAGCATGCTTTTATACAGGGTGTCTCATAACTTAGGGGCTATAGTGCAGCAGGTGATAGAGGAGGTTATTTCCGAGAAAAATGTTTATATAACATGGGGGGCAACACACATTTGTTTTTACAAGCTTTGATTTAACTTCACCTGTATGTATGTGAGTATGTAATCAAATCTTGCAACTCATTTTTAAAGAACTTCCAGACATCCGATTGACTTCAAATTTCGCAAAGCGTCTTAGTTCCGATGACAATACAATAATATGGTTTTATCGGGTACCTACCTCACCCCTAACGTGGGGGGGGGGTGGAGAGGGGGTAAAACTTTAGTTTGTTCGATTTCAACCAAAATTGGTATCTGGGGGTTTTTGAGGATGAGAATTACGAGTTTTTGATCAGATTACAAAAATTCAATATGGCGGATTCAAAATGGACAATTTAATGTCACGTTTTTCTGATTACTTTCAACTGACTTCCACGTGTCCGATTGACTTCAAATTTCGCATACCGTTATAGTTCCGATGACAATCCAATAATGTGGTATCACTGACTGCCAGCTCCTCTCTAACGTGGAGGGCGGAGAGGGATAAAATTTTCGTTTGTCGAATTTTGACATCGAAGACTTAGATATTTCAAAATTGACAGGAAAAACTCCCTGCAATATCGATGCGCTAGCTGAAATGCATAGACTTATGATATCAGAACACTCAAAAAATTATTTTATGCTTTTTAGTCCATTTCATTGAGTTGTATGTTCATTTTATAAAAGCTTGTTTTCAAAAAGTTTTTTCGAAATTTAATAAGATATAGGATTTTTAAAGTTAGAAGAGTGAGGGGAAAAGGGTTTTACAAAAAAAAAGAAAATCTGTCACAGTCCGCTAACTATTCAGCTAATTGTGATTCAAAAATGTCGTATTCCTTTTTTTGATAAAATTACAAGTTCAGGAGATACAGGCTGTCAAAGTAACCTCAAAAAACTTATAAAAAATAGTAATTAAAAAAAAAATTTTTTGCTTACTTATTCTTTTAGAAAATATCAATAATATTTTATTATTATCACAAAAAAACTTTGTGTTATTATGTCTCGCTAGAGACTTGTTTTTATTAACAAAAAATATTTTAAAAAATATTGCGTTTAATATGGCATTTATAAAAGTTAATACCAAAAAAATTTATTTAAAAAAAAAATTTACCGACTAATTTTTTTAAAATTATTTTTGTTTCAATTTATTGCTCCTGTTCTAATACACTACTTTACCCAATTTCATATTTTTACTGCGTATTTTTAAAAGGTTATTATCAAAAAAGTTTAAAAAATCACCAACTTTGATGCTCTGTATCTCGACAAAGAAAGAGTTTTGACCCATGCATTATAGGAACTTTTTTATCAGACACGACCTCCTCTATTACCTGTTAGCCTATGGCCCCTAAGTTATAGGATAAGATCGTTTTTAATAACGAATAGCCTTTTTATTTAAATATCTTTCGAAATTACCTATACCGCACCTTTACCTTCCTCATTTTTTAATGTATTCAGTAAATTTGAGACCTCGAGCAATGACCACACGTGCTGCAGTCTTGGAGAAATGGCGCTCAAATCAAGTTTTTTTTTTAATCACTTGGTTTTCGAAGGTTGTAGAGTTTTTTTAAACAAAAACTGAAGACAGCAAAAATTCCTACAAAATTGTTAAAATGTGTTTTTTCGTGAGACTAATAGTTTTTGAGTTATAATATCAACCATTTTGCCGCCATTTTGGATTTTGCCAATTTTTTTTTGTATCTTTTCTGGGGACAAAGAATATTAATTTTACAAAAGATAATTTTGGGGACCATTTTTCGAAAAAATCCCTTAGAATCACGCAGACTAGTGTCTAAAGAAAACAATACTTTGACAGCGCCTAACATTTTATGGATCGTTCATACTCGTCTTTTGTCTAGTCTTTTGTCTTGGTTTAGTCATATGTCTTGTCATAAGAAAGTTAAAACCACTGTTTCTTGTGGGAGTGTTCATACAATGCTTTTGCTTTTGTTTTTGATTAGTCTTTGTCTTAAGAGTTGCCAACTTTCAATCCTTAGGACAACGACTAAGACGAGTGACAGACATCAGCTGATATTTGTTGTTTTTTTTTACAGGGTGTCCGAAGAGCGCAAGCGCGTGGCGGGAATTTTGGATTTACCGCCATTAACCATGTTTTTAACAGAAAATCTCAATATAACCTCAAAATTTTATTTGTTTTTTTTTCTTTTTCGCTTTTGTTCTTTCGTGTCTGTGTTTCGTGCACAGATTAGGTTAAATAAGATTGTTTTGTGTAGAAAATGACTTTTGAAGAGGGCCTTTTTATTGAAATTGATTTTTTTTTTCAGTGGGTTATGACTAAGACTAATCAAAAACAAAAGACGAGTATGAACAGCCGATTTTGTTTAAGACAGCTAAGACTAATCAAAGGACAAAGACTAATCAAAAACAAAAGACTAAGACGAGTATGAACAATACTTTAATTTATGAAGCTGCAAACTTTGTAAGAATAAACATGTGCAAATTTTCTACAGTCAGTTGCTCTCATACCCACTACCAGTTCAAATATAAGAATTCCCTCCTATAATCTAGCACTCTTCACTAAAAGTCCCTACTGTTTTTGTCCCACTGTTTACAATTTTCTGCCAAGAGCAGTTAAAGATACTGATAGTTTTAAGAAATTTAAGACAGAACTAAGGAAATATTTAGTTTCAAAAAGCCACTACTCTGTAACAGAATATTTTAATTCAAGAGGTGGTTAGCTCCAGCTGTGTTGATGTAGACTACTGTACAGGGTGTCCCAAATTGGGCACTTTTAGGGGATTTAAGGTACTTCCAGGGGAGACAGAGAATAAGAAAAAATGCAACTTTATGTCATATCTCAAAAACTAAAAGTGACAGTTAAAATTTAATTTAGCGGGTGAATTCCTCGTAACAAAGTCTATAAAATTGCAATTTACTCTAAATCAAAATTTCCACTAATAACGAAGTTATAGACCCCCTTCCAAAATGCAGACTTTTCAAAAAGCCCCCGTAGCTCAAAGACGAGACGATATTTCAAAATACGGTTTTCACTATAAGTGTTCTCTTGAAATTTGAGCCTCGCAATGCGTGGTCAGTTTTTCTCTGTCTCCCTTAGAAGTACAGCGTGTCCCATTTTCGATGGGATTAAATGAGAAACTCGGTTATATTATTAAAGATATTGATTTTCTGATTGCACCTTACCGTACTCTTTTTTTGAGCCCTTAAAAATGGCGTAATCAGATTTTTGCTATACCCCGTTTTTGAAAAAATTGTATTTTTAATAATCCCTTGTATCTCGCTTATTTTGCGAGATATTTTTATTCTGTAAAAACCTTTTCTTGGCAACTTTTTTAGAAGAAAATAATGACGTTGTCAACTTTTTAAAATATTGTTTAGTTTTTGAGATATGGTATTTATCATAAAAAATTAAATACGGACCTGGATTTTTTTTATTACTATTTTCATTGGTTTCATGTTAGTATTTTTATGATAAATACCATATCTCAAAAACTAAACAATATTTTAAAAAATTGACAACGTCATTATTTTGCTCTAAAAAAGTTGCCATAGAAAGGTTTTTACAGAATAAAAATATCTTGCAAAATAAGCGAGATACAAGGAATTAATTAAAATGCAATTTTTTCAAAAACTCCCTGTATTAGTGAAACCACGGGGTATAGCAAAAATCTGATTACACCATTTTTAAGGGCTTCAAAAAAGAGCACGGTAAGGTGCAATCAGAAAATCGATATCTTTAATAATAACTGAGTTTCCCATTTAATCCCATCGAAAATGGGACACGCTGTACCTTAAACCCCCTAAAAGTGCCCAATTTGGGACACCCTGTACCTATGGTTTTTAGTTCATTCCATAAGGTTTTAGAATGAATTTATATTAACAATAAATAATATTATTATTTTTATTTTATAACTTTAGCTTAAGTGTGTTCAGTACGATTTTCATACTTTGTAGCACTTTACATTCCAACTTTTCCTTATGTGACAATGTCAATTTTTATTATGTAAATCAAATGGCAATAAAGAAAACTTTAAACTTCAAGGAAGTACATACACAGAGGTTATTTTTTTTAATCTTAAAAAAAAACTTTTTTATTTGTTTTATTTTTTTTTAAACTAAGCTTTCTGGAAAAATCACAGAGACGCTGTGTTATATGCAACAAAATTTTATTTTAAATAGTGTATAACTTGCCAAGGTTAGGGTTACATTAATAATTTCAAAGATGTCTGTGACTCATTGATAATTTAAAGTTTCAAAACCTATTACTTAACACCAGTTTAAGGACTCCAATTAAGTGGTAACCGAACATTAGATCCCCCTAGATTACACATCATTTAAATACCAATTTAATTTCCTATAATAAAGTTTGTTACAGATTTTTGAAGTGTAAACTTCTTTAGGCGTGTTGAGCAGTTTTTGTGGGTAGTGAATTGAACTGAGCCGTCAGGCTCGGGTATGTAACGCTCATTCGGGTGAAGTCGGCTCGAGTCGACTAACTGTGAGAGGAAAATACAGCGAGCGAAATGATAATGCAGCTGAAGGCCATTATTATTAATTTCGCTTTGTTGAATACAGCGAGCGAAATGATGATGCAGATGAAGGCCAGTATTATTAATTTCGCTTTGTTGAAGTTTACACTTCTGCCGTGTGGTCTTAAGCACACACAATTTTTTTGTAAGATTAGTTTTTAAAAAAAATCAGATAATACTTAATAATTTAAAATATAAAATATAAAATCCTTAATTTATAAAGGTAGAAAGGTGTTCAACCACTTACCATTGGCAGTCAGAGAAACAATTTAAAAATCAAGTCAAAAAATTTCTGTGTGACAAGTCATATTATTCACTAACTGAATATTATAATGATAACTTAAAATAATTTAATTTAAATTGTTACTTTCGAAATCTATCAATTGGTTCTTCTTATAGCTATTTTATTTAAAAAAAATTATGTCTGTGATTGTAGGTATTGCCTTATTGGAGAACATATATGTGTGTATGTATGTATATGTATGTATGTATATGTATATATGGTTATATTGTTTTAATAATCTAGAAATAGTTGATTTGAAAGGTCTTGTTTTAAAAAATTGTGATATTTTTTGTATATGTATATATGGTTATATTGTTTTAATAATCTAGAAATAGTATATTTAAAAGGTCTTGTTTTAAAAAATTGTGATATTTTTTTTTGTGATTGTTTATTTTTAGTGTCATTGTTTTCTATAGTGATTTATTTAACTTATTATGTAACTTAAACCTAGTATTATTATTATTATTAATATTATTATATTTTATTTTATTTTTTTATCACTTTAGCTTTAGCCTGTTTTGTCCAATGATTTTTGATTGATTGACAATAAAGTATATTTTGAATTGAATTGAATTATAAAAAATAGCCTTAATGTTCGGACGCCCCTGGACTATTAACCTCAGCGTTTATAGCAACTTGTAATACATTGTTTGAAAAAGTGTTTGTTACATTTTTCTAAATTGCTTAGTTTTTCAGAAAATGAAATTAAAACCTATAAAAACATGATTTTTGTGTGTGATCTTCAAGATTTTACAATTATGTTCAGTTTAAAGATAATGATCTTGCTCCCTAAATAATGAACTCCAATTTTCCTTTTATTTTTGATCTTTACTTTTTTTAAGTTTCTTTTTGTCATGTTATGTGATTCTTACTAAATGATTGGGCAGTTGGTTGGTATATCAATTTTAAGATATGTATAGATGTTATTTTTTTTTTATCTTGTTTGAAAATAGTTATAGGTATGGTAAATCGCATAGCGACTAAAGTGAATTTTTTTAGTTTATTTTCTTTGGTTAGGTTGAAAAACGCTCTAGGAGCGACATCTCGCCATTTTATCAAGCCATTTTTTTTTGTATTTTGCTTAAGAATAAGCTCTTATTTTTGTAAAGCTTGCTAAATAAAGACGTTATTTATTTATTTATTTATTTATTTATCTTTTAAAAAAAAAATTATTATCCTCTAAAAAAGTGATTTATACATTTTCTTTAAAATGCTTAGTTTTTGAGAAAATCAGACAAAACCTAATAATTTTGGTGAATGTTGCATATATTCTGGCAAAACATAGGATAAGGGTCTCTCTAACAATTTAGGGTTTGTATCTCAGCAAGAATGCTACTCTTTGTTTGATGGAGACTAAAAAAAAAATATTGGGTAAAATTCAAAATAGTGGCAAAAATGGTTAATATAACTTGAAAACTATTAGTCTGATTGAAAAGGAATTGGTAGGAAATTTTATTGTTTTCAATTTTTATTAAAAACTTTTGTTTCTACAATCTACAGAAGTTAGGCTATTTAAAAAAAAAGAATTTGGGTGCCATTTTCCCGAAATGGCAGCGCAAGCGGACACCGCTTGTGGTCGCAAACTTACTGGGATATTAAGGACCATCAACCCTATAATTGTGCCAAGTTTTAAAACTTCCAGACCTTTCCTAAGCTCAAATGTATATGACTCACCTAGTTATTATTCCAAAAAAAGTAATTTTTTACTCTTCCAAGGCACAGAACATGCCTTTGAACCTAAATTTTGTTTTGCATACTTGAGACCAGGTACAACATTGCCAAGTTTTGCTTAAAGTGTAGGTCAAGCCAAGATAGCCAACTGTACGCTGATGATTTGATGTAACAAATACAAGAATAAAATAATATTCATTCAAAAAGGATAGACTTATACCCATTGATATTGCTATTTCAAATATGTTTGCATTCTGCATTGTAAGGTACAGTAGGTATTGCAATATTGTACTTTATGGAAATAATATGCATATGTCTTTTCTGCTTAAAGATCCCAAGGCCCTCATGTTTGCATCATGAATGGGCAGTTACCGTGGGTATTGGAATATTATGTATATGGCAAACACCCAATGTAATCCCTCATATAAGACAACTAAAACTAACCAAGCAGCTCCCACAACTGAGTCATCTCAGGCTTATTCAACAACTTCATGCTTTTTTGCTGCAGCAAATGAGAGCGAGCTTGCTCCCTTAACTTGTAACGTAAAGGTTCAGTCTCACTAGGAATCTTTTTAAAAAATTTTGGAACAGCAGATGTAGAGGGGCATGGAGTGGGTGGTTTTTTTCCCCATTCCATAAGAAGGTTCTTGTAGATTTCATCTTCTTTTGACTCAGATTCTTTAGGTGTAAGACCCTTTTCTTCTGTGAAAAAAGAAAAACCATAAACTCAGACTGAATATAGATGGTCACTTGTGTTAATTACATTAAATAAAAAGGTATTACTTTAAGTAAAACTAGCCTCTAATTTTTCTTACCATTGAGCTTTTTCAATTTTTCTTTTAAAATTTGTTTCAGATCCATTTTTCTTGTTTATATACCACAAAACTAAAAACATAAAATGTAAACAGGAAACAGCTGATTGCTTCAAAATAATCACGTGATCTTTTTTACTGTCGTTTCCCAAAAAAATCATGTGATTTAAAAATTAATTAATGTCACGTGAAGTAAATTTTAGATTTCCTAATTTTGTCACGTGATGAAACTACTGAAAATTGAAAACATCACCATGTGACCAAAATGTCAACTTACCGTTGATTGACCCAGGTGCCTGACGAAGATAGCGCGAAAAAACAATGTGCATTGGAGAAAGACAGCGCCAACATTCCATTAAGGGACTAAAAGCCAAAAATGTTTTTAATAATTTTTAAAATAAACTTTTGATATTTTTGAGCGTGTGAAAAACTGAAATATATATTTAAACTATTACTTTGTACATAATTTCAACAAGGAAATGTTTTCTAACTTATTAATTGAGAAAAAAAATATTTTTTTTCTTGGAATTCTTTCCGTGGCTTCTAGTTCCATTCAGTTGACAACGAACGACCTCGCACCTAGCAGCTTTTCGCCAAACATTTTCAATTTTTTCCTGTTTTTCTTTAAGTTTTCCAACTGAAAAAGTTTCTTGCTGACTGAATGGGGTTCTCTTTTCCCATGGAGTGTACTAAGTGGTTTCCTAACTGTGCGTAAAGTGCGCAAAGAAATATGCAAAGTGGCTGGGCCACTATGAAAGGAGGTTAGGAATGTGGGCAATCGCCCAGATTACTATTGCAGCTGGACACCTAGGCCAAGTATGTAAAGAATTTATTCTTTTTTTACGATTTTAATGGTCTCCTGGAGGCCATTGGGATGAATGAGTGGGCATTCCTTGCATTCCATGATGATGATATCTGTAACTTTAAAGCTATGTTTATAAAGGCCAACCAAAGCCGAAAGACAAGTACCTACTATAAGTTATTAAATTAAATCATGTCCATAATGTTAGGTCAATCATATATTCATATTCTTTTCCAAAACTGGAGTAATTTTGTATTCTTTTGAACAACTGACAACCCCAGTGTTGCAGTCAAAACACATTTTTTGCCACAGGCTCTAGGAGTTCATGTTTCACTTGTGCACTTTTGTATTATTTTGAAACTGCAGTGGGGAAAATTTTCGACTGTCTCAAAAGAATTTGCTATTCTGCCATCCTTAAGCTAGAATGCCGTTAACTACCTATAAAATCTTCCTAGTTTTGATTAAAAAACCTGGAAAATAACAGACAAATGATGCTCCTTGATAATTGTAAGTTATTTGTTTCTTGTAAACCACAAAAGCTAAAGAAGATTTGCTTATAAAAATTGATGTAGAATAATGTTCTGATTAAGACGGCACAAAAAAATAAAAATTGTCTAAATGTTGGTTAATGGTATTATAGCTTATGCATGACAGTATTAGTTTGTCACTAACAATGACAACTTATTCACTAGCATGGTCAGAAGACTCAGAAGGTTATGTTTTTAGAAAATAATGATTTTTAAACCCAGCTGGTCAAAAAAAAAAGGTATGGGCACAACCCCCTCTATAACAAGCCTGATCCTACTTTAAAATGCAACATTGTCAAAGGCTGACAGATCTAAAATTTTGAATTAAGTGACAAAAACAAAAAAAATAGGCTGACAAATTGATGCATTTCAAAGTAGGATCAAGCATAATATAGAGTGTGGTATTGGTAAAACTTATTTTTTAATTTTTAAATATAAAACTTCCCATTTGAATAACTTCCCACACATATATTTCATTACATTATCTAAGGATTACCTAGTTATTTTAAGACATCACTCAATTAAATCTAATTTTTTCTTTTTGCTAAACATTTCTTCTGACCTTGACCTTTTTCTTCAAGGTCATTTGGAGGTCAAGTATGGGCTCCTATAAGAGCTCCAAGGTCAGGAATACTTGTTTTTTATTCTAACATTTCAAATAATACCCTTGAGTTGACTTTGATGCTTGATGTAGTTGGCCCTTTATCTTTAATAAGGTAAAGTCACAAAGATAAATGACAATTATAAAATTTCCAATTTCAGAATCAAAAGCTTAAAACAAATCTTCAAATGACCTTGTCTAGGTTGTTAAGGTCAAAAAAATATTTTAATAATAAGATCTATATTAAATTGTAAAATTTTACACTTCTGTCCTTAAAGATCATTTAGAGGTGTTTTCAATTATTTTTATGTGAGCTCCAAAGTTATTTCAAATGGAAAGGCCTACTTTTTAAAATTTGATTAGTTATAGGTAGGTATCCCTCTGGGAAAGCAACAAAAACCATGACAAAGATGACCATTCCCAGTTTATTGCTTTATTTTAAATTTTGTGTTACATTGCAAAAAAGGATTTATCCTTGATGTGACCTTGCTTTCAATCTTTACCTCATAGTTACATTTATATTACTTTTACTTTGTTTTATTAAAAATTCATCTGATCTTCAGTGACGAAAGAATCAAAAGCTTGAAACACATGATATGATCTTTAAACAACCTTCTAAGTCAGTTTAGAGGTCAAGGTTCTAATGAAAAAAAAAATTGCTAAAAAATTATTTTCCAATTTTGGGTTAAAAATACATCTTTTTATTTTGAAATGTTGATGTGAGCTTCAAATGACTTTAAAGCTTAAGGCCTACTTTTCCCAATTTCAGAATCAAAAGCTTAAAACAAATCTTCAAATAACTTTGTATGTCACAGTTGAGGTCTAGGTTGACAAGACCAAAAAAAAATATTTTAATAATTTTTGCAAGATCTATATTAAATTGTACAATTTTACATTGTTTCCACTTCTGTCTTTAAAGGTCATTTAGAGGTGGTGTCAATTTTTTTATGTGAGCTCTAAAGTTATTTCAAATGGAAAGGCCTACTTTTTCAAATTTGCATTCCCAGTTTATTGCTTTATTTTAAATTTTGTGTTAGGGTCAGTTGCCCAGTAATTGACCAATTAAGGAAATTTTCGTGAATAAAATTTTCTATTTCCCTTAGTTTTAAGTTTTGAATAAAATAAAAAATATCATTAAGTTTGGCTATGTTTTAAGATTTAATAGCAGCTGACAAAAAAGAAAAAAAGTTTTTATTTTAAAAGAAAAAAAATTTAATGTAAAAAATTTCATGATTTGCCAATAGTTGACCACTAAGCAACCAGTGCTTGACCATATTTTTTCCAGTAGTTGACCAGTTATTTACAATAAGGAATAAAACCACAAATCAATAAACTTTACTGTATTACAATAAAAAAAACTAAGTTTAACACAAAAAATGCTTATTGAATAATTTTAATTATATTTTACACACTTCTATATTAAGATGTCTGAGGAAAATTTGTATTTAATACGATTTTCGGTACCAATAAGTTCTGGTTGATCAAGCTTGCTTAAAAGTTGACTTTTACTAATAACACTGATGTCACCATCTATAATTTTGTAAGTTGATTTATCCTCATCAACAGGGCACATTGCTTGGACTTCTATATCATTTTTATTTAGAACATTTAGAATGGTGCATACATAATTGTGTTCCTTCTTTTTTCCTGGAAATTTAACCAAGTAAAAATCTCATTCCCTTATTTTTTTCCCTGCTTCAGCAATCTTGGCTAGTGGTTCGTTGTCACTGTCATCGCTATGTTCTTCGGATTTATCGTCCACACTACTTTCGGACCATTCTTCACTGTCTGAGAATTCATATATACTTTTTATTTTAATATTCCTTTTTTGATAATTTTTTTTCGGTATTTTTTTATTTCCTGATTTTTGTTGCTTTTCGTCTCTTTTTCTTTTCCTTTCAAGGGCTCTTTCTTGCTTTTCTTTTTCTTTTTGAATTTTAAGTTTTTCTTTATTCTCATGGTACTGTAGCCATCTTTGTGATGTACTAGCATAAGGCAATCTTTCTTTTTTCGTGGCTTGGATTTTTTTTTCCGGTGTCTCTTCTGGCCAAAAAATGTGATCCAAAAATGAAGTGCTTATTGATTTTTTTTGGCTAACGTTTAATGTATTTGGTTCTGGAGTCTTCTCTCTTTCAAATGATTTATCCTCTTTTGCATCTGCATTATTTGCTCCTTGTTCAATTTCTTCCTGGGTATCAGTTATGTTATGTATTTTTTCTCCAGACGTTTTATTTGTATTTTCCTCAGTTTTTTCAGATTCTTTGTCGGTTTCGTCTGTTTCTGTTATATTACTTTCCTCTATCTCTGTATTATCTTCTCTGGCCATTTCATTTTCGACTCTTTCTGTACGTTCATTTTCTATTTCTATGTTTCTATTCTTGCATCTATTTTTTAGTTTCTTCCAAATTTCAAATAATTCTTTTGCCGATTCGTCACCATTCCATTCACCCATTTCTGCATTTTTAAATTCTTGTCTTCTTTTTAGGGGAATTACTGACTCAAAATAAAGAAAATGGGGAATTTCAAATTCGGCAGGTTTAACTTTATGTTCATTATTTTCTTTATTTTCACCCAATATTCTCGAGGCATCCTTCATGCATTTTTTAAAATCTATAGCTTCCACATCATAGGGGTAGAGTCCACACTTGCGAAACCCATTTTTTATAGTTTCAGCAGTAACTTGCTGCGTGGCATTCTCCAGAAGCAGAGGAAACGTCGCTTTGTTTACCTGCTTATTGTTATTTGCTCTTTTCCAATTTAATACGACTGTTTTCCAATTTCCTTTTAGTGGCGCAAATAAAGAAACATCAGCCGGCTGTAAAATATGTGTGGCATTTGGATAGAGTGCAAAAAGAAAAATGCCATTTTCTGCACAAAATTTGCTGAGATGGTAGGTCAAGTGTGACTTGTGACCGTCGAGGAAATAAAGGATCGGAAACTTAACACTATTTTTTTTTAAATATGGCAAAAAAGTGTTACATACGTAACTGTGAAAAGTTTGACTTGTCATCCATCCTTTTTTTGATCTCCCTAAAAAAACAGTTGACTTTAAAATCAAACTAAAAAAATATCAAGCCCGATCTCACCGGTTGTTTTACTCGTTTCTTAGTACTTTGGTGGGTTATCTGTTTAAAACTAATAAGTAATCCATAACGCTAAAGAACGCGTAAAATAGCTGGTGAGATTGGATTGGGTGATCTAAAAGCAATAACTTACCAATTACCCAATCAGGATTTGTGTTTCGTGATATTTCTGCTGGGATTCTTTCATACGGGACAACTATCATGGGAGGATAAATCTTTCCATCTGCTGAAATTGTAAAAAGAGCTGTTATGCATTCTTTCTCTGATCCAGTTTTAATTTCGTAGAAATTTTTCATTCCCTTTGGTCCAAGAACAAGACCACTTTTAGGGTTAGTCGCAAATCCGGACTCATCAGAGTTAAAAATTCTGGATGGATCTTCAAGAATATCTTCTGCGTTCTGGCCGGCCAGGAATACTCTAATTTCTTTGTGCCAATCCCTAATGGAAGCCTCAGAAACGCTGGCTCGCGCTGCATTGATGGATTCGGCGTGACGTTGGCTGACTTCTGGGTGCCGTTTCAGGAAGGCGTTAAACCATTTGTTCCCTGGAAGTCCGTCTTTAAATGGATTCGGACGACCATCGTTACTGACGATATCTTTTACAGTTTCGCACAAAAGATTTTTATTGAGAGGAAATCCTTTTTTTGCGGAAGCATTAATCCAGCGCACTAGTATATCTTCTTCTTCTTTGGTCAATATTGTTGCAGGACCCATTTTGCGTGTTTCTGGAGTTCTTCCCTTTAATTTATTAATTAATGTAGAGTGAGGAACATTATAAGTTCGTTCCGCTTGACGTATAGAAGAGTTTCCATTTTTTACGTCATTAATTGCCCGCGCTAGATCATTTTCCGAATACTGAAAAAATTTTTTCGACTTCTTTTGCTCTTCCGCCATCATGCTAAAAAAAATATATAAATATTTTAACTTTTACCCACTAAGGGATAGCCCTTGTTAACATTCTAATGTTGTAAAAGCCTTTTATCTATTTATTTTTTGATATCAGATTACGATTCACATACAGTTTCCAGTAATTGACCACTAAACAAAACCAGAGATTGACCACTGATTTTTGTGGTCAATTGTTGGAAAGAGTTTTATTTTTCACATTTTTTTTGACAAAAACGGTTTAATAATGAATTCCTAGTACGGTGTAATAAGTTAATATGAAACTTATCAATATTCTTACAAAACCATTAATTGACCACCATGGTCAATTACTAGTAAATTATCAATTTTTTCTATCCTGTAGTTGACCAGCTTGATTTTAAACAAAAAAATATTAATTTGACAAAAATACAAATTAAAACCTTTAACTTAATATATCTCCTTTCTTCTAACATATGCTTCCTACTTTTTTATGCAATAAGTTAGTTGATGGGCATAGATTTAAATAAAATAGTAAACTTACCATGCTTATAACAAACAACACACATTCAGCCATTAGCTAACATAACCCAACTTTTAAATGTCATTTTACAGCCTTTTAAACAGACTTCATTGGTATGACAGTGCCATCTATTAAACAAAGGACAAAACATTTTACAGGGACGATAACATTTGAAATAGAGAATGCAGGGACCTTGTTTTTAATAATTCTTTGGTAAATTGGTCAATTACTGGGGTATGGTCAACTACTGGGTACCTGACCCTACATTGCAAAAAACTTTCAACCTTTACCTTATAAGCAACAGTATGTTACATTTATATTATTTGTACTTTGTTTCATTAAAAATTCATCTGATCTTCAATGACAAAAGAATCAAAAGCTTGAAACACATCATATGATCTTTAAACAACCTTCTAAGTCAGTTGAGGTCAAGGTTCTCATGGAAAAAAAAAATTTGCAAAAAAATTATTTTCTAATTTTGGGTTAAAAATACACCTTTTTATTTTGAAATGTTAATGTGAGCTTCAAATAACTTTAAAGCTTAAGGCCTACTTTTCCCAATTTCAGAATCAAAAGCTTAAAAAACAAATCTTCAAATGACCTTGTATGTCACAGTTGAGGTCTAGGTTGACAAGAACAAAAAAAATATTTTAATAATTTTTGCATCTCTGTCGGTGTCACTCTCAGTAAATCTAAACAAGTTTAACTTTTTTTGTGCCTAGTTGCTGGACCAAAAATGGTCCCCTAGCACTACTTACTAATACTACTAGTGTAGAGGGTGTCACAGCTTTCTCTGCATTTGGCTTGTCTAAGTTTATTTTTTGAGGAGTACTTGAAGAGTGATTTTAAGATTTATTTAAACTCTTTTTGTTTTTAGATGCATCTTATTGTACTATTTTTTTTACTCCTAATTATGACTTGTAAAAGTGTATAATGTGTAATACTTTACCAAGAAATAAACTAAACTAAACCAAACTTTATCATTTGTGATACGGCAAATAAGTAGCATTCATATTTATTTTGTTATGCAAATTAATAGGTAGGGTGACTTGATCCCTTTTGAGGTTTTCTGAGTAGGATTCTAACCATTTAACATTAGTTTTAAACTTAATTCAAAATATTGTTACGGGTTCTCCACAACAATTAAAACTCGCAAAACGATACGTCAATTTATTCCGACAAATTATGTACAAAAACACGCACTTAAACTTACTAATAACTTGCTAATAATTCACTACTTTAATACGCCTATTAACTTCGCGTTAACATCTAGCGATCACTACCATTGGTTATCTCTGACTGACTGCCTGGTGCGCGACCCCGGCCCTATATATAGGATCGTCCATCTCTCTCGAACTTTCCGGCAGCCTTCGACGTCCGGAAAGTTCTCGTATTATTGCGACCGCAAGTCACAGATAACGCAACTAAAACCCAGACTAAGAATACAACCTTAAGATAAATTAACCTAATACTACACTAAACCTAAATAAATTCCAATTATAAAATCTAAATAACTTAAATTTGTAACAATATTGTTTAGGTATTAACAGAGAGGCTATTTTCGGACATGCTGCATTGGTGATCAAGTGTACCCACCTAGGGAGACTTGTTACTTGATTGTGGGAGAGCTGATCTCATTGGTTTAGTCCCTAACTAAACACATTTTAATTGAATTATAAACATCACACAGTACAAAAAAGAAAATTTTAACCATATTTATATTGGGAAATTTCAACTTTAAATCGTAATATCCTTATTTTCACTGAGGCAGGGACAAAATCTTTTTTACACACTCATTAGCTGCAAAACCTATGTTTTTGTTTTCAGGTTATTTGTCTTTCCCGTGAAACATTTTCTACATAATAAGTCTTCCTGCTTGTCTCAAAAAAGTCAACCAACACATAAACTTTTATATTGGGGTTTCAAAATTCAAAAAACCATCTTTGTCTACCTCAGAATCATCAATTTCTTAAAAATTAGAGAGACCTAATCCTGGGATCATGTCTCCCGGCAGTATTATAACTAGTCTCCTTGAGGCATACTTAATTTCAAAACAAAGAATCCATGAGGAGAACCTTAAAATTTTAGATGAAACATATTAAAATTAGCCCCAAAAATAACACAAAACTACCATAAAATTAGAACATTTTTTATGGGTAGTGAGCTAAAAATAATTTATTACTTATAGAAAAAAATGCTTGAAACACAAACAACTAAATAATTTCACCCTTGCTAGAAAGTCGCTCACAATCCAAAGTGCAAAATTGGAATGAAGATCAAGTCACCCCATTCCCTGTAATGATAAAAGTGAATAAAATGGCTTCTGTCAATTTAATTGATTAATTTTGTGAAATGCTTAATTATTATGTTCTAAATCTAACAATACCACCCACATCATATTATCTAGCTTTTGTAGTATCGAGATATTAGCGGAAAATAATTGAATGAACCCACTACCAATAGTTGATCATAGTAGTAGATATTTTAATACTTTTGTGCTAATAGCCTCAAAACTATAAAAGCCAGACATAAGGGGCACTATTAATCATGGGATGCGCTGTATGTATACATATGTATGTTTTGTTTTTAGCATTATGCAATGATCCACAATAAGTCATGGCAGAATTTTTGCCGCTATGCGACCTATTGTTCAATGTAGTGTCGCTGGCCGCCTATTTCTGTGACCTAGTCTTTGACCTACTGGTTGTCTATGCTCTCTATGAGAGGGAACTGAAAACCACCTTCGCTCAGTGTCTGAGTGCCATCCTCGTCACCATGCTAGTCTCTCAGGTGCTATCTTTAAGATGGTAAGTAAAGGATTTTTTTTGGGTGTGCTTTTAAGATTCACAAGAGTAAATCAAGTATGAATCGGAATTTTCTATTAAAAATGTTATTCCAAACTAGGGGTAAAATTCCCAAGATTGCTGACGGCTTGGTGGAAGAATGCGCAGAGGCACTGGAGACCCTAAGCGATGGCAAACGGGTGACGCTGGTTTGGGTTCCGGGACATACGGGGGTACCAGGCAACGAGAAGGCGGACGAACTCGCACGACTCGGGGCAGGAACCGCCTATGTAGGACCGGAGCCACTTTTGGGCGTGACAAAAAGACAAGTGCAAAGCGGACTCAACAAATGGGCCCAGGACGCGCTATTAAACTCCTGGGAAACAGGAACGGGTTGCAGACAGACCAGAGAATTCGTAGACCGTCCAAAAGCGACCAGAATTAGATGGATGCTGGGACGGACATGAAAAGACCTCGGACTGCTGATAGGTACTCTAACCGGACATAACCGGTTGAGGAAGCACATGACATGTATAGGAGTCGAGAATGACCCTACCTGCCCAGCCTGTGGACAGGAAGAAGAGACATCAAGACACCTCGTGGCAGAATGCGAGGCCTACGCAAGGATGAGACAACAGGCACTCGGAGCGCCAACTCTGAGCGAGGAAGAACTGCACATGCTCAAATGGGCAGACTTACTGGACTTTGTAAAGAGAACAGGAAGGCCCAATGAGTTACCCGACCATCAAAGGGAAGTGCAGAGAGTGGGTTAAGGGACAGACTTGGGGCATGGCAAAAAGGGCCTACTCTGGCCTACTTGTCAGACCTGCGGGTCAACCCCCCCCCCACTACTACTAGGGGTAAAATTAAAGAACGAAAAATTGCAAAAAAACTTTTATGTGTTTTATCCGGGCTCGAACCTGGAACCTCTGGCTTTATATGTCAACGTTCTACCAATTGGGCCACCGAAACGATGATTATAAACTTTTAAATCTTCCAATCATGGTCAGCACCACAGTATAGGAACACTAGTTGTCAGGGTATTTACGGTTTTGAGTAAACCTTGTATTATATTTAATTTTTTTTTATTTATTGGTACAGTAACTAAAAGTTTGAATACATCTTATTTTTTTACATAATTTTCTTTTTTATTTAAGCTTTCTTTCGACTAGATCGAAAGAACTTAGGACTGTAAAGAGAGTCTTTAAGTGTTTCCCAATGTATACATTTCCTGCAATTTTTCTTGAGTGCAGAGCGTTTTCATAAAGGAGACTCTAACTTCGAATAGGCATAGCAGGAAAAATCAATCAGCAGTTTCTGAAATCTCAAAAAACCGTGACAATTATTTTTCCTAGACAGATCTTGCCTTTCCGCGGTGCTACCTCTCTACGTGTCTAGGCCATCCGAAATTTTTTTGTGTCAGACTAGGGTCCTTAAAAGTATTTCATCGCCGCTTTGTGCAGATAGCCGACGCAAAAGTTCGGACGGTTTAACGCTGTTTCGGGTCAAATATACAATTCACAAACGGAATTTTGACAAACGAACAATTATTTCCCAATCATGGGCCACTTTCTCACTTCGGCTGATCTTAAGTAGTAACTCGACTTAAGTTAGGAAAGTAAGTTTACTTTCTGATGTTCTACTTGTCTTAGTTTTAACAAAATCTCTGGCAACACAGCAAAAATCATATTTAAAACGTCAATCAACTATATTTCGAAGCAGACGTGTGCACCCCCTGCTCAGGGAAGATGCTACAACAGCTCAACCATTCGGCCGCGTCGAACCGACGTAGCCCCCTCCTCTTTACATCCTTGCCTAACATATATGAAGATCAAAACGAATTTTATACTTCACACAAAGGTGTGTGTGCCTAACTTGCGAGTGTCAGAAAGAGAAGGAAGAGTTGGTTTTGGTTGTTTTCCTACTTACACAAGGCAGCATCTCTAGACGTACGTTTCTGTCTTCTTTCAAAGCAGATTTTATCTTCAGAAACAAAAAAAAGTCGCACAGTGCCATATCTGGTGAGTACGGCGGGTGTTCGTGCATTGGAGTGCACTTACTGGCCAAATACTGCTTCACAGATAGTGCGTTATGGGCAGGTGCGTTGTCCTGGTGCAAAATCCACGAGTTGTTCTTCCACAACTCTGGCCGTTTTTTACGAACTCGTTCTCGCAGTGTTCCCAAAACTGACAAATAGTAAGTCTGGTTGACAGTCTGACCCTCTGAAACCCATTTAGTCATCACGATACCGTTAATGTCGAAAAAACGATCAACATTTCATTGAATTTTGATTTGGACATCCTAGTGGTCTCTCGGCCCTCACTAAAGCGCTTACACCACCCAAAAACACGCGCACGAGATAGAGAATTGTCCACATAGGCGTTTTGCAGCAATTTATAGCACTCAGTGGGAGTTTTTTTTTTTCAATTTAACGAGAAATTTTAAATTGATACGTTACTCCTGTTTTTCGTCACACATGGTTTTCGGCACGAGAAAGAAACACGTTCGTTTCAAACCGCTACTGCACAAATACTATAAGAGTGACGGAAACGTGTTTTGGCACGTGCATAGACAAGATATCTAGATACCCAACGCACTACTTGTTTTTTACCCCACCCGTCTAAGGCGCCATCTAGGCGCGCAGTCTCGTTATTTAATAGCTAGACCTCGTATGTCACTTACCTGACTCCTTAAAAAAAAATATATATATATATTTGTTTCCATGTGGTATGAATGGAATGAGTGAATGATAAAAAAAGAAAATAAAGAGTAAAATTGGAAGCAAGATAGAGACCGCAGTAAAAATCAAGAAGAAACATCGAGAATAAATTAGAAGAAAGAAGATATAAACTGGATGGAGAAGAAGGAAGAAACTGTACACACAGAAAAGAAAACTAACCAAAGAAAAAAAAAAAGAACAAAAAAATAGAAAAAAACAAAACAGACAATCCTGGGATCTTACCGTCAAGTGACTGGTACATTGCTTCAGCAAGAAGCAGAGCCACAAAAGAAGACTGAACTGACTGAACACACGTGGTCACGACAATGCGGCACTGCTAGTTTCACGAGGAATGTTGCGTGGAACTAGTACAATGTCACAAAAATATTAAAATGAATTTGATATCGCGACACTAATGCCATGGCTTCAAATTGTTGCCGCAACAATGTGACTTTGAAGTTTGCATGTTGAAAAATGTTGCGAATTTTAGTGTCATGACACTAAAGTCGCGACATTGTTGTCGCATGAAAACAAGCCTTTTTATTGCGAGGTAAATAGATTAATTTTGATTTTGGAATTAGAGGCCTTGAAAAAGTCTGCATTTTAAAAGTTTATTTTTAGTGCAGGGTCGTGGGAGATCGTTTTGCCGGACCCTGTATAAACAGTAATCTCTTAACTACTGAGTAGGCCCAAACATACATGCAAATGTTTTTTAAAGAGATCTTGCTCTATAGAAAATGTGTAACTTTTTTCATGCAGAAAACCACACAGTGCAAATATTTTAAAAATTATACGTTTTACAAAGAAAAGCACTAAGTTAAGGTATTGTCGGGCATCTAGATGCTAAACAACATCACAGTGATTTGAGATTCTGAAAAATGTAATTTACTATTTACAGTTTTAACTACAACGTAAAGTGAAATTTATGTAACAATAAAACCATTTTAAAATACTAGGTAAAAGCTACAAAAAAAATTATCTAAATTTTGCTCTAGCTTCATAGCAGTAGCTTTTTTTTTCTTCAGTGAAATGTTTGTAATGTGAAAACCGAGCCTAAAACCCATAAGAGTATCATTATTTATTAATATTTTATTTAGAATACTGTTGCAAACAAATACATTTTAGGTACCTGTCAAACAAACCAGCCAGTTGGCAACGTCTAGTCGTCATAGGACTGCACTGTTGCCAGTTGGGTGTCTTGTGGCGATACGCGTGTCTACTAGTACCTGTAAAAATGGACGGAGTTAAGAAAAATGTAAGGGACTTGTGCATACTTAGGCTGGTGCATGGATTTCTGCAAGCAGCTCCTATGTTATTATTGCAACTTAGTTTGTTGTCAGGTTAGTACCAGTAGTAGAGAATATCTCGTTTATGACGTTTAAGGGGTTTCAGGTCCTTCTGGAGGAGATGGATGGTAAAAACAAACTTTACTTTAGTTTGTTTAAATTTTAAGTAAGGAAATGGGGGTTTAGTGTACTTCTAAAGAAAATAGCTTTTTTTTAGTCCTGTTAAACTGAACTTCATTTGTCACTTTCAGTTTTATTACGCAAAGGTGGAATTGTGTTTTACAGAATGATCCTCTTTTTATTCGATTTTTTAAATCAACCTAAAACCTCCTTTAAAGTGATATATCGAGGGCTAATGTACAGTAGAGTCCCTGTATGTTGAGATATTTGGATATATTACAATATGTCAACATACTCAGAGACTCTATTGTACAGTACCTCGTAACTGGCATTTTTACCGAAAATTGACTTTTAAAGGAAACTCCATTTGGTATACCTAGGCCATCTATTGGAAAACAAAGAAAGTGAAATTTTACCATTTTTCAGTTTTTAAATTCATACTTACCAAACCTCGTAACTACTACATGTTTTTAAGAAGAACAGTAGCTCGTTTTTTGTCTCCCCTGTAAAATTATTTCTTGACAACATACGATTCGACCGGCCTGCCTCGATCACGGCGTTTCGCGAGTTTGTGCGTTCGAGTCCCACTTAACGCATGGATGTGTTGTTATGTCTAAAAGGCTATTTTTCGATGCAAAAACTTTGTCACCGGGCGATTGATCCTAGTATGTATGGAAAAGTCCCAGTAAAAAAAAAATTAATAAAAAATAAAATAACATACTCCGTTACGTCACTACATTATTTAACAATTGTCAAAAAATATATTAAGGTCTATTATTTTTTTCTAAAAGCTAGTTGATCAAGTGGCCCTGATGATAGATAGATAGATAGATATATATTTATTCACCATATTCAATATACAATTTTGCACTGTATATATATGGTATGTCATTTATAATTTAATTTTTTTTAAAACTAATGTTAGGAAAACTTTTAAAAATCTTGAAACATCTTAATTATGTGTACATAAAATAACAATACCTATTTATAGTATACAATAATACAATCATTGCAGTCGAATAATGGTCTGCCGCAGTGACAGATCACAATGAAGAGAGTACGACGGATCCCCAGCACATAGCTGATGCATTTGCTGATTACTTTCAGAGTTCATATACACCATCTCAGCAGCGTACTAAAGTTCAAAATAATATTTCTTCTAACCTTAGCTCAAATTTCATTTCACTTAAAAGCTTCAATGAATCTGAGGTATTGCAAGCACTAAAGACCTTGAAACCCAAAGCCATTGTCGGTCCCGACAAAATTCCTGCATTTTTACTGAAAGATTGTGCATACGTCTTTGCTTACCCCTTAACTGTTCTTTTTAACTTATCTTTAAAATTCTGCACATTTCCTGATACTTGGAAAAATTTTAAAATTATACCTGTCCATAAAAAACAAGAAAAAGATCGTATTGTAAATTATCGGCCAATTGCCATAATAAGCAATTTTTCAAAATGTTTTGAACGCGTTCTCCATACATCGCTTTACTTTCCCCTGAGCAGTCAAATAGATTCCTGTCAACACGGCTTCATGAAACGCAAATCTACGACAACCAATTTAATTACTGTTACACACCTAATAACTGAATCCTTGGATGCGGCTGCTCAGATTGATGTTATTTACACTGACTTTTCTAAGACCTTTGACAGACTAGACCATAGTATTCTTCTCCGTACACTTGTAACCTTTGGCATCTCTGATGATTTATCTAAGTTTCTTTATTCATACTTAACTGAAAGGCTTCAGTATGTAGAATGCTATGGACAAACCTCCTCTACGATCAAGGCTACTTCCGGAGTTCCTCAAGGCTCTATACTAGGTCCTCTCTTCTTTATAGCTTTTATAAATAGCATAGTTCAGGACATAGAAGTTATGTGACGATGTCCAGAAACTGGTTACGAAGCTCAGCAGGACGTCCAGAAACTGGTTACGAACGCTTAGTTAAGGGGCAAATGAGACGACGTCCAGAAACTGGTTACGAAGCTCAGCAGGACGTCCAGAAACTAGTTACGAACGCTTAGTTAAGGAGGGGACCCGTGGCACTTGTATGGTATTGTAAATTCTGCAATATTGCTAGTGATAATGGTTTTCGATAGGTACCACAATTATTATTGCCAATACCTTGGTATTTTATTATAATAGATGCACGCCTTTAATTTATATGGATCCCAATAATTTAAAGTAATACGAAGTGCATCTATTTTATTTAGATAAGTGCATCACTTTGAGATAGTTTAATTATGATTATTACCTCTGTGTGACAATAGTATGCTTGTGGCCGGTTTGCCTTAGTAGCATAGGCCAATCAAATGAAATGAACGAATAAACAAATCAGTTATATATAAATATATTGTGCACACCATAAAGAGTGTTTTATGGCATCTATAAACCCCTCTTAACTTTATTAGCAAATTATAAAGAAAAGTACTTAACTATGAAAATGCACTCCCTTACTTTTCCCAGCCATATTTTCCACAAACCGCACATGTTGTACGTGAATTGTTTCTTATTTTTGACAGAAAAAACCTAATTTTACATGACAAACGCAAAACACTGCAAAATGTAAATAAACAACAAATATGGAGTCTACTCACACAGCAGCTGTGTGTCTATATGAGAAAAACATACTCATAGGCACTTTAAAAGTTGCGTCTACGAATTTAAATGTATTGTTTCCCAATCAAGCTATGATTGCTTCACTTTTTTATTTTTTAAACCAGTAATTATGTTCTAATGTATTTGGTCAAATCTAATCCGTCAATGTTCTATTATCCGTGTATTACCCCCGCTGTCCCATAAATTCTTCCTTTACGGTATCACACTAATTAAAATATACCCTTATTTTGTAGATACTTCTGAAGAATCTCAAGACTACACCATCCCCTCAGACTTGCTGATAGTTTCAGCCTCGCTTTCGCTGTTTTCGATCTGCTGGGCTCTAGCTTCGTTCAGCAAGCACATCCAGAGTGTTGAGAGGCTGGTCCTGACGTGGTTAGGAGTGGTGTCACAGTTGCTGTGGAGGGCGGGCACTGTGACTTCACGAGCTCTCGCCCTTAGCGCCTATGCTGCTACGTACCATTCGTGGATTTTTTTGGTAAGTTGGAGATTAGTGCGTTAATTGCGATACATTTGGCGGGTTTAAGGGCCCATCGCACCGAAAAATTTCGTTTCCTAACTATGGATTGCTTTAATTTTAAGCATGCCTTGTTTTTAAATTTGTTGCACTGAGCAAAAATCTCCTCTCCTTTTTTAATATACGACCACCTTGTGACCTAATTAGGCAACGCTGTTGTTTCAACCAACAAAATTTTTAAACTATGGAAAAGCAACAACACCCAAAATAGTTTTGTCAAAAGCCTGTGTCAAGCTGCCTTTAAAAATTTATTTAAAAAATTTAAAGTTTTTGAATTTTTGGAAGATGATAAAATCGAGATGGTGATACTTGGTTTTGTGGAATTTGTGTGTCCTTGTCGGTACAACCAAAGGAATAGAATAGAATAGATTTTATTTACGGATATACCATTTTACAAATCATTACAAAAATAGATTTTACAGTCTCTACAAAAATACTCTGCCAATATATGGGCCCCTAAGCTCACACTAGGTACTATAGTTATAGTGTACGTGTGAGCTAATATAACTAAAAACTAAAATATATTTTATTCAACTCCAGACTAAATTACCTTTTGTTTGATACCACACAAGCCATGTTTTGACTTAAACTCAAATTTTTGAAATCTACCCCCACCCTTAAAAAAAACAAAAACTAAAATGTATTTTGTTAAACTCCGGACTCAATTACCTTTCGTTTGATTCACACACGCCATATTTTCACTTACACTCTAATTTTTGAAATATACCCCCACCCCTTTTTTTTAAATAAATTAAAATGTATTTTGTTTAACTCCAGACTCAATTACCTTTCGTTTGATATCACACACGCCATATTTTCACTTAAACTCTAATTTTTGAAATCTACCCCCACCCTTTTATTTGGTTTGTGTTCGGTGGATTTTGTTCATTTTTAAATGGGACCATCTCGGCCCAAAACCCAGCCTAGGTACCAAATTTCATTAAAATCGGCCAAGCGGTTTTTGAGTTATGCGCGTTGGTCGTTACAGACATACAGACAGACAGACAGACAGACGGCGCAACAAAAAAGTTTCAAAATCACCTGAAACGCAAAGATATATAAAAAATTTTGAAATCGGAGCAACTTTTTTTTTCTCGAAAAAATTAGGATCACCATAGCTCACACTACTATAGTATAGTATATGTGTGAGCTAAAAACGCTCTTATATATAGTTATATTAAGGTATAAAACCAAACTTAGATATCTGCAATAATTAGAAAACTGCCTATTGCATATAAAAATAGAATAACAGTCTATAAACTACAGTAGCTAAGCTAAGCTAAGCTAATAGCAAAATTTTCCCTGCACAAGATTTAAACCTACTTAAATTAGTGTTAAAAAAATCTAAATCTATGTTTTCGTTTATTGAGTTTGCAAATCTGCATATTCTCTGGATTGGAGTGTTTGGACTAAAAATGATAATGAAATTAGGGTAAAGTGTAAAGGCAGAAAGGAAAATCGTGTGGTTACATCTTGCAGTGCAGTTTAATTTAAATGCAAAGGTTTTGCTACACTGGTCAGTCCTATTCTATCCTTAGCGCTGTACCTACCAGACTGTGAACAACAGTTAACCCAAAAATCAGACGAAAATACTGTATTAAAAAGTAGAGTTAAAGTTTATTTAAATTATTTTTCCTTCTTACAAATATTTTTTTAAATCGATACATAGTAGAGATCTGAGCCCTGAAGGGGAGAAAAACTAGAGATATCCCAAAAAAAAATAACCCCAAAATTAAATTCGCCCCGCCTGGGAAAACAGAGTCTATTAAACAAAAAACAAAGGAAAAAATCGGCAACACGCTAGAAGCTTACCTTCTGTAATTCTACTTGCTATCCCACAATTTCACTGGCGGCGCCGCCCCTTCTTGCGACTGGAATTTCGGTCTTCAACCCGAAAACACGTGCGACTTCTTTTCGTTTTTTGGCGGAAGTGGTTTCTTCATTCTCCTGTCACACACACGGTGGCGCTTCAAACTTCCAGCGTGAGCAAAAACCGCGCATGATCGTACCAAAATGATCAGGTGATCAAAAAGAAAATAACTTTCAACAAAGCGGGAAATTATCACCTGATCGGAATTTTTCCCAAACAGGACTTTCTTTTTTGAAGGTTTTTGCAGAAAGCCCAAAATATCAAAACAAACTTTAAGGTTAGGTTTTCCAAAAAATTCAAAAAAAGAAAAATAACTGGCAGCATTAAACACATAGATATATTCTTTCACATAAACATGTGCCAAAAGAACTAAAATCTAGCCTTATCTTTTGCTATAAAGTTTTATAAAATCAAATAGTAAAAAAAATATACTTAAATTCAAAAAAAAGCTTGTGCCTAGTTAACCCGCGAGTGGTGACCAATGAATAATATACGATATATAGAGATTGGTGGTGACATACGGTGTGTACGACCTATGAAAAGGAAAACACATCTTATTCTTATTATAAAAAAAAATATTTGTTTTATATTGCCAGTTTGCTTGATGACTAATAAAATATGCCGAATTCTCGTCACCACTGGAGGGTTAAAGGCTACTCAATCAGCACTAAAACTACGTTTGTTTTAAAGAAAAGTAAAAACAAAAGCTGTATGCATTCGCTGCTAACATTAGCTAGGATAGTACTGTTATAGTATATTTTTTGTTCCCCTCTATTGCATTGTCCTAAACTTTAAAAATGAATTTTGTAAAATAGCAAATAACAACTTAAAATAACAGAACAATAATATTGACATGTTTTTTACTTGCTGGCTTAGACAATTTGGTTTCGTTGATCGAGAGGCTTATGTACTTATGTAAAAAATATAAATATTAAAATGTAATATTAAACACACTAAAAATGTCACAAAATTAATATTAAAGTACAAGTACAGATATAAATATCATAAAGGTCAAGTAAATCATACATAAAAATAAAATTTGGCTAAAATACATACACAGTCAAAATATTGTAAAATATTGTTAAAATGCAATAAAATAAGACCAAAAAGACGCGTGGTAGGTAGATCTAAACTAAGTTTAAAATTTGTTTAAAATACATACAGTTAAAACATTGAAAATATTGTCAAAGTGCAATCAAATATGACTAAAAAGATGCAAGGAAGGTAGCAAAATTCAAAATAAGAGCAATTTATGGCAAGTACTCGTTCAGTCTATAGTATCCCTTTGCAGCCAAAAATTCTTTTGTTTTACGTCTAAATTTCTTTATGTTTTGTATTTGTGTAATTTCTAAAGGTAGCTTGTTAAATAATTTTTTTCCATTATAAACAAAAGAATTTTTCACAAGAGCACAGTTGGGAATAGGAAGCTGTAGACGAAGTGGATCTCTTAGTGTGTAGCTTCTTACAGAGGAGAGTTCATTTCTGTATTTTTTAAATACCAAGCAGACTGTCTCCAAAATAAATATGGAACATAATGTTAGGATCCCATTCTCTATAAATAATGGCTTACAAGATATACGCCGTTTAACTCTGCACATGTATCTTATTGCCCTTTTCTGCAGCTTAAATACAGATTCAAATAATTCCTGGGAACAGGATCCCCAAAAAGAAAAAAACCGCTAATCAGCGTTGCTCTGGCCTGAAAGACAGAAGAGTTGTCGTAGGTCACGGATGTTTTCTTTTTCTTTGCAATCGATCTTTTGATCGATCGATATATATATATATATATATATAGCAGTTTATTCTCGCCTGCTCTTGTGCTAGTTTCTCTCGTATCTCGGTAGATGGCGCTTCTTGCGCTTCTCACTATAGACATAGGATTAGAGACAAAACCGTCTATTTAACTTCGCAAGGGTGTCACATTGACCAAGCAGTGTTCTGAGGAGTCCCATAAGGACGAAACAGTTAACTGTCAACACTTATTAGGTGTCCATTAGATCTTGGACCTCCGTGAGGTTAAGCTTTCGAGCTACCCACGGAAAAATATGAGAGAAACAAAAACTTCTTTTTACCCGATTAGCTACGAAAACTTGTTTGATTTTTAAATTCACGGGTACAAAAAATTAACGTTTGTCAAACTTACTATACTTTGATTTTATCGTTGCCTTTTCGAGATGGCGGCGACTGTCATTTGTTGTTATTTTAAGTAATTTTGTTTAAAAAAAAAAGAAATTCTCGGTTTTTCTCTAATCTAATGGAAAGTAATGTTTTAAAACCCTGAACTGTTCTTGGCAGTTTGATTTTATCCCAAATTTAAATAAAATAACTGACGCAAACATAGCACACAATTCGAGCTGCAGCTTTTAGCATAATATCTTGTTAAAAATAAGAGAAAGAAAGTTGCTCGGTTTTAAAAAAATGTATATACCTTTGTAGATGTATAGATGAATTTGATACATTTTTGTTGCTTTGTCTGTCTGTACATCTGTCTGCCTGTCATAGCTTAAAAACTGCTTGCCCGATTCTAATAAAATTGGGTTAAAACTGAATAAAATCCACCGAACATAAGCTTAAAAAAAAAGGTGGGGGTAGAATCGGCATGGGAATACAACTTAACGACCGATTTACCATATACACACTACAGTTTGCTGACGACCAAGTAATTGTGGCTAATGATAAAGAAGACATGGAGTATATGATGAGAAAGTTAACAGAAGAATACCAAAAGTGGGGATTAACAGTGAACGTGGACAAGACACAGTACTTATGTATTGGAAACGAATCCAGTGAGTTAGTACTAGAAAATGGACAAACAATATCTCCCTGCAATTAGTATGTATACTTGGGTGTCACATTTGATAAGACAGGAACAGACTGGAAAAAATAATAGTAAATGCAAAAAAAGTTATTGGATGTCTTAACAGTATTTTATGGAGCAGAGAGATAAAAAAGAATGTAAAATTTAACCTATGTGAAACAATGGTCAAAAGCACGCTGTTGTATGGAATAGAGACTTTTCGCGTAACAGAAAAATACAAAACAAAAATGGAAAGTGTCGAAATGGATGCAATAAGAAGATCAATGAGAATATCTAGAATAGATCACATAAGAAATGAGATCATAAAAGAAAGAATGGGAATCGAGGGAAGCATAACGGATGACATCACTAAAAGGCAACTGATATGGTACGACCATGTACAACGGATGAACGACGAAAGACTACCAAAGCAGGTCCTAAAATGGCAACCAATAGGGCGCAGAAAAAGAGGGCGTCCTAAACTAAAATGCCAACAGTCAATCCAAAAATCAATGAGTCAAAAGAATCTGACAGAGGATAATTGTCAGGATCGAAGGAGGTGGAGAATAGGCATCGGACAACGTAGAAAAACGTTCTAAACCGACATAGTAGTAGTAGTAGAATCGTGTGAGCTTAAGTGCCCATTATTTGGCAGTATTTTTTAAGTTTGTAGTTTGGCCTTTTTATAGACTTTTTTTTTTATAAAGAATCCAACTGTCAAACTACATTTTTGTTACTTTTATTTTTTGAGATTTTACATAAAGTTGGTTTCGGCCTTCTTGGGCCATTCTCAGGTAAATGCAGGCGATAGCTCCATGTAGAGCATAAGCTGTGTGAAGGATTGTAAAGATATTTATTTTTTATTTGTTTTAGCCACTCTTTTAAAAATTTTAGGTTTTAGCCCTCCACTGGTCGTGTATGTTTCTTTGGCTATTATCGCCTAGGAGTCCGTTTCACGGCCAAAGGGGTCGAAAATTGGGGGTATGCCTCCTGGTGGCAGCTGTCTATGTTTTGGCCTATATTAATTTGCAGGTAAGTTTTTTACCATTGAAAATAATTCATTTATTAATTGTTATACCTTGTATTCTACCAAGTAGTTAAACTACTTTTTTGATGAAGTAGTTAGTATTTATACTCCACTACTTTTTTCAGGTAATCTGCCCAACTCTGATACCAAGTGTGTTGCTTTTCTCATTAAACGCAGATTTCGGTTTTAGGACCTGAACTAATAAAGATAAAAGGGATAGTTTTAATTAAATTCAACAAAATATATTATTATAAACAGATACCTTTGCTTTTAGGGCAAACCTCATGGCAGGACCATGGCCATATTTTACGTTGTTATGTTGTTAGAAAATTGTTTATTAGTTGGAGCTTGGTTAGCGGCTGTGTGGCATGTGAAGCCTGAACATTGGCAGTTGGGTAAGTACAGGGCCTTCCCTGAGTTTGATATTAATCGCCCTGATACAGTTGATTTCATAATTTTTGATTGAGATAACTTTTTGACAGTCATAACAACCAACATAGGTCAACGAAAAACAAGTTTTCAAATATCAAATTGCAAGTAATGCAAGGACCTAAAACCATAAAGAACAAGTGAAATTAAAGAAAGAAACATGTTTCTTTAATTTCACTTGTTGTTTATGGTTTTGGGTGCTTGCATTACTTGCAGTTTGGTATTTGAAAATTATATTGGCAATCGCCCATTGCGATCAGAAGTTTTAACACACGGAAAAGGTGATCTTATGTTTTCAGACGTTAATACTTTACGTCTAATTTGAGTTTTCATACCTTTGACAGTGGTAAAGAAGAATTATAGAAATCAGTTGTTGGATGGCTTGCTCGAGTTAATACCCTGAGAGTTTTTCGTTCTTGTATTGAGACACCACATACATGCATGGATAGAAGTTTTCCTAAAATTTATGTATGGTCTTTGGTAGCTTAATGAGAGAGCGTTTGCGTACAGAGCAAGAGATTCCGGGTTCGAGTCCCGGCCGAAGACAACTTTTTTCTGATTTTTCTTTCTTTAATTTCACTTGTTGTTTACGAAAAAAAAGTGGTCTCAAAAATTATTACATTGAATATTTTTTTCTTACCTTGGGGTATTAAATTACTAACATAAACAATATGATGCCCCCTTTTTGATACCTCTAAATAAACAATTTATTAGCACACGGTAATGTTTTAAAAATGATTATTCCATATTTTTTTGCAAATTTATTGCACTGAGCTCAAATCTCTGTTTCATGCAGTAGTTCATTAAGGAGAATTATGAATAGCTACTGTACTTCACACAAATTTTATAGTACTGCCAGAATTCCTTAATTTAATCTCGAATTGGTAATGTCCTAAAGCTTTTATACTATGCTACCTTCTTTTCTGCAAAGCTTTCGTTCTGCCGATATTTATATTGGTTATAATAATCGCAAAACAATAAAATGTAACACAAATACAGTGGATGCTTAAGACGCCTCTATTTGGTAGCAAAAATACCCGCCCGTAGGTTCGCGCCACTGATTTAAAAGGGCAGCTTAAATCAGAAAGCTTACGTTTCTATTGTAGCCCTAAACACCCCTTATATTTATCACTCAAAATATTTAGTTTACAAAATTTATTCCTAAAAGAAAATACCAATTTTATACATGATAGACAATAGGCGAATATATTGTTTTACATCAGTAAATAGGCGGACTCTAGCCTAGAAAATAAATAGGTAAATTACCGAGATAGAAAATATCTAAATAAGGCTAATAGCGCACAGTTTTATACTAGATTACCCATAACCTCACGTGATCACGTACCAATTTACACAGGGGGTTGCGCTTAACATCAGGTAATTAATTATTTATTAATTAACGCTCATTAATTAAGAAAAACTGTCATTTTAAAATACTATTTTAGGCATGCTATTCTCTTATAAATAACGTTAAAACACAGGGTTAGTATTATTTACTTTCCTGAAAAAAATAAAGGTGAATACTCCTTGCCGGCTGCAAACATTAGTAGGTATCGAATATCTCGTAAACTCAAGCTCTAAGTTGATATGGCTTACTCCTATCGTGGTACACAGATGCGTTGGGGGTAGACCGGTGGTGGTAAAGTCGTTGTGAAGAAGTAGTAGTACCCTAAAGCAAAGGCATATTTTAGCCAAATGCCACTTATCCTAAAATAACTTAAAATAGAGAAATAGTGGGATATAAGTTATGTAATTAACCAATCTTTACCTCTTAAGTTGGTTGAGGGATAAACACATGTAGTGGATTGAATCAGGTGGTCCACAAAGGTTGTAGTCTTCAGTATGTGAACTGTAACAATGAAAGGGCACCCGTAAGTCTCATATAAGATTACATAAGAAAGAAGAGTTTCATTTACAATAAAGTAAATATTCTTACCATAATAAGGAATTAAAATCCCATATCCGGAACAGTTTCTTGTGCACGAATCTCACAAAACTCCAAAAAAAGCACTAGAAAACTATTTTCTGAACCAAGATTAAAAATCTCAACAAAATACGAGAACCAATCAAAATGGCGTACCTCGGTTCAAATTCCTATATGTTCACAAGGCAAAACGTATCCCCAACTAAAGTGAAAGCGGGAACCCAAAATTAGTATACTGCGCGTCACGTGTATCGTAGAGGGCGACACCAATTGTGCGAGAATGGGGAAATATATACAGTATGTCCAAAAACAGAAAAGGTTGTCCAAAATATGGACAAATTAAAATGGAAAAATGGAGATTATCGAGTTGGCGATTTTCAGCCGTAACACCTACTACTACTATGTCGGTTTAGAACGTTTTTCTACGTTGTCCGACGCCTATTTTCCACCTCTTTCGATCCTGACAATCATCTTCCGTCAGGTTTTTTTTACTCATTGATATTTGGATTGACTGTTGCCATTCCAGTTTAGGATGCCCTGTTTTTCTGCGCCCTATTGGTTGCCATTCTAGGACCTGCTTTGGTAATCTTTCGTCGCTCATCCGTTGTACATGGCCATACCATATCAATTGTCTTTTAGTGATGTCATCCGTTATGCTTCCCTCGATTCCCATTCTTTTATAGTCTCATTATATAATCTGTTCCAGACACTTTCCATTTTTGCTTTGTATTTTTCTGTTACGCGTCAAGTCTTATTTCCATACAACAGCGTGCTTTTCACCATTGTTTCGTATGTTAAATTTTACATTCTTTTTTATCTCTCTCCTCAAGATTTTATTACTTTTTAAAAATTTTAATTTCTAATTTCTCATAAGTTTGTTTAAAATATTAGCAGATGGTGGGCAATGAATATCCCAGTAAATGGTTTTTTGCAAAAAAAAAGTATTTTAACATAATATATATTGAAACATTACCAGGTTTTTTCCTTGTTTTCTTTTTTAATAATGTTTATTTGACAAGATTTCAAAAACATCCAAAAATTAATTATCTATATTATTTTCTTAAAATGTTTTAATTTTAATTTTGACATTTGTAAATATCAAAAATTATCTTTTATTCTATCTTTCTGTAACTTTTATTTCTTGACAAACTCTGTAGGTTCTCCAAAATAATAATAGAAATATATTTTTTCTTAATCCAAGAATACTGTATAATTTAAAATAAAAAAAAATCGAAAAAAGTTTACCTTTTGTAGACCCATATGCTTCAGTCAGTGGAATAAAAACTTTCTCGATATTTTCAGTTCCTATTCTAACAGTATGCCTCTTCGTGGCCGGCATATGCTTCATGTTGCTGTACTACAAATACTTCCATGTAAAAAGACTGACAGAAAAACCGATTCAAGCCAGTGGCGGACACCAGAATGGGGTGTTTAACTGCCGATTTGCAGGGGTACCAGGTAAGATTTTAGTAACACACCAACCGTACACAACACAAAAAATACATTGAGATTTCGCAAACGGTTTAAAATAAAAGTAGAAGCCCTAGAAGAAATTCGTCAACGTCATTCATTTGTCATAGTCGCTAATACAAAACCACCATATTTTAATGAATTTATTTTCAATTTTTCGAAAAAGAAACAGTTTTTAATTTTGATACAGCTTCTGATGGCTTATGGTATCTTAAACCTTTTTCTTAACTTATTATTTTTTTCTTATTTAAATCCCTTACATTACTCAACTTTTTTTGTAATTAAAGTTTTGCAATTTTAGGCTATATTTTTTGTTACTCACCAATTAGCTGTAATTACTTATACACTAAATCTACTTTGGAAAGCGTTGGAAAAGACAAACATAAGCTTACAACTAATTAAGGCCATCAAAGAGTTATACCGCAATAGTAAGGCAAAAGTTAAAATAAAAGCAAAACTAACCAAAGGCTTTCATGTAAATAAAGGTCTTAAACAAGGTTGCTGTATCTCGCCTACGCTCTTCAAGATATATTTGGAACAAGTCCTTGAAGTCTGGAAGAGAAAATGCCAAAACATGGGAATTCCGTTGGATGAAACCACCTTGTATACTTTATGTTTCGCCGATGATCAGATAGTGGTGGCTCAGGATTATGACGACCTCGAATATATGACACGAAAACTAATAGAAGAGTACAATAAGTGGGGACTAGAGGTTAATATCAATAAGACAGAGTTTATGTGTATTGGTGGAACGAAACACGATCTAATCTTAAATACTAGGCAGCGAATTCAGTCCTGTGATGAGTATAAATACTTAGGTCTAAAAATTAAAGCTGACGGACACTAGACAAAGCTATAAAAGATAGAAACGTACAAAGAAGAAAAGCAATAACTTTATTAAATGGAATAATTTGGGACCAAAGTATATCAAAACATAACAAAAAGCTTATATATAACACCATTGTAAAAAGTATTATTACATACGGCTCAGAAGTATGGCCAATCAAAGATAGAACAGAAAAAATGCTTTCCGCTACAGAGGTGGACTATTGGAGAAGAGCAGCAGGGAAATCAAAAAGAGAAAGAGTTACAAATCAAAGAATAAGAGAAATTATGACAGTGGGTGAACATACTTTAGTGGATGATATAAGAACAAAACAACTAGTGTGGTACGGACATGTACAAAAAATGGAGGATGGAAGACTACCTAAACAAATATTACAATGGAAACCAACTGGCCGAAGAAAACGAGGAAGGCCGAGGAAAAGCTGGAGAGAAGGGATAGACAGTGAAATAAGAATAAGAGGCCTAGATGATGAATTATGGGCAAACAGAAACGAGTGGAGATTGGGTATCGGAAGACGTAGAACGTTGTGAAACCGATATATATATATATATATATATATATATATATATATATATATATATATATTTTACAACTGAAGCCTTGTTTTTAGTCCAACAATAAATTAAATTAAATCACTGATGCCAATGCTATTGACGTGACTGTCAAAATGCAAGGTTAAGTTTATTTTACGAAAGTAGAGATAGTAAAGGTCATATTTCTGTAGGTGTAAATCCAGCATCAGCCCTCTATCGAAAAAAGAAGAAACCTACCACATTTGTTCCTCCTCCCAGCGCGAATCTCCAAAACCATATCACCAGTGCCCCCATGTCAGTGCGTTTTTGGAGAAGACCTTTGCCTTCGTCTAGTGAAAATGAGGGTAAGACTGATAGTCCAAGATGCCATAATGCAACACCGTAATTTTAAAAAATCAAATTAATAAGATGTATATTGAAATGTCACTTAATAAGTCATTCCTTAGTTCTTTTTTTAAAGTTAACTTAAATCTAAGTGCCAATGTTTAACATTAGGGAGTTATCAGGAAGCTTTTAATGCTTTCGGCAATTAACCATAGTAAACTCCTTATCATAATTTTTGAGATAACTTTTTGACAGTTATCAGCTGTTTACTATAACAAATTACATCGGCCAACAAAAAAAAAGTTGTACAAGGTGTCTCAAAAATAATGATATGAACTGTATATTGTATAGCAAGGGATAAAAATACATTTTTATCATGAAGTTTATACACTATTTTTTGCACATTCTAGTTTATTATCTGAATTTTTTTAAAATTTTTTAGTGTCTAGGTTATAACTTCTTTTAGATTTTTACTTTTTATGTCTGATCATTCATTGCACACATTTTATCCCTGTCATGTCACTTTTGATCCCGATTTTTTTATTATTTGCCACGTTTATTTATTTATTTATTCATTCTGGATATAAAAAGTTACACCTTTACTCCTAAAAATAAAAAATATGAACCAGTGGTAGCTGGTAACGTTATAAATTGGGGGGGGCAGAAATTTATATTGCATGGAAAAGGAGATAAGAAAACTTACCTAAACAATTTTATTTTAGCATTTTACAAACAAGCAGCTACTTGGTGTAGTTTTTAGTTTATTTGTTTGTAGTTAAAGTCTATTCGCCCTTCTTTTACATGCGCAAAGTGCTTGGATTAGCACCAGTTTCAGACTCATCATGGCCCCGTAGAGCAACCTCAACAATCCCACAGAATTTTAAACACACTATTAACCTACTAAGTATATGTCTATTTTTTGCCACATTTTCATTATGTTTGGTAATGTTTTGCCTATAGGCGCTATTTAATTGGCACCTAATATTAGTCTTGCCTAGCATAGAAAATTCTATGTGGTTATTTAAATAAGTAGCCGTTACTTTGTGTCTTTAACTTTTCACTAAAGTGCTTGATATCACATTCCTTTTGCCATCCACGCAGGATCGTGGATTGTTCATAATAAGACAAATAAAGCAAAAAAAGCATTTCTTTTTTTACAACCAGTTTTCAGCATAGTATAATTTTTTATTACTTGCACTAAAATTTTGGTTAATTTTTAGGATTTTTAGATCCGGTCTATGTGGCCTTAAAAATTTGTAATCGAAGTTCATACTTTAACATATTTAAACTTGCACAGTTAATTATGTAATCGACTGTATTTATTTTAATTTTATAAACAAAAACAAAAACACGCGCCCGGCCATGCTTTTTACTACTTACATACCCCAAATCAAAACAAACTTAGACGTCTTCACTAAGGATAGAACCGGCATCATGTAGAAGGGCAACGGACGTTTACGCACGATGATGATGGTCGACTTTAACTAAAACATATTCTTCCCGCCCCCGCTCGATAACATCCACCCATACCCCCTGAAAAACGGCTGAAATTGAAACCTTGCCCCGCGCGGCGCTGCCGGCTTGTAATTATTTACTCTGAAAAAGTTCACCCAATTAATCGCTTGATGTAAACCACAGATAATAAAAAGAACTAGGCAATCATGTCGTAAGGGAAGATTTAACTTTTTTAAAATAAATCAATTAAAAATACTGTTTGTTGTCTAGTTGTTTTGGGAGGGCACTGCCCCGTTGCCCTTCCTGTAGCAGCCGCCACTGGAGTCAACAGTTTATAAAAAAAAATTCTTGTAGTGTATAACTTGACGTTTAAATTCTTGGTGTTGTGTTTATATGACAAATAAAATGGATTGGCAAAAATATCGTATGCTCGCCATTTTTAAATTGCCATAATGCCATATTGAGCATATAATTGACATGTATTTTAAATCAGTAGTCTTTTTTTATTATATCACTTCTTGATTTTCGTGGTTTTTTGGTAACATTTTAGTGGAAACCCTTATTTCTAATAATCCTTGAAACACGGAGATATTTGTATCGATTCTATCAATTTAATTTATTTTGTTATATTTTATAGGCTCGAGTGTAGGCTCCAGGGTGAACATTCATCAAAAACTGCAAGAAAAAAAGCAAAAACAACTAGCTGAATTGAAAATTATTGAGGAAGAAATTAAACAAGGTACTTTTTACTAATAATTAACCCATATAGTCCTATAAAATGCTACATTTTACTTTTTTCACATGAAAATATGAAGTACCCATGGAGATGTTTTTGATTAACTTATGATCTCTCTTACATTTTTTATTGTAATCTTAGGAATTTAAACGAACATTCTCAATATTTGGGTGAAATTGACGACAATTGTTTTGAAAATCTTCATTTTGGGAGTCGACCTATAACTTTTTTTATTTATGAAAATTTCATTTGGTATAACTTGATTTTTTATAGAGTTAACAAATAATCCAACTGTCCCTGTAATTGTATCCGTCTCTTCTGGTTTTCGAGATATTACGTAAAGTTGATAATTTTCCTATGGATTGATTATTATTTCTTTCGATTTTTGAAGCGTACGTAGAATTTTCTTTAAAATGATATGTCACATTCAATATTTTATTTTTTAATTACTTCTTTGTTTTTAATTAATTTCATAATTGAAGGGCTTATTGTAATAACGTGGTATCCCACAAGTAAAAAGAAATGAGTTAATGAACTTTGAAGCTTTGGAAAAATATGTTAATTTATACGAAAAAGCCGAAATGCAACCAGTTGATTTTAGGTACAAATACAAATACAAAAAGTTTATTTCCAAATCATATACAATATGTAAATTGGATCGTCATCTTAATGACTAAAATCATGCATGCATATAAGTATTGTTCATACTCGTCTTAGTCTTTTGTTTTTGATTAGTCTTTGTCCTTTGATTAGTCTTAGCTGTCTTAAACAAAATCGGGTGTTCATACTCGTCTTTTGTTTTTGATTAGTCTTAGTCATAACCCACTGAAAAAAAAATCAATTTCAATAAAAATGGCCCTTTTCAAAAGTCATTTTCTACACAAAACAATCTTATTTAACCTAATCTGTGCACGAAACACAGACACGAAAGAACAAAAGCGAAAAAGAAAATAAAAACAAATAAAATTTTGAGGTTAGGTTGAGATTTTCTGTTAAAAACATGATTAATGGCGGTAAATTCAAAATTTCGGCCGCGCGCTTGCGCTTTTCGGACGCCCTGTAAAAAAAACAACAAATATCAGCTGATGTCAGTCACTCGTCTTAGTCGTTGTCCTAAGGATTGAAAGTTGGCAACTCTTAAGACAAAGACTAATCAAAAACAAAAGCAAAAACATTGTATGAACACTCCCATAAGAAACAGTGGTTTTAACTTTCTTATGACAAGACATATGACTAAACCAAGACAAAAGACTAGACAAAAGACGAGTATGAACGATCCATTATAGGTATATAACTCTATAGGTAGGTATATAACTTATACTTTATAATTAAAATAATTGTTAAGATATTTTTTACAAGAAACTGTTAAAAGAGCTTTTTTGTCTGGTAAAATAAAATGTAAAATATTAAAAATTTTTATGACTTAAGTAAAAAAGTTCAATTTACAGCAGTAAAATAAAATAAAACACTAACATAAAATTTGCACAAACAACCATAAAAACAAAAATATAAACATGACTGAAAATAAAACATGAATTCACATAATTTAAAAACTCACTTATACTATAGGGTTCTATATTGCAAATTAATTTGAAGCACTCTTTTATAAAGTTGGTATATAGCTTTGGATACCTTTTAGCCTGTTGGGAATTAATGGTGTATGGTGGCGCCATCTGTGAGACACTAGCCAAATCACTCCTACTGTGGCTTGTCATATTAATGCATAATGGAAAAGAAGGCTAATATGAATTTCTGTATTTATGTGGCTTATCATGTTATTACAATAAGCCCTTCCATTAGATTATTTTAAAATATTGAAAACCATGTAAATCAATTAAAATAGAAAGTACAAACAAACAATATAAAGAAATAATGGGGTCATTCCGTAAAAAATAACAATTTTATGTAATAAATCAAAAACTAAATAACAGATTAAATTCCATTTGACAGTTGAATTCTTTATAAAAAAGCAATTTACACCAAAATTTATAAATAAAAAAGTTAAAAACCCCTTTCTAAATGCAGACTTATATTGTTGTTATATAAAACTGCGGTTTTACTGTTTAATCTATTGTTGAAAATCGAGCCTCCCAAGTGGGGGTCAGCCTAAAACCCCCCAAAACATCGAATTTGGGACTGTACACTAAATTTTTTTTGCTGGCCTATGCTGGTTACTATAACTGAAAAGTTGTGTCAAAAGTTGTGGAATGAACTGTAGCAATGCCGAATGATAGAAAATTTCTAACCCTATGCTATGTGCAAGAACCCAAAACTATAAACAACAAGTGAAATTAAAGAAAGAAAAACTTTTTTTTTTTTTTACAAGCTTTTATTTAACTTCACCTGTATGTATGTATGTATGTAATCAAATCTTACAACTCATTTTTGAAGAACTTCCAAACATTCGATTGACTTCAAATTCCGCATAGCGTCTTAGTTCCGATGACAATACAATAATATGGTTCATCGGGTACCTACCTCCCCCCTAACGTGGGGGGTGGAGAGGGGGTAAAACTTTAATTTGTCCAATTTTAACCAAAATTGGTATCTGGGGGTTTTTGAGGATGAGAATTACGAATTTTTGATCAGATTACAAAAATTCAATATGGCGGATTCAAAATGGACGATTTAATGTCAAGTTTTTCTTATTACTTTCAACTGACTTCCACGTATTCGGTTGACTTCAAATTTCGCATACCGTTATAGTTCCGATGACAATCCAATAATGTTGTATCACTGACTGCCTACCTCACCCCTAACCTGGAGGGCGGAGAGGTCGTAAAATTTTAGTTTGTTGGATTTCCACCAAAATTGGTATCTGGGGGCTTTTGAGGATGGGGATTGCGAATTTTTGATCAGATTATAAAAATTCAATATGATGGGTTCAAAATGGACGATTTAATGTCAAGTTTTTCTGATTACTTTCAACTGACTTCGACGTGTCCGATTGACTTAAAATTTCGCATATCGTTATAGTTCCGATGACAATCCACTAATGTGGTATCACTGACTGCCTACTTCCCCCCTAACGTGGAGGGCGAAGAGGACGTAAAATTTTAGTTTGTCGGATTTCCACCACAACTGGTACCTGAGGGTTTTTGAGGATGAGGATTACGAATTTTTTATTAGATTATGAAAATTCAATATGGCGGATTCAAAATTAACGATTTAATGACGAGTTTTTCTGATTACTTTCAACTGACTTCCACGTAGGTATCTGATTGATTTCAAAATTCACATGCTCTCCCGCTAAAAAGGGGGGGGGGCGTAGAAGAGATAAGGCTTTAGTTTGTTCGATCTCGACCAAAATTAATTAATTCTAGCGTATAATGATCATAATAATAACGAACAGTTTTAGGGATTGACAGGAAAGACTCCCTGCAATATTGATGCGCTAGCTGAAATGCATAGACAAATCTAAAAATTAAAAAATAAGTTTAGAAAAAAAAACTTTTTGAAAACAAGCTTTTATAACATGGACTAAAAAGCATAAAATAATTTTTTGAGTGTTCTGATATCATAATAATAAAAGCGACACACGAAAAGGTGATCTCATGCTTTCAGACGTTGATTCTTTACGTCTAATTTGAGTTCTCATACCTTTGACAGTGGGAAAGAAGAATTATAGAGATCAGTTGGATGACTTGGTCGAGTTAATACCCTGAGAATTTCTCGTTCTTGTATTGAGACACCGCGCACCTGCATAGATGGAAGTTTTCCGAAAATTTATGTGTGGTCTTCGGTAGTTCAATGCTTAGACGGAAAAACTTTTTTTTTCTTATTTTTCTTTCTTTAATTTCACTTGTTGTTTATGGGCAATGTCCTTGGGTGACACTAACCATAGAACAAATAATATGTTTTTTCATATACCTATAAATATAAATACAGGTCAAAAAAATCGAGCAGTGAAACCATCATTTGCATCAATTTGCTCTCGAAATAATGGAAAATTTCAACTTGCAAACCCAAACTTGGAAAGTGCGCATGCGTGTGTTTTGGAGCAAACAGACATTTGTGGCGACGTCATGTTTTCTGTTTACGTTTTGTGTAAAATTTTAAAAAACTAGGAAAAGTTGCGAAATTGTAAAAAGTTAGCTTTAACATTTAGAAAAGCTGATAATATTTACCAAATTATGTTTCTAAATACTCTCGACCATACTTTTGTAGTAATATTTGCAACCAGATACAGTAAAACAATTTCAAGCAAAAAATTCGCCACAATAAACCTCACACAATTATAAATATAAACTGAAAATTTAATCAGCAATTTGATAAATTTTCACCTAATTAACTACTTATTCATTCATCCAGGGCTATCAAAACGGACGGGCCACGATCCTCCACTTTGTTGACGTCACATCCGCGGCAGATTTTTTTTAGATGGTCACATTACTACACAGCGCTGATTGTCTTCAAAATATTGAAGTTGGAATGACGGTTCAACAATATTTGATTTTTTTATAAATAAAGCCGATTTTGAGATTTTTTTTTAATGTATAGTGATCCAGGGCTATCAAAATGGACGGGCCACGATCCTCCACTTTGTTGACGTCACATCCGGGGCTGATTTTTTTTTCATGATCACGTTACGTCACAGCTGATTGTCTTTAAAATATTGAAGTTGGAATGACGGTTCATAAATATTTGATTTTTTTAAAAATAAAGCCGTTTTTAGATTGTTTTTACTTTATTCTGGCAGAACAATTTTTTTTAAATGTATGGTAAGCCCTAATTTTTCATAGCCGCTTCATTAGCTCACACCAAAATTAAGTTCAAAGCAGAAGCGAATGTGACAATCACATATGACAAAGTCAAATACATGTCAAATATAACAGTTGGCATGTGGTACATGGCGGGTAATTTGAATTCAAAATAAGGAATGCTAAATCTTGAAGATTTTAACTTTTTAATTATGTTGCTTCCTTACAAACCTTTGGTGGAATGTCGGGATGGTGTCTGAGAATATTTCAGTGAAATTTTGCGGAAATCTGTAGTGCCATTTTGAAAATATCATAAAAAAACGTCTGACCTCCCATAAGACCCAATGTAAAATTCAGCCCCGGGAGAACAGCTGATTTTTTCAGGGTCGTGGCCTCTATTTTTGTGTTGGCCTTAAGTAATCCTTAATTTTTCAGGGCCGCTTCATTAGCTCACATTAAAATGAAATTTAAAGCAGAAGCGAATGTGCCAGCGAAACCCACATCAATAGCAATAAGTAGCCCTCACTGGCCTTTAGCATCCTGCATGTTTCTTGTTGTTTTTGTAGGCAAACTAGTTGGTCCCGAAGGCGCAGACTTCGATGACAGACAACCCATTCCCCGTGCCAAGAAGCACGTCGAACCTCAACTACTGAGTTTAGCCTCCTTAAACAATTTAGTCAGTTATGGGGTTAACTTAAACAGAAGGCCGGCACCTAGGGCTCCAAGAAATAGGTATGAAATCATGATTTGCAGCCCTCCCACTGCGACCATCAGTGGGTCTATTGTGGCTCACTTTTGAGTGGTTTCTCACCACTGTATGCCTAATCTTCCAAAAAGGTTAGCTATCAGTTTGGGTGAGACACTGTTCAGATCTTCTGAATCAATCTGAGGTTTATCGAAAGTGTTCTGATGTAAACGTGCAATAGCCGGACCTTCTGACAAAGTCTGAATTCGGTCTCTTCTGTTAGTCCCGTTCTATGCATGTGGTTCTCTTAGTTGGCAGTGCCTCGTAAAAAGTCCAGTCACTATACGAATCTCCTGTCTGGTAAGTCCAATGATGTTCTTGGTTTTCTTTCTACAAGGCACTTTAACCAACTCTTTAGATTGCGCCAGTTCTGGTAGATATATCCAGTATTGTTCGAAGCTATTCTCCATCCATTTTAATATGGTTGGTTTAGCAACATTATATGCTATCCCCCTCGCTGCTTGATCTGCGGCCTCATTTCCTTCATGCCCAGAATGCCCCAGTATCCATACTAATGATACAGTATTACGACACCAAGCGCATTCAGTGAGTCCCTGCAGGTCTTCAGTGTTCTCGATGATACCATATAGGAATGAAGCGCTCTTAAGGCTAAGACTATCAGATAAGATTTTTATTGTCCTGTTGTTCCATTTGTGGTCAGTAATCCACCGGGCACACATTTTAATGGCTACGAGTTCGGCCTGAATTATAGCAGCCAATTGGCCAAGATTATGTTTAATCTCGACTTTTTATTGGATACTAATAACTCCTGCTCCAACACCTGAGAGCATTTTGGATCCGTCGGTATACCAGAAACTATCGTTATTTGAGAAATTGGTCCTGTTTGACCAGTCCTCCCTCTCTGGGAGGATTATGTTGTATAGCTTTCTGCGGTATACCGTGTTGGGCATGACGTCGGATATCATTTCTAGAGTTGCGTCCAACTTAAGGACACTCATTGTAAAGCTTGCTCTACGATGAGTGTCCTTAGTCCAACTCTAATTCCCTTCCCTAATTAGAGTTCTTTCATTTTACTCTACCTCTACAGATAGCAATCTCTTACTATACGTAATTCCCTACAAAGGTGAGTCCGCGGAAAGTGTCCCTTTTTCGAAAAAAAAAAAAAAATTATTTAAATTATAAAAGTGTGTTTAGGCCAATATTTTTTTTCACTTGTCATGATTTTGATTAATTGAATGAATTAGATATATTTGCATCCTATAATTCTATACTAACCCCGGATTATAGAACGTTGACGAATTGGATGGGACCAAAGCAAATCCAAAATGGCCGCCGTCCCGTCGTGTTTAACCATTGACACTTCATTCTATGGTTTAAAAATGTGAAGTGCTTGTCAACCCCTGCTTTTGTTTGTGTTTTTGTCAGTTTTTATAATTAAATTTAGGATAAAATCTACTACTACTACTATGTCGGTTTAGAACGTTTTTCTACGTTGTCCGACGCCTATTCTCCACCTTCTTCGATCCTGACAATCATCCTCTGTCAGATTTTTTGACTCATTGATCTTTGGATTGACTATTGCCATTCTAGTTTAGGACGCCCTCTTTTTCTGCGCCCTATTGGTTGCCATTCTAGGACCTGCTTTGGTAATCTTTCGTCGTTCATCCGTTGTACATGGCCGTACCATATCAGTTGCCTTTCTTTTATGATCTCATTTCATATGTGATCTATTCTAGATATTCTCAATGATCTTATTGCATTCATTTCGACACTTTCCATTTTTGTTTTGTATTTTTCTGTTACGCGACAAGTCTCTATTCCATACAACAGCGTGCTTTTAACCATTGTTTCATATATGTTAAATTTTACATTCTTTTTTATCTCTCTGCTCCATAAAATACTGTTAAGACATCCAATAACTTTTTTTGCTTTTACTATTGTTTTTTCCAATTCTCTATAGTCTGTTCCTGTCATCAAATGTGACACCCAATAAAATCTAACTTTTAAAAACCTTTCAGGATCTTAAAACATTACTTTTTCCATTAAAGTAGGAAATGTCCGAACCTGTCCTGTTTCAACAAAAACACAACCAAAATAACAACAACTAACAGTCTGCGCTATTTTGACAAGGCCGTGATAAAATCAAAGTATCGTAGGTTTGTTTAGGCACCTACCAGTGCTCTACTATTTTAACCTCGTTTTCAATGGTAATTTCAAATGAATGGTGTACCCACTCTGTCTATTTTGGTTGGCTGTTCAATCCAATCTCTGGCTGTTTTAATATCTCTGATACTAACACGTAGAACTGGCAATATTATCACGGTTCAGGGGGCCGTAAGGGTGCTTTTTGGGTAGGGAGCGGTGTGTCACCGAACCCCAAACAACGAAACTCCCTTAGGTTGAACCTAATTGTACCGTACTGTCGAATCGAGATAGCAAGGTTTACCCGATTCGACCGTATCGATAACGATAAGGGCAATGTTAGCCTTCAAGACCAAGGCTAAAAATCAACACAGTTTTAGAGGGCTACAACTTGTTTATTGAGAGTGAAATGGAAACTTTGAGAGGAGGTTGGTCCACCCACTTACCCCTTTTTTCAGTCGACACTGCTATAACCACTTTGTAGAATAGGTTTGTCTTCTCTCTGCCACAAAAGCTGTGGTCGCTAATATTCCTTACAATATAGTGTGCGTATTACTCTCCCGACCGCTTCGTATCGTACTAAAAGTTATTTTTTGGCGAGATTTTTATGCCTAATCATGGTTAAATTCTCTCCAACTCTCCTATACTAACCTTGAGAAGATAGATCTGTAGTGTGGGCAGAGCGGTAAAGGGGGATTATTTTCTTGTATAGTGGAGTATGCGGCTTCTCACTTATACAAATGCATTAAGAAAAGATGACTAGTAACCAGGATTAGGCATAAAAACCATACAAAAAAAGACTAAAGATTTTTTGTATGGTAGTGGCTGGCGGTTAGAACCCTTAAAGGATCTAAGCTGGCACTTAGGCCATTCATTCTGGGCCCGTTGTGCACCACGTACCTATTGTCTTCAACTCAGATAATAATTGAAATACTAGCTAGTAAATAGAACCCAATAGACTGACAATTTTATTTTAGACCAGAAATGGTTCTAGCCTTAGACCACTGATGAATGGGTCATAAACCTTTTGACATTGCCAGCAGGGTATAGGGATGGCACTCCGGAGCAGTACCTGTTCTTTTCGGAACAGGTCTGTGCCCGGAGCAAGTCGGAACAGGTATGAATTTCCGGAACAAGTTGTTCCGCCGGAGCAGAAGTGACAAGGAAACTTCGAGAGAGCCAGAACATAACAGAAACAACTTGCTCCCTGCTTTTACGCCTGTTCCGAGTCTTCACTTCAGCTTTCTCTCTCTCTTTCTCAGGCTCGCTACGTAACCTTTATGAGACACACACTGGGTGTATCTTCGTCCTTTTCTAAATTATTCTTTTGAAAAAGGACAGAGATACACTTAGTGCGCACTGGGGCAACTCGTAGAAATTGCTGATAGACAGACAACACGCATGGTACTAGGGTTGGCGGGGTGCGGTGTGCCGGACGGCAGATTATCTTTAACTACTCATTCCAACACTGTACGTGAAACATTCCACAGTAAAGTCCATATGGGACTTTTTTTTTCGACATTTTTGCACAAAAAAAGAAAAATTATAAGAAAAGAAAAGTTTTTTCGTAAAATCACAACATTCGAAAATTATGTTAAAAATATCGGTTATGCTATGCAAAAACTTGTCTGTCAATTTTTCCATAAAAATATGTTACAATCCGATAATTTTTTTCTATATGGGCTATCCCAACAATGGATAACACCAAAAACTCCTCTTTATAATTTTAAAGTGAAGCGTTTTGTAAAAATTGCATTTCTTTTTCTATTTAAAAAAATAAAATTGTTATAAGCGACAACCAGATATAGCGGTTAACACCCTGTACCTCATTTATATACCTTGTAACACCAATAACAGAGCACACGCATAGTTAGATTTCATGCAGCACATCTGTTCCTGCAGTGCAGGAACAAATTGTTCCTTTCATAAAATGCGGAACAGTCAGTTGCAATTTATTTCCCTTGAAAAGTCCGGAACAGTTTGGAGCAGGAGCAGATGTTGCGGAACAGGTCATAACAAAAATCGGAACAGGTCAGACCTGTTCCGGCAAATTTACTGCTTTGGCCATCCCTAGCAGGGTACAGAGAGCCACAATGTGCCCGTGCTAAAGCCTTATTGCTTTCAGAACGCCAGAACTCCTTCTTGCCCCCCACTACCTCTACCACTGCGATTGCGTCGGCGCGCCGATCGCAAACGTGCTCCCAGGTCAAGCTGCTCCCATCGAGCACAACGAAATATCGGCGGTGGTGTCACATCATTCGTTAGCATCGGATCTGGAAAGTCAAGTGTCGCTGCCCAGGTCCTATACATTGCCTAGGGAATTCAAGTATTACAGGCGGTGAGTTTTTTCTACTACTCTAAATCTGATATCACACACTACAGGACTGGCATTCTTATAAATTGGCTTAAAAACGTAACGTTTTGAAAACGCACAGCACCTTCTTGCATGGCATTTGCGCTGACCGATCGAATTTGGTAGTCAAGTTGGCAAACGCGCCCTTGGGATGGAACTCGCTAAGCATCCTTCAAATTCTGACTTTTTGTTTATGTTTTTTGACATTTGCGGCATACATTAGAGATTTTTTTCACCCCAGTTAGTTATTTTTGGTATTTATTAATAAAAACATCGAAAATCAAGAGAAGGTATTGGTTAGAAATGATTTTAATGAGAATTGTTGGGTTAGCGGTGTCGTAACATGATTGTAATGACCCCTACACTCCTTGGGTATAATAATAAAAGTTATATAGACGTAAACCATAAATTTTCATCATATTCTAACAAACAAAATAAAGTTTTAGAAGAACATTTAGTTCAAAATCTTATTAAAATTTAAATTTTTTAAAGCTTTGGCACCGCCACCACCATTTCATTGTTCCAACTGAATACACTCGCTCATACTAGGGTGTTTCCAATAAGGCTCAAATGCTCGGGTACCTACTCTACAAGGTACCTTTACATATAGAAGTGTAGAAAACTTGTCCATAAACAATTTTTAATTATTAATTTATCTGTACCACTTAAATAGCTTCCAAAGGGGAAAGAAATACAGTAAATATTTATTCACAAACCCCTTAAAATCCTTCATTTCTACCTTGAAGAATAAGAAAGGTAGCTATTTTGGTACCTTATTGTACTTAAAGTATAGACTGAAGGCCTCCTTTAAGCACTGAAAATACAAAATAGGCCAAAAAAATTAAAAATAGTGTGCATATACTACTGTTTAATAGGTTTGAATTTTTAAAAACGCCAAGCGATTTCCAGAAACAGATGCCAATTGGTAGGTGTTTTTCAACACGGTTACCGTTTTAAAAAAAATGCTCAGTGCAATCGTACGTGAATACCATTTTTGCACTTTTGGTCAGGTGCTTACCGAATTTGACGTCATAAAACGGTGAGCGTCTTAAAAACGCTATGCGTTTTTGATTAGGAGAATACCTGTCCAGACCCGTAGCACTCACATGACACCCCCAATACCGATCGTCTTTGATTCGATTGTGGCCGACCATAAGCGGCAAATCCAAAATGGCCGCCTTCCCGACCTTTTTAACCATTACCATTAAGTTCTTGCCAACCGCTGTTTTTGTTTATTTGGAATAAAATCTGTCAAAAACTGTTCAGGGTCCAAAACTCTTTCGATTAGAGTAGAGAAGAGTCCGAGATTTGCTTTCTTTTCCAACAAAAATAACAACTGATAGGGAAAGTTTTTTTCCATCTATTTTTGTCCATCTGTGGATTTGCGATGCCAACACTGGTTGGTTGGTTGGTTGGTTGACAGCTGACATAGGTCATAAATGTGACATTATTTCTGATTGCATTAGATGAAGCCATCAGTTAAAACAAAACCCCGATGGCATCACACCCACAAGTGACGATAGGGACCTAACCCAACTTTTTCACCATCGCTTTTTACCTTCAACTTTTCGAAGAAAAACATGTCTGACGAAGAAGAAAAATTCTGATAGCCCTTGAGGTACATAAATGAGATTCTGCCTAAATTCAAAGGTTTTTTATTATTTGGCTTATCGGCAATATCTCCTTTAAAAAGTTGATTATTCTCAAGAATTTCGTCTAATAAGTTATAGTATTTGTTTAGGTAGTCTTTCATCATTCATTCTTTGTACATGTCCATACCACACCTGCTGCTCTTCTCCAACAGTCCAACTCCGTAGCGGAAACCATTTTTTCTGTTCTATCCTTGATTGGCCATACTTCTGAGCCGTATGTAATAATACTTTTTACAATGGTGTTATATATAAGCTTTTTGTTATGTTTGGATATGCTTTGGTCCCAAATTATTCCATTTAATAAAGTTATTGCTTTTCTTCCTTGTACGTTTCGATCTTTTATAGCTTTGTCTAGTGTTCCGTCAGCTGTAATTTTTAGACCTATTTATACTCATCACAGGACTGAATTCGCTGCCCGGTATTTAAGATTAGATCCTGTTTCGTTCCACCGATACACATATACTCTGTCTTATTGAGGATAACCTCTAGTCCCCACTTATTGTACTCTTCTATTAGTTTTCGTGTCCTGACCCACTACTATCTGATCATCGGCGAAACATAAAGTATACAAGGTGGTCTCGTCCAACGGAATTCCCATGTTTTGGCATTTTCTCTTCCATACTTTAAGGACTTGTTCCAAGTATATCTTGAAGAGCGTAGGCGAGATACAACAACCTTGTTTAAGACCTTTATTTACTTGAAAGCCTTTGGTTAGTTTTGCTTTTATTTTAACTTTTGTCTTACTATTGCGGTATAACTCTTTGATGGCCTTAATTAGTTGTACGCTTATGTTTGTGTTTTCAACGCTTTCCAAAATAGATTTAGCGGTATACTATCATATGCCTTCTGCAAATCGACGTCTAATAAGTTCATTCATATGATTCTTCTTCAATAAACTCAAATTTGTTTTTACGAATGAGAAAGTTTTGTAGACGCAAGCCGCTACAATATACTTAGAATATTCTCCATTTTAGATGTGAAGGTTCTTCGTCTGAATCCTCAGATAAGAAACTACTAACCTCCAATACCTTTAGCACAATTTTGGCCTGATTACAGACATGCTGTTTTTTTAACTCGACTGTCAACGAACAATATGTGAGGTTATGTACTCCATCAAAACTTTCCACCGACTCCCAGTCCCGGTTGCAGTAGATGGCATCGGAAACCCATCTGAAAAATTTAAGAACCTGATTGTTGCTACCTGTTGCTGCTTATTGGAAAAAAAACTTCCCCATAGTCTCTGCCATTTTTACAAGACCGCGATAAAATCAAAGTATAGCGAGTTTCCGCTTTTCGCATTGGTAATGTCAAACGCATGGTGTACCCCACTCCTTTTATTTTGGTTGGTTGTGAAATTCAATCTCTAGGGTACGTTCAGATTGAAACGTCGGGCGAGACGTCTTGCCGAGCGAATGACGTCATGGGTAAATCGCCGGAAGTCTTGCCTTTGTGAACGTTATGGGTGTAATAAACATAACCTTAAAATATATATATTTTTTAAATTATTGATGTATTTGATCAGATTTAAAAATTTGTTACAGTTTATTTAGTAGAGTTAGCATAAACACAAATAAGTATTTTTTTGTTTTGAAAAATGGAAATAGAGAGTCTTTTGGAGTACCCGACTTTTGGTGGCTGACAGAGTTTTATTAGACAAATAAAGTTTTGTTTTAGATTTAAAAGTTGTGTTTTATGCAAATTTATTTTCTTTGTTGTACAAGCAATACAGGTTTTAAGTTCCTCTGCTCAACGCAGGAAATAAATAAATTTGAATTTGCAATATATTATAATAGCGTATGACAGTGAGAATGCGAAAGAAGACTAATTCTCAAAAGTGTTTGCTGGGGCGTTGAGAGATATTCAATTACATTATATCAAACCTCTTTATATAGTTACGTTATTTACTATTAAATAAAGAAAACAAATATACATAGTTTAAATGTCTTTTATTTTAATTTGAAAGCACAAAGTAATATCTAGGTATAATATTATTTATATTCCTATAACAATTTGTCCAAATAAAAATCCATTCTCTACATTTTCCTAAGTAGAAACTAAACAGTCAAAATGAAATTCTGTAAAGGATTCACTTGCATCTGAAAGAGTGTTTTCCTAAAAGGAGTGCCGCTGCAAGAGGATTCTGCTTGAAAAACTGCTTGATACTATATATATATTCCAAAGCCAACTGTCTTCATTGCATGGAGCGATGTGAAACCTGTAACCAATACAGTTTTGAGGGTCGATTTACACAGCAACATAACAAAAAATGGAATTTTAGGGTTAATTTTGGTATTTTCGTTTTTTTTTTCTGCCAGTTGATTATGGTAAAATGGAGCTTTAAAACAAGGCATTAACTTTATCCATTGTGCTATGTTACTATGGGTAAACCATCATGCATACTCTAGCTAAAATCCCATAAAGAAAAATACTCTGTCAATCTATGTGCACCTAAGCTCACACTAGGTACTATAGTTATAGTATGCGTGTGAGCTAATATAACTAAAAACTGAAATAGATTACCTTTCGTTTGATACCACACAAGCCATGTTTTGACTTAAACTCTAATTTTTGAAATCTACCTTCACCATTTTTTTTCAAAAAACTAAAATGTAGGTTGTTTAACTCCAGACCTAATTACCTTTTGTTTGATATCACACAATATCACTCCCACCCTTTTATTTGACTTGCGTTCGGTGAATTTTGTTCATTTTGACCATCTCGACCGAAAACCCAGCTTAGGTACCAAATTTCATATTCAAATCAGGCAAGCGGTTTTTGAGTTATGCGCGTTGGTCGTTACAGACAGACAGACACACGGCGCGACAAAAAAGTTTCAAAATCATCTGAACCGCAAAGATATATAAAATTTTTTTAAATCAGAGCAATTTTTTTTTCTCGAATTTTCACCATAGCTCACACTACTACAGTATAGTAGTAGTATGAGCTAATAGGTAACTACATTTAATGTTTTCTATACGGGATATAAAACAAACCCAACCATAACAAATTGTCTTGTCAGAGTTAACCATGTTGAATGGTCTCGAGTTTATAAATGGGACTTAACCCTTCTAAAGAAACTTAGAACTCACCTGTCAAAAGTCAAACAAGTGTTTTTTGTCTTCAAGAAAAAGTAAAATTTGATTATTTATTTATGGAAAATGCCACTTTTATGTAATATGTTTTCGAAAATATAAAACAAAAAATAAAAAAATTGGGTTCATTTATATACCTACTGCGCAAGTCGAGCGTTTGTCACCCACCTCATGGAGAAGGGTGTAAAAGGCGATTCGCCCGACGTTATTTTCGGCCATTATGAACGAGAGTAACTTTCACCCAGTATGTAATCTGAACGGAATTGAGCGCGCCCGACTACATCCGACGTGCTATCTGAACGTACCCCTAGTTGTTCTATAATCTCTGCTTTAAAAGGGACGCTTTTCGTGGACCCATCCAAAAAATTAATTTATAAATAGACAGAGTTTTATATTGTCCGGTACGATTTTATTTTAAATCGAACCCTTAAACGAGGGTACCGTAGTAGATCTCTTTTGTGAATAAAATAAATATAAAACAGTTTTAAAAACGTTACAAACTTTAATGAATACGAAATAAAACTCTGTTGCAATTTACAAATTATTACAAGACTTTTCTTATAACCTATAAAACGAACAAGACCCAAAATATTAAAATAAAAACTTTAACTTACCATAACAACAAATTGCAAAATATTATTTAAATAGAAAAATCTTATGTTTCTTTACTGACAATTAATTTTAGAGGTTTTAGTTTAATTCAACAAAACTTAGAATGTGACTACCGACTTGTCTCCTCAAAGTTTGGGTTTTTATAAACGGTAGGTTCGACCTAAATAATCCATTATCCCCTCTTTGAAGAGCTTGGAGGAAAGAAGTCAGTGGCGTTGCTGATAATCCTAAAATTTACATTACATTCTAGCTAATGAGCTAAACAAGTAAACCTAAACGAAAACAGAGATAAAATGACATTTTCTAGACAACACTTTCTAATCTCATAGTTTTTCCATATCCAATGACTTTATAGGGAAAACCCTCTCTCTACTTGATGTGTCCCCACGCTTAACCATTACCGAACCGAACTCCCACTTTTCACTTTTCAGTAGTTTTTCTCGCATTAACCATCTGCTGTGTGATAGGCGGCAACCCGTTATTTACCATTTTGGAGGGAGGCGGAACCACTTTCTTATCTCAACAGAACCATAATTGCGTTTGTCGCTTTTCCAAGATGGTTTCGTACAGTAGCACAGTCAAAGGTCATTTACATTCCTGACAATATGTGGCAGGTCTATTGCAACAAACATAAGTGCTCTGTGTGATTTACACGGATTTCTCCAAGGCGTTTTACAAAGTCGAACTCAAAATTTTATCTCGAAAGCTGAGAGATCATGAAGCAGACAAAAATTTATAAAATGGATGGAATTTTGAAAATTCTAAAAAATTAAAAATTTTTAATTCCTAAAATTTTCAATTCTCAAGTTTGAAAATTTTATAAATAGCGTTTTCACAATTTTTTCAGGCAAAAAATGGGTCGCCCGATGCAGACAGTGGCATCGACCAACAGCAGTGACGCTGACGTGGACAGCGCGGACGAATCAGATACGAACGACCCCCCACCACCTGTGTTGATCAGGCCAATCAGGATGCCCTTTAGGCACGAGACTAAGTTATGATTAATGTGCCTTATAAATTTTGTAGCTATGCAACAAAAGAGGGCTTTTTCTAACTTCCTAACTGTAAGCTTTAAATAACGAAAAAAAGAACCGTCCATTTTTTACCCCACAAACGCATACATCCCTTTTATATACAGGGTGTCCAATCTAAAACGTAACAGATGTGTTTTTGGGTATTTTTCTTGCGAATTTGAAGAAACGCCGGACACGTCGATTTTGTTTGCGAGGGGGACACTTTTTGGCTATCTTGAAATTTTTGTAGCACACACCATCTTCGAGGGCTATACTTTACCCCTATATTTTGAATAGGGAAAGTGGGTCTAGTGATACCTTGTTTTGAAGGCCTCTTGAATGTCTTTACAACAGTGTAAAAATTTCAAAAATATATCTATTAGTTTTTGAGACAATTGCCTTCAAACTTTTAAATTTAACATGTACTGATAAAATAAAAATTTTATCAGAATTTTATATTATTCGGATTTAATTTTTATTTTATCATTCTATGTAAAATTTGAAAATTTAAAAGCAAATATCTCAAAAACTAATCTATGGATTTTCGAAATCTTTATCATTCCATGTAAAATTTTAAAGGAAATATCTCAAAAACTAATTTATGGATTTTCGAATTTTTTACACGGTTATAAAGATATTCAAGAGAGCTTCAAAACAAGGTATCACTAGACCCACTTTTCCTATTCAAAATATTGGGGTAAAGTATACCCCTCGAAGATAGTGCATGCTACAAAAATTTCAAAAAGTGCCCCCCTCGCAAACAAAATCTACGTGTTCGAGCGTTTCTCCAAATTCGCACGAAAAATACCCAAAAATACCACTGTTACCTTTTAGTTGGGACACCCTGTATATACCTCTCCCCTAGATTTTAAAATTCGCGGAAACTGATTCTGGGATGTTTATACCTCAGCCAATGCCCTAATAATTTTTTTATGCAATCAAAACACTCAGCAGTTTAGTATACAATAATAAATTCTAATATATTTTTTTGGGTGCTAAGAATATTTATATTGTAAATACTGAAACCTTTGTAATATCTAATCTACGGTATGTGTACGGTGTCTCACCAAAATTTTTCTTCCCTGATATGCATGCTAAACAGATATATTATGAAAACTGCGTAAAAGATCTTATACACTTAGTACCATAGTTCCAAAGAAATTTAAAGTTCATTTGTTTTATCAGAGATACCACAAACCCATTGGAAAATTTAAATGCCTTATATCTTAGAAAATGTTTATCATTTTTTATTAAATCAGAAAGAAACAAATAATTTAAAAGTTAATAAAACAAAACAGTATGGTTCGTTTTAACATTTTAAAAGTATTTAACCATATAATTTTAAAAAGATCGCAAATATTTGAGTAATTTTCATATTTGAAACTTTCTTAAAGCATGCATATTATTAAAGGAAATATGAGTGAAATATTTTGAGACACCCTGTACATCCTAAATATACAACTTAAAGAACTGTACAAGGAAAGTCCACAGCCTTCTTTATCGAAAGTAGCCATGAACTAAAAATGGTAACACTGCATCAGCTGATTATGGTGGTCATAAATATTTAGCCTTTTTTTATTTTATTTATTGAGTTGATTACTTTTATTTTTATATAGCAATTTAAAAAAAACTTATTTTTCATTTATTTTTTATATATATAATATTATTAGAACCTTAAAATTTAGGGTACCTACACATACCGGAACTTATATACTAATAGGTACCTACGACCTTGTTTTCCTGATTTCCTGAGACATGTCTTCATAACTCTAATATATTTTAAAAATTCCCGGAGTGCCCTATTACAATTGTTTGTGACTTTAAGCTGATTAAAAAAAAACTGATACAACTCTTTAAAGTACTTTTTCCAAAAAATTTTCAAAACGTCAGTATTGGATCCATGACGGATCTGATACCTTCCTTGCTAGCTTATTAGCACACTTCAGGTGAACCCCATGATATATCAGACTTAAAAAGTTTTTTGTAAATATCTCAGAAACGAAAGTTCCGACGAAGTTTTTGATTATAACACCAATTGTTGAGAAAATTGAGGTTTACTATATTCTGAAAACCGCATATCGATGCCATGTTCCGTCAAAAGCATTTTAAAAATTTTTTAATTGTCGAAAAACTTCAGCTCAAAAAGACCTAAAAAAAGATACACAAAAAAACAACCTTACTGACCCTGCTAAGATTTTTCTCGCAAAAAAAACTGCTTTTCCACATCACTAGTCCGGTCATCAAACGTTTTAATTTCTGCTTATTTTTTCGAGTCAAAAAACATTTTTAATATTCCGGTTCTCGACTATTATTGACTAATGACCACTGTACATTGTTGCCGTTGTTTCTACTTTACAGCTCCTTTGGATATAGAGGCTGTGGAAAATCTAATTTTGTATGACTTCCTCAAGGATCCTCAGTTTGATTCGAGTGTATCATCAAAACATTAAGTTTTGCTGACATTAAGATAAATCAGGATAAATCAATCAAACACATGATTTATGATACAGTCGAATTAAACATGTCAGAATCCTGGTAGGGGTCAGTACAGAGTGGCGATATATTTCCTTCCCCAGAACAGCGTGTTCCATTTTTGATAAGAAATTCGGCTATTTAAGTTTGTAATTTTAACTTGAATAACCGAATATATTCTTAAAACAAATATGAGGTATGCAAAAACAGGGCTTAAAAAAGGAGCATAGTTTAATGAAAATTATTTGCTATATTTTCAAATAAGCTATCGAAATTGGGACAGGCTATACGGGGTGTCTCAAATTTGATGTGTTTTTGGGGTTAACGGTGTTTCTAGGGGAGATAGAAAAACTCCAGCCACGCACGTAGGAGTCAGCTTTTTTCCCCAAGCCCCCAAAACATCCAATTTTGGGCACCCTGTACACATAGAATTGCGGTCTTTACCTTTAATGACGTTGGTCAAAACCGCTCCGACCAACAGAGCGCGAATACTGAAACCGCGCTGTACAATTACCGCGATAGACCAAAACAGCGCCGCCCATCACAGCGCGCGACTTTTTCTCTGTATTTTTTATGATAAAAAAATTAAATTTTGGGATATCATATAATGTCAAAAATTACTTCTTTCCCCGGATCCTAGAGGGTGTGAACCCGAACCGAACCGAATCTAACCGAACAGTACCGAACCGAATCTAACTAAACCGAATTAAATCTAATGGATAGGTTCGGTTCGGTTCGAATTCACACCCTCTAGGATCCAGGGAAAGAAGTCAGGAAAGTTTTTTTTTAAATTGTTGGTTCAGTTTGCTTTGGTTTGGTTTGGTTCGGTCGGTTATTTAGCATTTTGTACAAAATTCACGACACCCGACATGTTGACAACAAAAATTAACTATGGATATTAAAAGAAAAGTAGGTACTCAAATCAAAAAAAGTTAGATTTTTTCACGTAAACAATGAAACAAACAAAATGCAAAAAAGGCGTTGCAGTGTCATACAGCTTACAAAATTTATTATAATTTTTCAAGCGATGCGCTGTTAAGGATTAGACGCTGTCAGTGTCGCGCGCTATGATGGGCGACGCTGTTTTGGTCTATCGCGGTAATTGTACAGCGCGGTTTCAGTATTCGCGCTGTGTTGGTCGGAGCGGTTTTGGCCCACGTCATTTTGGTCATAGCGCGGTTTTGGTCATGGCGCGGTTTTGTCCGGCGAAGTTTTGAGCTGCGCTGGATTGGACGGCGCGGTATTCTCCGTGCGGTAAAGACCGCAATTCGTACACATATAGGTAATATTCCAATACTCCCTGTTACCTATTTACACAATGGTTGGCGTTTATAGAATATTCATGCGTAAAAGTATAACCAATCAGGACATTTTAACTTAAGGACCGCAAAAAGGATAGACTTATACCCACTGATATTGCTATTTCAAATATGTTTCCATTCTGCATCGTAAGGTACCGTAGGTATTGCAATAATACGTACTATATGAAAATAATATGCATATGTCTTTGAAAGCAACCAATCAGGTCTTTTTTGCTGAAAGACCACAAGGCCCTCATGTTTGCATCATGAATGGGCAGTTACCGTGGGTATTGGAATATTATGTATATGCCTGTACACTATACAGTACAAAAATAACAATACTAAATCTTAGGCTTTTGTAAAGTATTATTTTTAAAATTTAAATATTTTTTATATGGTCTTTATTATGTATGTATTCCATTGTAAGTATGTAATTTTAATGATTGAAAAACCTGACCTAATCTAAAGGCTATTCAATCAACGGTTATTTATAGTCTTGAGCAATTTAATAGGGTTCATCCATAATGCATTCCAAAATCAAATAAAAGTTTATTAATTTTTTTTTTGTTTTGAAACTTAGGATGTTTTATTTTAAACTATAGTTGATGTTGTATTAAAGTGGCACCACGTCATCAAAACCGTGATGGGCGGGAAGGGAGTAGAGGGGTACATACAGTGGCCCGCACTTCCTGTAATTTTTTTATTGGTATTGATTCCCAAAACGAGGCACTGCACTAATTAGTCATTAGCTTACTATTTTACTTGCTTTTTATAGATGTCTTCTTCTAAACGATTTCATTAGAAAGGAACATATATATAATATACTCTTAACTGGTTGTTACGAACATATTGATTTAGCCGGGCTATGACGTTTTCTATTCGTTATTGTTTTGACTGTTTTAATGTCAAACAAATTGAGACCGACTTTTTACAAAACAAATTAACGTTTTTGCAACTAAATCAATATTTGCGCATATTTTAATATAATTTTGGATCCTCTTTTATGTTTCGGATCTTTATTTATTAGGTAAGTACCTATTTTATAGCTCCTTTAAAAGATCTCGGTGTTTTATTATAGACATATAATATAAAGCGGCACACTGCAGGTACAAAGTGAAACAACAATTTTTTGGGGCTTCTTTACATAGATTTTGCCGCCAAACTTGGTTTACCATAGCTATGACGCGGTGCCACTTATATACAAACTCTACTATAGTGGTTTTTACACACAACACCTCAAATTCCCAAAGAATGCCCAATTTCTTTTTATATTTGAGGAAACGGTTATTTTTATTATATTTTATGAAATATTGGCCTATCGGACAAACTAGTTGTAAATAGCACAACTTAACTTAAGAAAATCAATAGTATCGATGAGTATATGACCCATATAGTGGCAACCGGCCAGTCTTGCAACATTGAGGGGCAGATGGCGCTGAAATAAATTCGTCTAGTAAGGAATATTCAGACACTAGTACGACACGGCTCTCAGCACCTTCATATTTTTAGAAAAACTTTCATATTTTTCATATTTTCCCCAATGAAGAAACTTCAGTCATAGAATAAGTGTGGAAATTTTCGATATTTTTTCTAGTCTTGAATTTTGAGTTCCTTTTAGTTTGTTGCCTCTGAGAAAGTAGGGCTTTTTTGCCTTTTGTTTTATTATTCTAATGTTTGTTGCATTTCTTATGTTAATTAGTTGTTTTGGTCATCTATGGTTAGTTCTGAAAAAGTCTAATTGAGCAGGGCTTTTTCATGAATTTTATTATTTTACTCTGTAATGTTGACTTTTTTTAAATGTTTGAGCTCGGAATAGGTATTTAAAGCATACCAATTATATCATCGAGTATACTTAAGTTTTAAAAAAAACTGTGTTACTAGATGTACAGGTGTTTTGGTATATTTCCACAAAGGTCTACTGCACTTATTTCAAGAGATAGAAAATAGGGTACCTATTTTCAAGTAATATAGAGTAGGTCCCAAACCGCTAGAAATTGTAGATACTAATATTTTAACAGTGGCTTTATCAAATGGCAGTTTATCATATATTTTTGAGTTTAGAAAGAAAATATCTATTTTTTTTAAGTTAAATCATTAACATATTAATTTGTAGGATGTTCCGTAACAGATTTACAATGTTTGTGTTTTTTTTTTGATGGTATAGGATACTTTTTAGTTAACTTTTTTTGATGGTATAGAATAAAGCCTACAACTTTTGCATTTATAATTCTATTTCTTAGAATAATTGCAGTAGACCTTGATTTAAAAATACGGAAACACCTTATACCTTGTCATAAAATATGCTTTAAAAAATGTGCCTTGTTTTTGTTTGGCTATAGTTGTTTGGATGGGGATCCAGGCCTAATTCAACTTCAAAATGTTTGCTAATACGTTTCTTAATAAATAAAATCAAGAAATATATATTTTTGCTGAGTAAATGAGTTTTCCTAAAAAACAGTTGGGTTTGACATATGTATATAACAAGCCATTTGGTAGAGGACCCAAAAAAACTGAAGTTTTTATTCATATTTCCTTTATATTTTGTTTTCTTAATTTCATATTTTTCATAATTTTATTAAAAAAGTTCATATTTTTCATATTATTTTATCTGTTGAGAGCCCTGGTACGACTTAATTGCATGTGCGAGTTCCGAGGTTCATGCCTATCATACAAATGCCATTAGATCATAGCAGTTGTTTTATTTCAGCGCCATCTGCCCTCAATGCTGCAAGACTCGCCGGTTGCCACTCTATATGGGTCATATACTCATTGATTAGAAATAAAACAAAGGAATTGCGTTTGTTTTATAACAGGGTGTGCATAAATGGAGGCTTATTAGATTGCTGAGGATAGTTACCTTTCTTCCTATATATCATAGCTTCACTTATTTATTTTTGTACATGGATTTTTTACTTTTGTAATATAAACTTAAATTCTTTATTAAATCGTGTTTTTATTCATTAATTAATCGTTCTATAAAAGAGTAAAAATTATTGTCTGTTCTAAGAGACATAAAAGTCTAATTAAAAAATGTTTAAATAATAACATTTTGGTGACGGATATTTCAAGTATTTAGTAGTGCAATATGAAGAGTACCGACCAAAAATGAGTATATGGCCCATATAGAATGGCAACCGGTGAGTCGTGCAACATTGAGTGGCAAATGGCGCTGAAATAAATTGGTCTAGTACGCAATATTCAGAGACAATTAGTACGATTTAGTTGCATGTGCGAGTTCCGAGGTTGATTCCTATCATACAAATGCCATTAGATCATAGCAGTTGTCCCTGAATATTGCGTACTAGACGAATTTATTTCAGCGTCATCTGCCCCTCAAAGTTGCAAGACTCGCAGGTTGCCACTGTATATGGTTCATATACTCATTGATTAGAAATAAAACAAAGTAATTGCGTTTGTTTTGTAACGGTGTGCATAAATGGAGGCTTATTAGATTGCTCAGGATAGTTATCTTTCTTCCTATATATCATAGCTTCACTTATTTATTTTTGTACATGGATTTTTTACTTTTGTAATAAAAATTTAAATTCTTTATTAAATCGTGTTTTTATTTATTAATTAATCGTTCTATAAAAGCGTAAAAATTATTGTCTAAGAGACATAAAAATCTAATTAAAAAATAAATGTTTAAATAATAACATTTTGGTGACGGATATTTCAAGTATTTAGTAGAGCAATATGAAGAGTACCAACAATGAGTATACCCACTAAGCACAAAATCGTTTTTCTAATATTTGTATTTTTTTGTCTGTTCTAAGAGACATAAAAATCTAATTAAAAAATAAATGTTTAAATAATAACATTTTGGTGACGGATATTTCCAGTATTTAGTAGAGCAATATGAAGAGTACCGACCAACAATGAGTATATGGCCCATATAGAATGGCAACCGGGAGTCTTGCAACATTGAGTGGCAAATGGCGCTGAAATAAATTGGTCTAGTACGCCATATTCAGAGACAATTAGTACGATTTAGTTGCATGTGCGAGTTCCGAGGTTCATGCCTATCATACAAATGCCATTAGATCATGGTAGTTGTCCCTGAATATTGCGTACTAGACGAATTTATTTCAGCGTCATCTGCCCCTCAATGCTGCAAGACTCGCCGGTTGCCACTGTATATGGTTCATATACTCATTGATTAAAAATAAAACAAAGGAATTGCGTATGTTTTGTAACAGGGTGTGCATAAATGGAGGCTTATTAGATTGCTCAGGATAGTTACCTTTCTTCCTATATATCATAGCTTCACTTATTTATTTTTGTACATGGATATTTTACTTTTGTAATAAAAATTTAAATTCTTTATTAAATCGTGTTTTTATTCATTAATTAATCATTCTATAAAAGCGAAAAAATTATTGTCTAAGAGACATAAAAATCTAATTAAAAAATAAATGTTTAAATAATAACATTTTGGTGACGGATATTTCAAGTATTTAGTAGAGCAATATGAAGAGTACCAACAATGAGTATACCCACTAAGCACAAAATCGTTTTTCTGATATTTGTATTTTTTTGTCTGTTCTAAGAGACATAAAAATCTAATTAAAAAATAAATGTTTAAATAATAACATTTTGGTGACGGATATTTCCAGTATTTAGTAGAGCAATATGAAGAGTACCGACCAACAATGAGTATATGGCCCATATAGAATGGCAACCGGTGAGTCTTGCAACATTGAGTGGCAAATGGCGCTGAAATAAATTGGTCTAGTACGCAATATTTAGAGACAATTAGTACGATTTAGTTGCATGTGCGAGTTCCGAGGTTCATGCCTACATACAAATGCCATTAGATCATAGTAGTTGTCCCTGAATATTGCGTACTAGACGAATTTATTTCAGCGCCATCTGCCCCTCAATGCTGCAAGACTCGCCGGTTGCCACTCTATATGGGTCATATATTCATTGATTAGAAATAAAACAAAGGAATTGCGTTTGTTTTGTAGCAGGGTGTGCATAAATGGAGGCTTATTAGATTGCTCAGGATAGTTACCTTTCTTCCTATATATCATAGCTTCACTTATTTATTTTTGTACATGGATTTTTTACTTTTGTAATAAAAATTTAAATTCTTTATTAAATCGTGTTTTTATTCATTAATCATTCTATAAAAGCGTAAAAATTATTGTCTGTTCTAAGAGACATAAAAGTCTAATTAAAAAATGTTTAAATAATAACATTTTGGTGACGGATATTTCAAGTATTTAGTAGTGCAATATGAAGAGTACCGACCAAAAATGAGTATATGGCCCATATAGAATGGTAACCGGTGAGTCTTGCAACATTGAGTGGCAAATGGCGCTGAAATAAATTGGTCTAGTACGCAATATTCAGAGACAATTAGTACGATTTAGTTGCATGTGCGAGTTCCGAGGTTCATGCCTATCATACAAATGCCATTAGATCATATTAGTTGTCTCTGAATATTGCGTTCTAGACGAATTTATTTCAGCGCCATCTGCCTCTCAATGCTGCAAGACTCGCCGGTTGCCACTCTATATGGGTCATATACTCATTGATTAGAAATAAAACAAAGGAATTGCATTTGTTTTGTAACAGGGTGTGCATAAATGGAGGCTTATTAGATTGCTCAGGATAGTTACCTTTCTTCCTATATATCATAGCTTCACTTATTTATTTTTGTACATGGATTTTTTACTTTTGTAATAAAAATTTAAATTCTTTATTAAATCGTGTTTTTATTCATTAATCATTCTATAAAAGCGTAAAAGCTATTGTCTGTTCTAAGAGACATAAAAATCTAATTAAAAAATAAATGTTTAAATAATAACATTTTGGTGACCGATATTTCAAGTATTTAGTAATGTTGGTTGTAAACACCCAGTAGAAAACCAAATACAGATCCAAACAGTTCCCGCACCACCGGGGTGGCCCCCTAGACGTGCGTTTTTTAAATATTTTTCGCCAAAACTCAAAAACGCTAGACCCTAGAAAAGATTTTATTCATTCATGATAAATTGTAGCGCTCGTTTGCTTCGTTCTGCAAATTCTTTACTTCCAAAATATTGCAATGTGTACCAATTTCTAACATTTTGTTAATGCTTTGTATGTATTTTGTGGGGTAAATGAGCAAAAAAATAAATCTAAGAAATTTGCTGTAAATCAAAAATGACAAATGTTATTCAACAGAAAATCAATTTTGTTAATATTGAATTTATATTTTAAAACAGGGCAAAGGCAAAATAATTTCTCGATTCAGATTTTTGACTGCAAAAATAAAAAAGCAGATAACTTTTGGTTTCACCAGTGTACAAAATTTAGTTAAAATCCGTTAAATAGATTGGAATAATAATCTGATATATTTTAAAAAGCGGCAAAATATTAGTGAAATTCGAACCAATTTTACCGTATGACGAAAAGGCTGTTGGGCTTTAGAAAAGCCCCAAAATGGGATACATATCTTTTTCCGATCTGGCTGAAAAACAATAGGCTTCTTGGCCACACATCAGAGTATACTTTTGCAAAATTTCAAGTTTCTAGAATAATCTCCTGGACACTTATGGTGTGCCAACGGAGGTAAATAAAAAAAAGCAGTTTTCCCCCATTTTCACCTGCGTCAAATTTCCGATTTTTTCAAAACTCGACAATTTTGATCTCATAAGTTCTTAATAGCTGTGCCAAGTTTTATCGCTATAGGTCAAAGGATTTAGTAGTAATGGTAAAAAGAAACAAACGCGGCCGTTGTTGGGGAGGTGAAAGGCAAATGTTACGGCGATACGCAAGCAAGTAAACCAATTAAAAATCAATGATAATGAACGTAAATTTACGTAAAGGGGCTGAAAAAGTATTAACAATGGACGGAAAGAGACGCCAAGGTCATTTATGGACGTTCGGTGAGAGATAAGCAAGAACTTTTATTTTTTATAACATTTTTTTCGTAAAAGTTTACGGAAAAAATGCCGGAAATGCGTTGCAAGGTCACATTTGGGGAGGTTTTTTGAGCCTAGGTGGGTCTGCACCCCTGGAAGGAGGGAGGTTTACGGATCTGTATATGATTTTTTACTATAGTTGAAGTTGTATTAAAGTGGCACAGCGTCATAGCTATGGTAAACCAAATTTTGCGGCAAAATCTAAGTAAAGAAGCCTTAAAAAATTAGTGTTTCACTTTGTACATGCAGTGTGCCGCTCGCGGTTTAATGTTCGAAGAATAAAACACTAAGACCTTTTAAAGGAGATATCAAATAGGTACTTACCTAATAAATAAAGATCCGAAACATAAAAGAGGATCCAAAATTATATTAAAATGTGCGCAAATATTAATTTAGTTGCAAAAACGGTAATTTGTTTTGTAAAAAGTTCCGTCATAATTTGTTTGACATAAACAGTCAAAACAATAACGAATAGAAAACGTCAAAGCTCGGCTAAATCAATAATATGTTCGTAACAACCAGATAAGAGTATATATGTTCCTTTCTAATGAAATCGTTTAGAAGAAGACATCAATAAAAAGCAAGTAAAATAGTAAGCTAACGACTAATTAGTGCAGTGCCTCATTTTGGGAATCAATATCAATAAAAAAATTAAAGGAAGTGCGTGCCACTGTATGTACCCCTGTACTCCCTTCCCGCCCATCAAGGCTTTGATGACGCGGTGTCACTTTAAAACAATATCAACTATAGGAGTTCGAAATCGAAATTTCAAAAGTTTATAATTGTTTTCCTTTGTTCTTCGACTATATCACCAATATGCCAGAACTTGTAGTGTAAATGTATAAAACTAGCCAGTTTACTGACACTCAGTGTTTCAGAGTCTGTTTAGAAATATTTGCAGCAATTAATCCGCAAATCAATTAAAGTGTAGTGTAGCCAGCAATTATTTGATGAAAATTGTTTGCAAGTTACTGGCAAGTGGGTACGAGGCATAATGATCAAAACGTTACCAATTTTATTATATACTATACTACGTTTTTATGTGGAAATAAATAAGTATTCTGTGATACAATATATCGCTTTTTGGAATAGGAACAAAATCAAATTTTAAGGTTGGTTTCGAATACATAAACTAAAAACGTAAATTTCATTCAAAACATGCTGAAATCGAATTGAAAACGTATTCAGTTCCACTTGAAAACTTCGTAAATATTAACAACAAATCAACAGTGTTGTTTAAGTATTAAAGCGAATTTAAAAAATACCTAATTAAAATTTTTCTATTTACAAAAAAAATAAAATTAATTTTTTATAATTTTTTAACATAGTAAATTCTACTTAATTCAATTTTTCAGTTTTTAAGAAAGTGTTGACATAAAAAAATTTTGCTTTTAATTTAGAACTATTTCAATACTATCGTACAAACAGTAAATCAATATTTTTTTCCAAGCAGTAATATAATACTGCATAATAAATTTGCGCTTGTCACTTAAAATCAATTTTCAAAGTGAAATGCCAAATAGTCCGGAGCCTAAGCCACTTTTGTCTGCATTTTTGCATACTATGTATAATGAAACTTGGCACGATTATAATACAACACTATGGTATTATTTTACGAAGTGGTACTCATCCCGAACCCAGTGCAGTGCAAAGATACAGAGTGTTTTATTTTTAATTGCATCTATCTCATTAAAATTCTGTATAAAATTTAAATGTAAAGCTAGAGCAATGAAACTTGGCACCGATTATAAGGACATATACGTTTTTATTTTAGGCGATAAAAAATTATAGTGTTTTATTTTCTTCTAAGAAATAAAAAATAATATTTTTTTTTTTGAAAAATTTATGGTGTGGGTGTTGAGTAGAAAAAAAAATTCCAGGCGGTTAGTTATGCAAGATAACTTGCTAAAATTTACTGTGAGCATTAACAAATTGTTTCTCTTTAAAACAAGTATGGCTGGACTGGTGTGACAGATCCAGGGTCGGAGTACAGGGGGGTTTTAATTAATAATTGTAAATTGAAAAAATCTAAAAGGATAGAAAGGTATGTGGATTTTTTAAAAGTAGCGATATTTTCAAAAAATACATACTAAATAAAAGATACTTAGCTTTTATTTATATTTTTTGACAGTTGTGTAATATTTGTGTAATTTTGTAATATGCTAAAAGATACAAGGTGATATTAAAATACTCTGCCAATCTATGGGCACCTAAGCTCACACTAGGTACTATAGTTATAGTGTGAGCTAATATAATCAAAAACTGAAATATATTTTATTCAACTCCAGACTCAATTACCTTTCACTTTCTTTTACGTTTGATACCACACAAGCCATGTTTTGACTTAAACTCAAATTTTTTTAATCTACCCCCCACCCTTTTGAAAAAAAACTAAAATGTATTTTGTTTAACTCCAGACTCAATTACCTTTCGTTTGATATCACACACGCCATATTTTCACTTAAACTCTAATTTTTGACATCTACCCCCACCCTTTTTTTTTAAATAAACTAAAATTCATTTTTTTTTAACTCCAGACTTAATTATCTTTCGTTTGATATCACACACGCCATATTTTCACATAAACTCTAATTTTTGGAATCTACCCCCACCCTTTTATTTGGCTTGCGTTCGGTGGATTTTGTTCATTTTTAAATGGGACCATCACGGCCCACGACCCAACTTAGGTACCAAATTACCATTAAAATCGGACAAGCGGTTTTTGAGTTATGCGGGTTGGTCGTTACAGACAGACAAACAGACAGACAGACATACAGACAGACAGACAGCAAAACAAAAAAGTTTCAAAATCATCTGAAACGCAAAGATATATAAAAATTTTTGAAATCGGAGCAACTTTTTTTTTAGTGTGAGCTAAAAATCATGTAAAAGTAGTAGTCTCAAATTTTGGGTCATACCGGTTATGCAGTTTAAGATACTTTCTGAATTTTACAACTTTTTAAAACTAGAAGAACGCCTTGCTCACATGGTGTACATTGTTAAATTTAGCTTTGTAATTGTAAGAAAATACAGGGTGTTTCTTTTGTCAATATATAATTTTTTTTTATTACGTAAAAGATTCTTTCCAGCACTTATAAAATTAGAAAATATACAGTAGAGAGTTAAACTGTTAATCACCTATGTAGCTGTGAGTAAGAGACTTTAAAACATACAGGGTATTCGAATTAAATTCGGTAGTATTGTTTTATCAAAAAGGTCGGTTAAGTTATTAGGCAAAATGTTAATAATTTTTCCGTACTAAACTGGTGGAACAAGAATAAAATTAAACGACGCGTAGGTAAGTTATAGTTAAAAAATATTTTTAAAAGATACACATAGTATACAGTACCAGCAATCGATTTTTTTTTATACAGGGTGTCCGAGAACTAATGGTACATGGTTAAACTGTAGATTCCTTGGGTCAAAATATTACGATTCAGCCATAATTACCTTAGTCCAAAAGTTCGTATTAACCGAGATACAGGGTGTTAAACTTAATTTTTTCAATTCGATTTTCTTTAATAACTTTTTTTCTAATTAATATCTTTGCAAACACTAACCAGCGTGTAAGTTTTTTTAAAATTGGCAAGACGATTCCGTTAAAAATTTTGATGTACAATGTACAGGGTGTTCCTTGGACCACTACCATTGCATAAAAATCAGTGTATTTTTCTTGTGCCTTGGTGTATACCAGTTTTTATGTAAAATAATGGTTTTCCCATCCTTTTTATGTAAAAAAGTTATACTGTTTTGAAGTCGCTCAGAGCAACGTTTTTTGAGATTTTTGCATTTAAAGTTTTTATTGCATGTGAGTGATATGCCTATTTTATGTATGATACTTTCTTCAATTCTTTCTACTAATTAATAATTTTGCACAAAAAATTGGGTTTGGTGGTTTTTGGACATAGGCGATTTAATGTTGGTAAAAAAAATTAAAATATACAAGGTGTTCTCTAGGTCGGTACCGTTACATTAAAATAGGTCTAACTTTTTTGTTCCTCGGTATATACAAGATTCTATTAAAAACATTATTATTTTTATTTTTTTTAAGTAAAAAAGTTATAGCATTTACATGTCGCTTAGAGCAACGGTTTTCAAGATATTTGAATTAGAAATTTTTATTGTATGCGTAAAAGATTTGTGATGAAATTCTTACCTACTTCATACATATTAGCTATAATCAAAACTTTTTCATAGCATTCTAAGATTGGATGTTTTCTTAAGAAATTAAGTTAAAAAATATACAGGCTGGTTCTTGAATTATCATAAGTGTGTTAAAACAATAATTGTAAGTTATTGTCCGTTATTGCAACTGTGCTAAATTTTTAATGAGGAACAAAAACCTCTTCGTATTAGTTTTTTTTTAAAAGTACGTATTAATGCAAGTACTTTTTTTTTTGTTTTGAAAGAAAATTTTAATTATTAATAAAATTAATATTTTATTATTTATTTAAAAAAATATAAAATTTCTTAAGCATGGCGCTCTCAGCAACTAAGTTAAAATTTTAAAATTGACAAATAGTAAATCAAACTTAAAATTGTTTATTATAATAGGCTTTGAAAATAAAAAACAATAGAATCCAATAAAGTTGCTGTCAGTGTCTATTCTGTCAAGCTTTCTTAAAATTATTTAATAATTAAAATATTATTCTGTTGAAAAACCTGCTTAAGTATACACCGAGGCACAAGAAAATACACTGAGATGATTTTAATGCAATGGTAGTGGTCCAAAGAACTCCCTGTACATTGTACATCAAATTTTTCAACGGAATCGTCTTGCAAATTTCAGAAAAACCTACGTGCTGGTTAGTTTCTGCAAAAATATTAATTAGTGAAGAAAGTATCATACATAAATTAGGCATATCACTCACATGCAATAAAAACTTTAAATGCAAAAATCTTAAAAACCGTTGTACCGAGCGACTTTAAAACAGTATAACTTTTTTACATAGAAAGGATGGGAAATCCATTATTTTACATAAAAACTGGTATACACCGAGGCACAAAAAAAATACACTGATTTTAATGCAATGGCAGTGGTCCAAGGAACACCCTGTACATTGTACATCAAAATTTTCAACGGAATCGTCTTGCCAATTTCAAAAAAACTTACACGCTGATTATTTTTTGCCAAAATATTAATTAGTAAAAAAGTTATTAAAGAAAATCGAATTGAAAAAATAAAGTTTAACACCCTGTATCTCGGTTAGTACGAACTTTTGGACTAAGATAAGTATGGCTAAATCGTAATATTTTGACCCAGGGAATCTACAGTTTAACTATGTACCATTAGTTCTGGGACACCCTGTATATAAATAAAAACTCTCTTATAACTTTTTCTTTTTAAGTAAATAGTTATTAATGAAAAATACAGTAACTTTAATATTATAAAAACATTTTTTTACATAATGTGCATTATCATTATTTCTCAAATATCTATTTAGTTATCACTTCTGACAACCAATCTCAAACAGGCTGCAATTATGTAATTTTATTAAAAGTGTATGCTGTGGTGCCCAAGAAATGGCAGATTATATTAAAAATTCAAAATTCTAGATACTCAATTCCACTTTTAGTTAAGTTATCAATTTTTATTAAGGCTTGGTCACGTATTTTTAATAATCCCTGGCGTAAAACCCGAGAATAGTTGGTGGCTCTTCTCGGGTAAAACCAGATAAAGTTTTGACATATCATGTGAACAGTTTGACGTATTGACTCAATTAATATTTATGTTGGTTTAGAATACTAAATTACCAAGAAATCGATATCCCACACGACCACTTTAAACCGAATAAGTTAAGAACAATTTAACTTCCTACCTTTTGCTCCCTCTCCCCTCAAAAAAAACCTTATTTCCAACGTTTAATTTTAATAGATTTTTTTTCAATTTATAAGTTACAAAGCTATAAGCTTAAAGAAACAAAAAGTGTACGCGAAACTAGTTTTATATTTAATTTATCAATTTTTCCTTTCCCATCTCAAGTACGCCCCTGTATCTTGGCCCTGCACTGGGTTCCATCGGTGCACCACTTCTAGAATGGCATTCCCAGGTGTCTGCTACCCCTGTGCCAAATTTCGTCACGGTACGCGAAAATGCAGACAAGCCCCTAAATTTCCGACTTAGGCCCCGAACTAAAAACGATATTAAGTAATTACAACATATTCAAAACTAAGTTCTTTAATATTAAATATAAAAAAACCAAAATAAAATCTAATTATAAGTTTTGTTTTTAAAATGTAAATTTTTTGACTTACTGCGTTCTTCCATTGGACAGCAAAATAGTTTACGGTTTTTTTTGCTTACGGTGCCATGATGGACCACATGCTTCGAGCTTCTATCATTTTCAGTTTACATTATTCAAAGTCTTTTGCAGATTTTTTAAAAACTTACATAAGTCTTCATTTTTTTTTAAAATAATTTACATAGCTTAATATCCAGCTGTTTCCGTATCCCTCCAGTACTCTAGTCCAAAGACATCTAATGTATGATTTATAAATTACTTTGTTTTAATTTTAGTGGAAGGAATCTAGTCTTCATCGTCCTCTAAGTCGCTGAATCTAGTGCTATTTAAGTCTGGCACCATTGTATATCGTGGAGGTTGCCGCCATAGCACGCTGGAGTTCCTGCAAAACAAAATAGAGATAGCCCCTGAGTCGATGATTCGATACATTGTTTCGAAACAGTGCCGTGTCTCACTGTTTCGAAACACCACATTGCCTGTGTTTCGACACATCAATACGCGCATGTATCGTTGCCGAGAGCGATCGATACCCAAATCCGGAATCACTGCGATTCGAAACTCGAAAGAATCCGGATACAGCCGAGCCGAGCCGACTGAACGTGCGGTTGGCGTTCGTGATTCATGTACTTTGAATTTTTGCACAAGACGCTAGCGCTACCAAGTCCACTTTCAATCCCTGGCTTCGCAAGCGCAGATCTACCAATATTATTTACCTCATGTCTTAGAATAGATGCATACAGGGTGATTTTCACTTGAATGATTCTAACCACATGAAAATAGAAAGTTTCAAAAACCTAACCTAACAAAACCTAATCAAATCTAACCGAACCGAAGGAAACTGAACCAATAATTTTTTTCAAAAAAAAAACTTTCCTGACTTCCTGCCCGGGATCCTAGAGGATGTGAATCCGAACCGAACCAAACCGAACCTAACTAAACTGAACCAAACCTAACCTAACCAAACTAAACTACAACACGTACTGCTAATTAGGTTTAGTTGGGTAGGGTTAGGTTTGGATAGGTTCGGTTCGGTACGGTCCGGTTCGGACTCACATCCTCTAGCATCCCAGGTAGGAAGTCAGGAAAGTTTTTTTTTTTAAATATTGGTTTAGTTTGCTTTGGTTCGGTTCGGTTAGATCTGATTAGGTTTCGTTAGGTTAGGTTTTTGAAACTTTCTATTTTCATGTGGTTAGAATCATTCAAGTGAAAATCACCCTGTACATCGATTCTAATACATGAGGTAAATAATATTGGTAGATCTACGCATGCGAAGCCAGGGATTGGAAGTGGACTTGGTAGCGCTAGCGTCTTGTAATTTTTGCAGTGTTGCGTAACGCGTTCAGTTTCGTGATGGCCCCTGAGTCGATGATTCGATACATTGTTTCGAAACAGTGCCGTGTTGTTTCGTGATCCCTAGTAGGAATTGTTTTACTGATTTGCTGTTTCGGTTCACGTTCACATTAATCTCGATTATTTAACTGCCGCCTAAATGATATTAAGTATTATTTTTAAAGCTTATTTATGAATTAGTTGTTGTATTAGTTGTATAAAAAATATTTTTTTACATGTCTGGATTGTTGGGTAATAAAAGGAGTTCTGTTTGGGACTACTTTGCCAAACTTAGTAACGAGGATAAGGCAAAGTGTAATATATGTGCGTCGGGCCTTAGGCTTTTGGTGTTCGTGCGGACTGCAGTAGCGGTAGTCGAAACAACGAAGTTTCCGAGCTTAAAATGCGAGAATTCAGATGATTCGATGTTTCGAAACACTGATTCGAAACATTAAAATTAATCGATTCGAATGTTTCGAAATGCCCATCACTAAAACAAAATACATAATAGTGGCTCTGATTGGTTCAGTGAGCGTGCGATTGATTTCCAGAGGGTGTGTGGTTCGAGTCCCATGCCTGCCACTACAAACTTAAAGCTATTATCCGTTTGTGAATACTGATTTGAGTGAAACTAACCAAAGACTATCAAGTAAATAAAGGTCTTAAACAAAGTTGCTGTATCTCGCCTACGCTCTTCAAGATATACTTGGAACAAGTCCTTAAAGTGTGGAAGAGAAAATGCCAAAACATGGGAATTCCGTTGGACGAAACCACCTTGTATACTTTATGTTTCGCCGATGATCAGATAGTAGTGGCTCAGGATTATGACGACCTCGAATATATGACACGGAAACTAATAGAAGAGTACAATAAGTGGGGACTAGAGGTTAATCTCAATAAGACAGAGTATATGTGTATCGGTGGAATGAAACAGGATCTAATCTTAAATACCGGGCAGCGAATTCAGTCCTGTGATGAGTATAAATACTTAGGTCTAAAAATTACAGCTGACGGAACACTAGACAAAGCTATAAAAGATCGAAACGTACAAGGAAGAAAAGCAATAGCTTTATTAAATGGAATAATTTGGGACCAAAGTATATCAAAACATAACAAAAAGCTTATATATAACACTATTGTAAAAAGTATTATTACATACGGCTCAGAAGTATGGCCAATCAAGGATAGAACAGAAAAAATGCTTTCCGCTACGGAGATGGACTATAATCAAAAAGAGAAAGAATTAGAAATCAAAGAATAAGAGAAAATATGACAGTGGGTTCGGTTCGTACCGTACCGTTCGGAACGTACTTTAGTGGATGATATAAGAACACAACAACTGGTGTGGTACGGACATGTACAAATAATGAATGATGAAAGACTACCTAAACAAATACTAAAATGGAACCCAACTGATCGAAGAAAACGATCAAGGCCAATAAGAAGCTGGGGAGAAGGAATAGACAGTGAAATAAGAATAAGAGGCCTTGATGATGAATTATGGGCAAACAGAAACGAGTGGAGATTGGGTATCGGAAGACGTAGAACGTTGTGAAACCGATAAATATATATACAGAATACTGATTTACAGGAAGTAGGGGTAAAGCCTGTCTTGGACGATGTTTGGGCATCAACGAAGTAGGCAAAGTTGATGATGAATACAAGGCCGTGGATCGAAGTCACTTTAAGCCGGTGGTCCTGTGTTAAGAGCGTAGATGGCGCTAGCACGTGTTCGACAGAGAGCATCAGACAAAATTAAATCCTCTATGAGAAAAGAAAAATTGCCTAGCGTAGGGGTTTATATGTGGGATGAGTGTGTTGTGATTGTCCAATTCTGATATCAGAGTTAAATATATAAATAGTCTGTGGTCAGTTAGCGTTCGATGTGTACGCCAACCAAATCGAAAATATTAATGAATGAAAATACATAGTAGTTAAGAAGCCTAGGCATATACATAATATTCCAATACCCACGGTAACTGCTTATTCATGATGAAAACATGAGGGCCTTGGGGTCTTTAAGCAAAAAAGACCTGATTGGTTGCTTTCAAAGACATATGCATATTATTTCCATATAGTACGTATTATTGCAATACCTACGGTATCTTACGATGCAGAATGCAAACATATTTAAAATAGCAATATCAATGAACACTAAGTCTATCCTTTTTGCGATCATTAAGTTAAAATGTCCTGATTGTTTATACTTTACACATGCATATTAGTTTATTCCTGTATTCGTCATGTCAAATCATCGGCTCACAGTTGACAAAAACTCTATCTATGTAAATTTGGTATCTGTGCATTTTGCGTACCTTGATTTCTGAATGTTTGCATCAAACGCCAACCATTGTGTAAATAGGTAACAGGGAGTATTGGAATATTACGTATGTGAGCCTAGGGTATTCTGTGCTATAGTTGTGGAAGTTTTTTTTAAACTACGCTAGATCGATTGGTAATGAATCAGACAATTTTAAGACACCGGGTGTTTGCCTCCAATTTAAGTGGGAGGGCCGGTGTGACGTCATAAATACAATATTGCGGCTTTTTTTCATGTTTTTTTCACAAACTTTTGCAAAATTAGTTTTACAGAAAAACTGTTAATACGTTTTTTTGTTTGCAATAGAACAGCAATGCGGGTAGTGAAGAAATTAGCTTCATATCTTAAAAAATAACAAAGACATGAATTTTTTTTAAAACACTAAAAAAATACTCTGCCAATATACGGGCACCTAAGCTCACACTAGGTACTATAGTTATAGTGTACGTTCCAATACAGATCCGTGGTTTGGTGGCCAGGGGCAATGAAAACCACTAACGTCAAAAAGCTCGAAAGCATGCAGAGGCTGGCGACCTTGAGCATCACCGGAGCTCTAAGGTCTACTCCTAACATAGCCCTGAATACGATCCTGGGTCTCCCATCGCTGTCCACCTGGATAAAGAAGGAAGCGATGGGAGATACCTTAGGATAAGGGACGCGGGCGTGTGGAGAAGGAGCGGTGGACAAAAAGGACATTCGGAGATCGCGACTGTGACGGAAAAGGAGATTCCTTTATCGACGTACAGGCTAGCGATGCCAGAAAAGCGGTTAAGGGAGAAAAGGAGATACCGTGTAACCTTACCACCAAGGGATGCATGGAAGGAGGACGGAGTTGAACTCCTTAGCGACGCCACGGTCTGCTATACAGACGGATCAAGGCTGACAGACCGGAATTCGACCGGTGCAGGAGTGTACGTGGAAAGCAAGAACATTGGAAATAGCTACTCGCTGGGATCCAATGCAACAGTCTTCCAGGCAGAGGTTTACGCTATACTGGCGTTAACATGGGAGGAAGAAATTAGGAACGAAACAGGAAAACGCCTCTGCATCTGTTCAGACAGTCAAGCTGCGCTGAAAGCACTGTGTAAACCAACCATGTCCGCAGGTTTGGTGCAGGAGTGTGCGGATGCACTTCAGGAATTGGCCGGCGTAAGAGAGGTAGTATGGGTCCCAGGCCACGTGGGAGTCCCCGGAAACGAGAAAGCGGACAGACTCGCCAGGGGAGGATCCCAGCAGAAATGCGTCGGGCCAGAACCATTCCTGGGGCTCACAAGAGGGCAAATGAAGTCGGCCCTAACAGAGTGGACGCAGAAAGAGATACAAAGGGAGTGGACCAACACATGAAACGCCAGACAGGCGAAGGAGTATGTGACAGGCTACAGCAAATCCCGTAGGGACTGGCTGCTCCGTAGAACACGAAGAGAGGTGGGAGCCATAGTGGGAGTCCTGACCGGACACTGCGTCCTACAAAGACACCTGGCAAAGATGAGAGTGAAGGAGGACGGGACGTGCGAGCGATGTTGGGCCGAGGACGAGACCTCGGTGCATTTTCTCTCATCATGTGAAGCATACAAGGAGGCAAGAAGAGAGGTATTCGAAGAGGAAGCATTTGAGACGGAGGATCTTCTGAATCTGAGGTGGCCCGATATTCTGGCCTTTGTACAGAAGACGGGCAGATTCCTTAGTGAAAGAAGGACGCAGTAGGGGGGATGCCCGGGGGTTGGCGAAAAGGGCGCTTCATGTGCCTAGTCGCCAGGCCTAGAGCCTACCCCACACTACTACTACTACTACTATAGTGTACGTGTGAATTAATATAACTAAAAGCTGAAATATATTTTATTCAACTCCAGACTTAATTACCTTTCGTTTGATATCACACACGCCATATTTTCACATAAACTCATAAAATTTTTGAAATCTACCCCCACCCTTTTAGTTGGCTTGCGTTCGGTGGATTTTGTTCATTTTTAAATGGGACCATCTCGACCCAAAACCCAGCCTAGGTACCAAATTTCATTGAAATCGGGCAAGCGGTTTTTAAGTTATGCGCGTTGGTCGTTACAGAGATACAGACAGACAGACGGCGCGACAAAAATGTTTCAAAATCATCTGAAACGCAAAGATTTGAAATCGGAGCAACTTTTTTTTTCTCGAAAAAATTAGGATCACCATAGCCACACTACTATAGTATAGTATATGTGTGAGCTAATTCTATAGGTTATGATTTATTTGCAATGGAACAACAATTTAATTGTTTTAATAAGCTTTGTATCTCAAGAACTAACTACTCTCGGTCGAATGGGGATGGATTACTGAATTTTAAGGCACCGGGTGTTTGCCTCAAATTTGGGTAGGAGGGCCTATATGATGTCATCAATCAAAAATGGCGGCATTTTCCATTTTTTTACAAATTTTTACTAACAACTAAAGTTTGTGAAAAACATTAAAAACGCCGCCATCTTGGATTTATGACGTCACCAATCGACCGAGAGTAGTCTTAAACTTTCTTGATAAATTTTGAATTTTTATAATTTTTTCTGTACTTAATAAAATAACAATATCTTTTTTAGTTCCTAAGATATAAACCTTATAAAAACGACGCACGCAAATGCCGTTGACAGAACAATGCGATAGTTTACGACAGTTCTTACCTTTTAAGTTTTTTAGGATCGATAACTTGGAATATTTCTACCAAATCGGGAGTCTGCGCGTGCCGACAAAATAAGGAGTTTTTAATTTTGTCGCCGGCCATCAACTGAGCATACTGCACTACCTTCGCATGATCACCTGTAATAAAAAAATGCCTATTAGCACACTTCAAATGAACTCCATGATATATCAGCCTTGAAAACAGTATTTTGTAAATATCCCAGACCGGGTTTTCCTACATATTTTTACACCATATCTATTTAAAATTTAATAGATTTTTTGTTTCTGATTTGAAAAATTCGTTTCGTTAATTAGTTTTGGAGATATGTGCATTTAAATGTTTTAAAAACTTAAATTGGTACTCTTTAAAATACTCTGCCAATATATGAGCCCCTAAGCTCACACTAGGTACTATAGTTATAGTGTACGTGTGAGCTAATATAACTAAAAACTAAAATATATTTTATTCCACTCCAGACTAAATTACCTTTTGCTGGATACCACACAAGCCATGTTTTGACTTAAACTCAAATTTTTGAAATCTACCCCCACCCTTAAAAAAAACAAAAACTAAAATGTATTTTGTTAAACTCCGGACTCAATTACCTTTCGTTTGATATCACACACGCCATATTTTCACTTAAACTCTAATTTTTGAAATATACCCCCACCCTTTTTTAAAAATAAATTAAAATGTATTTTGTTTAACTCCAGACTCAATTACCTTTCGTTTGATATCACACACGCCATATTTTCACTTAAACTCTAATTTTTGAAATCTACCCCCACCCTTTTATTTGGTTTGTGTTCGGTGGATTTTGTTCATTTTTAAATGGGACCATCTCGGCCCAAAACCCAGCCTAGGTACCAAATTTCATTAAAATCGGCCAAGCGGTTTTTGAGTTATGCGCGTTGGTCGTTACAGACATACAGACAGACATACAGACAGACAGACAGACGGCGCAACAAAAAAGTTTCAAAATCATCTGAAACGCAAAGATATATAAAAATTTTTGAAATCGGAACAACTTTTTTTTTCTCGAAAAAGTTAGGATCACCATAGCTCACTACTATAGTATTTTTGTCAACTTGTAAAATTAGTTTAAGAGCGGTTAAAGATAAAGATTTTTCGAGGAAGAAAAACTGGAAATGATTAAATTGTTTTACTCCAATAATGAAAACGCATCTATCTCGGAACTAGTATTATATTCAGTTTCCTGGCAGAAGACAACCAACCCGCCAGCAAATAGCCCCGATTTGTCTCCTCTTGATTTTTTTTGTGGGGCTAACTACCAATTTAAGTTTTTAAAACTTTTAAACGCATATATCTCGAGAACTAATAAACGAAATACTCCAAAATAAAACTCTAAAATAATATACAGGGTTTTCCATTTTAAAAAACCATCAAACTGTCAAATTTCGACATTTACAATTTCTTTTTGACATTCTGACAACTTTGTAAAAAAATATGAAACTTTTGTATTTATCCCACATAGCACAAAAATCACATCAACGTTAAATTAACGTGAACAAAAATAACAAAGTTTTTTTTTTACTTGAAAACAACTTCATACCATGTAATATTTATTTTGTTAAATCTACATGCTTAAAGATAATTTAAAAACAAGGAGAAATCTGTTGCTGTGTATATAACGTGTTTTTTACCCTCGTTATTTTCATGTACCAAATTCACACTTGAAAAGTCCTCCACAACATGTTCTAAAACGCCACTAGATTAAGACTTCTCAAACCTACTAACTTTCTGCATCTTTTTTGGTCACTTTTCTTAATAAAAAATTTTTAACTTAAAAGAGACGCGAAAGGAAGTTATAAAAGTTTACTAGTTTAAGACTACAACACTTCAAGACAATTTTAAAGATGGCGCTCAAGGCAAGACAAAATATTTATTTATCTATCTATATACATTACGTTTTTTTTAAAAGCTAAACAAGATTTTTTAACAGTAAACACTTTCACAGAATATTAATGTCTTTATCAGATTAATAATAGATGAGTCGTGATCGTGAAGGCTCAGGGATCAGTTGCTTTACAGGTTTTTGGAGTTAGGAGGCCAAAGCACTGCCTGATAGATTTCTTCAAAGTGAAAAATCCCGACAATAGGTGGCGCTGCTGCTAGTAAAATCTCAAAAATATTCGGTAGAAAAGCCATGCAAGTCGCGTTTTAAAATTCGTGTAGAAAAGGCGTGAATCTAATGTGATTTTAACGTTGATAAAAATCACTTGAAAATAACATTGCTGTTTTAATTTGATAATGGCGTTATTACAACGCAGTTTTTAGCAACGTTATTTTTTATAACATTAATGAATGACCTATTAAGCTTGTTTTCATATATGAAATAAACGTTTTTTTCTAGCAGCTTTTAAAATCAATGTATTTTTTCTCACGCCTTTTTTACGTGTTAAACACGTGATTGTGCTATGTGGGATCATATTTTGATATCTATTCAAATAAACTTTATACATATGAAATAAAAGTATACCGGAAAACCCTGTAAAATCCATAATTTTAACAGAAAAATATAATAGTTTACACGCGTAACAATGGAATTACCGATAATTTAAAAACTGTAACTTACTGTCAGACCAAGAAGGATGTGCAACTTTTTTGTAATCCGGATCATCCGAATCGTAACAGTCTTGTGTGGGTAATCGAGGTTCCTTGGTGATCATGTAGACTGCTGGTTGTTTTGTTTGTTCCTAGAAAAGAAAGGATACAGAAAACATAAACAAAATGCTAACAAAAAGTGAGGTAAGAGAAACCAGAAATATATATTATTACTACTATATCGGTTTAGAACGTTTTTCTACGTTGTCCGACGCCTATTCTCCACCTCCTTCGATCCTGACAATCATCCTCTGTCAGATTCTTTTGACTCAATGATCTTTGGATTGACTGTTGCCATTCTAGTTTAGGACGCCCTCTTTTTCTGCGCCCTATTGGTTGCCATTCTAGGACCTGCTTTGGTAATCTTTCGTCGTTTATCCGTTGTACATGGCCGTACCATATCAGTTGCCTTTTAGTGTCCGTTATGCTTCCCTCGATTCCCATTTTTTCTTTTATCTCATTTCTTATGTGATCTATTCTAGATATATTCTCATTGATCTTCTTATTGCATCCATTTCGACACTTTCCATTTTTGTTTTGTATTTTTCTGTTACGCGACAAGTCTCTATTCCATACAACAGCGTGCTTTTGACCATTGTTTCATATATGTTAAATTTTACATTCTTTTTTATCTCTCTGCTCCATAAAATACTGTTAAGACATCCAATAACTTTTTTTGCTTTTACTATTCTTTTTTCCAATTCTTTACAGTCTGTTCCTGTCTTATCAAATGTGACACCCAAGTATACATACTCATTGCATGGAGATATTGTTTGTCCATTTTCTAGTACCAACTCATTGGATTCGTCTCCAATACATAAGTACTGTGTCTTGTCCACGTTCACTGTTAGTCCCCACTTTTGGTTTTCTTCTGTTAACTTTCTCATCATATACTCCATGTCTTCTTTATCATTAGCCACAATTACTTGGTCGTCAGCAAACTGTAGTGTGTATATGGTAAATCGGTCGTTAAGTTGTATTCCCATGCCGTGCACTTTACGTTTCCAGTTTTTTAGAGCTACTGCGATATATATTTTAAAAAGAGTTGGAGAGATACAACATCCCTGTCCTAAGCCTTTTGTTACCAGGCATTCTTTTGAAAGTCGATTTCCAATTTTAATTTTAGATTTTGACCCTTTGTATAGTTCTTTTATCGCTTTTATGTATGTATGATTGATATTAGTTTGCTCTAAAACTGTCCATAATTTTTCTACTGGAATGGTATCATATGCTTTTTGTAGGTCCACAAAGGTAACATGAGTCTCTCTATATTTCTGGCGCTCCTTTTCTCAATTACTTGTTTAAGACAAAAATATTATCACTACAAGATCTGCCTGCGCGAAACCCACTTTGCTCTTCTTCTTCTTGTTCATGAAAATCATTCTCTATTAGATCTCTAAGAATCCTACCGTACAATCTACTTAGAGTACTGGCTACTGAAATTCCTCTGTAATTGTTGCAATCCAGCTTTTTCCTTTTTTATGTATTGAGGATATGAATGCAATTTTCCAATCAGTAGGTACTGGATGTCCGTTTATGCACTGATTAATAATATATGTGAGATTTTCGAGTAGTTTCTCTGATCCATATTTGAGCATTTCAGCATATATTCCCCCAGGTCCGCTAGCTTTTCCGGATTTGTTTTTTAATATTATTCTTTATCATTTCTTTTTCGATGATTACTTCCTCTCCATGTACTTCTATGTCTCTTCTCGGAGAAGCTGCCAGATATTCGGGTCTCGTCTCCTGCAGCAGTCCCTTGTAGTGTTCTGTCCATTGTTCTGGTTTGATTATCTAGATGTCTACTTTTTCTTTTGTTGGGTTTTTTACTGTAGAAATGAATTTCCATACTTCAGAACTCTGACTACCTCCTACGTGTGTGTATTTTTTTCTGTGCGTATCAAATATATATATTATTTTGATTAAATAAATTTTTGTGACTAAATCAATTCAAAACGTTGTGTCTCAATGGTTGGCCTCTATAGTAAGGGCTAGGCAAATGGTTAATTCGCCTATCCCCTATAGTTTTTATAAAGTGTCTCGATTTCAATTTCATGCTTCCCTGTTGCATTTTATTAGCCATGACCTTGCTCTGGAAGTAGAAGAGGTATTTTTTTGCTTAAGATTAATGTAATGTGAAAAATTCATTAAAATTGATCCCGAGAGGTTTGAGATAAGATGAGTACTCACAAAAACTATTCTGGTCGAAATTGCCACTCACTCTTGTAAAGATTTTCAAAATTCTACTGTACTTCCAGACGTGCTACAAAACTGAAATTTGGCAGACTAATAGAAATTATGACCATACCCTTGGAAAAAAAAACCCAAAATTCTAATTTACTCCTTTCCCCTATACATGTAAAGTTATGTAAAAATAATATTGCCCACTTCCACAAACGCTAGAGAGCTGAGCTTTGGCAGACTGACCGGAAATATGATAACATTATAGGAAAAAAATTAAAAACCCTATAATTTTAATTTACTTCCTTATGCTGAAAATGTAAAGTTATGTAAAACTAACATTCCTCACGTTCAGGAACGCTAGAGATCTGAACTTTGGAAGGCCAATAATAGAAGAAACCATGATAAAACTATAGGAAAATATAAAAAAACCCCAACGTTTTATTGTGCTTCCCTCCCTTATAAATGTAAAGTTATGTACAAGTAACATTGTCCACTTCCACAAACGCTAGAGAGCTGAGCTTTCGAAGGCCGATAGGGAAAATTAAAAAACCCCAAAATTTTTAATAAGGCATTGCAAAAGTTTTAAACAATATTCCGCATATTTTACTACTTGTGTGTGTGTGAATAAGTTTTATGGCCTGGAACGAGCCAACTGGCCAGCATATATATTTTACTACTTATATCTCAATATTATCCAAATCCTTTAAAAAAGGAGTGAAATCATAACAAAAAAGGTATTCCGTAAAGAGAATTGAGATAAAAGTAAAGCCAAGATCTCCAATACAAATTTCAAAATGAAAGGTTCTTACTAGTTTGAAATGTTTTTCTAAACTTGGCTATTACTGCTGCAAATGACTCTTAGGCACAGTGCTAAACTGAACATAAAGAAGTTTGGCTGTAATAGCAAAGTTTAAAAAAAAAATTAAAACCAATAAGAACCTTCCATTTGGAAATTTGTATTGGAGAACTTGACTTTACTTTTATAAGGTAATACAAGCACGAAGATCAATTGAAACATAAATGTTACATGTAAAGCTAACAGATAGAAAAAGAATGAATGGATTAGACATAAAACAAAAGTAAGGGATGCCAGAGGGGAAGTAGCAATATTAAAATGGAAATCTGCCGGTCATAATATAAGACAAAAAGATGACCGATGGAACAAATGTATTCTATCATATGTGGAGACCTTGGGAAGTAGGGAAAGACCCTAAATGAGATGCGCGGATGATTTGAAGAAATATGCGGGAACTAGATGGATGAACACGGCGACAGACAGAGAAGAGTGGAAGATATTGGGGGACGCTGAAGTTCAAAGATGGATCGAAGAAGGCTAAATAGATAGATAGAGCGCACCTGAGGTAGTGAAGGTACGAAAGTCAAATCACGTCATATCGTGGATAGATATTATGAAATGCTTCTAGACCAAAAACGAGGAACCTTTTCAGAGTTTTTGCCTTGACTATTTAGGAGCTCGTGCTTTATCCTTCCATATTAATCATTTAGATTTACAGTTCATTTAATTATTTTTGGGATAACTTTTTTTTCGTTGGCCTATGTTATTCTTATGATAACCAGCTGGTAACTGTCAAAAAGTTATCTAATAAAATTATGAAATGGACTTTAAAAGAATAGTAGAACTTGAAAATAACAAAATTATACTTAAAAATAAATAAATCATAAGTACTTACTTCATACTGCTGTTGTTTCTGTATTTGCAGTTCCTGCGCTTTCTTCTTAGCTGCTAGCCTCTTCTTTTCTAAATCAAGCTTCTGTTGTTGATGATATTCTTCACGCTCTTGCTCCCTCTGTTTTTGTCTCTCTTCTTTTTGTTTTTGTAACTAGAACAGAAAATTAAAATAACGGTAAATTGCATTGTACAGGGTTGTCATAAGTTTTTGAGAATTTTCAACTGATTTTATAGTTCTAATATTACTTTAAAATTTTATCGATTCGTCTTCGAGATCCTTAATGTTTTTGTTGCTTAACAAACACCCTGAATGTTGTTTAAAATTAATTTCATAATTTTTGAGAAAACTTTTTTTGCTGTCAAAAAATGATTTCAAAAATTATAAACTAAAACGGTTTCTGCCAAAACAATATTCGGATATTTTGGAATCATACATATCTGATAGACATTTTAGAGTAAAACAGGAAAACTCATACTCAAATTTAAGAGAAATTCAAGCAGGCGTGCCCCAGGGTAGCGTAATAGGCCCTTATCTATACTTATTATTCACTTGCGATATCCCAAAGCCAGAAAATTGTCACTTAGCAACATTTGCAGATGATACTGGTTTATTGACGGTAGAAAAATCTATTGAAAAATGCATAGAAAAACTTCAGGATGCAGTCACCCAAATTCACAGTTGGACCACAAAGTGGCGAATAAAATTAAATGAAACCAAATCAATTCATGTTGATTTTACAAACAAAAATATAAATCACATACAAATAACAATTAACAACATTCCCGTACCATATTCAAATCAAGCAAAATATCTCGGTATAACACTTGATGCCAAATTGCGCTGGAAAGCACATGTTAAGAAAAAAAAAGAAGAACTTGAGATAAGGTATAGAAAAATGAATTGGCTAATTGGAAGGAAGTCCAATTTAACAATTCATAATAAGTTACTGCTTTATAGACAAATACTGAAACCAGTATGGACATATTCAACTATGGGGTTGTGCTAAAGAGAGTAACATTCTAGTTTTACAGAGATTTCAAAATAAAGTATTAAGAAACATTGTGAATGCACCTTGGTACGTTCGAAATAGTGACCTTCATGGAGATCTAAAAATCGAAACTGTAGCAGAGACTATAAAAAAGTACGCAAAAAGTCTTGAAGATAGACTTCATTGGCATGTGAATGTGGAAGCAATTCAGCTTCTAGACATTACTATGCTAGTTCGAAGACTAAAAAGAGTGAAGCCGTGTGAGCTAGTAAACTAAGTGAATTATATAAAACAAAATAATGCTACAAACACAACACAATTGTTAGTTACAGACTAAACAAAGCGGGGAGAACTGTTGAGTGAACCCTAAGTTTAAATCTGACTTTTGTAGTAAATTAAGTTAAAACAAAATTGCTAATTAGTCTTACTGACTAGATTGTAATACAATAAACACAGCGTGTTTGACAAATAAAAAAAATAAAAAAATTTATAAAATAGACTGTACCTCTATGTGCTTTTGTTTTTCGACCTCCAGTGCTTTCCTTTGTTGCTGGGCCTTCAACTGTTTTTCTTCATTCAATTTTCTTTTCGCATCGGCCGCCGCCTGCAACATTGCTTCTTTTTTTAGTTTCGCTTGCTCTCTCTCTTGAAGTTTTTTCTGTTTTTCTCGCAATTCTTTTTGTGTGGTCTATTAAAAAAGAAATATATATTTAGGGTGAAGTAGTAAACTAAGTAGTAACGAATTGTGGTAATGTTCATTTTATAATTTTTGTGATAACTTTTTAACAGTAATCGGCTGTTAACCATAACAATATGCATGGGCCAGCAAAAAAAATCGTTAAAAAATGTCTCAAAAATAATGAAATGAACTATACATATTGTATATATTACACACTTCACACAACATTGATGACTTTTGGTTAGTTGGTTAACAATGTTGCCAAACAATATGTGTTGCCTACCAGTTTTTATACAAAATAATTTTCAATTAGGGTGTTTGACAGTAGTAAAAAATAAATATATATTTATTTTTAGATATCTCTTTAGGTCTTGGAAATGCTAAAAACAAATTTTTTTGTTTAATTTTTTCTCAAATTCATAGTTCTTTTAATTAAATAAATTCATTGAACTAAAACAATTAGCCACGTGATTCAAAACAGGCGGTCTACCAATCAGCTGCGAGTGACGTCACACAACAGTAAACGCCTCGAACGAACCTATTTTCTGTGTTATTTTCTTATGGATGGTAAATGTTTGCTTTGGTTTAAAGTGCGAATTATCGTCCAAAATTAGATTTTATTTTGTGTTTTGTTTATAAAAAACATTTTCAGTGGAAAACGGATTCTCCAAAGCCGATAGCTCCAACCTGCCAATGCTGAATTCCTTTATGGTGGCAGGCTTTTTTGCCAACAACAGTGATTTTTGTTCTGCGGAATTTAGAAATGTTAAAATGTTGATGTAAGTATTCGATGAGTTGTTTTGTATATAACTGAAAGTTTTTTTACGATATTCTTCGCCTACTTTTACTCATTTAGATTTTGAGGTTAGGTTATATGTTTTGCTTGTTTGTTTAATATGCCACTTACAATAGATTCAATTAAATACCCAATCATTATTATTTTAAGCATTAAGAAACAATCGAAAATTGCTTTTTTAAAACAAAATTTTCTAAATACATTCTACATACATACTAGTCCTGCCTATGCACTGCCTAGTCTTGCATATGCACTGGTCAGTCCTACATTTAGTCTGCATGTGCACTGCCTAATCCTGCATGTAGTGGTACTCCCTAGTCCTGCCTAATAACTGCCTAGCACTGCCTAAAAATTTGTACACCTTTCTGCCTATTATAGTTGTTCACCCCTTGTAATAAACATAACCTCAAAAATTTCATCGTCATTTATATATATATTATAGACAACGTGAGAAAAATTAATAGAAACAATTTAGTTATACTCACATCAAAGTGATCGTCACAAATGTAAAGTGAAGATGTATTAGATAAGGCCCTTGTGTCTCTTCGAGCAAGTTCTAGCCACTTTTTCCGTTCTTTTACTGCTGTAGGCACATGAATAAATAGTTTTCAGGTGTTTTTATGCTAGTATTCGAACACTGAGGCACTACACATCACTTATAGGACATTTTTTTACATAAAAAACAGTAAAAACACAGACCAAAAACAAATAAACACTTGAATGCCGTGTATCTGTCCGCGAGTTTACTGTGCTGTGACGTCATTGCAACGCCATGCGAGTAATGAGCGTTTTAGCGGCAAATTCAAATCGGAAATTAGAAAACTTGATTTTAAATGTAGTCATGATAAAATATACTATTTCAATAATTTTGCGTAGCAAATTAGGGATCTATCATTCTAAACTCTTTTCTAAAATTTGTCAAATACCCTATTGACATGAAATTAAATTTGCGGAATCTGGTATCAAAAATATTTTAAATTTACATTACATTTTGTCATAATTAACGTTATATGCGCGGCAACACTGTCTCTAAATAAAGAAACTAGTAGCCTGCGTTATTCGAAAACAAGTAAGGGCAAACATTATCCTTTTGTAAGGGATAAAGTTCAAACCAGGTAACTGCGCATGCCTTAAATAAAGAATAAGTGAAAAATGGGACATGCAAAAGATCCCTAGATTGCTGCTTATTAAGTTGTTAAATAAATGCTTATAACACAGTATGCCTCAATTAAGTATAGGTTAGATAAAAATGGTTCCAAAAACTAATTGTACATTTTCAATATGGACTCTTTCCTGAGTTTAGAGCCATATTCATATAAATCCTAGCTGATCCTCTTCTCGAAATTTTATCAATTTTTTGCAATTTTTCTAGTCAGCTTAGGCGCTGGCTCCTGTCACGTGTGACCTAATATGTGCGCTCAGTTTGACTGCGGAGCATTGTTAAGTACCCATAGTACTATAAAATAAGGTTGGTCACGGGGTCGAACTCATGGTCGTTTGGCCGCCATCTTTGAAAATGGCCGCCAAATTGATAGATTTTTTTTGTTCAAGCGTATCTCCCTACCCAGTCGTCCGATTTTAATTTTTTAAAGCTTGTATAACAAGAAATAAATTTTGTTATTAGACATTTTTGATAAATCAAGTAGTTCTTGAAATATACCAAGTTATTAGTATTTCCGCTCGCAAAAAATTAAAATAATATCCATGCTCATTTTATTGCAGCTTCAATATTATTGATTTTTTATTTGTTTTTTTTTGTTACATAGAAGGCTTTAAACTTTTCACAGAAGAGGATATTGACTTTATGTTTTTTAAGTTCGATGTATGGGACCCCTAAGGACTGCCTTTTAAAGACGGTGGTTTCTAAAACCGTTTACAAGATTATAGAAAAAGTGAATTTGCAGCGAAACAATGCATCCTAGCGATAATTTTTTATAGTACTTTTAATTTCGCTTCTTCTGATCATTGTTAGAACTTTTACAATTTTTAAGAAAAAAATCGATTTTGGAGCGAAAACATGAAATTTCTACAAAATTGTATGTTTTAGCTGGCTAGTCCAGCTAACTATCAAAGCTAGGATGCTAAGTGATACATCAAAAGAAGCGGAATTAAAAGTACTACAAAAAATTAATTTTATGGTTTTTCGCTAGAATGCATCGTGCATGCTTCATTTATTCTATAATCTTGTGAACAGTTTTATAAACCACCTTCTTTAAGGCAGTCTTTAGGGGTACCATCCATCAAATTTTAAAAACATGAAGTCAATATTTTCTTCTGTGAAAGGTTTCAAGCCTTCTATGTAACAAAAAAAAAACAAATTGTGTAGCTACAATAAAATGAGCATGGGTAATATTTTAATTCTTTTGCGAGCGGAAATACTAATAATATTGGTATATCTCAAAAACTACTTGATTTATCAAAAAATATGTAATTACAAAATTTGTGTGTCTTTAAAAAAGTAGTTAAACAGGCATACACATGTAAATACTTTCATAATGTCTGTGGTGCAAAAAATTAAACGCAACCAAAACTATTTAAAAACAAGTGGCACTAGGACAATACCTCTGCTATAGTAGTTTTGGTCCAGAAGCTAAAAAGATACATCTTAAAAGGTAAGATGTACAGCGTGTCCCATTTTCGATGGGATTAAATGGGAAACTCGGTTATGATTAAAGATATTGATTTTCTGATTGCACCTTACCGTACTCTTTTTTTGAGCCCTTAAAAATGGCGTAATCAGATTTTTGCTATACCCCGTAGTTTTGCTAATACAGGGAGTTTTTGAAAAAATTGTATTTTTAATAATCCCTTGTATTTCGCTTATTTTGCGAGATATTTTTATTCTGTAAAAACCTTTTCATGGCAACTTTTTTAGAAGAAAATAATGACGTTGTCATATTTTTAAAATATTGTTTAGTTTTTGAGATATGGTATTTATCATAAAAAAATTAAATACGGACCTGGTTATTTTTTATTACTATTTTGATTGGTTTCATGCTAGTATTATCATAAAAGAATAAAAATTTTAAAAATTTTTGTTTTAAGGTAAAAAAAAATATTTAATATTAAAAAAAAAAATAGTCCGAACCTGGATATTTCCAACATAAATATAAATCAAAAATTGCTAGTTAAACAACTTTCAGTTTAACTGTTTTGATACTTAACATATTAAAATGGTTTTACGTTAATTTACAGATTTATTTGAAACAAAGTCTACGAAAAATACAAAAAAAAAACAAATTATAAAAAATAATAATTTTTCTGATTACCATTATGTGTAAGACATTGTTGGCATTTTTGAGTAATTTTTCTTAACGCATTTTGCATAAAAATATTTCTGCCATTTAAATATTGGGATTTTGTTGCTTGAATGAAGCAGTCAAACATATCACATTTTTCAAAATCTGGATATGGTCGATTTCTAGCCTGTTTAAAATAATTGTAAGACATTCACAAAAATGACAAGTAAAATGACAATGTCAATTCCACGCTTTTGTTTTGTAAATTTCACGACCTGCTGTGCTACCATCAAATAATTAGTATGATATAATTTTTGTAACTTTTTTACGTTTTTTACATTATTTATAAATCTTTTAATTATCAGTTCAAAACAGATAAACTAAAAATCGTTCAAATAGTGTATCTTGCAATTTTTAATTTATAATTACGTTGAAAATTTCCAGGTTCGGACTATAATTTTTTTTTCAAATATTAAATAGTTTTTTTTCACCTTAAATCAAAAAAATATTAAAGTTTTATCATTTTAAGGTAATAATAGCATGGAACCAATCAAAGTAGTAATAAAAAAAATCCAGGTCCGTATTTAATTGTTTTATGATAAATACCATATCTCAAAAACTAAACAATATTTTAAAGAATTGACAACGTCATTATTTTGCTCTAAAAAAGTTGCCATAGAAAGGTTTTTTACAGAATAAAAATATCTTGCAAAATAAGCGAGATACAAGGAATTAATTAAAATGCAATTTTTTCAAAAACTCACTGTATTAGCGAAACCACGGGGTATGGCAAAAATCTGATTACACCATTTTTAAGGGCTCCAAAAATGAGCACGGTAAGGTGTAATCAGAAAATCGATATCTTTACTAATAACCGAGTTTCCCATTTAATCCCATCGAAAATGGGACACGCTGTACGTAGTGTTAGATGTTTTTGGCGTATAATTTTAACCTAAGCTGAGAATGAGCCTCTGGACATCGTATTCTCCGAATATACTTGCTCCTGCACCTAAGGCTAATTGGAAGGGCGAAAAAATATCGAAACACAAAATATCAAATTAAAATATCGAAAGTACATAATATCGAAACAACAAAATATCGAATAATAAAATGTTGACAATACAAAATATCGAAACTACAAAATATCGAAACACAAAATATTGAAAATACAAAATATCGAAACAACAAAATATCGAAATACAAAATATTAAAAACGTAAAATCTCAAAGTTAATAAATATCAAAAGTACAAAATGTCGCAAACACAAAATACCGAAAAAAAAATTAAAAATGAAAATGTTGAACATCTAACCTAACTGAACACAACCCAACCAAACCTAACCTAACAAAACCCAACCACACCTAATTAGCAGTGTTGTGGTTTAGTTTGGTTCGGTTCTGTTCGGTTAGGTGAGATTTGATTAGGTTTTGTTAGGTTAGGTTTTTGAAACTTTCTATTTTCGTGTGGTTACGTCAGATTAGGATTAGTTAGATTAGGTTAGGGTAGGACTGGTTAGGTTACGTCAGGTTAGGTTAAGGTTTCGAAATTTTCTATTTTTGATATTTGGTAATTTCGATATTTTGTGATTTGATATTTTGTAGTTTCGATATTTTCTAGTTTTGATATTTTGTATTTTCGATTATTTTTGTTTTTGATATTTTGTGTTTCGATATTTTTTCGCCCTTCCTCGCACCTAAGGCTAGTTAGTTGTTCTAGAATCTCTGATGCTCACCGACTCTGGAAGTCGGTGTGTAAACTTCGATAAAGGGCAATAACGTCAAAATCAGCTGTTTTTTGTTTTTGTTGACATGGGTCATTTTTTAATTTTTTTGTTCGTTTTTTTTTAATGCTTCACGGTGTAGTAAATAAAGTTGGGATGAACATCTTGGAAGATATAGTGACAGATAGTAACTCAAAACTAAGATGATGAAGTTGTGGAGTTTCAATATTACAGAGAGTGGTATGCCAGGATTGAAGGTTATGTTGAAAATGTTGTTCCCATTTACTCATGCAGGGACTCTAACTAAAATTTAAAAAAGCGAAGAGAAATCTGATTTCATCGCGTTTTTTTATTTATCGGTGGTCATCGGATTCACCGAACAAAAATGTCAGATGAATGTCGTATGTCATATGTCAAAAAACTCATGCAGGGCTCTCAACAGATAAACAGCAAAATAATATGAAAAATATGAACTTTTTAAATAAAATTATAAAAAATATGAAATTAAGAAAACAAAATATGAAGGAAATATGAATAAAAACTTCAGTTGTTTTTGGGCCCTCTACCAAATGGTTTGTTATATCAAACCCAACTGTTTTTTAGGAAAACTCATTTACTCAGCAAAAATATATATTTCTTCATTTTATTTATTAAGAAAAGTATTAGCAAACATTTTGAAGTTGAATTAGGCCTGAATCCCCATCCAAACAACTATGGCCAAACAAAAACAAGGCACATTTTTTAAAGCATATTTTACAACAAGGTATAAGGTGTTTCCGTATTTTTAAACCAAGGTCTACTGCAATTATTCAAAGAAATAGAAAAAAAATTATAAATGCAAAAGTTGTAGGCTTTATCCTATACCATAAAAAAGGTTATAAAAAAACACAAACATTGTAAATCACTTACGGAACACCCTACAAATTAATATGTTAATGATTAAACTTTAAAAAATAGATATTTTCTTTCTAAACTCAAAAATATATGATAAACTGCCATTTGATAAAGCCACTGTTAAAATATTAGTATCTACAATTTCTAGCGGTTTGGGACCTACTCTAAATTTCTTGAAAATAGGTACCCTATTTTCTATCTCTTGAAATAAGTACAGTAGACCATTGTGGAAATATACCAAAACACTCTGTACATCTAGTAACACAGAAAACGTAAGTATACTCGATGATATAATTGGTATGCTTTAAATACCTATTCCACGCTCAAACATTTTAAAAAAGTCAACATTACAGAGTAAAAGAATAAAATTCATGAAAAAGCCCTGCTCAATTAGACTTTTTCAGAACTAACCACAGATGACCAAAACAACTAATTAACATAAGAAATGCAACTGTTCGGTCCTCAGTACATTCATTTCGTGTGGATGTTAGAATTTAGTTATTTTATTTTTACTTTTTGTTGGATAATACATTTTTTGGCTCACTGTGTAGAATTGGGATTTGTTCACCTTAGCCTTTAGCTTTTAGAAAAATAAAATGAAAAATCAGTGTGAATTAGTATTTCAACGGGATATATCGTTTTAAATCCCTATTCAATCACACGGTGTGCAATCAAGCGAAGCACTTTTTAGTTAAATAATTTTAAGTAAATTAGATTTACGAATTTTCGCGAGTGTTTTCCCTCGTCCTCCCTTCCTTAAAACCTCTGTAATGGAAACCCCTCAACAGAACTGCTGAAGTCAGGATAAAGGCGGCCGCCCATCGACCCCACAACCCAGCAACGAACAGTGAGTAGAACAAAAACCATTTATACAGTCCATTTTAAATCTCTCCTGAGTGAATTACTCAACACCCCACCATTTTGGTCCTTTTCGCCAGATCCTTTCTAGCGTTACTCCTACTTTACTACCCTAATCGTCGTTTTTTTTTATATAGTAGGTAGACCTTTTTGATATTGATATTGAACATAAGAATAATAAAATAAAAGGCAAAAAAGCCCTACTTTATTCAAACTTTCTCAGAGGCAACAAACTAATAATAAACTAAAAGGAACTCAAAATTCAAGACTAGGAAAAATATCGAAAATTTCCACACTTATTCTATGACTGAAATTTCTTCATTGGGGAAAATATGAAAAATATGAAGGTTTTTCTAAAAATATGAAGTTTTATGAAGTCTGAAAAAAAATATGAACATTTTCATAAAATATGAAGGTGCTGAGAGCCCTGCTCATGTATTTGGTAAAAAACCACATTACTTTACAAACTAAAAAAATGAAAATAAAAAGGGAGAAAAAGAGAGAGCGAAAGAGAGAAATGATAGTGATTGGAGCTTCAAACAGTCAACCACATCCAGGGCCTCTGATAGTGACTTACCCTAGTCCTAAAGTATGATGACATACATAATATACAGGGACTAACTTACCCTAAGCTGTGACAAACTCTCATTCGGCGTTGTCGTGGTATTGCTATGACTTATCAGCCGTGAGATTTTTGAGGTGCTGCTAGTAGTCGGGTTGAAAATCTTCGATCCTAAAGGTGTGACGTATTTTGACTTCTGCAAAATAATAGCCAATTTTAACATTCAATTCAATTCAATTCAATATATATTTATTTACGAGGTCTGGCTATTAAATAACGAGACTGGTTGCGCAAAAGGGTTTTATTATAAAAATTATTCTACATTTGAATGCCCCCCTTCAATATACTCCCCTTCCCTCACCACACACCTTTCCATACGTTTTTTCCATTGATCAAAGCAGTGCTGGAAATCTTCTTTGGTGAGGACCTTTATGAGCTCTGCCGTTTTTTGCTTTACCGCTCCCATCGACTCAAATCGGGTCGCTTTCAAAGCAGATTTTATCTTCGGAATCAAAAAAACGTCGCACTATGCCAAATCTGGTGAGTACGACGGGTGTTCGAGCACTGGAGTGCACTTACTGGCCAAATACTGCTTCACAGATAGTGCGTTATGGGCAGATGCGTTGTTCTGGAGCAAAATTCACGAGTTGTTCTTCCACAACTCGAGCCGTTTTTTACGAACTCGTTCTCGCAGTGTTGCCAAAACTGACAAATAGTAAGTCTGGTTGACAGTCTGACCCTCTGAAACACATTCAGTCATCACGATACCGTTAATGTCGAAAAAAACGTTCAACATTGCCTTGAATTTTGACCTGGGCGCTGGTCATCTTCAGTGGTCTCTCGGCCCTCACTAAAGCGCTTACACCACTCCAAAACACGCGCATGAGATAGAGAATTGTCCCCATAGGCCTCTTGAAGCAATTTATAGCACTCAGTCGGAGTTTTTTTCAATTTAACGAGAAATTTGAGATTGATACGTTGCTCCTGTTTTTCTTCACACATGGTTTTCGGCACGAGAAAAAAACATGTTCGTTTCAAACCGCTACTGCACAAATACTATAATACCGACGGAAACGTGTTTTGGGACGTGCATAGACAAGATATCTAGATACCCAATGCACTATTCGTTTTTTACCCCACCCGTCTAGGGCGCCATCTAGGCGCGCAGTCTCGTTATTTAATAGCCAGACCTCGTACAGTTCTCCTTTACAAAGGTCTATTTTGATTTCTTTTTTTCCCCGTTGACCGTACATAAATATATTTTCTATGCATTTTAAAGTACGGGGTACTTGTTTACAGACAAAAATATAATATCTAACGGTTGGCGGATTGTTCTATGCTACACTACTAACTAACTTTATTTCATACCTGTTTTTCTTACCTCTATAGTATAATAGATAATAAAAGCAAAAATCTAATCTAATGTAAAAAATACATGAATTATTTGATTTCTTTAAAAGTTATTTTGATTTGCTTAAAGTTTATAAATTAATTTAATTTTAATTAATAATTTGTCATAATAGGGGTTTTATGTTACGAGAATTGAGATAAAGTGTCAAATCGGGATTTTTCTCTAGTTTGGGAGGTTTTGATTATTTTATTATTTATTTTTAATATTTTTGTTACAAATTTTATTAAATAGATATATATATTTTTTAATTTCTGAGCGTTTTTATGTTGCTCTTTGTTTTCACGTTAATATATTAACATTAATGGAATACTTTGCGTAAATATCTTCCATTCCAATAAGGCTAATTCTCCAAACTATGGGATATTCTGTGTCACTGACTAAATAGTTATAGTCCCAGTAAAACATACAAGGTGTTCTTGTAAGAGAGGCTTTTTTAGGTATTGGTCGTATGTTTGTAGAAGAACCCTCGAATACGTCGATTTTGTTTGCGACGATAATTTATGGCTATCTTGAAATTGAAATTTTTGAATCACGCACTACCTTCGAGCGGTAACACTGGTCTGCAAAAAACAAAATTCTTATGTAAGACGACGCCCTGAATCCAAATATAGCTTGCGGTTTCTTCTACCAACCACCATTTTTGAGGGAGCAGCCTTTTTACCTATTTTAATCATTCTTTGATAATAATTATAATATTATCGACATAAATTAAAATTTTGAAGTATAAAGAGAGTTATTTTAGTTTCAAACAATAATAAATACATGGGCGCAACTCGGGGGGGGTGGCATGGGGGCCGCCCCCAACCTTAGGTTGTTTTAAAATAGCTTAAATTCGACATCATGAGGCTATAGAGGCGTCGGGCCCCCCAAGACATATTCCTGGGTGCGCCACTGATAAATAAGAATTTTCGTACCATCACTTGGTGCTTGCTTTCCTTTTATACCCTAAGGTACAACCCTCTCGTTTCAAAAACCAGCAGTACTATGCCAACATGCTTGCATTTCACTTCCCTGAAAACTCCGTATTCATCAGAGACTGCCCCTAAATTTTCAGAAAAGTGGTCCAGATGCGAGAGAAGGAAGTGCACTTTAAGGGACATGTTACATCCCATGGCCTTGTACGTTAAGAGCAATTCCTCGACCTGAGCAACATAATCATCACTTTTATGGTTACCCAAAAAGTTCTTACACACGTTTTGGAATGCAAACCAAGCTCGTTTTTCTTTTTGATTCGGGTGTTCAATAAACGTCGAATCTTGAAAAAGTTGTCTATTCTGAGGCCACACAAAAACACCTTCCTTGATTTTAGCCTCACTACGACGAGGAAATTTAGTTTTCAAAAATATGAATGCGTCGCCTGTTTTGTCCAGTGCTTTTACAAACTGTTTGATCAATCCAAGTTTGATGTGCAAAGGCGCAAGTAAATATTATCTTGTGGGACTGATAAGGGTCGTTGGCGACATTTTTCTGACCGGGAGTAAATCTTTCTCGCAAAGGACAGTTCCGTACAATGCTCGGCTGTCCCATTCACAAATAAAGCAATAATATTTTATTTTTTTATTATAGTTTCTGCATGAGCGAATACAAGAGGGGAGGGGGGCTTGGGTGGCAAAAGCCCCCCCCCCAAGAATCTAACAATAGATTATGTTAAAACTATTTATTTTCCTACTTTTTAATATGTTAATAAATAAAAGTGGAAAAAATTTCCAAGCCCTCCAAGGCGATTTTTTGTATACGCCAGTGGTTTCTGTATATATATATACTTTTATATACTAATATGTTGCTTTATACTTTGCTATAACGTTTATTACCTTTACCGTTAAGCTGCTGGCAGCTAAAATTGTATAAAAATAAATAGAAAACGCATATAAAACGGTAAAATCGACAATGTCCATTTACCATTTATGCAAAACACCCCCCCCCCAAACAAATGGCTTACCACCTTGCTATAAATATTAATGTTTGAGAACACTACACTCTCCAGTCTCTCAGAAATAATGATGTTAAGGCCAAAAAAAATCCTTTCCGTCCCAGCAAACTATCGGAAAGCAGTAAAAATAGGTAGGGGGTCTCCCCCGAAAATGGGGGGTGATGGGGAAAAACGGAGTTCATATTTGGATTCAGGAGATGGTGTCAGGGCCGATTTTCATGCCGACCAGTGTAATCTTTGACCCTATACAGTGAAACCTCTCCTTGCGGACACCTCTATTAAGCGGACACTCCCTTTGGGTGGACAAATTTGTTGGAACCAAGCTTTTCCCTATTTTTTTACATGCAAAATTCACTCCTATACCCGGACGCGGACAATTTTTTTTGGTTAAAAATTCTGAAACCTCTGACAACGAGACAAAGCGCTGCACGACATGCGGGCATATATATTATGTAGTATGTTGGCAACAACGCACTCTGCAGCAGGGGGAATCACCTCTTTCCATTTTAATGCGGAGACTAAATACTTCTGTCGTATTTTCAACATATTTTATTCGGCGGGACTGCTGTGCTTTATTTTATTGTTCAATTGGGTAGTAATAGATCTCTTTGAAATGACGGAGAACGAACATTTATCAGCACGAAAGATCGCTGAAAAATTTAATATCGGAAAAACTCAACTAGCGGAAATTGTTAATAAATATATATTAAAATTTCGCAGTTCTCTCTCATAAGCGGACACCTCCAATAAGCGGACAAAATCTACGAAACCGTGAGTGTCCGCTTATAGGAGGCTTCACTGTATATTGAATAGGGAAAGTGGTGGTGCGAGCAATACTTTAGGGATAAATACTAGTTAAAAAAATTGAAAAGTTAGAAAACAATGGCAAATTTAAATTTGCAGACGCAAATCTTCAAACGCGCATGCGTGTTTTGGCACGTAGACACATAGCTGCTGCGTGGATGGACGTCATATTTGTTGTTTATTTAAATTTTGCGATGTTTTGCGTTTGTCGTGTAAAATCGTTTCTTTTCCGTGAAAAATTGGAAATGATTTACGTAAAACGTGCGGTTTGTGGACAAAATTTCCCGGAAAAGTAAGAGAGTGCCATTCCCTAGGTAAGTACTTGTATTTTTCTTTATAATTTGTTAATAAATTAAAGAGTGATTTATAGATCCCCCTCGCGTTTAAGGGTTTTTTCATAAAGGTACGATTCATACAAAAAAGCCTTTGTTACCTTTAAAATACTCTGCCAATATATGGGCCCCTAAGCTCACACTAGGTACTATAGTTATAGTGTACGTGTGAGCTAATATAACTAAAAACTGAAATATATTTTATTCAACTCCAGACTAAATTACCTTTTGTTTGATACCACACAAGCCATGTTTTGACTTAAATTCAAATTTTTGAAATCTACCCCCACCCTTAAAAAAAACAAAAAACTAAAACGTATTTTGTTAAACTCCGGACTCAATTACCTTACGTTTGATATCACACACGCCATATTTTCACTTAAACTCTAATTTTTAAAATATATCCCCACCCTTTGTTTTAAATAAATTAAAATATATTTTGTTTAACTGCAGACTCAATTACCTTTCGTTTGATATCACACGCCATATTTTCACATAAACTCTAATTTTTGAAATCTACCCCCACTCTTTTTTTTGGTTTGTGTTCGGTGGATTTTGTTCATTTTTAAATGGGACCATCTCGACCCAAGACCCAGCCTAGGTACCAAATTTTATTAAAATCGGCCAAGCGGTTTTTGAGTTATGCGCGTTGGTCGTTACAGACAGACATACAGACAGACAGACATACAGACAGACAGACAGACAGACGGCGCAACAAAAAAGTTTCAAAATCATCTGAAACGCAAAGATATATAAAAATTTTTGAAATCGGAGCAACTTTTTTTTCTCGAAAAAATTAGGATCATCATAGCTCACACTACTATAGTATAGTATATGTGTGAGCTAATACGAAATATAAAAATACTTCATGTGGGCAAAGATCTAAGTTATCCAGGTCAACTAGTCTTGCTAAACGAATAACCCTTTTGTCGCCGACGGTCGCTTGGGTTTCTTGAAATCATGTGTGTGTGTGTGTAAAAATGCAAGTTTAATAAAATGCATTTGAATAATCTAATAAAATATATCAATTGATGGATAAATTTCTTTTAGTGCAGGCATTGTAGGTAGTTGAGTATGCGAAATATGAGGACCGCAGTTTGACAATGGATTCTAGCTGACAAAAGGTCACAGATTAACGATCTGGATGTTGCCAGGCCAGGTTTTGGTCCAATTTTTTTTTATTCCCCCTTTTCATATAGTCGTGTTTAAATTTCTGAAAACTTAACTAAGTTGACGCCTTAAAGCCACAATGACAGAGAAATGAATCAAAATTGTGTAAAATCCAACCTAAAAATAAAATTATATTAGTTTGTTAAATTTTAGCTGCAAGAACCCACAAAAACCCCTCAGACACCCCAAAACCTGACATTTTGAGGTTTTCTTCAAATTTTCTCCAAAACTAAGCTTCTTAGGAAAAAATATGTTATTACCTTTATTATAGACAATAAAATTTCCTTTTCAGCGATGTATTAGTCAGTGGGGTACAACCAATGAGAAACACGTCAGCGGCGTCCGTTTATTGAGTTGATGTAAAAAAATTAAAAAAAGAAACATGTTTATTACATGATTTACCCGATTTTCTTAAAAACTAAGCTCTTTAATAAAAATTGTGTTCTATATTCGATTGTAGACAATGAAATTTCCTTTAAAATGATCTATAACAAGGCCAGATTCTTTTTATTTATAACAATTTAGGGTCGTACGTAAATTACATTAATTTAGTAGTCCTAAAATTGCACCATCACTATCGGCGTCTGCAGCAGGTGCTCCTACACGTTCAGCTGGTCGAAGATTGCCCGATTCTGAAATGCGACGGTAGGTTGCACCAAACACACTTACATGCGGAATGAGCCTATTTGGGAAGCGACGTACATCTACTCGCTGACCTTCAGCTGCATTTCCATTGGAAAAACCATAAATAAATAAAATATTCAGCATATTCGGGAAAACTAAACGTTGCCATTTTAGATACCGTGAATAAACGCCAAAGATCTAAAGCAGAACTGTTTAAATCGACACTTTAGACGATAAATTTAAACTTTATTTTGTTATTGTTTATAATTAACAAATAAATGCGTACGGTGTATTGATTGTCAGCCCGCGGTTAGAAAAACGATAAATGCAATGGACTGCATATAATTTAATTAATGAAAGCGCGAACAAACATAAATATATTGATATGAAATTACGAAATAATCAAACGTCCATAGGTTAATTGTTGGTGCCACACAACGGCAATCAGAAACAAGGCACTCACCAGTTTGCAGCCAATTTATCCACTTCCAAGGGGCCCCTATCTGGATCTAATGATGTCACCACGTAGCTGACGGGCTGAAGTTTCTAGTTCTATGCTTCAGTACACCAAAATCGAGCACTTTCAGGTGTAGAAATTTGAAATAGTTGGAGAACGAAATTAACACGCCATTTCTCGAGGCGATTGACAAAGGATCTCTCTGATTGTTGGTGCGCATGTCCAAATGCGCGAAATGCATGTCCTTCATCCAATTGTGTGGTTTTAAAAAGTTAAAAACAACCGCGAAATTTAGCGGGAGCTAACATTGATAAATACCAACATTCTTGACGAGTATCATACTAAATTGCGATAAGAAAAGAATGCAAAATAGTGTAACTTATTTCTTACTCTTTTAAATAAATAATTTATTTAATAATAAAACAAAAAGGCAATTCTGAAATATTGCACCTTATTTCGACCACAATAAAATGGAGAACTTTTAACAATAATTTGTACGTTTGATGTACTATAAAATTTTCGAAATTTTTAAGCATAAAGGAATCATTAGTCAGAAACTTGACAGGAAAAGTAAAGTTTAAACCAAAATAATTTAATAGTTAACATTAATGTTTCAATAATTTTTAATGCTGATATTTGTGTTAGTGTGTCTGCTTATAATTTAAAAAGCGACATTTGAAAAAGCTCTTATTATTTTCCTTAATTTTAAATATGTGTCCCGCAAACCATTAAATTTTTTCAATTTTTAAAAAATTGAATATCTTGAAAACCGTTAAGAATGGTATAGAGGAGAATAATGTTTATTCGGTAGCAAATAGGCTCTACTTTCACCTCCTCGAAGGAATACGTCTACTTACCAGTCACCCTATATATTTACGGTTTTTTGTGTGGAAGTAACCAAAGAAGTAAACACAAGAAGAAGAAGAAGTAGAAGACAGCTTAAGTGTAGAGATCAATGTGACCGTTCACCATACCTGTTGCCTAATGGCGCTGCCAGGATCTTTAATAGTCTTGCTAACTGAAGCGGTGCTAGTGTGTTGCAACTTCTCGAAAGCCTCAACTTTTTTCTTTGTTGAAGATTTTTCATATGGACTAAAAACTTCTTTTGCGACTTTCGACTTGATTTGCTTTTTTGGAGGGGTTTTTATCTAAAATAACACAGTAAAGTATAAAAAATTGTTTTGTCAGTATAATTTAAATAATTTTGTTGCTCTGCTTGAGATTTTTTGAAGTGTAAACTTCTTTAGGCGCGTTTAGCACTTTTTGTGGGTACTGAATTGAACAGTGTCGTCACGTTCGGCTATGTAACGCTCATTCGGGTGAAGTCGGCTCTAGTCGACTAACTGTGAGAGGAACAGTCAGCAGAGCGATATGATGATGCAGATGAAGGCCATTCAGAGGAAAATTTATCAGAGTAATTTATACCCAATAATAATTATGTAAATGTTATTACTTTGTATATTACTTTGCCAATATACAACGCAAAAAATCTTGTATTTTGTATTATCAATTTCTCCTTGTTGAAGTTTAAACTTCTGTCGTGTGATCTTAAGCACACACAATTTTTTTTACTGCAGAAAGCTCACTTCTTTTTTCTAATATCTGTTATTATATTTTTTAATTTCCTTGTTTTAGCTCACACTACTACTATACTATGGGAGAGTGGGTTAAGGGACAGACTTGGGGCATGGCAAAAAGGGCCTACTCTGGCCTACTTGTCAGACCTGCGGGTCAACCCCCCCCCACTACTACTACTACTACTATACTATAGTAGTGTGAGCTATGGTGATCCTAATTTTTTCTCGAAAAAAAAAGTTGCTCCGATTTGAAAATTTTTTATATATCTTTGCGTTTCAGATGATTTTGAAACTTTTTTGTCGCGCCGTCTCTCTGTCTGTATATATGTCTGTCTGTAACGACCAACGCGCATAACTCAAAAACCGCTTGCCCGATTTGAATGAAACTTGGTACCTAGGCTGGGTCTTGGGTCGAGATGGTCCCATTTAAAAATGAACAAAATCCACCGAACGCAAGCCAATAAAAGGGTAAGGGTAATTTTAAAAATTGGGAGTTTATGTGAAAATATGGCGTGTGTGATATCAAACGAAAGGAAATTGAGTCTGCAGTTAAACAAAATACATTTTAGTTTATTTAAAAAAAAGGGTGGGGGTAAATGTCAAAAATTAGAGTTTAAATCAAAATATGGCTTGTGTGGTATCAAACGAAAGGTAATTGAGTCTGGAGTTAAACAAAATACATTTGTTTTTAAAAAAAAGTGGGGGTATATTAATAAAATTAGAGTTTAGGTCAAAACATGGCTTGTGTGGTATCAAACGAAAGGTAATTGAGTCTGGAGTTGAATAAAATATATTTTAGTTTTTAGTTATATTAGCATACGCGTACACTATAAGTATAGTAACCTAGTGTGAGCTTAGGTGCCCATATATTAGCAGAGTATTTTTTTTCGATTTTCTTCTGCAGTTTTTTGTAAATTTTTCCCTGTTCTCTTTTGTTTATTATGGGTAACTGACATAATTTCTCCAAAATAATTTTACCGAAACTAAAAATACCTTTAGCTTCCTTGTACCCCACAAAATTATTAATACTGGAGTCTTTTTCTGAAATACATTGCTATGCAAATGTCAAAATGTTTAAGGCTAAATTTGACAGTTCCCGATATTTAGTCTGTTTGGTCAATGTTCTTATGTTTTCAGGTATGTAGAGACGTGTTTCATTAGTTTATAATGATTTAATCAGCTGACATATCTTGATTTAAGTTAAAAAATAGTGAAAAATTGGGCACAAAAATATGTTGGGTTGAATTTATTGGTGTTCCGTATAAATTAAGCTGGGTTAAAAGTTTATTAGAATTAGGATTTTAGGACAATTGTGAGGCTTAAGGCTGATTTTTATTTTATTTTTGAAACAAAATTTGAGTAATTCATTTAAAATAAAGGTGTTTTAATTTAGGGTTTATTTTAGGACACCACGGTGGATAGAATAGACCGGTGTTCGGATCTTATATATATATGTGTCGAATTTTCACATCACTGGTAGTCCAGCTGATTTTTGTAAACAAAAGTTAGATAGAATAGAATAGAATATAATAGATTTTTATTTGCATAAATTTTTACAGTATAATTGAGCAAATAACGTCATATCAATGAAAGAAGAGAAAATTTATCTTCATTGTACTTAAACTAGTAACAAAGAGAAATATTGACTGTTTTGTTATGTATAAAAGCTCATAATCACACTCATAAGCTTATAAAATAAGTAATTAATAAATACATAAAATTAGACAAAATATATGGTACAAACAATAGTTAAAAACAAAAACAAAATTGGTAGGAAAAAAATCCATACACAAAGGTTAAAAATCTTCAGAAATAAAAAAAAACAATAATAATAATAAATAAGTTTATGTTAAAATACATCAATGAAAATAAAAAAATTCCCACCTACTTGAATCTAGAGAACTTGAGGAGGCAAGTATTCCAGATATTCTGCCACAGTGTATGGCTCTATATTAACAAGGTATTTAAATAACTCCCTTTTAAATTTGTTTAAATGGTTCTCTTGTTTTAATGGCAGAGGAAGTTTATTATACAACCTGACACACGCATAGAAAGGACTCCTTTCTGTTAATGTAAGTCTATGGATTGGAAGCATCAAATTTAAAGTTCTGGTATTATGTTCATGGTTAGGAATGAGTTGATTAAATAATGAAAAGTTTTTAAAGAGGAACATAATGCAATCATAAATATAAATAGCTGGAAAAGTAAGGATGTTCAGGCTTTTAAATTTTCCCCTACATGAGTCTCTTGTTTTAGATATGATATGAACAACTAATATATTTTGAATTTTTTGAAAACTAAGGCAATTTTCGTACTATTTTTTAGTATATTCTTATAAAATAATAAATTTAGAGATACCAGTCGTTATTTTTTTTAGCCCGCTTCATTTCTCTTTACACAAAAATAAAAATTCGAAGAAAATAATGTGTTCGTTTCAGCTTCAAAAATAATCCGATGACCTACATCTTTTTTTACTTCCCAAGTCCTCGGTTCTCCTTTGATACTAAACGATCACAATCAGTTTGACTTGTAGTTTAAGTTTTGTGCGTAAAAAATAAAGCGGTCTAAAAAAAATAATGACAATATGTGTAAAAAATTATATTTTATAAGGATGTACTAGAAAACAGTAGGAAAATTGCCTTAGTTTTCAAAAAATTTAAAAAATTTTAATTGTTCCGTTGTTCATATCATATTGTCAGGATAGAAAATAATGTCCTATTAACTAAATGGCACAAGTTACGTTTATAAGCAAGTGCACATTAACCCTAAACAATCTAAGGAAATGAACTTCTGTATATAGTTCAAATTGTATTAAAAGTAATAAATTGTATACAGAATTATTATAAACAAGAAGCGATTAATCGGTCATCGATGATGTTTATACAGGAAACAAAACACATCTCGATATCCTATCAATGGCAAACGGTTTGTAATAAAATCATCTCCAAAAGAGTTTAGCGGTGAGTTGTAAACTGAGAACCTAACGTCCCAGGCGTAGTTAACAGTGAAGACAAGTAGTACGATAGTCAAAAGTTATAAGAAGTTGAGCGTATCGAGAAGATACACATTTGTAGACAAGATGTATTTAAGTACAATGTAAGTAGTAATTATAAGTATTGTTAAATAAAACCACAACATCTAACTTAAACTGTGTTACGTCACGATAAAACCCCCTCGTGACATAACACAGTTTAAGTTAGGTTTTGTTTAAAAAAATCAGCTCGACCACCAGTGACGTGAAAAATTCGACAATATATATATATATATATATATATATATATATATATATATATATATAAGAACCAAACACCGGTCTATTCTATCCACCGTGACTTAAAACGACCTGTTACCTCTACAGACTCATCATTACTGAAAGACGGTTCCTTTTTCTTCAAAACTTGCGGTTTGTCCAAAACAACAGTGCCATTTAAGTTCTCGTTCTTCTTGACCGTCTCAATAACACGAGTTCCGTCCAGATTTACCTCGAGTTGAGTTGTAGGTAGACCGTCTGCTACGTACGTCTCGTTAAGTTGAACGGCTGCAGGTTTAGCTTGAAGACCTATAAATGAAAGCCACTTGCAGAAAATTTCCCAGCTCAAATCAGTTCGATGATTTCTATAAATCACCGACACTTGTCAAGTTAGCAATTGAAGAAAATGGTTTTCTTTTCTCGATCTAATGACGTTACTCTTACCGGCTGAGTAGGCCAAAGACGGCGATTGCTGTAGCGCCACCTTTTAGAAATAATTTGTATGACTAATAATCAGTACTGCAAATCCGTAATTAAGTGTACAGGTAGAGCTTTCTAACATGGCAAAAATGTTAAAGGAGGTTACTACACGCACAAACAAAATATTCCAAAAATTCAACTTTATGGATAACAAATTTCTTGGTCTTTATGTGTACCGATTTATTCTCAACCAGAGTTAGAAACCAATCGGGCGCTGCTCATGCCGCAGGCGAGGTGAGGCGGTACATTATAAACACCAGTATACAAGTTATTCTCTCTTAAAACTGGTTGCGTCAACGTACACCTAGAGCATGTTACACCAGTTGAAAGAGATCACCAACATATTTATAGGCAAAAAGTTTTATTTATAATGTCGTTTTTCTGTTTCAACTGATGTACCATGCTCTAGGTGTTCGTCGACGCAACCAGTTTTAAGAGAGAATAACTTGTATACTGGTGTTTATAATGTACCGCCTTACCTCGCCTGCGGCACGAGCCGCGCCTACAACCAATACTTTGAAAAGTAACTATTACCTTACAAATTACTTTACAGGAATGTACTTAGAAAACTGTAATTAATTACAACAAAAAAATAACAATTATAAATTTCCTACATGCAAATAAAAAAAGTAGTTGTATTATTTTTAATTTATTTCTTTTACTTTTTCATAATTTACAAAATGTGAAAATGCTTAATTTAGGAGCCCTCTTCCTTCGTAATACATTCCGAACTTACCCCTTAAATTCAGTACAAAACGTGGATTGCTTAATAATAATAATAACAATCACTTTAGTAATTCAATTGAATTTTTATAATTTCATTATAATTGTAAAATAATTTTTCAATTATTTTAAAAACTTAAATAATTGCAATTACCATAACACCGCATTTTAACTTATTGTTTTTTTTCAAGAGGAATGGCCCCTCCATTTAAGGGGCAAAAATAAAATTTTAAAAGGAGTAGTAAAACGTGACAAACATTTTTTTCTGCAGACTGAAACCAGTAGAGGGGCAAGAGGTTTAGGGCTGTCATACATCCCTACCCCAAAAAATATTGTCCCCTATTGTTTCCTGGATAATGTATGGTGACTTTTAGCAACTTGACTTCGTGAGCCGCCGCCAGGAGATCGAACACTTGAGCGGCATTTAAGCGCGACTTTAATAAAAGAGCGAGGTTATTGTGGAAGAAAAAATTATTAAAAAATTGAATTTTTTTCGATTTAATGTTTCCTGATTAAAGCTAAAATAACGAAATAAATAATAATGACTATTTCTTCGTCTTGTAAAAGTGGAAATCTTACTTTGATTGCTCCTGTTTAGTAATAAAAAACTATTAATGAATTTTGAGTCACAGCGGCAAACGCTCCTGAATATGCGCGTCTTTGGTCCCTCACTGACTTCTTGCTTTCTATAAGTTCATTCTTTTTTATACGTTTTTCAAGGCTAAACGTTTGAAGTCGATCCCTGTAGTATCTGAGCCATAGAAAAAGTAAAAAATACTTACCCATGGTGGACCTAGCATCTTCGTACTCTGTTTTGCCAGTGCAATCAAGAGAATCTTTGTCCTTTCCTGGTGAGTTTGATTTAGTTTTTTTCTTGGAATTACCTTGATTTTTTTGGACTTCCTCGTCTGTCGAATCTGAACGGTTTCGCTTTGATTTTGTGTCTTTTTCCGAAGGTTTTTTGTCGGCAGTTTCTGAGCTTGGGTCGTCTTTCTTTTCAGCTTTTTTGGATTTTGTTTTGGTGGACTTGGTTGACTCTAAAATTACACCAAAAAGAGTCAAAGTTACATAATGTGATACCTCATTCAAAAGGAATAATTTAAATGAACAATCAACACCTGTTTATATCGATTATTAATGATCCCACCAACACTGCCTGACCTGCTAACAGTCCCCAAATTATCTCAGTTGAAAAGTAAGGTTTGGGTGTCAAAATAATTTTTCAATTCTGAACGGTTTAAGCTAGAGTAATAAAACTTGGCACGCACATCGGCATTCGAGTACTTATTCTTTGGCTGTCAAAAAATTTATATATTTTGCCCCTAGGGAGCGCAAGGGGGCAAAATGTGTTTTTAGATTATGCCTTGTATCTTCTAATATATTGCACCTGCACATCTATGTCTATTTCATGAGTGATTTTCTGATTTTGCGGTGGGGTGAAAATAAGATGTTGGACCCTTACAGCCCCTAAGATCCGGAGGCAAAGTATAAAATATACAAAATTAAGAAGTGGTCAACCGAAACCTTTTGGGGACATTTGCTGACAGAGTAATTAAGCTTTTTTTATTTTAAATTACAAAAAATTTTGCCCCTACCTAGAGGGCCTCGTTAACAGCTTCGATTTCTTTTTATATGGCAGACCTGTGGGTAATTGTATCAGCTATCAATTTGATAAGACATAGTTGTGCAGGTGCAATAGTTTAGAAGATATAAGGCATAATCGAAAAACACATTTCGCCCCCTTGCGCGTAAATATATATTTTTTTTAACAGCCAAAACTTATTTTTAATAATAACTAATGTATCTGAAGGCCGATGTGCGTGCCAAGTTTTATTACTAAAGCTTAAACGGTAAGCAAAAATATTTTGACACCCTAACCCTACTTTTTAACTGAGACAATTTTGGATCGGTTGGTGGGATCATTAGTAACCGATACAAACAGGTGTAAAATCTTCATCAAAAAGCACATACAGGGTGTCTCTAAAAGGTCTGTACAAAATCTTGGCGCATATTCCTGAGGTCAAAATAAGTCGATTTAAAGCAACTTACCTTAGTAAGAAATTGCTCCGTTTCAGAGATACAGGGTGGTAAATTTAAAAATCGATTGTCTTAAAATTTATGAAATTTCTCAATGCATTACTTTAAAAATTGGTACTCGGGGGTTTTTTGGGATGCGAAACACAAATATGGATACCTTTTCACTGTTGCCGTTAGAGGGCGCTTCACAATGCTCTTTTTATAGTTTAAAATGACTATAACTTTTTTCTCAGTGTAACTTAAATTTTTTCATAACATATTTTCCTGAATCTTTTTATGCCAAAAAGGTACTCTTATTAACATGCGCTAAAGTAAGTCGTTTTGAATCTGAAATTATTTTGAACTATTTCACTAGAGTGTTTTACACAAAATGTCTTAGCTTCGGCCAGTTTTCTACTGACTATTGTTCTCAAAGCTTTATTCAAGTTTGCTGCTTTTCGGCAATTTCGCTCATGAAATTTTAATATTAATTTTTAAATTTACCAACCTGTATCTCTGAAACGGAGCAATTTCAGACTAAGGTGAGTTGGTTTAAATCGACTTATTTTGACCACAGGAATATGTGCTAAGATTTTGTACAGACCTTTTAGAGACACCCTGTATAGAGGCTAAATTTTGACGCTATGGCCCGGAATTAAAAGTGCCTAATTTCGAACGCCCTGTACAAGTGGACCAATTGTGGAACCGTTACTATTCTTACCTGCGTCACTGTGCTCATCTTTCAGCTCTTCCACTGGTTCTTCTTGTGGTTCAGCTTTTTGGGCACTTTGTTCTTGTTTTTCGATGGGCTTTTTAATCGTTTTTGTTCTGGTGCTTCTAACTGGCAGTTCGGGTAGTTCTTGTTGATCTGATTGGACAGCTTCCGCTTTTTGGGTACTTTCTTCTTGTTTCTCAATGGGCTTTTTAATCGTTTTTGTTCTGGTGCTTCTAACTGGCAGTTCGGGGGGTTCTTCTTGACCTGATTGGGTAGACATGGTCAGTAAAAACAATTTCCGCGGCCTTAACCTAGGGGTAAACAGCTTATGTACGGCAATACATGTACAAATTTTAGGTCAGCTGTTACCCACTCGGCATTAGCAGAAAAATTAAGAATTTAGGTTCACCCTTCGAACATTAAACCCCGTAGAAGCAGCATGCTTTCTTATTGATTGAGTCTAACATTTACAAAGGGGGCAGGGGAGGAAAGAACCCAAATTGCCACGTTTACATAATGTGATAAGATAACTAAAAAGGCATAATTAAATAAACGGTATTTTCTTTAAAAATTAACATTATTTTCATTCAAAATAAAATGTAAAAGCCTATCTTACTAGTTTCACCAAGTTAAATACAATAAAATATTTTTACTTGTGACAAATTACATTAATTAATAACAATTGTGTACTTTAAGCGTTTGAAAAAATTAACAGCGCGGCAACCTCGCCAACAACGGCATGGTCGATGACGTCCTGTCACTTGTTGTTGATGGCCGTCATTGTATTTTGAATCGTTGTGGACTAAAAGGTAATCCGTGCTAAAAAGCCTGTGATTTTGTGATTTTTTATTGTTTTTTGCGTTAAAGTCAATATGGTAAAAAAGTGCAGTTCTTTTACAAGTAAGTAATAAATAAGCTGTTATTTATCTATAAACAAAACATAGGCGTAGTTAAATATTTTAAGCATTGTTATGTAAACAAGCAGCCGCTTCTTAAGCTGCCACATTGTTTTAAATGTATTATACTTGCACGATTTTGTATTATTACTATTGAGATTCAAAAAATAATATACTTGCTAAATAGAATGTTGAATCATTTTTAATACAAAAAAAGTATTCTCTGGTTTAATGCTGTATTATGGTTTTGAACTATTTTCAAGATTTACAAAGAAATGTTTGTATCATTAAAGGTTTAGGAATGTTTTTAAATTGACTTGACAACAATGTCTGGAGATCATTTACTCAAACAAACCTGCCTATGGTTTGAGGTTATGCTGCTTCTAGTAGTTCAATTTTCTAAGGGTTTACCAAATTTCGACCTCAAAAGTTAACAAAGTGTTAAACATTCCAGAGGCGTCCGTCCCTAACTCATGGTTATTTTTTAAATAAATATGTTTACAAATTCTATAGGGAAACAAGTTCAACTTATAGTTCATAAAATTTTCTTTGGAACGGTGTGTATTATATTATTATATATAATTTTAATCAGTAAAAGAAAGTTTGTAGACTGTTCCTTGACTTTTATTTAAAATGGCTAAATCATGAGTCTACTGTTCGATGCCTTCCGCGTTAGGGCCGCCGCAAATTTACTACTTTTTGATCCGTTTGTCCGAACGATCTGACGCTCAAATAACTTTAGTTTTATACGACCATATCGCAAACCGATATTCGATATCGGATCGGACGTCCGAGTCGGATGCAGCTCTAGTGCTTCCTACTAGTCGGTCCGACAAAAAAACGGAAGGCACGCTGTTCATAACTCTCGCATGCTGAGCCGCAACCATACGATTATTTTGTCAGATTTTGTTTTGCGACGTGTTAACACCGAAGTACGAAACTCAAATGAGATCAAATCGAATGTACGTATTTTGTCGGTAGTGTGCGGTGCAGCGTCAGATAGTCGGATACGACAATCGTTTCCGACAATCGGATCAAAAAGTACTAAATGTGCGGCGGCCCTTATCCTTACAGCCAGACGAACCTTATCTCTATCTCTATACATACATATTTAAAAAACTCTTTTTTCTCATATCTTTAAATGATAAATTTTGACAGAAAAAATACACCGGCAATTTAAAAAGCCTCTGCCTGTACAGCGTGTCCCATTTTCGATGGGATTAAATGGGAAATTCGGTTATTATTAAAAATATTGATTTTCTGATTGCACCTTACCGTGCTCTTTTTTTGAGCCCTTAAAAATGGTGTAATCAGATTTTTGCTAGACCTCGTGGTTTCGCTAATACAGGGAGCTTTTGCGAAAAATGCATTTTTAATAATTCCTTGTCTTGCTTATTTTGCAAGATATTTTTGTTCTGTAAAAATCTTTTTATGGCAACTTTTTTAGAGCAAAATAACGAAGTTGTCAATTTTTTAAAATATTGTTTAGTTTTTGAAATATTGGATTTATCATAAAAAAATTAAATACGGACCTGGATTTTTTTATCACTACTTTGATTCGTTTTATACTATTATTATCACAAAATAATAAAAATTTTATATTTTTTTGTTTTAAGGTTAAAAAAAAACATTTAATATTAAAAAACAAATAGTCGGAACCTGAAAATTTCCAACGTAAATATAAATTGAAAATGACAAGACACACTAGTCGAACGATTTTTAGGTTATTTGTTTTGAAACGTTAATTAAAAGATTTTTAAATAAGGTAAAAAACGTTAAAAAGTTACAAAAATAATATCATACATAGTAATTATTTGATGGTAGCACAGCAACTCATGAAATTTACTTCAATATGGAAAAACAATAGCGTGAAATTGACATTGTCATTTTACTTGTCATTTTTGTGAATGGCTCACTCAAAATTATTCTAAAATGGCTAGAAATCGACCATATCCAGATTTTGAAAAATGTGATATGTTTGACTGCTTTATTCAAGCAACAAAATACCAATATTTAAACAACAGAAATATTTTTATGCAAAATGCGTTAAGAAAAATTACTTGAAAATGCTAACAATATCTTACACATAATAGCAATCAGTTTGAACATTCTATCATTGAAGAAAAATTAGTCATTATTTTTTGTAATTCGTTATTTTTTTTTAAAAATTTTCTAGACTTTCAAAAAAATCTTTAAATTAACGTTCAACTAGCAATTTTTAATTTATATTTATGTTGGAAATTTCCAGGTTCGTACTAAATTTTTTTTTAATAATAAATATTTTTTATCTTAAAACAAGAAAATATTTAAGAAAAAATTATTTTGTGTGATAATAGCATAAAACCAATCAAAATAGTAATAAAAAAATCCAGGTCCGTAATTTTTTTATGATAAATACCATATCTCAAAAACTAAACAATAATTTAAAAAATTAAAAACGTCATTATTTTCTTCTAAAAAAGTTGCCACAAAAATGTGTTTACAGAATAAAAATATCTTGCAGAATGAGCGAGATATAAGGGATTATTAAAAATGCAATTTTTTCAAAAACTCCCTGTATTATCGAAACTATGGGGTATAGCAAAAATCTGATTACACCGACAAGACGCTAGCGCTACCAAGTCCACTTTCAATCCCTGGCTTCGCAAGCGCAGATCTACCAATATTATTTACCTCATGTCTTAGAATAGATGCATACAGGGTGATTTTCACTTGAATGATTCTAACCACATGAAAATAGAAAGTTTCAAAAACCTAACCTAACAAAACCTAATCAAATCTAACCGAACCAAAGGAACCTGAATCAATAATTTTTTTCAAAAAAAAAACTTTTCTGACTTAGTGCCCGGGATCCTAGAGGATGTGAATCCGAACCGAACCAAACCGAACCTAACTAAACTGAACCAAACCTAACCTAACTACAACACGTACTGCTAATTAGGTTTAGTTGGGTAGGGTTAGGTTTGGATAGGTTCGGTTCGGTACGGTCCGGTTCGGATTCACATCCTCTAGCATCCCAGATAGGAAGTCAGGAAAGTTTTTTTTTGAAAAAAAATATTGGTTTAGTTTGCTTTGGTTCGGTTCGGTTAGATCTGATTAGGTTTCGTTAGGTTAGGTTTTTGAAACTTTCTATTTTCATGTGGTTAGAATCATTCAAGTGAAAATCACCCTGTACATCGATTCTAATACATGAGGTAAATAATATTGGTAGATCTACGCATGCGAAGCCAGGGATTGGAAGTGGACTTGGTAGCGCTAGCGTCTTGTGATTACACCGTTTTTAAGGGCTCAAAAAAGCAGCACGGCAAGGTACAATCAGAAAATCGATATCTTTAATAATAACCGAGTTTTTCATTTAATCCCATCGAAAATGGGACACGCTGTGGCAGGGTGTCACTTATTATAAAAGATAAAGGATTGAGAATTTCACATTACTGTCCTCAAATTTTGAGACAAGAAAAAATATGTCAAACGTTTTTTCTAGCCCTTGTAGTTTTGAAGCTACGACGGAAAATTAAAAAATTTGGAATCCCAGAAATTCATTATTAGGGCAGATATTTCAATTCTGTTAAAACTTCTTTACAGAAAGTTGATTCTGTCAATAAAATGACGTTGTCAAATTTTTGGTCCGTCGAGTCAAATCCGATATTTTAGAAAAAAATTAAGACAAAAAATACGCACCTGGATTTTTTTTATAGCTAGGGTTTAATTGGGGACCCAATGTTTTTTTTTTTATTTGTCAAACACACTGTGTTTTTTTTATTACAATCTAGTCAGTAAGACTAATTAGCAATTTTGTTTTAACTTAATTTACTAGAAAAGTCAGATTTAAACTTAGGGTTCACTCAACAGTTCTCCCCGCTTTGTTTAGTCTGTAACTCACAATTGTGTTGTGTTTATAGCATTATTTTGTTTTATGTGTAATTCACTTAGTTTACTAGCTCAAACAGCTTCACTCTTTTTAGTCTTCGAACTAGCATAGTATTGTCTAGAAGCTGAATTGCTTCCACATTCACATGCCGATGGAGTCTATCTTCATGGCTTTTTGCGTACTTTTTTATAGTCTCTGCTACAGTTTCGATTTTTAGATCTCGATGAAGGTCACTATTTCGAACGTACCAAGGTGCATTCACACTGTTTCTTAATACTTTATTTTGAAATCTCTGTACAACTAGAATGTTACTCTCTTTAGCACAACCCCATAGTTGAATACCATATGTCCATACTGGTTTCAGTATTTGTCTATAAAGCAGTAACTTATTATGAATTGTTAAATTGGACTTCCTTCCAATTAGCCAGTTCATTTTTCTATACCTTATCTCAAGTTCTTTTTTTTTCTTAACATGTGCTTTCCAGCGCAATTTGGCACAAGTGTCATACCTAGATATTTTGCCTGATTCGAATATGGTACTGGAATGTTGTTAATTGTTATTTGTATATGATTTATATTTTTGTTTGTAAAATCAACATGAATTGATTTGGTTTCATTTAATTTCATTCGCCACTTTGTGGTCCAACTGTGAACTTGGGTGACTGCATCCTGAAGTTTTTCTATGCATTTTTCAATAGATTTTTCTACCGTCAATAAACCAGTATCATCGGCAAATGTTGTTAAGGGACAATTTTCTGGCTTTGGGATATCACAAGTGAATAATAAGTATAGATAAGGGCCTAGTACGCTACCCTGGGGCACGCCTGCTTGAATTTCTCTTAAATTTGAGTATGAGTCTTCCTGTTTTACTCTAAAATGTCTATCAGATATGTATGATTCCAAAATATCCGAATACTGTTTTGGCAGAAACCTTTTTAGTTTAAAATTAAGGCCTTCATGCCACACTTTGTCAAATGCTTGTGCTACATCTAGAAAAACTGCAGAACAAACTTTTCCCTCTTCTAGTGCTTTTTCTATTATATTAGTAATTCTGTGTACTTGATCTATCGTGGAATGCTTGTCTCGAAAACCAAATTGATGAGATGGAATAATTTCTTGTCTTTCTATGATGGGTTTTATTCTTTTAAGCAATAATTTTTCATAGAGCTTGGATATAATTGGCAGCAAAGATATTGGCCTGTAAGATGACACGTCATGGAGTGGTTTTCCCGGTTTTGGAATCATGATAACTTCTGCAACTTTCCACAGTTTAGGTACATACCTAAGCCCAAAAGACGCATTAATTAGGTTGCATAGTTTTACGATAGCTTTTCTGGGGAGTTGTTTTATGACTACCCCGTTAATAAGATCATACCCTGGGGCTTTTTTCGAATTAATATTTTTTCTATTAATTTTTATTTTGGTGATGTAAGCTTAATATGGTCCTCGATTTGATGGGGTTCATTTAAATGAAAGTGTTCATCTGGTGCTTCGTGGGGCTGAAATGTTTTTTCTAAATGACTTGCAAAAATATCTGCTTTTTCTTCGTTACTCCTTGCCCACTGGTTGTTAGATTTTCGTATGGGTGGAATTTGGATAATTGGTCTTTTAAAATCTTTGGTTGCTTTCCAAAGGGAATAGTCGGTATTTTTATCATCTGTAAGTTCATTAAGAAAATGGTTAATAGATTCATTTTTTATTACTAGAATTTCTCGCCTAATGCGCTGCGTCATGTTGTTGAGATTTGTTTTGTCCCGAGGATCACGGCTTTGCTGCCACTTTCTTCTTAGTTTCCTTTTTTCCAATATAGGGTCTCTAATTTCCTTTGGATAGTTTTTTCCCTTAAAAATTCTCTTTGGTTTTGGACTGTTTTCCCAAGCTGCTTGTTGAATATTTGTAACAAAATATTCAACTTCTTTATCGATTTGTTCTGGCGTTTGCAATGGTACTGATAGGTTTATTTTTTCTGACAGACTTTATTTAAAACTAATCCAGTCAGTCAGTTTATTAACTAGTGAGATATTTGCTTCTTTCTTTATTATGTTTTTACTAAGGGTTAGAATAATAGGTGAATGATCTGAGTGTAAATCAAAACTTTCTTCTATATCTACAAAACTTAAAGATATATTTTTTACTATAAAAAAATCAATTAGATCTGGAATTTTTCCTGGATCAGTTGGATAGTTTGTGGGCTTACCCGTTGATATCGGCTCACATTGATATTCACTAATAGCTTGCAAAAGTTCTTTTCCTTTAGAATTCGTCAGTCTAGATCCCCAGTAGGTATTTTTTGCATTAAAGTCACCTCCAATTATAAAACGGTTTCCTAATTTTCTGAGAAAATTAAGATATTGATTTTTCTTTAGTAAGTGCCTTGGTGGTATATAGACAGCACTTATGACTAATGTATATGTTTTGGTTTTGATATATTTTCTTTAATTATTACAGCACGTCCCCCATGTGCAGTATTGCTAGGGTGAGTTGTATGATACACTTTATAACCTTTAAATTTAATGTGAGACTGGTTAGTGAAATGCGTTTCTGACACAAGACGGACGTCAATTTTTTCTATGTCTAGAATAACTTGCAAGTCTTGCTGATGTTGCAAGAGACCATTGGCATTCCAAGCTAGGATTCTAAGATTACTGACCATTTTGAGGCATATTGGTAGCTCCGTTATTGCTCCTTTCTAGTTTAGTTAATCGCTCATCAAGTTTGTTCAATTTCTCCAAAATTAATTGTAGTGTTTGTTCCATAGTATTTTGACTACTGATATTAATATCAGGTATAGTAACTGTTGCTGCTACTTGGCTGTATGTCCTTGTCACAGAGTTTTGTGTGACTGTGTTTCTTGTCTGTTGGTTTTGTCTATTTGTACTCACGTTTGGTATGAGATTCGGTTTCTTAGGTTTATTTTTCAATTTTTGTATTTCCTTAGCAACAAGGCATCCTCTGTAGTTAGCAGGATGCTTGCCTCCACAGTGGATGCATTTTGGCTCAGATTCTTTTGGTTTGGGGCATTCTACAGTAAGATGTTTCCCCGTGCATTTCACGCAACGTGGTTCTTTAGCGCAATATTTTTGCGTGTGTCCATAAGATTGGCATCTTTTGCATTGAAGGACTAACTTTGAGGTTTTTAGTGCTTTTATTTCCACTTCAATCCCAAGGATACTGGAAATTTCAAAAATTTTGTTGATATCTTCATCGTGGCTAAATGTGAGCATAAACATGTTAAGAGGTTGTCTTGTTCTCCATTTAAGTTTGTTGCTGGCCTCCAGTGCCTTAAAACCTTTTTTTTGTAGATCAGCTCCAATTTTTTGTGGGTCACATGAGAAGTGTAGCCTATTCGCTATTACTCTAATTGGCCTTATTTGTTTGTTTTCGTATGAGTGCCATTGATGCTTTATTTCATTAAGCATTTTAGTAACCAGCCGATAGCTGTCTGCGTCTTGTACATTTATTTTAATATTTTCGTTATTTAAAACTTTTATTTTAACTCCTTGTATGATATTTAACTTTTCATAAATATCATTAAAATTATTTACGCCATTTACCATAATCGGTGGAGGTAATGTAGCTTTTTTAACCTTAGTTGGGGGTTCTTCATTTTGTGTTTTATTGGAGGGCTCTCCAGTGCCCGAGCTTTGTTGTGGTGATGAGAGTGAAGTATCCATTCGACGTTTTTTCCAACCTTTTCCTTTTTGTCTGATCCACTCAGTTTCTCTTGCCAGATCGTCCTCATCAGTAATGTAGTCCATGTCAGACTCTTCTTTTTTAGTGACTTTTGTCTCTAAATCTGCAAATTTTCTTTGCATACTTTCCAGTTGACTTCGGAGATAATCCACTTCTACACTAAGTGAATTTTTTTCGTTTTGGGATTTTTTCCATTCGCTATATAAAACTTCTTCATTTTGTGTTCTAGCATGGCTATCCTGAAATAATTCGGCATTATCCATTTTTTCTTGATTTTGTTTGGGCTTTTCGCTAATTTTTAAAACAAAATTCACAGGTGATGGTACACTTTTTTGCTTTTAAACATGATATATTATTTATAATACACATTGTATATAGATTTTTAACACAGGTTTTTCGCGCGCGAGGTTTCTTGTAAACAAAACAAACTTCGACTTTGACCTGGTTAGTACTATCATGCAGGTACGATGCAATATAACCGTACTGAACTACGATCGAACGAATACTGAATACATTGGGGACCAAATGTGAAGCAAAAAATTGAAAAAAAAATCTAGTTCCGTATTTAACTTGTTAAGTTTGTTTCTGAAATCTCGAATCCGACTCGAGGGACCAAAAATATGACGTCATTTTATTGACAGATTCAACTTTCTGCAGAGAAGTTTTAAGAAAATTGAAATATCGGCACTGATAACAAAGGTATGACCGATTTTTAGAATTCTGAATTTTTAAATTAACTTATAAAAACTTCATCATGTCATATTTTTTTAGGTCTCGCAATTTTCAATACCATCAAAAATGGGACACTCTGTACATGTCAAAGAGTTTTTCATACTTACATGTTCGAGTTTTAGTTCGAGTACTCCTAGTTGTAGTTGTCTCCGATTCAGCTTCGCTTACTGATTCTTCGCCTTTAACTTTTCGTGTCGCTCGACTAGTCTCGCGGGCTTTTTCCGCTGTTTCTTTTGTTTGACGAGTTTTTGTTCTAGTACTGTAAAAAATGAAAATCAGGTTCCCGCATTATTTCAAAATATTAAATAAAAGCTAATTTTAATCCTTATGGTTAGTTACAGGTGTAAAGGTTTTTATTTTTACAGGTATGCGCATTCGCAAGGAGATCCCTAAGTGCGCGGAAATGTTGGTGTATGTTGGTTTTGAAACGGTTCAGCTTGTAATCTGCAGGGAAAACTGTCGCAAGGAGTCCATTCCACAGCGATGCTGTTCTCCAGAGATATGAATTCTGATATAATGAGGTTTTTGGTGCCTTTATTTTGACAGTAAATTGATGGTTACCGTCTGTTTGACGTGTTCGCCTAGTAGGTGCTACTAGCGAGGGGATCATACGTGCCAGCTCTTCAGAGCATTTTCCGTAATAATACCTGTAGAAGAGAGATATATCACCCACAGTTATTCGATGCTCGAGACTACCCAAGCTACGGGTAAGTGCGGGGTCATTGATCAGCTTGATAGCTCGTTTTTGCACGGTGTTCAAAAGCATTAAGGTATGTTTGGGTGCCGCACTCCATATATGTGAGCAGTACTCCATAATTAGTCGAATCTGGGCTTTGTAGAGTGTCAGCAGTTGGCTTGGTGTATACAGATGTCTTGTACGAAATAGCACCCCAAGCTTTTGGGACGCCCTTTTAGCTATCTCTGCCAAAACATGTTGGTCTCTGCAGTGATTTCTAAGATGTTCAACTGGCTCTGTAATGTGACAGCACTTCCAGATAGCATGATGTTTGGCTCACCGGTGCTGGTCTTTTTTGAAAACAGGGCTGCTTGGGTTTGTAGGTTGAGGACTACGCGTATTCAAGAGACAATTGGATTTCGCTAACGTTTTGACTTTATTTTAGGTCTTCCGCAGAGCTACAAACAAAAATACTCTGCGAATATATGGGCACCTAAGCTCACACTAGGTACTATAGTTATAGTGTACGTTTGAGCTAATATAACTAAAAACTAAAATATATCATAACAAAAACATTTCATGTAAAAAAAAGCCAAGTACGCGAAAGTGGTATTCCGTAAAAAGAATGGAGATAAAAGTAAAGCCAAGTTCTTCAATACAAATTTCAAAACCAATGGTTCTTACTAGTTTGATTCGTAGCTCATTCCCAAGTAGAGTTTTAGATAGGTCAAATATCGGCTGAAATGTTTCAAGAATAGTACCATCTAGAAATAAAATTTCGGACTTCCATTGTCTTTATTTATTTTAAAAACACGACGTTTCGGTTAGTAAATATCTCTAACCGTTATCAAGTGTAAACTAAACAATCTAGTCTTTAGGCTACTACTTATACTACTTGGTGTGCAGTCAGGTGTGACGGCCCGCCCCCCTTTTTAATCCTAAGACGCCTGTTTTCCTCAAGGAGTGGTTTCCATATGTTTGGTATGTCCGCGCTTGGTTGACTGAAAACTTCTTTATTCTGCATTATAAACGCAGCTTCAATAAACTTTCGTTTTCGCCAATGCGACTCCTTATGTAAAACTTTAGCTTCTGACCACTGAATCCTGTGATCATTTGACCATGCATGATCTGCTAAACCGGATTTTTCAATATCCCCTAATTGGGTACTTTTTAGATGTTCATTTACTCTAACCTGAAGAGGGCGTTTCGTTTCACCTACATATGATTTACCACACTCACACGGGATTTGGTAGATACATTCCTTATTATTTGAGGGATTTTCTGGTTTTGTTTTAGTTACAAAACTTCTTATCATATTTCCCGAAGAAAATACTGTTTTTATATTATAGTGTTTAGCTATTCGTCTTATATTTTCTGAAATCCCTTGAACATATGGAATGTTAATAACACCTAACGGATTATTATTTTGAGAATTTGGTACATTTAGTTTGTTTTTAATTTTAAATATCGTTGAGTTTATTAATTTCTCGGAATAACCATTCTGTTGTAAGTCCTTTTTAATGTTTTTAATTTCTGTGGTTAATTCTTCATTATTACTACAAATATTTATGGCTCTTAAATACAAACTTCTTATAACTCCTTGTTTTGTAGCAACAGAATGATTAGACTTAAAATTTAGGTACTGTCCCGTGTGTGTAGGTTTCCTATATACAGTGGTCTGATCGTTTGACAAGAACATCCAAAAAAGGTAAGGCCGAATCTTTTTCAATTTCCATGGTGCACTTGATTGTTGGTCGAATACCGTTTAAATGGTGTAGAAAATTCTGTAGTTCGTCTTCATTTTCCGGCCATATAATAAATGTGTCATCCATGTATCGTAGCCATAGTTTTGGTTTGACTCTTGCTGTGTTGATCGCATGGTCTTCGAACCACTCCATGTAGATGTTTGCTACCACTGGCGAAAGAGATGAACCCATTGGGAGTCCATCATTTTGCGCGTAAAACTTATCTTTCACTTGAAAGTAAGAGTTACGGAGACAGAGCTCCAAAAGATCCATCACCCCCTCCACCGATAGCGTTGTTCTCTCGTGAAGTGTATCATCAGTTTGTAATTTGTTTTTGATGATACTGAGTGACTCATTTATTGGCACGTTGGTGTAGAGACTTTCTACATCAAAACTTACAAATCTATCGCCGGGATCTAATTCGATACCTTTTAAAACCTCGACAAAATGTTCCGAGTTTTTGACAAAAGATTCGGACTTACTCTGTAGTGGTTGAATTATGTCCAACAAAAACCTCGACAAAGTGCTGGTCGGTGAGTCCCTGGAGCTGGTGATTGGTCGCAGTGGTATATCCTTCTTATGGATCTTTGGTAATCCATAAAAATGTGGTGCCTTACTGTGGTGTGGAGTCAGGCGGGATCTAACAGCGTCCGGGATATTTTCAGCATACTTCTTCAAAGTCCTGTAGATGCGTCCTTCTATGGTGGTGGTTGGATCTTTGGGTAGTTGCTTGTAGTCTCCTTTCTCCAGAACTTCTTGGATCTTTTTGTCGTAAGTCTCGACATCTATGATCACCGTCGCGTTTTCTTTGTCGGCCGGTAGAATCTTGATTGATTTGTCCGCCTGCAGGTTCTTGATTGCCCGTTGTTCTTGACTGGTGATGTTTGTCTTTTGTTGTTTCTTTCTTTCCAACGTTGTTCTTACTTTATGGCGAAACTCATCAGCTTCGGGTTGAGGGAGACTAACGATTTCTATTGCCGCAATAATTTCCAGTGTCGGTGTCCGTGCCGGTGCAATGGCGAACTTAAGTCCCTTACTGAGTACCAATTCTTCGTTGGTGCTCAGAGTCCGTTTGGAGATGTTCACTATAGTGCTTGGTGTCGTTGCGTCTGTTCTATCTTGAGTACGTGTCTGTAGTTTCTTAAGTTTTTCTCGGTGAGTTGATCTTATCTTCTGTCGTTCTCTGTTGCACGTACTGTCAATTTTACTCAGTATTGGTTCGTAGTCTTCCTCCCATGTGTGTCGTCTAATTTCGTCAAAACGCTCCTCCATTTCGGTGTTGAAGTTGGCTTTTCTCCATCGATGGTAACTGATTTGGGATCGGATTAGTGCTTGGCTGGTCCTCTCTAAGATCTTCTTCGTTCTCACTCCCGAAAAGTTGGCTTTTAGGCGGAAACCAACCGGAATGACACCACTGTCGCGCGCCTCGCACAAGAATGAAATGTGTTCTTCTTCCTTTATCACTTTAAGTTTGGTCTTCTCGTAGCCTCTGAATAGATTGTTGATTCCGGGTCCGTACCGTTCTTCAACTCTTTGTTTGAAACTCGTAGACAATGATTGTGTAGAAATAAAATTTCGGACTTCCATTGTCTGTATTTATTTTAAAAACACGACGTTTCGGTTAGTAAGTATCTCTAACCGTTATCAAGTGTAAACTAAACAATCTAGTCTTTAGGCTACTACTTATACTACTTGGTGTGCAGTCAGGTGTGACGGCCCGCCCCCCTTTTTAATCCTAAGACGCCTGTTTTCCTTAAGGAGTGGTTTCCATATGTTTGGTATGTCCGCGCTTGGTTGACTGAAAACTTCTTTATTCTGCATTATAAACGCAGCTTCAATAAACTTTCGTTTTCGCCAATGCGACTCCTTATGTAAAACTTTAGCTTCTGACCACTGAATCCTGTGATCATTTGACCATGCATGATCTGCTAAACCGGATTTTTCAATATCCCCTAATTGGGTACTTTTTAGATGTTCATTTACTCTAACCTGAAGAGGGCGTTTCGTTTCACCTACATATGATTTACCACACTCACACGGGATTTGTTAGATACATTCCTTATTATTTGAGGGATTTTCTGGTTTTGTTTTAGTTACAAAACTTCTTATCGTATTTCCCGAAGAAAATACTGTTTTTATATTATAGTGTTTAGCTATTCGTCTTATATTTTCTGAAATCCCTTGAACATATGGAATGTTAATAACACCTAACGGATTATTATTTTGAGAATTTGGTACATTTAGTTTGTTTTTAATTTTAAATATCGTTGAGTTTATTAATTTCTCGGAATAACCATTCTGTTGTAAGTCCTTTTTAATGTTTTTAATTTCTGTGGTTAATTCTTCATTATTACTACAAATATTTATGGCTCTTAAATATAAACTTCTTATAACTCCTTGTGTGTAGGTTTCCTATATACAGTGGTTTGAATGTTTCTGTCTGATCGAGTACCATCTACTCGCGCGCGAGGCACTACCGTGCTCTCAGATTTTATTCAACTCCAGACTAAATTACCTTGCGTTTGATACTACACAAGCCATGTTTTGACTTAAATTCTAATTCCCCCCACACCTTTTATTTTTAAATCAGTTGGTCTGTTTTCAGCAAATGTCCACGTTTCATATTTTGTTTTCACTAATATCCTCCTTTTGAAGATTTGCCCACAACTTTCTTTTTCTTTCGGTCTCAATATCCCTTTCAATTTATTTTATAATTCTGGGCTTGAGATATTTGCTGAGACTGAATATATCTGTGGCCGTAGTGACGTCAAATTTTCCCTCAAACCCGAGGCTTCCGTGAGTGATACTGCAATTCGGTTGCTCAGTTTTCAGTAAAATGTCAACGTTTCATATTTCCTTTTCAAACATCATAATCACCATTCATCGCCCCTTAACACTGGTTACGCTCGTACTGAGAAGTGCCCAACAAGGCAGAAACTCCCGGGTAGTATACAAACAGTGGAAGTTTGTATACACCCTTTTGAGTATTAAAAACAAACAACTATAGCCGGGATACAATTTGACCCCTAAGTGCGTGAGTGATACCTTGTTGAAAAGTACAGTGAAGTCCGGATATAACGAACCTCAAAAATTAACTAAATACGGTTCGTTATATCCGAGGTTCGTTATAAACAGTAATAAATTTAATTTTTTGTTTTTTTTTAATAGTATCCAAGATTACGAAAACTAAAAATATTACAAAAAATACTATAAATTTTTATATTTTTAAAAAAAGGCAGAATACATACGAATAAAAACGTTTATTATTATTGTTATACATAGGAATCTGTAAAGTACATAATATGGTGGTATGTAATACATACATAATAGAAGCCTAAAACTTTTTTTTATTATTATGAAATCCATAATTTTTGTTTGTACTACTTGAAAAATGCTCCCTGTTTATATAGCTTTAAGGTTACAAAATGACGCTCATATTTTATCAGGAACTTGGCGTATCTCCAAAAAATTACGAGTTTCCGAAATTTTGTTTTCCATTTCACGAATGGTTGGAACATAAACCTTAGTGACTTCAACAGAATTATCTTGAAAAGGATCATCATTATCATTACTTTTGAGTATTAAAAACAAACAACTATAGCCGGGATACAATTTGACCCCTAAGTGCGTGAGTGATACCTTGTTGAAAAGTACAGTGAAGTCCGGATATAACGAACCTCAAAAATTAACTAAATACGGTTCGTTATATCCGAGGTTCGTTATAAACAGTAATAAATTTAATTTTTTGTTTTTTTTTAATAGTATCCAAGATTACGAAAACTAAAAATATTACAAAAAATACTATAAATTTTTATATTTTTAAAAAAAGGCAGAATACATACGAATAAAAACGTTTATTATTATTGTTATACATAGGAATCTGTAAAGTACATAATATGGTGGTATGTAATACATACATAATAGAAGCCTAAACCTTTTTTTTATTATTATGAAATCCATAATTTTTGTTTGTACTACTTGAAAAATGCTCCCTGTTTATATAGCTTTAAGGTTACAAAATGACGCTCATATTTTATCAGGAACTTGGCGTAATTCCAAAAAATTACGGGTTTCCGAAATTTTGTTTTCCATTTCACGAATGGTTGGAACATAAACCTTAGTGACTTCAACAGAATTATCTTGAAAAGGATCATCATTATCATCGTCATTATCACTTGAAACCATGTTTGAGGTTACGGAGAGATTACAATTTGCTCATCAGTCAACGTTTCTCTTGCTACAATGTCTCAATCAACAATCACATAATCGTTAAAGTCGAAGTCACATATTTTCTCTTAGCTTGTTCTTCTACTAAATCAAGCATATCATTATCGAATTCATACTCGTGATCATATTCTGGGTCTTGTGCATGTCTTTGCAACCATTCGTCTCGTTGCCGTATCGTCTAGTGTGAAAACGCCCATTGTCTGCTTATATAAAGTTCGTTTTAAAAGAAAAATACATATTCTAGATTATTAAAATTAGGTTCGCTATATCCGGAAGTTCCCTATAAGCGGGATCGTTATAACCAGTAAGACAATACATGAGTATTTATGGATGACTTTTCGAATAAAGAAAAAAGGTTCGTATTAACCAGAAGTTCGCTATAAACGGGTTCGTTATAAGCGGACTTCACTGTATTTTCAATTGCCCATAAAAATAAACTCAAATATCGTGAAAAGGAAACCCACAAAAAATACTCTGCCAATCTATGGGCACCTAAGCTCACACTGGATACTATAGTTATAGTGTATCTACGTGAAAGCTAATATAACTAAAAACTGAAGTATATTTTATTGAACTCCAGACTCAATTACTTTTCGTTTGATACCACACAAGCCATGTTTTGACTTAAACTCTAATTTTTTAAATCTACCCCCAGCTTTTTTTTAAAAACTAAAATGTATTTTGTTTAACTCCAGACTCAATTACCTTTCGTTTGATATCACACACGCCATATTTCCACTTAAACACTATTTTTTGAAATTTACCCCCACCCTTTTTTTAAAATAAACTAAAATGTATTTTGTTTAACTCCAGACTAAATTACCTTTCGTTTGATATCACACACGCCATATTTTTACCCCCACCCTTTTATTTGGCTTGTGTTCGGTGGATTTTGTTCATTTTTAAATGGGACCATCTCAACCCAAAACCCAGCCTGGGTACCAAATTTCATTAAAATCAGGCAAGCCGTTTTTGAGTTATGCGCGTTGGTCGTTACAGACAGACATACAGACACACAGACAGACAGACAGACAGACAGACGGCGCAACAAAAAAGTTTCAAAATCATCTGAAACGCAAAGATATATAAAAATTTTTGAAATCGGAGCAACTTTTTTTCTCGAAAAAATTAGGATCACCATAGCTCACACTACTATAGTATAGTAGTAGTGTGAGCTAAAATTGCTGGCCCATTTTAAGGTTCAAAAAGCGAATTAAATTTTTAAAACTTGCACACTTATTTTTTTTTAAATCTTTCCGAAACGGTATAACAAGGGGCACTGTTGCAATAATTAAAAAAGTTAGGCTTGTGTTCCCTCTATATGGATTTGTTAAAAATTAAGTCTTCACATTGTAAATCCCGAGATAAGAACTGCAGTAAAATCTGAATTTCACATACCTTCTAGTTATGACTTCCTTTTCTTGTGTTTTATTTTCTTGGTCTTCTTCATCTTCAGTGTCATCAAAAACATCAACAGTGGAGATATCTGGAGTTTGCATAACGACATCTGAATCTGAAACAAAAACAAAAAAAGTTTTGGTTTCAAATTGATCCATTACCAGATGCAAATCTACAAGTTTTGGAAAAGGTGTATTATTAATATTGAAATATGTGTTTATCAGCCTTAGAATCAGTTTTTTATGTAAATATCTCAGAAACGAAAGCTCTTAAGAAGTTTTCGGTTAAAACACAAATTATTGAGAAAAATGTAATCTAATTTTGCCGAACCGAATTGATGACTTGCGATGCTCCGTTAAAAAGTTTTAGAATTTTTTAATTGTCAAAAAACTATCATTAGCATTAATGGATTTTTACCGAAATCTAATCAGCTCGTGCAGTGTCAAACACTATTTTACCTGAAAATTTCATCAAAATCGGTTCAGCGGTTTAGGAGCTACCGTTTTACGGACAGACATACACACACACTCACATAGTCACAGACGTCACGGCGATATTGCTAAGATAGCTCCAAATACATAAATGCCTTCTCTAGCCATTGCTATGCGGGCTGGGTAGGTCATAAATGAATCATATGGGAATCACTAGGGAATCGCTAGGAATCACCTGGGAATCGAAAAGGGGTATTATTAATATTCAAATATGTGTTTATGAGCCTTAGAATCAGTTTTTTATGTAAATATCTCAGAAACGAAAGCTCTTACGAAGTTTTCGGTTATAACACAAATTATTGTGAAAAATGTAATCTAAATTGAAGACTTGCGATGCTCCGTTAAAAAGTTTTAGAATTTTTTAATTGTCAAAAAAATATCATTAGCATTAATGGAGTTTTACCGAGATCTAATCAGATCGTGCAGTGTCAAACACTATTTTACCTGAAAATTTCATGAAAATCGGTTCAGCGGTTTAGGAGCTACCGTTTTACGGACATACACACACACACACTCACAGACGACACGACGATATTGCTAAGATAGCTCCAAATACATAAATAGCCATTGCTATGCGGGCTGGGTAGGTCATAAATTAATCATATGGGAATTACCAGGGAATCGCTGGGAATCACCTGGGAATCGCTGGTAATCACCTGGCAATCGCTAAGAATCAGTAGCAATCACTGGGAATCATTGGCAGTTTAAGGTTATGAATACATATTGTATTTTACTGCTACAATCTATTCTAGCTGTGCGTAGTTTTTAGTGTTTGTGCTTAAATCTTAAAATATTTTGTGAACGGTCAGTAATGGAACATATCGCACACTCGCTGAAAAAGAGTCACAAACACAAAAATCGCCCTTATTGAGAAAAACCTGCCGCCATCATCGAAATAACTTGTACTTTCTTCCATAAAAGCGTCACATTTATGTTTCGACAATTCACCGCGAAATGGCGATGTGACTCTTTTATTTTGTCCAGTTTAGCTGAGGATGCGTTCCTTTACAGTGTCACTTTTGACTTTAGAACAGCGTGAACGTGGAATTTCATCCTGAAAAGAGTCACATTTCGAGTTGTGAAAGTTTTCGTGTGAAGTATTGGTTAAATCTGACCCATATAACAAGTAAAATACTATTATTTTTTGTGTTGACTGTTTTTTCGAATTGTTCAGTGTACCTAGAATTAAGGAGAATCAGAAAAAAATATTTTGAATTTGTTAGATAATAATCACATTCCCAGTTGTTATTCAGCATTTTATAACTTGTTGTAAAAATAAATACAAAGTTTCTTATTTATTTGTTTTCTTTTTTTATATTATTTACCATCCTGCGTGACATCCTGATTTACAACGTCATGATGCCTTGTTCTAAAAAATTGTCACAATATCGGGTTTTTGTCTTTTTTTTTAACTAAAAACGACAAAAATCATTTTTTTTTTTTTGAGAAACGTACTGCACCAATTACATTGAATTAATAGGTTCCTGTTGATATAAAATAACATGTTAACTCGTAATTTGTCATGTGAAAAATTAATCTCTCTAATGAACTAAATTCTTTAACAGCGATTTTCTCAAAACAATGTTTTTTGAGTTGTGACTATTTTTTAGCGGGGTGCAATATTATACATTGAACGAACTAAATTAGAAGATAAAATAAAAAGAAAAATATAATTTCCGACCATTTCATGCCAAATTTAATGTAGGTATCCGTCAGCAGACTTGTGGGAAAAGGAAACAGACAATACTTTTAATGGCCAACTTAGAAATAAACATAAAATAAGTTTTATTTTAATCACAATATTGTATATTTTTTAGATTTTTGGTAGTCTTATCTTCAGGGTCGTATTTATAACCATTTTCAGAATTTTCTTGATTATTTTCTGCCTTTTCTGAAATTCTTCAAACTTTTCCAGCGCATTTCAAAACTTTTCCATACATTTCCTAAACATTTCCAGACATTTCCAGACTTTTCTGGACACTTTCCCAAAAATTTTGATTCCTAAACTTTTCCAGTTTTTTCTTAACAATTTTCCTTAACATTTCCGGACATTTCCTATTATTTCCAAACTCTTCCAGAATTTTTCCAATTTTTTGCAGGGTATTTCCAAACATTTCATAGTTTGTCTAAACTATTCTAGAACTTTCTGGACTTTTCTAAAAAATGTCTAGTATTTTTCATATTTTTCCTGAACATTTCCAGATTTTTCCAGAGTTTTTCAGAATATTTTCCGAGTTTTTCAAGATTTTTCCTGAAGATTTCCAGAACATTTTCCAAGTTTTTCATACTTATTCAAAATATTTCCAGGGTTTTTCAGAACATTTTATAAGTTTTCTAGACTTTTTCTAAACATTCCCAGACTTTTTCTAAACTTTAGCATAGTCTTCCTGAACATTTCCCGAGTTCCAAAGCATTTATCGCGTTATCCCGACTTTTCCTAAACCGAGGAGGAATTCGCGGGTGGTTATCACTATACATTGTTCTGGGAATCACTTGGAAATCGCTGGTAATCACTGGAAATCACCTGGGAATTGCTGGTAATCACCTGGAAATCGCTGGGAATCATTGGCATGTTAAGGTAATGAACACATATTGTATTTTACTGCTACAATCTATTCTAGCTGTGCGTAGTTTTCAGTGTTTGTGCTTAAATCTTAAAATATTTTGTGAACGGTAAGTAATGGAACATATTATACATTAAACGAACTAAATTAGAAGATAAAATAAAAAGAAAAATATAATTTCCGACCATTTCATGCCAAATTTAATGTAGGTATCCGTCACCAGACTTGTGGGAAAAGGAAACAGACAATACTTTTAATGGCCAACTTAGAAATAGGTTTTATTTTAATCACAATATTGTATATTTTTTAGATTTTTGGTAGTCTTATCTTCAGGGTCGTATTAATAAACATTTTCAAAATTTTCTTGATTATTTTCTGCGTTTTCTGAAATTCTTCAAACTTTTCCAGCGCATTTCTAAACTTTTCCATACATTTCCAGACGTTTCCAGACTTTTCTGGACATTTTCCCAAAAATTTAGTTTCCTAAACTTTTCCAGTTTTTTCTTACCAATTTTCCTTAACATTTCCGGACATTTCCTATTATTTCCAAACTTTTCCAGAATTTTTCCAATTTTTTGCAGGGTATTTCCAAACATTTCATAGTTTTTCTAAACTATTCTAGAACTTTCCGGACTTTTCTAAAAAATGTCTAGTATTTTTCATATTTTTCCAGAACATTTCCAGAGTTTTTCAGAATATTTTCCGAGCTTTTCCATACTTATTCTAAATATTTCCAGGGTTTTCCAGAACATTTTATAAGTTTTCTAGACTTTTTCTAAACATTCCCAGACTTTTTCTAAACTTTAGCATAGTCTTCCTGAACATTTCCCGAGTTCCAAAGCATTTATCGCGTTTTCCCGACTTTTCCTAAACCGAGGGGGAATTCGCGGGTGGTAATCACTATACATTGTTCTGGGAATCACTTGGGAATCATATGGGAATCACCTGGGAATCGCTGGAAATCACCTGGGAATCGCTGGTAATCACCTGGGAATCACTGGCAATCACTGGGAATCATTGGCATTTTAAGGATATAAACACATATTGTATTCAACTGATACAATCTATTCTAGCTGTGCTCAGTGTTTGTGCTTAAATCTTAAAATATTTTGTGAACGGTAAGTAATGGACCATATTATACATTAAACGAACTAAATTAGAACATAACATAAAAAGAAAAATATAATTTCCGACCATTTCATGCCAAATTTAATGTAGGTATCCGTCAGCAGACTTGTGGGAAAAGGAAACAGAGAATACTTTTAATGGCCAACTTAGAAATAAACATAAAATAAGTTTTATTTTAATCACAATATTGTATATTTTTCAGATTTTTGGTAGTCTTATCTTCAGGGTCGTATTCATAAACATTTTCAGAATTTTCTTGATTATTTTCTGAAATTTTTCAAACTTTTCCAGCGCATTTCAAAACTTTTCCATACATTTCCTAAACATTTCCAGACGCTTCCAGAGATTTCTGGACATTTTCCCAAAAATTTCGTTTCCTAAACTTTTCCAGTTTTTTCTTAACAATTTTCCTTAACATTTCCGGACATTTCCTATTATTTCCAAACTTTTCCAGAATTTTTCCACTTTTTTGCAGGGTATTTCCAAACATTTCATAGTTTGTCTAAACTATTCTAGAACTTTCCGGACTTTTCTAAAAAATGTCTAGTATTTTTCATATTTTTCCTGAACATTTCCAAATTTTTTTTCAGAATATTTTTTCAGAATATTTTCCGAGTTTTTCAAGATTTTTCCTGAAGATTTCCAGAACATTTTCCAAGTTTTTCATACTTATTCTAAATATTTCCAGGGTTTTTCAGAACATTTTATAAGTTTTCTAGACTTTTTCTAAACATTCCCAAACTTTTTCCAAACTTTAGCATAGTCTTCCTGAACATTTCCCGAGTTCCAAAGCATTTATCGCGTTATCCCGACTTTTCCTAAACCGAGGGGGAATTCGCGGGTGGTATTCACTTTTTACACGTATTTTAACCTCTTTAACTCGAGTTTCTATAACTCGAACTCTCCATAACTCGAACTGTTTTGGTTGTCCCTTCAGGTTCGAGTTATAGAGGTTCGACTGTATTGTATATTTTTCAGATTTTTGGTAGCCTTATCTTCAGGGTCGTATTCATAAACATTTTCAGAATTTTCTTGATTATTTTCTGAAATTTTTCAAACTTTTCCAGCGCATTTCAAAACTTTTTCATACATTTCCTAAACATTTCCAGACGTTTCCAGACTTTTCTGGACATTTTCCCAAAAATTTCGTTTCCTAAACTTTTCCAGTTTTTTCTTAACAATTTTCCTTAACATTTCCGGACATTTCCTATTATTTCCAAACTTTTCCACTTTTTTACAGGGTATTTCCAAACATTTCATAGTTTTTCTAAACTATTCTAAAACTTTCCGGACTTTTCTAAAAAATGTCTAGTATTTTTCATATTAGGGTTAATGTTGAGTAGCTGGACTGTCAGCTAGACTTCGCCCTTTGAAAAGTGCTTTTTTTTTTATTTACTAAATACTTATTAAATTTCCAGCAATATTGTACATGGCATTTTTTCAATAAAGACAATTTATTATTATTATTATTATTTTTCCCGAACATTTCCAGATTTTTCCAGAATATTTCCAGAGTTTTTCAGTATATTTTCCGAGTTTTTCAAGATTTTTCCTGAAGATTTCCAGAACATTTTCCAAGTTTTCCATACTTATTCTAAATATTTTCAGGGTTTTCCAGAACATTTTATAAGTTTTCTAGACTTTTTCTAAACATTCCCAGACTTTTTCTAAACTTTAGCATAGTCTTTCTGAACATTTCCCGAGTTCCAAAACATTTATCGCGTTTTCCCGACTTTTCCTAAACCGAGGGGGAATTCGCGGGTGGTTATTACTATACATTGTTCTGGGAATCACTTCGGAATCATATGGGAATTAGCTGGGAATCGCTGGTAATCACTGGAAATCACCTGGGAATCGCTGGTAATCACCTGGGAATCGCTGGCAATCACCTGGGAATCACTGGTAATCAGCTGGGAATCTTTGGGAATTATTTTAAAAATGGAAATCACTGTACTTTTTTTGGGTTAGCGAATTCCCCCTCGCAAAAAGTAGTTAAAAAAGTAGTGAACTACATGGTGTTAACTAGTAATTAATCAGGCATATATGCTATTTCTGATAATCTTTTTGAACACCTACAAGACCTTGTAGACCGGGTTAAGTATCAAATCTATAGACTTGATACCGACCGATTTAAGTGTATTTTTTTAATACTCACAGGTCAAATAACTGCAAAGATTTGGTTCATCCTAATGTGCAATATGATATTAAGCATTTCTCAGTGAATTTCATCTCACATAAATTCAAATTAACTTTAGAAATAAAGAAAAACCACATAAAAATTTTGTAACGAAATGTCATATTTTGGAAATTTTGTCCGTGCAGTCGTAGGATTCCCGTTAAAAATAGTCTCAAATTGTAGTACCACCTCTGAGGGGTGGTTTAAAGTTTGAAAAACAATAGAAATAATCCATGATTAAAAAAAAACTTATATACAAAAATATTCAAAGCTAAATAATACATAAATAACTTAAAACTATATCTGTAGATGCATTACCGTATTAAATACGTATCAATATTTAAATACTGTAAAAAGCACCAGATATATTAGAATCCCTTTTCAATCACACATTCGTCAAAATAATCGACCATCGGTTTAATCGTCGCTAACTTGTCTAAAAAATTAACATGTAAAATATAGCGGACAGCTGTCACTGACTTACACCGTTTTTATTCGACATTTCCTAGGGACGTTTGGAGGTTCAAATATGGCTACCAGTTTTAAATCAAAATATTTTATTCTTTTTATTTATTTATAACCTTTGTGTGGAAATAATGTCTTTGTAACAACAAAAAAAAGATGACCCATATCGCAAGGTATTTATGAACAATTTATATAAATATTAAAAACTATTGCATTTACGGGAAAAATAAGTTAAACCTTCAACCAAAATGTAGACTTTAGTAAACCTAGGATTGTAGCACTTAGCACTGTAGACCCTTTAGTAAATACTGGTGTTCGTTTTTAAAGAGCAAACATATTTGCTGATCAATAGCAAAAATTTTGTACCGGTACTGTAAGATGTGTGTTAGCTCCCGCTAAATTTCGCGGTTGTTTTTATATTATTAAACCACACAATTGGATGAAGGACAGAGTGCATTTCGCGCATTTGGACATGCGCACCAACAATCAGTGAGATCCTTTGTCAAGCGCCTCGAGAAATGGCGTGTTAATTTCGTTCTCCAACTATTTTCAAATATCTACACCTGAAAGTGCTCGATTTTGGCGTACTGAAGCATAGAAAAGAAACTTCAGCCCTTCAGCTACGTGGTGACATCATTAGATCCAATCAGGGGCCCCTTAGAACGTGGAGAAAGTGGCTGCAAACTGGTGAGTGCATTTGTATCTGATTACCGTTGTGTGGTTCCAACAATTAACCTCTGGACCTTATTAATTATTTCGTAACTCATATCAATATATTTGTTTGTTCGCGCTTTCATTAATTAAATTATACAGTCCATTGCATTTATCGTTTTTCTTACTGCGGGCATAACAATGTGTGTACGTTTTAATCTGTTTGTCACCAAATTCTATATAAAGTATTAGTCTTTTATAATCTTTTCACAGTCAGGTTATGTTATTTTAAATTTTAAATAAGTTCTTTTTTTAAGATGCATATTTTTGTACTATTTCCTTTTTGTACTATTTTTAAAGCACATATTGTGTAATACTTTACCAATAAATAAACTAAACTAAAAAAAAAAACTTTGTAGGTAGGTACCTTTTTTTCTGCCTTTGGTCCTGGTAGTTCTTACAGCCCTAGAAGGTCTCTCAGTTTTAACCTCCTTGAGCTTCTTTTTAGGGGGAATCCAACTAGGAGCAGGCATGTCTTCCACTTCTGTCTTGATGGGAACATTTTCTTTAATACTTGAGTTACTGGTGGAACTAGCCGAAGATAGAGTTGTGGCAGTTGTAGAGTGAACATCAGAAATTTTTTCTTTTTTAATCTATGTTTAAATAATAAAATCATTTATCTAAATCATATATTTCAAAATTTTTAGTTCTTTAATTTCAAAAATCTATATTAGACCAGTAGTAGAGTAAACTTGTAAGGTTTTTCAAGAAAAAGCGGCAAAAAGGGTATATTAGCTCACACATATACTATACTATAGTAGTGTGAGCTATGGTGATCCTAATTTTTTCGAGGAAAAAAAAGTTGCTCCGATTTCAAAAATTTTTATATATCTTTGCGTTTCAGATGATTTTGAAACTTTTTTGTTGCGCCGTCTGTCTGTCTGTCTGTATGTCTGTAACGACCAACGCGCATAACTCAAAAACCGCTTGGCCGATTTTAATGAAATTTGGTACTTAGGCTGGGTCTTGGGTCGAGATAGTCCCATTTAAAAATGAACAAAATCCACCAAACACAAACCAAATAAAAGGGTGGGGGTAGATTTCAAAAATTAGAGTTTATGTGAAAATATGGCGTGTGTGATATCAAACGAAAGCTAATTGAGTCTGGAATTAAACAAAATACATTTTAATTTATTTAAAAAAAAGGGTGGGGGTATATTTCAAAAATTAGAGTTTAAGTGAAAATATGGCCTGTGTGATATCAAACGAAAGGTAATTGAGTCCGGAGTTTAACAAAATACATTTTAGTTTTCGTTTTTTTTTAAGGGTGGGGGTATATTTCAAAAATTTGAGATTAAGGCAAAACATGGCTTGTGGTATCAAACAAAAGGTAATTTAGTCTGGAGTTGAATAAAATATATTTCAGTTTTTAGTTATATTAGCTCACACATACACTATAACTATAGTAGCTAGTGTGAGCTTAGGGGCCCATATATTGGCAGAGTATTTTTTTATATTCGGCATGGTAGTAGCTAATAACAAAAGCTAAATTTTCCTTCGAGGATCCCCTATTTTCCAGCATCAGAATCCAAGATAACGGCTACCAAAGTTAAGCAAAAAAGTGAATTCCCTGTTTAAGAAAAATTAAATTAATTTTGACAAATTTACTTTAAGTGGAACCTATTTAATTTAAAAAAAAAATAAATAAACATTACAACTGTCACTTTAAAACAAAATGGCGGCAATATTTTTTTAAAAATCGTTTTTCTTCGATATTTTCTTTACTTTTTGTGTGATATTTAGTTTTATTACCTCATATTAAAGCCACCACCAGCTCTTTAAACCTACCGAAAAAAAATTATAAGTTTTCCAGCCAACACAAAGATGGCGCTTAATATGTCAAAAATAAAAGAGACCTTTATAACCTGTAGACCGAATTAAATTTTGACAAAAATTTTTTTTGGATTTTATCAATAGTAAGCCAAGGTTTGTAAAAATTTATAAAAAGTTACATTTTGACATTTAACATTTTAAGATGGCGGCCGAAGTTCAGATAAAAAAGTTGGTATTGCCGTGTAATGTATCGTTTATACTAAATAGGAGTCGCCGATTTTAAATATTTTATAATAAATGACACATATGTCTATTATTAATCAAGATGGCGGCGTTCAAAATATAAAAACAACAGTATCTTCTTGATGTGGTAATTTTTTTTTACCAACATATGTAGTTTTATATTACTCTTAATTAGTTTTAAATTATAATGTACAGAAAAAATATAATTTATTTATTATTTAAAGATGGCGGACAAAAAAGTTTTAAAAATTTTTTTAAATTTTTTTGAAATTTAACAAAAAAAACTGGAAAAAACAAGACATCTCGTTAAACAAAACACAGATATTTTAAAAATGTCAAAAAAGTTGACATATGTCACGTATAAGGTGATTTGATTGAATTGACCATATTTTATTTAATAGCTATCTCCGTTAATATTGATCTAACAGTAACATTTAAATAAGCAAAGTTAAATAATTTTTCCTAAATCATCAGAATCTGATATCAAAAATTACATATGTCATACACTTGTCAAACTTTTGAAGTATGATTTATTTTCTGATTATTCTGATTTCAAAAATATATAATGTGTTGACATTTAGTCCAGCCGTTGTTGAAATATTTGCATTTTAATACCCTAAATCAAAAATAAACATGTTGCCATTTTGTTATTGAATATAATTTTTAAAATACAAATATATCAACAACGGCTAGACTAAATGTCACCATATTATATATTTTTGAAATCAGAAAAAGGAGCCCAATCAATTAAAAACATTATATACAGGGTGTTTTATTTTAAAAAATAAATCATATGTCGATAGTTTGGCAAGTGTATTTGACATCAGATTCTGATGATTTAGGAAAAATTATTTAACTTTGCTAATTTAAACGTTACTGTTAGATCAATATTAACGGAGATAGCTATTAATTAGCACGTGACATGTCAACGTTTTTGACATTTTTAAAATATCTGTGTTTTGTTTTTCATTTTTTTTTATAACTTCGAAAAAATACTTTTTCGACCGCCATCTTAAAAAAATAAATAAATTATATATTTTTTTGTTCATTACAATTTTAAACTAATTAAGATAAATAAAAAAATACATATCTTAAATCTACATAAAAAAATTTACCTAACCAAAAAGATACTTTTGTATTTATATTTTGAACGCCACCATTTTTAATAATAATAGACATATATCATTTATTATGAAATATTTAAAATCGACGACCTCCATTTATATATATTACACGGCAATAATAGTTGTGTCAAACAAGAACAAAAAAATTACTTTTTATCTGAACTTCGGCCGCCATCTTAAAATGTTAAATGTCAAATTGTAAGTTTTTATAAATTTTTAAAAAATTATTGTAAAAATTTAATTTGGTCTACACGTTGTAAAAGTATCTTTTATTTTTAACAAATTAAGCCCCACCTTTGTGTCGGCTGGGAAACTTATCATTTCTTTTACGCATGTTTAAAGAGCTGGTCAGTAGTAGCCTTAATACGAGGTATTAAAAATAAATATCGCAAAAAAAATAAAGAAAATATCGAAGAAAAACGATTTTTTTTAAAATATAGGCGCCATTTTGTTTTGCAGTGAGAGGTGTAATTTTTTTACATTTTTGATTTGAGTAGGTCCCACTTAAAGTAAATTTATCAAAATTAATTTAATTTCTTTTAAAACAAAAAATCATTTTTTTTCTTAAGTTTGGCAGCCGCCATCTTGGATTCTGAGGCCGGAAAATCGGGGATCCTCGATAGAAAATTTAGCTTTTGGTGTTAGGCACTACTATGCCAAATATAAAAAATATACTCTTTTTGCAGCTTTATTTAACAAATTTACTTACTACAGTGCAGATAAAACACTTAAAACCGGTGCATCACATGATGCGTTTTTTGGTGGAGAGGTGGAAACTAGGCTTTAGATAACATTCTTTAACCACTTACTTCAAAATAATAGAAGCTACGAGAGCCGCAGTTCCTTGACTAAGTGTCGAGTTCACGAAAACCTCAACGGACTCTTGCTGCTCTGCGTTTCCAAAGTAGAAGAAATTTATTTACTTATTTAAGTTACCTTACTTTGGAGAAAATTAAAAAATATATATTTTTTCAGTGTTAAAAAAAATTTCTTTATTTAGAAAAAACAATCTTTTTTTAACATTTTATTTACAAAAACATAAGATTATTTTTTTTTAATCAGAAACTTTTCAGGACACCATGTACAGGGTGTCCCAAATTGGGCACTTTTAGGGGGTTTAAGGTACTTCGGGGGGAGACAGAGAAAAACTGACCACGCATTGCGAGGCTCAAATTTCAAGAGAAGGCTTATAGTGAAAACCGTATTTTGAAATATCGTCTCGTCTTTGAGCTACGGGGGCTTTTTGAAAAGTCTGCATTTTGGAAGGGGGTCTATAACTTCGTTATTAGTGGAAATTTTGATTTAGAGGAAATTGCAATTTTATAGACTTTGTCACGAGGAATCCACCCGCTAAATTAAATTTTAACTGTCACTTTTAGTTTTTGAGATATGACATAAAGTTGCATTTTTTCTTATGGAATGGCCTATATTTTAATTAATTTTCGAATTCGTCATTGAATTCTTTTCAAAACGATGTATCATATGTTATAGTTTGATTGAGTAGTTTCGGAGATAATTAAAGTTTTTCATTTTTGTCTAGTGTGCGTTGAATGACGTCATGCGCCATTGACATGAAAGCCTTGCTGTCAAATCCTTTTTCAATGCTCCCATAGTTTTGTTGTTTTATACTATGCAAATCAAGTTGGCCTTGCGTCTTGGCGTTTTGTCATTGTTTTCAATTGTTTAAATAATTTGACATTACGCTTTGATATGAAATTATTTTGCACAAAAGCGTTTTTAATTTTATTTTTAAATATGTATCAAAACGATGAAAAGTAGAGAAAGACATGCTAAAATGTTACTGGGAAAGTAATGATAATCGACAGGACGCTGGAAACTTATATCTTCAAAGGTATCCCCAAAAACGTTAATATGCTTTAAGGTATTTGGGTATCCCGAACGAAGACAAAGTTGAAAAGGAATCTTGTTCAGTATGGCTCTTTTTCAAAACCGCGGGCCAAAATATATGACGTTAGGAGGGACCGTGAGGTAGAGGAGATTAATAATAATAAATAAATAAATAAATCGAGGACGTATAGTTGGCCCCTATATATATAATACAGTCGAACCTCTCTAACTCGAACCTCTATAACTCGAACCCCTCTATAACTCGAACATTTTAAGCGGTCCCTGCACTTTTTACATGTATTTTAACCTATGTAACTCGAGTTTCTATAACTCGAACTCTCCATAACTCGAACTGTTTTGGTTGTCCCTTCAGGTTCGAGTTATAGAGGTTCGACTGTATATACAGTGGCGTATATATGGGAGTGCCTGGGGGCCTGGGCCCCCCCCCCCCGAAGCTAAGATTTTTTTTGATATTTTCCACATATCATGAGTTCTCGGCCCCCCCCAAAACTGTCTCGGGCCCACCCCGAAACTTTTTCCTATATACGCCACTTAATATATATATCAAAAACTTGTCGCTAGTAGAGAATATGCAGTGCTACTTCCAACAAGATGGCGCACCACCGCATACGGCTGGAATTATTACCAATTATTTGAATAATACCTTTCACAACCAGTGGATTGGATTAAGAGGCCCAATACCATGGTCAGCAAGGTCTCCAGACATCACCTTGTGTGATTTCTGTTTATACGTCAAGATTTGAAAAGCGATGCCGTCTGTGCTTGAGGCAAAACGGGCGCCATTTTGAACATAGGTTGTAAAATAGTATGAATATGATATAAAAAATGGTATTTATAAAGGTTAATTAGTATTAGCTTAAGTTACTATAGGTATATAGTAGGTTGGTTATTTTTTCTGTTGATCTATGACGCAATGATTATTGATAATTTTTAATAATATCGAATTTCTATTGAGTCTGTAATTTTTGTTTTTTTTATAACTAGGCTTTGAAGGCCGTCAGCTGAATTATAATTTTTGACTGTGTAAAATAATAAAAATACTGGAGTGCCTTGACCTGCTTCAGCAGAAAATCATAGCGCACTAGAAATAAGTGAAAAAGCTGAATATCTCCGAAACCGCTTAATCAAACTATGACATATGATACATCATTTTGAAAAGAATTCAATGACGAATTCGAAAATTAATTAAAATATAGGCCATTCCATAAGAAAAAATGCAACTTTATGTCATATCTCAAAAACTAAAAGTGACAGTTAAAATTTAATTTAGCGGGTGGATTCCTCGTGACAAATTCTATACAATTGCAATTTACTCCAAATCAAAATTTCCACCAATAACGAAGTTATAGACCTCCTTCCAAAATGCACAATTTTCAAAAAGCCCCCGTAGCTTAAAGACGAGACGATATTTCGAAATACGGTTTTCACTATAAGTCTTCTCTTGAAATTTGAGTCTCGCAATGCGTGGTCAGTTTTTCTCTGTCTCCCCTAAAAGTACCTTAAACCCCCTAAAAGTGCCCAATTTGGGACACCCTGTATATGTAGGGCCCTTATTGTAACAAAAAGAAATGGATCCATGACGGATCTAGAACGGATCACCTTAGCCTATTAGCACCCTTCAAGTGAAGTCATGAAAACAGTTTTTTTAAATATCTCAAAAACTAAAGATCTTATGAAGTTTTTGGTTATAACACAAATTATTCAGCAACAAGTCTACTTTATTCCGAAAACCGCATATTGATACGACGCTCCATTAAAAAGTTAACATTTTCAAAAAAATTTTAATTGTCAAAAAACTGCCATTAGTATTACTGGATTTTACACTATTTTAGCAGAAAATTTTCTAAAAATCGGTTTAGCGGTTTAGGAGCTATCGGGTTAGGAACAGAAATAATATACATACACACACACACAGACAGAAATCACGGCGGTTTTGCTAAGAGAGGTCAAGATATACCCAAATAACACATTTTCGGTGTTATCTGAAAAAAAAATTCATCAAAAATAATACCTTCTCTAGCCATTGCTACACAGGCTAGAAAGGTAATAAAGACTCCAAACTTACCTTAATTTCAACACTTTCTTGATTTATTTCTGATAAAACCATCGGTTTTCTGCCCCTCCTTTTAGGTTTTTCAGTTTTTTGATTATATGTTTCAGCTAAAACCAAAAAAAGTTACAAATGTGGCAATAGTTGTGCAACTAAATTAGGATATAGGGTGATTAACTATATTTTGAACCCCCGGTCAGCTCCCTTAATATCAATAATGATTTAAAAAATTTTAATACCAAGGCCAACACAAAAATAGAGGCCACGACCCTGAAAAAATCAGCTGTTCTCCCAAGGCTGAATTTTACATTGGGTCTTATGGGAAGTCAGACGTTTTTTTATGATATTTTCAAAATGGCACTACAGATTTCCGCAAAATTTCAGTGAAATATTCTCAGACACCATCCCGATATTCCACCAAAGGTTTGTAAGGAAGCAACATGATTAAAAGGTTAAAATCTTCAAAATTTAGCATTCCATATTTTGAATTCAAATTACCCGCCATGTACCACATTCCAACTGTTATATTTGACATGTATTTGACTTTGTCATATGTGATTGTCACATTCGCTTCTGTTTTAAACTTAATTTTTGTGTGAGCTTATGAAGCGGCTATGAAAAATTAGGGCTTACTATACATTTAAAAAAAATTGTTCTGCCAGAATAAAGTAAAAACAATCTCAAAAACGGTTCTATTTAAAAAAAATCAAATATCCATGAACCGTCATTTCAACTTCAATATTTTAAAGACAATCAGCTGTGTCGTAATGTGACCATCAAAAAAAAATCAGCCCCGGATGTGACGTCAACAAAGTGGAGGATCGTGGCCCGTCCATTTTGATAGCCCTGTTAATACAAAAGTTTTATAGTTAATTGAAAGCCTTTCAACGGATATAACAGGTGTTCACAAATAATGTCATTATACAGGGTGTCTCTAAAAGATCTTTACAAAATCTTAGCACATATTCCTGAGGTCAAAATAAGTCGATTTAAAGCAACTTACCTTAGTCCGAAATTGCTCCGTTTCAGAGATACAGGGTGATAAATTTAAAAAATCGATTGTCTTAAAATTTATGAACATTTCTCAACGCATTACTTTAAAAATTGGTACTCGGGGGTTTTTTGGGATGCGAAACCTAAATATGGATACCTTTTCACTGTGGCCGTGAGAGGGCGCTTCACAATGCTCTTTTTATAGTTTAATATTACTATAACTTTTTTCTGTAACTTTTAACTTTTTTGTTAAGATAATGTTTTCCTGAATCTTTTTAAGCCAAAAAGGTACTCTTGTTAACATGCGCTAAAGTAAGTCGTTTTCAAGATATTTCCGTTTTTAGTGTTCGATGCCGCAACGGAATACTGAAATTATTTTGAAAGACGATTTCACTAGTGTTTTACACTGGCAAAATGTCATAGTAACGGCCAGTTTTCTACTGACTATTGTTCTCAAAGCTTTATTCAAGTTAGTTGCTTTTCGGCAATTTCGCTCATGAAATTTTTTAATTTAAAAATTTAATTTTAAAATTCACTCTCTCTCTGAAACGAAGCAATTTTGGACTAAGGTAATTTGCATTAAATCGACTTGTTTTAACCTCAGGAATATGTGCTAAGATTTTGTACAGACCTTTTAGAGGCTGTATAATTCAAAATTTGACATCAACTTTTTTATATTAAATGGAACACTCCTTATATTATTTCAGTGTTAAAAATAATATAGCTGAATAATTTCTGATTTTAAAAATGTATAATATGTCTATACTGTGATAAACATCTGCTAACGGAACGTCCCTAAATTATGTAACACAAAAATTCAGGATTTTTGATCCCCCCCTTTACTCCTTTCTTATATAAACATTGAGTATAATGCAAGGCCAAACCCCCCCCCCCCCTAGTGCGGTACGTAATTTAAGGACAGGCCCAAGATATAACGCATTATTTTTCCATTAAGATCCAATCAACGTATTTTCTTTTTATCAGAGGAGTATAACAAATTTAAATGTGTTATATCTTAGAAAATATTTATCGTAATATAGGGATGTTACATATTTTTATTATAAGAAAGAAAAGGCGGATTTAAAAATGAAATAATTTACAGGGTGTTTCATTTAATATAAGTTCATGTCAAATCTTGACATATAGAATGACATTTGACAACATCTGTCATATGGGTTAAAAGGCTTTCGACAAACTATAAAACTTTTACATTTCAACTTTTTTTATATCATCAATAATAAAAGCGGTAACCAGGGGTTCAAAATATGGTGAATCATCCTGTACATATTTTTGACTATCTGTGATAAATTTGACTATTTATGTATCCTTTTCAATAACTTTTTAAATTACAAAATTTTTGCAGAGAGACAGACAGAGTATATGTGTATCGGTGGAATGAAACAGGATCTAATCTTAAATACCGGGCAGCGAATTCAGTCCTGTGATGAGTATAAATACTTAGGTCTAAAAATTACAGCTGACGGAACACTAGACAAAGCTATAAAAGATCGAAACGTACAAGGAAGAAAAGCAATAACTTTATTAAATGGAATAATTTGGGACCAAAGTATATCAAAACATAACAAAAAGCTAATATATAACACCATTGTAAAAAGTATTGTTACATACGGCTCAGAAGTATGGCCAATCAAGGATAGAACAGAAAAAATGCTTTCCGCTACGGAGATGGACTATTGGAGAAGAGCAACAGGGAAATCAAAAAGAGAAAGAGTTACAAATCAAAGAATAAGAGAAATTATGACAGTGGGTGAACGTACTTTAGTGGATGATATAAGAACAAAACAACTGGTGTGGTACGGACAAGTACAAAGAATGAATGATGAAAGACTACCTAAACAAATACTACAATGGAAACCAACTGGCCGAAGAAAACGAGGACGGCCAAGGAGAAGCTGAAGAGAAGGAATAGACAGTGAAATAAGAATAAGAGGCCTAGATGATGAATTATGGGCAAACAGAAACGAGTGAAAGATTGGGTATCGGAAGACGTAGAACGTTGTGAAACCGATAAATATATATATAAAATTTTTGCAGAGATATGAAAATTACATTTGCAATTTTGTACCTCCGTCACGTGACATGTTTGCAGTTTCTTATGATTGTACTGCCATACTTTTTATATAAGAGCAACAAAATCAACTTTAAATGTTACCAAATCCAAATATAATTTGTCACACTATCTGTACCGTATTGTTTTTTATATCGGTAGGAAGTCTACCTTGCCCAATGTTTAAATACCTAACTTCATCTTGTAATATACTGTGAATTTAGAAGGTTTATTAAAAGTGAATCAGTTTATTGTCACGTCGTATTTCCGTCACAGTACAAACACGTATAGTGATCTGATAAACTCTACTTACATAAAAAACAGGATAATGATTGTAGAAATAACAATGTTAGGATTAAAAAAGCTAGCGGATCTGGGGGAATATATGCTGAAATGCTCAAATGTGGATCAGAGAAACTACTCGAATATCTCACATATATTATCAATCAATGCATAAACGGACATCCAGTACCTGATGATTGGAAAATTGCATTCATATCCTCAATACATAAAAAAGGAAACAAGCTGGATTGCAACAATTACAGAGGAATTTCAGTAACCAGTACTCTAAGTAGATTGTACGGTAGGATTCTTAGAGATCTAATAGAGAATGATTTTCATGAACAAGAAGAAGAGCAAAGTGGGTTTCGTGCAGGCAGATCTTGTAGTGATAATGTTTTTTGTCTTAAACAAGTAATTGAGAAAAGGAGCGCCAGAAATATAGAGACTTATGTTACCTTTGTGGACCTACAAAAAGCATATGATACCGTTCCAGTAGAAAAATTATGGACAGTGTTAGAGCAAACTAATATCAATCATACATACATAAAAGCGATAAAAAGAAGTATACAAAGGGTCAAAATCTAAAATTAAAATTGGAAATCGACTCTCAAAAGAATTTCAGGTAACGAAAGGCTTAAGACAGGGCTGTTGTATCTCTCCAACTCTTTTTAAAATATATATCGCAGTAGCTCTAAAAAACTGGAAACGCAAAGTACACGGCATGGGAATACAACTTAACGACCGATTTACCATATACACACTACAGTTTGCTGACGACCAAGTAATTGTAGCGAATGATAATGAAGACATGGAGTATATGATAAGAAAGTTAACGGAAGAATACCAAAAGTGGGGGTTAACAGTGAACGTGAACAAGACACAGTACTTATGTATTGGAAACGAATCAAGTGAATTAGAACTAGAAAATGGACAAACAATATCTCCATGGAATGAGTATGTATACTTGGGTGTTACATTTGATAAGACAGGCGACTGTAAAGAACTGGAAAAAAGAATAGTAAAAACAAAAAAGATTATTGAAGAATGTGAAATTTAACATATATGAAACAATGGTGAAAAGCACGCTGTTGTATGGAATAGAGACTTGTCGCGTAACAGAAAAATACAAAGCAAAAATGGAAAGTGTCGAAATGGATGCAATAAGAAGATCAATGAGAATATCCAGAACAGATCATATAAGAAATGAGATCATAAAAGAAAGATGGGAATCGAGGGAAGCATAACGGATGACATCACTAAAAGGCAACTGATATGGTACGGCCATGTACAACGGATGAGCGAAGAAAGCAGGTCCTAGAATGGCCAATAGGGCGCAGAAAAACAGGGCGTCCTAAACTGGAATGGCAACAGTCAATCCAAAGATCAATGAGTCAAAAAAACCTGACAGAAGATGACTGTCAGGATCGAAGGAGGTGGAGAATAGGCGTCGGACAACGTAGAAAAACGTTCTGAACCGCCAAATTAATAATAAAGGATTAAAAAAGTCAAATATTTTTGCCACTGAATATAAACTGCTAAAACATGCACTTTCCCGAAAATCAAGATTAAAATGGCTCTGTAACGAAATAGCGCGTATTAAAATAGCGCGCTCATTTCAGCGCGTGTTTAAAATAGGGCGTACCATAACGGCGCGTGATCAAAATAGCGCGTATCAAAACAGCGCGTATCAAAATGGCGCGTGTTCAAAATAGCGGGATCCTAAAGGGTGTAACCAAACCGAACCGAACCGATCCAAACCGCATCGAACTAAAATGAACCGCACCAAACCGAAACATTTAAAAAAAAAATTATTTCCTAAATTAGCTTCCCGATCCTTATTTTGGTAGGTTTCTATTCTAACCTGTGACTTGGGGACATTTTTTTTGGTGGAAAAAGGTCAGGGAGTTACTGGAAAAAATGTTTGGGTTCGGTTCCGTCCGGTTCTGTTCGGTTTGGTTACACACCCTCTAGGATCCCGGAAAATAAGCCAGGGAAGTTTTTTTTTGAAAAAATATGTTAGAAAGAGACTTAGGCGAACTATATAAGTTGTGTTAAATATAGAAAGCCATCGGTTTATTTAACGGTTAAGTAAGTATAACTTATCTGACCTAGCTCAAACTGTTTAGGTGAATATACCTAAGCAAATCTGGAATGCGCTATTTTGTACACGCGCTATTTTGAAACACGCGCTATTTTGAACACGCGCTATTATGAACACGTGCTATTTTGATACGCGCTATTTTGATACACGCTATTTTGATACGCGCTATTTTGAACACGCGCTATTCTGAACACACGCTGTTTTGAAAAGCGCTGTTTTGATACGCGCTATTTTGATACGCGCTATTTTGTTACAGAGCCGATTAAAATGTATCAATCTGCGTTCAAATCCCACCCTCCAGGATCCTTCTCTGCAAATTGATCTGCCCTCAAGCCACCCCCCAAGATTCATTTCTGCATACCAAATTATATATATTATATATTTATCGGTTTCACAACGTTCTACGTCTTCCGATACCCAATCTCCACTTCTTGTAATTTTTAGATCTAAGTATTTATACTCATCACAGGACTGAATTCGCTGCCCGGTATTTAAGATTAGATCCTGTCTCGTTTCACCAATACACATATAGTCTGTCTTATTGAGATTAACCTCCTTATTAGCCTCTATTATCTGATCATCGGCGAAACATAAAGTATACAAGGTGGTTTCGTCCAACGGAATTCCCATGTTTTGGCATTTTCTCTTCCATATTTTAAGGACTTGTTCCAAGTATATCTTGAAGAGCGTAGGCGAGATACAGCAACCTTGTTTAAGACCTTTATTTACTTGAAAGCATTTGGTTAGTTTTGCTTTTAGTTTAACTTTTGCCTTACTATTGCGGTATAACTCTTTGATGGCCTTAATTAGTTGTACGCTTATGTTTGTGTTTTCCAACGCTTTCCAAAGTAGATTTAGTGGTATACTATCATATGCCTTCTGCAAATCGACATAAAGCAGATACAGCTCTTGTCCATATGCCATTTTCTTTTCAATAACTTGGGTTATACAAAAGAGATGATCTGAAGTTGATCTACCCGCCCTGAAACCGGCTTGTTCTTCTGCCTCCATGTCTTTATATTCGCTCTCCAATTTATTTCTTATTATTTTACCGTATATTCTGCTTAGCGTACTAGTCACAGATATACCTCTATAATTGTCACATATATCTTTCCTTCCTTTTTTTGTGTATTGTGCATATATATGACGTTTTCCACTCTGGTACTACAGTTCCATTTAAATATTTTTGGAAAAGATTCCGTAATCTCCAAAACAGTTCTTCAGTGCCATATTTAATGAAAGGATCCTTATATTAAAAATTAATAAAAAACAGAAGGTTATGAATACTTTTTTTAAGATTGTTTGTTGCAAATCATTTTTCTCTTAAAAATTGTATTATTTTATTTTTAATAACAAATCTGTCAAATTAATATAAGTATATTTATTCCTCAAAATACTTACGTTCACCATATGTTGCTACATCATACTTTTCAGTTTTCATATATTCATGAAGAGCCTTTGATAGTTTTGCATTTTCCTAAAATAAAATATTGAATTTTTATTTTGTATTTTCAGAGTGGGAGAGTCAGGGCTCTCAACAGATAAACAGCAAAATAATATGAAAAATATGAACTTTTTTAATAAAATTATGAAAAATATGAAATTAAGAAAACAAAATATGAAGGAAATATGAATAAAAAATTAAGTTTTTTTTGGGTCCTCTACCAAATGGCTTGTTATGCCAAACCCAACTTTTTTTTAGGAAAACTCATTTACTAAGAAAAAATATATATTTCTTAATTTTATTTATTAAGAAAATTATTAACAAACATTTTCCAGTTGAATTAGGCCTGGATGGGGTATGGCCAAACAAAAACAAGGCACATTTTTTAAAGCATATTTTACAACAAGGTATAAAGTGTTTCTGTATTTTTAAACCAAGGTCTACTGCAATTATTCAAAGAAATAGAAAAAAATTATAAATGCATAAGTTGTAGGCTTTATCCTATTCCATCAAAAAAAGTTATAAAAAAACACAAACATTGTAAATCTCTTACGGAACATCCTACAAATTAATATGTTAATGATTTAACTTTAAAAAAAATAGATATTTTCTTTCTAAACTCAAAAATATATAATAAGCTGCCATTTGGTAAAGCCACTGTTAAAATATTAGCATCTACAACTTGTAGAGGGTTTGGGACTTACTCTACATTTCTTGAAAATAGGTAGTAGACCTTTGTGGAAATATACCAAAACACCCTGTACATCTAGTAACACAGAAAACTTAAGTTTACTCGATGATGTACTTGCTATATTTTAAATACCTATTCCGAGCCCAAACATTAAAAAAAACTCAACATTACAGAGTAAAAGAATAAAATTCATGAAAAGCCCTGCTCAATTAGCTTGGTAGCGCTAATAAGGTGTCATTAGTATGGATACCAGGGCATTCTGGACCCCAGGGAAATGAGGCCGCAGACCAGGCAGCGAGGGAAGCGGCTTCTGCCGAATTTTTCGGCCCCGAACCAGCCCTGGGGATATCATATAATGCTGCTAAATTAACCATATTGAGATGGACGGAGAACAGCTTCCAACAATCCTAGATGAATATACCAGAACTGGCTCACTCTAAAGAGTTCATTAAAGGACCTTGTCAGAAGAGTCAGGAATATCATTGGACTTACCAGACAGGAGATCCGTAAATTGACAGGACTCTTTACGGGTCACTGTCGACCATTAACGTATTCCGGTTAATACGTTAATGCTGTCGACTAAGAGTACCCATGCACAGAATGGGAATAAAAGAAGAGACCGAATGTAGCCCTGTATGGAGGATGACCAAATAGTTAGACAAAACTGTGCGAATGTCCGGCTATTGCATGTTTAAGTCAAAACACTTTCGGTAAACCCCAGATTGATTCAGAAGATCTGAACAGTCTCAACCAAACTGATAGCTAACCTTTTTGGAGGATTAGGCATACAGTGGTGAGAAATCACTCAAAAGTGAGCCACAATAGACCCACTAGTGGTCGCAGTGGAAGGGCTGCAAGGCCCACTCACATATGAATCATCAATCATCATTAACTGATACTTTTTTTCCCTACATTTCTATGCTATTATGAGTTATTAAAAAAACTGTTTAAATATTTTATAAGATCTGTTTTTTGTATTTATTTATTTATCTGAGTGCATGTACCACCAGGTGGGCCAAAAAAAACCTGACAATTGTTTTTCATTATAACTTTTGAACTGAACCATCGATTTTAATGGGACAAACTGCACTTGACAGAGAATTAATCGTAGTTTTGATGGCGGACAAAATTAAATTGTACCCTTCAAATATGCTTGTTTACTTTAGTGGATGATATAAGAACAAAACAACTAGTGTGGTACGGACATGTACAAAGAATGAATGATGAAAGACTACCTAAACAAATACTACAATGGAAACTAACTGGCCGAAGAAAACGAGGATGGCCAAGGAGACGCTGGAGAGAAAGAATAGACAGAGAAATAAGAATAAGAGGCCTAGATGATGAATTATGGGCAAACAGAAACGGAGATTGGGTATCGGAAGACGTAGAACGTTGTGAAACCGATAAATATATATACAGTCGAACCTCTCTAACTCGAACCTCTATAACTCGAACCTCTCTATAACTCGAACCTTTTAAGTGGTCCCTGCACTTTTTACACGTATTTAAACCTCTTTAACTCGAGTTTCTGTAACTCGAACTCTCCACAACTCGAACTGTTTTGGTTGACCCTTCAGGTTCGAGTTATAGAGGTTCGACTGTATAAATATGCTCGTTTATTCTTGTGTTGCGAACATGTTTTAATTATTTATTTAAATCACTAAAAAAGTTGCATTCTTGTCACGCACAAGAAGGTATAAATCAGCAAAATCGGTTCGATGGTTCTAAAACAAAATATTTTTGTTTTAACCATTGTTTCGAACATTATACAATTGCCTTACCAATAATGTCTGCACTTATTTCCTTATAAATGCATTACTACTAAACCGATTTTTAAGAAATAAAAAACATCCTGGTGAGAATTGAATGCTTTTTAAAGATCATGATCAAAATTTATCGCCATCTTAAATCTTAGGATGGTGGACAGAATAATACGTGTTTCTTCAAAATGGCGTGTTTATTCTTATTTTCTGAATATGTTTTAGTTTTTTTTTTAAATCTATAGAAAAGCACTGCTTTTATCCCGCTTAACAAGATACAAAGTAATAAAATCGGTTAAGTGGTTCTCACAAAATCTGATTTAGTTTTAACCATTGTTTTACAAATTATATGATTGCGTTGCCAATCCTGTCTGCATTCAGTTCTGTATAAATTCATTATTTCACTACATCATGGCGCAAACGGATTGATCTTTAAAGTTTACATCATGATGTTTTTGAAGTGTAAACTTGTTTAGGCGCTTTTAGCAGTTTTTGTGGGCAGTGAATTGAACTGAGCAATCAGGCTCGGCTATGTAACGCTCATGCGGGTGAAATCGGCTCGAGTCGACTAACTGTGAGAAACATTCAGCGAGCGATATGATGGTGCAGATGAAGGCTAGTACAAAGAAGAGTTCGGTTCGGTCCGCTTTGCAGAATATTTTATGGGCCAGTATTATTAATTTAGCCTTGTTGAAGTTTACACTTCTGCCGTGTGGTCTTAAGCACACACAATAATTTTTTTATTTCACTAAAATCGGTTCAGTAATAATGAATTTATAAAGAAATGACAATGCAATCGTATAATTTGTAAAACAATGGTTAAAACAAAATCCGATTTTGTGAGAACTACTACACCAATTTTATTAAATTATACTTCTTTATCTGAGAGAAAATTAGTGTTTTTCTATAAATAAAAAAAAACTAAAACATCTTCGCAAAATATATGATTCTGTCTGCCATCTTAAATTCCAAGATGGCGGAAAGTTTCGATAATAATCGTTAAAGAGCAATCAATTTTTAGCACGATTTTTTTTTAACTAAAATCGGTTTAGTAATAACGAAGTTATAAGGAAATGAATGCAGACAGGATTGGCAATGCAATCGTAGAATCTGTAAAACAATGGTTGAAACAAAAATAGATTTTTTGAGAACCACCACACCGATTTTACTAATTTGTATGTCGTGTGAGGGAAAAGTAGTGATTTTCTATAAATTAAAAAAAAACTAAAACATTTTTGGAAAATAAGAATAAACACACAATTTTGAAGAATCAAGTATGATTCTGTCAGCCATCTTAAATTCCAAGATGGCGGAAAATTTCGATAACAATCTTTAAAGAGCAATCAATTCTCACAACAATAGTAATGAATTTATAAGTAAATTAATGCAGAAATGATTGGCAAGGCCATCGTATAATATGCAAAACAATGGTTGAAACAAAAATATATTTTTTTAGAACCACTAAACCGATTTTGCTGATTGGTATCTTCTTGTGCGTGGCAAGAATGCAGCTTTTTCACCAGTTTAAAAAAATAATTAAAACATGTTCGCCACACAAGAATAAACGAGCATCTTTGAAGGGTACATTATAGTTTCGTCCGCCATCTTGGATTTTAAGATGGTAGACAAAAAAATATATTTAGTCAAAACTATGATTAATTCTCTATCAAGTGGAGGTTGTCTCATTAAAATCAACTATATAGTTCAAAAGTTATAATGAAAAAAATTGTCCGATTTTTTTTGGCCCACCCGGTATATAAGATTTAACACAATTTTTCCCTATGTAGTACTTAAAATGAAGAAAAAATAACCTTACATCTAAATTAAACTTAAACTACTGACCAGTTTTATTTATTGGCCTACATCTTATTGTGTTATTTATTTTTTCTTTTTTAGGGAATGAAAAAAAATCATACCTAAATAAAAATTAAATAAATACAGAATAAAAAGGTATAAGTACTTAGGTTACAAATTTAAAATGGGTATTCTGTATCTAGGGACATCGAAATATCTAGATAGCAAACTGCTGACATTTTTTCTGAAAAAAGAAATCTTTACTTTTTTTGTCAAGGTGTCCCTTTCATAAAGATTTTATTCATTGGGAAAAATATTCAAAATGTTTGCACCCAGATAAAAAACATTATTCGGCTTAACCCTTAGGATAAAGATTTTTCCTTTTTTTTATACAAAAAATTTAAATATTTAGAATCACACAAGTTTTCATGGCTAATCGGGTAAAAATAAGGTTTTTTTTTGTTTCTCTCGTATTTTTCTGTGGGTAGCTCGAAAGATTAACCTCACAGGGTCCAAGATCTAATGGACACCTAATTAGTGTTGACAGTTAACTGTTTCGTCCTTCTGGGATTCCACAGAACACTGCTTGGTTAATGTGACACCCTTGATAAATTAAGTATACAGTTTTGTCTCTCACCTTATATTTCTAGTGAGAAAACAAAATCATACACCCCCCCCACAAGAAGCGCAATCTACGAGTACGAGAGAAACTAAAACAGCAGCAGGCGAGTAAAACTGCTATATCATTGATCGATGAAAGTATCAATTGAAAGGAAGAATCCATCATGTGACCTATGACACACATTGCTTTTTTAGCTCAGATCAACGCTAACTGTGTTTATTCCGCTATCAAGACATCAGCATCGCTGTTCAAGCAATATTTTCCCTTGACAGATTGCAGTCATGTAGACAATATTTTAAAAAACACAAAATATTTACACTCACTAACCTTTACATTTATAGAATTGCTATTTTGTTATTTAGAGAAAGAGAAAATTTAAGAACTCACGCACATATTCATAACTACCCTACAAGAAATAATGATGTAGAGTAGAGTAGAGTAGAGTAGATCTTTATTTGCAAAAATTTTTACAGTGTAATTGAGCAAATAGTGTCACAAACCCATCAATAAACCTATCTCAAGAGAAATTTACGTTTTTGATTTAAAAAAGTGAATATTTAAAATTTCAATAGCTTAATACAACTATGATAATATCTACACCTAATACTAAAATTATCTGAAAGGTTTTGTAAAGTGTGAAATACATTTTAAAAAATACAAAAATAAACAATTAGAAGCTCAAAAGAGCAAACATTTTTTTTAAAAATACCATTAAATACATTGAGAAACACTACAATTAAAAGAAAACACTCATAACGACAACATTATTTAAAAAGGTTAAGAAGGCCTAGTAAAGAAATCCTCAACAGAATATGGTTCTAAATTGACTAGATGAGAAAAAACCTTTTTTTTGAAAGCTTTTGTGTTTTGCTCACTTTGTATATCTCTTGAAAGATTGTTAAAAAATTTTACACACACATAGAGTGGGCTGCGTTCTGTTAAAGACAACCTATGGGCAGGAATATTAAGGTTTGGGCCTCTGGTGTTGTGCTCATGACTCGGTAAAAGGTGATTAAAGCATTGAAAATTGTTAAAAACAAACATGATACACTCAAACATATAGACAGCAGTAAAAGTAAGAATATTTAAGGTTTTAAATTTACCTCTACAGGAATCTCTAGCCTTCATTCCTAGGATGGTCCTTACCACTCTTTTTTGTAAGGTAAATACATCTGATGCTCCCACAGCTCCCCCCCAGAATATCACTCCATAGCGCATTATTGAGTAGAAATTTGCATAATATACCGAGAGCAGCACATCTTGTTGCAGATAGTCTTTCAAAATTCTTATTGAATAACAAGCTGAACTTAACTTTTTTAAGACATTTTGTATTTGAACCCCCCATGTCAAATGTTGGTCTATGTAAAACCCTAAAAATTTAACAAATTCAGATGGTTTAACATTCTGTGCAAGGAGCTGTAGGGTCTCAGGATAGTGCTCACGCGACTGTGCTGTTCTGAAACAAACAATAACTGTCTTGTCACTGTTCAACAAGAGTTTATTCCCGCTAAACCACCTCTCAGCCCTACACAAACCATCCCTTGCTATTTCAAAAAGTGCCTCAAGAGTCACGCCACAGAAAAGTCCATTTGTGTCATCAGCAAAGTTTAAGAGATCTGTTGATTCATTTGTGACAGCTTCAGCTAGGTCGTTTATATATACAAGAAAGAGGAATGGGCCCAAGACACTTCCTTGAGGAATTCCCAGGGTGATGTTGATGGACTCTGAGAAGGTTTTTGAGCCATCTGTATCCAGGCAGACCATTTGAGACCGCCCTGTAAGATATGACTCTATCCACTTTAATGCAGGGCCTTGTATTCCATACATTTTGAGTTTTTCCAATAGAAAATTGTGATCAAGGCTGTCAAAAGCTTTAGAAAGATCTAAAAAAGCTCCTAATGTTTTCTTTTTTGCCTCTAAGTGCTCTATGATTTTAGTGATAAAGTCATATGTTGCTGTCTCAATTGATCGGCCTTTAAGAAATCCATGCTGAGAGCTGTTTATTAAGTTATTCTTCACAAAGAAATTTTGCAATCTGTTACACATTGCATTTTCAAAAATTTTGGAGAAGGATGAGAGTAGGCTTATCGGGCGATAATTCTCTATTTTTGAAGGATCTCCTTTCTTATGCAGTGGTTTGACAATTGCCAGTTTCAGTTGTTGTGGAAATGAGCCATACCTGAAAGAATTATTAATTAAAAAATACAGTGGTCCTGCTATTTCGGATGAAACATATTTTATTAAATGAGTTGAAATCTCATCATGACCAAAACTATGTTTATTTTTTAATTTTTTTATGATATTCAGTATTTCTGATTCAGACACCGAAGAAAGATACATACATTCTGTATTTTTTTTAATATTTATTGAAAAGTTATCAACTGAATTTATCTTTTTTACCGCATTTGGAGCTGCATCTGTCATATATTTGTTTATATCATTGCTCAGTTTCTGAGGTTCTCCTTGTAAACCTAATTTTGATTTTTTTGAGCCACCTTTTATCTCTTTAACTATTTGCCATGATACCTTTGTTTTATTATCACTGTTGTCTATTCTTTTTTGATAATAACTCTTGCGTGCCTCGGCCAAAAGCAAATTATACCTACGTTTTTCAGCTTTGTATTCAGCCACATACCTCTGGTCATTTGCACTTATGGTATAGAGAATATCAAGCCTATTTTTTGACTCAATTATCTTTGGTGTTTGTACCCAATTTGATTTTTTTGATTTTGTACAGAATGATTTTTCAGGAAAACATTGAAAAAAGATAGTTTGGAAAATATTAATGAAAGTGTCCCACTGTTTATCAATATCTGCTAAGCGGCAGTTAAAGACTGGTTGCCAGTCAACTTCGCTCAGCAAAAACTTGAAAATTTCTTTGTTTTCTGTGGTATAAGACCGTTTTTTAACTTCACTATTTTTTGTTATTCCACAATCAAATATTAGTTTTTGTGCAGTGTGATCAGATGTATGTGGATTGAAGATCAAAGAGGTAAAAATATCAAGATTTGTATAAATGTTGTCTATGCAGGATTTTTTGTTGCCATCTATGCGTGTGTAATCTTTGATACTAGGAGAAATATTGAAAGATGTGAGAAATGTTTTGAAAATTTCTGGCCACTTTTCATTTCCGAGAATATTTAAATTAAAATCCCCTGCTAAAAAGATAATGGAATCTTTATCTAACAAGTCATTCAAAATTTGATCAAGTTTACTAATTAATATTTGTGGATTCTCAGTTCTATAAATTGACAATACAATTATTTTCTTTTTTCCAATTAGAACCTCTGCTGCGGCACACTCAAATGTTGACCTTTCTGACAACTTGGAAATGTCTTCTCTTGATTTAGCAACCAGTGTATCCCTTATATACACTGCTGCGCCACCATGCTCATTTGAATTTCTACAGAATGCAGACACAAGTCTAAAGTTTTTTATATTATAGTTCTTTATTTGTTCATCTGTTTTCCAGTGCTCTGTAAGACATAGGGCAAAGCACTCACAATTTGTTTCTGCAATCTTGTTTATAGCATCAATACTGGTGCCAATTGATTGTGTATTTAGATGTATAATACTTAGTTCCGACGAGGACCCACACCCTCCCAATTTGGTTTGCTTGGGTGTCGCTGGATGTTCAGAAAATGGTTTATAATGCAACCATTTGGCCACAGAGCTTGGTTCATTACTTCAGCCTTTCTTGCGTCAGACAAAGTAATTTTGAATGAGCTTTTGTACTTATCTGTTTTGGTTCTCATCTTTTCACAAGTTACCTCCATATCCGGCTTTTCTTGCTTTAAAAAATCTAAGATCTGTTGTGGTTCTGTTTTCGGGTCCAATCCTGATAGAAAAATAGCAGATTGCTTTTGAGCGACGCTCAAACTAAGGGTAGCATTGCTATTTGTACCCTGGAGTGGATCTGGTCGATTTCCTCTCCTTTGTGCCCTTTTTCGCTCCACCAGATTCCATCCCTCGTCTACCTCCTTAGTCTGGGAAGGCAGGCGATTTCTCTCCCAATATTTATTGTTTTTATTTACAAAACTTTCATTTTTTCCAGAATTTTTTTGTTTATTTTCATTCAATGTCAGCTGATGCACAGACACATGCTTTTGTTCTTCCAAACTTTAATTTAGAAGTTAATAGAAAAAGTTCCTATTATATGGGAATCAAAGTGTTAAATAGGTTGCCTCATGATGTATTAAATAGTGAAAATGAAAACATATTCAAAAAAAAGCTAAAAAATCTGCTACATACTCAGGTTTTTTATAACATAGATGAATTTTTTAACCATGAATTTTAACTTAAACTTTATTAGACACTGTAATTTTTAACCTGATATATTCCATTCTCAAGTTGTTCTAGGTATATTTGTGTGACCCAGCTTACTGTTTTATTATTTTGTTTTATTTTTTAAAATTTTTAAACTGTTTATGTGTATTACTTAGCTTGGGCATTTTAATTTTTAAGAAGTTAAAAAAAAATCTTTCCAGACAGCTTTTTGGAGCTTCTTTTGCACCTCTATTTTGTACAAGTTGGAAATAGATACTACTACTACTACTATCGTGTCAGTCAACATAGTTTAAAGCCAAATATTAACCTTCACTAGACACCGTTAATTTTTCAAGCATGAAGGACACTGTTAGTGATTAAGGAGCTTGAAAAATTATTTATGACTTATTTTAGTTTGTATTAAATAAAACTTCATACTAGCAAAAAACATTTATTTCATCATATTTTTAAATTAAAGTTCAGTCGCTTCCAAGAGTTTTACTATAACATCAAAAAAAACCACATTGGTTTATTTTCAAACTACAAACAAAGTAAAATTATTATGTAAGATCCGTTAGATACCACTTGTGGCCATATGATGTGCTGGCTTCATCCATAATCTAAAATATAATCGAGTAATAAATATATATATAGAAAAAGGAATGAATGGATAAGAAACAAAACAAAAGTAAGGGATGTCAGAGGAGAAGGAGCAAAATTAAAATGGAAATTTGCTGGTCATAATATCAGACAGAAAGACAATTGATGGAACCAAATGCATTGTAAACTGGAGACCTTGGGAATATAAGTATGGGAAGACAGAGAGGTGGCTCAATCGCTGATTTTTGTACACTGAACGGAAATACCTACAGTATAATACCTACAGTATTTTCCAGTATTTCCTCAAATTTCAATGGTATTTTCTAGTATTCCCAAGCACTTCCTGGTATTTCCTAGTATATTTCCCAGTACTTCCCAAGTATTTTCTGGTACTTCCCCTAACTTGTACACCAAAAGGAAATACCAAGCCACCACTCGGAGAAGACCCCAAATGAGATGGGCAGACGATTTGAAGAAACAGGCGGGAACTAGATGGATGAACACGGCGACAGAGAAGAGTGGAAAATATTGGGGGAGGCATATGTCCTAAGATGGATTGCAGAAAGGTAAATCAAAATAGATAGAACAACTAATAAACATCAAAACGAAATAAAACTACTGACTAAAAAGAATATTCAGAATATTAACCACTTTTCGTAAATGAAAAATATGTAACGTGAAAGACAACTATGGGTCAGGCAGACCCCACAACCACTTTATCTTACAGTTGACGGTCGACTAATTCAGATATCAACGAACACTGCAAGCAGTGTCTAGAGAACATGTTAACTTGAATTTACAAGAGGCTGTCTATAGCTATATAAAGGCAGGGGTCTGTGTGACCCCACGGTGTCTTGCAAAGGTTAAAAAATGTAAAATTTTGTACCCGTAAATTAAAAATCAAAACAAGTTTTTGTGGCTAATGGGGTAAAAATAAGGGTTTTTTTGTTTCTTTCGTTTTTTTCAGTGGGTAGCTTGAAAACTTAACCTCACGGGGGTCCAAGATCTAATGGACACCTAATAAGTGTTGACAGTTAACTGTTTCATCCTTATGGGTAGATGGCACTTCTTGTGGGGTGTATGATTTTGTTTTCTCACTAGAAATGTAAGGAGAGAGACAAAACCATACATTTATGTGATTTTTTTTTTAAATAGGGACGGAACAAGACGATACTCACCTTTTCCAAGCGTTCCAAAGTCTCACTTTTTCTAGAATTCCGTTCCCTCAAGAAGCTAAAGAGTTCTTCCTGTGTCTGTACAACTAACTTGGCGTAACGGCTGCTCATTTTGTCACCACAATGTTGCCCTAATGGCACTTGATGCGGTGACAGAAAATAGTTGCGAAAATCACGAAGAAAATCGCGAAAAAACAACGCGGTGAAAAATTTTTATTTGATTGAAGAAAAAGATTTGACGGTTAAAAATGACAGATGCTTGTTTGACGTTTATTTAAACGGTGCGCCAAGGCCAACTAAAAAAGCGCAAAATCAGTAGAATGATCACGTGAACAATTTGTCCAATTTCAAAAATTGTTCACGTGATTATTTTAGTAACATGTACAAAGCCACGTGAGCGTTTTGTACCATATATTGTCCACATGATCATTTTGTAAATATCTAATTAGGCACGTGATCGACTGCAGTGCTTTTGGTCATGTGATCTTTTTGGTAAACCAAGGTGCAGTGACAAAAGGTATACTCACTAGCGTATGACGTCATCTAGCTTCGGGGCTACAGTTCATATCATTATTTTTGAGACCTCTTACAACTTTTTTTTCGTTGGCCTGTGCTACTTGTTATGGTAAACAGTTGATAACTGTCAAAAAGTTATCTCAAAAATTATCAAAACAGCGCTTTACAAAATAGCGCTGCTACAAAATCGTGTGCATCAAAATGGCGCTGCCTCAAAATAGCGCTGCTACAAAATAGCGCGAATCAAAATAGCGCTGTTACATCGCGCATCAAAATGGCGCTGCTACAAAATCGCGTGCTTCAAAATGGCGCTGCCTCTAAAAATAGCGCTGCTACAAAATAGCGGGCATCAAAATAGCGCCTTTCAAAATAGCGCTGATACAAAATAGCGTCTTATGACTTACCACTCCCGGTAACCTCATTCTAACATATTTTCAAAAAAAAAAACTTCCCTGACTTTTTCCCGGATCCTAGAATGGGGTGAAACCAAACCGAACCGAACGGAACCGACATCCTAGAGGCTGTGAAACCAAACCGAACTAAACTGATACTTCAATTCGGTTCGGTTTGGTTCAGTTTTGTTTTTTTTGAAAAAATATGTTAGAAAGACACCCCTTAGTCAAACAGTTGCTGTTTTTAATGATGCTTTTTTTAATTTTGTTTTTTTTATTAGATGTTGCTATTTTGCCGCAGCGCGTTTTTGATGCGCGCTATTTTGTAAGGCGCTATTTCGTTGCAGGGCTATTTTGTAGCAGCGCTATTTTGTAAGGCGCTATTCTGTAGCAGCGCTATTTTGTAAGACGCTATTTTGTAAGCGCCATTTTGTAGCAGCGCTATTTTGTAGCAGCACTATTTTGTGGCAGCGCTATTTTGAAGCAGCGCTATTTTGTAGGGCGCTATTCTGTAGCAGAGCCATATTTATTAACAGTTTCCGCTGCTTAAGATTTTCCAGTATTAAATTTTTCGGCGATTTTCGTGCTGATAGATGTTCCTTCTCCGAAACGTTAACAACTTCCATTTTTCCACATAAACTAAGAAGTTTTTTTTTACTAGGCGCCATTTTAAAGAGATCTATTATTACCCAGCTAAACAATAAAAATAAACACAGTAGTCCCGCCGAATAAAAAAATTGTTGTAAATATGACAGAAGTATTTAGTCTCCGCATTCAAACGGAAAGAGGTAATTCCTCGGCTGCAGAGTGAATTGTTGCCAACATACTACATAATATTTATGTCCTTGTCGTGCAGCGTTCCGTCCCGTTATCAGAGGTTCCCGTCCGGTTAAGGGAGGTTTGAGAATCTTTTAACCAAAAAAAATTGTCAGCATCCAGTTCTTAGAGTGTCCGGTTATAGGAGGGAATTTTACATGTGAAGACATAGGCAAAATCTTGGTTTCAACCAATCTGTCTGCCTAAAGGAAGTGTCCACTTAATAGAGGTGTCTGCAAGGAGAGGTTTCACAGTATACCTATTTTATTAATTACACATAGGTACATAGAAATGTTATAATTGGCTAAACCTGCTATGGAATGATTGGTGCTTTGGAATCACCACTACTGCTTTGTTTTTTGGCAAACTGGAGCTTTTCTGCTTTTTTCTAAAAAAAACTAATTTAATAAAACTGAAGTAACCAAAACTTTTATAACAACCTACTTTTAGTTTAGTGCTCCTCTCATGAAGCATTCTCATATCTTTCTTGATACCATGCAACTTATTGCTGTATACTTTAACTTTGGTAAACATTTCTTGAAGCTCAGGTGAATGTTGAACTTCTGATAAATTTAAATTTTCTGTGTGGATTTTTGTCAGTAGGTCATTTTGTTCTTGACTGCAAAATTAAAGTAGGTACTAAAGGTACAGCAAGAGAAAGAGTCAGTGGAGGAATAGAATAGAATAGTTTAGAATAGAATAGAATAGTTTATTAATGACAGGCTAAATCTCACTGAAATATAAAAACATGTCTACCTACATAATTAATGAAAAATAATTTATCTTCCTAAAAAGTACAGCCTGACTGCACTAAAAGATAATTATGGTAAGAATTGATGCTATTAGTACTGATAAATCTTATTTAAGTATCATTAGACTAATAAACTTGAGAAAGCAATAAAAAAAAATATTACAAAAATTATTAAGACATCTTGTTTTACAATTTATCATAGGTCTCAAAAACTTTCACAAGCAACAATTAAATTTAAGAAATGTTTCAGGTTCAAGTAAATTTCAAATTATTAATTATAAAATAAATAAAACCAATTTCAAAACTATCATTAAGATTTTTAAAAAAAGTGATAATTAAAAATATATATCACAGGTGTTACAAAAAAAAAATATATATCCATGAATAAACTATCCAGGATTTCCAGGGGGGAGGGGCCAAAGTGGCAGCAAACATCAAAAATTTTTTTTTGTAGTTTTTGATAGAAATTGAGTTGTAAAATGTAGTAGCTAAAGGAGAATAATAGTGCCGCAGGTGAAATTTAAAAAAAATTAAGTAGAATTTGTGACAAATTTTAAATAAGTGATGCTGCTAAACTAAAAAATAAGTTATATATATATATATATATATATATATATATATTTGGGACACCTTTTGTATTAAAGTAACTATAACTTACACCAATTCATCAAGATGATTTCTAATATTTCTCAAAGTAGGCTCATATTCATTGATTATACCATTGGTTAAAAGCCCAACAGATTTTTCATAAGGGTTCTCTGATTGGGTTTCATCTTTTGATTCTTGTAGATTTCTGAAAAAGTTCCTTGTTATAAAATAATTCTGTAACTCCTTTTTTGTATTTCTATTTTTCAACAATTTTCATTTTGCAACCAAAAATGCTAATGCTCAATGGACAAATATATTGCTTTCTTGTCTTCTTTCCTTGCAATTGCATAAATCTATTAAATGAAATATTTAGTTTGTTTATACAAGGCCTTCAAAATAGGCCTGGCTTATGGTATAAAACTGAACTTGAAAACTTTACAATCTCTCTATTTTAAAACCTTACTTATTATCCTCTTGTGATGCCATATTTTTCTTCAGTAAACAAAGAGGAACAGATTAGAGAAACATTCTTTAAAATATTTTTTTTTCATTATAAACAAAAAAGAGAACATAACCAAAAAATTTTTAAGATTTTTACCATGGAACAAACAAAACTGGTTAGGTTTAATCAAATAATAAATTATTTTTCGTTGGTCGGCTTGTTTCGGAATTGAGTTCAACTGCTACTTTGTAGAGGGCGCCCTTATGTTTTTTATTTTATTTTCCAGTGTTGTCGATTTGCGGATTTTTTTCTCCAGGATGTCGTCGCGCCCTGCTGCTAGAGCAACAAAAATTTGTAAGAAAGAAAAATTTGAAAAAAAATTATTCTCAAGCAAATTTTCAAAAATTTTATTAAAACTTTTTTTCATAGTAACGGCTCTGGTTCCATTGGTTATTTTTTATAGTACAGCTTATTAGATTAGACGAGGAGTGAAATGCAACTAGTGAATTTTTTAAGCTGTTAAAGAACATGCAGATATTTATATAATACAGAACAACATATACAGCAGTCAAAATATGTAAAATAATTTACAAACCGTTTTAAGACAAGCAAAAACTTTTTACTTTCATATTTAAATGCAGGAATCACCTATTAGCACTAGTCCAGTCAACGAGAGGGTTGTAGAGTGCATGGAGGGGGGGGGGAATTTTATTTATCTTTAAATGTGTGGTCATAAATTAAAAGTTACAGGTGTTTTAGTTTTAAGCTGATATTTCTGATTTTTTGCAAAAAACTGTATAATTACTGTTACTATCACCTTCTTATTCATCATTATGAGCCTTCGGTCAAGCTATCGACTTTAAGGGCACTAGGACTGGGAAAAACGTTCTCACTCCATTTGGAATCACAATCGAAGTATTATTATTATTAAGTGTTATAACTAAGCCAGCTAAAAAAATGAATACCTAGTCATTGATAGTCAAGTTTTTATAGGTCATTTGATGTTGCTGTAGTCAGTTACGCATGTACAAAAAATCATGTGTAAAATTTTTTTTGATGTCACTGAATATTTGGTGAAGGCTGGAACTATACAGTTTGCTTTATACTCCCCACCCCATAGTTCTGGAGCTAGCTAATTTGCTAAGCAAAGTTGTAGCTACTTGATAATATGTTCAAAGTTAATGTTGTTTTGTTGTTAGCAGACTTGGGAGATGCGATAATAGATCAGAGGAATATTTGAATAAAGGTGATGTGAAAATGTTTGCATTTAATATAATTATAATTATTTTGTTTGCCTTACTTTCCTGCGTTTATGCTGCACTTAGAATTTTTTTTAAAGTCAATAGTTTCATATTTGCCTCTGATTTTCTATTTAGGGAACTTTTATTTGTCGGGGAGTTATACCATTTTAGCAGGTATAACAGCATGCAAAGAGCGTGGATTGTAAAACACTTTAGCTGATTTTGGGATTTATGGGTATTTTTGATAAAGCTTTATAAATCCTAGCTGACCCCTTCAAAGTGCCTCTGATGTTCAATCGTAATCAGTATAAAAGCATGCAGAAACAATATTTCTTTTAGTCCTAGCTGCTGAATTTCGTAGATGGAATATACATGGGTTTCTACTTTTTTCCTGACTATTTATAAACGGGTGGGTATTTGCTACCTGGTTTACCGGAAAATTTATTTTCTACAATGACGGCTACATGGTGTTTGGAATTGCAGTACTCATAATATCCTGTGATGCTTGCGGCATTGTGATTATACTTTATCAAAGTTTTTCTTTTATAAGACAATCTCTGTTTTTAGGATTGAAAAGAAATTCCTGACACTAATTAGATTATCAAAACTAAAATAAACTGATTTTTTCATACAATAGCGTCTTTTTTGTTTTACAGCCAACTAATTTTTTAATGGTATATATATTAAAATCAACCCTAGAGACTTGATCTGAATTAATTCAATGCTCTAAGAAAAGAACAGTACAAAACTGCCTGAATAATGGTCTTGAGAAATTTGAGTAATCCATTATAAAGGTTGGTTGGTTAGGTCGATTTATTAGGTTGGTTGGTAAGAATAGTTTAATATTTGATGATCATTTTTGCCACAAAATTTTATGCAGAAAAAGACCTTTTCAATAACCACATCATAGTTTGATGATTTTTTCCAAACAAAAGATTTCTCAAAGTACTCTAATTTTGGATCTTCCACTGCCTTTAATTATATTTTTTGTATAATAAAATATATTTACCATTTAGACAATTTTATCAAAGGTATCACTCTTGAATAATACAAAAAAAAATATATTTTTTTGTATTTGTGATAATTGAGAAAACTGGTTAAAAATTTAAATCTTTTGATATATTATAGATAAATTAGCAAGTGCTATATATTTTTAAAGTAAATTGATCGATCTATTGACAAGTTTCTTCGAAAATTAAAAACAAAAGTGTTAGATGAACAAGTTTGATAAAAAATACGAAGCAAAAATTTGTTTTTAAAAATTCACGGTTTTTGGATGCCAATATCTCAAATTCTATTACATTTAAAGGTAAGGTAAGATAACCATTTTGTAGGAAATTTGATGCTCTTTAATTTTTAATAACATATTTTTTTTGTACAACGCGCTGTAATCGAGTTATAGGCAAAAATCCGAAAAATTGCACCTTTTCAGCCCCCTCCGCCACTGAAGCGGGAAGGCTATGGATGGGGACTTTTGATATGTTAACGTCATAACTACCCTAAACACATTCCCGCAGAGAAAAATTCTCCCCCTTTCATGCACTCTACAACCCCACAATGGCCATTCATTGACTGGGCTACACTTAGATAGATATTCGCTCTGATCCCACGTGTTTGTAATACCCTGTTTCCACCAATGCATGCCTACCCCGATTCAAAAAACGCATCTCGTAATGGGCCATGGATTTGCACCGGTTTTAAAGCAGCGTCACCTGATGCGTTTTCTGAATCAGGGTGGGCATGCATAGGTGGAAACCGGGTATAGTTTCCACCTATGCGTGCCCACCGTGATTCAAAAAACGCATCACGTGATGGGCCATGGATTTGCACCGGTTTTAAATGCAGCGTCACCTGATGCGTTTTTTTAATCAGGGTGGGCATGTATAGGTGGAAACGATGTACGTACATAGTACGTACAGCTGATTAAAAAAAAACTGATACGTCTTTAAAGTACTTTTTCCAAAATTTGTGTACTCTAAGCTCTGTATGACATATTTTAATGATAAAATAAAAATATGTCATACATACAGGGTCTCTACTCTAAGCCACCATGACAAAACCAAAACCTCTCAGTATTTTAACAATATTGAAACTGTCAATGCCAAGTAGAAAAATAATAACATTGTCATCAGTTACAGAGTATGTAATATATAAACATAAGCTGCGTTCGGTATTTGCATCTCAGACGTGACGGATTTTTGGTCATGTGATTACAGATTAGTCTGAGCAAATTGGAATTAACAAACGATTCAGATCAAATCGATCAAATTTTTATAAAATATAACCAAAAATATTATGTACATATTGCAACTCACGCCCAGCTATAATTTTGACAAAATTTTCCTGTGATGTCGGAAATTTATATAATTTGTTCTTCTTTTTACATAAAAAAATTATTTTTGTAAACAAAACGAATACACAACATAACGTCACAATCTCGGATTAATCTGTTTCGTCGTCGATCAAAATGTACGGAGCAACCAGATTTACGTCCGACTAGTCTGAGCAGAATTACCGAACATCTTCCTCCCCTAGATCTAGATGGAATTAACGAACGATTTCGATCAAAAAGATTAATCCGACGTAAATACCGAACGCAGCTATAGTATTTAATCCCAAAATGGCTTTACATTCAACCTAAGAACTAAAAGCCAAAATTGTTACTAAGTTATGGAAAATGGTTGGTCCTTTTCAGCGGTAGCCAACATTTTAACGTAAGCCGCACAACAGTTTATTCTATAAATAAAAGATGGATAAAATAACAATCACTTCAAAGGATGATTGGGCAGGCCAAAAGTTAATCAAGTTCAGGAAGATCTTACTTTAAGTACTCTAAAATGACCCTTTGAGAGCGAAGAATGCAAGAATTTTTCACTGTTTCCAGGCAGCCAAGCACACTTTTGCCGTAGAATTAAATCATCAAACCTCAGGTGCCGAACTGCAGCAAAAAAAGACTGAACTTAGTTTTTAAATGTATTATTTAGCAAAACTAATAAATTCATCAGACACAAGCACGTTATTTCTAAAAACGACAAAAAATATATTGTTGGCTACTTTTTATTAAGTTTTATTTTATAAACATTTAAAGGGAAATAAATAGGCCGCTTGTTGGATGTCATAACACTACTGTAAAATTTAAATGTCAGCCCGATAGGATATATTTACTGCTTTAAAAAAAAATGGGTGTGCTTAAGACCACACGGCAAAAGTGTAAACTTCAACAAGGCGAAATTAATAATACTGGCCTTCATCTGCATCATCATATCGTTCGCTGAATGTTCCCCTCACAGTTAGTCGACTCGAGCCGACTTCACCCGAATGAGCGTTACATAGCCGAGCCTGACGGCTCTGTTCAAATTCACTACCCACAAAAACTGGTTGCTAAACGCGCCTAAAGAAGTTTACACTTCAAAAACGAGTTGTTCCAATCGTATCAGATTTTTTTGAAATTATCTCTACTTGTGCTATCTGGGAATCCAAAAATGATGCACACTTCGTGCCGCTCACTTCTTTTTGCCTCTTTTTCTAATAGAAAGAGGAAAAGAAACAATTTCTTACGGTTCCTAGGGACCGTGACAATTTATATCTCTATCTTTTTCTAATGAAGAAAGAGTTCGCATTTATTTTTTAAATTTTGATTAAAAAAAAAAACAAAAAAAATATTTTATTTTATACAGGATATTTTTAAAGACGTGGCAACTGCGTAAGGTCATTCATTGTCGCCGATTCTTTTCGGTCAGACGCCAACGGGCTGCTTCCTTTATTTGAGCAAAATGGCGCTTGGATGCTTGGTGGTGGTATGCGGAAAATGACGGAAAACAAGTGAAAAATCGACGCGAAAATTGTTGTTTGGAAAAATGCCGGGAACCGCGGCGGCCGTGTAGTTTTTGACAGTGACAGTAGTTGTGGATTTGACAGTTTATTGTTGTGATAAGCAAGATGACGGCCAACATGTATCGTGTCGGAGGTGAGCAGCATTTGCTTGATTTATTAATTAACCGGCTTTGGATTAATCAAAAGAAATTACGTTGGCCCTCTATCGTTGGTTAATTATGCGATTTTGGGTTTATGTAATAGGCGAGGCGAGTCGATTTTCTTGTAGATTTGTTTATTTGCTGCATTTTAAGAAGGTTTCAAGGGTCCCAATTTCAAGGACCATCAGCTATTTAGCAATAAATTGTTGATTCTAATCTCAATAATTATTTTGATAAGTCCTCGGTAACAGTGCAATTGATGGTTTTCTTTAATTTTATGAAAAAACTTTTTTGTAGTCAATTTATAGTTTATAGGGTTATTTAATTTTGATATATCTCTTTTTTGCCTTTTTTGTATTCAAAATGTAAAATTAACAAAAAATCTATTGTTTCCTTTATTTTAAAAAAAACTTAAACAAGGAAGTAAAGTGGGTGGTGATCAGCTTTCCACAGTAGGTGTACAAAATTTGTGTACCAGACACTACAGGACCAAGAATAATTAAAAAGTCCTGTAGGATGGTGTACAAATTTGTTTCAGCTGATCCCCACTTAAAGTGCTGGACTGGGTTTATTGCATGTTTATTGTCACAATCCCTGTTTATTTCTAAACATAAAATTAAAAAAAAACATTAGGTAGCAACTAAAAAACAAAACACAAACCAACTTTTTAAACTGCACATGTACCACTCTTTCTTTTCTACTTAAGTCTCGACTTAAGTAAAATTCTGTCTCTCTTTGTCACTAATGTTCACGAACTTGTTGTGCATGTCTGAGGTTAGTAAAGCCTGTTTCTCACTATGAGACATTTCTATTAAATGGACAATAAAAAATCAACACTCACTATTCAAGTACCATCATCTGAGAATTAGAAAGTTCATAAAACAAAAATTGATTGAGTTTGATGCATAGTCATAACCTCACATATATGAATATTTTTGTCTCAGAAATGGCCCTATGTGTGTTAAGAATTAATAAAAAGGTAATGTGATATCATTTCTTTTAGCACAAATCATGAATAAAACAAAAAGTTGTATTTTATTGTTTTCTTAAGGGGTGATCAGCTGAACCAAATTTGTACACCGTCCTAAGGGACTTTAATAAATTTTTGGTCCTGTATACTGCCGTCCTTAGTAAGACCCACCTATCTACATTTTCACTTATTTTAGAAAAGTGAGTTTAAAGTTTAAATGCTTGCCAAGAGTTACATAGTAATACATTTTTTTTGTTGGTAAATGTTGATGGGTTTCTAGTAGCAATATCTAAGTAATAAAACAAAAAAAAAGTTATAAATTATTACCTATTTAAAGCCATTTTCGGTCCTAACTCATTTTTTATTTTTTTGCAGATAGCTGGGTCTTACTTAGGACGGCAGTATAGTCCTGTATAGTCCTATAGGGGCCCCATAAAAAAATTCGTGACCAAAAAAAAAGAAAAAAAAAGGTCATCACATCTTAAATCTTGTTTTTGTTTGAGATCAGGGTCCTGTATAGTCCTATGGCAGTCCTGTGAAAGTCCTGTAGAGTCATGTGGTATTCCTGTATAGTCCTGTGGAGTACTGTAGAAAAATTTGTACACCTACTGTGGGCAGCTGATCACCCCTCGTTGTTTTCACTACTTACCTCTATATCCATTTCAGTTTCTTAAGAGAATAACTCATTGAGAGTTCTGCAGGCAGTAATAAGTTTAAAGTTTCTTTACTAAGACTAAGTCAAAAACAAAAATGTGCAAAAACTATGCCGAAAATTAAAATTTGTACCTCTGTCATTTGATATACCTACATGCAAATTATATTGATCAAAGTGATTTTATCATAATCTCCTAATACAAGTTGTCACACTGTGTGTACCATGTGTACCATATCTCTGTCATAAAAGTTAAAAATGTAACCTTCAGGGATGAAATTGGTGTAATTTTGTTGCCAGGCATCAGGGGATTTTTGTGAAGCCATGAGTTGGGTGATAAGATTGTTTTTTATTAGAGAAATAGTGTTTTTAGTTAAATATTCATAGAACGAAGAAATATAACAACATAAATGGGTAGATATCTGGAAAGTGACAGATTTGGAGCAAAAATTGTGGACATACATGAAAATTGATATACAAATAAAAAAAATCAATGAAAATATGACCAAAGTACCAAATAACATGTTGCCATTTTTTAATTTTAGCATATCAGGTCACTGATGCACTTCACAGGTAACTGATAACCACTAATAAACTTCACAAATATTGGGATAAAATATAGAACTAACCTTTAATTTTTATTTTCTTTATAAATAAGTATATTTTTTCTTTCAAAATTAATAGCTTTTGCAGTACAGGTAACTGACAACTATAACACGTAACTGATTATAAGAACAAACAAAAATATTTAAAAAAATGATTTAATTTAAAAAAATGCTAAAATTTGTATATGTCACAAACACATTTTTTGGTAGGGGTGGGAGGACATTTTTTTATTATTGTTGTATTGTCATTGGACCACTATGTATACCAAATTTCATCCAAATCGGATAATGGGAAGGGTGTCAAAAACGCATTTTCTATGGAAGGGGTGGGGGTAGGGGTGAGAGGATATTTTTTTCTAAATGTTGTATTGTCATCGGACCACTATGTGAATACCAAATTTCATCCAAATCGGATAATGGGAAGTGTGTCAAAAACGTATTTTTCTATGAAAGGGGGTGGGGGTCGGAGTGGGAGGATATTTTTTTCTTAATATTGTATGGTCATCGGATCACTATATGTATACCAAATTTCATCCAAATCGGATAATGGGAAGTGTGTCAAAAACAAATTTTTCTATGGAAGGGGGTGGGAGGATATTTTTTCTTAATGTTGTATTGTCATGTTCCATCCAAATCAGATAATGGGAAGTGTGTCAAAAACGCTTCACAAGATTGATAGATAGTTAGACAGAACATGTGAAGCTAAATAAAAGCTTGTAAAAAATGAGTCAGCTACTTGTAGAGCAGGTTGGTATCCTGTAAGTATTCTAACAGGTAACTGATGCACAGGTAACTGACGATTTTGTCAGGTTTTGTCAGATATTATTAATACTACTAAAATTGAATCTAATAAACTAGAAAACTCAAAAAGTGTATTCTATTGTAATTATGTTTCACCATTTTTTAAATTGTTTTTGTGTTGTTCTACCTTTTAAAAACTTACCAGGTTACTGATCAAACTGAACGTTACACACGCGAGTATGGATCAGTTAAAGGACACACTCACTGTCTTAGATGTGTGACATCGAATTAAACCGTTCGCGCGTTTTCCGAATCACAGAGCTATTTTTCACTTAGCAACTGAAGGTCAAGAATGATCGAATGATGCCAAATGGATAAAAAATCTGAAGGCACAGGTAACTGATGCAATTTTTGGTGACAAAGTTGAAATTTGAATATTTAAAAGCAAGTAACTTTAAAACAATTTTGGTTTTGACTATTTATATAACTAAAGGTTGTTTTCTAATGTTTACTAAGAAATAACTCCAATAAATAATTATAGGTACATAATTTAATTAAAATATAGTAAAATTCTAATGGTGACACTCCAGGTTACTGACGATTGTTACATAAAACCTCTGTTATCTAAAGGAAATATTTTTTATAATCTTCCAAAAATGAACTTGCTTGTTAGTTATTTAATAGAACTATAAACATAAAATTAGTTTTACATAAAAAACATGTTGTTGGTTAGGTCACATCAAAATCTGTCACTTTCCAGATATTCACCCCTGTAAAAAAAAATGTGTGAATATTTTTGATAACTAAGGTTTAGCCTAGTATTTCAAAGATGTTAAAGAGAAGTATGAAAGAAAACAGACAGTGTAAATATCTGTATTTTTTCGGAAATATTTTAAGTCTTTTCTAGTGGCGGTTCTTCCATCAGTGCACATAAGCATGTGTACTCCCAAATTTTACTCCTTTAATTCATAATTTTATCATAAAGTCAAAAAGAAATTCACCAAAGACTTGAACAGTAACCAGAAATTAGTACTTACATGGTACGTATGTGTTCAAACGAGGATGCGGTGGATGCGCGATTAACTGGACCCAAATTCTTTGCACCATAGATGTTATGTCACATTCTGATTACAAAATGTAGAAAGAGAGGACGACATATCTCTAGAATTTTACAGTACACAGAATCTGTGCCTTCCTTCGATTGTGCTCTTGTGAATCAGTTGCAGCGATCGATGACACCCGCACCCGCATGATCCCACCCACGTCCAAGGTTACCGTTGTTTATGGTAGCTTATGTGCCTCTTAAATTAGTGCACTGAGACAACTTTGCGTTTTCGGTCGGGCCGTATTGTTTTAATTTCGACTATTCCGTAGTTACGAAAATGGCGGAAGTTTCTAATTCTGATAGCATTAGCGTGCAATATTGAAAGACAATTAATTTTTCTTCTAAGTAGATATCTCATTTTTTAGTTAGTTGCTCTAAATTTTATGATATAATCAAGGGCGCACCCAGGGGGCGGGGGGCTTCGCGGCTCGACCCATTTCATGAATAAAATAGCATAAAATACAGCATCATGGGGTCTCGCGCCCCCCAAGTCTCTCGCCCCCCCCCAGTCATGTTCCTGGGTGCGCCACTGATATATGGGCCCAAAAAATTGGGCAAGGCACTCTAAATTAATTTTCGCCTGTGTCGCAATTGTGTTTTGGGTGTGCACTCCCAAAGTTTTACGCGCCGCCACTGGCCTTTTTACCATCTTTTAACACACAGGCTTAAAGGGAGATTTCTCTCAAACTTTGATATTATTCAGGCGAGGGCGAAAACATCGAAACAAAATGTCGAAACCAAATATCGAAATTTAAAATGTTGAAACTATAAAATATCGAAATGCAAAATGTCAAAATTACAAAATGACGAAATTACAAAATGTCGAAATTACAAAATGTCGAAATTACAAAATGTCAAAATTACAAAATGTTGAAATTACAAAATGTCGAAATTAAAAAATGTCGAAATTAAAAAATGTGAAAATCACAATATGTCGAAATTATAAAATGTTGAAATCACAAAATGTTGAAATGCAAAATGTCGAAATTACAAAATGTTGAAATTACAAAATGTCAAAATTACAAAAAATTAGCAGTGTTGTAGTTTAGTTTGGTTAGGTTAGGTTCGGTTCGGTTCGGATTCACACCCTCTAGGATCCTGGGAAAGAAGTCAGGAAAGTTTTTTTTTTTAAATTGTTGGTTCAGTTTGCTTTGGTTCGGATCAGTTCGGTTCGGCTAGATTTGATTAGGTTTCGTCAGGTTAGGTTTTTGAAACTTTCTATTTTCATGTGGTTAGGTCAGATTAGGTTTAGTTAGATTAGGTTAGGTAACGTCAGGGTCGGGTTAGGTTAAGGTTTAGAAATTTTTTATTTTTGATTTTCGATATTTGTTAATTTTGATATTTTGTGTGTTTGACATTTTGTAATTTCGACATTTTATAATTTCGACTGAGGTATTTCTAAGTGAGTAAAAAACATTTTTTTTTAAAACAATACTTTGTCGAGCTTTTTATTAATAATTGCTAGCAGAATGAAAAAGCACAACATTTTATAATTATAAAAGGTGTTTTTATATACCAGGTTCTTCAATAAAGTAGTCATTACTTGTTTTGAGCTTACTGTAAGTACACACCACAAACCACCCAAAATCATTGAAATTGGGACTGTGTGTGTGTTTTTTTGTGATTTAGTATATGGACAAGCATGGTCCAACATTTCTGGTAGGGGAGAGTAAAGTTTTTTGTTGGCATTTTTCACTTAATCCATGACTATAAGTATATAGGACCAACACTTTTACCCTTCTTGATAAAAATTTACATAAAATGCCCATAATTTTAGGTTTCCATACAATCTTAGAAGGGGACATCAACTAATACTACTACTGGGACCACTACCTACTATTGATTTAATTAAAGAATTCAAGGAGGGTCAAAAGAAACTAGACTAGGGTTGAATAATATCGGGCGGCGGACGAAACATCGAAAGACAGAATGTCGAAAGTACAAAATGTCGAAATTACAAAATGTCGAAGTTACAAAATGTCGAAATTACAAAATGTCGAAGTTACAAAATATCGAAATTACAAAATGTCAAAATTACAAAATGTCGAAATTGCCAAATGTCGAAATTACAAAATGCCGAAATTACAAAATTCAAAAAGCAAAATGTCGAAATTACAAAATGTCGAAATTACAAATTGTCGAAATCGACGAGTAACTTTACCGCACGCGCACCACTTAGAAACCTTAGGAATGCGTCAATAAGACAGCTTCAATATTTGTTTATATTTCAATTTCGTCTAATTTGACATGTTTATGTATAAATTAAATTTAATTTTTTGACAAAAAAGTTCTTGTAGGTAAAATATTGTAACTAACACATGCGCACCCTTGACGGCTTGACCGAACTCTGCCGTCACATGCGGTAAAGTACCACTTTCCACACTTGTTAGGTAAATAACTATTTCCTACTTGCGAGCGTAAAACGTATTTTTCCCCACCAATTTTCATGTGGAAAGTTCAACTTCCCGCATGGCGCGCTTAAAAAAAATTTTCACGCACGGCGTGCGTAAAAACTGGTTTGGCGTGCGTGAAATTTTTTTTACGCACGCTGTTTTTTTGTAAAAAATGATACTATTTGGACCAAATAGAAATTATAATAGCAATAAAAAATGACATTTCTATAATTGGTATAAATTCGAGCCAAATTTTTTGGTTTTATAACAGTATATAGTTATAATTTTATTTAGTAAAAATAACAAATATGTATTAACCTTGGCAGTTCAAAATCTTCATTTCCAGCACAAATTCCAAAATCCATTTTGACGCCGCCAAGACAAATCAAACTAAAAACCAGACGCCTGACGGTAAATATCAAATAAACTTGTCAATGTCAAACTTATTATAAATTAGCGTGCGTAAAAGTAATTACTTTCACGCACGGCGTGCGTGATAAATACTTTTACGCACGCTAAATTTCAAATTGAGTTTTAGGCCTAGTCATACTTATTGACCCATTTATAAACTCAATTAAATTAAAAATGAAAACATAATTTGTTTTTTACTGTTTTAATGTAAAAAATACCAATATTAAAATGTAAAACCAAGCTTTTTATGCAACTAGGAAAAATTTTGTACCTAACTCTTGCGGAAAGTGCCTTTTCCGCCCTTGACGACGTGCCCGAACTCTGCAAAGCGTCATTCAGGCAACTGCCGTCGCGTGCGTAAAAGTATCACTTTCCGCACTAGTTAGGTAAATAACTATTACGCTCTTTGCGGTTGTAACGTGTGGCTTGAGTGACTGGTAAGACACTTCAGACATTCGTCATAACAGTGATTAAGTTGTCATTCCACCGAGTAGTCAGAACTTTCAAGTTCGAATCAAAAGTAGAAGTGGAAGAGCCTCTTTCCTTTTTTTACATGATTTCGTTATCTTCAAGTGGACATTTTGTAGTACGGTTGTCTCTTACCGTTCCTGCGTTCCAGTCGCACAAAACCCTTTTTCTCCCAAGTTGTCAAAAAGGGGAAATGACAACTTTTGATCCCAATGGAGCCCTGTTTTCAGTGTTTTCCACCTTTCCACCATACGAAATAATTTTCCGTCGACATGCGAATCTTGTCTCAACCTGCATGAAACCACTCACGTCCTCAAAAATGCCACGCTTCAGTAACCGGTGCCGCCGAGCAGCTTGGCGCCGGGCGCGCGCTTTTACCTATGTATTAAGCCAAAGGTGCATATACGCATCCGTTACAAAGTAACTGTCATTCTGGATGTCGTTTTCAAGCAACAGATATTAAGATGTGTGTATATCAAAGAAGAAATATTCTAAATATATATTGCGAGAAGAAATATATAACATAAAAAGAATTAGTACCCAAGAAAAATAATTATTTGAAGGTTTGCATAAAAACCAAAAATAAACATTATTTTAATTAAAAAAATATATTTAAAAAAATTTAGTTTTTTATTAGATTAAAATTTAACATAGAATTTTAGGCTGTTAAGAAACAAACCTTTGCGACATCATATAAAAAGTTTAAAAAAATTATAGATTTTTTTTTTTTTAAAGGTTGTGTTTACGCACCTTTGGCAAGTAATGGGTTAAGACATGTTAATTGGTAATAGGTGTTAGAAATTTATAAAATATAAAACATAGAACTTTAAATATAATTAAATGGAAAAGTTGACAAAATAGTGTCCCATCCGTAATCGTGGAATGACTGCGTTGTTGTTACAGTAAATAATATTGCATTCTTATTTCTTATCTATAGATTACGTGTATTTCGAAACGTCATCGACCTCGCCCTACCAGATCCGGCGAATAGAGGAGCTCAACAAGACCCAGTCTGGTAATGTGGAGGCCAAAGTGATGTGCTTCTACCGAAGACGAGACTTGCCTCCACAGCTGATTCAGCTTGCCGACAAACACCAATGTAAGTCTCTAATGTTTCGTCCAAACCAAAAAATATTTGTTGCAACATGTTACAAAATCCGCTGAAGTTTTACTGGCCCATGAGTTGCGCGCCGATTCGCCGCGGCCGATTCGGTACGGGCCGATTCGGTACGGGCCGATTCGGTACGGGCCGATTCGGTACGGGCCGATTCGGTACGGGCCGATTCGGTACGGTACGATTTGCTGCGGGCAGATTCGATACGGGCCGATTCGGAACAAGCCGATTTGCCGCGGGACAATCCCCTACCCCCACGAGTTGCTCTGTCGGAGGTATCTTTTTGCTTGGTTTGGACCAAATACGTTATAGCACAAATACATGTTCAAAGAATCGAAAAGTGAAGCGCTCATAGCTGGCTTTGGAAAAAATGGCAAATTTTCAACACATGCGTGTGTTTTGTCATGTAGACACACATCTGCTATGTGGCTGGAGGCCATATTGGCATTTTGCGGTGTTTTGCGTTTGTCGTGTAAAATTATATATTTTTCTGTGAAAAATGGGAAATAATGCATGGAAAACATGTGCGGTTTGTGGAAAAATGTCCAGACGAAGTAAGGGGGTGTCATTCCATGGGTAACTATGTGTATTTTTCTTTATAATTTGTTAATAAACTTAAGAGTGGTTTATAAATGCCATTAAACACTCTTCATGGTGTCCAGAATAAATCTGCACAATTAGTTTTAGAAAAACTACAATTTTAATCCACAATTTGATAAATTTTCACCCAATCAACTAGTTTTTTAAAAAAAATGATAGACATAACCCTAAACATTTGACAATTGTTAAATAATGTAGTGACGTAACGGAGTACGTTCCAAAACCACCAAAACTGACGCATGCGCAGTAATCAAAATCCTGTCTACGCGAAAAAGGAACATCAATAATTTAATAGGGGTCCTGGCTTCAAGAATCGCGTGTGAGAATGCATGGGCATGCCTCATGTTTATGGTCCAAACCAAATACGTTAGAGCATAAATACATGTTCAAAGAATCGAAAAGTGAAGCGCTCATAGCCGGCTTTGGAAACAGCGGCAAATTTAAAATCGCGGATGCGAATTTTCAAGTGCGCATGCGTGTATATTGGCATGTAGACACACAGCTGCTATGTGGGTGGAGGCCATTTTGCGGTGTTTTGGGTTTGTCGTATAAAATTATATATTTTTCTGTGAAAAATGGGAAATAATGCATGTAAAACATGTGCGGTTTGTGGAAAAATGTCCGGAAGAAGTAAGGGAGTGCCATTCCATGGGTAACTGTGTATTTTTCTTTATAATTTGTTAATAAACTTAAGAGTGGTTTATAAATGCCATTAAACACTCTTCATGGTGTCCATAATAAATCTGCACAATTAGTTTTAAAAAAACTACAATTTTAATCCACAATAGGGTGTTTGATAGTAGTAAAAAATAAATATATATTTATTTTTAGATATCTCTTTAGGTCTTGAGAATGCTAAAAACAAACTTTCTTGTTTAATTTTTTTTCAAATTCATAGTTATTTTAATTAATAAATTCATTGAATTAAAACAATTAACCACGTGATTCAAAACAGGTGGTCTACCAATCAGCTGCGAGTGACGTCACAAAACAGTAAACGCCTCGAACAAACCTATTTTCAGTGTTATTTTTTTATGGATGGTAATGTTTGCTTTGTTTTAAAGTGCGAATTATCGTCCTAAATTAGATTTTATTTTGTGTTTTGCTTATAAAAAACATTTTCAATGGAAAGCGGATTCTCTAAAGCCGATAGCTCCAACTTGCCAATGCTGAATTCCTTTATGATGGCAGGCTTCTTTGCCAACAACAGTGATTTTTGTTCTGCGAAATTTAGAAACGGTAAAAGGTTGATGTAAGTATTCGATGAGTTGTTTTGTATATAACTGAAAGTTTTTTTACGATATTCTTCGCCTACTTTTAGTCATTTAGATTTTGAGGTTAGGTTATATGTTTTGCTTTTTTCTATAATATACCTCTTACAATAGATTCAATTAAATACCCCATCATTATTATTTTAAGCATTAAGAAACAATCAAAAATTGCTTTTTTAAAACAAAATTTATACAAGGACCAGCAATACTTGAAGTACTTCATAGGTTAAGCTTGCATCTGCTGCTAGTCCTGCCTAGCACCGCCTAAAAATTTGTACACCCTTCTGCCTATTATAATTGTTCACCCCTTGTAATAAACATACCATCAAAAATTTCATCGCAATTTACGAAATATATATATATATATATATATATATATTATAGACAACGTGAGAAAACAAAACAAATGTAAAGTAAAGATGTATTAGATAAGGCTTCTGGGTCTCTTCGAGCAAGTTGTAGCACCTTTTTCAGGTCTTTTACTGCTGTAGGCACATGAATATATAGTTTTTCAGGTGTTTTTATGCTAGTATTCGAACACTGAGGCACTACACACCACTTATAGGATATTTTTTTACATAAAAAGCAGTAAAAACACAGACCAAAAACAAATAAACACTTGAATGCCGTGTATCTGTCCGCGAGTTTACTGCGCTGTGACGTCATTGTAACGCCATGCTAGAAATGAGCGTTTTAGCGGCAAATTCAAATCGGAAATTAGAAAACTTGATTTTAAATGTAGTCATGATAAAATATACTATTTTAAAAATTTTGCGTAGCAAATTAGGGATCTATGTATCATTCTAAACATTTTTCTAAAATTTGTCAAATACCACCATAACCATATTGTATTATAACAAAAGCTTAAAATACTATCCGGCTGTTATTAAAATCCCCAAGCCTTGCCAGACTTATATGATGCCCGTCAAGTTGACACCTTCGATTATGTTTACAAATAATAAGGAGTGATCATTTGGCTTATTTTTTGACTGTTTCTGTACACATAGGTCCGCAAACGCTACGTTGCCGATTTACAGACTGCTACAAATATTTATTTTCATCTTCCGTTGATAGCTCTCGCATTTTTAAAGATATTTAGCTCACACCTTAATGCAGCTACAGGGTGTACGTCCCTAGGCATGCCAAATAATAATGAGAATCTAGAAAATTATTTTTTTTAGCGGGAATGCTTGTTTTCACTTTCCCATGAACCTGGTGCGTCATTGATAGATTCTAAGATACAAAATAAATTCCTTGTTTTATCTAGAAAGTTTTCGGTGTCTTGCAGTTTTGTTGGATCTGCGGCCGTTAACGAGCAATAAATTAATTAACTATTTTTTAGACTGGATCTTGAAGCTTTTCTGGCGAGGCTTTGGTGATTGTAAACAATAGCCAGAATAATTTTCTCCATGACATTATAGTATAATCTACCATATGAAAAAATCTTTCAACTGAGAAAATAAGTTGCAGTGCATTTTCCAACTTTGTAAATCAGCCAGAGTTATTTTTAGTTATAGTGTATTATAACATCAGTTAATAATTTCAGTTTTAAGACTAGGAAAATAAGGGTACAATCAGCCCAATTTTTAGATCCGAAAATTTTCAGCCAGGGATCTTTTCCACTACTTGAGATGAGCCAGAGTAGTTTTCTTATAATGTTCATGATATCTTCTTCTTAGTGTTAAAGATTTAGAACTAAGAAAATAAGTTGACTCATACCATTTACTGACGTTTTGAGCCCATCGGAAAATCATCACCAGAATGAAAAATTGTTGATTATTATCATTAACAGAACATAATTATTCATATACACAGACTAAGAAAATCGGTTCCAAAAAGTATTCACGGCCTCCCCTACTAGGAGGGTACCGACTGGGTTTCGACAGAGAACATATAACATCTCCAGTTATTTCTTCGATGGTTTCGATTAATTTGTTAAGTGTAAGGTAAGGTTATCACCTATGAGTGCTACGTAATTTATAGATGACCCCTAATGCGTTTCTTTGATTCTTTTTCTCCTCAATGCTGATTATTTCGAGGGATGGATAGCTTTTCACGCATTCGAAATGAGAGCAACAAAGGGATGCAGGAGGTGGGTGGGGGGTGGTAAAAGAGACTTGATTAGGGGGTGGGATCGATACGGGCGAGAGGGACGGCTGGTCCCCGTGCACGAATTTTATTCACCTGCACTTTGTTTTGCGTTCAATTTTCGGTTGATCTTCCCGAAAATGCAACTTTAACAATATACAGGGTGGGGACTTTAACTAGATCAAATTTGTTAGAATCTCAGGATAAAACATGTCAAGCGTGCCTGACCAGCTTAGCCGTGAGCCTAGCGCGTTTGTTTGTGTCAAATAATAGACAGGTTTGAAATAGGCCGTTTTTAGTTCCCGCTCGCCTATTTGTGATACGTCAAAATTTTCAGAAAAAACCGTAGATTACGAATTTTTATGGTGGAGATGTGGCAAAAGGTGCAGAACCGCTCTACACCCCCTCCAAGGGGTTGAGGGGTGGCGTTTTTTAAAAAAATAAAAACTTGGGTTAGTTTAAGTTTGGTTTTTTAATCCACTATTTTTTAGCAACCCCCAAATTAAGATCGAGGGGTGATCAACTGAACCAAATTTTTACACCGTCCTACAGGAATTTTTGGTCCTGTAGTGTCCTGTATAGTCCTGTAGAGTCCTGTACAGTCCTGCCTGTGGGGTCCTGTATAGTCCTGTGGCTGAAAAGGCGCCCATAAAAAAATTCGCGACCGAAAAAAAAAATGTCATCACGTCTTAACCATTTAACTCTCTTTTTTCTTAGAGAGCCGATTTGCCTTTGCCGGTCTTAGTACTTAATCATGCTTAGGGCACCCCTTAGGCGCCAGTACCCTCGGGGTCCTGTAGAGTCCTGTTGAAGTCCTGTGGATGTCCTGTGGAGTCCTGTGGAAGTCCTGTATAGTCCTGTGGGGTCCTGTAGAAAAATTTGTACACCAGCTGGCTGATCACCCCTCGCTAAAGACGTGATTTTTGTATTTTTTTTATTTTTGCAAAAAAAACACCCTTGAGATATGAATGCTGATAAAATTTAGTAAACGCGTTCAAAAGTACAGGATAAGGCGTTTAATTTGATGTATCGGTTATCCATTTCGTCTTAAAAATAACACCCCTACAGGGTGTCGAATTAGGCGTAGTTTCTTAAAAGTAAAGTAATTTTTTTAATTAAACAATTTTTTCTCAAAAACCATAAGTTTTTTCAAAAAACTTGTAGAGATCGAAACTGCCTACAAAAAAATATATAACTTAGCTTCGTGGTTGAAATTGGTGGTTTTCCAGGACAGCTTTAATTTGTTTAATTAAAAAAATCACTTTACTTTTAAAAAACTACCCCCAATTCGACACCCTGTAGGGGTGTTATTTTTGGCGCGATGTAGACAATCGATACATCAAACTAAAGCTCTTATCATGTTCTTTTGAACGCGCCTACTATGTTTTATTAGCATTCATTTCTTAAGGGTGTTTTTTGCAGAAATTCAAAAAAAAAATAAAAAAAATCAAATTTTTTATACCTAATTTGGGGGTTAATGGTTAAGGTATGTTCAAATATGCTGAGAAATAATGGATTAGAAAAACCAAAGTAAAACCAGCCCAAGTTTTAATTTTTTGAAAAAAACGCCACCACCCAACCCCTTGGAGAGGGTGCAGAGTAGTTCTGCACCATTTTCCAGATCTCCATCATAGAAATTCGTATTCTACGATTTTTTTTGAAAATTTTTTAGTATCGTATCACACAATATTGTATCACAAATAGGCAAGCGGGAAATCATTTCTGAACTGACTATAAATACCTTAGAGCCAAATAATACCTCAGAGCATAAACACTGGGCATATCCATCAAGCGCGGATCTGGGTCAAAATCTAGGGGGGGTAAAAATCCTCCATGAAAATTTTATTTTGCAATATATTTTTTTTTCTAGAAGGAGGTAATTTTTATATTTTTCTTTTAATTATTAGGAAAAAGTGAATTTTTTTTTCTAGGAGGATAATTACCCCGTTACCCCCCCCCCCCTCAAATCCGCGCTTGATATCCATTCATTTTAACACGCGATGGTGGAAGCCAGGACCCCCTTTAATTCTTAATGTTCCTTTTTCGGGTAAACAGGATTTCGTTACTGCGCATGCGTCAGTTTTGCTGGTTTTGGAACATACTCTTTTACGTCATTACATTATTTGACAATTGTCAAAAATTTAAGGTTATGTCTATTACAGTTGAACCTCTATAACTCGAACCTGAAGGGTCAACCAAAATAGTTCGAGTTATGGAGAGTTCGACTTATAGAAACTCGAGCTAAAGAGGTTTAAATACGTGTAAAAAGTGCAGGGACCACTTAAAAGGTTCGTGTTATAGAGAGGTTCGAGTTATAGAGGTTCGAGTTAGAGAGGCTCGACTGTATTTTTTTTTCTAAAAACTAGTTGATCGGGTGAAAATGTATTAAATTGTAGTTTTTCTAAAATTAATTGTTCAGATTTATTGCGGACACCATGAAGAGTGTTGTTTAATGGCATCTATAAACCACTCTTAACTTTATTAACAAATTATAAAGAAAAATACAAGTACTAACTTATGGAATGGCACTCCCTTACTTCTCCCGGACATTTTTCCACAATCCACACTTGTTTTACGTGAAATATTTTCCATTTTTCACAAGTTTACACAACAAACGCAAAACACTGCAAAATGTAAATAAACAACAAATATGGCGTGCACCCACACAGCAGCTGCGTGTCTACGTGCCAAAACACGCATGCTCACTTAAAAATTTGCGTCTGCAAATTTAAATTTGTCATTTTTTATGCTCTAAGCAAATACGTTCTAGCATAAATACATGTTCAAAGAATCGAAAAGTGAAGCCCTCATAGCTGGCTTTGAAAACAATGGCAAATTTAAATTCGCGGATGCGAATTTTCAAGTGCGCATGCGTGTGTTTTGTCATGTAGACACACAGCTGCTATGTGAGTGGAGGCCATCTTGAAATTTTGCCGTGTTTTGTGTTTGTCGTGTAAAATTATGTTTTTTTTCTGTGAAAAATGGGAAATATTTTACTTAAAATGTGGGATTTTTGGAAAAATGTCCGGAAGAAGTAAGGGCGTGCCATTCCATAGGTAACTATTTTTTATAATTTGTTAATAAAGTTAAGAGTGGTTTATAGATGCCATTAAACAGTCTTCATGATGTCCACAATAAATCTGCACAATTAGTTTTAGAAAAACTACAAAATTAATCCACATTAATTAGTTTTTAGAAAAGAATAATAGACAAAACCCTAAATATTTGACAATTGTCAAATAATGTAGTGACGTAACGGAGTATGTTCCAAAACCACCAAAACTGACGCATGCGCAGTAACCGATATCCCGTCTAGCTGAAAAAGGAACATTTAGAATTAAATAGGGGTTCTAAGGTATTTGGTGCGTGCATATAGCTGCAGCGTTTGCTAATTTTTGTAAATAAAATAGTTACGTATAAACCCCCTTCCAAAATGCACACTTCACGAAACCCCGTAGTGTAAAATTGGGTTGGTATAACTATTAAGATACGGTTTTACTTGGTGATCCGTGGTTTAACCTTTACTTTTGTGTAAAATCGTAGCTTGCATTGGGGGTGTTAGTTTTTTCTCCTCTAGAAATACCCAGAACCCCTCCAGCCATCTAATTTACAAACATACTGTACAGACTTCGTACGTACAGCGTGATTCCATAAAAAAAATATAAATTTGAGTTGTTTCTCGGAAACCAAAAGTGACAGATAAAATTCAGTTTGACACTTGCAATCAGCTTTAAAAAACTACAACCAAGCAATTTACACCAAAAATAAAATTTAAGAAATAAAAGAGTTATAGTCTTCATTCGAAAAAGCAGACTTTATAAAATGCCCCCGTAGCTTAAAATTGGGTCGCTATGGTAAAAGATACAGTTTTTCTTAGTGATCCGTGGTTTAACCTTTACTTTTATGTAAAATCATAGCTCGCATTGGGTGGGGGTCAGTTTTTTTCTCCTCTAGAAATACTCAAACCCCTCAAGCCATCTAATTTGAGACATCTATATAGACTTAGTACGTATAGCGTAATTCCATAAGAAAAAATATTACTTTGAGTAATTAATCGGAAACTGAAAGTGACAAATAAAATTCAGTTTGACATTTGCACTCAGCTTTAAAAAAACTACAAACCAGCAATTTACACCAAACATAAAATTTGAGAAATAAAAAAGTTATAGCCTTTAATCGAAAAAGCAGACTTTATAAAATGCCCCCGTAGCTTAAAATTGGGTCGCTATGGTAAAAGATACAGTTTTTCTTAGTGATCCGTGGTTTAACCTTTACTTTTATGTAAAATCATAGCTCGCATTGGGTGGGGGGTCAGTTTTTTTCTCCTCTAGAAATACTCAAACCCCTCAAGCCATCTAATTTGAGACATCTATATAGACTTAGTACGTATAGCGTAATTCCATAAGAAAAAATATTACTTTGAGTAATTAATCGGAAACTGAAAGTGACAGATAAAATTCAGTTTGACATTTGCACTCACCTTTAAAAAAACTACAAACCAGCAATTTACACCAAACATGAAATTTGAGAAATAAAAAAGTTATATGTAGTCTTTAATCGAAAAAGCAGACTTTATAAAATGCCCCCGTAGCTTAAAATTGGGTCGCTATGGTAAAAGATACAGTTTTTCTTAGTGATCCGTGGTTTAACCTTTACTTTTATGTAAAATCATAGCTCGCATTGGGTGGGGGGTCAGTTTTTTTCTCCTCTAGAAATACTCAAACCCCTCAAGCCATCTAATTTGAGACATCTATATAGACTTAGTACGTATAGCGTAATTCCATAAGAAAAAATATTACTTTGAGTAATTAATCGGAAACTGAAAGTGACAGATAAAATTCAGTTTGACATTTGCACTCAGCTTTAAAAAAACTACAAACCAGCAATTTACACCAAACATGAAATTTGAGAAATAAAAAAGTTATAGTCTTTAATCGAAAAAGCAGACTTTATAAAATGCCCCCGTAGCTTAAAATTGGGTCGCTATGGTAAAAGATACAGTTTTTCTTAGTGATTCGTGGTTTAACCTTTACTTTTATGTAAAATCATAGCTCGCATTGGGTGGGGGGTCAGTTTTTTTCTCCTCTAGAAATACTCAAACCCCTCAAGCCATCTAATTTGAGACATCTATATAGACTTAGTACGCATAGCGTAATTCCATAAGAAAGAATATTACTTTGAGTAATTAATCGGAAACTGAAAGTGACAGATAAAATTCACTTTGACATTTGCACTCAGCTTTAAAAAAAACAACAAACAAGCAATTTACACCAAAATTAAAATTTGAGAAATAAAAAAGTTATAGTCTTTAATCGAAAAAGCAGACTTTATAAAAAGCCCCCGTAGCGGAATTTTCGGTTTCTACCAAAAACCTTGACTTCTTGAATTAATTTCCTCTATCTCCCCTAGAGGTACCCGAACTCACATAAAAGTGCCCGTTTTGAATCACCCTGTATGTGCATAAAAACAATATGGTATGATTTTGATAAAACCATTTGTTTTTAATAGATAATAGAAAATTTTTGTCTTTATGATTCGCTTCATTTCCGAAAACAATAAAAGGAACCAAATTATTTCGTTTGTGTGACCTCTTCAATTCAAATTCTAAAATTATCCCAATTTCACGTCCACTTTGCCAGAACATAAACCGAATTGATCTAGTTACTCTTGCCTAGGTATTTCGAATTTAAATAATACTCTCAATTTTGAAATAAAATTGTATGAAATTGTATAAACATTATTTTAATTTGGCCTGGGATACACGTGCAACGGTACAGCCGACTACAAAACAAAACTCTTGCGAAAAGAAAGCAGCGAACATTGACAAATGTTTATTAGACTGGACATCAATAATACTACTACTATGTCGGTTTAGAACGTTTTTCTACGTTGTCCGACGCCTATTCTTCACCTCCTCCGATCCTGACAATCATGTTCCGTCAGGTTTTTTTTGACTCATTGATCTTTGGATTGACTCTTGCCATTCCAGTTTAGGACGCCCTCTTTTTCTGTGCCCTATTGGTTGCCATTCTAGGACCTGCTTTAATAATCTTTCGTCGTTCATCCGTTGTACATGGCCGTACCATATCAGTTGTCTTTTAGTGATGTCATCCGTTATGCTTCCCTCGATTCCCATTCTTTCTTTTATAATCTCATTTCTTATATGATCTGTTCTAGATATTTTCATTGATCTTCTTATTGCATCCATTTCGACACTTTCCATTTTTGCTTGGTATTTTTCTGTTACTCGACAGGTCTCTATTCCATACAACAGCGTGTTTTTCACCATTGTTACATACATGTTAAATTTTACATTCTTTTTTATCTATCTACTCCATAAAATACTTGTAAGACAACCAATAACCTTTTTTACTTTTACTATTCTTTTTTCCAGTTCTTTACAGTCTGTTCCTGTCTTATCAAATGTGACACCCAAGTACACACACTCATTGCATGGAGATATTGTTTGTCCATTGTCTAGTTCTAACTCACTTGATTTTCAATACATAAGTACTGTGTCTCGTCCACGTTCACTGTAACCCCCACTTTTGGTATTCTTCCATCAATAATAATTTTCGAAAATGTCAAACTATTAATTATTTAGACCAACAAATTATTTTGTGAAAAATATCCTTAATAAAGTTTGCCAAAGATATGGATGGATGGCCTTTTATAAAAAATTTTTTTTTAGTTTATGCTTTTTTACATTACATTATTTTACAAGGTATACCTTTTTACATAAAAATGATCGGAAAAGTAAATAAAAACACTCAAAAAATTTACACTTCTTGTTTTTTGTACTGATGCCAACGTCATGATCGCCCTACACAATTAACATTAAATTTATCAACAAAATCTAATTCCTTGCCCCAAAAAACCAAAAATAACAAAATGTTATGCCAAGGTATTGGTTTGTAAATAAGCTAATTAAAAAAATATATTAATTTTTGGACTAAGTAACGCCGGACTCCAGCTGTGTGCCATTTGGCAAACTAGAAAATAAGAATGAGTTTGTGTTTACCATTCGCACGGTATGCTTATGTTTTCGGTTTGCAAACACGTTTGTGTTTGGTTTAGTCTAATCTGTGTCGTTAACTATTTAGTTAAATAATTGAACAAATTGTATCGAGTGCAAGTGCCGGCCGCCACTAGAAGTAGACAAACCTTGTCCTTTGATTTGCGTAAATGTTCCGACAATACGAGGAGTGTCTTTTAGGTTTGGCATATACAGCTGAAATAAAACAGTAGATAGTTTTAAAGACTTTATTGTTTCTCGAAGTAGTCTCCACTAAAATGAATGCACTTTTGCATGCGTTCAAACCAGTTCTCAAAGCTGTAATTCCACTTGTTAGTTGGTACTGTCAAAATTGCATTCCTAAAGGCGTCGACTGTTTTCTTGGGTGACTAAAATCTTTAACCACGCAGTCCATTCTGGATTTTAGGTCGGGACTGTATGAGGCTGGTCCAACATATCGACGATTTGTTGGGTTAAAAATTCAGTGGTTTTTTGTGCTTTGTCCGTACTTGCATTGCCTTGGTTGATAGGATGATTTGTCGTTCGGGGTTGGTTTTTCGAAGCTCAGCGATGACTTTCGGGAAATAAATGGTGATGTACCAGCAGTAACAGTTCTTTGATCTTCCAGAGGAATTGTTGGAATGACCTGCTTTTGAGACAAATGTCGCGACCATCTTTGTGGATACACTTCGAGAACGAATGACTTTTGTTGACTTTTCTCCAACTTGGAACACCCAGACAACTCACGTTTATTTTCGGGTTGAGTAAATCCACGATTAATCACCACTGACAATGCTGTACACGTTTTTCGAGTTTCCTGCCTCAAAGTGGTCTAGAGTTTTTTGACACCAATTGACCCTAGCTTCTTTCTGTTCTGCGGTTATTAACAAATGCGGTATCCAGCGGGAAACTAATTTTCCTACCCCTAATCCTTCATGCATTTTTAGCTCACACATATACTATACTATAGTAGTGTGAACTATGGTGATCCTAATTTTTTCGAGAAAAAAAAAGTTCCGATTTCAAAATTTTTTATATATCTTTGCGTTTCAGAAGATTTTGAAATTTTTTTGTCGCGCCGTCTGTCTGTCTGTATGTCTGTCTGTCTGTCTGTAACGACCAACGCGCATAACTCAAAAGCCGCTTGCCCGATTTTAATGAAATTTGGTACCTAGGCTGGGTCCTGCGTCGAGATGGTCCCATTTAAAAATGAACAAAATCCACCCAACACAAACCAAATAAAAGGGTGGGGGTAGATTTCAAAAATTAGAGTTTATGTAATTATATGGCGTGTGTGATATCAAACGAAAGGTGGAGTTAAACAAAATAGATTTTTGTTTAAAAAAAGAGTGGGGGTAAATTTAAAAAATTAGAGTTTACGTGAAAATATGGCGTGTGTGATATGAAACGAAAGGTAATTAAGTCCGGAGTTAAACAAAATACATTTTAGTTTTTGTTTTTTTTAGGGGTGGGGGTAGATTTAAAAAATTTGAGTATAAGTCAAAACATGGCTTGTGGGGTATCACACGAAATGTAATTTAGTCTGGAGTTAAATAAAATATATTTCAGTTTTTAGTTATATTAGCTCACACGTACACTAGTGTGAGCTTAGGGGCCCATATATTGGCAGAGTATTTTTAAATTGATATCTCCAGTGAAGCCTCAATCTCGCAATATCACATGTATCACATAAAATAAGGTTACCCCTGGATACCGCATCTGTTAGCCGAAGAACAGAAAGAAGTTAGGGTCAATTGGTGTCAAAAAACTCTAGACCGCTTAAATCCGCTTGAAAATAAACGTCAGTCGTCTGTATGGGTGGTCCAAGATGAAGAAAAGCCAACAAAAGTCATCCGTTCTCGAAGTGTATCCAAAAAGATGGTCGCGACATTTGTCTCAAAAGCAGGTCATGTAGCATCGATTCCTCTCCAAGATCAAAGGACTTACTGCCGATTGGTACATCACCATTTGTTTGCCGTCGATGAGCTTCGAAAATCGAACCCCGAACGACGAATCATCCTCCACCAAGACAAGGCAAGTTGGCACAAAGCACAAAAAATCATTGAATTTTTTATTTGACAAAACGTAGAATTGTTGTCTTGTCTAAGTCTCAACAATTTCTATACTTAATAACCAGCCGAAAATCAAGAATGGACTGCGTGGTCAAAGATTTCAGTCGCCAGAGGAAGCAGTCGACGGCTTTAAGAATGCAATTTTAACAGTACCAACAAACGAGTGGAATTACAGGTTTGACAACTGGTTCAAGCACATGCAAAAGTGCATTAATTTTTGTGGAGAATACTTCGAGAAACAAGAAAGTCTTTAAAACTTATCTACTGTTTTATTCCAGCTGTATATGCAAAACTTAAAAGACAACACACAATTTAATTTTTCCTGAAAGTCTTGTCGAGAGAAGCAGACTATCCCTTTTTAAATCATGTTTATGCCTTCGGTTGACCTCACTGAATTCAAGTGTTTTACTTTTATTTCGAAATTCTGTGATTTTTTAAAGAAGAAGTTTTGTTTTAGTCGATTACTGGACTTGAACCGGCGGCCTCACAATTAACATTCCAGTTCGGCAAGACCAATCGGGTCGGCTAAGACAGTTTCGTTTTGGGTCGCGGAACTTTGTTCGAAAACACGATGTTCAAAAACCATTTTTTTGAAAGCAATAGTTCGAAAACATTTTCTTCGAATGGAAATTTGTTCGAAAACAGTTTCTTCAAACGGAAATTTGTTCGAAAACAGTTTCTTCGAACGGAAATTGGTTCGAAAACATTTTCTTCGAACGGAAATTTGTTCGAAAACATTTTGTTCGAACGGAAATTTGTTCGAAAGGACATTTGTTCGAATATATTTTGTTCGAACGGAAATTTGTTCGGAAACAATTTGTTCAAACGGAAATTTGTTCAAAAACGTTTTCTTCAAACGGAAATTCGTTCGAAAACATTTTGTTCATTAAAAACAGCAACTGTTTGACTAAGGGGTCTCTTTCTAACATATTAAAAAAAAAACTTTCCTGACTTCTTTTGCGGGATCCTAGAGGGTGTGAGACCAAACCGAACCGAACCGGCATCCTAGAGGTTGTGAAACTAAACCGATACTTCGGTTCGGTTCAGTTCGGTTCGGTTCAGTTTTGTTTCACACCCGCTAGGATCCCGCGAAAAAAGTCAGGAAAGTTTTTTTTTAATATGTTAGAAAGAGACCCCTTTGTCAAACAGTTGCTGTTTTTGATGAACAAAATGTTTTCGAACGAATATCCGTTCGAAGAAAACGTTTTCGAACAAATTTCCGTTTGGACAATTTTTTTTCGAACAAATTTCCGTTCAAACAAAATTTTTTCGAACAAATGTCCTTTTGAACAAATTTTCGTTCGAACAAAATGTTTTCGAACCAATTTTCTTTCGAACAAATTTTCGTTCGAACAAAATGTTTTCGAACAAATTTCCGTTCGAACAAAATGTTTTCGAACAAATTTCCGTTCGAACAAAATGGTTTCGAACAAATTTTCGTTTAAAGAAAATGTTTTTGAACCAATTTCCGTTCGAAGAAACTGTTTTTGAACAAGTTTCCGTTTGAACAAAATGTTTTCGAACAAAATCGCTTTCAAAGAAAATGTTTTCGAACAATTTTCCGTTCGAACAAAAAAATTCGAAGAAAATTTTTCGAAAAAATTTCTGCGACCCTTTCGTTTTGTATTGTTTTCGCAGCCGACTGTACCGACCGATTCCAATTTTCGGATGGATGTGTATGTTTCGTGAACTCTTGAGGCGACTGTACCGGCCCACAGCCGGCGCGTCGCTATGACAACTGCCGCCCGTCGCCGCCCCCCGGCGCCCCGCGATCCCTTCGGCCGCCTCGCCCCTCGACCCCCGCACCACGCGATATAGAAATGTGCTTGACGTTCTTTTGGCGGGACTGTACTTTTATAATTACACGCAAAAAGTGGACTACTACCACCACATCACCGATTCTATAAGAATACATTATATAAACGTAAGAAATAAAAGGGACATCGAAATTTGGGTCTGCAAGCTTAGGCCCATTGTTCTTGGGCTACAAAGGGTGCTGTGAGGAGAGCTGTCATCCAAGTTTCAGTGACGGTTAAACGGACAACGTTTTAAAAATAAATATTTTTTCATCTTTTTTTTTTTTAATATCTTTTTTTTTATTAAACCAATGAAATAGCATAAATCCCCATGAATTTAGATCAAGTCAAATGATATCAGGTCAAGTCAGACGCATTTTCTGCCCTGCCCTGAATAAAGCATTTTTTTTTTCACGGAAAACTGTTGCCAAAAAACATTAGGGGAGAGCGGAGCAAGTGGTTAGTAGACCGTTAGATATTTTGCAAAAAACAAAGCAATGCCTTGCGATGGTTTTTTTTAAATGCAACCAGAATTAATCTAGGCCAAACAGTTTAGGGTAATCAATTTTTTTATGTGTCAATGTCAAGAGGCCACTTAAAAAAAGCTTGTAAATATCAATCACGCATATACAGTGAAACCTCTCCTTGCGGACACCTCTATTAAGCGGACACTCCCTTTAGGCGGACAAATTTATTGGAACCACACTTTTCCCTATTTCTTTACATGTATTCACCCATAACCGGACACTAATAACCGGACGCGGACAACTTTTTTTGGTTAAAAAATTTTAAAACCACCCTTAACCGGACGCGAACCCCTGATATCGGGACGGAGCGCTGCACAACATGGGCATAAATATTATGTAGTATATTGGCAACAACGCACTCTGCAGCCGGGGAATTACCTTTTCCGTTTTAATGCGGAGACTAAATACTTCTGTCGTATTTACAACATATTTTATTCGGTGGGGGCGGAACTGCTGTGTTTTATTTTTATTGTTCAATTGGGTAGTAATAGATACTTTTGAAATAGTGCCTAGTAAAAACTTCTTAGTTTACGTGAAAAAATGGAAGTTGTTAACGTTTCGGAGAAGGAACATCTATCAGCACGAAAGATCGCTGAAAAATTTAATATCGGAAAAACACGAAAAGTAGCGGAAATTGTTAATAAATATAATATATTGAAATTTTGCAATTCCCTCTCATAAGCGGACACCTCCAATAAGCGGAGGTTTCACTGTATTTTATTATTTGTGACTGTTTTACATAATATGAGCATTGTTAGGTACCTAATTTAAAAATATTTTGCAAATTTTTTAAATAAATACAAAAAAGGTGCAAGAAATGAGGTTTTGTTGAGTTTGGAATAATATTAAAAAGAGGGGTAGTGAAAAAAATTGCGGAATACGATTTGCAGTCCTAAAAATTTTCACTTTAACAAGTGTCCTAATTTTAAATCTTGATTTAAAGAACCAGCCTAAATTTCGGGAACTGTCAAAATTAGTTTTGACAATTTTGATTATACCGCATAGCAATATTATTCGAGAAAGAAGATTTTGACAGCTTTGAATTGCTACCCTGACACTAACTATAGTAGATTCCTTAATTTTGGAGACAAAAAGATATCTCAAAAATGAATTATTTAATTGAAATTGAAGAGGAAACCCAATTAGAAAGAAAAAAGAAAAAATATAAAAAAAAGAAAGTGAGATTTCTGCAGTAGAAAATATTCTAAAGCAGGGTTAAAAAATTATTAAAAAGAATCTAACTAAAAAAAACTGACAAAAATAATCTGAAGGGTCATTCCATGATTGCATTAACTCTCGGAAATTTGCTGTTTGGTTAAGAAAAAAATTAAATATTACCAAAAAAAATGTATTTTTGCAATTTAGTTCTACTAAAAGAATAAGTATATATGTTTTTTTTTTAAATATGTTCTAAAATGTATTAACTTTTTAATGAAAAAATATCCTAAAAACAAAAAATAAATTCTTTAATTGAAATTGAGGAGAAGACAAATTGGAAAGAAGAAAAAATATATTAGAGAAAGAAAGTGAGATTTCTGCAGCAGAAAATATTCTAAAGCAAGGCCAAACAATTATTAAAAAACTTAAAGGCCAAACAATTATTAAAAAACTTAACTAGAAAAAAAAAACACTAACAAAAATAATTTGAGGGGTCATTTCATGATTGCATTAGCTCTCGGAAATTTGCTAATTGGTTAAGAATCCGAAACAAATAAATATTACCACAAAAATGTTTTTTTGCAATTTTGTTTTACTTAAAAAATACCTAATAGAAAATATATTAAATTATATAAAAATTATGAATACATATGTTTTTTGTTTAAATATGTCCTAAATCCTAGATGGGAAATAAATCCAAAATGGTTCGGTTCATATCGTTAAAAAGATTCTAGCTGCGAGGTTGCAAAACTCGCAGAATGCGTGCAAGACTATTTTTTGTACTGGATAAAAACTTTCATTTAAATTAATATAATATATCGGCCCCACTAACACATCATCATTTAGGGTTTGGAGCATGTCCGCGAGTCAGAACGCATGTAACCGGCCCCATTGTTCTTGACCAAAAGGGACAAAGAATCTCTAAATGGATTCACCTTCGAAATCGACGCGATTTACATTCTTCAGTAGCCCTGAAGCATTGCAATGATTTCCCGTTTCGTCCGGTGACTATTCGTTGTAAATCGAGAACTTTTGGGGGGTTTAAGGTACAGCGGGAGAAATAGAGAAAACTGAACCCCTTTGCAAAACGCGAAAGTTAACTCACACAGTTGGTTGACATAAACACGTGGTTGGCACACACACCTGGTTGACACACACACACACACACACGTGGTTGACACACACACGTGGTTGACACACACACGTGGTTGACACACACACGTGGTTGACACACACACACACGTGGTTGGCACACACACACGTGGTTGACACACACACACGTGGTTGACACACACACACGTGGTTGACACACACACACACACACACACGTGGTTGACACACAGACACATGGTTGACACACACACACACGTGGTTGAAACATACACACGTGGTTAACAAACACACACGTGGTTGAACACACACACAAGTGGTTGACACACACACACACACACGTGGTTGACACACACACACACACGTGGTTGACACAAACACACGTGGTTGACACACACACACGTGGTTGACACACACACACACACACACACACGTGGTTGACACACACACACACGTGGTTGATACACACACACGTGGTTGACACACACACACGTGGTTGACACACACACACGTGGTTGACACACACTCTTGGTTGACACACACGTGGTTGACACACACGTGGTTGACACACACACACACAAGTGGTTGACACACACACACACACACGTGGTTGACACACACACGTGGTTGACACACACACGTGGTTGACACATATACACGTGGTTGATACACACACACACACACACACGTGGTTTACACACATACACGTGGTTTACACACACACGTGGTTGACACACAGTTTTCGAAGCTCAACATTAGCCCGCCGAAAGTGCGTTTAAACTCTCGACTGCGGCGCTTAGATGGTCTTTTAAAACTAACGAAAACTTTTGCTTTTGGTATTATTTACGGAATTTTTCGACTTGCGGTGCTACTCTTCTTTAATTTTTTTTTAAATAAAATTTTAAATTTTTTTGTTTTTAGCAAATATGTTCTTTCTTGGCGCCATTTTTTACTCATGACCGTGATATAATTTGTCCCTAAGGTTGGGTTAATGCATATTGCATTTTTTCCGCCTTCGCAACGTTGTATGTCAAGTCAGCGGAACGTGAGCCAAAAATACTAGAATCGTGAAGTTAAGTACCCGTAAATAAAAAAACAACAATTTTTCGTGGCTAAGCGGGCATAGAAAGATTCTGTTTGTCTTGTAATTTTCCGTGGGCAGCTGGAAAGCTGTACACCCATCTTACTAATAAAAAATGCCTCCGAAACCGTATGCTTTTACATAAGTGGCTACATCTACAAGAACGATCCTTTAACGAACTTCGACCGATTATATCTCAAGAACTGTACATAGAAAAACTTAACTTTACTTACATTTTTTTTAGTTATATAGCGTATTAAAATTATAGCAAATTTCACCGAGACAAAAATTTCCCATAAGGCCTGTGTAAACGGGTGCCATGTTCTTTAATTAAAAAAAATGGCAAATAACAAAAAATATTGTGTGTGTTAAAGACCACACGGCAGAAGTGTAAACTTCAATAAGGCGAAATTAATAATATTGACCCATAACATATTTTCCAAAGCGGACCGAACCGAACTCTTCTGTGTACTGGCCTCCATCTGCATCATCATATCGCCAGCTGAATGTTTCTCACAGTTGGTCGACTCGAGCCGATTTCACCCGAATGAGCGTTACATAGCCAAGCCTGACGGCTCAGTTCAATTCACTACCTACAAAAACTGCTAAACGCGCCTAAAGAAGTTTACACTTCAATAAACAAAAACAGCTATACTATGTGGGTTGACACGAGACCATTTTACTACTGGGACGAATAGACACAGTTCCGATAAGAAAATCATTCGGTAGCGACCCAAGCATTATCATCTTCTTCGGCAGCCATAACTTTTTGTGTCTTTGGCGTAGTCTTTAACATACTTGTCGAAGGCTTTATAATACGCCAAACACATGCATGCAAAAACGCTTGCTGATGATTTTAATGCTTTGGCAATCCAAGAGCCGTTATACATAAATCAGAGATATAGGAATATAGGGAATAGATAGCTTTTCGACGACTGCGCAGCTGAATTTCATGGGGACACAATGGGGATCTGTCAGTCGGCCATTTTGTGGTTATCTTCCCCTAAATTCTTCTCCGATACCAACTTTTAAAATAGACGTCACAATAAAAATATATCATAACAAAAACATTTCATGTAAAAAAAGCCAAGTACGCGAAAATGGCATTTCGTAAAAATAATTGAGATAAAAGTAAAGCCAAGTTCTCCAATACAAATTTCAAAATGAAAGGTTCTTACTAGTTTGGAAATGTTTTTTTAAACTTTGCTATTACAGCCAAACTTCTTTATGTTCAATTTAGCACTGTGCCTAAGAGTCATTTACAGCCGTAATAGCCAAGTTTAGAAAAACATTTCCAAACTAGTAAGAACCTTTCATTTTGAAATTTGTATTACCATTTTCGCGTAGGTACTTGGCTTTTTTTTACATAAAATGTTTTTGTTATGATTTCACTTCTTTTTTAAAGGAATTGGATAATATTTAATTTTCAAAGTAGTAAAATATGCAACATTCCGCACAATAAACCGAACCGAACCGAACCAAGACTTTTGCAATGCCTTACTTAAAATTTTGAGGTTTTTTATTTTTTTCCATGGTTTTATCATAGTTCCTATCAGCCTTCCAAAGCTCAGCTCTCTAGCGTTTCTGAAAGTAGACAATATAACTTTACATTTATAGGGGAGGAGAGTAAATGAAAATTTTGGACTTTTTAAATTTTTTCCCATGGTTTCATCATAATCTCTATCAGCATTCCAATGCTCAGCGTTTCTGGAAGTGGGCAATGGTACTTTTATATGAATTTACATTTATAGGAGAGGGAAGTAAATTAAAATGTTGGTGTTTTTAAATTTTTTCATATAGTATTATCATAGTGTCTTTTAGTCTTAAAAAGTTCAGGTCTTTTCTGAAAGTAGACAATGTTACTTTTACATAACTTTACATGTATAGGGGAGGGGAATAAATTAAAATTGTCGTGTTTTTAAATTTTGTCTTATAGTTTTATCATAGTTCCTATCAGTCTGCCTGCAATGTTACTTTTACCTAACTTTACATTTATAGGGGATGGAAGTAAATTAGAACTTTGGGGTGTTTTAATTTTTTTCCATAGCTTTATCATCGTTACTATCGGTCTTCCAAAGCTCAGCTCTCTAGCGTGTCTGGAAGTGGGCAATGTTACTTTTACTTAACTTTACATTTATAGGGGAGAAAATTAAATTAGAATTTTGGAGTGTTTTAATTTTTTCCTTTAGTTTTATCATAGTTCCTATCAGTCTGCCAAAGCTCAACTCTCTAGCATTTCTGGAAGTGAGCAATGTTACTTTTACATAACTTTACATGTATAGGGGAGGGGAATAAATAAGAATTTTGGTGTTTTTTGATTTTTTTCAGGGGTTTGGGCATAATTTCTATCAGTCTGCCAAATTTCAGCTTTGTAGCATGTCTGGAAATACAGTAGAATATTGATGATCTATACATGTGTGAGTGAGTGGCAATTTCGACGTTTGTTGAAATTTCGTAACTACTTAACTACTTTATGGAATTCCAAGAAACTTGAAGGGGTTGTTAACTCCATGAAGATCTACGACTGTGCAAATTTTGAGATTTGTGGCTTGAGGCACTGCCGTGTCCGTACCGTACTGAGGGCACGGCAGTGCCTCGCCAAGATCGCGCTGCCGTACCATCTTTTCTTGAAACATTTCAGTCCATATTTGACCTATCTAAAACTCTACTTCGGAATGAGCTACGAATCTCAAACTTTGCACAGTCGTAGATATTCAAAGAGTTGACAGACTGATAGAAATTATGACCAAACCCCTGGAAAAAGTAAAAAAACAACAAAATTCTAATTTACTCCCCTCCCCTATACATGTAAAGTTATGTAAAACATTGCCCACTTCCAGAAATGCTAGAGAGCTGAGCTTTGGCAGACTGATGATAAAACAATAGGAAAAAATTAAAACACCCCAAAATTCTAATTTACTTCCCTCCCCTATAAATGTAATGTTATGTAAGAGTAACATTGCCCACTTCCAGACATGCTAGAGAGCTGAGCTTTTTAAGACTGAAAGACACTATGATAAAACTATAGGAAAAAATTTAAACACACCAACTTTTAATTTACTTCCCTCTCCTATAAATGTAAATTTATATAAAAGTAAAATTACCCACTTCCAGAAACGCTAGAGAGCTGAGCTTTGAAAGGCTGATAGGAACTATGATAAAACTACAGGAAAGAAACTATAATAAAACCATGGGAAAAAATTAAAAAACCCCCATTTTCATTTACTCTCAACAACATTACCCTCTGCCAGAAACGCTAGAGAGCTGAGCATTGGAAGGCTGATAGGAACTATGATAAAACTACAGGAAAAATTTAAAAACACGAAATTTTTAATTTACTTCCCTCCCCTATACATGTAAAGTTATGTAAAGTAACATTGTCCACTTTTAGAAACGCTAAAACCATGGACCCTGAAAAACGTAAGAAATTATTATTCACCTCTAAAAGCAAGGGCGTATCCAAAGGGGGGCAAGGGGGTTTCAGCTGCCCCCCTTATTAGCTTTTTTAAAATCAGAGTATGAAATTCAAATAGATTATGAATTTGTTCCCCATTAAGTTAAGAAGGCCATGGAATTAAACTGCCCCCCACCAGCATGATATGCAACAGGTTCAAAGCAGAATATCCAAGGAGACAAATTGAAAAAAAAGGATTTTTTTTATCTCAAACCATTAACTGAAAAATCCTTCTCAAGTATCCAAAGGAAAATTCGAATATAAATTTTTCCATGGTAATGTTTTTTTTTTTTTTAAGCAAAAAAAGTAAAAACTACTTTCAGACATTTTCGGGTAAAAATGACGCCTTTTTTATTACAAGCTTTTATTTAACTTCACCTGTATGTATGTATGTATGTAACCAAATCTTGCAACTCATTTTTGAAGAACTTCCAAAAATCCGATTGACTTCAAATTTCGCATAGCATCTCAGTTCCGATGACAATACAATAATATGGTTTCATCGGGTACCTACCTCCCCCCTAACGTGGGGGGTGGAGAGGGGGTAAAACTTTAGTTTGTCCGATTTTAAGCAAAATTGATATTTGGGGGTTTTTGAGGATGAGAATTACGAATTTTTGATCAGATTACAAAAATTCATTATGGCGGATTCAAAATGGACGATTTAATGTCAAGTTTTTCTGATTACTTTCAACTGACTTCCACGTATTCGATTGACTTCAAATTTCGCATACCGTTGTAGTTCCGATGACAATCCAATAATGTGGTATCACTGACTGCCTACCTCACTCCTAACCTGGAGGGCGGAGAGGGGGTAAAATTTTAGTTTGTTGGATTTCCACCAAAATTGCTATCTGGGGGTTTTTGAGGATGGGGATTACGAATTTTTGATCAGATTACAAAAATTCAATATGGCGGATTCAAAATTGACGATTTAATGATGAGTTTTTCTGATTACTTTCAACTGATTTCCACGTAGGTATCTGATTGATTTCAAAATTCACATGCTCTCCCGCTAAGAAAGGGGGGGCGTAGAAGAGGTAAGACTTTAGTTTGTTCGATCTCGACCAAAATTAATTAATTCTAGCGTATAATGATCATAATAATAACGAGGGATTGACAGGAAAGCTGCAATATTGATGCGCTAGCTGAAATGCATAGACAAATCTAAAAATTAAAAAATAAATTTAGAAAAAAATACTTTTTGGAAACAAGCTTTTATAACATGGACTAAAAAGCATAAAATAATTTTTTGAGTGTTCTGATATCATAATAATAAAAGCGATGGGCGTATTTAATATTAGGTAAATGCCTTTCCATGCGCATTTGGTGGATCGTCCACAACCGATGATGGGCCGACTCTTCTTTTTCAATGTGACAAAATAAATCGACACACTGCCGGTCGCGGATGATCTGCCTAATATGAAGCAGGCGTAATAATGTCCATCCATATCAGAAAAATGTAAGGGTAGTTTGAGTAGGGTTGGGGTGGGTTGGGTTGGGTTAAATTGTCTACCCTTACATTTCTCTGCTATAATTTAATGAATTTGGATTTTCACTAAACTTCGAATTAACAAGGCTAAAACAAAACGCTTAAATTTCCTTACGCCCATCGCTTTTATTATTATGATATCAGAACACTCAAAAAATTATTTTATGCTTTTTAGTCCATGTTATAAAAGCTTTTGTTTTTTTTTCTAAATTTTTTAGGTTTAAAATCAAAATAAAATGCAATTTTAAGTATTTTGATTTGAAAAAAAATTACATGTTATGGACATAATTATAAAGGTAAATTACTAAATTACGTAAACACGAAAAAAAAAATATTTTTTTGAATGAAAAACAAATAAAATTGATTTTTAAAATTAAACGTGAGAAAACATTATCCGCCCCTAAAAGCAAGTACGTATTCAGAGGCGGGCAAGGGAGTGTCAGCTGCCCCCCCTTATTTAAATAGTTTATTAATTTCTCCCCCCTTAAGTTAGAAACCTGGCCTCCCCTGTTTTGGGCAGGATATACCCTTGCCCAAATGTTCATCCCATTTCACCCTAATAATTCGAATCGAGTTTATTTTTTACCTTTTTCAAAGGTATTTGCACTGGCCTGATTGATTGTGAAACAGCACGATGTGCAACAGGTTCAAAGCAAAATATACAAGGAGAAAAATTGAAAAAAAAAGGATTTTTTTATCTCAAACCATTAACCGGAAAATCCTTCTCAAGTATCCAAAGTGCAAGGAAAATTCGAATATCAATTTTATCATCGCACGGTTTTTTCCCTCTCTTCTCAGCTCTTTTAGAAAAACAAAGACAGTCAAGGGATTTTATGCACCTGAAATGTGTAACGCCCAAACGCGTGGAGGAAGGTCGTGGAAATGACAAAGTTCCGTTAAATTCTCATTCATCCCTGTTGATTCCGACTCACCCGAAATAATATGTCTATCTTTATTTAATATTTATGTTGAGAAAGGACAAACACAATCCTGGGGGATTACAAACCAACAAACGATTTTATAGTAAAAGCATCCTGTTGCTTTTGATCCAAAACACTCGAAATTGCACCTTCACTCTTCAATTTTCATGGGTTTAACAAAGAAGGAGAGTGACTGAATAAATCTAGAAGGGATAAAATGGGAAGAACTGATTTTACCGAGTCTGGCACGTTGCCTGTGGCTTCCTGTGGGAAATTTTCGGGCCCTTTGGGTCAAACAGGTTACAGAGAAAAAGGTGGTGAAACAGCAAATATGCTGACGTAGATTTTTTGTTTTTACGTTCTTTTATAGGGTTTTTCATTAATTAAAAAAAATATCGGATTATCTGTTATAATCACTAAAAACCCGTATTTTTTTTGGAAAGTTCTGACTTACCTACTCAATTTTAAGGCCATTGGAGAAAACATTTATTATTATCGTCTTGCAATCCCACTCAGTAGCGCATCCAGAAATTTGTCTTGGGTTCATGGGGGAGGGCGAGACCCCATCAAACCGCAGCCATCAGCGGCGTAGCGTGCCCGAAAGGGCGGGGTGGGCGACAGCTAACAAGGGCGCCTCTGAAAACTGATGAACCAAAAAAAAAAAAAAAAAAAAAAGGTCATCATGTGTGAGGGGGCGACCGATAAGTCACAAAGGCGCCTCTCACGAATCCTGCGACCAAAAAAAAAAAAACAAAACAAGTCTTCATGTCGTTAGTTTTCTTTGGCACCCACCCCGCTCAATTGGCCGTTACCGGCCCGACTTAATAAAGCTGAGGGCGCTTCGGCCACCTATGGGGCGCCACTACCCTCGGGGCGGGGGGGGCGACGAACCTCCCGCGCCCCCCCCACGCTACGCCGCTGGCAGCTATCGATAAAGACCGGCCATGGCGCGTTATAAGCAAGTCGGCGGTCACGTGATCTTAGGAGTTCCAGGATTCTTATTGTATTGGATTTTGGATCCGCCATTTTGGTTTTTATAAATTTAGGTTAAAAATAATATTTAGCGACATGAAAGATCTCAAAATTCTGAGTTTGATGCAAATCGGTTCATAAATGGGAAAATCCGCCATTTTTTAACCGCCATTTTGATTTTTTTAAAGTGTAAGTTAGAAATCGTAATCAGCGACCTGACAGATCAAAAATGGCCGCCATTTTGAATCCGCCATTTTCAGAATTTTGAATTTGAGTCAAAAATTGTATTGTGTTACCTTAAGCGCCGCGATGTTTTAAGTTTGAGGCAAATCGGTTTATAAATAAAAAAGTACGCCATTGTGGAACCGCCATTTTGATTTTTTTAAAGTTAGAAATCATAATTTTATTTATTTTTTTAACCACCAAATACCTAGTTGGAAAAGTTTGAAAAAATTTATAACCAAACAAATATATTATATGAAGTCAAGCTAAATAAAAATGTTTAAACAATTGCCAATGGTACTTTTTTTTTTTTACGGGTATGCGCACTCGCAAGGAGATCCCTATCACGCTCGAGAAGCGGCAAGTGCGCGGAAATGTTGATGTGTGTTGGTTTTGAAACGGTTCAAGTTGTAACCTGCAGGGAAGACTGTCGCAGGGAGTTTATTCCACAGTGATGCTGTTCTCCAGAGATATGAATTCTGATATAATGAGGTTCTTGGTGCCTCTATTTTGACAATAAATTGATGGTTACCGTCTGTTTGACGTGTTCGCCTAGTAGGTGCTACTCCCGGTGGGATCATACGTGCCAACTCTTCAGAGCATTTTCCGTGGTAATACCTGTAGAAGAGAGATAGATCGCCCACAGTTCTTCGATGTTCGAGACTATCCAAGCTACGGGTAAGTGCGGGGTCATTGATCAGCTTGATAGCTCGTTTTTGCACGGTGTTCAAAAGCATTAAGGTATGTTTGGGTGCCGCACTCCATATATGTGAGCAGTACTCCATAGTTGGTCGAATCTGGGCTTTGTAGAGTGTCAGCAGTTGGCTTGGTGTATACAGATGTCTTGTACGAAATAACACCCCAAGCTTTTGGGACGCCCTTTTAGCTATATCTGCCACGTGACTCCTAAGATGTTCAACTGGCTCTGCAATGCGACAGCACTTCCAGATAGCATGAGGTTTGGCTCACCGGTGCTGGTCTTTTTTGAAAACAGGGCTGCTTGGGTTTTCTGCGCGTTGAACTGTACAAGGTTTTTGTTGCCCCAGTCCTCTATTATCTCCAGGTCGTTATTTATCTGCGATATTTGAGTTAGTCTAAGGTAATGGAATTCACGTGCGGAGAGACATGTGGGTGGTATGACTGAGGAGACTACATTGCCATCATCTGCAAAGCAATAAAGTGGATTTACTGTTTTATCTATGAGGTCATTTATGTAAATCAGAAAAAGTGTTGGCGAAAGGATTGCTCCCTGTGGCACACCAGCATTTATTTGGTAAGAGTTGGAGTTCCGGCCATCCAGTGCAACATAAATGGATCTATCCTTAAGGTAACTTTCAAACCAAGTGCAAAGTTTCGGCGACAATCCCGTTGCTTTGAGCTTGTTGAGCAGATTTTCATGCCAGACTTTATCGAATGCTTTAGATATATCTAAGGCAATTGTTCTTGTTTCACCTCGCAACTCAATCGCTTTTTGCCATACGTGAATGACGTATGTAAGTAAATCGCCAGTTGACCTGTATTTTCGAAATCCGTATTGGTTGTCGTTGATAATTTTGTACTTTTCCAAGTACTTGGTTAGGTGATTGTTCACAACTCTTTCCATTACTTTTGATATCACCGGAAGTAGAGCAATTGGTCTATAGTTTAACGGATCTGTCTTTTTTCCTTACTTTGGAATGGGTTGTACTGCGGCAGACTTCCATGATGATGGATATACTCCTTGCCTATAAGATAAATTGAATAATTTTGCGAAAGTTGGGGTGAGTTCGTTGGCACAATTTTTGAGTACTATCGCGGGAATGCCATCTGGACCCATTGCTTTGTTTGTATCCAACTTTTTTAGGGATATTCGTATTTCTCTGTGACAAAAGGGTACCTCTGGCATACTGTGTTACACCCTTTCAATGAACGGTGGAGTTTTTCCATTTGGCACTGTTAGGTTTGAGTTGGAGGAAAAGATTTTGGCCAGCATATTGGCTTTTTCCTCTGATGTTGTGGCTAAGTGAGTATTTTTATCTGTAAGTGGTGGTATGGATGACTTGGTGAAGTTTGATCCAACTTATGGCAAAAGCTTCTGCTTCCCTGCCTTCATTATCTGTTTTGTTGTGGTGTTTTAGCCAGGGTATATTGTGGACGTTGAAATCGCCTAAAAGAAACAATTTCCGCATGTGGATAGCTAGACTGTATACTATCACAGTTTTCGGATAATGTCGCAAAAAAGTTTTGATACTCGGTGTTACTTGGCGGTCGGAAGAGGCAGCAAATGAACTTGGTCGATGACTTTGAGGTGAATTTCAGCCATATGATATCGAGGTTCGCTGGTTCTAGCTTCTCCTCTCGATGACATGAAAGGTCATTTTTAATGTACACACAGATCCCAAAATTATGTCGAAATCGGTGGTGTAGGTCATAGCCGGGATAAAGATAGTTCACAATAGGTGTTGCAGAACTGATTTTAGTTTCAGTGAGAACAAGGATGTCAGGTCTTTGTTCCTCAAGATGTTGGTGAACTGAATTCATGTTGGTACTTAATCCTCTTATATTGCTTAAATCAATTCTGAGTTGAGTTTTTGGTCTTCTTTTAATATCTCTGCATGAAGGACCCCCAGGATCACCCGACGCCCGGAGATCCGAGTGATCGGGTATTTTACCTCCGGAATATTTTGATCCTGGAGGCGCCATCATGCTATCTGTTACTCATTGTTGGAACCGGACTGCCAGCGCAGTAGCGGAACGTGGTGATACCACTTAGCGCTACTCAGTTCTGGCATGGTGGTATCTCACCGGTCGACGCCCAAAGAGTAAAAAGCGTCTACCACCTATTTTTTTGTAATATCATTAAACAAAAAATCTCGCGGCGAATTGTCCTTGCGGCGCATCGGCCGGCGGCGAATTGTCCCGCGGCGAATCGGCCGTGGCGAATTGTCCCCTACCCTTATTTTGTGGGGCATTTTAATATGCAATATAAATAAGGCAAGATTGAAAATCTGTGCTTCAGATTGAAAATCAATAAATGTAATTATTTAAAAAATTTAAAATAAATTGCTTTAATTTTGACACCTTGAGTTTGAGCTCAAAGGTCATCAAGTGTAATTTTTGCCTTTTAATAGCAAATTTAGAACAATAAAAACAATTTAATTTTATTAATACATAATAATCATCGTTATTCCGGAAGCCTAGTAAAAATTATTAAAAACTGGTGTGCATACGTGTACTAGTAGAAGATTTGTATGTGACATCTGAAGTTGACAGCTATCGTGGTCTCAGAGAAAGGAAAAGCTTTGAAACGTGTATTTTATATAATTACAAGGCCAACACAAAAATAGAGGCCACGACCCTGAAAAAATCAGCTGTTCTCCCGGGGCTGAATTTTACATTGGGTCTTATGGGAGGTCAGACGTTTTTTTATGATATTTTCAAAATGGCACTACAGATTTTCGCAAAATTTCAGTGAAATATTCTCAGACACCATCCCGATATACCACCAAAGTTTTATAAGGAAGCAACATGATTAAAAGGTTAAAATCTTCAAGATTTAGCATTCCTTATTTTGAATTCAAATTACCCGCCACATGCCAACTGTTATATTTGACATGTATTTGACTTTGTCATATGTGATTGTCACATTCGCTTCTGCTTTAAACTTAATTTTTGTGTGAGCTAATGAAGCGGCTATGAAAAATTAGGGCTTACTATACATTTAAAATACTCTGCCAATCTATGGGCACCTAAGCTCACACTAGGTACTATAGTTATAGTGTGAGCTAATATAATCAAAAACTGAAATATATTTTATTCAACTCCAGACTCAATTACCTTTCGTTTGATACCACACAAGCCATGTTTTGACTTAAACTCAAATTTTTTTAATCTACCCCCACCCTTTTGAAAAAAACTAAAATGTATTTTGTTTAACTCCAGACTCAATTACCTTTCGTTTGATATCACACACGCCATATTTTCACATAAACTCTAATTTTTGGAATCTACCCCCACCCTTTTATTTGGCTTGCGTTCGGTGGATTTTGTTCATTTTTAAATGGGACCATCACGGCCCAAGACCCAACTTAGGTACCAAATTTCATTAAAATCGGACAAGCGGTTTTTGAGTTATGCGGGTTGGTCGTTACAGACAGACATACAGACAGACAGACAGACAGACAGCAAAACAAAAAAGTTTCAAAATCATCTGAAACGCAAAGATATATAAAAAATTTTGAAATCGGAGCAACTTTTTTTTTCTCGAAAAAATTAGGATCACCATAGCTCACACTACTTATAGTAGTAGTGTGAGCTAAAAAATTGTTCTGCCAGAATAAAGTAAAAACAATCTCAAAAACGGCTTTATTTAACAAAAAATCAAATATCCATGAACCGTCATTCCAACTTTAAAATTTTAAAGACAATCAGCTGTGTCGTAACGTGACCATCAAAAAAAAAATCAGCCCCGGATGTGACGTCAACAAAGTGGAGGATCGTGGCCCGTCCATTTTGATAGCCCTGATAATTATTCAAAAATCTGTTTAATGTCGATCGGATTTTGAGTTGTTTTCATTAAGGTCACTCATCGTCAAGCAGGTCACTCATCGTCAAGCAAGCTTTACAGGTAGCGAAGCCTAGAGTCCCTGTATGTTGACATATTTGGATATAATACCAGGGCTATCGAAATGGACGGGCCACGATCCTCCACTTTTTTGACGTCACATCCGGGGCTGATTTTTTTTTGATGGTCACGTTACGACACAGCTGATTGTCTTTAAAATATTGAAGTTGGAATGACGGTTCATGGATATTTGATTTTTTTTTAAATAAAGCCGTTTTTGAGATTGTTTTTACTTTATTCTGGCAGAACAAGTTTTTTTAAATGTATAGTAACCCCTAATTTTTCATAGCCGCTTCATTAGCTCACACAAAAATTAAGTTTAAAGCAGAAGCGAATGTGACAATTACATATGACAAAGTCAAATACATGTCAAATATAACAGTTGGCATGTGGTACATGGCGGGTAATTTGAATTCAAAATAAGGAATGCTAAATCTTGAATATTTTAACCTTTTAATCATGTTGCTTCCATAAAAACCTTTGGTTGAATATCGGGATGGTGTCTGAGAATATTTCACTGAAATTTTGCGGAAATCTGTAGTGCCATTTTGAAAATATCATAAAAAAACGTCTGACCTCCCATAAGACCCAATGTAAAATTCAGCCCCGGGAGAACAGCTGATTTTTTCAGGGTCGTGGCCTCTATTTTTGTGTTGGCCTTGATAATACATCCAAATATGTCAACATAAAGGGACTCTAGCGAAGCCTAACTCTGATTTTCTATTTTTTGGTTATAATTTTTGACATGTTTTCCTCGCTTGCGCATTGGCGGCTCGTTGTTATTTTAAAAATGTGGTTTTAACACAGTCTAAAGATCTATTTAATAATGATACAGTTTCAAGATAGTTTGCAGCATAACTTTTTATTTATAATTACAAAAATATATATAGTTTAGGTACCTTCATACTGTGTAAAACAACATCTTCAAAATAAAACAGAACTGCCAATGCGAAACCGAGGAAAACATGTCAAAAATAATAACCAAAACATAGAAAGCCTGACGTTAGCTTCGCTTCCTATAAAGCTTGTCCTTACGATGAGTGTCCTTAGTTTTCATTCGTTTGAAACAAGGAGAAGGCGGTGAACAGAGTATGGGGATTAAATAGGAAACTCGATTATTAATAAAGAAAGCGATCTGCGGATTTCACCTCTTTCTTTTTGAGCTGTTAGAAATGGTGAATTTAAATTTTTGCCAGACAATGTGCTTTTTTTATACGGGGAATTTTTAAAAATCCACCTTCTCTCCCAAACAAACCAAACCGCCCTTCTTCCCAAAAAGTAGACAGGGACTGAGAAATTTTTTCGAAAACTAACCTTTTTAGGAAAAAATGCGTATTTCCCAGGGCTCTCAACACCTTTATATTTTATGAAAATTTTAATATTTTTTTTTGAGACTGAGCTCTTAAAAATGTTGTTTTTAGCTTTTCCCGTCACCTGTAATTTTTATTTTACGAAGAATTTTTGAAAAGACCGTCATTTCGACAAACCTTACTGCTTATTTTACAAGATATTTTAATTCTGTAAAAACATTTTTATAGCAATTTGAGGAAAAAAAATATGTTAAAATTTTGACTACAACATTTGATTTTTGGTATCCCTTATTAAAAATTAAAATATTTTTTAAATTGTCTAAAAACCAAATGTTAAAAATGTTATTTTTCTTGCATTATCATTAATTTTAAGTAATTTTTACTTCGGAAAAAAATTTGCAGGTTCATATTTTATTTTATTTTTTTGTATAATATATGTCTTAAACTACAACTTCTGTTAAAAATTTGACAGCGTCATTTTTTTCTTAAAATAAGCTGCGATGCTTTTAGAGAGCTCAAAAAAGAGCACAGTATTAGATAAAAAGATGCTGACTGTATGTTGACAAAAAAAACGAACAGATAGAAACAACTCAGATATGCCGTTTTTCAGAATTTTTCTTGTTGCTGTCATTATGCACATGATGAACAAAGAAGTTAGAAATGTCATAAAAGTGTAACTAGTAAATGTATATTTTCCTATAAAAGTTGGATTTGGCTTAACCAGCCATTTCACCAAAAATTTTTATATTTTTCATATTATTTTGCCGTTTATCAGTTATGAGCCCTGAAGTTCCTTTCCAATGATGTATTGGTTGACAAGGGTAGGAGGAGTAGCTTTTCAGTGGCGTCCGTAAATTGGAATTATAAAAAAACACATTTTAATAGGTTTTATAAAAAAATTTCAAAAACTACACCTCTTGGGAAAAATTTATAGAATACTCTATTGGGGCAAATAAAATTTTCTTTTAAACGCTGTGTAATTCCAGGGGCGTACTTATATACATACATTTTTATAATATCCAATATAATAATTTTTTTGTTACATTATTTTTTTTTTTTTCTTCCCCGCGCAGCTAAGCTAAAGAAGGTATTGTTTTTGATTAAAAAATTTTGAGAAAACGCCCAAAATGTGTTATTTGGGTGTATTTGGACATAGCAATCTCGTTGTGACATCTGTCCGTTTATGTGTGTGTATCTGCCCGGCTCACGATAAATCGAGAACCGCTGGACCAATGTTTATGAAAAATAGTCTTCGTTACTGTAAGAAGCTGAAGGAATTTGGTTAAAATCCATTATTGCCAAAAAATGCAAATTTTTTAACGGAGTTGGTGTAGTTAAACACATTTTTCTAAATAATTTGCGTTATAACCAAAAAGTTTGTAGGGACTTTCGTTTCTGAGACATTAAAAACAACTGTTTTCACTTGGTGTGGGCTAATAGGCTTGGAAGTTATCAGATCCGTCAGGGATTCATTTATTTTAAAATAAACTTTTTAGGAACAAAGTTGTCTTTGACCTTATCCTATCTTACTGGCCTTAGTTGCGCCTCATTCAAAACAATCGCGCTCGTGTGAAATTTGTCACTTTTTTATTATACTAAATTTCTTTTTAATTACTTCAATTAGCGGACTCCGATGGAAAGTTTGTAATCAGTCTAACCTCACCGAATTATACATTCTTAAAAAGGGAATTTTATCATCTACAGTAAATTGTATTAGTTATTTTTTCCCTCGTTTTTAAGAAAATTAAAAAAGACCTTAAAATTCCAGATTTTGTGATGTCTGGAGGTTTTTGCAGCTAATTAAAAAAACAATACCTATATTATTTTTTGGTTATACAATTACACATTTTGAATGCTGTGTCAATTGGGGCATAACAGAGTCAACTTAAAATCTTTGCGACATGTTGGCTGCCACCTTAAATATATCAGTCCCTGTCAACATTCAACGAGGGGAGGTGGCAACCGGGATATTCGGATTCAGCGGTGTCGAAATGGGGGCAAATGAGCATGAGCACAGTAGTGTGAACAGTGAAGATCAATTTATTATAGTAGTATAAAGAGTAACGAGTCTCGATCGTATAAAAACGAAAAAGGGGAATTACCGAGAATTACTTAGTTTTAATTCGTTTTTTGTAAAATGGTAAAAACCACGAAGTTTTTAATTCTTGCTCCGAGAAGTAAGTTTGGAAGGCGAATCTGAGAACGAAATGAACACACCTAAAAAAGTTGCTGTAAAGTATGTTTTGGAATCAGTTAAAGTGATTACATTATAGTCAGAAACAAACAACATATATGTTAGAGCTTAAGAAATATTGAGACCGAGCAGTAGCCACTCATTGGTCAGCTAGATTCGTAAGTTCGGACTAAAATAACATCGTATTTTACCTAATGATATGTAAATTTTGAAGTTTCATAAAAATTCATAATTGTTGTAGGTATTTGTCGGTACTTTAAATTGTTATTTTCAGCAGAAATTATAGATTTGCTCTAAATTATAAGAATAGTTACATTTAAAAGTTGATAGGTATGGATTTATTATATCTTACCAATAATATTTCGGTTTTAGAATAGACCTTCCGTAGTGTGAACGGTCTCCATGGTATGAACGTGCAGATTTTTTTCGTGTTCACACTAGCGCGAGTCTACTGTACTGTAATTCGATGGTCATCCCTGCTTTTGTAAATTATCGCAGCCAACGATAAAGACCGGCCATGGCGCGTTATAAGCAAGTCGGCGGTCACGTGATCCTAGGAGTTCCAGGATTCTTATTGTATTGCTTAATATATTATCTGTTTTTACACAATTTAAATAAATTGACAAAAATTTGTTGTTCTCATATATAGGCAAAAATTGAAAAAAATATTTTGCTGATGTATGTGTTTATTATAGATAAAAGAACTGAATCTATAAAATAAAAAATTATATAAAATTTGCATTCTAATATCTTTAGGTATATTAGGTACATAATATCGTTAGTTACTTCAAATCTATACAAGTCTTTTAAAATTGGACATAACAAACCTAAGCTTTAAGTTTGTTAATTTTTCTTTGAGTGTCATCATCTTTGTCTGTGTTCTTATTCAAAGATTTATTAGCAGACACTAAATCATTATGCTTTTTAATAAAATTATTTAAAAAAACTTTACATGCCCTTAAACGAATAGTTTTTCTCCACAAAAACACTCGCTAGAGTTATCTAAAGAAAATTTTTTAATATAAAACATTTTACAACAATTTATTAAAAAGAAACCAGTGATTTTGTGAATAAGTGAGATGGTTTTCACGTTCAATAAACTGAATGTATTGCTCGTCAATAATTTTTTGAAAAATTACCCAGCACAAAGTATAATATATATTTCATCAATGTGTAAGTTAACTACCAACTCATGTTCTTTTAAAAGCTGTATCTTACTTTTTAAATATTGTACACTACCGGAGAGATTACTATCTGTCAGCGATATTTTACAAATCAGTTTTTTATTATTGCGAGGGTGCAGAAGACATATTACCTTAGTTTTGTAAATTGACATGTATGCACTGGATGACTGGATAAACAAAGATGAAGCCAACATTAAAGTGCATCCACAATATCTTCGATTCTCAGGTGACCTTTTCAAAAGACCTAATTGTTCAATAAGAAATGACAATTGAACACATTTTTCACTCTCACTATCAAAAATGTCACTAAGGATGTCTATTACTTGATCAATCTTATCTTTACCACTTCTTTCCAGTTTGCAACTTTCATTTCAATAAACTGCATTAGCTCTTTAAGTGTATCGGTGCTGTCCAAAAATAAAACTCCAACACATTGTTAACATTTACAAAAATATTACAGATTTCCCTCAACCACTAGAGATGCTAACAGTGATGGATTGTTGTTCAAAAATGTCATCAGGCACAGGCAGACTGTGTCACGTTCTTGGGTAAAAATCCAATTTTTGTTTATTTTAGTATTAGAACATTAAAATTGTGAAATGTCTTCAATATTTGATAAAACTTTTGATTTCTTATGAGCTCAAAGTGTTTTAAGACTTTCTTGTATTGCAGTTTCCAGTTGTTGCCTCTCGACATCAGCTAATCGAACAGTAGATACAGGTTGTCTACTGAGGTATTTCGGAACATTTTCAACACTCTCCATTTACAACACACTTATCAAACCAAATAACCAGCTCGTTAGGAAAATGTGCAAACTTGTGGACGTTTTAAGATACTTAAATCATTAGGATTTTTTCGCAACCAAATTTTATGCAATTTTTTATTCACTGGCAAATTAAAAATGTTGATATTCGGTTTCAGTTTTATAGTTGGACCGACAACCAACAACACTACACGTTCGCGGCATTGTTGTCTTTTTCGTGGGCTGCGTTATTTTAATTACTTTGATAAAATTCACATAAAATTCATGCCCGAATTAAGAAAAAATCGACGTAAATAAACATACCAAAACTGAAAACAGACATGTTTTATAATGACAGCTGGCCGGGAGGCGTTCTTTTGTGACCCTCCTACGGTCACGTGATATTTCCGCGCCCGGGGCGGTCTTTCTCGTGGGCTGCGGTAAATTATATTTTAGAGTTAGCACTATCTGTCATCCCCTTCGCGTGCGCATCGGCGGCGTAAGCGGTTATTATTTAGGTAGTAAACCGAACACAACGATAACCTTCGTGTACAGTCTTTTCAAGAGTTTACGTTTTTCTCCTATCAATGCGAATTGTGGGCTTTGCCCACAATTTATATTTATAACGGAATCTATCTGTGCCGATCACTTGCAGAGTCATCACATACAATGTCGGATTATTTTTGGATTTTAATTTTAATTTTCATACGCTAGTTTTCAAATAAGCTCATCCTTTTCTCCAAAAAACTTAGCTGTTGACCCTCGGCTCCGGATGATGTGTTAAAATAAGCTAAAATACAGGAAAAAATTGGTCCCCATTTTCAAAAGTCGATGTCCAAGCGCGGATTTGAGGGCGTGGGGGCTAACGTGTTAATCCCCCCCCCCCCCCTATAAAATAAAATATGCACTTTTTGCTAACAATTAAAGAAAAAACAGGAGAATTACACCCTCCCCTCGAGAAACAACTAAATATATTACAAATAATTTAACCCCCGTCCCCCGGCCCACCAGATTTTTACCTAGATCCGCGCTTGCAATTCCAGTATCGCATCGGCAATCGAGAATATTATTTTTACCTTCCTAGCCCGCGCAGCAATGGCTAGCGAAGGTATTGTTTTCGACGAAAATTTTTTTTTCAGATAACGCCGAATGTGTGTTATTTGGGTGTATTTTGACCTATCCTAGCAATATCGTCATGATGTCTGTCTCTGTGTGTGTATTTTTTTTCTGTCCATAACACGATAGCTGCCAAACCGCTGAACCGACTTTCATAAAATTTTCAAGAAAAATAGTGTTTGACACTCTAACGAGCTGATTAGATTTTGGTCTAAATCAATTAATACTAATGACAGGTTTTTGACAACTAAAAATTTTTAAAAATGCTACTTTTTAACGAAGCATCACATCAATATGCGGGTTTCGGAATATAGTAGATTACATTTTGCTTAATCATTTGTTTTATAACAAAAAACTTCGTAGGAGCCTTAATTTCTGAGATATTTACAAAAACTGTTTTTAAGGCTGATTATCATAGCTTCGCTTGAAGTGTGCTAATCATATACGTAATATTCCAATACTCCCTGTTACCTATTTACACAATAGTTAGCATTTGATGCAAACATTCAGAAATAAAGGTACGAAAAATGCGCAGATACCAAATTTACATAGATAGAGTTTTTGTCAAGTGTACGCCGATTTGACGTAACGAATACAAGAATAAAATAATATTCATGCGTAAAAGTATAACCAATCAGGACATTTTATTTAGGACCGCAAAGAGGATAGACTTATACCCATTGATATTGCTATTTCAAATATGTTTGCATTCTGCATCGTAAGGTACCGTAGGTATTGCAATAATACGGACTATATGGAAATAATATGCATATTTCTTTGAAAGCAACCAATCAGGTCTTTTTTGCTTAAAGACCCCAAGGCCCTCATGTTTGCATCATGAATTGGCAGTTACCGTGGGTATTGGAATATTATGTATATGGTGCTAATAGGCTAGCTAGGAAGGTATCAGATCCGTCATGGAACTATTTATTTTTTATTGTTTTTAATTTTTTTTATTTGCCTCTTTATTTCTAATAAATGTAATAATTATAAAATATTTTAAACCCAGTAAATGAATTAAAATATGAAAAAAGAAGTAAAGGGGCCATTTCATAAAGAAATAATAATAATATGATATATTTCAAAAACTAAAAGTGACAGAAAAAATTTAATTTGATAGTTGGATTCTACATAAAAAATATCTATAAAACAGCATTTTGCATTAAAATGCAGCAGACATATTTAAAAAATGTCTTGCAAGGCTGAAACTCACTTATTTTTGCTACCGTAGACTATAAAGTGTATTAATCTATTTTGTTTTTAAATGTAATTTTTTCAGCTGATTCCAAAAATACTAAGCAATAAAAGGTTCGGTTCTTCAGAAAATTGTCAATCTAATCAATAAAGAACTTGAGACTAGTATAAATGCGTATGCAGAAGGAATTTTTGAAATCGCTCTATATTTCATAAAATTATGCGACTATGGTTTTTGTGTAGGGTGGGGGGAATGACAGGAGGGGAGATCGGTGGGAGCAGGGAGGACTACAAAGTAACCACAGCAAACTAGAGGACATTTGCAATCGCCTGAAATTTAGATAATTCGTATGCCTTAAAGCCTACATCATGTGACAAAATGGCGTCTAAAGACCGCCATGTTGATTCCTGTTTAAAAGAATATAGCCTATAGCACCTTCGGGATCAGTAGCAATTCAACGACACCTTTTTTGTCAAAATCGGTTCAGCCGTTTAGCCTCTAGCGTGACACAAACATATTTACTTACATACATACAACAATCGAAAAAAATAAACCCTTCCTTTCGCCGTGCTGCAGTTGGGTAAAAATTCTTGCAAAGAAACTAAATTAATATATAATTAAAAATTCTTAAAATGAAAATTCTGTTCTACAAACTTCCTCATTTATCGAATGTTCCAGTAATTGCATATTTAAATTTCTAAAAGGATTTATCAGTCAGTAATAATCTCTGAAAACTTTATATTAGATTTTAGCAAAACAATAATTATTTATTTAGCTACCTTGGACCGTAGTCTATTCTACCCATTCATAAATAAAGCCAATTTGGATTCTAAAATAAATTGCCCATACAACAATAAAGCCAATTTGGATTCTAAAATAAATTGATTTTATGAAAATTCATCAGTCTCGCAAAGCTTTTACTGAAGTTGATTTTCCTATAGAGTCGAGGAAAAATTTTGTAAAAAAATTCGTGACTAGGGAAAAATTTCCAGAAATTTAATTCAAGTCCGCGGGTAGTAAGAAATTTTACTCTCAAGTTTTTATATCTCAAAGTCCCAAATCTCAAATTCGAATGATTTGATTTTAATGGTTTGTAGCTATTATTAGCAACATATCTCCACTTATTATTTTTTTGCCTAGTATTCAAGTTGCTTAACAATTTGTTAAGTTATTTTTCAAAAGGAAAATGCCTTATTTGATCTCTAATAGTTAGTTTCGTAAACGAGGTAAGATTGTTGTTAAATATAAAAGAAAAAGCTCAGCTCTGCGTATGGCATATAATGAGCACGTAAGGGTTTTGAAATAACTCTTTTATGGGAAAAGTATTTAATATAAAGGTGAAGTATAAAATAATTAAAAATTTCCTGAAGCAGTTTAGTCTGTGCAGAGTTATAGCGGAATCAAAATATTAAATATTGTAAAATCTAATTGTAAAGAGTTTTGAAATAACACTCTTTTGGGCAGAGTTTTGCAAATTTTGAAAATTACATTTTTGCATTTTTAAGAAGAGACCTAAATGCACCGCGCATTCAAAACCCCATTGCGTGAGTGTAACGGTTCTAGACAAAATTATGTATCAAAAAATGACAAAAAATTCAGTAATCTAGGCACGTTTTGTGAGAGTTGAGGTTAATTTTTTTATTGAGGATTGAAATGCGCGCTAAGGAATTCTTTTGTTTACTAATTGTCAAAAGTTTTATAGAAAAATATTAAATACTTTTCATACTTTTCCCATAAAAGTGTTATTTCAAAACACTTACACGCTCATTATATGCCATACGCAGTTGAAACTATTAAATACCTACCAGGTCATTGATTATATTTGCGTGGCCTCTTTCAGGGGTTAATGTATGTGCTAGAAAAAAGCTTTAAATACAAGAGTTGTATAATTTTTTCTATATTATCTTTTGGGCTATGTCAGAAGTCAGAGTTGTCATTCCTTATGTCAAATTTTGACAGCAACTTTCTTAAGTTAAACAGAACACTCTGTATATTATTTGTCAAAACAAAAGATATGCCCTGATTGTAAAAATACGTTGTTGACATTTGGATAATCCGTTTTTGAGTTATATTAGTTTTAAATGACTGTTTAAGTGCACTACCAATAATGCACTTGGTTCAAGGTTCCGTATACTTTAATGTAAATTTGTAACCTAAGTAACTCAAAACCGGCTTAATTATACATAAACAAACCATATGTTTTTACATTCAGGGAAAATATGTCTTTTTTTCTTACAGAAAGTATACAGGGTGTTCCCTTTAACTTAAGAAAGTTACTGCTAAAATTTGAAATGGAATGATTTCACTGACGTAGCTAGTCCAAAAGATAATTTGGAAAAAAATGATGCAACTTTTGTATTTAAAGTTTTTTTTCTATCACTTATATTAAACCATAATAAAGGTCACGTAAATATAACCATTGACCGTGTACATCTCAATTTTAATTAAACTATAGTTTATTTTCTAATTTTTGAGAAATGTTTTTGTCCTATGGTGGTTGTCGAGGGGGGACACGCATGAAATAGGTGTACAAATTTTGTTTAAAATACTTTAAAATACATTGAAATACAGTGAATATCGGTTATAACGACATTGAACGGACCGCTTAATTTCGGGCGTTAAGCCCGGTCTAGACATAACATTTTACCTTTAGTCTTGCCTGTCAGTCAAAAGGGTAAAGTATGACGGTTGAAAGACTAGCGTACACACTTAATAGTTTTAACGTACGTTTTTAGATCAGTTTTTGATACACCATGGAGGAAGCACTGCTTTTGTCAATAATGTTTTTTGTTTTAAATGTCTATGACTTAACCGTTTCAGTAGCTAAACATCGTTTTTTAACCAGTTTTTCAAAATGTTGTAGTCATTTAGTTTGGTAATGTCCCCTGAAGATGTAAGTTTCTGCTCACGAAACATGTCGGGACTATTTGTTTAAAACAAATTAAAAATTAGTGGAGGAAGACAATAACCTGTTTGATTTCCTAAAAAATTATCTTATGTCGGACGTTTCGTATACCAACTTCTAAGTTGCACTCGAAAAGAATTAAAATTGTATGCACTACCACAAGAAATACCGCTAAAACTGACGTTTTACCGAACCGAACCGAAACAAAGCCTCTACCGATCAGTTCAACAGGTCCGACTTCAGTCCTGTTCAGTTCAGGCAAAACGTACGTTTTATTGTCTACACGAAAGGTTTTGCCTGATCCGTTTTACCTGATCAAGTAAAACGTCAGGCAAAACGTTATGTGTAGACCCCGCTTTAGAACCGAGCGTAGTTATAGAGAAATAAACACACCTTCCTAGCTAGCCTATTATCACACTTCAAGTGAAGCCATGATAATATATTAGCCTTTAAAAAAGTTTTTTATAAATATCTCAGAAACTAAAGCTCCTACCAAGTTTTTCGTTATAACACGAATTATTGAGCAAAATAAAGTCTACTATATTCCGAAAACAGTGTATTGATACGATGCTCCGTTAAAAAGTTATCATTTTTTAAAGTTTTTAATTGTCAAAAAACTCATTAGTCATTAGCATTAATGGATATTGACCAAAATAAATCTAATCAGCTCGTAAGAGTGTCGAACACTATTTCACCTGAAAATTTTGTGAAAATCGGCTCAGCTTTTTAGGAGCTACCGTGTTACGGACAGAAATAAAATTCACACGCACAGACAGACATCACGACGATATTGCTAGGATAGGTCAAAATACATCCAAATAACACCTTTTTGGCGTTATCTCAAAAAAAAAAAATTTCGTCGAAAATAATACCTTCTCTAGCCATTGCTACGCGGGCTAGGAAGGTAAAATGGTAACAGTTAACAGTGGGTTATACATAGAGCTCGGTCGGGACCTTAATATGTCGTCGCTATAACCGATATGTCATAATATCCGATATCGTCATAAGCAATATTTACTGTACTTTGACATAATAATAATAATAAATTTTTTAATAATAATAAATTTTTTATTTCTCAGAATTCACCAAAAAACAATTTTTTTTACAAAATGTCAACATGTAAGCATCAGTATACGCGAACCCCAAGAAATAAAAGTACTGCCACTGATTTCAAAAATTTTTATATATCTTTGCGTTTCAGATGATTTTGAAACTTTTTTGTTGCGCCGTCTGTCTGTCTGTCTGTCTGTATTTATGTCTGTCTGTCTGTCTGTATTTATGTCTGTCTGTCTGTCTGTCTGTCTGTCTGTCTGTCTGTCTGTCTGTCTGTCTGTAACCACCAACGCGCATAACTTAAAAACGGCTTGCCCGATTTTAATGAAATTTGGTACCCAGGCTGGGTTTTGGGTCGAGATGGTCCCATTTAAAAATGAACAAAATCCACCGAACACAAGTTAAATAAAAGGGTGGGGGTAGATTTCAAAAATTAGAGTTTATGTAAAAATATGGCGTGTGTGATATCAAACGAAAGGTAATTGAGTCTGGAGTTAAACAAAATACATTTTAGTTTAAAAGAAAAGATTTCAAAAATTAGAGTTTAAGTCAAAACATGGCTTGTGTGGTATTAAATGAAAGGTAATTGAGTCTAGAGTTCAATAAAATATACTTCAGTTTTTAGTTAGATTAGCTTTCACGTAGATACACTATAACTATAGTACCCAGTGTGACTAGTGTGAGCTTAGGTGCCCATAGATTGGCAGAGTATTTTATAAGTTTTCGAACGAGGTACCGCAAGTGGGGACATTTCATCTGAAAAAAGTTGTATGTACTCACATACCCCTTTTCCGGGGGTCCGACCAAAAAGTATTTGCATCAGAAAGAAAATCTGTAAAAAAATCAGTTGGCATGTTTTTGTTTTTCTCCAAAAAACAGCGTTCCAGTCATAGGTAATAACGGACTTGCAATCTTCTCGAAAATCAGTCACTTTTAAAGGCAAAAGCCAAAATTACAAAACAGCAGTCTGTGGATATCCTGGCGACCCCCCGATGGAGCGGGGAATGGGTGGCTCAGCGGGAGGAGGTGGGTGATTTTGGGAGTGAGGACTTTTCGGATTATTCTTTTGACATATAATGTGAATTCAAAAAGAACAAGTTAGATTGATACTCAAGGATACAGCATTGTAATGTAAGGTAATTATATTCCTTCCAAATTATTATTTTACATTTTTACCTTCCTAGCCCGCGCAGCAATGGCTAGAGAAGGTATTGTTTTCGAGGATTTTTTTAAAGATAACGCCGAAGCTGTGTTATTTGGGTGTATGTTGACCTTTTTTGCAATATATTCGTGACATCTGTGTGTGTGAAGGTGTGTGTGTGTGTATATGTCTGTCCGTAATACGATAGCTCCTAAACCGCCGAACTAATTTTCATGAAATTTTCAGTTAAAATAGTGTTCTACACTGTTACGAGCTGATTAGATTTTGGTCAAAATCTATTAATCCTAATAACAGTTTTTTGACAGTTTTAGGGTGTTTCCGAAATAAAGTACGTTTTTCTTAATAATTTGTGTTATAACCAAAAAATTCGTAGAAGCTTTGGTTTCTAAGATATTTACAATTATTTATTTGTAAGGCTGAGGCTTAGCGTGGAGTGTGCTAATGAGCTAAGAAGGTATCAGATCCGTCATGGATCATTCTTTTATTTTATTAGATATTAAAAAAAAACATTGCATAATCGTTACGAAAAATGTAGCGTAAAGGAAATTTTTTGCGGCCAAATTTTTTTTTAACCAGAAATAACGGTAAATTGGTGTAAAAGACTTTTAAAACATAGTAAAAAATTACTAATAAAACTAAAATAAAAATATTAATAATAAAAATACACTATAAATAAAAAATTTCTTTCAGTCCAGTCTCAGGCTTAATGGTTCCCAAAATGGAAGCCGCATTTCCCCGTTGAATGGCAAGGAAAAAGTATTCAAATTTTGAAGAAAAAAAAATTTCATAATTTTTTTGAACATATTTAAAATTATCAAAATTTTGCATTTTTTTAATGATTTTTAACATCATTTGAAAAATTTTAAATTTATTTGAATATTTTTAAATTTTTTTTTTGAATTTTGAAAATCTTTGAACATTTTGAAACTGTTTGAAATTTTTTTGAATTTTGAGAATTTTGGTAAATTTTTGAAACTAAATAAATTTTAAAACTATGTTGTTTGGAACATGTCCTGACAAGCTGCAGGAAGTGATCCAGGCCAATCCACGACCGGTTTCGACCTTCTTGGGATATCTTCAGATTAATGCAGGCAATGTGTAGAGCATAAGCTGTGTGAAACCAACAGAAACAACTACTCTGAGGGAAAATACTTCTACCGGCATTCAATTATACTGATGGTTAGATGCTTTCGTTGGGAACTTGTTAAAAACTATGTGGTTTTCACTTTCTCCAACGTATATTACAAGTAGTGTTGTAAAATTTCCAGAAATATATTTTCGGAAATATTTCCTAAAACATTGGAAATATATGAAATATTAAAAAAATAAAAAAGGAAATATTTATTTATAAAATCATAACAAAACACCGGAAAACGCAGAAGGTTTATACATGAACACAAATCAGGAGTTATTCTTCAAACAAATATACAGAAATAACGTCAAATTTGTACAACAAAAATCTCATTCTTGACACACTACACTATTCAAGCAAGAGGCATATCTTCATCGCTGTCATCAGCATCACACTCAATAACATCGTCTTGCCAGTCTACTTCCTCAAAATCTTCAATAGTATCGAAAATAAAAATTGTTCTATAGTAACTTTAATGCTTAAAAGGACCTGTCCTTAAATTACCTAACGCTCAAGGGGGGGTGGGGGGCTTTTGGCCCTGCGTTTTTCTTGAAAATGCGTTACGAGGGGGGTGGGGGTACAAAATCCTGAATTTTTGCGTTGCGTAATTTAAGAACGCTCCCTAAGGTTACAAAACATGAAAGATAATATATTTTTTAAATATTTCCAATATTCCCAATATTTCCGAGATACCTTCGGAAATTTCCAACACTTCGTGGAAATATTTCCATTTACATCACTAATTACAAGAATAAATAAATTTTATTCACAGAGAGAAAAATTATTTGGAAAATATTTATGTGCAAATGTACACAGGCAATATTTTAATGAGTTATAGAGGAGCTCAAAATAAGAAAAATAGTTCATATAACGTGGGGGTCAACACTCTTTTGTTTTCGAGATACAGTGCATCAACGTTGACGATTTTTTAAACTATTCTGCTTGGGAATAGGATAATTAGCAGCGGTCCAATTCGCCGCGGGGACAATTCGCCGCCGACAAAGTTTAGAATTGCAATTTGGTTTATTTCGTATAGTAAACATATTTTTTGAAAAAATATTTTAAAAAAATATATGTTTTTTAATACATTAGTTTTTGAAAACTATTTTTTACAAAAGTATTATTTTCAAAAAACTTTTTGCATAATTTTTTTTTTATATAAAAAAAAGTCTTTTCAAAAACTACTTATTGAAATAGTATACTACATAACAAGAGAAGAAAGTGGCAAACTTGACACGAGCGTGAATGTTGTGACCAAGCCGCTAGCCGAGTGAATCAACACGCGAGTGTAAGAAAGTTACTTCCTTTTTTTTTTACGGTTAAGCGCACTCGCAAGGAGATCCCTATGACGCTCAAGAAGCGGCCAGTGCGCGAAAATGTTGTTGTGTGTTGGTTTTGAAACGGTTCAGGTTGTAACCTGCAGGGAAAACTGTCGCAGGGAGTTTATTCCACAGCGATGCTGTTCTCCAGAGATATGAATTCTGATATAATGAGGTTCTTGGTGCCTCTATTTTGACAGTAAATTGATGGTTACCGTCTGTTTGACGTGTTCGCCTAGTAGGTGCTACTTCCGGGGGGATCATACGTGCCAACTCTTCAGAGCATTTTCCGTGATAATACCTGCAGAAGAGAGATAGATCGCCCACAGTTCTTCGATGTTTGAGACTATCTAAGCTACGGGTACCTGCGGTCATTAATCAGCTTGATAGCTCGTTTTTGCACGGTGTTCAAAAGCATTAAGGTATGTTTGGGTGCCGCACTCCATATATGTGAGCAGTACTCCATAGTTGGTCGAATCTGGGCTTTGTAGAGTGTCAGCAGTTGGCTTGGTGTATACTGATGTACGAAATAGGACCCCAAGCTTTTGGGAGCCCTTTTAGCTATATCTGCCACGTGACTGTGCCAAGACATGTTTTTCTCTGCAGTGACTCCTAAGATGTTCAACTGGCTCTGCAATGTGACAGCACTTCCAGGTAGCATGATGTTTGGCTCACCGGTGCTGGTCTTTTTTGAAAACAGGGCTGTTTGGGTTTTCTGCGCGTTGAACTGTACAAGGTTTTTGTTGCCCCAGTTCTTTATTATCTCCAGGTCTTTATTTATCTGCGATATTATTTTTTTTTTCGAAAAAGCATTTTTTTTGTTGGGACATTTTTTCGCAAAATGTTGGTGTTCCAGACACCGGTTAGGATATCTTTGCCATCAATTGACCATGGTTAGGTTTAACACAGATTTTGCCCTCCAAGCAAGAGAATACAGGGGAAATATTTTTCACGAAAAACTTTTTTTTATCTATAAAAGTATAATTGCCATATTAAACGCAACATTTTTGTTGCTGTTTTATGTTATTAGAAACTAGTCTAGGTAGAAATAACAATAACATATCATTGATATTTTTTAATAATAAGTTTATGTATGCAAAAAGAATATGTTTTTTTTCCATTTTTGGACGTTACTTTGACAAGCTGTATCTTCTCAACTTGTCATTTTATCAAAAAAAATTATACAACATTTTTTAATCTTAATTAGCCAGATAATCATTTGGCGGTGGCAGATTTTCGTTTTTGCTAAAACCCTTTCCCCCACTCCTCAAACTTGTTGACCCCATGGTGTATAAACTTTTTTCTTATTTTGGCTTATCAGCCATTAAACTATTGTGATTCAAACCGTTTACACCCTGTATATATGTATCTTATTGTTTGTTTTTATTGATTAAAAGTTTCCAGCCGCGTCGATTTTTATTGGTCATTTTCTGCAGAAAATAGTCCAGGTATGGACTTACTGAACTACAAAAAATCTGAGAAAATTTTGTTTGCCGCCCCAATTACCGTCAAATATAAACAAAGCCACCCGATGATAAGGAGGGGGGAGTCGGCCACCTCGGTCCCCAACAGACCCGGGGCCGCCCCCGTCAGATCAATAGAATATGTAAGAATGCGGGAGGCGGGAAACAGCAGCCAACATTTACTCTTTACGCAGCGGGATAAGTGCACGAGGTCTCGCGTCCCGTGGGATATTGCCACGGGGTAAGTGCAAATTAATTATTTAATTGATGTATATTGTATAGGATAAAAAAAATCTTACGGAGAAAAAAGGAAATCAATTAATATTTCATTTTAGGGTTCATATATGTATGTACATTCTTATGACGCTCCTTAATGTAATTTATAAGCTTTTCACGAAAAAATTAACCGATAGATTAACAACAAAATTTGACGGATATGAATCAAAAGAACAAACAGGCTTCAGAAAAGGTTTCGGTACAGTTGACCACTTACACTGGTCTGCAAAAAAAATTCTTGAGCTCTGGCACTATTTTCGCTGATTCTTATGTAAGACGACGCCCTGAATCCAAATATAGCTTGCATTTTCTTCTACCACCCACCATTTTTGAGGGAGCAGCCCTTTTACCTATTTTGAATCATTTTTCGATAATAATTATAATACTATCGACATAAATTTAAATTTTTAAGTATAAAGATAGTTATTTTAGTTTCAAACAATAATAAATACATGGGCGCACCCAGGGCCTTGCCCCCCCCTCCCAAGCCTTAGATTTTTTTACATACATTCCACATGTTTTATAAAAAAACACAAAAAATAGCTTAAAATTCGACATCATGAGGCTATAAAGGCGTCGGGCCCCCCAGGACATATTCCTGGGTGCGCCACTGATAAATAAGAACTTTCGTACCTTCACTTGGTGCTTGCTTTCCTTTTATACCCTAAGGTACAACCCTCTCGTTTCAAAAACCAGCAGTACTATGCCAACATGCTTGCATCTCACTTCCCTGAAAACCGCTTTTCCAACTTAGCGATGTCTTGATGAAACCGTTCCCCGTATTCATCCGAGACTACTCATAAATTTTCAGGAAAGAAGTCCAGTTGCGAGTGAAGGAAGTGCACTTTAAGGGACATGTTACATGGCCTTGTACGCTAAGAGCAATTCCTCGACCTGAGCGACATAATCATCACTTTTATGGTTACCCAAAAAGTTCTTACACACGTTTTGGAATGCAAACCAAGCTCGTTTTTCTTTTTGATTCAGGTGTTCAATAAACGTCGAATCTTGAAAAAGTTGTCTATTCTGGGGCCCCGCAAAAACACCTTCCTTGATTTTAGCCTCATTAAGACGAGGAAATTTAGTTTTCAAAAATATGAATGCGTCGCCTGTTTTGTCCAGTGCTTTTACAAACTGTTTGATCAATCCAAGTTTGATGTGCAAAGGCGGCAAGTAAATATTATCTTGCGGGACTAATAAGGATCGTTGACGACATTTTTCTGACCGGTAGTAAATCTTTCTCGCAAAGGCCAGTTCCGCACAATGTAATGTTTGTGTGCTCGGCTGTCCCATTCACAAATACAGCAACAATATTTAATTTTTTTATTATAGTTTCTGCGTGAGCGTATACAAGGGGGGAGATGGGCTTGGGGGCGAAAGCCCCCTCCAAGAATCTAAAAATAGATTATGTTAAAACTATTTATTTTCCTACTTTTTAGTATATTAATAAATAAAAGTGGAAAACATTTCCCAGCTCCTCCAAGGCGATTTTTTGTATACGCCAGTGGTTTCTGTATACATATATACTTTTATATAGTAATATGTTGCTTTATACTTTGCTATAACGTTTATTACCTTTACCGTTAAGCTGCTGGCAGCTAAAATTTTATAAAAATAATTAGAAAATGCATATAAAACGGTAAAATCGACAATGTCCATTTACCATTTATGCAAATCCCCCCCCCCCCCAAAACAAATGGCTTACCACCTTGTTATAAATATTAATGTTTGAGAACTCTAAACTCTCCAGTCTCTCAGAAATAATGATGTTAAGGCCAAAAAAAATCCTTTCCGTCCGTCCCTCCAAAATATCGAAAAGCAGTAAAAATAGGTAGGGGGGTCTCCCCCGAAAATGGGGGGTGATGGGGAAAAACGGAGTTCATATTTGGATGCAGGAGGTCATTTTACTTAAGAATCGGCGAGAACGGTGTTAGGGCCGATTTTCATGCCGACCAGTGTTATTAACCATAAAAATCCTAATAACGAGCCAACGAATTCAACAGTCCATTATATCGGGTGTTTCACGAACATCGAAACAGAGCCCTTTTTGGGTATTTAGAGTGCGAATTTGGAGCAACGCTGACACGTCGATTTTGTTTGCGAGGGGGACACGTTTTGGCTTTCTTGAAATTTTTGTAACACGAACCTCCTTCAAGGAGTATACTTTACCCCTATATTTTGAATAGGGAAAGTGGGTCTAGTGATACTTTGTTTTAAAGCTCCCTTGAATATCTTTACAACTGTGTGAAAATTTCGATAATCCATCGATTAGTTTTTGAGATATTTGCTTTCAAATTTTCAAATTTAACATGGAATGATAAAATGAAAATTAAATCCAAAAAATATAAAACTCTAATTAAATTTTTATTTTATCAGTCCATGTTAAATTTGCAAGTTTGAAGGCAATTATCTCAAAAACTAATGGATAAATTTTTACACGGTTAATGTATGTTAAGTATGTTATATTAAATGACATTGACTGCCTAAACAAAAGAAATTAAAGTAGTATGTGATTTTAAATTAAAAAAGTAATGAGCTTATTAGATCAGGGCTATCAAAACAGACGGGCCATGATCCACTTTGTTGACGTCACATCTGGGGCTGATTTTTTTTTTGATGGTCACGTTACGACACAGCTGATTGTCTATAAAATATTGAAGTTGGAATGACGGTTTATGAATATTTGTTTTTTTTAAATAAAGCCGGTTTTGAGATTGTTTTTACTATATTCTTTCAGAATAATTTTTTTAAAATCTATAGTTATCCTTAATTTTTAAGAGCCGCTTCATTAGCTCACAAAAATGAAGTTTAAAGCAGAAGCGAATGTGACAATCACAGATGACAAAGTCAAATACATGTCAAATATAACAGTTGGCATGCGGTACATGGCGGGTAATTTGAATTCAAAATAAGTAATGCTAAATCTTGAGGATTTTAACTTTTTAAATACCATCTTGCATCCTTATAAAAGTTTGGTGGAACATCGGGAGAATATTTCACTGGAATTTCGCGGAAATCTGTAGTACCATTTTGAAAATATCATAAAAAACGTCTGATCTCCCATAAGACCCAATGTAAAATTCAGCCCCCGGAGAACAGCTGATTTTTTCAGGGTCGTGGCCTCCATTTTTGTGTTGGACTTGATTAGATACATCACCAGTGATATAATGAGCTCATTATATCACTAGTGTGATAATACAATTTATTATTTAACTAAACAGGCTAAAATGGGTTACATGTTTTTTTCGTTGGCTATGCTTTTTGTTGCCGTCCCTAGAATGCGGATCTTTTTACAAGGCCAACAAAAAAATAGAGGCCACGACCCTGAAAAAATCAGCTGTTCTCGGGGGGCTGACTTTTACATTGGGTCTTATGGGAGGTCAGACGTTATTTTAGGATATTTTCAAAATGGCAGTACTACGCGAAATTTCAGTGAAATATTCTCAGACACCATCCCGATATTCTACCAAACTTTTGTAAGGATGCAAGATGATTAACCGGGTTAAAGTCTTCAAGATTTAGCATTTCTTATCTTGAATTCAAATTACCCGCCATGTACCGCATGCCAACTGTTATATTTGACATGTATTTGACTTTGTCATCTGTGTTTGTCACATGTGCTTCTGCTTTAATTTTAATTTTTGTGTGAGCTAATGAAGCGGCTCTGAAAAATTAAGGATTACAGTTCATTTCATTATTTTTGGGACAACTTTTTTTTCGTTGGCCAATGTTATATGTTAACAGCTGATAATTGTCAAAAAGTTATGTCAAAAGTGGGAATGGACTGTACTATACATTAAAAAAAATTGTTCTGCAAGAATATAGTGAAAACAATCTCTAAACAAACCTTATTTTTAAAAAAATCAAATATTCATGAACCGTTATTTCAACTTCAATATTCAGCTGTGTCGTGACGTGACCATCAAAAAAAATCAGCCCCGATGTGACGTCAACAAAGTGGAGGATCGTGGCCCGTCCGTTTTGTTGATAGCCCTGCTTTTTATTGTCTTATTAAGTTTGACCAGAGCTATCAAAACGGACGGGCCACGATCCTCCACTTTGTTGACGTCACATCCGGGGCTGATTTTTTTTATGGTCATGTCACCACACAGCTGATTGTCTTTAAAATATTAAAGTTGGAATGACGGTTCATGAATATTTAATTTTTTTAAAATAAAGCCGGTTTTGGGATTGTTTTTACTATAGAATTTTTGTTAAATGTATGGTAATCCTTAATATTGCAGAGCCGCTTCATTAGCTTACACTAAAATTAAATTTAAAACAGAAGCAAATGTGACAAACACAGATGACAAAGTCAAATACATGTCAAATATAACGGGTAAGGTAAGGCGGGTAATTTGAATTTAAAATAAGATATGCTAAATTTTGAAGATTTTAACATTTTAATCATCTTGCATCCTTACAAAAGTTTGGTGGAATATGAGGATGGTGTCCGAGAATATTTCACTGAAATTTCGGGGAAATCTGTGTAGTGCCATTTTAAAAATATAAAAAAACGTCTGATCTCCCATAAGACCCAATGTAAAAGTCAGCCCCTGGAGAACAGCCGATTTTTTTAGGGTCGTGGCCTGTATTTTTTTGTCGGCCTTGGTTTGACATGAGAAGCAAAAAAACTAAAACCGCATCACTTTTTATTTCAAAACTACAAGTCAATAAAAAACTTTAAACACGTTTTTATTTTCACATGCGGCTTTCTTCTTAGGGACGTCAGAGTTGATAACTGTCAAAAAGTTATCTCAAATATTATGAAATCGACTTTAGGGTGAGTTTAAGGTAGCTAGCCTATTAGCACACTTCAAGTCAAGCCATGAAATATCACTTGACTTGAAAACACTTTTTTGTAAATATCTCACAAACTAAAGCTCTTACGAAGTTTTTGTGTAGATGTAGTTTACTATATTCCGAAAACCGCATAAGTTATTGCTAAGATAGGTCAAAATCAGGGTTCGAAAATATCATGATATTTATGTAAATATCATATCACATGATATATATATCATTATCAAACTGAATGCTTTGGTTTTGGCATATTAAATAAAAATCACTACTTCCTAATAAATCAAAAGTACACAAAGATGGAAAACACCGTAACTGCTCTAACCTGGGAAAATAGAAAACAAAAGAAATCGTCGCGTCGGGGATCTACCAGATGTGAAACAGGGGATTCCCAGTCAGTTCCGCGATACCTATGCGGCAGCCGAATCGATCGATACTACACCATTACAGATGCTTATACTTTTGTACAGGGGCGTACTAATAAATTTTCTGATATTTGGAATGGTAGAAACATTTTTAGTTTAATAAGTAAAATTATTGAATATATCGGATATATATCAAGCTATATATATATATATATATATATATATATATATATATATATATATATATATATATATATCGTGATATATATCACTTGATATGTATCCGCGGAACCCTGGTCAAAATACACCCAAATAACACATTTTCAACGTGGTCTCAAAAAAAAAAAAAATTCGTCGAAAATAATACCTTCTCTGGCCATTACTACATGGGCTAAGAAGGTAAAAATAGTACCTAGTTCATACTGCAAACTAAAAACAAATATATTTTTTTATGATTTAAAACTTCAATACGAACTACTCCAATCTAAAATAGTGGGTGGCTATTTTCACTCGCTGAAATAAATCCCCGTCCAAGCTGGAGGTCGGGGGTTGAGGGCAAGGGGATGGAGAATTAAGGGGTTAGAAGGGCAGCCTCAAAAGCGACGTGGGATGGGTGTTTATTATAAATTTGAGAGTTTTGTTTTTAGTTTGAACATCACATTTGTGTTCACTAATGACAGCTATTAATTCTGGACCTGGTAGATGACAGATATAATATTAACTTTAATATGTGGGTAATCTAATCTAATATCCCAACTCAAAAACACGCCATGCTTTATATGTGTTATTATAGGGATAAAAGTAAAACTTTTTACCCATCTGCAGCACGGCGAAAGGAATGGTAATGTTTTTTGCTTGGGATTTGTATGTATGTATGTATGTAAATATGTATGTTTGTGTCGCGCTAGACGCTAAACGGCTGAACCGATTTTGACGAAAAGGGTGTCGTTGAATTGCTACTGATCCCGAAGGTGCTATAGGCTATATTTTTTTAAACATGAGTCAATATGGCGGTCGTCAGAAAGTATTTTTGTTCAAAGACCCATTGTATACGGTTAAATATTTAATAAGTTAGACATAACTTTTTAAAGTAGCCACCTTGAAATAAATATAAATGTGTTTGTAGAAATCCTCAAATCTCAGTAAATAATACTCAAGGTGAGTAAAAAATATTTTTGATTAGTATTAACTTAAAACTTAATTTTTCGAGTTAAATTCATTTAAATTGGGGGGAGGGGGATCGCCAAAAATTATATGTAGAATATTTTTTTAAAAGTTGATACTTTTCATCTGCCTCAATTACTTAGTTGTTTTTTGCTAAGTGAAAAGTTTGTAAATAATTGGGAAAATAGTGTAAGAGAGCACTTTTGGGGGGGCTGAGAGGGGGGATGTTCCCCCACCCCCACTTTAAAGAAGGTCAACTAGAAAAAGTCAGTTTTAAGTTATTACTAACCAAAAATAATTTTTTACTCACTCTCTTAATTATTTACTAAGTTACAAAAATTTTCAATATTTTTGTTTGATTTAAGGATTTCTACAAACACATTTATTTTTATTTCAAGGCGACTATTTAAAAAAATATGTCTAGCTTAATAAGTATTTAACTGTATACAATGGGCTTTTGACCAAAAATATTTTTTTGAGAAAAAAATAGTGTTAAGGATAAAAACTACCACGAAAAATATATTTAAAAAAAAGTATTTTAAAAATGTAGAAGAGCGTACTAAGGTACATCGTTGGAATGGAAATTGTAGAATGAGCTAAACGAGGCCTGCAATTTGTCAAGAGATACAAGTTACACTTTATTCGCGTGGTTTAAATTTTTATGCACTTTGGTATATAAAAAAAATAAATCAAACAATTTTTTTTATATCCCTAAGGTATTGAAACAAAATTAATTTTATTACCCCTTCATTATTTATGGCTTGAGCCCCAGGCTTATTAATAGTGTTAATACCTAGATAGTGCAACAAAATACTGCCACAGAAAGGGGGATAAATGGCTAACATATCTCAAAAAATTGGAGAAGGTATAAAAAGTACTACAAGTTCAAAAAATTGCATTTCAAAAATGTAGCAGGCGATAGTTTTGGAAAAATTAAGTACTTTGTGAACAAAATTTCGCCATAAAAGAATATTTTTGGTAAAAACGAAAAAAAAAAACGGCGCCGCAAGCGAAAATTTTGGAAAAAAAATAATTTTAAGAAAAAGGAGCGCTAAACATTATCACAGAATATTTTTTGTAGATCGGAATTTCGGAAAAAAAATGACACCACCAAAAGAAAATTTTTGGTAGAAACAAAAAAAATCGAACATTTTAGAAAATTAATATAATTTAAAGAAAAAAAGGACCTCCTGCTTAGTTTCAAACATATAAGTACCGCAGTCGGAATTTTTACGTACTTTGTTTATGTATGGCCCCTGATAAATTATGCTCCTTTCATTTTCCGCCCCGGATCAATTGGCACAGTATTGGTATTTTTCCTTTTTTATTATCGTTTGTTTTTTCTATTTTGACATTCTTTCACCGCAATAACACCCAGCGATTTACCAACAGGCAGATCGCCGGTCGTCAGTCAGATTTTCCAACAGGATCAGGATTCAGGATGGACCGGGAAGATGCCCAGACTCAGTCTGACAGATATTGTGAGCGGACCTTGAAAACTGGGAAGTGACGAAATTTGGGTTAGCGACAATTTCACAAAAACATGAAATTAAACAAACAATTTGTTTTGAGACAGTCTGAGAGACAATGGTTTGTCATTGTCAGAGGGTGAATAATTTATTTTTATTGCGGTTTATTATCTGCATTTTGTTTTTTTGTTTTTTACTCTTGTGTCTTGTAGATGATCCTACTTGTAAAAAGCATACGGTTGCAGACGAAAAATTAAAAAAAATTGCGTTGCACAATTTTTTTTATATATATGACGAAAAAAATGGGGCAAGCGAGAATTTTGAAAAATTAAGTCTTTTTTGGAAAGTCGTCACTAAAGAAAATTTTTCGTAAAAAAGAAAAAAAAGGTAGATCTGAATTTTGGAAAATGAATTATTTTTTGGAGAAAATTGTGCTACAAAGGAAAAACACCAAGAAAAATTAAATAATTTAAAAAAAAGTAGCGACAAAAAATTTTCAGGAAACTGATATCTAACGCAAAAGTTTTGGTTAGTTTCAAAAGTATATAAGCGCCGCAGTCGGAAATTTTCACGTATTTACGGATCAATTGGCACAGTATTTGTATATTTTTTCCTTGTTTTTATCGTTTGTTTTTTCTATTTTGACATTCATTCACCGCAACAACACCCAGCGAGTCACCAACAGGCAGGTCGCCGGTCGTCAATCAGATTTTCCAACAGGATTCAGGATGGAACGGGGAGACGCTCAGGCTCAGTCTGACAGATATTGTGAGCGGACCTTGAAAACTGGGAAGTCACGAAAGTTGGTAAAGCGGCAATTTGACAAATACACGAAATAAAACAGACAAAATTTGCGTGGAGACAGCTTGAGAGACAATGTTTTGTCATGGTCAGAGGGTGCATTATTTCTTGTCATCGAGGTTTATTGCCTGCATTTTGTTTTGTTTTAGTTCTTCTTGTATTTCTACTTGTAAAAAGCATACGGTCGCAGGCAAATAGTCTCTCTTCTTATTCTTGAAGTTCCATCTTCTAGCGGAGGTTGAAAAATATCTATTAAATTCTTTATCGAGGACGTTTTTCTTTTTCCTTGACTTCTCTTGCCTTTAGTTTTTGCCCTAACATAATATTTTGTAGTAGCCAGGGCTCTCAACACCTTCATATTTTATGAAAATGTTCATATTTTTTTTCAGACTTCATAAAACTTCATATTTTTAAAAAACCTTCATATTTTCTCCAATGAAGATGAACTGAGGGGCTAAGAGAGAGTTATTGGAATAAGGCACGGATAAGACCAGGCAGCAATAAGGCCAGGCCTTATTTAGTTTTGCATTGTAAGATGCTTTAATTATAACATAAGCTGTCTGACAGCCCAAAATAAATAGATTCTGGCCTAATTAAGGATAAATAAATCAGGCCGTATTTAGTTGGAGCCTTAAAACAGCTGGTAAGTTATAATTGAAGCATCTTGCAATGTAAAACTGTCTAAATTAGACCTGGCCCTATTGGGGCCTGATCTTATCCATGCCTTTTTCCAATAACTCTCTAATGTTTGCTTAAGTGACTACTGTTAATGCAAACACAAATTTAAAATTATTTCTTCAGTCTTGTTAATACATAAATAGAGAGATTTTAATTTGGATTTTTAGAAAAAAGTTGTATTTTTTTTCTTTTTTAAATAAGTTTCAGGAAAAAATAATAGACTTAAATTTTAGAGATGAATAGTTTGGCTTAACCGGCCATTTGGTAGGGGACCAAAAAAAACCTAATTTTTATTCATATTTCCTTCATATTTTTTTCTTATGTTCATATTTTTCATATTTTTATTAAAATATTTAATATTTTTCATATTATTTTCCTGTTTATCTGTTGAGAGCCCTGAGTAGCTTTTATTTGGAACCTCTCTGGATTCGTGACTCTTTCACCTTATGAAATTCTTAGCAGTCAAATATAGCAAACAGAAAAAAAAGTAAGCATACTAAATATTTCTTGTTTTTATTCCGTTGCGTTAAATACATTTTTGTTAAAATAACATATTTTAAATAAAACAAAACCATATAGTAAGATATTTTTGGATTGGGGCAATACAATGAATTACTCCATCTATGTAGATCCTTAATTTAAACATGTGTATTTAAGTTTTTACCCAACTGCAGCACGGCCAAAGGAAGGGTAATGATTTACGCTTGAGATATGTATATATGTATGTTTGTGTCGCACTAGAGGCTAAACGACTGAACCGATTTTGACCAAAAAGTTGTCGCTGAAATGCTATTGATCTCGAAGATAGGACATTCGGCTATATTTTTACCTTCCTAGCCGGCGTAGTAATGGTATTATTTTCGACGAAAATTTTTTGTTTGGTTTGGCTGTATTTTGGCCTATCTTAGCAATAGAGAATTATTGAAATACAGCTATAATAGTGCCAGGTACTATTCTGACAGTTTCACATTGAAAACTGACAGTTAATCCTTCAAAATTGACATACCGAAGTCGAATTTAAAACTTTCGTCGTTTATTTTTCAATTATAAAGGAAGGCACTATTTATTCCGGCTCAAATAGTAAACAAAGGCCGTATGTTGAAAGATCGCAGCTGATATTACAATGTGAAGGTGTCAAAATATTGCTTGGCACTATTATAGCCTGACTTTATTTTAATAATTCTCTAATATCGTCGTGATGTCTGTCTGTGTGTGTGTATGTGTGTGTATTTTATTTCTTACCGTAACACGATAGCTCATAAACCACTGAACCGATTTTTATAAAATTTTCAGGTAAAATAGTGTTCGACACTATTAGATTTTGGTCAAAATCCATTAATGCTAATGACAGTTTTTTGACAATTAAAATTTTTTAAAAATGCTAACTTTTGAATGAAGCATCGTATCAATATGCGGTTTTCGGAATGTAGTAGACTACGTTCTGCACAATAATTTGTCTTATAACCAAAACCTTCTCAAGAGCTTTAGTTTCTGAGATATTTACAAAAAACTGTTTTCAATGCTGATATAATATCATGGCTTCTCTTGAAGTGTGATAATGGGCTAGCTAGGAAAGTATTAGATCCGTCATGGATCTATTTATTTTTAAACAGGAATCAACATGGCGGTCCTATAAGTTTTTTCAACAGAAGGTCTCTATCTCTAAAATTTTAGCTTTAGTACAAAAATGGTTAATACAAAAGTTGTATACCTTTTTATAACCTAAACTTTTGTATTTTACTTTTTTCGATAGGTGGTCTATTCGCTGAAACACGTAAAAAACTATTATCCACCCCTAAAAGTTCACCCTAAGAACTCGGATCGAGTCTAATTTATTTTTTCCATTAGCTGGGGTATATTTATTTCCAACAGTTTTCATAATGTTATTAATTTTTTCAATTAATTTCCTTTTTCAAAAGTATCTGCACTATATTTGTTCACAATCAAAATCCGTCAAGGTCATAGTAAAGTCGGTCAGAATAAGCGTGTGTGGCCCTCAAATAACGGAGCGACCCACGACCCTCCTCCAATCCCCGGGATTAGGTAGATAAGTCACCAAAAAGTGGCGTGTGCATGGATATATCGGACTAACCCTTGAGGGTGCCTACAGTTTTCATTCAATTATTAAATATAGCTGCCAATATACCGTGCTAAAGGTGCACTTGGATCTCAATGGGTGGGAGAAAAGTCAATTTTTGCAGGGATGAACTAAGCCAGGCTAATTTACTATAATAGGCGTTTTAGAAAAATTTAGTATACATCCATTCCCGTAGTTATCCCACGGAACTGTAACATAAACAGTTCCGTGGGTTATCCTCGATGATACGCAGCTGTTAGTAACCGCGAAAGAAAGGAATGGCCAGGACTGGTATTCTCATAAATTGGTTTAAATCGTACGTTTCGAAAACGCTAAGAACGCACAGCACCCTTGTCGCATGGCATTTGCGCTGACCGCTCGAATTTGGTATTCACGTTGGTAAACGCGCCCTTGAGATGGAACTCGCTAAGCATCCTTCAAATTCTCGCTGTTTGTTCATGTTTTTTGACATTTGTGGCATACATTAAAGATTTTTTTTACCACAGTTAGTTATTTTTCAACATCAAAATCTAGAAAAGGTGATGGTTAGAAATGGTTTTAATGAGAAATGTTGGGCTAGTGGTGTTTTAACATGATTGTAATGACCCCTACACTCCTAGGGTATAATAATAAAGGTTATATAGACGTAAACCATAAATTTTCATCATATTCTAACAAATGAAATAAAGTTTTAAAAAAAGATTTAGTTAAAAATCTTCAATAATTTTTAAAATTTTAATTTTTGGCACGACCACCACCATTTTATTGTTCCAACTGAATACACTCGCTTATACTAGGGTGTCTCCAATAAGGCTCAAATGCTCCGTTACCTACTCTACAGGGTACCTTTACATATAGAAGTGTAGAAAACTTGCCCATAAACAATTTTTAATTATTTATTTATCTGTACCACTTAAATAGATTTCAGAGGGGAGAGAAATACAGTAAATCTTTATTCGCAAACTCCTTAAAATCCTTTATTTCTACCTTGAAGAATAAGAAAGGTAGCTATTTTGACCTTATTGTACTTAAAGTATAGGCTGAAGGCCTCCTTTAACCACTATAAATACAAAATTGGCCAAAAAAATTAATAACTGTGTGCATAATACTTTTTATTAGGTTTGAATTTTTTAAAAACGCCATAAAACGGCGAGCGTCTTGAAAACGCTATGCGTTTCTTATTACGAGAATACCTGTGCAGAAAGGCATTGTAAATAATTCGAGTATCCAAATGATTTGGCAGGTCATTTATAGTGACCTATATTTATTTTTGTTTTGATAGCTGAAATTGTCAATATACAGTCGAACCTCTATAACTCGAACCTGAAGGGACAACCAAAATAGTTCGAGTTATGGAGAGTTCAAGTTATAGAAACTCGAGTTACATGGGTTAAAATACATGTAAAAAGCGCAGGGACCGCTTAAAAGGTTCGAGTTATAGAGAGGTTCGAGTTATAGAGGTTCGAGTTAGAGAGGTTCGACTGTAGTTGATATTCAATATAAAAAGTAGTAAATAAACAAAAATTGATTTTAATATAATATAGTTTAAAACAATACAAACCGCTATTAACGATAGTACAGAAATTGGAAAATCAATAAAGATGATTTAATAACTTTGAAATTTATCGTGACGTCACACTCCAGAGGAATATATTTCTTAAGCCACAGAAAAAAAATTGCCGGTAACAGTTTGACAGTTAACTGTTTCGTTCTTATGGGACTCCTCAGATCACTGCTTGGTCAATGTGACAACCTTGCGAAGTTAATAAGACGGTTTTGTCTCTAGTCCTATGTATATAGTAAGAAAATCCTCACAAGAAGCGCCATCTACCGAGATACGAGAAAAACTAGAACAAGAGCAGGCGAAAATAAACTGCTCTACATATCGATCAATGAAAAGATCGACTGCAAAGAAAAAGAAAGAATCCGTGACCTACGACAGCTCTTCTGTCTTTCAGGCCAGATCAACGTTGTTTAGCGTTTTTACCCGCCATCAGACGCGAGCGTCAATCAGCGGAATTTTTAAGTCAAATAATACTAGCAAACGTGAAATTTAGTACCCGTGAATTCAAAAATAAACAAGTTTTCGTGGCTAATCGGGTAAAAAGAAGTTTTTGTTTCTCTCATATTTTTCCGTGGGTAGCTTGAAAGCTTAACCTCACGGGGGTCGAAGATCTAATGGACACCTAAGAAGTGTTGACTGTAAAAGTGTTTCGTCCTTATGGGACTCCTCAGAACACTGCTTGGTCAATGTGACACCTTTGCGTTAAGTTAATTAGACGGTAGACGTGGGTCGCAAGGACCAAGACGGCTTTGCCCGAAGGGGAGAAAACTAGAGATATCCCAAAAAAATTACCCCAAAGTTAAATTCGCCCCGTCTGGGAAAACAGACGTCTATTGAACTAAAAACAAAGGAAAAAAATGGGCAACACGCTAGAAGCTTACCTTCTTTCATTCAACAGCAGTTCCACACTTCACTCGCGGCCGCGGCCTTTCCTGTGGTTGGAATTTCGGTCTTAAAGCCAAAACACGTATGACTTCTTTCAGTGTCTTGTCGGAAGTGATTTCTTCATTCCCCTGTCAAACACCGGGTGGCGCTTCAAACTCCCAGCGTGTGTAAAACGCGCATGATTTTTGCCAAAATGATCAGGTGATCTAAAAGAAAATAACTTTCAACGAAGAGAGAAATTATGACCTGATCGGAATTTTTCCCAAACAAGGAGTTTCTTTTTTGAAGGTTTTTGCTAAAAGCCCAAAAATAGCAAAACAAACTTTAAGGTTAGGTTTTCCCAAAAATTCAAAATAAAACAAAAATAACTGGCAGCATTAAACAGACGGTTTTGACTCTAATCCTATGTATATAGTAAGAAAACCCTCACAGGAAGCGCCATCTACCGAGATACGAGAGAAACTAGAACAAGAGCATATCATACAAATTGTGAAAGGCTTTCGCGGTCATCGTCCAATGGTGGGTGTGCTTTCGGGCTGTTCGGCCGTCGTCGTTGGAAATTCGTTCTCGACGTTTCGCCATCTCGAGTGGATGGCATCTTCAGGAGATGTTGACTGTTTGTCGGCTTCTCGAAGACTGGAAGATAATGGCAACAGTGTCCCTAAAATCGCATACTTGATTTAGTCAGTCCGAAGCTCGAACGTTTTCTGCGCTCGCAGAAAAAAATCGTGAGAAAAAGTTTATTTAGTGGAAACGTAGCTTAATGATGCGAAGTAGTAAATTTTGTTATTTATGTATTTATTTATTTTATTGGTTTATTTATCGGACAGTTATCAACGTCATCAAAGACCGGAGATCTAATGAAACATGCCGGTTCCTCACTCCACTTTTCCCTTGACGCTTTTTCCCACGAACTGTGCAGCCCCTAACCTCCAATCCGAATTGCCCCGCAGAAATAAACCGGAAAAAACATGAAACTGCTATCTTATTCTGTAAAGTTTGCGTTTTTTGTTAATCGCGCCCACGGACAAGTTAATTGCTAATCACAGTTTTTTCTACCTATATACACCCACTTATTGTAAAAGATAGAGGATTGGGGATTTCACATTACTGTCCTGAAATTTCGAGACCTAAAAAAATATGATAAAAAATTTTTTCCAGCCCTTGTAGTTTTGGAGCTACGAGGTTAAATTCAAAAATTCGGAATTCTAAAAATCGGTCATATCTTTGTTATCAGTGCAGATATTTTAATTTTGTTAAAACTTCTCTACAGAAAGTTGATTTTCTCAATAAAGTGACCCTGTCAAATTTTTGGTCCCTCGAGTCGGATTCGAGATATCAGAAAAAAAATAAGTTAAATACGGACCTAGATTTAAAAAAAAATTGCTTTACATCGGGTCCCCAATTAACCCTTCTAGCTATAAAACAAATTTAAAAACAAAATCCAAGTCCGTATTTTTGTTTTGATTTTTTTCTAAAACCTCCAATTCAAATTGGCCCGCAGAAATAAACCGGAGAAAAACATAAAACTGCTATCTTATTCTGTAAAGTTTGCTTTTTTTGTTAATCACGCCCCCCCGACAAGTTATAGCAATTAACTCATCATAGTTTTTTTCCACCTATGTACAGGGTGTCCCTTTTTAATGGTATTGAATGGAAAACTCACTTATTGTAAAACATAGAGGATTGGGGATTACGCATTACTGTCCTGAAATTTCGAGACCTAAAAAAATATGACAAAAGTTTTTTCCAGCCCTTGTAGTTTTGGAGCTACGAGGTTAAATTCAAAAATTCGGAATTTTAAAAATCGTCATGTCTTTGTTATCAGTGCAGATATTTTAATTTTGTTAAAACTTCTCTACAGCAAGTTGATTCTGTCAATAAACTGACCTTGTCAAATTTTTGGTCCTTCGAGTCGGATTCGAGATTTCAGACAAGAAATTCACAAGTTAAATACGGACCTAGATTTTTTTAAAATTTTTTGCTTCACATCGGCTCCCCAATTAACCCTTAGCTTTATTTTTTTTTAAATCCCGGTCCGTATTTGTGAAGAAATTTTAACAGAATTGAAATATTTGCCCTAATAATGAATTTCTATAAGTCCGAATTTTGAATTTTCCCTTGTAGCTTCAAAACTACAAGGGCTAGAAAAAACTTTTATTGTCATTTTTTTTAGAAATTTGAGGGCCGTAATGTGAAATCCCCAATCCTCTACATTTTATAATAAGGGAGTTTCCTATTCAATACCATCAAAAATGGGACACCCCGTACATGTGTGGAAAAAACTGGGATTAGCAATTCACTTGTCAGGGGGCGCCATTAACAAAAAAAGGCAAACTTTATAGAATAAGATAGCTGTTACATGTTTTTTCCGGATTATTTCTGTTTGTCTGTATTTTTTCTTGTCTCAAAATTTGAGGACAGTACCTAATGTGAAATCCCCAATCCTGTATCTTTTATAATAAGTGAGTTTCCCATTCAATACACTCAAAAATGGAACACCCTGTACAGACTTCTATGCGTCATGCTTTTTTGACACCGAAGGTTCTGCAAGAAAAGTCTGAGGCGTGCAACATCAACAAAAATTCAATTTTAGCTCACACTACTACTATAAGTAGTGTGAGCTATGGTGATCCTAATTTTTTCAAAAAAAAATAAGTTGCTCCGATTTCAAAATTTTTTATATATCTTTGCGTTTCAGATGATTTTGAAACTTTTTTGTTTTGCTGTCTGTCTGTCTGTCTGTCTGTATGTCTGTCTGTAACGACCAACCCGCATAACTCAAAAACCGCTTGTCCGATTGTAATGAAATTTGGTACCTAAGTTGGGTCTTGGGCCGTGATGGTCCCATTTAAAAATGAACAAAATCCACCGAACGCAAGCCAAACAATTTTAGTTTATTTTTAAGAAAAGGGTGGGGGTAGATGTCAAAAATTAGAGTTTAAGTGAAAATATGGCGTGTGTGATATCAAACGAAAGGTAATTGAGTCTGGATTTGAATACAATATATTTTAGTTTTTGATTATATTAGCTCACACTATAACTATAGTACCTAGTGTGAGCTTAGGTGCCCATAGATTGGCAGAGTATTTTTCAGGAAGGTTAAGTTCTTTACTTTTTTTCCTCTTCCATTATACTTTTTATATTTTTCTGGTTATGGGGATACTTACCCCCTCTCCCGCCCTTAGAATATCTGGTGGTGTTTATTATTGTTCTAGAAAAAATTTTAGTTGCCGTAAAAAAGGGTAAAAAAGTTTTTGTTTCTCTTGTAATTTTCCGTGGGTAGCTGAAAGCTTATCTTCACAAGGGTCCGAGATCTAATAGACTCCTAAAAAGTTTTGACAGTTAACTGTTTCATCCTTATGGCACTCCTCAGGACACTGCTTGGTCAATGTGACACCCTTGCGTAGTTAATTTGACCTTTTTGTCTCTCATCCTACGTTTATAGTAAGGAAACTCAATGATCTAATAAGGGTAATAATCATAGATCTTAATTGTTATAGTTTTTTGCTCAAAAAACTATAAAAGCTAATTATAAAGTGCGTAAAAATCTATTATGTATTGTTAAAAAAAATCTACATAAAAAAATAAAAAGTTTAAGAAATGTTTTATCGTCATAGTGAAATTAGTCCATGAAAATATTGGACACTTTTATGGTGACAATCGACATTTTTTGTGTTCCTGGTAATTTTGTTGAATCCCTATCCATCGTCATAAACGAAAAAAACAAAATCCTCTAAGATAATAAATGAAAATGGTATAAGTGTTCAATGGCAAAACCGGAAATATTAATAATTATAATAACCGGACATTATACTAAAACTTCATTCATCAAAACAAGACAGAGCAAAATTGAAGTTTAGTCTAACGTCTTTTATTGAAACCGGACAAGGAGAAAATCATAAAAAGGGGCTGGGCCTAGCATAAGCAACGCTCTCCTTTCTTTTCATGTATACTGGTTCCGTCTCTCTTTCTCTCATACAAATCGGTCTCATGGAAGTTTGGCGGCAAATTTAAATCGGGAACAAATAATATTCTTGTTTTTGGACCCAAAAATACATAAAAAAAATAAAAGTCTGTTTTTTTCCTTTAATTGGCTCCCCTGTCCTTCTTTTGAGAGGTCTATATCGGTGTTAACCGAACCGAACCGAACCGAACCTCTTCACAATTTGCCGCGAGATTTTTTGTTTTATGATTACCATTGGCAATTGTTTAAACAGTTTTATTTAGCTTGACTTCATATAATATATTTGTTTGATCATAACTTTTTCAAACTTTTCCAACTAGTTATTTGGTGGTTACTATAATACAATTTAACATTTTTTTTATTAGAAAAATAAATAAAATGGCGAATTTTCCTATATGAAACGATTTGCCTCAAACTTGAAACATCACGGCGCTTAGGGTAACTTAATACAATTTTTGACTTAAATTAAAAAAAATGAAAATAACTTTTTTTCCCATTTATGAACCGATTTACATCAAACTCGGAACTTTGAGATCTTTCAGGTCGTTGATTATTATTTTTAACTAAAATTTAAAAAAATCAAAATGGCAGTTCCACAATGGCGCACTTTCTTGTTAAAAAACCGATTTGCCTCAAAATTGGGGGGGAGGCTGCTTTCTCTGGGGGGGGGGGGAGTCTCATGATGGCGAATTTTATACTCTTTAATCTTTTTATTTATGCAAAATGTGAAAACTATCTAAAAAAATCTTAGGCTTGGGGGGCCTAGGCCCCGATGAAACCCGCCATTTTGAGGTTTTAAAATTTAAATCAAAAATCGTATTGAGTTACCTTAGGCGCCGCGTTGCTACAAGTTTGAGGCAAATCGGTTTATAAATAAGAAAGTGCGCCATTGTGGAACCGCCATTTTAATTTTTTAAAATAAGTTAAAAATAATAATTAGCGACCTGAAAGATCTCAAAGTTCCGAGTTTGATGCAAATCGGTTCATAAATGGGAAAATCCGCCATTTTGGATCCGCCATTTTATTTATTTTTCTAATAGAAAAAATTGTTGAATTGTATACTAACCCCAAATACCTAGTTGGAAAAGTTTCAAAAAAGTTATGATCAAACAAATAAACAAATATATTATATGAAGTCAAGCTAAATAAAACTGTTTAAACAATTGCCAATGGTAACATCATAAAATAAAAAATCTCGCGGCGAATCGGCCGGCGGCAAATTGTCCCGCGGCGAATCGACCGCGGCGAATCGGCCGCGGCGAATTGTCCCCTACCCCTTTATATGATTTTGTCCGGTTTTGATAACAGACGTTATACAGAACTTCGATTTTGCTCTTGTCTTGTTTTGAAGACTGACGTTTTTGGTATTGTCCGGTTATAACAAATTCCGTTTTTAGCATAGGACTGTTATGCCATTTTCCTTTGTTCTTTATGATAAACTATGGGGGCGCATTTTGGTAATGGAATTTCTTGACAGATTTCTATTCTGTTTATTTCTATTTATGCGTTCGATCCCTTTCCCCTTACTCCTATCCCCACATTTCCCATTCCATGCATGCACTTCTCCACCCGACGAAGGCCACCTCCTACCACCCCCAGATCCCCTTTTATAGTCCAGGGACTGATGTTATCTCATCTCAAAGAGTGGCCATATAATTTTTGGTTAGACGAACAAAAACAACTTTCAGAAATATATTATTTTATTTGTACCTTTTTAACAACCACGAAGAGAAGGGCGAAGTGAGTGAAACTATTGAACTTTTTGTTGAAATGTTTTTTGTCATAATAGGGGTTTTCACCAATTTCCGTCAATTCTCGAAAAATTAGTCATTTAAAAAATTTTTATTAGAGATATTTTGGGTCGCGTAGTTTACACTTTGTTACCGTTATTGTTATTACTCGGCCTGCGCATTAGCAGCTTCTCGCTCCTTTTTTGTTATTTACGGTAACGGCGCCCGGTACTTTCGGTGGCCGTCCTTTAATGTTACCGTATTTTTTTAAGGTTAGTTTTGTATTGTTTTTTTTAATGCAGTCGAATTTTTTACTAAAATTCGGTAGTTTCGTTTGTAGAAAGCCATAAATCTAATAAAAATAAATAAACAAAAAGTTGAAGGAGTGTGAAACTACTAAATTAACTTCTGTGTTATGCTTACCTTTAGTGTTCCAAAATCTATCTTTTATGCTCTGAATGTTACCGTTATTCTTAGTAACAATAACGGTAACAGCTGTCAAATTTTACTTATATTTTGCATCAAGTATGGTATGGTATCAAGGTGTACCGATTATCTTGAGATGTCGATCAAAGTGTGATCTCCGCAGTCCGCACTTCGCGGCGCGCTTTGTTGTGTAAGCGGGTAACGGTGACGTAAGGGTAGGAAAAGTGATCCGCTACGAGCAGTGTTGCCAGATTTGAAGGTTTTCCTTCAATATGCAAGTTTTTGATCAAAAATTTTGACTATTGAAGGATTGAAGGTTTTTATCCGAATTTGAAGGAATTTGACTATTTTGAGGCAAAGTTATATATTTTGCAAATATTACAATAATTTTTCCAAACTTAACTTATGTAGGTAAATTTAAAAACTTTGGTTTTTTTAATTTATGGTTTAAGTTATAAATCTTTTATTTGTTTGGTTTTTTCTTCCATTTTTATTGAAAAAAATTATTTATGGTATCAAGCTTTTTTTTGGTTTCGTGTCAACCACCCACCCCTTACTGTTTGGAAGGATATGAAGGGATTTTGTCACTTAGTTGGAAGGAAAGTCGTCAGAAAAGTCTGGCAACACTAGCTACGAGCGAGCAAACGCGAATCACCGGCGGGCGCAGGGCGGCAACAGGGCACAGTAGGAGCACGGGGATTTAATAGAAAAGTTTAAATTTAATATAGTTACGCAGCCAGCGCTAGCTTGGTAAACTAAAATGGGCTTTACACAGAACCGTTCCTCTACTCCTATTTACTTTCTGGGTGAAATTTACTTTGTGGTTAAAGGTGCCTTTAGTTTATCTATTTTTTTAAATTGTTTTACTGGTCACTAGTAAGAATATATGAATGAAGATGCTAGGAGAAATTTAAAAAAGCATTTCCCATACAAAATGATTTTATTAGTATCAAAAAGGAGTGAAATTACATGCATAGACCGTATTCGAGGAAATTTCTCTTTTTTCACTAGTTTGAAAAATAGATACACAGGAGAGATAGAGGGAAAACTGATACCCCTTTGGATGCTCAAACTTCAAGACCAGAACAATAACGGTAACAGCTGTCAAATTTTCTGGTATTTTGACTGACCCAAAATGTCCCTATTGTCAAAAAACTGTCATTAGCATTAACAGATTTTAACCAAAATCTAATGCTCGTTACAGTGACAAACAATCGTTAAATATGGATTTAAATCGAGTGGTATCAAGAAAAGACGATCACATTTTGAGTTATCATGCGCCTTCACGGGTAATTTGATACAAAATGGATGTCTGTATTAATAATAATCGTAATTTCCTTTTTTACATTTTTAAATTACGAATTTGTTGCATAAATCATGAAAAACGTACCTAACAACATATAATAATTAAACATTATTAACTTGATTTTTTGGTACAATTACTTACTACTTTCTCTTTATGTAAAACGCGACCGAATCAATAAATTAGTACTTCTTATATCGATAAACTTATCCTTTTATACATGAACTGCAATAATTTAATATTTGATAAAAAAGAACAATGCAGGAAATCAAAATATAGAATCGTATGATAGATCGAGATATGGTTTTTATCTTTTAACTGGTCTTGAAGTTTGAGCATCCAAAGGGGTATCAGTTTTCCCTCTATCTCTTCTGTGTATCTATTCTTCAAACTAGTGAAAAAAGAGAAATTCCCTCGAATTCGGTCTATGTACTAATAAAATCATTTTTATGGAAAATGCTTTTTTTAATTTCTCCTAGCATCCTCATTCATATATTCTTATTAGTGACCAGTAGAGTCCCTGTATGTTGACATATTTGGATATATTAAAATATATCAACATACAGGGACTCTAGTGACCAGTAGAACAATTTAAAACAATAGATAAACGGAAGGCGCCCTTAACCACAAAGTAAATTTCAACCAGAAAGTAAATAGGAGTAGAGGAACAGTTCTGTGTAAAGCCCATTTTAGTTTACAAAGCTAGCGCTGGCTGCGTAACTATATTAAATTTAAACTTTTCTTTTAAATCCCCGCGCTCCTACTGTGCCCTGTTGCCGCCATGAGCCGGTGATTCGCGTACGCTCGCTCGTAGCTAGTGTTGCCAGACTTCTGACGACTTTCCTTCCAACTAAGTGACAAAATCCCTTCAAAACAGTAAGGCGTGGTTGGTCGACACCAAACCAAAAAAAAACTTTATATTATGAGCAATGTTTACCTTCCTAGCCCGAGTAGCAACGGTCCGTAACACGAAACTCCTAAACCGCTGAACCGATTTTCATAAAATTTTCAAGTAAAATAGTGTTCGACATTCTTACGAGCTGATTAGATTTTGGTCAAAATCCATTAATGCTAATGACAGTTTTTTGACAATTAAAAACTTTTTTGACAATTAAAAACTTTAAAAAATGAAAACTTATTAACGGAGCATCGTATGAAGACACTCTTTTCGGAATATAGTGCTCAATAATTCGTGTTATAGCCAAAAACTTCGTAGGAGCTTTAGTTTATTATTATTAGAGATATTTACAAAAAACTTTTTTCAAGGCTAATATATTATCATGGCTTCACTTGAAGTGTAATAGGAATAGGCTAGCTAGGAAGGTGTCAGATCCGTCATGGATCCATTTATTTTAATAAAAATTGAAGAAAAACCAAACAAATAAAAGATTTATAACTTAAACTATAAATTTAAAAATAAAGTTTTTAAATTTACCTACATAAGTTAAGTTTGGTAAAATTATTGGAAACTGCCTTAAAATAGTTAAAATCCTTCAAATTCGGATAAAAACCTTCAACCCTTCAATAGTCAAAATTTTTGTTCAAAAACCTTCATATTAAAAGAAAACCTTCAAATCTGGCAACAGTGCTCGTAGCGGATCACTTTTCCTACCCTTACATCACCGTTCATCGCTTACATAACCAAGCGCACCGCGGATTGCGGAGATCACACTTTGATCGACATCTCAAGGTAATCGGTACACCTGTATTTTATTGTTTACTTGATCTAAAATATGAGCAAAATCAAGTCTTCCGGTTTTAATGACTTGACTTTATGCTTCAACCCCTCAAAAGTGCCCAATTTGGATCACCCTCTACAGATATATGCATATGAAACGTAAAACATCTCACTCGTTACATTTGAATGACCGTTGTATTTTTTTTTTCAGGTGCCTTAGACGAATCCAATGGGAGTCCCCCGTTGGAATTTCTAGCCAATTGCAGTGATCAATTAAGTCCAAAGCAGCGTCACCAAATGAAACATAGGGAACTTTTTTTATCTAGACAGGTAATACGAGGTGTGTCCCAAAACCATCGTCACAAACTCGTTAAATAAAACAAATGAATAGTAATGTTCAAGCGACGTAAAATAATTTCAGCTGAATCAGTACTAATCCCTTTTAAATATCAGGATCATTCCACATACGATATGGCATGACGTTTTAAAGCTCATTGCCTTCGGCTATCTATCTTCCTTATTATCAAACGGTTTCGTGAAATCAATGAAGATGACCTAGAAATCTTGGTACATATAACACTCATAGCGTTACACGTAATGAGTTAAAGACAGAGGTGTTGTGGTTTTTTCAGAGATTATGGAATAACAGTTATTTTATAATCTCTGAAGAGATTGGATTTTTTTACCAACCAAAATATTGGTTTAGACAGCCTAACTAAACTCGCTGTACTTTGATGGCCTTGTCAAAATGGCACAGACTGTCATTTTTTGTTATTTTTGTTATGTTTTTGATGGAAAAGAAAGCACATCTCGGACTTTTTCTACTCTAATAGAAAGAGTAACAAACAGTCAAATGAAACTCTAGGGTCTTCCTCCAATAATTGTTATTTTATTCTATTGCTTGGATTTTGTAAGCACCCAACATGTTTCGCAAACCTATGTTTGCATCTTCAGGGGTAATTGAGAATATCTATCTTTTTTAAGTTTTTATACAAAAAGGAAAGTACAATAATTTTGAAAATCCTAATTAGAATCTAAACTATCTAAGTAATTTAAGATTATAAAATAAAAATATGAGATAAAATTATATAACATGTAAAAAATCCAAGCAATAGATTAAAATAAAAATTAGTGGGGAAAGACCCTAGAGTTTCATTTTACTGAACCTATCACTTCACCATAAGATGGACTATTTCCTCAACTTAGAAAAAGTAACGTTTTGAGACCTTGAACAGTTTTTGACAGGTAGATTTTATCTCAAATCTAATAAAATAATACTGGTAAAAACCAGACATATAAGAACAGCTAGATATTCAATTTCACAACCAACCAAAATAGAAAGAGTGGGTTTACCATGCGTTTGACATTACGATTGAAAACGTGATAAAATTAGTATGGTACTGGTGGGCAGCCTAACCAAACCTGCTTTGTCAAAATGGCGGAAACTGTCAGTTGTTGTGATTTTTGTTGTGTTTTTGTTGAAAAAGAAAAAAATTCTCGGACTTTTCCTACTTTTATGAAAAAAGTAATGTTTTAAAACCCTGAACAGTTTTTAACAGTTAGATTTCATCCCACATTTAATTTAAAAAAACTGGAAAAAAACAAACTGTGAAACTAATAAACAAAAACAGCGATTGACAAGCCCTTGACATTTCTAAACCAGAGAACGAAATGTCAATGGTTAAAAAGGCCGGGACGGCGGCCATTTTTAATTTACCACTTTTACTTTGGCCAAATCCAATCCGTCAATGTTCTATTATCCGTGGCAAAAACACAAATAAACAAAAACAGCGGTTAACAAGACCTTGATATTTTTAAACCAGAGAATGAAATGTCAATGGTTAAAAAGGATGGGACCGCGGCCATTTTGGATTTGCCGCTTTAACTTTGGTCAAATGTTTGTTCCTGGCCATAGTAATAAAAAAATAAATAGAACACTTATTAAACCTACGCAGACTGGAGGAAATGGAAAGAAATTGAAATCCGCAATTTTTGCACAGATCAAGCAAGGCCAACTTTGAAAGGCACGATTTGAAAGGCGGCAGCATCGAGCTAAACTCATGGCAAAAATTTGTATCTCAATAAACATTTTGGCGAATGCGCTGAGAAAGTTCGGTTGCTTGTTCAAAGCGATCTCTAGGGGTGATGGCTTGTACGAATGTTGTGTAGTCATTGCTGGTACTTTGCTTGTACACCATAGGGATTTCTAGGGGTAACGGCTTGTACTCAAAATCTGTAAAAAAATGGAGTTGCGTCGCGTCGCCCAATTAGAACGCCAAATAGCAAGGCCAACTTTTATAGGCACGATTTAAAAGGCGGCGGAATTGAGCCACTGATCTCAATTAGATATTTGACATAGCGTCACTACTTATTTGCCACAGCGACCTCTAGGGGTGATGGCTTATACTATGCTTGTAAGGAAACTGCATGCTGAAGCCTGGAGACGCAGTTTTCGTGATCCAGTGATCCTATATGCTTTATCACCATAACGACCTCCAGGGGTAACCGCTTGTACTTTAAATCTGTGAAAAAATGGCGACCAACGTTCTGTCTCTCCTATTGGAGGTTGCGCAATAGTCGAAGCGCTATCTTATTATTTTTCCATATCTATGGCGTCGCCTCTATTTAAAGCTACGCAGTGGTGGAAGCAAGATCAACATATTTATTTTTCTATATCTATGGTCATGGCAGAGTGCGTTGGCGCAGACATCCTTCGATCGTCGAAATAACTAAAGTTCTTTATACTTTTGCACATGTTACCTACAGAGTTTAAAAGGGCATTGAACCTGACTGGCCAACTGTAATCAGAGTGAAAAATATACGTCACCGGGTTAGTAGTAGTAATGTGGGGTAGGCTCTAGGGCTGGCGACTAAGCACATGAAGCGCCCTTTTCGCCAACCCCCGGGCGCCCCCCTTACTGCGTTCTTCCTTCACTAAGGAATTTGCCCGTTTTCTCAAAGGCTTTCTCTTCGAATACCTCTATTCTTGCCTCCTTGTATGCTTTACATGATGAGAGGAAATGCGCCGAGGTTTCGTCCTCGGCTCAACATCGCTCGCACGTCGCGTCCTCCTTCACTCTCATCTTCGCCTAGTGTCCTTGTAGGGCGCAGTGTCCGGTAAGGACTCCCATTATGGCTCCTACCTCTCTTTACTGGGTTGCCTTAAACTACAGTCGAACCTCTCTAACTCGAACCTCTCTATAACTCGAATCTTTTAAGTAGAACTTATTATTTTTCAAGTTTTTAAGTATGTAGACATTTATTTTAAGTTAGATTTTTACTTTTCAACTGTTTTAATGCAATAAAAAAATTATTGGAATATATGATTTTTTTTCTTTTACTCGAACTCTCCATAACTCAAACTGTTTTGGTTGTCCCTTTAAGTTGGAATTATAGAGGTTCGACTGTATTTGTTTTATGGAAACCCGATTACGTAGCTACAGTCGTCCAATTAAGTTCACATGACAGATCAAATTCTGTAGGCAACATGTGTAGAAGTATGAAGACCTTGGGCTTTGTCGTTCGCACAGTTTAAGATAATTCATCTTCGCCGTTAGCGATTCTATCTATCTATCTTAGATTTCTGACTCTGCCTTTTGTAAGGCAATTTTCACCTGAAATCCGGATTTTTTGTTTTATATTTGTTTGTTTTGTTCGCCGTTAGAGATTCGTAGTCGGCCACGTACGTCATACTTAGCTGGTTTCTTCATTATAAAAATTTTATTATTAATTCAGAAAAGTTTCGAGGCTCAATTGTAAACAAAAAAACTGTGAAAACATTTTTTTGTTGAGGTTATTATCACCAAACGAACGCCGCGCCGGCAGCCTATAAATGCTAAAATTTCATCTACGAACTGTGAACCGTTAACGGCGAACAGTACTTTATAAATCAGGGTAAACCAAGCATACGATTTGTAGGACAATGTTGCCATTTACTTCCGAACACATTTTTTAACTCACAGAAAAAATAATTGTTACTAATTCTTTACTGTTACTTTTTTCATCTCGGTATTTTAAAATGTTTGGGCTGGGGGACACGGCCCTCAGAGCATCTAATTTGTGGGACAAATGTTTTTTCATGTTTGGTGTCATAAAATCGTATGATTTAAGCAAAAAACTAATAGTTACTACTTAATGAATTTTTACAGCTACTAAATTGGCATTTAGCGCCTGCGCACTCTGTTAAGAATCACTTTCAAGAATTTTCTTAGAGGAAAAAGTCTTAGCAAAAGGAAGGTATTTACAAAACTTCAGGCGATTACTCATCACTTAGAAATATAGACCGGTGTACTGTGGCTATGGTCTCCCTACCCACCTTACATCCTGCAACTTTTTTCTATGCCCCGAACTAAAAAATTGTTGAAAAAATATATTTGGAAAAAAATAAGATTAAATATTTTTGAATTTTTTCAGGTTGAAACTTTGCCAGCAACCCACATACGAGGGAAATGCTCGGTGACGCTGTTCAATGAAACGGAAGCCCTTTCGTCGTACCTCAACAAGGACGACATGTTCTTTTACTGTCTAGTGTTCGACCCCACACAAAAAACTCTTCTGGCCGACAAGGGCGAAATTCGAGTGGGTAGTAGGTATGACATTTCGTTTTTTATATTTATATGATTAAAAGCGGGCCCGGAGAGAAAAACTCCACAATGTTGCCAGTTCTTAGTGTTATAGGATGTAAATGTATCTTAGTTGAAAGGTTTCTAATTTCTACCGGCAATAAGGCGCTTATTGTGACGTAGCAGTTTGAAAAGTGCACCCCGACATAAAATATCAAAATCTCATTCCAGGACGTACCACCATTCCTGATCACAAAAAAATAGCAACTCCATTCATTTCATTGACTGAACTGAATTAACGCAGACATGCTATTTTTTAGGTTTTTTTTTGTTTTTGTCGCTATGCATATGATAAATAAAGAAGTTGGAAATGTCTCAAAAGTGTAACTGCCTATGGCAAAGACTATAGCTACTTACTCTCTCTTTTTAAATCAATCTATTGGTACGGGGAATCCCAATCCATTTTCATAAATGACAAAAACAAAATCGTCCAACATCATAGATGAAAATGTTATAACTGTCCAATGGCAAAAACGGAATTATTAATAACCGGACATTATACAAAAAGCCATTCATCAAAACAAGACAAGAGCAGAATCGACGTTTATTATAACATCTTATCAAAACCGGACAAAATCAAAACGGATAAAATCATAAAAAGAGGCCAGGTCTAGCATGAGCGATAACTCTCTCCTTTCTTTTTATGTATACTGGTTCCGTCTCTCTTCCTCTCATACAAATCGGTATCATGGAAAATTTGCGAAAATTTTAAATCGGGAACAAATAATATTGTTGTGTTTGAACTGTCCTTCTTTTGAGAGGTCGTTGTTAACCGAACCGAACCTCTTGGTCAAGTAATTGCAAATGAATCCTAACCTAGGGTCCAACACCTAACCTTTTTTAAGCATGGGCCTTGCTAAATATATATATAGCAATACCAATGTAGATACGGCGTTTTCGTTAGACATGGCAGTAAAAGAAATTACAGTGAAGGACGCTTTAATTGCATAGCAATATCACAACCGCTCTTCTTTAGGTAAACGTTACAAGCTAGGCTCGACGCCTTTTTATGATTTGGTCCGGTTTTGTTAAAAGACGTTTACAGAACTTCGATTTTGCTCTTGTCTTGTTTTGAAAACTAAGGTTTTTGATAATGTCCGGTTATTAATAATTCCGTTTTGAACATAGTACTGTTAAGCCATTTTTCTTTATGATAAACTGGGGGGGGGGCGGTATAGGCGCATATCAATCTAAAACAGCCCAATTTGTGATCATATGTGAATGACTTTCTTTCATCAGGGCTATAAGTTTAGCTACACAGCAATGAAAAATTTGCTGTTTATTAAAAAGAGAGTATGTTCGAAAATTCAATTTTATGTCGGGATGCACTTTTAACATATACATAATATTCCAATACCCACGCTAACTGCCCATGCATGATGCAAACATGAGGGCCTTGGGTTCTTTAAGCAAAAAAGACCTGATTGGTTGCTTTCAAAGACATATGAATATTATTTCCATATAGTACGTATTATTGCAATACCTACGGTACTTTATAATGCAGAATGCAAACATATTTGAAATAACAATATCAATGGGTATAAGTCTGTCCTTTTTGCGGTTCTTAAGGTAAAATCTCCTGATTGGTTATACTTTTACGCATGAATATTATTTTATTCTTGTATTCGTTACGTCAAATCATCGGCATACAGTTGACAAAAACTCTATCTATGTAAATTTGGTATCTGTGCATTTTTCGTACCTTTATTTCTGAATGTTTGCATCAAACGTCAACCATTGTGTAAATAGGTAACAGGGAGTATTGGAATATTACGTATATGACTTTTAAAGCTACTATCACCAGTCAGCGTCTTATGGAGTTTTGAATTAAATCGAATATTATTTTTTTGTAGGTATCAAAGTGATATAACCTCGTTACTGCGCGAAGGTGAGCAGGACACGGAGCGGGGAGACGGGAGTGAACTCGAAACGTTAGTGTGGACGCCCGAACACAGTTTAAGTGACCGACAGATTGATCAGTTTTTAGTGGTGTCGCGGTCGGTGGGAACATTCGCGCGTGCGCTGGACTGCAGTTCGAGTGTCAAACAGCCGTCGTTGCACATGAGCGCCGCCGCGGCGAGTCGAGACATTACGTTGTTTCACGCGATGGACACGTTGCACAGGCACAGTTATGATCTGTCAGGTGAGGTGATGTAGATTTTTTTAATACATAATTATTCAAAAGTATGTAAGGGGAAAGCTTAATTAATATACTTGTATTAAAAGAAAATAGGCAAGCTTATGGTTTGAGTAATATTCAAATTTGGAAAAAGTAGCATTTGTCCATTTCAAAACATCGATGTATTGAAACGGACAGTGATGGTTTTGAAATGGACAGTAGTGGTTTTGAAAATTTCTTTCGCATTAAAAGACATTAGTTGCTTCAAAAATAACTTTTATTCAAACAGAAACTTAAGAACAGTTGTTGCAATAAAAATGTCGAATACCCTAAAGACCACAAGTTTCATGTGCCCATGAAGAGCTTACGTCTTGAAACGGACAATACAACCTAGACATCTGAGCCCTGAAGGGGAGAAAAACTAGAGATATCCCAAAAAAATAACCCCAAAGTTAAATTCGCCCCGCCTGGGAAAACAGGGAGTCTATTAAACTAAAAAACAAAGGAAAAAATCGGCAACACGCTAGAAGCTTACCTTCTGTAATTCTGTAGCAGTCCCAAAATTTCACTGGCGTCCGCGGCCCTTTCTTGCGACTGGAATTTCGGTCTTCAACCCAAAAACACGTGTAACTTCTTTCAGTTTTTTGTCGGAAGTGATTTCTTCATTCCCCTGTCACACACAGGGTGGCGCTTCAACCTCCCAGCGTGAGCAAAAAACGCGCATGATTTTACCAAAATGATCAGGTGATCAAAAAGAAAATAACTTTCAACAAAGAGAGAAATTATCACCTAATCGGAATTTTTCCCAAACAGGACTTTCTTGTTTGATGGTTTTTGCAGAAAGCCCAAAAATATCAAAACAAACTTTAAGGTTAGGTTTTCCAAAAAATTCAAAATGAAACAGAAAAATAACTGGCAGCATTAAACACAACCGTTGTTTGATGGTACTCTCCATCAAACAACGATACAACGTATCATTTCCACTTCAAAGCGACACCTACTTAACCTCAAAATGACAATGCAAGATATAAACAGAGAAATATTTTCCAAGATCTACAGCTATATTTACGTACTATAGTAACTTAGTTATAACCTTACTAATCTGAAATTAACTAAATTTCATTAGCTTACCTGTGAGTTCGATATTTTCGTAAATAATTTATTTTTTTAACGAATAATAATAAAATGCTTGCTATTGACAAGTGGTGAAGTTGTTTACTGAACAACTTCGGTCGAAGTGTGATCTGGGCACAGGGTTGCCATATGTAAATGTGAAATTCTCGGTCATATAATCATGCTGGAACTACGACAACTGTCCGTTTCAAAACCCGTCCGTTTCATAGCGGTTTTCCCCTACGCTAGTTTTATGGCTCTTGTACAAAATAGCATAGGACAAAATAGCGCAGGACACAATAGCGTTGACAAAATAGCGCAGGACAAAATAGCGCAGGACAAAATGGCGCAGGACAAAATAGCGCACGTCAAAAGTCGATTTGCCCTGTCCAGCCGAAGTGGACCAGGGGCCGAGGATAGGTTAGGTTAGCATCCCACCTGACCCGGTAAGGTTTTTTACAAAAAAAAACTTGCCTGAACAGATCAGGTAAGTTTTTTTTTGTATCAGTCAGGTTGGGATACTAACCTAGGTTAGGTATCCTCGGCCCCTGGTCCACTTCGGCTGGGGCAGTTTGGGTGATAAGGTTAGGCCTTCACTGTATATTAAACTAACCAAGTAAGGTTAGGTTATTTTTTTAGTATCTTTTTGAGATCTGCGCTATTTTGTCCTGCGCTATTTTGTCCCGCGCTATTTTTTCCCGCGCTATTTTGTCCTGCGCTATTTTGTCCTGCGCTATTTTGTCCCGCGCTATTTTGTCCGCGGTATTTTGTCCTGTTTTATCTATTACAAATCAATAGTGGCAATAGTGACAATGGCATTAGATGTTTATGTCAAGTTTATACAGGATTGAAATAAAGTAAAAATTAATAATATTGGTTTAGACTATTTAGGTTAGTCTTGATGTATGATCAAAATTGTTAGTCTTGTTAGTAAGTAAGAGTGCCTGTATTGTATTTTTTGTGCCTTTTTTTCTATTTCGCTCTTTTTTGTTTTTTGAACTTCACTGTCTTAACATGTTTCTTTTATTTTGTTTTGTATTATTTTGGACCTGTATAAACTCCTTAGGCTATATATTATATCTTATATTTATGGATATATGACCCATATAGAGGTGAAACCAGCGAGCGTTGCAACATTGAGGGGCACATGACGCTGAAATAAATTCGTTTAGTACGCAATATTCAGAGACAACTACTATGATCTTTGAGGCATGAACCTCGGAACTCGCACATGCAACTAAATTGTACTAGTAGTCCCTGAATATTGCGTACCAAACGAATTTAATTCAGCGCCATCTGCCCGTCAATATTGCAAAGCTCGCCGATTGCACCTCTATACTCAAATAAATTGATATAAAAATTATAATTTTTGTGTGTAAAGAAACAATGATAACAAGATATTATTTAAGGAAAACTTTTATTCGTAAATGGTTTTTTGCTATAAATCAAGAAAGTTTGGGAGATAAATTAACAAATTAAATCTAAGTTTAAATAAAACATTCAGTAGTATTCAAAAATATTGCAACATTCTAAAATTTTATGAAAATTGATCTTGCACTATTAAAAAACTAGAAGGGCATTCAAACACATTAATGTGTTTCTCAGTTCCCATTTTTTGGCGATTTTAACATAAAATTTTGTAGTGCCTTTTTGTTGCGTTTTGGTTTTTTCTGTGTAGTTTTAGGCAAAAATGCCTGATACCATGGAAAAAACAGGTAAACATTATACAGGGTGTCTCTAAAAGGTCGGTACAAAATCTTAGCACAGATTCCTGAGGTCAAAATAAGTCGATTTAATGCAAATTATCTTGATCCAAAATTGCTCTGTTTCAGAGTAGAGTAAGGTGGTGAATTTAAAAATTAAAAATCGATTTTATTAAAATTTATGAATATTTCTCAACGCATTACTTTAAAAATTGGTACTCGGGGGTTTTTGGGGATGCGAAACCTAAATATGGACACTTTTTCACTGTGGCCGTTAGAGGGCGCTTCACATTGCTCATCTTATGGTTTAAAATGACCATAACTTTTTTCTCAGTGTATTTTTCAACTTGTTTTGTTGATAAAATAATTTCCTGAACTTTTTTTAGCAAAGAAGGTACTTTTGATAAAATCTGCTAGGGTGAGCCGTTTTCAAGATATTTCCGTTTTTAGTGTTCGATGCCGCAATGGAATATTGAAATTATTTTGGTTCAAAAAATTTGGCTGCTACCTTTAAGGATTAAATTTAGTCAGTAAATGCGAGTTATTAATTTTTTTTTGTCGTTTAATCATTTTCGGTAGGTATCAGTCAATTTCTGTGAAAATAGTTTTACTTGGTTCAATTAAAATAAAAATCACCCTCTATCTCTGAAACGGAGCAATTTCAGACTAAGGTAAGTTGCTTTAAATCGACGTATTTTGACCTCAGGAATATGTGCTAAGATTTTGTACAGACCTTATAATAGTAAAAATAACTATGGCTGATTTACAAAGTTGGAAAATGTACCTAGCGGTGTCTTCAAAATTGGAAAATTAGGAACTTATTTTCTTAGTTTTAAAATTTTTGCACATGGTAGATTATACTATAATGTCATGGAGAAAATTAGTCTGGCTGTTATTTACAATCACGAAACCCTTGCCGGGAATCTACAATTCATGCTCTAAAATCCAATCTAAAAAATAATTAATTTTTGCCTTGTTAACGGTCGCAGATACAAAAAACTGCAAGAGGCCAAAAATTTCTAGATAAAACAAGGATTTTATTCTGTATCTTGGAACCTATTAATAACGTTCCAGGTTTGGGGGAAGGTAAAAAAGGAGCATTCTCGCTGACAAAAATATTTTCTGTTAGATTCTGCCAATTGCTTTGAATGATTGGGCATGTCAAATTATTTTTTGGCATGCCTAATAACCTCTTAAGTTAGGTTTCGGCTTATGCTAAATGTTAATGCCTTAACATTTGTTGTTATTTCTGTGTAGATGCGTTATGTTCCTTAGTTCCTTAATGCCTTAACATTTGTTGTTATTTCTGTGTAGGTGCGTTATGTTCCTTAGTTCCTTCGAGTGGTCCAGTGTTGTGTCGAGACGAAATGGAGGAGTGGAGCGCCTCGGAGGCGAACCTCTTCGAGGAGGCTTTAGATAAATACGGCAAAGACTTCAACGACATTAGGAGGGATTTTTTGCCGTGGAAAACTTTAAAGAATATTATAGAATACTACTATATGTGGAAAACGACTGATCGGTAAGTACATCTTACAGATGACTTGTTTATATCGTGTTTAATTCTGAACATCTTACGACCTTTATATTTATAAAATGTCTGACAAAAGATATTAAACATATTAGTTTCCACGCATCTCAAAGATCTGTGGTGGATGTACACACACATATAAAATTTATTAGATTGAATACCTAGTGCTGCCAACTTGAGGGATATTTCCCTATTTTCGGGAGCTTTAGGTATTTAGGGAAATTGCAGTGAATTTTAGGCAAATTTTGGGAGTTTCAAAATAGAATTTTTCTTGATTTAAATTGTGTGAGTTTGGTTATTACACACAAAAATTAATGGTTTACAAAGAAATACTGTAACAACTGTGATATTGACAACCAGTTTTCGTTTAAAATAAAAAATAAAACACTTTATAATACACCTGCAGCAGACTCTGATGATTCCTCAAACTAAAGCCGTGGGATAACCTAATTTAGATAAATATAGATTTTTTTATTTGGAATGTTTATGTAATGTTTTTCATTTCTTTGGTTTATAATAATTTAGGAAAAGTTATAATAATAATAAAAGCGATGGCCGACTGATGGAAATTTTGACGATGTTAGCACGATAAGATATCCGCATCAATTAAATATCACTATTTGCAAGAATCATTCTAGCAAAAAAATGCAGAGGTACCAAACCCACCCAACCCGACCCAAGATACCCCAGCATTTTTCTGACATAGGTATGGCAATGGCAAAACATTGCGGCACATCAAACATATCTTTGATGACCTGCTATGTTAATATTTTTTAGGTGTTATGCTTTGATTTGTGGCCATCGCTTTTATTATTATGATAATATTAGAATGTTAGAAAATTATTTTTTAATTTTTAGTGCATTTTATAAAAGCTTGTGACTTAAAAAAATTTTTTTACCAATTTATTTTCTACTTTTTAGTCTCAGCTATCTATTCTATAAAATGAAAATATTTGTTCAATAACAGAACAGAAAAGTTTATTCTAGATTATAATGAAATCGCTGATCGTGAGTTGTTTGGAAACCCATTTTTCTATTGAGGGAAGGAGAGGGTGGGGGTACATGTAGAAATATATTTTTTGTTTGGGCTGTATTGCCATCGGACCTTTATGCATATACCAATTTTTATAAAAGTCATTTGAAGTGAAGTGTGTCAAAAACGCATTTTTTTATGGAAGGGGGTGGGGGGTAGGGGTGGGAGGACATTTTTTCATTATTGTTGTATTGTCATCGGACCACTATATGTATATCAAATATCATCCAAATCGGATAATGGGAAGTGTGTCAAAAACGCATTTTTCTATAGATGGGGGTGGGGGTAGGAGTGGTAGGATTTTTTTTTCAATGTTGTATTGTCATCGGACCACTATGTATACCAAATTTCATCCAAATCGGTAATGGGAAGGGTGTCAAAAACGCATTTTCTATGGAAGGGGGTGGGGGTAGGGGTGGGAGGATATTTTTTTCCTAATACTGTATTTTCATCGGATCACTATATGTATACCAAGTTTCATCCAAATCGGATAACGGGAATTGTGTCAAAAACAAATTTTTCTATGGAAGGGGGTAGGGGTAGGGGTGGAAGGATATTTTTTTCTTATTGTTGTATTATCATCGGATCACTATGTGTATACCAAATTTTATCCAAATCGGATAACGGGAAGTGTGTCAAAAACACATTTTTCTATAGAAGGAGTGGGGGTAGGCGTGGGAGGATATTTTTTTCTTAATGTTGTATTGTCATGGGACCACTATGTGTGTACCAAATTTCATCCAAATCGGATTATGGGAAGTGTGTTAAAAACGCTTCACAAGATTTGATAGATAGTTAGTTAGATAGTTAGAACATCTGAAGCTAAATAAAAGCTTGTAAAAATGCTTTTCAATGTTCCAAACGTCCAAAAAATTAGATTAGAAGATTAGAATTGGCAAGTTTTGCTTTTTGAAAATAAATTATTACAAAAATAATTACAAAACGCTTAAGGTTAGTTCTAAGGATGTTCAATAGTTTGGCACGTCAAAAGTGTGGTTTTAATGACGAAAAGTTATGGTTGTTAACCACAGCTATATATACAAAGGCTACCGAACCGAACCTATTTAGGTGCAGTATTCGGATAATCTGAGTCGATGTGCAAGAAGGGAGGATGAAAGGAGATAACAATTTTAATATTTTAAAACTTTTTTTAGATATGTACAACAAAAACGGGTGAAAGCGGTAGAAGCGGAGTCAAAATTAAAACAGGTCTACATTCCTAACTAGTAAGTATATATTTATTTTTTTATTTGAGTATTTTATTTTCGACAAAAGATTGTCGAAGTTGGCTATAATTATTATTATTATACCAAATCCAACACTTTTCCCATAAGTGCTGGTCTCATGTTTTTGATAAGTGGTTTTATATATTTAATAAGTGTGGAGAGCTTAGTTGAGAACATATTAAAAACAAATTAGGAAGGGGATAAAACTAAAGATCGAAAAATGTAACTCCAGTTTAATACAAAAGTTTTCAAAGAAACCACTTAATTTTTGATAGTTCTAGAATCAGATTTATAGCTGAATTTAGCACTTAGTTTTTGGTACACACTTTAAGTCATTATCCGTTATCCAGCGGTAAAATTTGTATGAAATATTTTCATTATTTTGGTTTCAATATTTTTATTCAACTTAATTTTTTTAGCAATAAACCAAATCCAGCCGCCCTTAACAACAATAAAGGTGTCCTTAATGGTAGTAATGGTGGCACAGACCCAGCTGTATCGTTGGGTGGCAAGGCTTGTGAATCTTGTAATGGTAAGCATATACAAAGTGCCTAATAAAAAAAGTTATCAACTCAAGCCGATTCTGAAAAAAATTGTACAATATCTAGGTAAATCTAATTAAAATTGATGTCTGCTGCTGGATCTAAACACAGTGTGCCTGAATGAAGTATAGGTTACATAAAAATGGTTCCAGAAACTAATTGCACATTTTGAATATGGACTCTCCTCCTGACTGTGGAGCCATATTCATATAAATCCTAACTGATCCTCTTCTCGAAATTTTATCAAGTGTTTGCCTTTTTTCTAGTTAGTATAGGCGCTGGCTCTTGTCACGTGTGACCTAATATGTATGCTCAGTTTGACTGCGGGACTGTTAATCACCCATAGCAGTATAAAAAAAATTTGGTCATGTGGTCAAACTCATGGTCGTTTGGCCGCCATCTTTGAAAATGGCCGCCAAATTAAAAGATTTTTTGTTTAAGCGTATCTCTCTACCCAGTGGTCCTATTTTAATTTCCTAAAGCTTGTTTTACTCCCTTTTGAAAGGCAAACAAATCTTGTCATAACACATTTTTTGATAAATTACGTAGGTTTTGAGATATACCAAGATTAATAGTATTTCCGCTCGCAAAAGTGTTAAAATAATACCCATGCTCATTTTATTGTAGCTACAATATTATTGACATTTGGTTTTTTTTTGTTACATAGAAGGCTTTAAACCTTTCATAGAAGAAAATATTGACCATATGTTTTTAAAGTTCGTTGGTTGGTACCCCTAAAGACTGCCTTAAAGAGGATGGTTTCTGAAACTGTTCACAAGATTATAGAAAAAGTGAATTTGCAGCGAAACAATGCATCCTAGCGAAAAACATTAAGAATAATTTTTATAGTACTTTTAATTTCGCTTCTTCTGATGTATAACTTAGCATCCTAGCTTTGATAGTTAGCTGTACAAGCTAAAATATACAATTTTGTAAAAATTCCATGTTTTCGCTCCAAAATCGATTTTTTTCTTAAAAATTGTAAAAGATATGACAATGATCAGAAGAAGCGGAATTAAAAGTACTATAAAAAATTATTCTTAACGTTTTTCGCTAGGATGTATCGTTTCGCTGCAAATTCACTTTTTGTATAATCTTGTGAACAGTTTTAGAAACCATCCTCTTTAAGGCAGTTTTTAGGGTACCATCCATCGAACTTTAAAAACATAAAGTCAATATCCTCTTCTGTGAAGGTTTTAAAGCCTTCTATGTAAAAAAAAACAAATGTCAATAATATTGTAGCTACAATAAAATGAGCATGGGTATTATTTTAATTCTTTTGCGAACGGAAATACTAATAATCTTGGTTTATCTCAAAAACTACTTGATTTATTAAAAAATGTGTAATTATAAAATTTATTTGCCTTTAAAAAAAGAGTATAAGAATCGTTAAAAAATTAAAATCGGATGACTGGGTAGGGAGATACGCTTAAACAAAGAAAATCTATCACTTTGCCGGCCATTTTCAAAGATGGCGGTCAAACGATCATGAGTTCGACCACGTGACTAAACTTTTTTTATACACCTATGGGTGCTTAATAATGCCCCGCAGTCAAACTGAGCGCACATATTAGGTCACACGTGACAGGAGCCAGCGCCTAGACTAACTAGAAAAATGACAAAAAATTGATAACATCTCGAGAAGAGGATCAGATAGGATTTATATGAATATCGCTCTGAAGTCAGGAAAGAGTTCATATTCAAAATGTGCAATTAGTTTTTGGAACCATTTGTATGTAACCTATACTTCGTACAGGCACACTGTGTAAAATATACTAAGTTTATGTAATTTTTCTGACCTAGCATTTTAGCATTTTTTTATTCGTTATTCCAAAGTTCCTAATTTCATTTTGGATTTCCCTTTAGTAAAGGATGCAGTGTTGCCATCACCTGTCACTAGATATTGAATGAATTCAATACTTGTTTTGTTGAATTCACACTTTTTGGGATTTGTAACTACTCCATTTATTTGTGGATTTTCTAAAAGTTGCCTCACAGATTCTTTATGTTAATTCCTCTCCACAGATGATACTACAAAATCATCTAAGGAATGCAAAAAAAAATCTCTAGTATTAAAGTCATTAACATACCTGAGTGTGATTAAACCAAAAGGCATTTTGATGTATTCGAATACACCGAACTGCTTACGTGCTGTTATTCTCAAGCTTATTTTATTTTACGGTATTTGTTTTATCACAAATGGTTATTTTTATTTTCCGAAGCTTATGAGTATAGAGGACCGATATTTCCCTCTTTTGAACCGAACCGAACCAATTTCTTGAAAATATCTCATACATACAGACTCTTTAGTTTCTATCACGTACCTGTCATTAGATTTCCAAGGAATTCAATAAATCGTGTTGCTGAACTTGCATTTTTCTTGATTGATAACTAATCCAATTACTTATGGATTTTCTAAAAGTTGCCTTAGAGGTTCTTTATGTTGATTTTTTTTTCCGCAGAGACCACTATAAATCTAAGTAGGGAAAATAAAAAAATCTTCAATTATCTGGTATTAAAGTCATTAACATATCTGAGCTTGATTTCTTAAACCAAAAGGCATTTTGATGTATTCGAACAAACCGAACTGCTTTTTCGATATTTTTAAGTTTGGTATTTTACTTTTGGCAAGTAATCTACATACAGAGTCTTTAGTTTCGATCACGTACCTGTCATTAGATATCCAAGGACTTCAATAATCGTTTTGCTGAATTCGCATTTTTCTTGGTTGAAATAATCCAATTACTTATGGATTTTCTAAAAGTTGCCTTAGAGGTTCTTTATGTTGTATTTTTTTCCGCAGATACCACTAAAAAATCATCTGAGTAAAGTATTAAAGTCATTAAATATCTGAGCTCGATTTCTTAAACCAAAAGGCATTTTGATGTATTCAAACAAACCGAACTGCTTTTTCGATATTTTTAAGTTTGGTATTTTACTTTTAGTAAGTCCAATCTTTAAAATTTTTTTAATAATATTTACGATATACCTACATAAAATCATTAATCTTAGGTACTGGAAAACGGTCAGGTACTGCTATCGCATTCAATCTTCTGTTATCACCACATGGACGGCAATCACTATTTTCTAACTATGTGCCCTACCTAGACCAGGGGCTCTTGGATTGGATTAACTTCGGAATTTTATCTTCTTCGTTTAAATTGAACTGGTTGTCGAATGATTAATATTTCTGTCAAAAATAAATTCCTTTTTATAATTTTTAATAATAATTTCAAATCATTGATTTTGGTTGAAATACTGGTTTGTAAATCAGGAATTCTCTTAGGTTCGTTTTAAGTCGATTAAAATTTTTATCTCACAATTTTAGTTAAATAATTAATAAAGTTAAAACATTGATTTTGGTTGAAATACTCCTAGTAAAAATATTTTATGGGTTTATACCTTGTTTATCTTAAAATGTGTTTAAATTTTATTAGTAACAGTGTCGAGTCAATGGTACGCATGGGGTCCATCACACATGCAGTGTCGACTTTGTCAAGCGTGTTGGTCGTACTGGAAAAAATATGGTGGACTAAAGGTAATTCACAGCTAGAAAAGTCTTAATTAGTAAAGTTTTTGCTAGAGTTGTTTTTTTTCTTGTATATTTTTAATTTAACTGCAAAGCTTACAAGTGATAAGTAGAGCATAAAAATAAATATATATAAGTAATATTCATTTTTATTAATTTAATTTTTGTGTGTTTAAAAAGGAATAATAACACAATCTTACAATTTTTTTTTCCAGAAACGTAAAACAGACATGCTATTCATATGTATTTTTCGCCGTCGAATCAGAATCCGGGGTCAAAAAAGTACCTAGATGTCTGGAATTTTTTCGTTTGGGTCAACTCATATGAAATCAACCAAAAACAAAAGAAAGGTTTGGCAGAATCTTTGCGATTTTAATGATTTGTCGAACATTCATTCCACCGGTTAAGGGGTAGAATCCCAAATTTCATTAAACAGTTTTTGTTAAAATAATTTTCTAACTAAAATCAATTCAGATATCTCGAGAACTACTTACCCTATTGTCGTGATACATGGCTTGTGAAAAAGTCTTTATTAAAATACCTTTCGAACCAGGTACCACATGTTTCAATTTTAACAAATTCAAAATTACGTATTTGGTTTTTGCAAAAATTATATCATGTGAATTGCATCGTTCGAAAGCTATTTTGAATACCTTTCAAACAAGCCATATATCACTACCCTGGTGTAAGTAGTTCGCTAGATATCTGAGTTTAGTTTAGTACATGTTTGAGCCAGATCGGCAGTTTTAATTTTCAAAAATTAATTTAACAAAAACTGCAGATAAACTCATTAAAATCGGAAAATTTTTGTCAAACCCCCTTTTTTCCGTTGATTTCTTATGAATTGACCGATTTTTTTTTACTCTGATTCGGATTCACCAATAAAAAATACATAGGAATATTTTTTTCTTGTGGGATTGTGCAATTGGACTAATAATAATTTGATATATAGGTTGTTATATATTATATTATGCTTCCTTAAGCCTCTCTCGTTTATTTTGTGTACTTTTTTACACACTTCGCCAGTCGTAAAATCGGTCCAAGTCCAAGATAATCTGACTCTTGGCCATTTGAAGCCCTTATGCTTCTTTAAATCTAAAATTACATTCTACAGGTACCAACGAGGTTCGGCGACGGCACGGAGTTTGAGAACGGCGGCAAAAAACGATCTGAAGACGAGGACGACCGAATGGTAGGCCATAGGCCGCATAGATGTAATATAAATGGCTGTGGAAAAGGTAAACTTAAAAAATATATTTTTTTTTATATAATTTATTGTTATACATGGTTCCTATTGTGTGATCTAGGTACAGTCTTCATACGCCAAATAGTGATAATATAATGTTCATTGCGGGTCAAAGAAAATATTAAAAATTGTGCAATGCCAGTTCTTTACTCCGATTGCATTCAAAATAATATCTGTACTCGAGTCTCGAGTACATAGTAAAGTTTTTTATACTGATGGCGCCATCTTGGTAATAAGATACCGAATGTTTAAAAAAAATTCCAAAGTTTAAAAAAATGTTCGCTGCGTTCCACCCTTGGAAGGCAGTTTTGTAGCGAACCGACTTGGAGTTGGAGTATATGAGCACTGGGTAAAAATTCTTAACAGAAAAACATTTTTATTATGGTTTTCATCAATTTCGAAGAAAATTAAATAAAAAACGTAACTTTTTTTGATTTTGAAATTTGGCGATATTTCGGTGCAAAACATTAAAAAAAAACTGTTTCCACATATGTAAAACCCAATTGTACTACAACAAACCCAACGTTTAAAAAAATGCCCGCTGCGTTCTTGCCTTGGAAGGCAGTTTTGTAGCGAACCGACTTGGAGTTGGAGGGTATTAGCATTGGGTAAAAATTATTTAAAAAATATATGTTTAATATGGTTTTAAGTATTTTCGAAGGGAAATCAATATAACAAAGTTTTTTTTAACTTAAATCGCGTAAAAAAACAAAATCAGAAAAAAAAAAGAATTTGAATTGTTTTACCTACACCCACTATTCCTGATTTCATTTTTAACACACGGCTATTTCACATCCTAGATCTGACTTTAATACCATTTTCGATCAACAGTGTTCTCGACCGCTCAGAAATTGCTCCTTGCTATAGCAAATCTCTGTGGGAGCAATTGCAAACTGATCCCTGATTGATCTAAATCCTAATTAGTGTGCTCCAAGTAGGATCTTTAATCAAACGCGCTTTGACAACAAACCCTCAACATTTTTATTTTTCATTTTTAAAACATGTTTAAATAAGCAAAACAATTTTAAGAATTCTAGGTACTGTGTGTATGGAGCAAATACCTCGATTTTTTAATGCAACTACGAGACATCCTGTATATAATAATCAAACAAGTTTCGTGGCTAATCGGGCAAAAAGGAGTTTTTTTGTTTCCCTTATATTTTTCCGTGGGTAGCCTGAAAGCTTAACCTCACGGGGGTCCAAGATCTAATGGACACCTAATAAGTGTTGACAGTTAACCGTTTCGTCCTTATGGGACTCCTCAGAACACTGCTGGTCAATGTGACAAATCTTGCGAAGTTAATCAGACGGTTTTGTCTCTAATTAAATGTAATTAGTGAGCGAACTATAGCAAGAGGCGCCATCTACCGAGAGAAGCAAAAAACTAAAAGCAGGCGAAAACACTGCTATACAATATCGAACAATGAAAAGATCGAATGCAAATAAAAGAAAACAACTATAGTCCATGACCTACGACAGCTCTTTGTCTTTCAGGCCGGATCAACACAGATTGCATTTTTACCCGTCTTCAAGACAGTGAGCGTCAATCAACGGAATTTTTTAAGCCAAATAATACTAACAAACGTGGAATTTCGTACCCGTGAATTTAAAAATCAAACAAGTTTCGTGGCTAATCGGGCAAAAAGGAGTTTTTTTGTTTCCCTTATATTTTTCCGTGGGTAGCCTGAAAGCTTAACCTCACGGGGGTCCAAGATCTAATGGACACCTAATAAGTGTTGACAGTTAACCGTTTCGTCCTTATGGGACTCCTCAGAACACTGCTGGTCAATGTGACAAATCTTGCGAAGTTAATCAGACGGTTTTGTCTCTAATTAAATGTAATTAGTGAGCGAACTATAGCAAGAGGCGCCATCTACCGAGATACAAAAGAAACAAAAAACTAAAAGCAGGCGAAAACACTGCTATACAATATCGAACAATGAAAAGATCGAATGCAAATAAAAGAAAACAACTATAGTCCGTGACCTACGACAGCTCTTTGTCTTTCAGGCCGGATCAACACAGATTGCATTTTTACCCGTCTTCAAGACAGTGAGCGTCAATCAACGGAATTTTTTAAGCCAAATAATACTAACAAACGTGGAATTTCGTACCCGTGAATTTAAAAATCAAACAAGTTTCGTGTATATATTTTTAATCGTCTTCAGAACTTGAGCTTGGCGGACCAAAACTCGTCTAACTGCATTATTTTGCGTTTTCTGTTAATTTTTTGCACTACACAGAAAAGAAAAAAGAAAAACCATAGAAAAGCATATCAAAATTTAACGCAAAAAGTAAGGTTATGTTTATTGTTTTGATCTATATCGTTTGATCCATCTCAGGACAGAGAGCAAGAGAGATCGATCCCCGCAAGATTTGGGAGCAAAAGTTTTGCTTTAAATCGAACAGACCAATTTTTTCGAGACTGATATCGGATCGCTCAGTTGTTTTTGATCGTTGATCGATAACGGTATAAGATTCCTGTATATTTTTTTAATTTAATTTTTCTAATTTCCAGAATTTAAATTAAAAACTCACCTGGGTCGACACTACGCCACCGCGCACGGAATCCAGGTGCGAGCTGGCTCGCCTCGACCTGTTATGAAGACGAGGACAGCTTTCTACCTGTTGACAACACCTATCACAAGGTTATCTCGGAGGTATGGTTCAAATTTATAGATCACATTCATTAGCTGGCCATACACACAGAGGTTGATCCGTCGGTTTGGAACGGCACAGATAAGTCTGACCGTTTTGTCCGTAACGGTTTAAAACTGCTGCAGTCCACTAACACAAAAAAAAATCTTTCGAATCGGTCCTTCATATCGGTCTGTGGCAGACATAACCGCGCGTTAGTGGGCTAAAACTCAAGATTTATCTGCCGGTTTAACCAAAACTGTGGAATTTCGTCAAGTCGAAAGTTTTATGCGGCACGGTATTTTAAGCATAGCGTATGTAAATTGTTTCGTGCTAATTAGAAGCAGGCTCTGTGTATGGGAATGATTATTAATATGAAAATAATGCATAGTGGTGTAAAAGAGAGGCGTTCCAAGTGGGTTAAAACTTATTTGCTTAAGAGGAAACTATTTAGCCATGACCTTCTATTAAAAGAGTTACGAGAAAATGATCCAGACGATTTTAAAAATTATTTAAGAATGGATATCAGAGAATTATTGAAATACAGCCAGGCTATAATTGTGCCAGGCACTATTTTGACACATTCACATTAAAAACTGACAGTTGATCCTTCAAAATTGATATATCAAAGTCAAATTTAAAACTTTCGTCGTTTATTTGCAATTAATAAAGAAGGCACTATTTATTCCGGTTCATATAGTAAACAAAGGCCGTGTGTTAAAAGATCACAGCTGATATTACAATGTAAAGGTGTCAAAATTGTACCTGGTACCATTATAGCCTGGCTTTATTTCAATAATTCTCTATTAACACGTATGATTTTTTATTAAATTTGGTAAGAGAGGATCTTACGAAACAAGATATCCAAATGAGAGAAGCCATTGGCCAGAACAGCGATTAAACCGACAGAGAAGTCTGCGCCGGTTAAAATATCTGTGAGCGCAGAACCCACAAGTTTCGCCCGCCGGTCTGAACTCACAGATAAATCTGTGCCGGCTATAACTGGCGCGTGGAATGTCCACTAATTGAAAGACAAATCCGCCAGTTTGAACCGCGCCGTTCCAAACCGGCGGATCAACCTCTGTGTGTATGGCCAGCTATTGTCATGTGGGGCCCGACTAGGAATAGCCTCATATTATATGTATAAATCTAGATTTCTTTTAAAACTTGATAATTCTAGATTTGTTTTGAAATTTTATCTAAATAAATAAACTTAGTGACTTGGAAATGGATACATAACACTTTTTTTGTTAACACGTTTTGTTTTGATTTTATTCTGTTTTGTCAAAGTCGCGTTGTTGGTAACCTCTGGAATCATTATATCGGTTGAAAAAATATAATAAAAACTCTTCTTCATTCATATTTCGGTTTGGTTGGCCTATGCATCAAAGGCCATCTAGCCACAGTCTGCAACTTATTGCTCTGATTTCTGATTTGGACAATCACAACACACTCACATTCATACACATATAGACCCCCCATGGTAGGCAATTTTCTTTTCTCATGGAGGAGTTAATTTTGCCTCATGCTCTTTGTCGAACACAGGGGTCTTTATTGTGCTAGCGCCATCTACGCTCTTAACACGGGACCATCGGCTTAACGTGACTTCCGAACCACGGTCTTGTATTCATCATCAACTTTGCCTACTTCGTTGATGCTCAAAATTCGCCCAAGACAGGCTTTACCCCTACTTCCGGTAAATCTGTATTCACAAACGGAGAGTATGTTCGAGTTTGTAGTGGCAGGCATGGGATTTTCTTCTTCGCCCACTGAACCAATCAGGGCCACGAAAACTCTTCTTTAATTTCAAAAATATATAAACCTAGCAAACAACATCGCATTACGCTCTTGAATGAACCTATGGCGGCAAAACCAGTGTCGCCAGTTTACTCTATTGGGTCAGTCTGACCCGCCACGTCGTATCGCTTTTGCACTTAAGGTTTGAAAGAGATGCAAGCTGTCTGGTGCGGTTTGTGAGATGCGTTCAAAACGAATCTTTTTTGTGCGGTATTCAATTTATGGTAAGGTTCTTATCGCATTTAATCGATCGTAATTCTTTTGTCTTTAGAGCAAGAGGGTTTATTTGTTATATTGTTTTCTATCGTGCCTGCAGTGGGTCGTATTTCCATTTTCGTTGCTGGTTCAAAGAACATACGTCAAATAACACGGAAGATATCTTGTCTCAGCTTCATCTCTCTCATTCCCTGTCTAGCAAATCAAATCAAATCAAGCTTTATTGTCTTAAAGTATAAAACTTTGTAGCATATACACACGTGAATGATCACATTTATTGACTGGGCTTTTACGTTGGTAAACAGTGTGCACTATTTCTTAGCTGTATAAATGTTTTTTAGGTTATGTGGTCACCTGATGAGGTTACGACATGCAGCGAGAGCGCCCTTCTTCCCCTTCAATATTCAGGCCATCAAACAGGAGTGTAGTATACAAATGGTAAGTTGATTAAAAATAATAGAATGCCTCAATAGATCACATTTTAATACAGGACCCAAGTAACATTATTACCACTCAAGGTTTTATTAATTTGGTTCCTAGGTTATTTAGAGGGTGCTGTTATGGGTTTTAGAATCAATTTGGCTACATAAAGGTAATTTCTATTGCCAATTACCTAAAGGGGTGTTATACAACCAAAAAGTGATTTATAAAGGGAGTATAATAAAACTGATATTCCTTCTGTTCCTTTTAAATACTTTTGGTTTTATTGATTTCTGATTTATAAAGATGGTCTTATAAAACCGTTACCTAAAGTTTTTAAAAAGAAATAAATATAAACTTTGGTCATTTAGTTTTTTTCATTACTTTAGATCATCACAAAAGTGTTTTATAATAGAGCTAAAAGGTTATCTTATATCCTTTTGTTTTTATAGTTACCAGTAGTTTAAAAGTAAATATGATTAGATAGGCGGCCATATAGAACCTAGTTTCCTTACGGTTTTTAAGAGTGGTAAATATAAACTTAAGACTTCTGGTTTTTGCCATTACTTTTAGGTTAAGGTTTTATAGGAAGGCTTAAAGGTAATCTTAATTATTTTGTATTTATAGTTACCCATAGCTGTATATTACATATTATTTAAATAGGCGGCCATATAAAACCTTGTTTCCTTAAAGGTTCTAACAGAAGTAAGTAAATACTTTCATGTTTTATTTTTTTAGGTATTGTAAAAATAATAGATATACCTAGGTACAGATTGGTACCTACCTATTGCAAGATTGATTAATTAAAGCCCAATAATTAATAATTGTTGAGTTTCCGTCCTCCTGGGTAGGACACCCAGGCCTAGATAAGGCCTGTTTAGACGGCCAATATAAGAGGTTGCCCTCCAACCTGCAGGCACAACGAATATCATTGCACTGGGCCTCTCGATTGTGTCAAAATTGCACGATAAAAAATATTTAAGTGTTGAGTTATACGCTTTTAAACACTTTAAAAACCATGTCTCTGTAAAAACAAATACAAAAAATTTAAGTGAGGTTATGTTGACTATGTTTACATTGTTCTTTTTTGTTGGTTCATAAGGGCACTAAAAAATCCTTGTTGTGATACAGTAACAAATAAAACCAAGTGACCACTATAAAACCATAATGGCGTATATAAATTTATTTAAAAAACATTGTAAAGAGAAAATATTTATCTAGTCGTTTTAGCAGTGTTTTTTAACAATAATTTTACTTTAATTTTGATTTATGTAAACCAAACAGACTTTTTTAATGGTGAATAGTGTAAATGATTTTTTTTTAATTTTAAATATTTGTTATTTTGTTATCAAAAAACTATTAAAAAGCATTCTTGAGATGGCGCGCTTGTTTTGAGAGCTTTTCAGATACGACAAACTCGGTATATTTTTATGTGATAAAATAATTTTGGGACTATATATAGCCATTGTGAAACTTCTTTACTCTAAAGGTATTATGGTATTCAACAGAATCGCCAGGATACCAAATTACCAAATCTAGTTTTTTAATAGGGTAGAGGACGTTTCTGAGTTGCTTTTAGAACCTGGCATAATAGCTTTGGGCTCTAAAAGGTTCTATACTGGTGGAACCGCTAGAGGGCGAAGCTGGAGTTTATTTCTTATGGTTTTATAGTGAGTTTAATACATAGGTTGCCACCACCAATTAGGGAGTCCCATTTAGGAGGTCTAAGGGGTATATAAGGGTAATGGGAACGTGCTAGCGACCAAAGATTGAAACTAATGGTTTTAAGGAAAGGCGCTGGCAACCTTTTAGCTTCTGCTATAAATAAAGAAATGTTACTTGGGCAGGGTAAAAACTATATATAACTAAGAAACTTAAGTTAGTTAAAAAGCTTTTAGTAAGGAATTTTTTATTATATTACTTAAGTTATTTAATAATAATTTAAAAACCACACAGGATTAATTTCCGTGATTTTTGAAATGAGAAAATTGTTATAACTGTTATTATGTTGATCCATACCAAATTTTATTGTAATAAGCAAATACAAACTAAATTCTTATGTAAGTATACAAATAAGTAGTGGAGTTTTTGGGATGCTTAATATAACAACTATTTTACTTCTGATTAGGGAGTGAGACGCTTAAAATAAACATTTTAATAAAATTGTTAACTTGTGAGTATAACCACCAACTTAATTTAGGGCAATTAAAAACCATTTTTTCAACTGTGCTGACAGGCAATAAAAATAAGATTTTTCTGAAACACTTGAAATTTTGACAACTTTGACAACCGTTAACAATAACCACAAAATCATGCCAGTCGAAAAAGAGTTTGTATTGGTCAGGTGTCGAATTCCATTGCTGTTTACTTTTTTGATTTTATTTGTATATTATATTATTTACTAAAATTAATGGATGGAGGACAATATTGAGTTGGTCCTTGATCGCCAAAAGCCCAAAGGGCTCAATTACGAACTAATCCTAAAATTAACCTTAAAATTTGTTTAAAACCACGAAAGAGAATTGGTCAATACCATGTACAAACTGTGGAGAATAACGATAACAATAAAGGAACGTCTCCTTAATTAACGGACTTTTTGTTTAATAAAGATAAGGGAATGACAAGTTGCTGCGCAGCCTCAGAAATAAACATAAAAATAACGAACTACCGGGTGGGCCAAAAAAACAGGGCAATTTTTTTTTTCATTGAACTATACAATTGATTTTAATGGGAGAAACTGCACTTGGTAGAGAATTAATCAGAGTTTTGCATAAATATATTTTTTTGTCCGCCATCTTAGAATCCAAGATGGCGGACGAAATTGAAATATACCCTTCAAAGATGCTCGTTTATTCTTGTGTTGCAAACATGTTCTAACTATTGTTTTAAATTAGTGAAAAAGCTGCATTCTTGCCAAGCACAACAAGGTACGAATTAGCAAAATCGGTTTAGTGGTTCTAAAGAAAATATTTTTTTTTCAACCATTCTTTTGCATATTATACGATTGCCTTGCCAATCATGTCTGCATTTCTCTCCTTATAAATTCATTACTAATGAATCTATTCTATTGAAATAAAAAACATCCTGGTGAGAATTGATTGCTTTTTAAAGATCATAATCATACTTGATTTTTCAAAATGGCGTGTGTATTCTTATTTTCCGAAAGTGTTTTAGTTTTTTTTTTAAATTTATCCTCTATACAACGAGGTATAAATTGGTAAAATCGATGTAGTGGTTCTCATAAAATCTCTTTTTGTTTCAACCATTGTTTTACAGATTATACGATTCCATTGCCAATCCTGTCTGCATTAATTTCCTTATAAATTTGTTATTACTAAACCGATTTTAGTAAAATAAAAAATATCGTGGTGAGAATTGATGGCCCTTTGAAGGTTATAATCGGAATTTGCAGCCATTTTATAATTTAAGATGTCGGACAGAATCATACTTGATTCCTCAAAATAGCGTCTTTATTCTTATTTTCCGAAATTGTTTATATATTAGCTCACACTACTACTATAAGTAGTGTGAGCTATGGTGATCCTAATTTTTTCGAGAAAAAAAAGGTTGCTCCGATTTCAAAAATTTTTATATATCTTTGCGTTTCAGATGATTTTGAAACTTTTTTGTTTTGCTGTCTGTCTGTCTGTCTGTCTGTCTGTATGTCTGTCTGTCTGTATGTCTGTCTGTAACGACCAACCCGCATAACTCAAAAACCGCTTGTCCGATTTTAATGAAATTTGGTACCTAAGTTGGGTCTTGGGCCGTGATGGTCCCATTTATTTAAATGAACAAAATCCACCGAACGCAAGCCAAATAAAAGGGTGGGGGTAGATTCCAAAAATTAAAGTTTATGTGAAAATATGGCGTGTGTGATATCAAACGAAAGGTAATTAAGCCTGGAGTTAAAAAAAAATTAATTTTAGTTTATTTAAAAAAAAAAGGTGGGGGTAGATGTCAAAAATTAGAGTTTAAGTCAAAACATGGCTTGTGTGGTATCAAACGAAAGGTAATTGAGTCTGGAGTTGAATAAAATATATTTCAGTTTTTGATTATATTAGCTCACACTATAACTATAGTACCTAGTGTGAGCTTAGGTGCCCATAGATTGGCAGAGTATTTTTTAAATTTATAGAAAAACATTACCTTTCTCCCGCATTAAGAGGTACAAATTAATAAAATCGGTTTAGTGGTTCTCACCAAATCTGATTTTGTTTTAATCATTGTTTTACAAATTATACGATCAAAAACCCATTTAAAAAAAGCAACCCACCACTACAAAACATTATCTTCAATAAAACATTATTTTTTTTAGACTGGCAAATCAGCGGCAGAACTAAGGCATTTGCTGCGATATAGAAAAAAGAACCGAGGAAGTGTGACGGCCATAGCGACAAAATTAGGAAGGCCGGGTCCTGTCACGCCGCAGTGGCTTATTTTGACAGATAAGGTAAGTTTCCAATCCAGTTATTTCAGGAGTGAGTCCAAAGGACGGGCCCTGCTGGCCTACAGGAGTTGAACTTAAGGTTGTCCCTGTACTAATTTTAGTTTTTGACCTTGGAGGGACCGGTTGCTCCCGCAATCTTGGATTTAGTGTGCGAGAAAAGGATTTTTTACAATTACTTGGTTCTTGTACATTCTAGGAAAAAAAGTTTTAAACAAAAGTTAAAGACAAAATTTCTTACAAAAGCACTTTTATAAATTTTTTCAGACGAATGGTTTTCGAGTTATCAGGCTACACATTTCGCCGCCATTTTGGATTTTGACCAAATTTTTTTTTAGTGCCCCTTAACTTAAAAACTGATTATATTTTAGAAAATCTGTAATAACCTAAAATAAAGACTAATTAGTAGCCTACAAAATGAGATATAATTAAGTTGTCTGAGTAGTACCTTTGCTGATATGAGATACAAACCCTGAAGTGTTAGCAGTATGTATTTCCATAGTGTATGCAAAATAAATCGAAATTATTAAGTTTGTGGTAAATTTTTGAAAAGCATTTTAACGATGTATCACTTAAGCGAATCAAGCCCACGGTTAGCACTTAATTAATTGGCATACCTAAATTGCGGTTTAATTTTAAAATCACGAATGTTTTTTATTATTTTTTCAAAAAAACTATTATTTTATGAAAAAATGTTAAAATACTTTTTTTAGAGAAAACAGAATGTCCTTTTAGGCATTGTATTACAAAGTGGTACTAAAGCTATTATTGACACTCCAGGGGCGTCCGCATATTGAGGTTATTTTTTTTAAAACATTTTATTTGTTTTATTCAATTTTCTTAAAAACTAACTTTTGGAAATAATCTCATTGTACACTATATTGTTGAAAAAAACATTATTTTTAAAACGATATGGTTCTAGTGGGTTTTTGTTAAAGGGAAACACTCAAAGAACACGCATGTTTGGTGATTTTTTTCCATTCAATTACAAACCGTGTTTATAAACCGATTTTTTAAAAATGGTAAAGTTTTTTTTTGTAGAGCCTTAAAGTACCTTTCCGCCGATGTGCCTTTTAGGTTCCCAGAGGTTGCCCTAAGGCATCAACAATAAAATCATTGGTGCAAAATCGTAGGTCGGACATATTTGAAAGGCTATAGACTAAAAAAAATAATAAATTAGCTTACATTATTAAGAATGAAATGAAATGCAAAAGTAAAATGTTGGCGCCGGGTCAGGCCAATTTCGTAGTTTTTTTAGCATAATTCTAAAACTTTTTAATTTATGGTAAACCACTATAGATACAACTTGTCAATACACATCTTTTTTGTATCCTGTAATTTTTTTGTAAAATCAGCAGTTTCTCTATAAAACGCAAAAAAAAACATGATATTGAGAAATATATATTTTTTGAGACACAAAAACATTATAAATGCAAGAAATTAATAGTTTTTATAAAAGTGCACTATAATCCAAATAAAATAAAATTATTTTGAAAAAAATCGGTTAAAAAATAAAAAAGCTGTGGCTTCCCCAAAATTCTTATGTTTTTCATTTTTGTATTTGGCATGAGTTTGACAGATGCTCAGTGGAATTGTGTTCTCAAAGGTAGGGGCTTTCAACCTCTGGAGTCTTTTTGCATTAACATGAAAAGTGTATGAAGGTTTCTAAGCGAATAGAATATACTACATTTAGCAGTTTCATGCCTCGGTAGTTTGGGTTGTTTAGTTAATCACCTTTTTGTCTGTATACTACCCAGATCCATTCCTCAGGAATTTTCTCTTGTGCCCAGATTTCTGTCATTAGGTGATCTATATATCGCCATAAATTTTCACCCCCATTTTTTATAAGCTCAGCAGGTATATTGTCAGTTCCAGTAGCTTTTAAATTTTACTGCAGTAACAGCCTCTTCGTAACTTATCGGTTCAATATTTGGGATGTAAACTACTATTATTATTTTAGGCACTGATACCTCAACCCGACGTAGTCGCCTACCCCAAACCTCCGAAAGCTCCCGACGGCAGCCTTCTCTACGAAAGGGTGCCGAACAAACCCGAAGCCGAGAAAATTCCTCTAAATAACGTGTCTCCGTCGCTGAAACACCGAGCGTACGAGGTCATGAACGGAATTGACAGTAAGTTGACAGTTTAATGTGGCGCAGACAGATGCAGTTTTGGTCGAAGTTTATTCTGCGGATGTATATAATTCGAGCCAAGCTGCGTCGTGTGCATAATGCTTAAAGTAAAGTTATTTGGGTTTTTATGTACGCAATAATGGGCCCTAATACCTTAAAAATTTGCCCCTTTTAAAGAAAAGCCATCACACACCAGGCTCTTTTCTGCTTTTCGGCTTGTTTATTTTTATTTAATTTTTACCTACCATTTTGACATTTTTTGCGTTTTAAATAAATTTTACATTATTCAAACGCGAAAGTACAAATTTTTGGATTTTTAGATACTTATTAAATTTTACACATTTTTTAGTAAATTTTTTGATTTTCTTATTCTCGAATGTTTCAATTTTTTTATTTGTCTTTTCTTTTTACTGGCTTCTATTCTGACTTGGATTGGGATGATGGTAAGTGAATTTGAATTTAAAATATTACGAGTATAAGGTGAAAAGTTTTCAGATTGACTTGTAGTAGGCGCGATTTTCTTTCTTATTCCAGCGTGTCTGTGTAGTTTCGCTCGTATTTATATAGTATATAGGAAGGTCAGAAATATCATTTAAAAATAGGAAAAAGAGGATTGGACCCAAGACTGATCCTTGTGGAACCCCACACGTTACTAGGTTAAGAGAGAATCAACAATCTCTATCTGAGTAGTTTGCTCTCTGTTTTAAAGATAGTGACTTAAACACTGGTCAAGACTTTGCCGCCAAAATCGTAGAACTCCATTTTCTGCAGCAGTTTACAATGGTCGACGCAATCGAATGCTTTTGCAAGGTCACAAAACACACCGCATATCTGGTCTTCTTTTTAATCTGAATTCTTTGGGAGAACGAAGAAAATCGAAATAGGACGATAATTTTTTGGACTTCACCTTTGGATAAGGGTATGACTAATTGCGGTTTTTAAATCGTTTCGAAAATATCCCTCGTTAAAAGAATCACATATAATATTAAGTAGTGCTTCACAACAGTTTTCAGGAGACTTGTTTATAATTCTAACGGATAAATACCATATATAAGTCAAAAATACCACGGGAGTTTTTGTTTTTTAGGTATTTTATTGTCCTCGATCTTCTGCTTCCGAACTTGGTAAAAAAAATAAAACTGCTAGGTTCTCTGTTTATTCTTGTTTTTAGTAAATCGATCGAGTTAGAGTTAAACTTAAAAAATTTTGTAACTAAGTCTGATATTGTACAAAAATGTGTATTTAGTTGGTTTGCAACAACCAGTAGATCTTTAATAGTTAACAGAATAAGTTTCTTTTTTGTGGTTTTTAGAGGATTTAGAGATTAAGAGATTTTTTCTTTTAAAATATATTTATATTTTTTAAATCGTTTGGAAAGCTTATGCTTATAGGTGAATTAAGCAATGTAGTAGGCTTTTGTTACAACTAAAAATTTTTATTGCCATAGTAATGAATTCTTTTGATTGATAATTTTTCTTTTTTAAAGAAAGCATGCTTGGAAAACATTATTTACGATATTTTAAAAGTGCACATTTCTGTTGTTGAGGAACATGCATTAGTGTTGACCAATCGATGGCTGCTAAACTATTTTTAAACTTAACTTTGGTTCTTACAAAACCTATCCTGATTTTTAGCTCACACATATACTATACTATAGTAGTGTGAGCTATGGTGATCCTAATTTTCTCGAGAAAAAAAAAGTTGCTCCGATTTCAAAATTTTTTTATATATCTTTGCGTTTCAGATGATTTTGAAACTTTTTTGTTGCGCCGTCTGTCTGTCTGTCTGTATGTCTGTCTGTCTGTCTGTCTGTCTGTATGTCTGTCTGTAACGACCAACGCGCATAACTCAAAAACCGCTACGCCGATTTCAATGAAATTTGATACCTAGGCTGGGTCTTGGGTCAAGGTCCCATTTAAAAATGAACAAAATCCACCGAACACAAACCAAATAAAAGGGTGGGGATAGATTTCAAAAATTAGAGTTTATGTGAACATATGGCGTGTGTGATATCAAACGAAAGGTAATTGAGTCTGCAGTTAAACAAAATACATTTTAATTTATTTAAAAAAAAGGGTGGGGTATATTTCAAAAATTAGAGTTTAAGTGAAAAAATGGCGTGTGTAATATCAAACGAAAGGTAATTGAGTTCGGAGTTTAACAAAATACATTTTAGTTTTTGTTTTTTTTAAGGGTGGGGGTGGATTTCAAAAATTTGAGTTTGAAAACATGGCTTGTGTGGTATCAAACAAAAGGTAATTTAGTGTGGAGTTGAATAAAATATATTTCAGTTTTTAGTTATATTAGCTCACACGTACACTATAACTATAGTACCTAGTGTGAGCTTAGGGGCCCATATATTGGCAGAGTATTTTCCTCTGTTGTTTCAAAACTTTGTATTAAGGGAGTGGCTAATGTTGAAATGAGAATATCTTGCTGCTCACTTATGTATATCTGTGTTTTGATTTAAACTTCATGTAGGAAGATGTGAATGAGTTCACATGCATTTTTATATTATGTGCTAAGAATATGCAATTTCCATTTTACATTTGCGATATACTGGTCTCCTGTCATGACTACTTTAGCTTTAATAGGTAAGTTTGTCAATATTTAGATTTTTATAAAATGTGTCAATGTTTCCAAGTGGGGATCTGTAAATACTTAGTAAGATCATCATCAACAAACATCTCAAAATTTCATCAGAATTGATACTGGCGAATTTATCTAAAGCTTCAAAGGTAAGACCAGTTCTTACGAGAATAGCAGAACCTCTGTTTTTAATAGTTGTCCTGTTATAAATTGCTGCAGTTTGATATTCCTCAATCACCAAAAGGTTCATACTCATAGTCCGTCGATTTTGTTGCTAGCACTTTGAATATTTATATTCTAAGAGTTCCTGGTGTTTTAGGATTGATTTCTGTAGGTACTTCTTCGCAAAAATAAAATTAGTTTTATTGTTCTACACCGCGGCAGCCCAAAGGAAAAACAGGGCAGTGTTATAACGAGATGAGGATGGACCCTCTCACAGTAGAATTTTAAATTTTTCAGCAACGAATTTCATATTTAAGTTTAGATTTAAGTTATATAAAAAAAAAGAAAAAAGATTCATTTTCTTCTTTTTGTAGGCGGCGTATCCATGAACCCTCCTTCCTCGAAGAGGATGACCAAAGAACCCGTGCAGATCTCAAGGCACCCCATACCACCACCCATTCTGCCCCTGGGTACCCCGGGTGCGTTACCCCTGACGCCTGGGAGTGCGTCGGCTGATCAGTACCAGGTCTGTACTTTTATACCCCTGTTTCCCCCAAGGTTATATTTTTTAATAAAACTTTCATATACAGTGAAACCTCCTATAAGCGGATACTCACGGTTTCATCGATTTTGTCCGCTTATTGGAAGTGTCCGCTTAAGAGAGACAACTGCGAAATTTTAATATATATTTATTAACAATTTTCACTGCTTGAGTTTTTCCGATATTAAATTTTTCAGCGATCTTTCGTACTGATAGATTCTCCGAAACGTTAACAACTTCCATTTTTTCACGTAAACTAAGAATTTTTTTACTAGGCACCAATTCATTACTACCCAACTGAACAATAAAAATAAAACACAGCAGTCTCGCCCAATAAAATATGTGTAAATACGACAGAAATATTTAGTATATAATATTTTATGCAGTGCTCCGTCCTGTTGTCAGAGATTCCATCCGGTTAAGGAAGGTATCAGAATTTTTTAACCAAAAAAAATTGTCCGCATCCCGTTGTTAGAGTGTCCGGTTATAAGAGTGAATTTTACATGTAGAGGAATAGGCAAAAGCTTGGTTCCAACAAATTTGTCCGCTTAAAGGGAGCGTCCGCTTAATAAAGGTGTCCGCAGGGAGAGGTTTCACTGTACATTGTCCCTCATCGAAAACCGTTCATGACTCCAAAATCTGACCATGGGAATTTGTAAGAACCTCATTATAAAGTCATACAAAAATAAATTACAGCAGATCGTTTTTACGAAATAAAGGAGATTTTTTGTTTTCAAAAAACAATATACTTTTTCTCTAGTTCGCCTTTTATAACAAAAAAAAACATATATTTTTTGAGATGTGTCTAGTGAAAAACCTTTAAAAGCTGATATTTTTGAGCTGCCTGGGTACTCAGAATCATACCTCAAATGTTTATTAAAATTGTAAAAATGGTACATAATCTATGTTCAAAAAAAGAGCTGAAATATTTAAAAGTACTATTCTAGAACATACGGGTATTCTATACCTAGGTACTTAATTTAAGATTTTTAGGATTTTTTTTTTAAATAAAATAATAAACGTAAATTAATAAATACTTAAGACTCGCCCCCGCACACAAAAAACTTATATCTCTTAGAGAACTAAACCGTTTAACGTGTAAATTTTGTTCAAGCCGAATTTTTATTACAGATGATAATGGCAGGAGCGCAGGCGCAGCTTCCCCCAGGTCTGGTAGCTCCCACAGCGGTGCCGCAGACCGCGCTGCCACCTGGCGTCGTCGCCATGCAGCCTAGACCCGTGTCGCACATCAACGGCAAACCGAAAATCGCTCAGATGACGCGAAGCGGCAGCGGTCGGAAGCAAGTAATCAGTTGGATGGACGCTCCTGACGATTTGTATTTTAGGGCGACCGATAATAGCAAGTAAGTGACATGATTGTATCAATGTACGGTAGTGGCGGTTAACACCCTTAAAGGATCTAACCTGGCACCTAGGCCGCCTTTCTTGGCCCGTTATGCACCGCGTACCTAGTGTGTTTGACTCAGATAATAATATAAATGCTATCTATTATATAGAACCCAGTAGACTTCAAATTACATTTTAGGCTAGAAACTTAGTCATCATGATATACCACATAAACCTTTTGATATAATCAACAGGGTACAGGGAGCCACAATGTACCCGCACTAGCTGCTAGCTCCAAATAGGCACTTCATATACCCTGTCCCATTATAATGACAATTTCAATTCCACGCTTTTGTTTTTCCATGTTGAAGTAAATTTCATGAGTTGCTGTGCTACCATCAAATAATTACTTTGATATTATTTTTGTAACATTTTAATGTTTTTTTATAAATCTTTTAATTAAGGTATCAAAACTGATAAATTATAATCGTTCAACTAGTGTAATTGATATTTATGTTTGGAAAAAATAGTCTATTTTTTTTTTAATTTTAAATATATTTTTTTTAACCTTAAAACAAAAAAATATTAATTGTCATTATTTTGTAATAATAATAGCGCGAAACCAATCAAAATAATAATAAAAAAATCCAGGTCCGTGTTTAATTTTTTTATGATAAAATACCATATCTCAAAAACTAAACAGTACTTAAGAAAATTAACGACGTTATTATCTTCTTCCAAAAAAGTTGCCATGAAAAGGTTTTTACAGAATAAAAATATCTTGCAAAATAAGCAAGATATAAGGGATTATTAAAAAAGCAATTTTTTCAAAAACTCCCTGTATTAGCGAAACTACAGGGTATAGCAAAAATCAGATTACACCATTTTTAAAATATCAAAAAAGATCACGGTAAAGTGCAATCAGAAAATCAATATCTGTATTAAAAACCGAGTTTCCCATTTAATCCCATTGAAAAAAAATTTAAGGTACTATAATGATACTTTTCATTCCGTCGGAGATTACAAGCAATATTCAATAAGAATATAACACACGAAACTTAGGAGACCTACGCTCGAGCTCATTTTTAATGTACTATTTTTGTTTGACATTCTTTTAAATATCAATTTAATTTACTGTCGTAAATTTATACAAAATTTATTGACAAAGCTAAACCAACATCATATAATGGTTTCTGTAAAAAAAAAATTGAATTGTTCTAATACCTTCCCACTCACCTATCAACCAAGACGTACAGCTAGCCCGTTCATTTTGGGGGAGCTAATACCCAGAGAATGCAAAAAATACCTGTGTGGGGGCTGGAAGACGGCTCAACACACTCTAAGATTAAGGAAAGAATTGCAATTTAAAAAAACAAAGAAAGTTAAGCCGCAGGCAAAAATTTTAGAAAAATTATGAATTATTTTTTGGAAAATATCGTACCACGGAAATTTTTTTGTTGATGTAACGAAGAAACGAGCGACGCAGGCACAAATTTATGAAAAATTAAGTTATTTTCGGCAAAAATGGCGCCACAAAAGAGAATCTTTACAATATCAAAAAATTCCTGAAAAATTGAAAACAATGTAAAGCCCGCTTTTAGGCTGGTTACATTAAATTTATTTTGAGGCAGGCGTTCTAGAGTGATTAGCTCAGACGAGAAATGATATTAAAAGGCACATTAAATTCTGTTACAAATACCTATATTTTCATTTCAAAAATTTAGTACAAAATTCGCAAAAACAAAGCAATGTCAATAGAATGTTTTCAATAATATCATCAATTAACAATATAAAACATTTAAACACAATTTTTCCTAGAGTCTAACCACAATATAGTTTTTTACTTTGGGTCTAGCACATAATTATTCAATTCAAGTTTAAAAGGCATCTTATTTCCCTTTAAACACCAAACACTGGTATTAGAGTCTAGGTTTTACAAGTTCCTATAAAAAAATTACCTCACCAAATAATGTCCAGGAGCCACCATAACAATTAGTTTCTTATATCTATACCTTTCAGCACCAATTTTCTTGCTCCATAAAAATAATGTCTCTTTTATGATTTATATGTATATTCACTACTAAAAGTTTTTATGCAATTCTAAAACTTGCATCTTGTTACGTAAAATACCCTCTAGGATCCCGGGAAAAAAGTCAGGGAAGTTTTTTTTTTAAATGTGTTCGCAAAAAAGACCCCTTAGCCGAACAATATGAATTGTGTTAAGTATGGCAAGCCATCGCTTTATTTAACGGTTAGATAATTTTACCTTGCCTGACCTTACCTATGCGCGCCATTTTGTACACGCGCTATTTTGAACACGTGCTTTTTTGAACACGCGCTATTTTGATACGCGCTATTTTGAACACGCGCTGTTTTGATACGCGCTATTTTGAACACGCGCTGTTTTGAAAAGCGCTGTTTTGATACACGCTGTTTTGATACGCGCTATTTCGTTACAGAGGCGATTTAAAGGCGAAAACCTCATCTTTAATTGTCCCTTTGTAAATTTACCATTAAAAAAAAGTCGGTGAAAATGGCTGTAAATATAGCAAGCTATTTTTAAGCGACGAAAAATCTGCATTCTGGTTACAGTAAAATTCTTGATAAAAAATCTATAAAAAAGCAATTTAGACCAAAATAAAATTTGTATAAATAAAAAAGTTATAGGCTCCCTCCCAAAATGCAGACTTTTAAAAACACCCCGTAGCTTAAAAACTGCTTGTTATATCTTACCTTTATTTATCTTTTTTACAGTCAGTTTTGTTCTACCTCTCGTAGAGATACCTGAAACCCATAAAAACATGGAATTTGGGCCACCCTGTACATTTGTATTATTTTTTCTTTCAGAAAAATGCGCCGGCACATTTCAGCAAGCGAGTTACGCCGCGCTGCGCGCAAACCTTGGCGACCCCTCAAAACCAAACTGGACGAACTGCAAGTGGTGGTGCTCGACTGACATCAGGGGAAGCCAACTGCGCAAGGAATTGCGCAGTAGGCAATACAAGCTGCGCTGGTCATGCGCAGTGGGCCAAGCAAACTGCGCAGAGCCGTACGCAGTTGACCGAGTAGAACGCGCGAGTGTGCGCGGTAGGTCAAACCAGCGGTGCGTGTACAAATTGTGAAGTAAGCTAGCGCCTAGACAGTCAATCTATACAAGATGTTCCTAAATCTCATGAACGAAAAACGAGGAGGGGGATTTTTGTACTTATTCTAAGACTTAAAGTACCTATTAACAACAAAGCGTTTGCCGACACATATACACGGTGTTTCACGAACATCGAAACAAAGGCCTTTTTGGGTATTTAGAGTGCCAATTTGGAGAAACGCTCGGACGCGTTAATTTTGTTTGCGAGGGGCACACTTTTTGGCTATCTTAAAATTTTTGTAGCGCGAACCCCCTTCGAGGGGTATACTTTACTTCTATATTTTGAATAAGGCTAGTGGGTCTAGTTATAGCTTGTTTTGAAGCTCTCTTGAATGTCTTTATAACCGTTTAAAAATTTCGAAAATCCATCGATTAGTTTTTGAGATATTTGCTTTCAAATTTTGAAATTTAACATGGAATGATAAAATAAAAATTAAATCCGAAAAATATAAAATTCTAATTAAATTTTTATTTTATCAGTCCATGTTAAATTTGAAAGTTTGAAGGCAATTATTTCAAAAACTGATGGATAGATTTTTGAAATTTTTACACGGTTGTAAGTACCTTCAAACGGCCTTCAAAACAAGGTATCACTAGACCCACTTTCCCTATTCAAAATATAGGGGTAAAGTATAACCCTCGAAGGGAGTTCGGGCTACAACAATTTCAAGATATCCAAAAAGTGTCCCCTCGCAAAAAAAATCGACGTGTCCGAGCGTTTCGCCAAATTCGCACGAAAAATACCCAAAAAGGCGTCTGTTTCAATGTTCGTGAAACACCGTGTATGTTTATATGAACTTTTAGTCACAAAATAAATCAAGGAATCGCCTCTCATTTTTTGTCATGGTATTTAAGAATACCCTGTATAGTACAAAGGGAGATAGATGTGTTTGGGAATACATTTTTAAAAAACCCGTGGTTTTTTGTCGTTTCAATTAATGTTGAAACCTGACGTCAGTATTTTGTTACGCTCAAATATCAAAATCTAAAGTATTGCGTTAAAATCTAGAATAGTACTTACAGAGCGGAAAAATATGTGTTAAGTATATTAAAATTTATACCGGGTAAGCCAAAAAAAAATGTTTTCTTTTCAATTTAACTTTTGAAGTATACCATCGATTTTAATGAAGCAAACATGCTCTTTGTAGGAAATTGATCAGCCTTTTAAGCATAAATATTTTTTGTCCGCCATCTTAAATTCCAAAACGGCAGGCAGATTCAAACTTAACTCTTCAAAGAGGTCCAGTTATTCTTATGTTCTGAAAGCTTTTTAGAATGCTTTTTGAATTCCTAAAATTCCTATTTTTTGTTACGCATAACGAGATACGAATTATTAAAACCCGTTCAGTGGTTTTAATAAAAAAATCTTTATTTTTTATCAACCATTGTTTTTTTAACAATTACACGATTTTCAATTTTATCTATATTCATTTGCTCAAAAATGAATTTTTACTGAACCGATTTAAGTGAGTTAAAAAGCGTTGTGGTAAGGATAGACTGCTCTTTAAAATTCATTATCAAACTTTGGCGCCACCTTGAAATCCAAGATGTCGGACATAGGATTGATTTTTATGTTGCAAAACATTTTTTGACCCTTTTTAAATCTCTATGTGGATGATTCTACCAAAAGTGGGCTATATGGATATCATTGTTGGTCATTGCCTTTAAATAACAGTACAGCACAGTAAATAATTTTGTTTTTTTAAATTTATGTAACTAATTAGGTGTAAGCTAAGAAACATTTATTTTCCCGAATTTTAGGAATTATTGCATAAAAATTCCAGAGGGATGAGTACCAGAGGAATGAGTTTTTTAATGGTTTTCCAATTTAAATCAAAATCTATTTAGACTACTTAACTTAAGTTTTATATAAACAAAGTTCCTATACTCTATTCCAAAACTTTTGAGAAAACTTTTTGACAGTTATCAGCTGTGTACCATAACAAATAGCATAGGCCAACGAAAAAAAGTTGTCTCAAAAATAATGATATGAACTGTATACTTATAATTTTAAAACAATCAACAAAAAAATTATACTATTGATATCAGTCGAATATTTACTGACCAGAGGAATGATAATTGAAGCGTTCCTTTTTGATTTCTCTGAAAAAATCTAATTTTCTGCCGAAAATAAAAAGATCTATAACTTAAACCAAACTAAAGTTGACATTATCTGTCACAACTTGTCACCCTCACAAGTAAATTAGATATCCAGAGCCGTCTCTTTCTCCAGAAATTACCCGGTGGTATTCACAAATATTGTTTTATTAAAAATGGAACACGTTTAAAATTGTAAAATTTTCCGGAGAAGATGTAAATTCGGATTTTCAAAAATATGACTGCAAACTTAAGTTTTATCAATTTTTGGATAAATAGTTAAGACTTGGTTAAATATTATTTATTAGGATATTTTTTTAAATCTGAGTTTTTAATATATGGTTTGGGACTAAACCAGAGGAAAGAGGTATTTGCTTTGTAATAAAAAAAATTATAAACTTGCAATTTTTTTTATACATTAAACTCAAATGCTTCATAAAGAAAACATTTCGTTTTAAATCTTATAACTAAAACTATGCTTCATTTGTAGTCTGTGTTTGAAAAATATGCATTCCCACTCCACAGCACCATTTTTGTAGAATCATCCATAAATGATCTACACTCGCCAAACACAACGACGTACTAATTATCAAAATTGGTTTAGTAGTTCTGGACATATTAGTTTAAGTTCTAAATATTATTTACATTTTAGATGCTTGCATCTCTGCCGATTTTAATAAAATACAAAAATTATAACCAAGATGGTTTTTACTTCAATAAAAAAGGTACAGTAATAATAAATTTATAAGGAAATGAATGCTAAAAGAATTGGCAAGGCAATCGTCGTATAGTCTGTAAAAATGGTTAAAACAAAAACTATTATTTCGGAATTACCACTAAACCGATTTCTTCGATTCGTATCTTTTGTTTACTTCGGAGACAGAGCTTTTCTACGAATTTAAAGAAAGTCAAAAAAGTCTTTCAAAACATAAGAATAAACGAGCCTCTTTGAATGATCAAGATTCTGTGCGCCATCTTGGATTTTAAAATAATTAATATTTACAATGATACTTTTTATTTTATTAAAATCGATTCTGTAGAAATTATTTTATGGGGTAATGAATCCAGAAAAAATTAACAAGGCAATCTTGAAATTGGTAAAACAATGTTTAAATAACAAAACTTTTTCGGCAACCACTGAACCGATTGGAATGATTTATACCTAATTCTGCGTGGCGGAATCAATGTGTTTTTACGAATTCTAAAAACATTCAAAAAATTTTCCGGAGTAGAAAAATAAACGGGCCTTTATGAAGGGTCATGTTTGATTCTATCTGCCATCTTGAAATTTAAGATGGAGGACAAAAAATTATTTTGTTTAAAAGCCTGATGAATTCCTTGCAAAGTGCAGTTTGTCCCATTCAAATCGACGGTATAGTTAAAAAGTTATAATGAAAAACAATTTTGTCCTTTTTTTGGCACATCCCGTATAATAGCACTGGCTATTTTAAAAACAAAATACTAGATTTTAAAACTATGGCGTGACAGAGTGATGTCGTCAGGAAACTAGAAAGGTCCAACTAGATGCCCTTTACACATTTGACCAACACAACTGTCAAAATGTATAGAGGGAATCTAGATCCAACCATTGAACTCTAGTCTTCGGATCAAACATAATTCTAGCGAGAAAATGTGTATAAATTGCTCGTCGCGCTCCCTCCTGTGTAAAATAATAAGTAAATCAATGAGTCAATGTGTGAAAGGGTTGTCATATGAAAATATTAGACATAATACAGTCATGAATCACAAAATTCTAGTAATTGATGTAGGAGGAGATATATATACACATGGGTCAAAACTCTTTTAAAAAAAGAGGGAATACTTTTCTACAAACTCTTTTTGTTGTCGAGGTCAAATTTGATGATTTTTTTAACATTTTTGGCCATAATTTCTTTAAAAAAAGCAGTAAAAATATAAAATTTAGTAAATTCGTGGTGTATTACAACAAGAGCAATAATTAAAGACAAAACTTATTTTGGAAAAAAACTATGTTATCATTTTTTTTCTGGTGAAATTTTATTTTTGTATAAACCTTTATAAAGACAGACCATAATAAGTTTTTAGGAAGACATAATATAATAATAACATATCATTGACATTTTTATAAATTTTAATTAAGCAAAAATAAAGAAATGAAAATTTTAAGAGGTTATTTTGACAATCTGAAAAAGAATACCACATTTTTGGATCATAATTAGCCAGATAATCATTTGGGGAGACAGATTTTTGTTGTCAATCCATTTTCCTTCCACTCTAACTTTGAAATTTCTATATGGATGATTCTACCAAAAGTGGACTATATGGATATCATTTTTGGTCATTGCCTTTAAATAACAGTACAGCACAGCAAATAATTTTGTTTTGTTAAATTTATGTAATTAATTAGGTGTAAGCTAAGAAACATTTATTTTCCCAAATTTTAGGAATTATTGCATAAAAATGCCAGAGGAATGAGTACCAGAGGAATGAGGTTTTTAATGGTTTTCCAATTTAAATCAAACTCTATTTAGACTACTTAACTTAAGTTTTATATAAACAAAGTTCATATACTTATAATTTTAAAACAATCAACATAAAAATTATACTATTGATATCAGTCGAATATTTACTTATCAGAGAAATGATAATTGAAGCGTTCCTTTTTGATTTCTCCGAAAAAAACTAATTTTCTGCCGAAAATAAAAAGATCTATAACTTAAACCAAACTAAAGTTGACATTATCTGTCAAAACTTGTCATCCTCACAAGTAAATTAGATATCCAGGGCCGTCTCTTTCTCTAGAAATTAACCGGTGGTATTCACAAATATTGTGTTATTAAAAATGGAGCACGTTTAAAATTGTAAAATTTTCCGGGAAGATGTAAATTCGGATTTTCAAAAATATGACTGCAAACTTAAGTTTTATCAATTTTTTGATAAATAGTTAAGACTTGGTTAAATATTATTTATTAGGATATTTTTTTCAATCTGAGTTTTTAATATTTGGTTTGGGACTACACCAGAGGAATGAGGTATTTGCTTTGTAATAAAAAAAATTATAAACTTGCAATTTTTTTTATACATTAAACTCAAATGCTCCATAAAGAAAACATTTCGTTTTAAATCTTATAACTAAAACTATGCTTCATTTGCAGTCTGTGTTTGAAAAATATGCATTCCCACTCCACAGCACCATTTTTGTAGATTCATCCATATGTCTAAAACGGGTCCCATGTTTTTTGAAATTTTTGTCTTATTTTTAACTTCTCTGTCACTCATTAAAATATTGTTTCATACCGTTTATACCATAACGGTTTTCCAGATCATTGAAAAAAATCAAACCTCAAGGTTCTAGTAGGAATGAACAGGTGGTTATAGACACCCTGTATAGTTATTCCTTTGTGATTTTTTAAACTCTTAGTTAACAGTACACCGATCTATTTTTCAAGCGATGAGTAACAGGCTGATTTTATTTTTTACAAGTTTTATTTTGCCTAGTTGCCCAATTTTTTCTCTGAGAAAATTCTTAAAAATAATTCCTAGCAGAGTGCGCGGGCGCAGAAATTTTCGAGCTTTGCACTGACTAAACCAAGCGTGCGATTTTGAGGACAACTTTTAATCACATTTTTTAATCAACATAAAAAAATGCGACTTACTAATTCTTTACTGTAATTTTTTTCATCTCGTAATTTATGAATAATTTATGAAATAAAAAAGTAACAGTAAAAGATTAGTAAACGGCTATTTTTTTTTCTATGGCTTAAAAAATGTGTTTGAAAGTAAATGGCAACATTGTCCCCAAAATCGCATGCGCACTCTGTTAGGAATAAGTTGCAAGAATTTATTTTCACAGAGGAACATTTTTAGCGTCTCGGATAAATAACGCTATGTACGAAAATTCAGGCGGTTACTCATCAGTAACAAATACATAGATCGGCGTACCGTGGACTATCTATTTTGAGAAATTGACTTTTCTTTCAATATTGGATTTCGAATGTTTTCATATGACAACCTGAATGGTATGTTTAGATGTTTAAGAAAAAGTGCTCAGTGCTGATAGTGCACAAAAAATGTTACAGAACCTTTTATTTTCCCCCTCTTCTTAAATATTAAGGCAAAAAAACTTGACTTTCAGTATTTAAAAAATTGTAAGAGTTCAAGTGATATTATTGTGAGACCTTTTAAGCCTAAAAATATGTTATTGGCGGTTCTAAAGGGGTGAATACAATGTACCAAGTTCACATCTAGGGGTATAGATTTCCATAAGAGGATAAAAACAGATAGAGTATAGCATTTATTAAAAGGAGACCGCGATACGCCCGACTCCCGCAGAAAGCTTTGCAGCGTTGTCAAAGGTAACCTTGATAAATTACTACAGGCGCACGCGGTCGCACTCGTCAAGGGGTGGACAATCTGAAACATTTTTTTAGGGCGAAAATTATTACTTTACTTGTGTCACCATACAAGAAGTGGACTATTAAAACGTGAACATTTTATTTTTCAAATTTTAATAAATGGGAGTTATTTAGTTCCTAAAACACCTAGATCGGATAATAAAATAAATTGTCTCAATTCACGATAACTCAAGAACACCTTAAACGATTTTAACCCAATATGATACACAAGTTTTATGTCGGCATTAGATTTTGCTTTAAAAAAAAATTTTAGTTAAAAGTATTATTTAACCAATTTTATCTTAAAACTATCAACTTTTCTTGTTGAATGGTTTTTTGTTTAAAAATGTTCCTTTTGTATTTAAAACATTTTTGCCTGTGGCGCATGTCGCCTACGAGCATTTAAACTAACATTACTTCAATATTTTCTGAAAATTTTCGTTTTTAGTTTAAAAGGCATTACTACTCATTATTATGATATTTGTCTTGAAAAAGTACTAAATGAGCTCCGCGGAACTACTTTTGAGGCTCAATACCTCCTCTGCCGCCCCCTAAGGTCTTAACCAGCTTCCCGCGTCCTATAACCACGCCACCTTTGTTAGGGTTAGACCTGAAGTGCATTAAAAAAAGCCTAAAACTGAGTAATAGTTAGCTTACCAATAGATAGACTGTGGTGTTTAAAAATTGACTTTAAAAAATGTGAAACGAAAATCAATACCAAGAATAACACTTTACAATTCTGTTTGTTTGTAAAAGTAAGTGAATTATTTACATTAGGAACCAGCAGAATTTTAAGGTTTTATTCTGGTTGTTTATCACCCCGTTTGATGAATGCACTTACATAAAACTGAAAAGTTGACCTTTCGCGAACCAAGTAGCGGATTATACTGATATTTTTGCTAAACTGGCAACGTTGGTCTGTTCTCCCATGCAATCCTTATGGCCCATATAAAAATTCTACCCCTAGATAGAACGCTGACCACGAGGAATATGGGTGAGTGTCCCTTCAGAGCTATATAAAAAAGGTATAGTTAATTCAGTTAATTTTGGGACCAATTTTAGTTATTGACGGTTCATCTATTTTGGATCTTTGTGTGGGGGTTATTTTCTGTCACGGCTATAGAACACAATGTCCACCATGGTTCTGGAAGCGGAGGACAATAAAATGAGGCACCAAAAAGAATGAGTTTTTTAAAAAAGGTCTAAAACAACTTAATTTACCATAGTTTTCATCCTTTTCCAATCTATGGGAAGATCCAAAAATCCGCTAATTTTACTTTTGGGTATAAATTTGTTGTAATTTGTCCGATCTTAAAGAGATTTGCTTATTGGAAACCTTACTAGAAAGCGAACATCTCAAATTAAACGCCTTCATCACTAAAAATTGACATTTTGTCTAAATTAAAGATAGCCGGGCGCAAATTTCCATTTTTAACCCCCCTGAAAATGATTTACGTGTCACTGTCTTTCTTAATTAGGGTTCGTTTTCGTTTCGTCGTCCAGGAAGCTGTCATACCTTTGACAGTGGGAAGGAAGAATTATAGAGATCAGGTAGATGACTTGGTCGAGTTAATACCCTGAGAGTTTCTCGTTCTTGTATTGAGACACCGCACACATGCATAGATGAAAGTTTTCCGAAAATTTATGTATGGTCTTCGGTGGTTTAATGTTAAGAGCGTTTGCGTACAGAGCAAGAGATTCCGGGTTCGAGTCCCGGACGAAGAAAACTTTTTTCTTATTTTTCTTTCTTTAATTTCACTGTCACTTATTTGAATTAGAATGAAATGAACAAGGTGAGTTTTTGCTTATAATAAAAAAGTGTTCGAAACTCACCATGTTAATTTCTGTTTAAATTTCGTATTTCATGACCAATTTTAACAAGTAATATCTTTTTGAACATGCCAAGGACGAAGCTTCTTAATGTAGCAATTTTTGCGTTGTCGAAATTTTAATTTTAGCTTTCCAATAAACCAAAAGTTTTTGAAATCGGACAAGTGTTAAAAAATTTGGTGTTATTAAAAGACTATATAAAAAAAATATATATATATATATATATATATATATATATATATATATATATATATATATATATATATATATATATATATAGGGTTTTTTATTTTATAGGAAGGAATCGCCAATAAAAAAAGTTTTTTTTATCAAAATTAAGACTTTTGCATCGTTGCCACTCACATTTAACAAACTATATTCGCTTAAAAAGCCTCACAAAAAATTTGTTCGCTAAGTTTAAATAAAATAATTGTAGCAATATTTCTACATGTCAAATCATTGGGCAAATGTGTCAAAATAGTTCTACACTCCGCTGAAAAAGTAGGTTTTATTTATCTGTGGAAGCTTGCAAAAAATAGCCTTCATACTGTGAGATGAACTTAAATATATTACTTAAGAATTAAGGTCAGATACATAAAAGTAGAAATAAAATACTTCAAGAGAGAAGCAAATAAGCAGAATAATTAATACAGCAAATTTATGGACTTTAGAGACTATAGAGGTCACTTTAGTGGCACTAAAATTTATAAACCACATGATTAAAAGTTTCACTATGGTCTCTAAGTTTATAATATACTATTGTTTTATAAAATGTTTGCCTTTTTTTTTTAAGTATTATTGTGTTTCGCTTTTTTATATTTGATCTGAAATTTTTATTAATAAATCTTATGAAGGATGACTTTTAGTTGTAAAAAATATTGTTTCCATCAAAGGACACACGGTATGTTCAAATGCAAAAAACTAAACTGTTGATTCTAAAAACGGACGTCCGGGCGGTTTCTAATTCGAACCCATGAGTGTAGATCTATTTTTAAACAAAAATGCAAAAATTTTTATAATAAAAGTGAGTGAATGACGTTAAAATTAAGAATATTTGTGATTTAAGTGATAAGCACATACCCACACAATACAAACATTTTTTTGCCTTTCCAATATTTATGTTTGTTTTATTTAATTTACTAAAAAAGGACTAAATAAGAAAATTTTGTTAAGAAACTGAAAAAAAACAGCATGTGACTAGGGTTGCCACCTTTTTGCCCTTAATGCATTACAAGCCAATGCTGTACCCATCGTTTTTGAGAGGTAGTAAAAACAAATTATAATAAATGTAAATATTTTTAACACTTATTATAAATACAAAAACTTCGGTAGATCTTAGGGACACTAAATTGCTGCAATGTCATCGAGCAGTTTTACCAGATCTAAAAACCAAAATTACCACATTTTTAACCTCATGTTTTTACAAGGTTAGATGATGTCAAAGTTTTTAAACATGTCTCTTTCAAATTCAGTGGCAAAACTCAAAAAATGAGTTTATGCATGTTCACAAATAACTCACCAGAAATGTGACTTTTTGTAAAGAAATTTTACAAGACCTGGCAACACCGGTATCAAGTGTGTGATATCATAAGTTTGTAATTGTCTTTAGCAGTTTTTTAACTAACTGAAATACCGCGCTTTTTTAACGATTTAATTAAAAACGTACTTTTATGGAGCGCGACTGGTTTTTAAAATAAACAAACTGTGGGATAAGCCGGACAGGTGGCAACCCTGCTTACTGTCTAATTTGTTGGAAAGAAGGTATAGATAGACGATAATAAGTTCTGAATAACACTGTATAGTCAGTCAGTTTTGACTTTTGTAAAACTTTTTTGGTGCTCCTTGCATCAGGAATATGCCCTAATAATAAGATTTTAAAAAATGTTTTTAAAAGTATGTTAAATACTTTTTTGTAATAGCACAAATTGAGGTTTTTTCGTATTATTAATTTTTAATGTACATTTTTTTCTTTTGATGACGTTATTTATTATTACTATTATATTGGAATCGATTTTTTTAAAAATATGTTCGACAATTTTTTTTACAATTTTTGCCAAAAAAATTGTCGATTTTTGTTTTGTTTTAAAAGTAAATTTTAAAAGACTCGATTCATTGGTTTTTAAGAATAAATTTTTGAGCATATTATTTAAAATTTTTACTGTCTGCATAACGAACTGTAAATTTTTCTAGTAAAACAATAAATATTATTCGTATTATGCAAGGATTTTTTTTAATTTTGTAGAATATACTTATATAATCACTTTACTACCTCCATATACCTAGCAAGCCCACCTCAATAAAAATTTAAAAAAGTTATTCCTGAATTATGTGCTCTTTATGTGCTATTTTCGTCGACTTTTTAAAATTTTTGTGCTCCTTTGGTTTCCACGGAAATTTAAAAAAAATGATTGGCGTGCTAGCTTTATATAAAGCTAGCAAGCCCATACATAAATGATAAATATTTTTATATTATTTATATGTGAAAATTAAGTGCTTATGTGCTCCCGTCTGCTAAAAAGAAAATATCATTTACCAAGTTTTTAAGCTTTTTTTTTTAATGTGTGGGCTGTCTAGGTTTATATAAACCTAGCAAGCCCACCTCAATAAAAATAAATAAAATACAGTCCAGAATTATGTGCTAATTTCGTCCACTTTTTAAAATTCTTGTGCGCCTTTGGTTTCCACGGAAATTAAAAAATGATTGGCGTGCTAGCTTTATATAAAGTTTTTAAGTTTAAGCTTTTTTTTAATGTGTGGGCTGGCTAGATTTATATAAACCTAGCCAGCCCACACATTTAAAACAAAAAAAAAGCTTAATAACTTGGTAAATGGAATTTTCTGTTTAGCAAACGGGAGCACATAAAAAGCACTTAATTTTCACATATAAATATTATAAAAATATTGATTATTTCTGAAAATGAAAAAAATGATTGGCGTGCTAGCTTTATATAAAGCTAGCACGCCAATAATTTTTTTAAATTTCCGTGGAAACCAAAGGAGCACAAAAATTTTAAAAAGTGGACGAAAATAGCACATAATTCTGGAATACATTTTCTTAATTTTTATTGAGGTGGGCTTGCTAGGTTTATGGAGGTCACTTTACTATTAAGTCTTGGACTAAAGGCTCGAACTAATACGTTGGAGCATAAATATGGGCAATGAATACATGACTCTCGTGTGTTCATTGCCAATACCTAGACTTACACATCTCCACCTTGAAGCGAAAGAAGCCTCGAAGCAGTGTTGCCACCCTCGACCCTGAGGTCCTCGGTAGAAGGCTTCGAGAAAAATCGGTAGATTTTTTAATCATCTCAGCAAGCAGTGCTGGAGAACTATCGATAGTTTTGATTGATTTAGTAGGTAAATTGTATTTCTACGATTTGTTTTTACTGACAAAATACCAAAATTAAGAATCAAATAAAAAAATTACTAGGGACCTATTGCAATAAAGCCAGGCACAAATTGTGCCGGGTACTATATTGAGAGTTTCGCATTAAAAACTGACAGTTGATCTATTAGGTAGATAATATTATAAAAAAACCTCAGGGTTTATAATAGCGTGATCTTTAATGCCGCTTGCGGCTGCCGGCTGAGTATATCGCAAAATCCAAGAGATGGCGCCATAAATACACTTTTAAAAACAATGGCTTGAAATAAAATTTTTATTCTACAAAGGATCTTACATAAAAAGAATATTTTACTTATGGTTTTTTTTTTAATCGCGATTACGAGGCGTATAAAAAAAAACAAGTTTATATTGAAAAAAAAATCGGTAGAAAACTATGGTAATTCGGTATATCGTAAAGTAAAAGGCTAAATCGGTAGATCTGCCGAAAAATCGGTAGAGGTGGCAACACTGCCTCGAAGTTTGTCTTGATTTAATATTTAATTTATTTTACATATGTACAATGAAACCTCCTATAAGCGGACACTCACGGTTCCGTCGATTTTGTCCGCTTATGAGAGGGAACTGCGAAATTTTAATATATATTTATTAACAATTTCTACTGCTTCAGTTTTTCTGATATTAAATTTTTCAGCGATCTTTTGTGCTGATAGATATTCCTTCTCCGAAACGTTAACAACTTCCATTTTTTCACGTAAACTAAGAAGTTTTTTACTAGGCGCCACTTCACAGAGATCTATTACTACCCAACTGAACAATAAAAATTAAACATACAGTCCTGCCGAATAAAATGTGTTGTATATACGAGAGAAGTATTTAGTCTTCGCATTAAAACGAAAAGAGGTAATTCCCTGGCTGCAGAATGTGTTGTTGCCAACATACTACATAATATTTATGGCCATAAGGTGCAACGCTCCGTCCCGTTGTCAGAGGTTTGCGTCCGGTTAAGGGAGGTTTCAGAATTTTTTAACCAAAAAAATTGTCCGCGTCCGGTTGTTAGAGTGTCCGGTTATAGGAGTGAATTTTACAGGTAATGAAATACGGAAAAGCTTGGTTCCAACAAATTTGTCCGCTTAAAGGGAGTGTCCGCTTATTAGAGGTGTCCGCAAAGAGAGGTTTCACTGTATGTACCCCCACATTCCGTATAAATCCGGTCAAGTACTGACTGGGGCAGCATCTATGTAAGTATGAGTGTATGTCCCTTGGACAAAGTGTGCTGTGTGGGTATATATCTTCTTTGGTGGGTAGTGACCAATATATGACGTTTTTCAAACGTCAAAAACTACACTACGAAAAGACGTCAAGTAACTGACGCCTTAAAGACAACATTTTTTGGTAGATGACCTGCTGGTCATCCAAATGACCACTTTTCGATGAAAAAAAGACGTCATTTGATGACCCCTTGCTACCTGGGAAGCATATCTATGGTTTATGATTTTTCCTGAAAAAATATGAACTTTGCAAAAAAAAAAATTACTACTGTTTAGAAATGAGATCAAGAGGCTTTAAGAAAAAATATTGAAAATGACAAATAATCGCCTTAGTACAAGACAATAAATTTAAAAAACCGCCATTTTGAAAATGTGACCCCTTTGATTTTTTCTATTTTTTTGAAAAAAATACTCCAATATTTTATCTATTACCTTTAAAAATTTTAGAGTGGGCCGAGAAGTATAAATGCCAAAAAGAAAAATTCTTCAAGCGAACAGTCCTATTGACGCGCCCAAGGTGTGAATCAATATACATTTTATTAAAAAAAGTTGTTTTGTTGTAAGGAAAAAATCTTTTTTTTTTCTTTCTGACACCCCCCCTCCCCCCTTGCACATGACATCAGCGGCGTCACATTGAAGGGCCAAATTAAAAAAGCCGATAAAGTTTTAAACAGTGGAAGGCTAAGGCCCGTCTTGGCCCTTCAATGTGACGCCGCTGATGTCATATGCAAAGGGGTAGGAGGGTGTCAGAAAGAAAAAAAAAAGATTTTTTCCTTAAAGCAAAACAACTTTTTTTAATAAAATGAATATTGATTCACACCCCGGGCGCCTCAATAAGACTGCTCGCTTGCCCATATACATATAAGTACGGCCAAGGCCTCCGCGCACTTACACAAGAATTTTTATTTTTGGCATTTATACTTCTCGGCCCACTCTAAAATTTTTAAAGGCAATAGACAAAATATTGGAGCATCTTTTTTCAAAAAAATATAAAACATCGAAGGGGTCACATTTTCAAAATGGCGATTCTTTTAATTTGTTGTCTTGTACTAAGATCACTGATGCGATTATTTGTAATTTTCAATTATTTTTCTTAAAGCCTTTTGTTCTTATTTCTAAACCTTAGTAATTTTTATCTTTGCAAAGTTCGTATTTTTTCAGGAAAAATCATAAACCATAGATATGTTTTGGATAATTAAGAAGATAAAACACCATGTAGATTTAAGGAATCGCAACATTTTTTCAAATTTTTTATCTTGGTGTAATCGGTATCTATAGAGGAACCAAAAAATAAAATTTTAATAAAATCAAAATTTTTAAGTGCAAAAGGTGGCGTAGTTGACATGGAAAGCCCCATATAAAAACTGCCATAAAAGTGGCACGCGCTACCCTAATCATACCCATTTTGGGTTTTTCAGGAGTATGTGCAGAAATTAAAATTTCATTTTCAAATTTTGGAAGTCCTATCAGTATTTTAAGCACGACTACGTATTTTAATGTATTTAAGTAAAAGTATCGAACGAACCTAATCTGGTGACACGTGTGACTAATCCCTACTTGTAAGGCTCAGCAGAGGCTATCGACAACTACTACCTGCACCCTTTAACAATGCATTTCACACTTCAAATATAATTATAATTATATTTGGATATATCCAAATATGTCAACATACAGGGACTCTACCCAAACCTAAACAGTAGTATCAAATATCAGTTGATTAAGTAATATTATTCAATCAACCAACGTTTAAAATGTTGCTAAATAAATATGTTTTTAAGAAACATAAAAAAGGTTCCTAAAACCTAAAAATTTAAAGATTTTGATTACTTGCAGAATAGCAAAATAGTTTATTAGCAAAAAATCAAATATATATATTAAGAAGTGATAATGCGAAGTTTCAAGAAGAAAATTGAAAAGGTATGTATGATTTTTCTACATTGTTTATACCCTTTTTTGCCTTTTTACACTGGTCTATTAGGTAGGCATATTCGTCCCACTACTTTATGCTATATAAAAACTGCCATAAAAGTGGCACGCGCTACCCTAATCATACCCATTTTGGGTTTTTCAGGAGTATGTGCAGATATTAAAATTTCATTTTCAAATTTTGGAAGTCCTATCAGTATTTAAAGCACGACTACGTATTTTAATGTCTTTAAGTAAAAGTATCGAACGAACCTAATCTGGTGACACGTGTGACTAATCCCTACTTGTAAGGCTCAGCAGCGGCTATCGACAACTACTACCTGCACCCTTTAACAATGGATTTCACACTTCAAATATAATTCTATATTTCTATTCTCGTTTATTCTGTAACGTTTTTATATGTGGCATCAATAAATAAAAGGAAGTTTTCGCAGTCATATGTAAATTGGTTCTGATGGAATTAATAATAATAATAATAATTGTGTGCAAGCAAGCTGTGCTAATCGATCGTCTTTTTCTGTGACCCATTCCAGTGACGTGGTAAAAAAAATTACAACAAAATGTAACACATACAGGGTTTTCCCGTATATTTTTACTACTACTACTATGTCGGTTTAGAACGTTTTTTCTGACAATCATCTTCCGTCAGGTTTTTTTGACTCATTGATCTTTGGATTGACTGTTGCCATTCCAGTTTAGGACGCCCTCTTTTTCTGCGCCCTATTGGTTGCCATACTAGGACCTGCTTTGGTAATCTTTCGCCGTTCATCCGTTGTACATGGCCGTACCACATCAGTTGTATTTTAGTGATGTCATCCGTTATGCTCCCCTCGATTCCCATTCTTTCTTTTATGATCTCATTTCTTATATGATCTGTTCTAGATATTCTCATTGATCTTCTTATTGCATGCATTTCAACACTTTCCATTTTTGCTTTGTATTTTTCTGTTACGAGACAAGTCTCTATTCCATACAGCAGCGTGCTTTTCACCATTGTTTCATATATGTTAAATTTTACATTCTTTTTTATCTCTCTGCTCCATAAAATACTGTTAAGACAACCAATTACCTTTTTTGCTTTTAATCTTCTTTTTTCTAGTTCTTTACAGTCTGTTCCTGTCTTATCAAATGTGACACCCAAGTATACATACTTATTGCATGGAGATATTGTTTATCCATTGTCTAGTTCTAACTCACTTGATTCGTTTCCAATACATAAGTACTGTGTCTTGTCCACGTCCACGTTCACTGTTAACCCCCACTTTTGGTATTCTTCAGTTAACTTTCTCATCATATACTCCATGTCTTCTTTATCATTAGCTACAATTACTTGGTCGTCAGCAAACTGTAGTGTGTATATGGTAAATCGGTCGTTAACTGGAATTCTTTTGAAAGTCGATTTCCAATTTTAATTTTAGATTTTGACCCTTTGTAAAGTTCTTTTATCGCTTTTATATATGTATGATTGATATTAGTTTGTTCTAACCCTGTCCATAATTTTTCTACTGGAACGGTATCATATGCTTTTTGTTGGTCCACAAAGGTAACATGAGTCTCTATATTTCTGGCACACCTATTTTTACACCGTATCTTAACTTAAATGCTTGACTTGAACTCGCTACACATCGTTCTCTCAACGGCATTTACGTGCGGAAAAATCGATTTTATGCACTTGTTAGGAAAATAACTATTTCTGTGACTATTTATAGTTTTAGAAATCAATTAAAATGCTTTGTCATTTCACCAAATCGAAAAAGGATTGTAGAGTTAGGGACTTAAATTTCCGGGGTAGGTAATATATATTTTTCTTTCAAAACTTATTAATTAAATATATCAGAAAAAAGACTTTGTTAAATACAAACATGTACAGCGTGTACCCAATTCGATTTTTGGGGGGTTTCAGGTGTTTCTGGGGCAGAAGTGACTGCCACTTGTGAGGCTTGATTATTAAGAGAAGGCTAAAGGTAAAAACTACACTTTAAATATAACAAGCTGTTTTTAAGCATATAGGGGTTTATTGAAAAGCGTTTTGGAAGGAGCATATAATTTTTTATTTTTGAATATTTCATTTTGGCGTAAATTGGTTTTTTATAGTTTTTTTTTTTAAGAATCTAACTGTCAAATTGAATTTTATCTGTCACTTTTATTTTTTACATAAAATTGTTATATTTTCCTTATGGAATTTTTTCATATTCTTTGAATTTTTTATATTGTTTATTTTAATTTTATATTTGTATTTTTTGCTGGGATTAAAATAACCGATTTTACTAATTCGTACCTCGTTGTGTGAGGGAAAAGTAGTGCTTTTCTAAAAATTAAAAAAAAAAACTAAAACTATGTCGGAAAATAAGAATAAACACGCCATTTTGAAGAATCAAGCAAGTATGATTTTGTCCACCATCTTAAATTTTAAGATGGCGATAAACTTTGATCATGATCTTTAAAAAGCAATCAATTCGCACCAGGATGCTTTTTATTTCATTTAAATCGGTTCAGTAGTAATGAATTTATAAGGAAACAAAAACAGGACAAAAATATATTTTTTTAGAATAGCTAAGTTTAGAAAAACATTTCCAAACTAGTAAGAACCTTTCATTTTGAAATTTGTATAGGAGAACTTGGCTTTACTTTTATCTCAATTCTTTTTACGGAATGTCATTTTCGCGTACTTGGTTTTTTTTTACATGAAATGTTTTTGTTATGATTTCACTTTTTTAATAATTTTAATTTTTAAAGTAGTAAAATATGCGGAATATTGTTCAAAACTTTTGCAATGCCTTACTTAAAATTTTTAGGTTTATTAATTTTTTTAAGTTCAGCTCTTTAGCGTTTCTGAAAGTGGTAAATGTGACTCTTACATAATTTTACATGTATAGGGGAAGAAAGTAAATTAAAATTTTCGTGTTTTTAATTTTTTTCCTATAGTTTTATCATAGTTCCTATCAGTTTTCCAATGCTCAGCTCTCTAGCGTTTCTGGAAGTGGGTAATGTTACTTTTACATAACTTTACATTTAAAGGGGAGGAGTAAATAAAAATGTTGGGGTTTTTAAATTTTTTCCCATGGTTTGATCATAGTTTCTATCAGCGTTCCAAAGCTCAGCTCTCTAGCGTTTCTGGAAGTGGACAATGTTACTTTTATATAAATTTACATTTATAGGAGAGGGAAGTAAATAAAATGTTGGTATTTTTAAATTTTTTCCTCAAGTTTTATCATAGTGTCTTTCAGTCTTAAAAAGCTCAGCTTTCTAGCGTTTCTGGAAGTGGGCAGTGTTACTTTTACATAACTTTACATTTATAGGGGAGGGAAGTTAATTAGAATTTTGGGGTGTTTTAATTTTTTTCTATAGTTTTATCATAGTTACTATCGGCCTTCCAAAGCTCAGCTCTCTAGCATGTCTGGAAGTGGGCAATGTTACTTTTACATAACTTTACATTTATAGGGGAGGGAAGTAAATTAGAATTTTGTGGTATTTTAATTTTTTCCGATAGTTTTATCATAGTTCCTATCAGTCTGCCAAAGCTCAGCTCTCTAGCATTTCTGGAAGTGGGCAATGTTACTTTTACATAACTTTACATGTATACAGTGGCGTATATAGAAAAAAGTTTGGGGGGGGGGCGGGACAGTTTCAGGGGGAGCCCGAGACCTCATGAGGCCGTATTTTAAGCTATGATATGTTTGTATTCATGAAATATGTGGAAAATATCAAAAAAATCATAGTTTCGGGGGGGCCGGGCCCCCCAGCCCCCCCTTATATACGCCACTGCATGTATAGGGGAGGGGAGTAAATTATAATTTTGGGGTTTTTTGATTTTAGCTCACACATATACTATACTATAGTAGTGTAAGCTATGGTGATCCTAATTTTTTCGAGAAAAAAAAAAGTTGCTCCGATTTCAAAAATTTTTATATATTTTTGCGTTTCAGATGATTTTGAAACTTTTTTGTTGCGCCGTCTGTCTGTCTGTCTGTCTGTCTGTATGTCTGTCTGTCTGTCTGTCTGTCTGTCTGTCTGTCTGTCTGTCTGTCTGTCTGTCTGTCTGTCTGTCTGTCTGTCTGTCTGTCTGTCTGTCTGTCTGTCTGTCTGTCTGTCTGTATGTCTGTAACGACCAACGCGCATAACTCAGAAACCGCTCGGCCGATTTTAATGAAATTTGGTACCTAGGCTGGGTCTTGGGTCGAGATGGTCCCATTTAAAAATGAACAACATCCACCAAACAGAAACCAAATAAAAGGGTGGGGGTAGATTTCAAAAATTAGAGTTTATGTGAAAATATGACGTGTGTGATATCAAACGAAAGGTAATTGAGTCTGCAGTTAAACAAAATACATTTTAATTTATTTAAAAAAAAAGGGTGGGGGTATATTTCAAAAATTAGAGTTTAAGTGAAAATATGGCGTGTGTGATATCAAACGAAAGGTAAATGAGTCCGGAGTTTAACAAAATACATTTTAGTTTTTTGTTTTTTTTAAGGGTGGGGGAAGATTTCAAAAATTTGAGTTTAAGTCAAAACATCGCTTGTGTGGTATCAAACAAAAGGGAATTTAGTCTGGAGTTAAATAAAATATATTTCAGTTTTTAGTTATATTAGCTCACACGTACACTATAACTATAGTACCTAGTGTGAGCTTAGGGGCCCATATATTGGCAGAGTATTTTCCAGGGGTTTGGTCATAATATGTATCAATCTGTCAAATTTCAGGTTTGTAACATGTCTGAAACAGTGGCGGATCCAGGGGGGGCACTAGGGGCACTTGCCCCCCCCTCCGAGAATTTCTAAGTATGCAAAAAATGAGTAAAAAGTAAGGTTTTTGCTAATAAAAATTCAAAATTTTTGCTTGCAGCGCATGAAAGTGTCTATTGTTATTATCATCGAAATTTTATTAATAAATTATACTGAATTTGTAGCCTAAACTTGCAAAATGTTTCTCCTGGTGTAGAAAATAATACACAAATCAGGTATTAAAAGAAACAGGGCGGATCCAGGGGGGGCACTAGTACCGTTTTTTACCAACAGAGAATGTCACCTAAAGTGTCCCCCCCGACAAGCACCACTGGATCCGCCCTTGGTCTGAAAGTACAGTAGAATTTTGATGATCTATACATGAGTGAGTGAGTCAGTGAGTAGCAAATTCGGCGTTTTTTGAAATTTCGTAACTAGTTTACTACTTTATTGATGTCCATGAAACTTGAAGGGGTTGTTAACTCTATAAAGATCTATGACTGTGCAAAGTTTGAGATTCGTAGCTCATTCCGAAGTAGAGTTTTAGATAGGTTAAATATGGGCTGAAATGTTTCAAGAAAAGATGGTACGGCAACGCGAACTTGGCGAGGCACTGCCGTGTCCTCAGATTAGGTATCCCATATTGCCCCCCTTTCCCCTATCCAGACCGAAAACGAAGAGCTTTCAGATTTTATTGCCTTGACCGTGTGTCCGCCCCTGGAATTAATGTGAGTCGGCGAAAACGCGTTGAAATCACGCAACATCAAAAATAACTGAAAACTTCTGGAACACAAACGCGCCTCTGGAATCAGTCGCGTGTGTTTTCGTTGCGATTCGAAAGTTTCCTTTTATACCTAGTTACTTTTTAGACTTCGACTAAGATTTTTAAAGTCGCATGGTAAATTATGATACTCTAAAATTCCAAAATATTCATAATTTTTCACAAAATATTAAATTTTTCTGTAGCAAATTTTATCAGTTTCGAAAGAATCTAATTATTGTTTTAATACTTTTGTCTATTTTTTTTGAGGCGAAGATGTCAGATGTTTTTTCTGAAGATAATTTTTTTTATGATAAATATTTAATTTTTGGAAACAAACTAAAATTTCCTTATCTATATGCGTTCAAAAAATTTTTATAGGTGAAAGATACTTATTTCTTTTCTAAAAAAAAACAATAATATTTTTGTTTCTTAAATTTTTGATTATATATCTAAACTTATAGTGTAACTAATCGGTACACATAACTTTGGTACTTGTGAAATATTTTTTTATTGACTGACAATGTTGTTTTAAAAATTAGATAGAAACTCTGGTAATTTGTTGGTTTTGTTATTTAGTGATCAATAAAAACTGGTTTTAAAGTGTTTTAGTTTTTTTAAAGTGGGACACAGTCACATAATTTTTAGGTAAGATTTTATTTAAATTTTTTCGCAATACTTTATTTTTATTTGATTTAAAAAAAAACTTTGGACTGCATTTCTGTGGAGAAGTTTGCATATGGAGATTTTTTTTTCGGGAATGTTTTTTAAGCTTTGATGGACATCCACCACCTGGTACATTTTCCAAATATGGCGTCCAACCATGGCGGACGGTATTTATAAAACGACAAATAAAAGTCAGTTTAGTTCTTTTTTATTACAGCGGATTATTTTTATACTTTAAACTGAAAAAAAAATTCTACCCTCGAAGGAAGTGCTGGTATAGGGCGAGAAGAGCAAACATACGACAAATAAAAGTCAGTTTAATTCTTTTTTATTACAGCCGTTACTTTTACAGGATAAAGAAACTTTTTTTTAAGAATAATAGGTATTTTTGTTTTTTAAATTTTGAATTAAATACTTAAACTTAGTGTAATTAATAGGTACACATAACTTTGGTACTTAGATAGAAAGTCTCGTAATTTGTTGGTTTTGTTATTTAGTGATCAATAAAAACTGGTTTTAAAGTGTTTTAGTTTTTTTAAAGTGGGGCACAGTCATATTATTTTTAGGTAAGATTTTATTTAAATTTTTTTGAAATACTTTATTTTTTAGTTTATTTAAAAGGGAACTTTGGACTGTATTTCTGTGGAGAAGTTCGCATAGTTAGATTTTTTTTCGGGAATGTTTTTTAAGCTTGGGTGGACATCCACCACCTGGTACATTTTACAAATATGGCGGACGGTGTTTATAAAACGACAAATAAAAGTCAGTTCAATTCTTTTTTATTACAGCGGATTATTTTTAAACTTTAAACTAAAAAAAATTCTACTCTCGAAGGAAGTACTGGTATAGGCCGAGAAGGGCAAACATATGACAAATAAAATTCTGATTAATTATTTTTTATTACAGCGGTTACTTTTACAGGATAAAGAAACTTTTTTTTTAAGGAGTAATAGGTGTTTTTGTTTTTTAAATTTTGAACAAAATACTTAAACTTATAGTTCAACTAATAGGTACACATAATTTTGGTACTTGTGAAATATTTTTATATTGACAGAATGTTGTTTTAAAAATTAGATAGAAACTCTCGTAATTTGTTGGTATTGTTATTTAGTGATCAATAAAAACTGGTTTTAAAGTGTTTTAGTTTTTTTAAGTAAGATTTTATTTAAATTTTTTCGCAATACTTTATTTTTTAGTTGATTTAAAAGGGAACTTTGGACTGCATTTCTGTGGAGAAGTTTGCATATGGACATTTTTTTTTCGGGAATGCTTTTTAAGCTTTGGTGGACATCCACCACCTGGTACATTTTCCAAATATGGCGTCCAACGATGGCGGACGGTATTTATAAAACGACAAATAAAAGTTTAGTTCTTTTTTATTACAGCGGATTATTTTTAAACTTTAAACTGAAAAAAAAATTCTACCCTCGAAGGAAGTGCTGGTATAGGCCGAGAAGAGCAAACATACGACAAATAAAAGTCAGTTTAATTCTTTTTTATTACAGCGGTTACTTTTACAGGATAAAGAAACTTTTATTTAAGAGTAATAGGTATTTTTGTTTTTTAAATTTTGAATTAAATACTTAAACTTAGTGTAATTAATAGGTACACATAACTTTGGTACTTAGATAGAAAGTCTGGTAATTTGTTGGTTTTGTTATTTAGTGATCAATAAAAACTGGTTTTAAAGTGTTTTAGTTTTTTTAAAGTGGGACACAGTCATATAATTTTTAGGTAAGATTTTATTTAAATTTTTTTGCAATACTTTTTTTAGTTTATTTAAAAGGGAACTTTGGACTGTATTTCTGTGGAGAAGTTTGCATATGGAGATTTTTTTTTCGGGAATGTTTTTTAAGCTTTGGTGGACATCCACCACCTGGTACATTTTCCAAATATGGCGTCCAACCATGGCGGACGGTATTTATAAAACGACAAATAAAAGTCAGTTTAGTTCTTTTTTATTACAGCGGATTATTTTTAAACTTTAAACTAAAAAAAAATTCTACCCTCGAAGGAAGTGCTGGTATAGGCCGAGTAGAGCAAACATACGACAAATAAAAGTCAGTTTAATTCTTTTTTATTACAGGCGGTTACTTTTACAGGATAAAGAAACTTTTTTTTTAAGAGTAATAGGTATTTTTGTTTTTTAAATTTTGAATTAAATACTTAAACTTAGTGTAATTAATAGGTACACATAACTTTGGTACTTGTGAAATATTCTTATATTGACTGACAAAGTTGTTTTAAAAATTAGATAGAAGCTCTGGTAATTTGTTGGTTTTGTTATTTAGTGATCAATAAAAACAGGTTTTAAAGTGTTTTCGTTTTTTTAAAGTGGGACACAGTCACATAATTTTTAGGTAAGATTTTATTTAAATTTGTTTGCAATACTTTATTATTTAGTTTATTTAAAAGGGGAACTTTGGACTGCATTTCTGTAGGTAATTTTTTTTAGTTTTTGCGATATTTGCATATTAATAAAGAAAAATAATCTTTATCTTAGTCGTGATCAAGCCTGGCCGTTAAAACCAAATTTAAAAATACATTAAATTACAGACTTAACAAAATCTATAAAAAATGACTAAATTAAAAAAAATTTTACATACTTACATACGTTCTGTAATATCCAATACATTAATTAAAATTCTGGAGTTTCTCACTCATACCAATAATATCTCAAAATGTTGTTTCTAATTTCAGAACTTCTTAAAATGCAATTTTCTCAAAACTAACTTTTTTGACTTAGTGAATTTTGCCAGTATACCGACGATATAGAGATTTTTTTATCGGGAATGTTTTTTAAGCTTGGGTAGACATCCACCACCTGGTACATTTTCCAAATATGGCGTCCAACCATGGCGGACGGTGCATGTTTATAAAACGACAAATAAATGTCAGTTTAATTATTTTTTATTACAGCAGTTTATTTTTAAACTTTAAAAGTCAAAAAAAAATTCTGCCCTCGAAAGAAAATTTTCGTGTAGACTTGACTTTTTTTAGTTTTTCATATTTTGATATCTGCCAATTTGAAAATACCTACGCTTTACTCATAAAAAATTTCGGACCTGATATATGAATTGCACCACTAAAGACTGCCTTAGACAGGACAGGTCCTAAAAATTTTCCAAAGATTAAAAAGAAAGTATCTACGTCGCACCCCCCAAATTACAAATCCTAACCTAACTCAAAAAAGAGAAAATCGAGTTTTTGTTAAAATCTGAAGTAAAGCATAGCTAAATATACAATATTGGTAAAAGCTTTATTGGTGGGTGTGCTTTCGGGCTGTTCGGCCGTCGTCGTTGGAAATTCGTTCTCGACGTTTCACCATCTCGAGTGGATGGCATCTTCAGGAGATGTTGACTATTTGTCGGCTTCTCGAAGACTGGTGGTTAGTCTGTCGCGGGCGCAGGTTATATACGCTATGGTGAGCGGGGCGTATATCAGAGCTGGTCGGTGATTGGTCACTTTCCCGAGATTCAGTTTTGTTGTTGTAAGCGAGCCGTTTAGTGTTTTTAAGAACCGGTACCCATGTTCTGTTAATTTTAAGAGTTTCTTCAGATCTGTTGAAGTTCTGCTGGTGTTTATGAATTTCGATTGCTTCTCTATAGAGTCTTGGATAGTATGAAGAGAAGGCGCAGAGAACTTGTGTGTTTTCGAATTTTATTCGGTGGTCTTCATTGTTTAGTGTGTGGTCTGCAACTGCGGATTTTTCCGTATGTCCGAGTCGACAGTTGGCTTTGTGTTTTTTGATTCTTGTGTTTACGGACCGTTTGGTGGTTCCGATGTAGACACTTCCACAGGTACAGGGAATGCGGTATACCCCCGAAGAACTTAGTGGGTTCCTTATATCCTTCGCAGATCTGAGGTGGTTCTCGATCTTCTTAGATGGCTTGAAGATCGTTTTTATGTTGTGTTTTCCCATAATACGTACGATCCTATCCGTCACTCTAGGGATGTAGGGCAGAAAGGCTCTTGAAGTAACTTCGCGGCTGCTCAGTCCAAGGCTACTGTTACTTCTAGTGCTCGGCTTTGGTCGTATACATTTATCTATGTCGCTTTGAGTGTATCCATTTGCTACGAGGGCGTTTTTAAGATGGTTTAATTCTTTGTCTAGATGTTCTGGTTCGCAGATTCTTTTCGCCCTCTCTACCAATGTTCTTATTACCCCTTTTCGTTGGCACGGGTGGTGGTGTGTGTGAGTAGGTTTTCTGTATACGGTATGTCCTAGTCGTCCCTCTTTCCTCGTTTCTAGTACGTCAAGGAATGCAAATTCTCTGTTGTTCTCTGTTTCCATTGTAAAGTGTATACTGGGGTGTATGCTGTTAATGTGGTTGAGAAATTCATTAAGGCTGTCTCTACCGTAAGGCCAAACGACAAAAGTGTCATCTACATATCGAAACCAGACTTTGGGTTTATGAGGGGCATTATTCAACGCCTCGAGAACGAATTTCCAACTACCACGGCCGAACAGCCCGAAAGCACACCCACCATTGGGCGATGGCCGCGAAAGCCTTTCACAATTTGTAAAAGCTTTGTTGTCCATGGGATAGCCCACTTAAAATGAGACAAATTAATTTTTTAGGGTTAGGCGTGATTCACGTTATACGTACCGTCACCGTACCATCACCGTCCCGTCACCGTACCTTCAAGGACACGTAAAATATTCTTACATTGTAAGCAATGGACGCATTCTTATTACACCGCACCGGAAACGTACCGTCGCGTCGCCGCTCCGACCGGCTAGTTTCTCGAGGAGAAGTAGTAGTAGCAGTAGTGGGAGGGTTGACCCGCAGGTCTGACAAGTAGGCCAGAGTAGGCCCTTTTTGCCATGCCCCAAGTCTGTCCCTTAACCCACTCTCTGCACTTCCCTTTGATGGTCGGGTAACTCATTGGGCCTTCCTGTTCTTTTTACAAAGTCCAGTAAGTCTGCCCATTTGAGCATGTGCAGTTCTTCCTCGCTCAGAGTTGGCGCTCCGAGTGCCTGTTGTCTCAACCTTGCGTAGGTAGGTGTCTTAATGTCTCTTCTTCCTGTCCACAGGCTGGGCAGGTAGGGTCATTCTCGACTCCTATACGTGTCATGTGCCTCCTCAACCGGTTATGTCCGGTTAGAGTACCTATCAGCAGTCCGAGGTCTTTTCGTGTCCGTCCCAGCATCCATCTAATTCTGGTCGCTTTTGGACGGTCTACGAATTCTCTGGTCTGTCTGCAACCCGTTCCTGTTTCCCAGGAGTTTAATAGCGCGTCCTGGGCCCATTTGTTGAGTCCGCTTTGCACTTGTCTTTTTGTCACGCCCAAAAGTGGCTCCGGTCCTACATAGGCGGTTCCTGCTCCGAGTCGTGCGAGTTCGTCCGCCTTCTCGTTTCCTGGTACCCCCGTATGTCCGGGAACCCAAACCAGCGTCACCCGTTTGCCATCGCTTAGGGTCTCCAGCGCCTCTGCGCATTCTTCCACCAAGCCGTCAGCAATCTTGGGTGCGTTTAGCGTTAGACTCGTTCATTTTGAGATAGAAGTCAATGTTTTGAGGTTATTTTTCTGTTTTCTACTGTGTTTGTGTTTTGGGTCACGGATGATGTCGACTCCAGCGAACTTTTTATTGAATAATTTCCGAAAAATGAAGATTTGCATAATTATGGCCTTACGATATTATTGCAATAATATTCATAAAGATCGCCTATGGAAAAAAAAATCATTGAGATATTAACATTTGCCAAATAATACAAATCATTACAAAGAAAAGGTGAAAATTAAATAATAAACTTAAAATTCCATTTTCATTTGCACAAAGATAGGGTAGACGAGTAATAAATAAATTGTGAAACTTCGTAAATACTTGTACCACAGATAGACATAACTTTAATACTGAAATATTTTTATATTGATTTATGCTTTACACATACGACAAAGGATGTCTGCAATGATTTAGGGTAAAAATTAATACAGTTTTTTTTAAAATTTTCTACTATACAGGGTGTCCCTTAACTTAGGGGCCATAGTGCAGCAGGTGATAGAGGAGGTTATTTCCGAGAAAAAAGTTTATATAACATGGGGGTCACCACACATCTGTCTTTAAGATATAGGATGTTTAAAGTTAGAGGAGTGGGGGGAAAAGGGTTTTACAAAAAAAATCAAATCTGTCACAGCCAGCTGAATATTCAGCTAATTGTGATTCACAAAGGTGATATTTTTTTTTTATATAGTTGAGGAGACTTCAACTGTCAAAGTAGCCTCCAAAAAAGTATAAAAAATAATAATTTTGTTTATGCTTACATATTTTTAAAAAAAATATAAATAATATTTTATTATTATGTCTTGCTTGACTTGTTTTTATTAACAAAAATTATTAAAACATTTCGTTTAGTATAGCATTTACAAAAGTTTTGCAAATGCTATACTGGTGGGCCGGTACAATTTATGGCGGTTGTGCCGCAGGTCCGATGTACTTATTCCAAATTATTAATATTTATTTTTGTATATTTGACAAACGAACTAATTAAAACATTAAACATTTAAATTTAAAAAATCGTTATCTCACATAGCACAAAAATCACATCAACGTTAAATTAACGTGAACAAAAATAACAAAGTTTTTTTTTACTTGTAAACAACCTCATACCATGTAATATTTATTTTGTTAAATCTACATGCTTAAAGATAACTTAAAAACAAGGAGAAATCAAGCTATAAAAATGTACTTTTTGCTGAAGTTTCTGGTGCTGTGTATATAACGTGTTTTTTACCCTCGTTATTTTCATGTACCAAATTCACACTTGAAAAGTCCTCCATAACATGTTCTAAAACGCCACTAGATTAAGAGTTCTCAAACCTACTAACTTTCTGCGTCTTTTTTGATAAAGTATTTTTAATAACATTTTTTTAACTTAAAAGAGACGCGAAAGGAAGTTATCAACGTTCACTAGTTTAAGACTACACACTATTTGTGTTGCTGTTGTGAAATCTCTTTTAACACACTTTGTTGACTATTTTGGTTGGGATTGAGCCCCCTGATCTCCCCCTTCGGTACGGCCTTGCCAATATCTCCTATCTTAGTTGCGAAAGATCAGTTTTGGTGCTAAAATACATAAAAAATCTAAGAAATCGATTAACCGATTGAAAAATCGGTATTGGTTCAATTCAAATTAAGGAAATCATAGATCAAATTGCAGTATCAAGTTCATTATTATTATTATATTATTAAAAAATTAGCATACCTGCTCTGCCCCCGGTTAAAAGGGCGCAAGTGACGAAAGTGTGGTTGGAACAAAAACGACTTCAAAGTTTTAATTGTTCATAAGGCAGTACTACAGTTACTGCTATTTGTTTTTTTTAGTTTCTTTTTTTAAATTTTATTACATAGGACATGATGGAAAATCCGAGGAGACCAAAAACCTAGATTTGAAAAAAAATTAATGCAGCCTTTTTACTAACGGAGGAGGTATGTTGAAATTTTGTACGTTTTTTTCTCTTGAGTTTTCATTTTGTGAGAAAATTAGATATTACTTATGTTAATAGGTACTTAGTGTTTAGTATAAGCATACAGAATATAAAACTTTGCAAAAATATCTAGAGCAGTATCAGAGATATTAATAAAAAATGAGATTTTCTGAAAGTCTTTAAACACCTTGTATCTCACAAGTTAGGATGTTTAGGACATTCATACATATGTTTGTATGAAGTTTTTGTTTTCAAAATGCAAATTACATCCTTTAAAATTAGCATGTTATTTAATAACAAAACCTCCATAATATCAAAAACAAAAATAACACAATATGGCGTTGTTTTATTTGCCGTAAAATTTTTGTGCCGAAGCGAGGGCCGAATAAAAAGAAATTGCCAGGGCCAGTTTGATTGAGCCCATCCAACTCCAACGATTATATCGTTGATCCAACCCTGCTTCGCAAACAGAATTGACGTGACCAAGGGTTTTTCTAAATTCCATAAAAAAATACAGAAAAGTTCTGTTAAGTTTTTGTGAAAACACAATGTATAAAAAAAATTCTATCGTCAGTTATTTGCTTTTTCTGAAAGTCGTATTTTTTGAGTAAGGTCTCATAGTGTTGGAGGTGCGATGTCATATTGATTAAAAACAACACCTTGACACAAAATTCGACTCTACTATAAATCACTTTTGTGGCAAGCCATTACAAAAAACAGAAATATAAAAAATCTTATCTTAAATTAAAACAAAACTGCTTTAGAACAAAATTTGTCTCCCTTATTGAACGAGCAAAGCTAAAACAGTGGCGCGCCCAGGAATTTCTCTTGGAGGGGGCCCGAGAGTCTTGGAGAGAACCGAGACCCCATGATGCCGAATATTATGCTATTTTATTTTTATTCATAAAATACATATGTCATACATATACATATACATGCTTTAATAAATTTTGGCTTGGGCGGGGGGCGGGCCCCGAGCTTATTTCTCTTATTAAATGATCACCATTGCGTTTGTCATTTGGAATTAAGTTGGCTAGATACATGGTGGATTGAATAGACCGGTGTTCGGATCTTATAAATATATGTCGAATTTTCTCGACACTGGTGGTCCAGCTGATTTTTGTAAAAAAAGTTAAACATGATATGAACAACTAATATTTTTTGAATTTTTTAAAAACTAAGGCAATTTTCCTACTATTTTTTAGTATATTCTTATAAAATATTATTTTTCAGACATATCAGTCGTTATTTTTTTTAGCCCGCTTCATTTCTCTTTACACAAAAATTAAAATTCGAAGGAAACAATGTGTTCGTTTTAGCTTCAAAAATAATCCGCTGACCTACATCTTTGTTTACTTCCCAAGTCCTCGGTTCACCTTTGATATTAAACGATTACATTCAGTTTGACTTGTAGTTTAAGTTTTGTGTAATAAAAAATAAAGTGGGCTAAAAAAAATAACGACAATAAGTCTAGAAAATTATATTTCATAAGGATGTACCAGAAAACAGTGGGAAAATTGCCTTAGTTTTTAAAAAATTCAAAAAATATTAGTAGTTCCGTTGTTCATATCATATCTAACTTTTGTTTACAAAAATCAGCTGGACCACCAGTGAGTTGTTAATGTTACTTTTACATACGGGGTAAAATGGGGTACCTCTATGTGGCGAAACGGTTGAGTAAATTAGAATCGATATTTTTTTAAGACAAGATTTACTTTCTCATTACTGTCGACTCTCCTACTTGAATTTTGAGTCCATTTTTTGCAAAGACAACATAACTGAGTGATCCCACATAGCACAATCACGTGTTTAACACGTAAAAAATGCGTAAGAAAAAAAAATGTTGATTTTAAAAGCTGCTAGAAAAAAACGTTTATTTCATATATGAAAACAAGCTTAATAGGTCATTCATTAACGTTATAAAAAATAACGTTGCTAAAAACTGCGTTTTAATAACGCCTTTATCAAATTAAAACAGCAATGATTTTACGTTAGTTTCAAGTGATTTTTATCAACGTTAGAATCACATTAGATTCACGCCTTTTCTACACGAATTTTACAACGCGTTTGCGTGGCTTTTCTACCAAATATTTTTGAGATTTTACTAGCAGCATCGCCACCTATAAACGGGATTTTTCACTTTGACGAAATCTATCAGGCAGTGCTTTGGCCTCTAAACTCCAAAAACCTGTTAAGGTACTGATCCTTGATCCACGATCACGACGCATCTGTTATTAACCTGATAGAGACACATTAATATTCTGTAAAAGTGTTTACTGTTTATAAATCTTGTTTAGCTTTTAAAAAAAACTTTATGTATATAGATAGATACATAGATATTTTGTCTTACCTTGAGCACCATCTTTAAGAATGTCTTGAAGTGTTGTAGTCTTAAACTAGTGAACTTTTATAACTTCCTTTCGCGTCTCTTTTAAGTTAAAAAATGATATTAAAAAAAACGTCACCAAAAAAGACGCAGAAAGTCAGTAGGTTTGAGAAGTCTTAATCTAGTGGCGTTTTAGAACATGTTGTGGAGGACTTTTCAAGTGTGAATTTGGTACATGAAAATAACGAGGGTAAAAAACCCGCTATATACACAGCACCAGAAACTTCAGCAAAAAGTACATTTTTATAACTTGATTTCTCCTTGTTTTTAAGTTATCTTTAAGCATGTAGATTTAACAAAATAAATATTATTTCAAGTAAAAAAAAATTGTTGTTTTTGTTCACGTGAATTTAACGTTGATGTGATTTTTGGGGCAAAATGGGGCATAGGTTATTAGGTATAATAAGTTTTGTCTCCATGAAAAAACCCCGTTTGGCCCCAAATCACTAGTTAAATTCAATTAAAATAAATTAAAATCATAGGGTAATTTTACATGCAACGCGTTTAATTATGAATAATACATAAACCCACTAATTGTTCAATGTAAACAATTTTTAAAAAGTCTGTAACAAATGTACTTACTGTCACAAAATGCGCAAGCTATTTTTACAATAAACAACGCACAACATCACATGTTGAAAAAACCAACTTAAGCTGAGCCGACCGGCACCAATCATATTGCAGTGCCGAATGTGGAACGAGTCATGGCGATAAAACATCTGATACTAAGAGGTTTTATTCTTAGGCAGTTTACCTAAAACTTCGGTGTCCCGTTTTACCCCCGTACCCAATTTTGCCCCTCTTTTTCCTACCTCTTGAAAGTTCCATAACGATTAAACGAAAGTTTAAATATCTATAATCTTGACTATCCTTGGCTCAATAGTAATGAAAAATGCAATAGCTATATAACTTTTACCCCTCTTTCGAATAGTACCAGGTGCGGATCTATGGGACGGGAAAAGGGGGAAATTGCCCCTCCCCAAATCATAAACTAACACACAGACTACACGTCCTGGTCACTATGTAAAATAGTTTTATGCAATATTTATTATAATGTTTCCCCCCCCCCCCCAAATGAAGTCCCAAAATCCGCCCCTGATAGTACCATTCAGTATTGCTTAAAACCAAAAGAAAAAAACTTATCACACAAGTTTCGTGGCTTATCGAGTAAAAAGGAGTTTTTGCTTCTCTTATATTTTTCCGTGGGTAGCTTGAAAGCTTAACCTCACGGGGCACACAGGCGGATTTTACGAAAAAGCTGGTCAAAACCTAAGATCCATTTACAGCCTCCTAAAATTGCATATAGTAATAAAAAAATATATGATTTATTGTTTAAAAAAGATAAAGAAGAAAAATTCTTTAAGGACCCCGCACAAAAAAATAAAATTTGGAACTTTACTAATTAATTAAAATGCTTCCTAAAAAATCGTTGAAACCAGAATTTTGGCTGTATAAATTTATACAAGATATTCCAATATTTGAATTTAATAATTGCATAGCTCCATGAAAAAATGTTTTAACCAGCATGTAGGTATGTAAAATTCGCAATTGCATAAAATAATGTGATATTTTTGCAAAAATAAGTTAATTGAAGTTTTTCTGTTTTTTCCGACTTTCGTTATAAATGAAGTATATTGTCTAGCAAGAAAAATACTCTGCCAATATATGGGTCCCTAAGCTCACACAATGTACTATAGTTATAGTGTACGTGTGAGCTAATATAACTAAAAAATTAAATATATTTTATTCAACTTCAGACTCAATTACCTTTCGTTTGATACCACACAAGCCATATTTTGATTTAAACTCTAATTTTGAAAAAAATACCCACACCCTTTTAAAAAATATATATAAAATGTATTTTGTTTAACTCCAGACTCAATTACCTTTCGTTTGATATGACGCACGCCATATTTCCCCTTAAAATCTAATTTTTCCAATCTACTCCCACTCTTTTTTTTTAAATAAACTGAAATGTATTCTGTTTAGTTTAAGACTTAATTACCTTTCGTTTGATATCACACACGCCATATTTTCACATATACTCAAATTTTTTTAATCTACCCCCACCCTTTTATCTGGCTTGCGCCGAACAGATATACACACACCTAAATACACCACACAGACACACACACGGACACGATAAAATTGCTAAGATACAATACACCAAAATAACATATTTTCAGTGTTATCTCAATTTTTTTTGTTGTCGAAAATAATACCTTTTCTAGCCATTGCTGCGCGAGCTAGGAAGGTAAAAATGAAATCAGAATACATGTGACATAATAATTATACTTTTGGTTTACAAAAACCATTGTTATTAAAGCTAAGAAAACTTATTTATTGATTTACGCATATTATGTACGTATTTCTTACTGGACAATTTTCGATATACACAAAAAGAAATTTTAACTTTTTTACTCGATCCGCATAACTCCGCAGCTGAAACTGACTTTGTTACTTAGAAAACATATGCATGCACTTAATAGGACCAAAAATGTCAATAAAGTTGGATGAAGTTGAAACATTTAGTCAAATTCTATTTCAGAAAATGAAAATTTAAAAAGTTTTCTGCAACGGTTGCTTTAAACCAGTTTAAAATATTACCAATAAAATAAAAAACAATGTTAAATATGTACAATAAAAAGCTACATACCTCCAGATTCAAAATCCATGTTCAAAAAAATTATTTTTGATAATAGGTGCAAGTTTTAAAAGGGCTTTTTAACATCCACTTTTGTAAATTTAAGTAACGCAAATAACATAAAAAAATAAATGGAAGTTTCATCGGTCATTAATGGCAATTGTTTTTCAAATTAGGCGTGACATGGTCACGGCCTATCATGATCATCAGTGATTGCACTAATAGCAATTTTACAATTAAACAGGGGTTTTTAGTGTTTAGGGGTTATGGCCAGCTTTTTCTTAAAATCCGCCTCTGTGCGGGGGTCCAAGATCTAATGGATACCTAATAAGTGTTGATCGTTAACTGTTTCGTCATTTTCCCGAAGTTTCATTTTTTTAATCCACGGTTACTAAATTTCACGTCTGTTAGTATTATTTGGCTCAAAAATTCCGTTAACTGACGCTCACGTGTCTGATAGCGGGTAAAAACGCAATAAGCGTTGATCTGGCCTGAAAGGCAGAAAGAGCACGGATTAGTTTGTTTCTTTTTATTTGTTTTTGGTCTTTTTATTGATCGATATGTATAGTAGGTTATTTCGCCTGCTTTTGTTATTGTTTCTCTGGTATTTCGGTAGTATTTTCATTATTTACATGGGGTTAGAGACAAAACCGTCTAATTAACTTCGCAAGAGTGTCACATTGACCAAGCAGTGTTCTGAGAAGTCCCATAAGGACGAAACAGTTAACTGTCAACACTTATTACGTGTCCAATAGATCTTGGACCCCCGTGAGGTTAAGCTTTCAAGCTACCCACGGAAAAATATGAGAGAAACAAAAACTCCTTTTTACCCGATTAGCCACGAAACTTGTTTGATTTTTTAAATTCACGGGTACTAAATTTCACGTTTGTTAGAAAAAAACTTTTTTTTTTGGTTTTTTTTAAATCTGCCAAAAAGGGACTAGAAAATTTTATTGGGAAAATTGCCATAGCTCTTGAACTGATTTTTTTCCTAGTTGGAGAAGGATCAAATATTCATACCATTTTAGAACACTTTTATTATTTTGGGTACCACTGAATATCCCTTGTCTTCAGTGGCGGCTGCTACAGGGAGGGCAACGGGGGGGGGGGGGCAGTGCCCTCTCAAAACTAGACAACAAACAGTATTTTTAATTGATTTATTTAAAAAAAGTTAAATCTTTCCTTACGACATCATTGTCTAGTTCTTTTTATTATCTGTGTAAATAATTAAAAGCCGGCAGCGCCGCGCGGGGCAAGGATTTAATTTCACCCGTTTTTCAGCGGGGTATGGGTAAATGTTCTCGAGCGAGGGCGGGAGAAATGTGTGTTTTAGTTGAAGTCGGCCATCATCATCGTGCAGAAACGTCCGTTGTCCTTCTACACGATGCCGGTCCTATCCTTAGTGAATACGTATTAGTTTGTTTTGATTTGGGTTATGTCAGTAGTAAAAAGCATTGCCGGTCGCGTGTCATTGTTTTTGTTATCGTTTGTGTATAAAATGGAAATAAATACCGTCGATTACATAAATAACTGTGCAAATAGACCAGACCTAAAAATCCTAAAAATTATCCAAAATTTTAGTGCAAGTAATAAAGAATTATACAATGCTGAAAAACTGGTTGTGCGGTTGTGAAAAACGAAATGTTTTTTTTTTGCTTTATTTGTCTTCTTATGTGATAAGTGATCCTGCGTGGGTGGCAAAAGCAATGTGTGATCTCTAGCACTTTAGTGAAAAGTTAAAGACACAAAGTAAGTGCTACTTATTTAAATAGCAACATAGAACTTTCTATGCTAGGCTAGACTGATATTAGGGGCCATGATGAGTCTGAAACTGATGCTAATCCAAGCACTGTGCGCATGTAAAAGAAAGGCGAATAGACTTTATCTATAAACAAATAAACTAAAAACTACACCAAGTAACTGCTTGTTTGTAAAATGCTAAAATAAAATTGTTTAGATAAATTTTTTTATCTCCTTTTCCATGCAATATAAATGACCAGCCGACACAGCTTGTCTCTATGATTTTAATGACGTCTTGGAACGGACATATTATATAAGTTATGTTTAAGATGTCCCCTTGAGGCTATATTATTATCTAATAGCATTTTTGCTCCTGATTCCTTCCAAGCAAAAAGAACGTTAACAACTTTGCAGGAAAATCCATAAAAGAAATAAAAGTTCTAAAACGCAATGAAGATAATTTTATAATATTCTATAAAAAGACAAACCATATCTTGTCTGTACTTACTCTGTTCATAAGTTCATAAATTTAGGGTCATAAAAATACCATTAAAATCAATATAAAATTATAAAAGTAGATATAAAATAATAATATGTAGACCTATACAATGTTTAAATACCTACATACAGGGTGATCATTGAAATATGATTTTTTTTAAAATTTAGCGCCCGAGGCACACTATAATAGCATAGTATATAGCAAGGGACAAAAGTTGCATTTTATCCCCAAACTAAAAGTTTCAGATCAGGATAGGTAAGAACAGGCCACGAAAGTTCAGGTTATATGTTAGTATTATATATCAGTAGTATAAATATATATATATATCATGGTCAAAAAACCACTCATACCATTGACCTATGGTCAAAAAGACCACACACACTATTCGCCTATCATGAACGTCATTACCTCCGCATTTTGAGCTGGAATATATATATATATATATATATATATATATATATGTGTCTCTAAAAGGTCTGTACAAAATCTTAGCACATATTCCTGAGGTCAAAATAAGTCGATTTAATGCAAATTACCTTAGTCCAAAATTGCTCCGTTTCGGAGAGGAGTGAATTTAAAAATTAAAAATCGATTTTGCCGAAAAGCAACAAACTTGAATAAAGCTTTGAGAACAATAGTCAGTAGAAAACTGGCCGTTACTATGACATTTTGCCAGTGTAAAACACTCAAGTGAAATAGTCATTCAAAATAATTTCAGTATTCCGTTGCGGCATCGAACACTAACAACGGAAATATCTCGAAAACGACTTACTTTAGCGCATGTTAACAGGAGTACCTTTTTGGCTTAAAAAGAGTCAGGAAAATATTCTCTTAACAAAAAAAGTTAAAAGTTACATTGAGAAAAAAGTTGTAGTCATTTTAAACCATAAAAAGAGCATTGTGAAGCGCCCTCTAACGGCCACAGTGAGACAGAGTCCATATTTAGGTTTCGCATCCCAAAAAACCCTTGAGTACCAATTTTAAAAGTAATGCGATGAGAAATGTTCATAATTTTTAATAAAATCGATTTTTAATTTTTAAATTCAACACCCTGTATCTATGAAACGGAGCAATTTCGGGCAAAGGTAAGTTGCTTTAAATCGACTTACTTCGACCTCAGGAATATGTGCTAAGACCTTTTAGAGACACCCTGTATATTATATATATATATATATGTATATATATATATATATATATATATATATATATATATATATATATATACGTTCCAGCTCAAAATGAGGAGGTAATGACGTCATCATGATAGGCCAATAGTGTGTGTGGTCTTTTTGACCATAGGCCAATGGTGTAAGTGGTTTTTTGACCTTGAAAAATTGAGGTCATTTTGTATGTGAAGGCGAATAGTATGTGTGGTCTTTTTCACCTTAATATGATATCGCATAGTTGCGAAGGCCATTATCTTTTGTGTGCAGAGGCGAATAGTGTGGGTGGTTTTTTAGACCTTGATATGAAATTGTAAAGTTATGTTGTTCTTTGTCATTTGTGTGCAGGTGCGAATAGTGTGGGTGGTGTTTTACCTTGATATAACGTTGTAAATTTATGTAAGACTTTGTCTTTTGTGTGTAGGTGCAAATAGTATAGGTGGTCTTTTTGAGCATAGGCCAATAGTGTGAGTGGTTTATTGAACTTGAAAAATTGTGTAGGCCATTTTGTGCGGAGATGAATAGTGTGGATGGTCTTTTTGACCTTGATATGATATCGCATGGTTGCGAAGGCCATTATTTTTGTATGCAGAGGCGAATAGTGTGGGTGGTCTTTTTGACCTTGATATGATATTGTAAAGTTATGTAGGCCTTTGTCATTTGTGTGCAAATGCAAATTCAGTTTTTTGAAATTAAAAAAATATTTAAAAAATGTAAATTTTAAAAGGAGCTAGCGAGCGAGCGAAAATAAAGTAACAAATCATTTGTTCTAAATTAATTTGCGATTGATCAAAAAATATCCTAGGAAAGTTAGGGTTGGCAGCGGCGTAGCGTGCCCGAAAGGGCGGGGGGGGGGGGGGCGACAGCTAAAAAGGGCGCCTCTCAAAACTGATGAAAAATCTTGTGACAAAAAAAAACAAAAAGGTCAAAAGGGCGCCTCTCACAAATCTTGCGACCAAAAAAAAAACGGTCATCATTTGTGAGGGGGCGGCCGATAAGTCACAAGGGCGCCTCTCACGAATCTTGCGACAAAAAAAAAAAAAAAAGGTCTTCATGTCGTTAGTTTCCTTTGGCACCCACTCAATTGGCCGTTACCGGCCCGACTTAATAAAGCTGAGGGCGCTTCGGCCACCTATGGGGCGCCACTACCCTCGGGGCGGGGGGGGCTACGAACCCGCCGCGCCCCCCCCACGCTTCGCCGCTGAGGGTTGGTCCAGATCTTTTAGGATGTTTTTTAATTTAAATTAAATTACAATCCATATCAAAGTTTTTCTAAATTATTAGAATTAAGGTACTTTTAAAGATATTTTAGTAGGTATTATTTTTAGTTTTAAAAAATATTCCCCAAATGAAATTTTTTTGAGCGTAGTCTATTATTTTTGTCGATAATTTGAAAAATGTACCGTTCTACGCTCTGCCCGGGTTTGAATTAATAAATAAGGAGTTGACCCAACATTTCAGCCTAAAATATCTTTTGTAGAGGAAAGTCAAACTTTTAGTAATTTGCAAAATGAAATTTTCAACCTCGATGATTTTGACCCATACGGGTGTTTCCTAAACATTGGTCAAAAATTCGTGGTATGATTCCTGGAGTATTTTCATGAAAAACAGCTCCTGGAAACATTTGTCTAAAAGTGGTTACTAAGGGAGCTGCGCCCCTTTAAATAGGGCACCCTGAAGTTTTTCCTCAATATTTCCGAAACCGTCCATCCACAAATCATGAAATTCGATAAAACGTATAAACTTTTAAAGCTGCATCAGAATTTCAGCTCAGAATTGCAAAATTTTAATCAAGGGCGTACCATACCGGGGGAGTTATGGGTAAAAAGAATCCCATTTTTTCTATGCTAGTTTTTTCACATTGAGATTTTAGAATGCTACCTAAAGGTTTTTCTCGTAAGAAAGGTGCTCTTAGTTCATATCGATAGGGCGAGCAGTTTTCGATTAAATCACAATTTTCGACATTGATGCATCAATACACCCAAGATGAGTTTTCCTCAATAGTTTCGAAACCCCTCATAAAAATATCATGAAATTTGGTACCCAGCATAAAATTTTGACGGCAAATTCGATTATGACCTCAAAATTGTAAAATTTCTCTGTGAGGCGTAAGAGTCAGGGTGCCCTTTTTAAAGAAACGCAGCTCCCTTAGGAACCATTTTTCGACAAATGTTTCTAGAAACTTTTTTCTATGAAAAAACTCCAGGAATCACACCACGAATTTTTGACCAATGTTTAGGAAACCTGTATAGTTTGGAACCTGGCCGATTCTGACAAAACCAAAAATGTGTCAAAATATTCTGTCTTTTTTTATTAGTTTGTACTAGAGACCCTGTATGTATGACATATTTTAAAGATAAAAAGACGCGACAAACTCTTCAGTCAAATTTATTTAAGTCAAAACCAAAGGATGAAAATATCGGTCCTCTATACTCTAGCGATGTTTAGAGAGAGACGCACCTTCTGTCCTTGTCAATTCATATGCGTCGGAAAATAAAAATAAACGATTTTTAACAAAACTTATACAGGGGGTGCGAACAAACTTGTTTGTTTATATGTTGCATGATGAGTCAAGGCCGACAAAAAAATACAGGCGACGACCCTAAAAAAATCAGCTTTTCTCCGAGGGCTAACTTTTACATTGGGTCTTATGGGAGGTCAGGCGTTTTTTTATGATATTTTCAAAATGGCACTACAGATTTCCTCGAAATTTTAGTGAAATATTCTCAGACACCATCCTCATATTCCACCAAACTTAGACCAAATCCTTATTTTGAATTCAAATTACCCGCCATGTACCGCATGCCAACTGTTATATTTGACATGTATTTTCTGTGTTTGTTACATTTGCTTCTGTTTTAAATTTAATTTTAGTGAGCTAATGAAGCGGCTCTGAAATATTAAGGATTACCATACATTTAAAAAAAAATGTTCTGCAAGAATATAATAAAAACAAACTCAAAACTGGCTTAATTTTTAAAAAAATCAAATATTCATGAACCGTCATTTCAATTTCAATATTTTAAAGATAATCAGCTGTGTCATGACGTGACCATCAAAAAAATATCAATATGTAAACCGAACCGAACCGAGCCCCGGATGTGATCAACAAAGTGGAGAATCGTGGCCCGTCCGTTTTGATAGCCCTGGATGAGTGATGCCACTCACCGCTGACAATTTAAATTATTTTAGTGAAACGCCAATGAACTTGGCAAGAAAATAACATAACCAAAAAATTTTAATTTCAGTGACTTTGATGGGTTTGTCGCGTCTCTCTTTAGAAAAAAATATGTCATACATACAAATATGTCATACATACAGGGTCTCCAGTTTGTACCGCCATCCTATTAAGCCCGAAATCGTAAAAAACGTAACGTTTATTATTTAACGATTTAAAGACCTAGGTAATTTAATAACAAAACACTTGAACTTTACAGATAAAATAAATGATAAATAAACAACAAACGATTTGTATAACTATAAATAGCAGAATATCAATTAGCAGTAATAATGTGTGGAAAAATACAATTAGTTTAATCAGCTCCAAACCAGATCTGTTTGTTATAAAATCTAAAAAATGTGATAAAAATAACAATAAAATGAATTCTGTATTACTACAGTTCATATCATTATTTTTGAGACAATTTTTTACAACTTTTTTTTGTTGGCGTATACTATTTGTTATGGTCAACAGCTGATAACTGACAAAAAGCTATCTCAAAAATTATGATATGGAGTGTACTACTATGTCGGTTAGAACGTTTTTCTATGTTGTCCGACGCCTATTCTACACCTCTTTCAATCCTGACAATCATCTTCTATCAGGTTTTTTTGACTCATTGATCTTTGGATTGACTGTTGCCATTCCAGTTTAGGATTCCCTCTTTTTCTGCGCCCTATTAGTTGCTATTCTAGGACTTGCTTTGGTAATCTTTCTTCGTTCATCCGTTTGACATGGCCGTACCATATCAGTTGTCTTTTAGTGCAAATATAATAGGCAAATTCTGGTGTTTTACATAACTGAGCAAAAAAATATTAATATATCTTTAAAAATAAATCAATTCCAACCAGAATGTTTTTTTATTTCATCAAAATCAGTTCAATAGTAATGAATTTATAAGGAAATAAATGCAGACATGATTGGCAAGGCAATCGTATAATATTCAAAACAATGGTTGAAACAAAAATATTTTTCTTTAAAACCACTAAACCGATTTTGCTGATTCGTACCTTGTTGTACATGACAAGAACGCATCTTTGAAGGATAGATTTTAATTTTTTCCGCAATCTTGGATTTTGAGATGGCGGACAAAAAATATATTTGGATTAATTCTCTGCCAAGTGCAGTTTGTCCCATTAAAATTAATTGAACGGTTCAAAAGTTATAATGAAAAAAAAATAGTCCGGTTTTTTTTTTGGCCAACCCGGTACACATATTTACACAAATACGTTAGAGCATAAATACATGTTCAAAAAATCGAAAAATGAAGCTTGCTTTGGAAACAATGGCAAATTTAAATCCGCAAACGTGAATTTTCAATTGCGCACGCGTGCGTTTTGTCACACAGCTGCTGTCGCAGCCAACGATAAAGACCGGCCATGGCGCGTTATAAGCAAGTCGGCGGTCACGTGATCCTAGGAGTTCCAGGATTCTTATTGTATTGCTTAATATATTATTTGTTTTTACACAATTTAAATAAATTGACAAACATTTTTTGTTCTCATATAGGCATAAATTGAAAAAAATATTTTGTTGATGTACCTGTGTTTATTGTGGATAAAAAAACAGAATCTACTAATAACAAAATATAAAAAATTTGCACTCTAATATCTTCAGGTACATATATTAGGTACATAATATCGTTAGTTACTTCAAATGTATACAAGTCTTTCAAAATTGGAGAAATCAAACCTAAGCTTTTAGTTTTTTAAGTTTTCTTTGAGTGTCATCATCTTTGTCTGAGTTCTTATTCAAAGATTTATTAGCAGACACTAAATCATTGTGATTTTTAATAAAATTATTTAAAAAAATTTTACATGCCCCTAAACTAATTTTTTAAAGCTTTGACAATAGTTTTTTTCCACAAAAACACTCGCTAGAGTTATCTGAAGAAAAATTTTCAATATAAAACATTTCACAATAATTTATTAAAAAGAAACAAGTGATTTTGTGAATAAGTGAGATGGTTTTATATATATTTCATTAATGTGGAAGTTAACTACCAACTCATGTTCTTTTAAAAGCTGTATCTTACTTTTTAAATATTTCACACTACCAGAGAGATTACTATGTGTTAACAATATTTTACAAATCAGTTTTTTAATATTGCGAGGGTGTGGAAGACATATTACCTTAGAATTGTAAATTGACGTGTATGCACTGGATGACTGGATAAACAAAGATGAAGCCAACATTAAAGTGTATCCACCATATCTTCGATTCTCCGGTTACCTTTTCAAGAGATCTAATTGTTCAATAAGAAATGACAATTTCAATAAACTGCACTAGCACTTCAAGTGTATCGGTGCAGTCCAAAAATAAAACTCCTGCTTTTTTAGCAGTTTGTTTTTTGAAATGGACACATTGTTAACATTCACACTATTAATGGAAAATAAACGACTGGATTTATAAACTCGACTTTGGTATGTCAATTTTGAAAGATCAACTGTCAGTTTTCAATGCGAATCTGCCCGGCCAAATTAGTGCCTGGCACTATTGCAATAAGTCCCTACTATTAATTTTGGCTCTTATAATACACAAAGGCCTAATTTTGAAAGAAAACAGCTGTTCTTCTAATGCGAAAATGTCAGAATAGTGCCCGGCACAATAATTATTAGAGAATTATTGAAATACAGCCAGGCTATAGTTGTACCAGGGACTATTTTGACACATTCACATTGAAAACTGACAGTTGATCCTTCAAAATTTATACGCAAGCAAGTGATACACACATTTTTGCGCTCCTGAAGTTTAACCTTTTTTGGTGGGAAAAAGTACACCGATTTTTGTAATTTTTTCGCAGTAGTGAGTTGTGAATATCTCCTGCATGGTGATGTAATTAAATTTCCAGAAAGCAGCTGCCAAAGGTAATAATTTGATTAAAATTAATCCTTATCACTTATAACAAAAAAATGCCTACCTGCGAAGAATGCCAAGATACGATAAGCTCGAGAAATAAAAAGGTTTTTTGTAGCCAATGCAAAAAACCTTATCATTCCACCTGTGTTCATGAATCCGAGAACCTAGTTACTTTGTTGGCGGAGATCCCCGGTCTTTCCTGGCGATGTGATCGCTGTGTTGCCGATTGTATTACATTGAATCAGCAGGAAATAAAAAACCTAATAGAAAGCAAAGTTCAAGAAGCGTTACAAGCTCTCAACACTACCTTCGAAAGCCTAAAATTCGACATTATGAATATTGCCGCTGATAAACTTGCATTACTTTCAAATGAATTGCAACCACCTGCGCAATCCAAGCAAAAAAAGTACTCAGAAATTCTTAAAAATAACACTCAGCCTGCCGTCCTGATCAAGCCTAAAAATGAATCTCAAACAAACGATCAAACTAAGAAAGCGCTTCTAGAAAACATCAACCCTGTGGAAGAAAATTTTGCCTTTACGAAAATCAAGCACACAAGCAAAGGTGGAGTCCTTATTGCCTGCAAAAATTCGGAGGATAAGAACAGATTTAAAACCCTAGCAGAGGAAAATTTATCCGAAGAATATGAAGTCCGCGAAATACATGGAATTAATCCGAGAGTCAGAATCTTCGGTTTTACAGAATGCCTCTCAGATGAACAATTATCCACAATTTTAATTAAACTAAATTCTGATATTTTTCATAAAAACTCACAGCTAAAAGTAATAAGCATTAACAAGACACGTAACAAGAATAATCTCTTTCAAGCTCTCTTGCAAATCGATAGGTCCACCTACGAAAAGCTACTTAAATTCGGTAATGTCTTTGTAGGGTATGATAGCTGCACAGTCTATGACGGTCTTACTATTCCGCGTTGTTTTAACTGTAACGAATTTTACCACTCATCTAAAAACTGCGAAAAAACTGTCTCTTGTCCAAGATGTGGCAAAATTCATGACGTTAAAGACTGCAAATCTGATAACCTACAGTGCACCAACTGCATAAAACTTAAAAAGGACGATGACAGCATCAAAATTGATCGTGCCGTATGGGATACTAATAAATGCACTGCATATAAAAACGCAATAACTAGACTGCAAAAAAACATCATGCAACAATAGCAAACAAATCTCCCACCTAAATCAGATTCCGTTGATTTTTCACTTTATTACCAGAACTGTCAGGGACTTAGAAGTAAAACTGGCAACCTCTTACTTTCAACGTATACATGCGACTATGATGTGATTTCATTCTCTGAACTTGGCTGGTTCCTGACATTTCTGATAGAGAGTTTATGAACACTAATTTTAACGTTTACCGCCTTGATAGAGATAGAAAGACAACAGGCCTGACAAGGGGTGGGGGTGTTCTTTTAGCGGTTAATGACATCTTGCAATCTTCTCAAGTTATTTTTCCTACATAAATAATTACACTGATTCCCAGGTTTGCGGACATTGTTGGAGTAAAAATCCATTTTCAGAAATCATTCATATATATTTTCACAATATACATACAACCTCCGGTACGCCCCACGGATATAGAGAGTATTCTCGACTTTTTTATTGCACTTGATATTATTCCTAACAACAAAGTTATAATCCTCGGTGACTTTAATGTCCCGCAATATGCGAACTTTCTAGACTTTCAAAATAAACACCAATTTACTGACACTCTGGTAATTAAATTAAATGACTTTATGAGCATATTTCAACTGACGCAGATGAACTTTCAGCGAAACTCGATAAATCGAATCCTTGACTTAGTTTTACAGAAAGATGTTAACCTAATATGCACAAGAGCAACTGACGTACTGGTTCGTGAACATGACGACCATCCGGCTCTAAATGTTCACGTTACCGGACTGGCTGAAGAAACTAATCTGTCTAATATTAATTCACAAACAGTATACAACTTTCGAAAGGCTAATTATCCAGCTTTATATCTGCAACTCTCGAACACAGACTGGGGTTTTTTGAATGACTTTGAGGATTTAGACCAAATGAGTCAGCAACTATACATATACATTTACGGTATTTTTGAAAAACTGGTTCCAAAATATTCAAAAAATGCCAAAAAGCGGCAGTTTCCTCCTTGGTTTACGCCCGATATCATTAAAAATATATATAAAAAAGAAAGGCTGCGAAAAGTAAATAAAGAAAATCCAAATCCTGACACCTACCGAGAATTTAGTCAATTAAGAGCATATTTAAAACTAGAAATAAAAAAACTACACCTGGAATTCATACATACCGGTGAAAATAACATAAAGAGCGATCCCTCAAAATTCTGGTCTTTCATAAACAGCCAAAAAACAACGTCATCAATTCCTAGCGTAATGTACCACGATAACACTGAATATGACTCTATGCAATCCATTTCGCAGGGTTTTTCAGACTATTTTAAGAGCGTTTTTAACGACAACCCCGTACAACCTCCTCAGAATCACACGGCGAATAATAATTCCCCCTGTATTTGCATAACAGACTTCTCAAATACGGAAGTTGAAAATGCTCTTGGAAAGCTTAAAGCTAAATTAACATCGGGTCCAGACTCCATACCAAGCTTTATTATACGAGATTGCGCCTCCATTCTCGCGGTTCCCTTGTGTAAATTATATAACAAATGCCTCAGTGAGTCGAGAATACCCTCCTCGTGGAAGGTCAGCAAGGTGTGTCCCATTTTTAAATCTGACAATAAATCTTATATTAAAAATTACAGACCTATAACTATAATTAACAACTTTTTGAAAGCCTTTGAATTTCTCTTGCATAAGTCTATCTACCCCTCTGTGAATAATATTTTATCACCTAATCAACACGGCTTCATTAAAGGACGTTCTACTGTTACCAATCTTCTGTCTATAACACAAACCATTTCTCAAACTATTCACGCAGGTCAACAGCTCGACGTCATATATACAGATTTTTCTAAGGCGTTCGACAAACTTGACACCGGCGTGCTCTTAACAACCTTAAAAAATTTCGGTTTTAACATACCATTATTAAACCTAATAAAATCTTGCTTAAGCAACAGACGCCAACACGTGTATGTAAATGGTGTTAAGTCTGCCGAATACCTTGTCAGCTCCGGCGTACCACAGGGCTCTGTGCTGGGACCTCTTTTTTTCGACATCTTCATAGATGGTTTGGGAAGGGGCCTCGGTTCATCCAGCCTTTCATATGCTGACGATTTTAAAACATTCAGAGTAATAGGTGACGTCTCTGACTGTATAGCTCTTCAAAATGATCTAAATGCAATCCAGAATTGGTGCGTTCAAAACGGCCTACCTCATAACATTGCTAAATGCAAAGTAATGACGTACACAAATAAAACTACATATCTAACGTATGACTATGCTATAAATGGCCAAGTCCTGGAGAGGCCGGAAACCATACGCGACCTAGGAGTAATTTTTGACAAGAAACTATCATTCTCTTCTCATATTGAAGATATTACATCAGCTGCATCGAGAATGTACGGTTTCATTGTTCGCATCTCAAAAGAATTAACTAACATCTCAGCGCTCAAGAGTCTTTACTTTGCTTATATTAGATCAAAGCTCGAATATGCGTCTATTGTCTGGAATCCACATCAAATTAACCAAATAGAAGACCTCGAGAGAATTCAAAGGCGTTTCTTAAAATTTTTATCCTTTAAAGTAGATGGAACCTATCCCGCTCAAGGAATCCCTCAAAACCAACTTCTCGCCAGATTCGATATTCCATCTCTAAACAGCAGAAGACAGTACGCATCTCAGGCAACCTTACATAAAATTTTAAACAATCAAATAGACTGTGCAGACTTATTAGCCCAACTAAACTTCATAATCCCGCGCCAGGGATCGAGACAACTATCCACTTTCTATCTGCCAACGCCTAGACTAAATGTTTTAAAGTATTCACCGCTTTATACAATGTGCGACATTTGTAACAATACTCCAGCTATCGATATATTTAATACCAATTTAAAACAGCTCAGAAATACGCACTTGCAAAATTATGCCTAAAAGTCCAACCTATTCTTGTACATCTAATTAATGCTTAAGACTACCTTTACTTGTATGCTACTTTTATTGTATATTTATGTAACTCTCATTTATTCCTGTCATTGTAATTGGGTTCGCCCGTAATGATATGGTAAATAAAAATAAAATAAAAAAAATAAAATAAAAATTGCCATACCAAAGTCGAATTTAAAACTTTCGTCGTTTATTTTCAATTAATAAAAGAAGGCACTATTTATTCCGGTTCATATAGTAAACAAAGGCCGTGTGTTGAAAGATCACAGCTGATATTATAATGTGAAGGTGTCAAAATTGTGCCTGGCAGAATTATAGCCTGGCATTATTTCAATAATTCTCTATTGCCTGGCTTAATTGCAATAGGTTCCTATTATCTAAATACCTTTATACCGAACCGAACCGAACCAATGCATTCCCACCCCGATTTAAAAAACGCATCACGTGATGGCCCATGGATTTGCACCGGTTTTAAATGCAGCGTCACCTGACGCGTTTTTTGAATCGGGGTGGGCATGCATTCGTGGAAACAGGGTATAATATGTTTTTGAAGTTTAAACTTCTTTAGGCGCGTTTAGCAGTTTTTGTGGGTAGTGAATTGAACTGAGCCGTCAGGCTCGGCTATGTAACGCTCATTCGGCTCATTCGGGTGAAGTCGGCTCGAGTCGACTAACTATAAGGGGAACATTCAGCGAGCGATATGATCATGTAACATAATAAAATCGAGCTTCGATTTTGGAAAAAAAGATCGATTATCCAAGAGATCGCTTGAAAAAAAATCGATCGATTTTAATCGATCTTTTTGGTCAAAAGATGGATCTTCGATTAAAATCGATTTGAATCGGACATCCCTACTATAAATTTTACTTTTAAAAAAATAATCGAAGAGGAATGTTTTACTCATCTTATGTGTTGGTTCATATTTGTTTATTTTAAATAAAATTTACAAATCACTTTAAAAGAAATTACATAATATATATTTTATTATGCATTGAATTTTGATCATCGAAATATAATGAAGACAATAGAAGTTTGAAACACAACTTAATTTAAAAGTTTTTCACCTCTTCAATTAAAAAAAACTCACTAAATTTAAATAGGTAGGTCTAACATTTAAATTTTAAAATTTAATTATTGAATGTATTTTTGAAAACGTAAATATGTATTTATGTTAGAATCGATGTAATTTTTAGTATCTATTTTAAATTTTTGTGTTTTTTTAAAAACTAAAATGTATTTTGTTTAACTCCAGACTCATTTACCTTTTGTTTGATATCATACACGCCATATTTTCACTTAAACTCTAATTTTTGACATCTACCCCCACCTTTTTTTTTAATAACTTAAAATTCATTTTGTTTAACTCCAGACTTAATTACCTTTCGTTTGATATCACACACGCCATATTTTCACATAAACTCTCATTTTTGAAATCTACCCCCACCCTTTTAAGTGACGCGTTCGGTGGATTTCATTTCGTTCATTTTTTAATGGGACCACCACGGCCTAAGACTCAGCCTAGGTACCAAATTTCATTTAAATCGGACAAGCGGTTTTTGAGTTATGCGGGTTGGTCGTTACAGACAGACAGACAGACAGCAAGACAAAAAAGTTTCAAAATCATCTGAAACGCAAAGATATATAAAAATTTTTGAAATCGAAGCAACTTTTTTTTTCTCGAAAAAATTAGGATCACCATAGCTCACACTACTATAGTATAGTAGTAGTGTGAGCTAATAGCATAAAGTACGACATCATGAGACCTCTGGGGGCCCCCCAAAGGTATCGGGTCCCCAAAGGTTTCGGGTCCCCCCAAGACATATTTCTGGGTGCACAACTGATTATTATGCCAAGTTTTTTTGGTGTTGTGAATTGTGGCAGCGGAGGAGGTCATGATAATGTTAGTTTTCATTGAATATGAAGTTTTTTGACCAATGAATCAATGAACTATCAGCCCAAGGTAGGGGAAAGTGGATAAGTAGTTCTGTTCGAAGAGCTCACTTCAAGGCTCACTTAACAGAGAAGAAATTGAAATAGACTAAACTTTTCTCTAAACATTTCTTATCAGATTCAGGTTTACTATTAGGATCTTTTGTTGTACTTGACTAAACCTTTTGCTAAGTAATGGGCCTTCTATAGTGTTAAACTGTGAAAAATATTTCACTATGATTTTTAGGTGTTAACATGAAAAAGAGGCACAACTTATAGGTAGGTCGGTCCAACAGATCAAAATGCACATATGAGTTCCAACTGAGGTTGGGCAAGCAAACTTCCAATAAGTACTTTACAAAATATGTTTATTTAAAAAATATATAAGTAAACATTATATTAAAAAAACACTTGCAAAATTAAAATACAGTTTTTCCTTGTCATTGGCCTCACACACCGTACATCACCATATGTTTTTCCATGAACTATAATACATAGGGCTTAAGTACAGTCAAACCCAAGGTTCATTAGCTCACAACAGTACTTCAAATTTTACAACAGGGCCAGAGAGGACATGACAGGACCCAATATTCATATTCGCTGTTGTATTACTAACTGTTACTATTACTTTTATTACTGTTTCTTTGTAACAATATTCGCTCTATTATGTATCCAAAAGTTTATGCAAATAAATATGTACTCTACTTCTAAGAAAAAGAAACTTTGACAATACAGGACTTCACTGGACACTATATGCTACAATACACTACAGGCCCAAGAATTTATTTAAGAGTTCTGTAGGATGGTGTACAAATTTGGTTCAGCTGATCACCCACACCTTAACCTCATATCGTTTGCCTTTTCTTTCTTCTCTGGACCTTTTTTTTTAAATTTTTCAACTGTTTGAAACAATAATCCATTCAGGAGGGATCCAGTTAGGATCATTGCTGTTCTAGTTTTGAAAGTTGCTTGCCTAGAATAGTAAAAAAATCATAGTGAAATATTTCTTACAGTTTAACACAATTCTATGTTACACTTCTGCAAGGTCCACTCGAGCACAAAAAAAGATCCCAAAAGAAAATGTTGCCAAAATGGCAGTAACATATTTATCCAAAACAAACCTGACAAAAAACTTTGGACTATTTCAATGTTTACTCTGTTAAGTCAGTTCTTAGAGCACTTATCCACTTTCTTTTCTCTTGTTTAAGCTGATACCTTCATTTGAATCAGGATTATTTTTTAGGGTCAAAATACTTGGGATTCCATCAAAACTAACATTATAAAGACCTCCCCAGCTGCCACAGTTCATAACAGCACAAAAACTAATAGTAATGATTCAAAATGAGTAAAAAACTGGAAAAAAAGTTTAAAAAACAAAAGGAAATAAAAACATAACCTGACTTTTCAACAAAACATGGTCCCTTTTATTTGAGATTTACTGGCTTTAATTGATTTTTTTTTAAGAAAAACGCATTTTTCCCATGTGCACTTTGTTGTAAATTAAATCGTTTCACCTTTTTTTAAAATTAAGTTTTTGTTAACATTGCGGCTTATGGGAAAACGCTTTGTTTGTCTTAGGGCAACCATTGAACAGCTGATCGTGACAGTTCGTTAGACAAGCTAATTGTCAAATAATGTAAATGTAACGGAGTATGTTCCAAAACCACCAAAACTAATGCATGCGCAGTAACCGAAAGCCTGTCTACCCGAAAAAGGAACGTTGAGAATTAAATAGGGGTCCTGGCTTCAATTGTATGCCCCATATTTATGCTCTAACGTATTTGTGTTCATATTAAACTGAACTAATCCTAACTAACTCATTTAGAAAGCTTTTGCATTTACAAACACTTTAATTTTTATATTTCTTTTTTCATAATAGAGTATTTGACAAATTTTAGAAAAGAGTATTTAGAATGATACATAGATCCCTAATTTGCTACGCAAAATTATTAAAATAGTATATTTTATCATGACTACATTTAAAATCAAGTTTTCTAATTTTCGATTTGAATTTACCGCTAAAACGCTCATTTCTAGCATGGCGTTGTAATGACGTCACAGCGCAGTAAACTCGCGGACAGATACAGGGCATTCAAGTGTTTATTTGTTTTTGGTCTGTGTTTTTACTGTTTTTTATGTAAAAAATATCCTATAAGTGGTGTGTAGTGCCTCAGTGTTCGAATACCAGCTTAAAAACACCTGAAAAATTATTTATTCATGTGTCTACAGCAGTAAAATACTGGAAAAAGTGGCTAGAACTTGCTCGAAGAGACCCAAGGGCCTTATCTAATATATCTTTACTTTACATTTGTGAAGATCACTTTAATGTGAGTATAACTAAATTGTTTCTATTAAATTTGTAATGTAAATGATGATGACATTTTTGAGGTTATGTTTATTACAACTAGGGAGTACCTCTAAATGCAGGATTAGATAGTGCACATGCAGGCTAAATGTAGGACTGAGCAGTGCATATGCAAGACTAGGCAGTGCATAGGCAGGACTAGACAGTACATATGCCGGACTATGCAGTGTAACCTATGCAGTACTTCAAGTATTGCTGGTCGTTGTATACTTTTTGCCTACCTGTCCCCCCTCCGTTTATTATATGATTTTTATTTTTGTTTTTTTTTTCTGTGAATTAATTAATTATTACAGTTGCCCAATAATATGAAAAACTATATGGAGTATCATTTAATGGGTATTTTCTAAAACACGAAATAAAATCTGATTTAGGACGACAATTCGCACTTTAAACCAAAGCAAACATTACCATCCATAAGAAAATAACATAGAAAATAGGTTCGTTCGAGGCGTTTACTGTTTTGTTTCAATAAATTTATTTTATTAAAAGAAGTATGAATTTGAGAAAAAATTAAACAAAAAATTTGTTTTTAGCATTCCCAAGACCTAAAGAGATATCTAAAAATAAATATATATTTATTTTTTACTACTGTCAAACACCCCATTTGACTTAAAAATAATAAAAAATGTGTGTAAACTAAAAAAATTTGTTATTTTTTTGAATACCACAAATAAATCAGTTAATTTTCTTGATCTTTTTTAAGAATTGCTACGGAAATTTGATTTACCCCAAATACGTTAGAGTATAAATATGGGGCATACCCATTAAGTTGGGTCGAAAAAGGCCTAAAAAATTTTTTTTACAAAATTGATCTGTCATAGTTAAAAAAAGTTGTGTAACGGGTCAAAAACGCTAACGTATATTTTTTAAAATGTTTAAAAGTATTTCTAACTGCGCCCCTGGGGGTAAAATGGGCAGTTTTTTTAAATTTTTAATTAATAGCCGAATCGATCGCAGATACACAGATTTAATAGCCAATATATATAAAGAAGCAACAATATCAACCAAAATCCATGAAGGAACCAAGCCAATTCACATAAGAAGAGGTGGAGGAGTCAGACAGGGTGATACAACTATTTAACCAGGCCCTAGAGATGTTTTTAAAAACTTAGATTGGGAAGAAATGGGCATCAAAGTAAACGGACAATACTTAAACCACCTAAGATATGCTGATGATATCGCCTTAATAACAGATAATAAAGAAGAACTGATAAAAATGCTGAAAGAACTGGATACAGCAGCTAAAAATATAGGCTTGAGTATGAACTACACTAAAACTAAAATCATAACAAACACAGGTGAAAATATCACGATCAGAATAAACCAGGAGAAAATAGAACAAGTAGATGAATACCTGGGACAAATTATTAAACTAAAAAAAGAAAACCAAACAGCTGAAATCAAGAGACGTGTAAGATTGGCCTGGGCAGCATTCGGTAAATTAAGCTACATATTAAAAAATATCCTCAGTAACTCAAAACGAAAGTGTATAACCAATGTATCCTTCTTGTCCTTACCTATGGATCCCAGACCTGGACAGAAACAAAATCAAACATGGAAGGTAACAAAAACCCAAAGATGAATGGAAAGACAAATGTTACATGTAAAGCTAACAAATAGAAAAAGGAATGAATGGATGAGAAATGAAACAAAAGTAAGGGATGTCAGAGGAAAAGTAGCAAAATTAAAATGGAAATTTGCCAGTCATAATATCGACAGAAAGACGACCGATAAAACAAATGTATTGTAAACTTGAGACCTTGGGAAAATAAAAGAAGTAGGGGAAGGCCACAAATGAGATGGGCGGACAATTTGAAGAAACATGCGGGAGCTAGATGGATGAACACGGCGACAGACAGGGAAGAGTGGAAGATATTGGGGGAGGCCTATATCCAAAGATGGATCGAAGAAGGCTAAATAGATAGATAGATAGAAGAGTATGCAGGGCAGGGAAGAAGGGAGGAGGTGGGGGTGGGACTCGATATACAGTCAGTGGCGTATACAGAAAAAAGTTTCGGGGGGGCCGAGACAGTTTCGGGGGGGCCCGAGACCTCATGACGCCGTATTTTATACTATTTTATGATTGTATTCATGAAATATGTGGAAAATATCTAAAAAAATGTTAGCTTCGGGGGACCCCCCCCTTATACACGCCACTGCATACAGTTACCTCCACGCGGTTAGTTCTGGGTTGAAAAAAAGCGATGAATAAATTTTTTATATCCATTAATAATGATTATATTATATCATCTCCTTTCCAAGCGAAAATCTGTATACGTATTTAGGGGAAAGTGCTCAGCGGTCAAATATTATTAGACATTTAATAAACAGTTACATGGTTACCCGTCAAAATACTGCGTTGTACAAGTAAAAACAAATGTTTTGCACGAAAAAAAGTATTTTAATTCAAAAATAGGCAGGTAGGTACAAAAAAACATGTAAAATTGTAAAAACGTTTAAAGGCAAATTAACATAAAATTAACCAAATATGCATAAAACAAAAATACTTCCTAAATACTAATTAGATTATACTTGTGTAATCTTTTCCAAGGTATAAATAAGACCACTAACCTATATACAGGGTGACCCAAAAGCCTGAGACCCCCTTAATATCTTCGAAATCAAAATAAACACAGAAGTCAAATTTCACATACTCAGATGGTTTGCAAAAAGTATCTTTTTTGATGCTAATATTGGAACCAGTCATTAAGGAGACGTAGCGAAGCCAGCGACGTTACTTTTTAAAATGAAATACCCTGTATATTTTTGCAATTTTGAATAAAGCTTTCCTTTCTGTTTCCAAAAATACCTAATATGCTACGTTTTTATGTAATGGTTTTTAAATAAAATGACAAAACCTTTTCATTAAGAGCAATGAGTTAACCAAGAAAAATTATCGATGACTTTTTGTCTGCTTTACTCTTTTGTTTGTTTTTGTTATTTTATTTCAAAACTGTTAGAGAAAAAGGTATTAGGTATAATAGGTAGTTTTGGAAACAGAAAGACAAGGTCTATTCCAATTTGCCAAAATATAGAGCGTATACCGGGTGTTCCAAAGTGAGTGGCCTATTGGATTATTTTGGAAACTATACGATAGAAACTTTTAAAACTTTCTATTCTTACATACGTCCATGTAAAGTATATTTACAAAATACTTTCATAGTTGCGGTGTTGCCATTTGCAGGAAAAGTTGGCTTTATTATTTTAAAAGAAACACCATGTATATTTTTCGATTCTTTATGTAGAAAAATGTATGTAATTTTTTTCAACAATTATTGAAAAATTTTTTTGCACAATTTGTTTTGAAAATGGGTATAAAACCAATTTGTGCAAAAATTTTGAATAGATTTGTGCAATGGAATTTGTTGTAAAATTTTAAACAACTGTGCAACTGTGTTTTTTTGCACAATGCTTATTGTACAGGCCTGTATAAAAAAATTTCACATATTTTTGCACAATTTGTTGTATATTTTGCATTAATTTTTTTTAAATTTTGGAAAAATTGCAAAATATTCAAGTATGAAAACATTTTACACAATCTTGTGTAATTTTCTTATTCTATTTTGTGCAATAAAAATGCACAATTATGTAGTTATATTTTAAAAGATGTTTGTATTTTTTTTACATTGTGGTGTTATATTTTGCAGTTAAATTTTTCTTTTTACCACAAAAAATATAATATATCAATATATTAGATATTTTACAATTAATAATTTTAGTTACGCCCAAAATTGCACAATTTTGTGCATATATTTCCTACAATTTTATGTAAAAATAGTTAAAAATATGAATTTTTTACATAATATTCTGTAATTTTCTTTAACAATTAAATGAAAAGTATCCCTGAATGTGTGCAAAATCTTGTAGATGTTTGTTTTCAATAGGTTGCATTGCATTGCATTTTGTTTTAATTTTTGTGTATATATTTTTTGTATATATTTTTAAAAAACGCTTTATTACTTTTTATAACAAGTACACAATGTTTAATTTTTATTTGACAAAAAAATACCAAACTAAAAAATCACTTGTTAAAAGACCTTTATTTTCGTTTTTAACACATTAGTTATTAAATTATTTAACCAATATTATTATGCTTAATGAATTTACCTGAACGTGTAAAATATATCTATTTAAAGATTCTTGTTTGCTGGACTTTCGTTGTTCGGATTTTCCATTGTTTGGAAATTGCAAGGAAGGCAACGAAGACAAAATAGCTGCTAAAAAAATAGTACTAAGTTTAACGGACATTGAAGGATTTCTATGTAATAGTCAAATTATTCTGACTGATATTTTGATACCCTTTAAATAAAGGTTACAGTTTTATAGATACCATGGTAGTAAGACAGGCAAAATATGTCTTTTGACTTCTAATTTACAAATTTTAAGTTAATCAAAAATAGTGGTGTTGCAAAAATTATCATTTACCTTCGTCTGCTTCATGGAAACTCTTTTCAGACCGCTGTATCTGATCTTTGGTAAATTGCGTTTGATTTTAACAGCACCCAAAGTTTTGAACAAACTTCTGCACATTTGTCAAAAAACTGTCTTTGTTTTCCGGATATGCCATTGCAAAATCGTTCAAGCTAAAAAATATAAAAAAAAATGTTTAAATATAGAATTTTAGTATCGGCCGTTATAAAAAAGCGCAGTTTAGACCAAAAATAGGATAAGCCATGAGTAACAAGCTGAAATTTTGTAAATAGTTTTATTTGGTCAAGAAGCCCAATTTTTTCTCTGCGAAAATTCTTGAAAGTGATTCCTAAGAGAGTACGCGGGCGCAGAAATGTTTTCGAGCTTCGGACTGGCTAAACCAAGACAATTTTGAGGACAATGTTGTCATTTACTTTCAAACACATTTTTTAAATCACAGAAAGAAAAATCAAAAATGGATCAACTATACTCAAAAGCTTGAGTAGACTAGAGTCCCTGTATGTTGACATATTTGGATATATTACCAAATATGTCAACATACAGGGACTCTAGGGTAGACCTATGTTTAGTAATTTACTTACCCCGAAATCTCTCTTTGTGGACTGCAAGTAGGCACCCATTCCTCCAGTTTTTCGAGAACTAATTCCACAAAATCCATAGAATCCATTACACGTTTAACGTTGACGGAAGAACTTATCAATTAATGACACTAACCTTGTACGGATCACCTCACTGACAAGCCAAAACACAAATTTAAACTCACAGAACACTGAAGGAAGCCAGATGCGGTGGGGCGATCCCTTGAAACGACTTTTACCGAATCAATCCGACGAATAATTTCTACAATTTGGAGTATTTTTGCACAAATTTTCATTAAAAAAAATACATTTTATCTGTGTAAATTTATAACACAATGGGTTTTTCCACTACGCTGTTGAGAGTAATTGTTCTGATGTGTAACATTTTTACACAAAATAAGTTACACAATCTAATTGGTAACATCAAAACAGATTTATTCGTTTATTTCAACAATTGTTTTATATTTTTGCACAATTTTAGTTGCACAGCGTATTTAAAATTGTTGCATGTATATTTTTGATTTAACCCAGGGTTAAATTAACCATGGAATATTTTAACCCTGAACTAATTCTAAATAGTATAAAATAGTTTTTGAAAAACCGAGATAGGAATGTAGAAACCGTTTTGTTCTATTCTTAATAGTTTTGATGTTACGGGCTGATAAAGTTACAAAATGTTAATTTTCATCTGTCAATATTTTACAAACGGTTGCAAAATTGGACAGGGTGTTTCTTTAAAATAATAAAGGTGTTTGCAAAGTTTTCCCACAATTGGCAACACTGCAACTATGAATGTATTTTTTAAATATACTTTACATGGACGTATTTAAGAACAGAAAGTTTTTATTGAATAAATAGTTTCCAAAATAATCTAATAAGCCACACAATGAACCTTGAGACACCCGGTAAATCTCATTTAAAAAAGTAACGTCGCCGCCTTAGCTCCGGTCCCTTAATAATAATAAATTTCACAAAGACAAATAAATTTCACAAAATTTCACACACAAGCTACAGGATTTCACAAAAATGTTCAGATTTTTTCAAAAAACATTTCACAGAATTTCACAAAAATTTCACAAGCTGTGTACACATTTTGTAATGTTTACGCTAAGCCATAGAGAAAATAATAAAAGAGTGCTTAATTCTATGGTTCAAAAGCGGCAACAAGTTTACGCTAGCGCCACCCTTAGCTACTGGAAGAATTAAGAATGCGCGGGCGGGCTCGGCGGGCTTTTTAAATGATTTTTTTCTTAGTAAAGGTGCTATTTTTGAGGTCAGGCTAATTTCATGTATGCGAAAAGAATTTGGATATCAAAAATATATTAATTTTAGTCATGTAAACCTGTAAGATATCCAAACTTTTTCCGCATACATAAAAATTTGCATGACCTCGAAAATGTAATACTTAAATAAAAAACTATGTTTTTTAAAAAATGTAATATTTATTTTTTTAAAAATGAGTACTGTTCTAGAAAAATCTAAAAATATTTAACAAATATAATGTTTTTTCTTAAATGTATAAACTAGGTATTTATATTACAAAAAACTGTGGATTTTTAGAAAACTTAAAAATAGTTAAACATGTACCACCTAATAATCCTTAATAAAACCAATATTTAAAAAAAATAAGAACACACTTTTACAGTCTTCAATTTTCTAATTTCTAGGTTTATGTGGAATTGTTCAAATGTTGTAATGTAATTTTCATATATTCTTCACAATATCCATTCTCCAATCCATTTTTTAATAATAAAGGTGACCACATAATGATGTTATCCCATTGTTGATTGTTGCGTTGGATAACTAAAAAGCAAAAAAAAAAGCTGCCAGGGGACTCATAATAGTAGGTATTTTATACAGGTGTTAATAAAGTATGTCGCCAAACTTTAGAGGATTATCTTGAGTGATTTTAAGAAAAAAAACTTTGTATAACCATGCTTAGTTTTTGAGATATGGGTTATTAAAATATTAGTTTCTTGTTTGCTTTTTATTTATAACTCGTGCAGTTTTTCACATATTTAGCTCAAATCTGGAACATGTTGTTGTTGTTTTGTTACAAGGCATACATCATTAAGCATGTCAAATATTCGGAAAAACTACAGGGTGATATTTTTTTCGCGGTCATGCCCCCTTTTTTCTCCAGAACTTTTTTGCAGTAAGTTATTGGCAGATTTAAAAATGTACAATGAATTCCTTGTTTTATTCAGAAATTTTTTGATCTGCAATATTTTTATCTCTAACCATTTTTCAGAAAAAAAAAACAAAATAAAATAACTTGTATCTTCAATTGCTATTTAGAAATTACATAAAATTCGCATAAAATTAAAATAATGCAGAGTACAAATTTTCCTTTTTTGTCTTTTCTTGGAAACAGTTAGAGTTACAAAAAATTGCAGAAGATCAAAAAGTTTCTGAGGAAAGGTGGCTGTTGCCTCCCCCACCCCAATAAGCCTTCGTGTCGACTCTGTCTGAAATATGTGTTTAAATTTTTAAGGGGGAGCTTAGCTCTTGAAGCTCTGCCCTAAGTACACTTTGGGCCTATTCTTAAATTATGTAATTGACCCACCTCCACCCTCTGTATAGAATTTTCAAGAAACAAAATACATTAAAAAAAAGTTATGTGTAATACAAGGCCAAACACTGCTACCCCTTTGAGCATTAATTTTGAACATATAATTATTATGTTAACTGGCATTATGTATTTTAAGAATAGGCCCTAGTATGGGTGTGGAAAGAGACAGAACTTATTAACCAATATTTCTCTATTACTTACCTAAATGAAAAAACATTTGCAACCAAGCAGTGTGTACTCAATGTGATTGTAATGATCCATACAATTCCATAATGTCTGTGTACCTAAAAAGTAAAAGCACTAGCTAGAATTATGTTCAAACACTAAACTAAAAGACAGAAGCCTAAGGATTTTTAGACATTTTCCACATATTTCATGAATAAAAAAATTAAATAGGTGAAGATATGGCATAACTGTGTCTCGGGTCCCCCAAAGACCTATTCTTGGGTGCACTACTGACTAAAATATCTACTAAAACTAAAAATGGAAAATGCCGAAAAGGCAATACATCAATAATAGTTATTAACCGAACCGAACCGAACCCCCGCCCCAAATCTCAAACTATATTAAGTTTTTACATACAGAATACACATCCTGGTCACAATGCAAAACTGTTTTATGCAATATTTATTATGATATCTACCCCCCCTAAATAAAGTTCCTGGATCCACCCCTGCCGTAACTGAGGGGTGAACAGCTGAAAAAAATTTGTACACCATCCTACAGGACTCAAATAAATTATTGGTCCTGTAGTGTATTTTAGTGTCCTGTGGAGTCCTACACAGTCTTGTTAAAAAAATTTGTATACCTGCTGTGGACAGATGATCACCCCTCCCGAACACACAATACACCAATACTAAGTTGACACATTTTATCTAAAACCAATGTATATGTTCAGTGTCAATCTGTATAACAAGTATATAAATCGACCCTAACTTCAATAACATAAATTATCTTTCTTACCTTGTCTTAGTCACAAAACAAGCCCAGTTTTGTCTGATAACATGCGCTTTAACACAAAAAAGATCTCCTTTGTAGTGAAAAAGTTATTTCGTAGCAAAATTTTTGCATCCGAAAATACCAGAAAAACAAACCAAGAATTTGAGGTTAGGTTTGACTCGACTGCGTTTACAATATACTTGTAACTTGCTTTTAAAAATGACTTGCAATTTGTAATATGGGTAGAATACCTGTATTATTTATTTATTTTTTTGGTTGCAACTTCTATTAACATTGATTGATGCATGTTACAGATGTTCATACCTATGCAACAACGAATAACAGCAATTTTTATTTAAACAGTATAAATACTGAATTAGGATATAAGTCATTGTTTTATAAAGGAATCAGATTGTATAACAAATTACCATTAGACATTAAAAATTGCAAATCAAATAATATGTTTAAGATAAAGAAAAAAAGAAGTACTTGTTGCCTAGTCAGCCTCAGTGGCGTATATAGAAAAAAGTTTCGGAGGGGCCCAGACCTTATAAAGACGTATTTTATACTATTTTATATTTGTATTTATGAAATATGTGGAAAATATCTAAAAAAATCTTAGCTTGGGGGGGGGGCGGGGCATATATACGCCACTGGTCAGCCTGATTGTTTAAGTAAACCCTTGGTATCATATTATATTATATTATATTATATTTTTTTATTCTAGTCTCTATATTATTTTTTTGGTGTATTTTAGTATAGTAACCTTTTCTCATAAAGAAATATGGTAGCAATGTTTTTTTTAAGGATAGGATTAAAAACATTTTACAGTACAGTGTAAGTACTTGAGAAAGCTGTGTGTTACTAGATTATTCTTTTAGTAGGTAGGTATAGTTAGTTCTGTTGGGAATGATACAGGAATGCTTGTAATGATTTTTCGGTATTATTAGAGAAATATAGCCAGGCTATAATTGTGCCAGGTACTATTTTAACACATTTACATTGAAAAGTGACAGTTAATCGTTCAAAATTCATACCAAAGTCGAATTTAAAACTATCGTCGTTTATTTTCAATTAATAAAAGAAGGCACTACTTATTCCGGTTGATATAGTAAACAAAGACCATGTGTTGAAAGATCACAGCTGATATTACAATGTGAAGGTGTCAAAATTGTGCCTGGCACAATTATAGCCTGGCTATATTTCAATAATTCTCTAATAATACCGAAAAACCATTACAAGCACATTCCTGTATCATTCCCAACAGAACTAACTATACCTATACCACGGATCACCTACCTACTAAAAGAATAATCTAGTAACACACAGCAAAGTACTTATACTGTACTGTAAAATGTAAACACACCAAAAAAATAATATGGAGACTAAAATAATAAAATATAATATAATATAATATAGTACCAAGGATGGTTTACATAAACAATCAGGCTGACTAGGCAACAAGTACTTCTTAAGTTTTCTCTTAAACATATTATTTGATTTGCAATTTTTAATGTCTCATGGTAATTTGTTATACAATCTGATTCCTTTATAAAACAATGACTTATATCCTAATTCAGTTGAATAAAAATTGCTGTTATTTAACCTGGCTTTATTTCAATAATTTTTTTTTTCGGTGCGCACTCGCAAGGAGATCCCTATCACGCTCGAGAAGCGGCAAGTGCGCGGAAATGTTGGTATATGTTGGTTTTGAAAAGGTTCAGATTGTAACCTGCAGGGAAAAGTGTCGCAGGAAGCTTATTCCACAGCGATGCTGTTCTCCAGAGATATATTATCCATTATGTAATAATAAGAAATAAATAATAATAAGAAATAATAGTTATTAAGTTTGGATTTGTTTTGTTAAGAAATACTGGTGTATGTATTAACATTTAAATGTATTTTTTATATTTATGTTTGTAATTTGAAATAGCATGATTGGCTAATAAAAATTTATTCAATTCAATTCAACATAGTAAACCATTTCTAACAACAAATGACATTAGGAAAATACTAAGCGTTATGTGATAGACACTTTTCTCAAAGTTTTACGTAATTTATGAACGACCCCAATCGAACAGAATAAAATTAGTTTTAAATACAAATAGAAACATAGTCCGCGATTGCAGCGCTGTGCGCTACTGGAACTTGTTGGCTGCGCGGCCCTATCTTTTCGGCAGTCTCTTTTTTGTCTCTGCGCTAAGCAATCTAGAGAAGTACTAGCAGGTTAATGGCGAGTTTAATGGTTTTAACAGAAAATTAGTTAAATCAAATAAATAAAATTCTGAACTTTAGGGCGGAATGTTATTGGTCGGATTTCCGCGAATCAATCGGACAACTTTGGATCGAAACTCTTTGTCTGTTGTGCATTAGAAAAACAAAAAGATCTGTTGCGCTCCTCTTTTTTATCATATTGAACATGAGACAAAACAGTATTAGCTCACACATATACTATACTATAGTAGTGTGAGCTATGGTGATCCTAATTTTTTCGAGAAAAAAAAAGTTGCTCCGATTTCAAAAATTTTTATATATCTTTGCGTTTCAGATAATTTTGAAACTTTTTTGTTGCGCCGTCTGTCTGTATGTCTGTCTGTCTGTAACGACCAACGCGCTTAACTCAAAAACCGCTTGGCCGATTTTAATGAAATTTGGTACCTAGGCTGGGTCTTGGGTCGAGATGGTCCCATTTAAAAATGAACAAAATCCACCAAACACAAACCAAATAAAAGGGTGGGGGTAGATTTCAAAAATTAGAGTTTATGTGAAAATATGGCGTGTGTGATATCAAACGAAAGGTAATTGAGTCCGGAGTTTAACAAAATACATTATAGTTTTTTTTTTAAGAGTTGGGGTAGATTTCAAAAATTTGAGTTTAAGTCAAAACATGGCTTGTGTGGTATCAAACAAAAGGTAATTTATTCTGGAGTTGAATAAAATATATTTCAGTTTTTAGTTATATTAGCTCACACGTACACTATAACTATAGTACCTAGTGTGAGCTTAGGGGCCCATATATTGGCAGAGTATTTTTAGAAGCGAGACAGCTAGAGAGTTCACCTTAGTAGGTACATCGATTTTATTCTACACTTTTTTGGTTATTTGTTATATTGAAATAAATAAAATTCTTGTAGATATTATATAGGGTGTTTTTGAACCGTTCTTTTGCCACTTAGTTATTGTTATCGTTATTCTGCGTCGGCGCAGTAGCGATTTGCTGTTATTTTTAATAGGTATAGCAACGCGCTGTATTTACAGAAGATAAAAAGTTGTACTTGAGGTTGTACTTATTGTTATTTATTAGCATATTTAAGAACTACAGATAATTTCTAAAATCTAATTTCATAAAAATTTTACCTTTATATCGTAACTTGGTAATTATTTAGTATACGAGTTTCTGCCATTTTTGGTTTTTTATGAAAAATCCTTTCTGGAGGTACTTAGGGGGGTCCTTAGGACCCTGAATCGGCGACCGGAGAATTAAAAAAAAAATTGTTTTAATTTTCTTGAGTTTTTAATTTTTTTTTCTTAATCGATGCAATCTAACCTGCACAAGCTCAAATCAACTCAAGCCAACCCATACCAAACCAAAAAAATACATTACAACCTCGCCCTCCGGTACCCGTTTTTTTATTTAAATTTTTTTTTTAAAAAATCCTAGAGGCCCTAGTAGGTACCCCTATAAATAATTTTTCAAAAAAAAAAACAAAAATGGCAGAAACCCGTATACTAAATAATTTACATACCTACATGGGTTTTTCCATTTATAATTTTTCATGAAAAGCCGAAAAGTTCTTTATGAGGGCACCTACTAGGGAGCCTGCCTAAGATCCAAAATCCGCGTCCGGCGATTTTTTTTTAACGCAAAAAGGGGTGTCGGGAGGGTTTGGATTGGTTTGAGTCTGTTTACGTTAGGCTGAGGTAATTAAGTAAAAAATAAAAAAAAAACAAAATAAAAAAAAAGCCGGACGCAGATTCGCGGTCCTTCGGACCCCCCAAATTTTTCTTAGAAACCAAAAATGGCAGAAACCTGTATACTAAAATCTCTTAAGTCTTATTTAAAGCGACTAAATTACTTGTTTGGCTAAAATAAATATTTTTATATGGACCAATGAAGAATATGCACTGACAAAGTCAAAAATCTAATTTGATTGAGTCAAATAATTTTACGTGATATATATCATGTATACAAAAATGGTTTACTATTGGAAATAAAAACCAAGAAAGAAGGGATTTAAACAAATCGTATTTGTATATTTATTTATAAACAAAAACTTAATTTAGTTGTTTCAAATAATTTTATCTAACACTATTAAAATTATTAATTTATATAATTGAAACAATTATTTAGTCAATCTGAGCATTAAAAAAAATAAAAAGCAATTGAGTTGCTTTAAAAAAAATCAATTATTTAAGTATACGGTAAACAATATTTTTTTAAATATTATTATTGCCAAAAAAATTTAAACATGTAATTTATTTAATTCACATGTACAATGTTGTTTGTCGTAACAAAATGTACTGTTGTCCGAAATAAATATATTTGTGTGATCCAAACAAGATTTATTTAATCCAAATATTTTTTTTCAAATAAATTGGTTTATTTGTGATGATGTATGATGTAATCAAAGTAACAGTTAACTTTTTCAACATCAGCTGTTTTAGCCGCACATTTTGCATTCAATTTATCCATTTTCGCTGTGTTGTGTATTAAATTGGAGATGTATATTTTCACATCATCAACATCATCACTTGTATTTAAAGAAGGCATTCTAGTCTTCAGTTCAATGCACATGGCTGCCTCTTGAATGACACGAAATGAATCTTTAACTTCTACATTTTCTCTACTCAGCAGCACTCGACAATTTTCTTTGATAGCGTGATATATTGCATTTTCTTTTGCCTAAAATTAATAATAAGGTAAAAAAACACAAATTAACTTTTTTTCATACTTCAGGTAATTCAAGTACAGTACTTGAAATTGTACTTTAAGTACATAAAAGTACTTCAAGTACTGTACTTGAAGTACATCTACAATCCGGTAATTGTACTTGTTACTTGAAGTACTTTTGACAATGTATACATTGTACTTGGAAATGTACAGGGTGTCCCAAATTGGGCACTTTTAGGGGGTCTAAGGTACTTCTAGGGGAGACAGAGAAAAACTGACCACGCATTGCGAGGCTCAAATTTCAAGAGAAGACTTATAGTAAAAACCGCATTTTGAAATATCGTCTCGTCTTTAAGCTACGGGGGCTTTTTGAGAAGTCTGCATTTTGGAAGGGGGTCTATAACTTCGTTATTAGTGGAAATTTTGATTTAGAGTAAATTGCAATTTTATAGACTATGTCACGAGGAATTCACCCGCTAAACTAAATTTTAACTGTCACTTTTAGTTTTTGAGATATGACATAAAGTTGCATTTTTTCTTATGGAATGTTCTATATTTTAATTAATTTTCAAATTCGCCATTGAATTCTTTTCAAAATGATGTATCATATGTCATAGTTTGATTGAGCGGTATAGGAGATATTCAGCTTTTTCACTTATTTCTAGTGCGCTATGATTTCCTGCTGAGGCAGGTCAAGGCACTCCAGTATTTTTATTATTTTAAACAGTCAAGAATATAGTAAGCCTGGTTTGGAAAAATTATAATTCAGCTGACGCCCCTCAAAGCTTATAATTATTCCGGTTAAGTGTTCGGTGGATTGAAGTTCTCGGTATGCCTCACCAATAATGCCTATCTCCTCTAACTCACGGTCCCTCCTAACGTCATATATTTTACCCCGCCGTTTTGAAAAAGCCATACTGAACAAGGTTCCTTTTCAACTTTGGAAATATATCCATATACGGTTGTCTTCGTTCGGGATACCTTTGAAGATATAAGTTTCCAGCGCCCTGTCGAATATCATTACTTTCCCGGTAACATTTTAACATTGATACATATTTTAAAATAAAATTAAAAACGCTTTTGTGCAAAATAATTTCATATCAAAGCGTATGTCAAATTGTTTAAACAATTGAAAACAATGATAAAACGCCAAGACGCAAGGCCAACTTGATTTGCATAGTATCAGACAACAAAACTATAGGAGCATTGAAGTAGGATTTGACCGCAAGCTTTCAAGTCAATGGCGCATGACGTCATTCAACGCATACTAGACAAAAATAAAAAACAATTATCTTCGAAACCGCTGAATAAAACTATGACATATGATACATCATTTTGAAAAGAATTCAATGACGAATTCGAAAATTAATTAAAATATACGCCATTCCATAAGAAAAAAACTTTATGTCATATCTCAAAAATTAAAAGTGACAGTTAAAATTTAATTTAGCGGGTGAATTCCTCGTGACATAGTCTATAAAATTGCAATTTACTCTAAATCAAAATTTCCACTAATAACGAAGTTATAGAACCCCTTCCAAAATGCAGACTTTTCAAAAAGCCCCCGTAGCTCAAAGACGAGACGATATTTCAAAATGCGGTTTCCACTTCCATAGAAATTTGAGCCTCGCAATGCGTGGTCAGTTTTTCTCTGTCTACCCTAGAAGTACCTTAAACCCCCTAAAAGTGCCCAATTTGGGACACCCTGTACTTGATTTTGTCAAGTAAAGTTCTGCAAGTACATTATAAGTACTTTAAGTACGTTAAAAGTACTTCAAGTAAAATAAAACATTCTTGAAGTACAATTGTAATAGGTGAGATATAACTTTAAGGCGACGAAGACAAGTGGTAAATTCAGGGTTGCCACCGGCCGTATTCTTCAAAGTTTGTGAAGAGAGTGATCCCGGGAACGTTCCCGGGAAATCAAACTCACTGAAACTGAAAAAACTGTCTTCAGGGTGCCCTTTTTAAAGGGGCGCAGCTCCCTTAGGAACCATTTTTCGAGAAATGTTTCTAGGAACTTCTTTTCATAAAAATACTCCAGGAATCACACCACGAATTTTTGACCAATGTTTAGGAAACACCCTGTATATTCTAGAATCTGTTTCTCTTATATTATAATAAACACATCAAAGTGATTTTCTTGGTCTATCAAGTGGATACAACACAAGATCTATTCAACAGAGAGATTTACAACCTCTATAAACTTAGCATTACCACTTAAGAATTGGATATTCGCAATATATGCATTAATTGTCGTAAATTTGTCGTAAATTTGTCGTGAAAGAAAAAAATTTGTCACGCCACCCGTTTTCCTGAAAAGGGTATGTAATGCTAAGTTGAGTCTCAACTTAGCATTACCACCCCAGAAAAAATTAAAATGTTTAAAAGCTAATCTATGGAATAATTGTCGTAAATTTGTCCTAAATTTGTCGTGAAAGAAAAAAAATTGTCGCGCCACCCGTTTTTCTGAAAAGGGCATGTAATGCTAAGTTGAGTCTCAACTTAGCACTACCACCCCAGAAAAATTAAAAATTTCAAAAACTAATAAATGCATTAATTGTCGTTAATTTGTCGTAAATTTGTCGTAAAAGAAAAACAATCGTCGCGTCATCCGTTTTCCCGGAAACGGGCAGTGAGCAATTTTGAGATTTCTCAGCCAAATCTTAGTGATCTTTAAGCTTTTTCACAACACTTACGAAGATGTAGGTTTATTGAGATCATATTTAACTTTTTCGCGCAATTGTAAATTTTTGGTCAAACAATCATTATATTACGTTCCGCTTTTACTTTTCAATATAACCTTTTGTGGTGTTTGTGTAAATATTCATTGATCGCCAGGATTTTGCGTTGTTTTAGAAATTATTAAAAAAAGTGAACTTCTCAAGAAACATTTATATGCATTAATTGTCGTGAAAGAAAAAAATTTGCCGCGCCACCCGTTTTCCTGAAAAGGGTGTGTAATGCTAAGTTGAGTCTCAACTTAGCACTTCTACCCCTGTAAATAATGTACACTTCTTTTTGTTTTTAATTATAAAAACTAATATTTATCTTTCAAAAATACAATTTTAATTTAGAAATGGTAATGGCGTAAATAGTGCGTAAAATACAATCAAATTGAGGCCGGTGACGAAGTACACCTTTACATGTCAAGGTTTTGGGCAAATCTGGTTCCCGCTTGCGTTACCACTACAAGACGCTAGCCCTACCAAGTCCACTTTCAATCCCTGACTTCATGTATTAGAATAGATAAATACAGGGTGATTTTCACTTGAATGATTCTAACCACATGAAAATAGAATGTTTCAAAAACCTAACCTAACGAAACCTAATCAAATCTAACCGAACCGAACCAAAGCAAACAGAACCAATAAATTTTTTTCAAAAAAAAAACTTTCCTGACTTCCTACCCGGGATCCTAGAGGATATGAATCCGAACCGAACCAAACCGAACCGAACCGAACCTAACTAAACCGAACCAAACCTAACCTAACCAAACTAAACTACAACACTGCTAATTAGGTTTAGTTGGGTATGGTTAGGTTTGGATAGGTTCGGTTCGGTACGGTCCGGTTCGGATTCACATCCTCTTGGATCCCGGGTAGGAAGTCAGGAAAGTTTTTTTTTTGAAAAAAATTATTGGTTTAGTTTGCTTTGGTTCGGTTCGGTTAGATTTGATTAGGTTTCGTTAGGTTATGTTTTTGAAACTTTCTATTTTCATGTGGTTAGAATCATTCAAGTGAAAATCACCCTGTACATCTATTCTAATAAATGAGGTAAATAATATTGGTAGATCTGCGCATGCGAAGTCAGGGATTGAAAGTGGACTTGGTAGGGCTAGCGTCTTGTCGTTACCACTCGACAACACGGCAAGTTCGCAGGTCTTCGGCTTGCAGCGCCGGTGATCGGTCGTCTCGCTTTACATACATAGATATGTACTGCCCATGTATTAGGTTCGAGGCTTATATACTTTTGTTCTCGACATGCCCCCGACCTTGAAAGGCTTGACTTTTAATAGAAACTATTGATTTTCTGGAAAGGGAAGTGGACAAATTTTTGCAAATGCTCGTCTGACTTCTCCTTTTGTAGTCTTAATTGTTGCTACTCTAGCAATCTCATCTTTCCCTGGATGCAACTTAATGACACGGCCTAGTTTTCATTCTAATACAGGAGTGTTATCTTCTTTTATGATAACTAATGTTTCAACTTTGAGGTCATTTTGGGTGGTTTTCCATTTGGTTCGTTGCTGCAACTCTGAGATGAATTCTTTTTGCCACCGGGACCAAAAATTTTGCTTCATTTGGGTAACTAACTGGTAACGACTTAATCGGCATTCTTTGACATCTTGTAGATCAGCTTCAGGTAATGTCTGCAATGATTTTCCAACTAAGAAGTGAGCCGGAGTAAGAGGATTAACATCAGTAGGATCGGCTGACAAAGGGCTGATAGGACGCGAATTCAGTACTGATTCCACCTGCGTCAGGAGGGTGTACAGTTCCTCAATGGTCAATAAACCCCTGCCCATAACTCTTTTTAAATGAAATTTACTCGATTTTACCCCCGCCTCCCAAATTCCCCCCAAATTAGGCGAGCCAGGAGGTATAAACCGCCAATCTATACCATGACTTGATGCCGCTTCCATAATAGCATCGTGATTTTGTTGTAAAAACATTCCTAAATCGGCAAGATCAGTACTAGCCGCCTTGAAGTTAGTGCCGTTGTCAGAGAAAATCAAAGATGATTTTCCACGACGCGATATAAATCTATTTAATGCCATCATAAAAGATTCTTTAGATAGCTCGGTAACCAATTCTAAATGAACAGCACGTGTAGCAAAACAAACAAACAAAGCCATCCAACATTTTAGACTTTTTGCTTCACGTCCTTTTCGGTCTTTAAATAAATACGGCCCTGCGTAATCTACACCACACACATTAAATGGCAATCCTGGTTGTAAACGCTCTTTAGGTAAGTTGCCCATTAAAGGCTGTAAAATCTTTGGATTTTACCTAAAACACGTTACACATTGCCGAAGAACTAATTTTGCTAAATTTCGTCCACTTATAGGCCAATATTTGTCTCTAACTGACGCTAACAAGTGTTGTGGACCTGCGTGTAATAAACGCTTGTGATAGTACTCAAACAATAGTTTTGTTAATTTATGTTTTGAATCCAAAAGGATTGGATGTTTTTTGTCGTATTTTAGTTCAGAATTGCCTAGACTACCGCCATCTCTTAAGACAAGATTTGTGTCCAAAAATGGTCTTAGACTAAGAATTTTGCTCTCATTCATTAGATAATTAATATCTTTGTAAAAAGATTGTTCTTGGGTAATTTTGATCAGTTTTACCTCTGCATTTGATATTTCTGTCATAGTTAAAGGCCCTACAACTTTGATACTCCTAATTTTTTGTAAAGTGACTCTAACCATGCGCATAAATGATGAAAACCTTTCAAATGGAAACTCAACATTAGTTGTCAAATGCAAAGTTAAAGATACTGGTCTCAATTCAGGTAAATATTCCGTTGTAAACTTTTTATTTGGCCAAGCAAACTTATCTTTGCTAAGCCAGTCGAGTCCATAAAACCATACTTGAGATTTAAAAACTTGACTTGGTTTTAAACCTCTGGAAACTAAGTCCGCAGGATTATCTTCTGACGGCACATATTTCCAAGTGAAGTTGCTTGTGTGAGTTTGAATTTCCGCTACTCCAGTGTTGACAAACGGTTTTAATAAATTTGGAGGTGTATTTAACCAACCCAACACTACACTTGAGTCGCACCACAGTATACATTCATCAACTTTCACTGTTAAGGATGAAAGAACTTTATTTAGTAGTCTGGATAAAACTAAAGCTCCCATTAGTTCTAATCTAGGTAAGGTCTGAGTTTTTAATGGAGCTACCTTACTTTTTGCACAAAGCAGTATAACATAAATTTTTCCAAATTGATCTTCAGATCTTATATATATGCAAGCTCCGTATGCAGCTTCTGAACTATCTGAAAACCCGTGAACTTGAATATTTACTGGATTTATACAAATTACATGTCTAGCAATGCGCAATTCATTTAAACTAGACAGTTCATCTTTAAATTCGAGCCACGCTGTATGAAGTGATAAAGGCACCGCTTCATCCCATGACAGTTTTTCTTTCCAAAGCTGTTGAATTAAAATTTTAGCTTTTATAATACAAACACTTAATAATCCCAGCGGGTCGAATACTTGCTAAAATTGTGCGTTTTGTGACTGGTAATTTATTTGGCTTTTAACTTATATTGTACATCAAATGATCCGTGTGGCAGTGCCAACTTAAACCAAGGGTTTTAGCATTTTCATTTTCTCCAAAAGTCACAATGTTATTCGAGATCTCCGAATTTTTCACGTACTTTAAAACATTTGGATTATTTGAGTAAAATTTACGCAAATCAAAACAGCCAGTACTAAGAATTTTTGACACATCACGAGCAATTTCTGCAGCTTGTTTGATTGTATCGGCCCCCGTCAGCAGATCATCGACGTAAAAGTCTTGCTGTATAATTTGAGCGATTTCCGGGTTTGTAGCTTCATGTTCATTAGCCAGTTGCATTAAGCAACGAATAGCTAAGAACGGTGCAGAATTTGTTCCGTACGTTACAGTTTGCAATTCATAGGTATCTAAATGCATCTCAGTACTGTCACGCCATAAAATTCTGTGTAATGCTCGTTGTGAAGAGTCAATCAATATTTGTCGATACATCTTGGCCACATCTGCTGCGACATAGGTATGTTCTCGAAAACGTAATAAAATTGACATTAAATCATTTTGAATGGTTGGTCCAACCATTTGCAAATCGTTGAAACTTAAGCCTGACGTTGTCTTCATCGAACAATTAAAAACACAGCGCAACTTTGTTGTTAGAGACTCTTCACGTACAACTCCATGATGAGGCATGTAATATGAATATTTTGGTTTTGTTTTATCATCAACTTTAATCATGTGCTCTTGATTCTTGTAATCGTTCATAAAATCAACATACTGATTTTTGATTTCAGGATTAGCATTTAATTTCCGTTCCAACGTAAGAAACTGTTTCTTCGCTTGTTCATAGGAATCACCTAATTCATCAGGAGACGATTTTAAAGGTACTTGCACTATAAATCTACCTTCTGCAGTTCTTTGCATATTTTGTACAAAATGTTCTTCACAATCTAATTATTCCTGTGAGCGAAGTGGTTTTGAGGGATATCCCTCTTCAATTTCCCAAAATGCTTTTAACTGTTCCTGAATATCAAGATTCTGTACACTTAAATTAGGTCCTGCCGCAATCCAACCTAGTTTTGTTTTCTACAAAATCGCCCCCGTGCCAAGAGAGATCTGACCAACACAAATTATGGTCCAAAATATTGCTCACCCTATTAACATGTCAATTTCACCTGGCGTTGCAAAAGACGGATCAGAAAGTCTAATATTTGCAGGAATTTTCATATTTTCGGTATTAACGGGTACAACTGGAAGATTTCCTGTAATGCGAGGCACCACTAAGCACGTGATTTTTTTGCTAAATTTGTTCTGATAAGAACTTATTTCTACCTCACATTTGTACTGCACATTGGAGATCATCTGATTCAGGCCCTGTACTTTCATCTTTGTTTCTTTTTTGTCCAACTTATGCCTTTGTACAACATCATTTGTTACAAAGTTACTTTGCGAACCCGAATCTAATAAAACTCTTAAAGTATGTGGTTTATTGTTTTTGCCAAGACTCGTACTAACGCGGTACTTAACAAAATTTGAGCTGGACTGTATGTTAATTCACATACTGTACTATTGTTTTGCAAATCGTTACTGCGTACTGTGCTGGGCAACCCATCGTTGCGTATTGTATTGTGCAACCCATCGTTGCGTACGGTATTATGCAACCCATCGTAACTGTGTTGAGTGCTAGTGTACCGCTCTGTACCACTGCATCACTTCTTTGTACCACTGTACCACTTTTTTGTACCACTGTACCACTATTTTGTACGTTTGTACCACTATTTTGTACATTTGTTGAGACATTTGCGCTCGTACTTTGAGATTCGCCGTTCGTACCGTTTTTAGAACCGTTTTTTGGTTCTGTACCTGCTTTATCGCACTCACGGGGTATATGCAATTGTACACTGTGTTTTAACGAACAAAGTTTTCAAGAAGGCACTTTGCAAAGTTTACTGTGGTGACCAAATCTTAAACAATTTATGCATAATTTTATTTCTTGTACCTTTTTTAGGCGGTCTCTCACATCTAATTTTAAAAATTCTTGAAAATCCGAAATAAAATGTCCACCTTTGCAAAATGCACAACTTGGTTTGTCGGTAAAAAAACCTCTTGTGTTATGTTGCTGTTTTCTGGAATCCTGAAGGCCCATTTGGTTTATTTTTATTGCTTCCAACAAATTTGCCTTGTTATTTAAAAACTTTTTCATATCTTCTAACTTTAAAGGATCGTTACTAGATTTATTATTTTTGTACTCTTGTACATATTAAATAAATCACCAAAGTGTGAACTGTAGGCTCATTAATTTGTTGAAGGCAATTCATGTGCTTTGAAAATGTATCTACTCAGGAGCGGCTAGTACATATAATTATTTTATTTCTAAAATTATTGTAATAGCAGTATATTTTCGGTCCGGTGTTGGTATAGTAGGCCTTCAAATCGCGTACGTGTGTTGAGTATGACGCCGCGCGCCGTCGCCGAAGGCCGCATTTCACAGTCGGTCAAATGAAGTTATTGGAATTGTTGCGCTGCTAAATTGCAACACAACGTAGCTGGGCGGCTAACGAGATCTGTGCTCGGCTAGGAACCCCTTCTTTCGCCCCGCACCGCACTTGCTCCTGGGTTTAGATAGCGAAATCTAGGGAAAAATAGAGCTGCAAAACTTGCAGTTCCAGTACAATTCCGGGCGGGCGGGCTCAGCGTTGCGTGTTTGCGGGCGCATTTATTTATTTAGAAGACGCCAAACGCATGAGCGGGAGTTATGGTCGTGTTTGTTGTTTGTCGAAATGGAAGAATTGATTGATTTTAAAAAAATAATATAATTATTTTTTAATTATGTTAAAATTAAAATTTAAAATTTATATTAGTGAGTTAAATGTGAAGTTAAATTTAAGTACATTTAAGTATACAAACTTATTCGAGTACTACCCAAAAGTGTACGAGTACGAGTTCTCAGATGTCTAGAAAATACGTGCAGGCAAAACATTGGTGAGTACATATTATGCTAAGGTAGTGAATGTCAATTAAATCTTTTGTAAAAACGCTATTTTTTCCTAGGCATTGTAATTTTTGCCAAACCAAACTTGGCAATTTTTTACTTTTTATAATAGACACGTGATGTGGAGACTGTAAAAAAATAGCATTTTTTATACCCTATCGGCAGAACTCACAAACTTTACTGTCACGAGCCGCCACTGTATCTACTAGTGACCTTATGCGTTTAGCAGACTCCTTTTGTATAGATTCTAGATCAAAAAGCGCTTTTACATGATTCTGAACTAAAATACGAGGATTATTGTATCTATCTGTTAAAAGCTTCCAAGCAACCTCATAATTTTTCTCACAAAATTCCAAAGACTTTATGACCAAGGCAGCTGACCCAGAAAGGCTAACCCTTAAATAGTGAAACTTTCTAATATTACTCAAGGTCGTATTCGAATTTACTAAAGATTCAAAAGTATCACGATACTCTAACCAATTTTGAAACCTGCCGTCAATTTTAGGCACGTCTATACGGAGAAGATTACAGTCATCCTCGGACGACCTTCTAACATTTTGAACTGAATTGTATTTTGAAGAAGAACGTTCCCCTGTTCAAAATCACTTAAATACTGTGAAGCTTTAGCCATCAACTCATTGTGCTTGTCAAATTAGTAGCGCTCATTTTCATCTACCTCTAAACCTCCTAAATCGCTCTCAATCTCACTTTGAATGTCTTCAAACTGTAGCAAAATGGGCTCAATTGCATCCCTTCTATTTTTTAATTGAAACAAGTCAAGATCTTCAAGCGATTTATCTTTTTAGTTTCAAAATCAAGTATAAAGTTACGAAAAAATGTTAATCTTGTTTTTAACGCAGCCCTTTTTCAAACATTTTCCGGTTTTGCCATTTTTTCTCTTTTTATGTACCTACTTTTTTTTTAATTTTATTGCAAAGTTTGCCGTACTAAATTAAAAGCTTTAAATTATTTTTGCATATAAATGCGTACCAATACCCATATACAAATATTTTGCATTAAAAATGCGTACAAAAAAAAACACGTAATTATCTACGTTTATCAGTAAACCGAACAGTTATGGGCAGACACTCTGCAAACATTCGAAAAACTGCACAGTTTTACTTAACTTAAAGGAGAGTTTACACATGCATGGATTTGCTGGCGCCAATAAAAACTGACGCGCCAGTAAGTTAAATTTGCAAGTGTAAACACCGACTTGCCCACAAGTTATTTTTTTGCATGCATGTATCAAAAAAGTCTGCAGCTGACTGAATTTGCTGGCGCCAGTGGTGACGCATGCGCGCAGAAAAGGAAAATTTTCATGTGTAAACAAGTGCTTGCACGTCGGCTCGCCAGTTTTAAGTTCATTATTTTACATTATTTTTTATTTTCATTGTGTTTGAGCTTAAAAATTTTGTTTATTTTTGTTTTTATAGCTTAATATGGCTAAAAAAAGTGGTCAGCGGAACTGACCATACAGTTTCTTGAAGGCTATGAATATTTTCCTTGTTTATGGGATGTACACAGTAGTTCGTATAAAAACAAAGATAGTCGAGATAATGCTTCCCAAAAAATTAGTAAAATAATGACTATTGAAGGCTTTGAAGTTGCAGAAGTAAAAGCAAAAATATGATCCATAAGAAACACATATGCTTTGGAATTGACAAAAATTTAAAAAAGCCAACGTTCCGGAGCCGGTGCAAATGAAGTATACACCCCAAAAGTACCATGGTTTAAAGTAGCAGACCGAATTTTAAAGAATGTTGTTTAAATAAGAGAAACTCTAGAAGAATATCAAAATGTTGCTTTGTCATTTGAAGATGGTTTTTATAGCTCGCAGGATCTTCTGCTGCAAGTTCTCCTAAAAGTTTTTCGGAAGCACCCAAAGTAGATCGACTAGCAATCCATGCTTTAACCCATGCAGATACGGCCTTTTCGTTGTTCCTTTTCCTGAATCTCTTTTATTTTTTTTTTTCAATAACAGTTTAGCGACTATTTTGCAGGCTTCCGAGAGTTCAGCCGACATATCGCGTATCGTGTACACTTTAAAAATGAAACTGGCGTGCCAGTCTTTTTAATTTTCGCACAATAGTGTAAACCTTTACTGGCGTGCAAATAGAACTGGCGCGAACACTGGCGCCACTAAATTCATGCATGTGTAAACCCACTATAACCACACAGACGTAAATCAATACCAAACACGGAATAAAAGGAAAAAACTCTTAGGTAAGGTATGCAAAAGAGGTCTAAAATTGGAATGACTCACCCAGTATACTGTTCTTCTTTGTTCTGGTAAACAAACTGTTTGATGGACACCACAGGTATTTTCGATGTTGGAGAAAAATGTCAATTTCAGTCTTTTTACGACGAGTTTATTGTCTTTTTCCCGGTGACCCCATTCGACACGAAGGACCATGTAAATAATGTACACTTCTTTTTGTTTTTAATTATAAAAACTTATATTTATCTTTCAAAAATACAATTTTAATTTAGAAATGGTAATGGCGTAAATAGTGCGTAAAATACAATCAAATTGAGGCCGGTGACGAAGTACACCTTTGCATGTCAAGGTTTTGGGGGCGAATCTGGTTCCCGCTTGCGTTACCACTCGACAACACGGCAAGTTCGCAGGTCTTCGGCTTGCAGCGCCGGTGATCGGTCGTCTCGCTTTACATACATAGATATGTACTGCCCATGTATTAGGTTCGAGGCTTATATACTTTTGTTCTCGAAAACCCCAGAAAAAATTAACATTTTTAAAAACTAATAAATGCATTAATTGTCGTGAATTTGTCGTGAAAGAAAAAAATTGTCGTGAAAGAAAAAAAATTGTCGCGCCACCCGTTTTCCTGAACAGGGTATGTAATGCTAAGTTGAGTCTCAACTTAGCACTTCCACCCCAGAAAAAATAAATATTTTTAAAAACTAATAAATGCATTAATTGTCATGAATTTTTCGTAAATTTGTCGTGAAAGAAAAAAATTTGTCGCGCCATCCGTTTTCCTAAAAAGGGTATGTAATGCTAAGTTGTTTTAACTGTCTTAAATTTGTCGTAAATTTGTCGTGAAAGAAAAACATTTGTGGCGTCATCCGTTTTCCCGGTAACGGGCAGTCAGCAATTTTGAGATTTCTCAGCCAAATCTTAGTGATCTTTAACCTTTTTCACAATACGAAGATGTAGTATATTTAACCTTGTCGCGCGATTGTATATTACCTCCCGTTTTTTATATCTGAACACTGTCTTTTCGATATCCTCCTGTGGGATTTTACGAGGTTTCCCTCTTTTCATTGTGTACTTTCGGAATAATAAATAAATAAAATTAAACAAAAACGTCTTGTCTTGAAGGTTGCATCACATGAAGAATGAAGAATGTAAAACACTGGGATGAGTAGAGCATGGTAAAAAAACAATTTTAGTTAATTAGCTTTTGTAATTTATTAGATACAGACGACTGTTATATTTTTTTTGTGAATTTAAAGTAGAGAATCTGTAGGGACACATTTTTTTTAAAGGAAGGGGGATGTGTAAGGATAGAAAATAATGTCCTATTAACTAAATGGCACAATTTAAGAGTTTAGCAGTTAGTTGTAAGCTGGGAACGTAATGTTCCACACGTAGTTAACAGTGAAGACAAGTACAATAGTCAGTAGTCGAGCATACCTAGAAGATACGCATTTTGTAAACAAGATGTATTTAATGTAAGTAGTAATTATAATATTGTTAAATAATGAATGAACCTAACTTAAAATGTGTTACGTCACGATAAAACCCTCTCGTGACATAATTACAGTTCGAAATAGCCTTTTTGGTACCGGTTCTCCGGCTATTCATATAAAAACAATAATAATAAATAAAACCTGTAGCAAGCCATAATACCATGTAGAAAATGTACATTGTTGTTATTTTCTACATGGTATTATGGCTTGCTACAGGTTTTATTTATTATTATTGTTTTTATATGAATAGCTGATTGATCTCTTTGTACGTATTTTATTGAGCCACCCATCAGTTACTATAGTGACAAAAAATTTTTTAAACATCTGTATAAAAAAATTTTATATACATAAAAAAAAAGAAGAAAAATAAACCATAGTCATTTCTTTATATAAATAAATAAAAAAATCAGTTACATATACATTAAAAGGGGAAAAAATATTTAGGAAAAAAAAAGAATTTATTGTTAATAAGGTCATTTTAAATGTTATTTATTGGGAAAAGAATAATAATTTTTAATTGTGATGTATTAATGTGCCGTATTTTATATTATCTTACTAATGAGTTGTAACCTTTTTAGTCTGATGAAGACAAAAACCATTGTCGAAACGTTACCGATGGATTAAAACGTATATTTACCAGAACAACAGTGTCCTTATTCCCACTAAATTTACGTGTAATTATGTGAAATGGTTTGCTTGTTAAAAATATCTTTAAAAAGGAGCACAAAGTGCTAAAAGTTTATTAATATTGTAGTAAAAGAGTATCAAAGGTATTTTTCAGATATCTCAAATGACAAAAGACAAAATGCAAAGTTTTTTTTTTTAATTTGTCAAACACATTGTGTTTACTGTATTAAAATCTAGTCAGTAAGACTAATTAGCAATTTTGTTTTAACTTAATTTACTAGAAAAGTCACATTTAAACTTAGGGTTCACTCAACAGTTCTCCCCGCTTTGTTTAGTCTGTAACTCACAATTGTTTTGTGTTTATAGCATTATTTTGTTTTATGTAATTCACTTAGTTTACTCGCTCAAACGGCTTCACTCTTTTTAGTCTTCGAACTAGCATAGTATTGTCTAGAAGCTGAATTGCTTCCACATTCACATGCCGATGGAGTCTATCTTCATGGCTTTTTGCGTACTTTTTTATAGTCTCTGCTACAGTTTCGATTTTTAGATCTCGATGAAGGTCACTATTTCGAACGTACCAAGGTGCGTTAACAATGTTTCTTAATACTTTATTTTGAAATCTCTGTAAAACTAGAATGTTACTCTCTTTAGCACAACCCCATAGTTGAATACCATATGTCCATACTGGTTTCAGTATTTGTCTATAAATCAGTAACTTATTATAAATGCAAAAGTAGCAAAAAAATATTTTTTACCCCTGCTTCCTATTCCCCCATCTTCCCCTATATCAAATAAAGGTTTTCACCTTTGAGTATATGACCCATATAATTTAATGGTTCCGCTCAACACTGCAGTGACCTGTGCAGCCAGCGCCAGAAAAATGGCACGGAATGCAATAGAAGCTCGCTAAAACACAATTGCGCACGTTCTACGTACGTCAAAATCAACGATCCTAAACACACAGGATTGCCTATTAGCTCGAATCTTTCAGCGGTAGGCGGCGCCTTGCTTACGTCACTAGTGGACCTCTGCTCAGCGCGCCTCATTTATTACACATTGCAATCGTGAGTTTTTCCCGCTTTTTTCTTGCTTATTTGCAAACAAATTTTTTATTCGTGTTGGTAGATATAATTAATAATTTCATTCATTCAAAACAAATGATTTGATAAATCAAGAGTTTGCTCTGAGAGCCGAATTTTCCTACCAGACGATATGTTGGAGTTTATTATTTAAATAGTTGAATGTTTTAGAATAGAAGTAGGATTTTTTCTAAAAGTTTAATCAATTTAAATCATTAGATGTATAATGTATTGTTTTTGTTGCGGATATAATAAAATACACTTATATGTAGTAACAAAAAGGTATTTATTTGATATTACAGACAGCGGCGTAGCGTGCCCGAAAGGGCGGGGGGGGGGCGACAGCTAAAAAGGGCGCCTCTGAAAACTGATGACAAATCTTACGGCAAAAAAAGGCGCCTCTCACCACAAATCTTGCGACCAAAAAAAAGAACCGCGCCGTAGAAATTTGAACCGCGCCGCCTCCAAAAAAAACAAAAAAAAAAAAAAGGTCATCATATGTCAGGGGGCGGCCGATAAGTCACAAGGACCCCTCTGACGAAATCTTGCACCTAAAAAAACACAAAAACAAAAGGTCATCATGTATGAGAGGGCAGCCGATACGACACAAGGGCGCCTCTCCCACCTATGGGGCGCCACTACCCTCGGGGCGGGGGGGGCGACGAACCCCCCGCGCCCCCCCCCACGCTACGCCGCTGATTACAGATCTAAAACGAGAAGGCATTTTATCATACAATTTATACAAATAAAAAATTAATTAACAATCTTAATTTTTTTAAATTACGGTCGTCTCCAGTCCTACCTACACTCTTTCTCTTCAAACATTTTCTTTTCTGGGATTGATAGTTATTATTCATTCTCATTATAGTTCTTTACTTACAAAATAGAAAAATTATACCATAAGTAACAAAACAAGCCTATTTTTTTTATTTTTCGTGCTAATTTAGAAACAATTTTCGGGCCAGGTCTAAATCCGTCTTTGGGTAGGTAATTAAGCCAAAACCAATGTTTACACGCGTGTAAACATTGCCAAAACCCACTTCCTATTATACTATTGCAATATTTATTATATTATTATGTCAAAAACCAGTCAGTTTTTGGAGAAAACAGCCAAATAAGATGTGTTTTTCAATTTCCTATGCTTTAAATCAATATATTTTCATAAGTTTTTTTCAAATGATTTACATTGTTTGTGTTATAAGTTGTTTTTATCCCACCCAGCGCCCCTTTTCACTCCTTCTCCTATAACATATTTCTGAAAACTTCTATAAAGAGACTAAAAAAACTTAAGAAAAAAACTAAAACTAAACTTGGAGAAACTGTCTACAAAATAAATTTTCCAAAAATCAGTTTAATAAAAGAAGTTCGTTTGCGGCATAATTACCAATTTTCTTCAATGTGATTACTTTAATGAGCAAGGAGTTTCCAAAAATTCAAAAAAAAATTAAAAGTTTTGTTATATTTCTACACTGAAAGGAGGGAGGGGTGCTTTTTTATATTAATTCACTGAATTCATATTTCTAAAGGTTTATTTACCTCCGAAGTAGTCAACCACACCGTCAAATTAATAAAAAAACGCAAAAAACAGAGATAAAAACGTCAAAAATACCTTAAAATCACACGAACTCTCCATACAAACAAAGCAACTGGTCCGCTGGTGACGTAAGCAGGCAGTGTTCGTCTCTCTTGAGCGACGCTAACATAGAGTTAAATGGAAATAATGATTGTTGTGTGTTTAGGATAGTTGCGACAAAATATGTTTACCGTCCGTGAGTTTGCGGCGTTCCACGGAAGCCGTTAACTACATGTGACGTTCAAATGTCAACAGTGTCAAATAGCGTTTAATCCTCGGCCGTTTTTGGCACGACCAAAAACTATCTATTATTAATATCGCTAAATGATTGTTGTATTTAAGACCGATAACTCTCTGTCAATAATAATGAAAAGTTATACTTACGTTAACAGAAACAATAACGGATACAACCGCAAGCAAAACAACCGAGAATTTCATTTTCTTATATGTCTCAATTTCTGTATTTTAAAAGTACGGGTTATTAGATGATCAGTGTGTGTAAGTTTACAACTTAAACAATTTTTTGTTTATATAAACATTTTCAACGCCAATCAAAATACATAAACCACACAACAAATTAACTATAAAATAATTTGACAAAAAGAACAATTGGTAATAAACAAATGTAATAAATTTTAATTAAAAAAATAATAGTGCTAGTAATCAGGCCCGAAACTAAATTACCGAAAAAATTTTTAAATAAAAAAACACCCAACTGCTAAATTTACTTGTAACTACTAGTCGCAGTTGAGTACAAAATTGATAGCTGTATACTTATAATGTACGACATGCTTCAACTTTTAGTTTTGATGCCCAAAGCGCATTTACGAATGTATACAGTTTTGTATTTTCATGAATCAAGTTATTGGGTAGTTTTGTACCCAACTGCGACTAGTAGGTACAAGTAAATTTAGCAGTTGGGTGTTTTTTTTATTTTATTTCTAACTTGTAGGTTTAATTCTTATTCAGCCTTATAAAAAGCACTATGCATTTATAACTTTAGCTTTACCCAAAAAGTACGTGTAGATTTTCTACGGACGCGAACAGTGTTACCTTCCAATTAGTGAAGGTGGGGGGGGGGAATCTTAAAGCGTGTGCCGAAAGAATTTTCAAAGGGCGAGGAGAAGAGAGGGAGATGAAGGGGGAACTAGTAAAATGATGTTGGAAAAAAAGTCTTAAAGTGTGTGCAGAAAGAATTTTTGAATTCGTTCTATATTTGTGAAAGGTATAGCTACAACTATTACTAATCATGATGGCGGGGAGGAGAGGGGGGGAACTAGTAAAGTGGTGTTGGAAAAAAAATCTGAAAGCGTATGCAGAAAGAATTTTTGAAACTGCTCTATATTTGATAAAATTATGCGAATACTGTTTTTGAATAGGGTGGGGGGAATGACAGGGTGGGAGCAGGGAGGACTACAAAGTAACTACAGCAAATTAGAGGACATTTGCAATGAGTAATCAAAGGAATTTCAATAAAATCGGCTGAAATTTAGATAATTTGTATGCCTTAAAGCCTACATCATGTGACAAAATGGCGTTTGAAGACCGCCATGTTGATTCCTGTTTAAAAAAAATATAGCCTATAGCACCTTCGGGATCAGTAGCAATTCAACGACACCTTTTTTGTCAAAATTGGTTCAGCCGTTTAGCCTCTAGCATGACACAAACATATTTACTTAAATACATACAACAATCGAAAAGCATTACCCTTCCTTTTGCCGTGCTGCAGTTGGGTAGAAAGTGAGTACTTGGGTCCTTTTCAATTTTTTTTAAGGGGGGTACATAACTATCACAACTATAACTTTCAAAATTTGATCAAAATTTTCACAGGTAGCAAGGGGTTATCAAATGACATCTTTTTTTCATCGAAAAGTAGTCATTTGGATGACCAGCAGGTCATCTACCAAAAAATGTTGTCTTTAAGGCGTCAGTTACCTGACGTCTTTTCCTAGTGTGTAGTGTAGTGTAGTTTTTGACGTCTGAAAAACGTCATTATTGGTCACTACCCACACTGCACACTTTGTCCAAGGGACATACACTCACACTTACATAGATGGTGCCCCAGTCAGTGCTTGACCGGATTTATACGGAATGTGGGGGTACGTATGTAAAATAAAGTCACAGAAGAGCACAAGACGCTAGCTACCAAGTCCACTTTCGATTCCTGACTTCGCATGCGTAGATCTACCAATATTATTTACCTCATGTATTAGAATAGATGAATACAGGGTGATTTTCACTTGAATGATTCTAACCACATGAAAATGGAAAGTTTCAAAAACCTAATCAAATCTAACCGAACCGAACCAAAGCAAACTGAACCAATAATTTTTTTCAAAAAAAAACTTTCCTGAGTTCCTACCCAGGATCCTAGAGGATGTAAATCCGAACCGAACCAAACCGAACCGAACCTAACTAAACTGAACCAAACTTAACCTAACCAAACTAAACTACAATCGGTTCAGCGGTTTAGGAGCTAACGTGTTATGGACAGACACACACAGACAGACATCAAAATACACCCAAATAATACATTTTCGGCCTAATCTCAAAACAAAATTTTCGTCGAAAATAATACCTTTTCTAGCCATTGCTGGGCGGGCTAGGAAGGTAAAAATTAAAACTGGTAACCTTTGCGATCCCACCAGGTACCACCTATGGCACACAGTGTGCCTGAACGAAGTATAGGTTACAGAAAAATGGTTCCAAAAACTAATTGCACATTTTGAATATATGGACTCTTTCCTGACTTCAAAGCGTTATTCGTATAAATCCTAGCTGATCCTCTTCTCGAAATTTTATCAATTTTTTGCTATTTTTCTAGTTAGTCTAGGCGCTGGCTCCGGTCACGTGCGACCCAATACGTGCGCTCAGTTTGACTGCGGGACATTGTTAAGCACCCATAGTTGTATATAAAAAAAGTTTGGTCACGTAGTCGAACTCATGGTCGTTTGGCCGCCATCTTTGAAAATGGCCGCCAAATTGATAGATTTTTTGTTTAAGCGTATCTCCCTACTCAGTCATCCGATTTTAATTTTTTAAGGCTTGATATACTCCTATTTTCAAGGCAACTAAATTTTGTTATTACACATTTTTTAATAAAACAAGTAGTTTTTGAGATATACCAAGATTATTAGTATTTCCGCTCGCAAAAGAATTAAAATAATAGCCGTGCTAATTTTATTGTAGCTACAATATTATTGACATTTGTTTTTTTGTTTTATAGAAGGCTTTAAACCTTTCACAGAAGAGGATATTGACTTTATGTTTTTAAAGTTCGATGGATGATACCCCTAAAGACTGCCTTAAAGAGGGTGGTTTCTAAAACTGTTCACAAGATTACACAAAAAGTGAATTTGCAGCAAAACGATGCATCCTAGCGAAAAACGTTAGGAATAATTTTTTATAGTACTTTTAATTCCGCATGTTCTGATTATTGTCATATCTTTTACAATTTTTAAGAAAAAAATCGATTTTGGAGCGAAAACATGGAATTTTTACAAAGTTGTATATTTTAGCTGGCTTGTACAGCTAACTATCAAAGCTAGGATGCTAAGTTGTACATCAGAACAAGTGAAATTAAAAGTACTATATACTATATAAATTATAAATTAATTTGATCGTTTTTCGCTAGGATGCATCGTTTCGCTGCAAATTCACTTTTTCTATAATATTGTGAACTGTTTCAGAAACTACCCTCTATGAGGCAGTCTTTCGGGGTACCATCCAACAAACTTTAAAAACATATAGTCAATATCCTCTTCTGTGAAAGGTTTAAAGCCTTCTGTGTAGTTACAATAAAATGAGCATGGGTATTATTTTGACTCGTTTGCGAGCGGAAATACTAATAATCCTGGTATATCTCAAAAACTACGTAATTTATCAAAAAATGTGTTATGACAATATTTGTTTGCCGTTCAAAAAGGAGTAAAACAAGTTTAAAAAAATTAAAATAGGACCACTGGGTAGGGAGATATGCTTAAACAAAAAATCTTTTAATTTGGCGGCCATTTTCAAAGATGGCGGCCAAACGACCATCAGTTTGACCGCGTGACCAAACTTTTTTGATACTGCTATGTTTAATATCTATCGTAGTCGACTTTTTGATATAGATATAGACGGTGAAGTGTTAGCATTGCAGATGACACGGCTATCTATTTGACTGCAGACCACTGGCGTACATAGAAAAAAGTTTCGGGGGGGCCCGAGACAGTTTCGTGGGGGGCCCGAGGCCCCATGAGGCCGTATTTTATACAATTTTATGTTTGTATTCATGATATGTGTGGAAAATATCTAAAAGAATCTTAGCTTCGGGGGGGGGCGGCCCCCCCCGCCCCCCCTTATATACGCCACTGCTGCAGACAACTGGGAAACCCTAAAATCCAAAGCTCAAAGAGAAACATAAAAAATTATACATTTTCTCAACCAAATGAACTTAACTGTTAATTTTACAAAAACCTTTTTCTTACCATTTACGTCTTACACCAATAACTTACCAATATATAATGAACTCAACCTATATAATAACAAAAACTGTGACTGTTTACCAATAACAATTGAAAAAACGCTAAAAATAAAATATCTTGGTATTTTTATTGATGCACATCTTCGATGGGATGAACACATAAAATATGTAACCAACAAAATCAGATCCTTATTGCATAAATTTAAACATTTAAGATCATTTTTTAAAATAAAACAGTTAAAGGTTTTATATCAAGCTCTTGTTGAACCATACTTAACATATGGTATTTTGGCTTGGGGGGGAATAACAAACAATCATCTAGACAGCTTGGAAAAAATTCAGAAATGGTGCATTTATCGTTTCTCGTCTGAATTGTTGTTTGCAGAGACAACATTTTTTGACATTAGGAAACATTTTATTTATGCTTTAACCGTAAGACAACATAAATTTATGTCCAATTTAGTTGAAAGAGAACACAGCTACAACACCCGAAAACGTAAAATAATTTACAGAATCCCTAAAGTAGAAAAAACAATAACTCAAAGAAGTTATTACTACTTAGGTCCCAAAATATATAGTAAACTTCCAAAAAATATTTTGAACATAAAATCTTTAAAAAAGTTTAAGGAATGGTTAACAACAATAGCTAGAAATGTTATACATAGTTGGATTCCATAAAAATAAAATTAAAAAAAAAAAATATATATATATATATATATATATATATATATATATATATATATATATATAATACAGTATTACAAAAGTAAACAAAAAAATATGAAAAATTATAACTTTATTACCCGATTAATACATTTTGCTCACGATTATGAAAACTTATTCTTGATTATGACACCTTACTCTCGATTATGACACTTTCTCTCGATTATGAAACTTACTCTTGACTTTAACAATTTTATTCGATCGGAGATTTTCCAAAATTAACTAGGTTTATTTATATGAGTAATTAATTATAGGTACCTAGCTCTAAAGGTTATTTAATAGTTGATAATATCTCTGAAACTTATTCAATAGTTAATAATAGTTAGTTTTTTAGAAATATATTAAATATAGTTATAAGACTCACTTAAAGAAGTAAATATATTGTTTCATAGGCAAACAAGCTTCTCAAAGCTTTAAATTGCCTGAAATATTTATTTACAGCTTCTAAGGGGGAATATATTACATTTGTAATTTTTGTACATTTAAAGATGCTGAAAATAAATATTATTATTATTATATATTATAACCAGTGGTAGACGAATAATTCGCTTCGACTAAGCGACCGTGGAGGGAACCCTATCTTTGGACTCATTTCTCGACGGCAGATCTATAAGTATTAATGATGTAATCAAAGTAACAGTTAATTATTTTAACATCAGCTGTTTCCGCGGTAGTTCCTTCTTTAACCGCACATTTTGTATTCAATTTTTCCACTTCTGCTGGATTGTTGATGTATTCGACGAGCCAGTTTTTGATTTTTTTAGCATTAAGTCCTAGTTTAGCTCTATATCTAATTGTCACTCCAAAGCACATGCCTAGTAATTGAAATGTACGAGGTCCTTTTTTACCTCTTTAAAGTTCAGTCATCAGCAGGTCGCAATTTTTGTCGACAGCGTTATATAATGCATTTTCTTGTGCCTAAAATTAATAATTAGTTAAAACTGTAAAGCCGGGTACTCATTAACGAACCACGAGCATCGATCAACGAACATGATCTATTCGCTAATGTGAACGGCATTGTTCGGGGCTCGCAGCGCGATATCGAAACCTTAAATTAAAATAAAGTACCCAGTAAATTTGAGACATAAATACACATTTTGAAAAAGTTTACCTACATAAATACATATTTTAAATAAAAACAAATTGCAAAATCTATTTGTAATAATTTATGTATTTATTCACGTAATTTAAATTTATGGTCATATTTGTAATAGTTTACTTGTAAGAAAATAGTAAGCTGTCAGTCTTACTTTTTTCTTAAATTGCGAATATCTCAAAAACTAATCTATTAATTTTTGAAATAATATCAATGCTGTAAAGGAATAGAAAAAACTCTTTTAAACCAGGTATCACTTGACCCACTTTCCGTCTTTAAAGTCAAGAGGTCAAAGCTACCCCAACTAGGAGTCGATAGATATAAATATTTGAGGAAAATAAAAATATTGTGTCCAAGGATTTTTTCAAAAATTTACTTTAAATACTCATAATGGCATCCCGTATACGTTTTCTGTGAGCATATTACTTTAAATTAAAATTGATAATGATGATGATAACGAAAATGATTATACGTATGTTTTGTTTTTTTATTTTAGTGATTGCAAACCTCTATCCGGTTATGGTAACGGAGTATGACGTTTCGGCCAGTCTTACACAAATGTTAACAACAAATAGCAACTTCAGCATCAAACTTAATGTAGTGCTTTAGAGTAATATTGGAGGCAATTTTATTTGTACAAGAAAAATAACTGTATATACGAAAACAAAGCAACATTTTTATTAAAAGTGACAGGTCCCAATTCTCGCCACTGAGCCACATTTCCTCAGTTTTGACTTTTTTTGCCAATATAAGGAATACTATTTAACGAAATTAAGAAAAAAGTGCCCTGGTTTCCATAATCATTTAGCAACAACGTCTATAAACGCTAAAACGGCAGCTTTTAAAACAAAATTGCTGTGAAATTTAATTCAGTCATTAGTAAACACTTAACCCTGATATCATGGCTTCATTTGAAGTGTGCTAATAGGCTAGCTAGGATGGTGTTCTATACTAGGATACATTAATTTTTGATATAACGCCGAAAACTTGTTATTTGGGTGTGTCTGGATCTATAGTCGTGATGTCTGTCTGTCTGTGTGTATGTATCACAAAGTATGTGGTTATACTTACGTTAACAAAAACAATAATGGATACAACGGCAAGCACAACAACCAAAAATTTCATTTTGTTATAAACCGCAGTTTCTTTATTTTGCAAGTATGGGTAATTAGTTGATCAGTTTACCTTAAACCATTTTGTGTTTATATAAAAATTTTCAACGCTAATCGAAAGACATAAACTGCACAACAAATTAACTATAAAATTATTTGACAAAAATCACAATTGATAATAAACAAATGTAATTAATTTTAATTAAAAAAATAATGGTGGTACTAAAAAAGCGCGGTCCCTAAAATAGACTGTTCTATGGATTTTTGATATACCATATATATATTTTTTTACATCACTAGTGGTCCAGCTGATTTTTGTAAACAAAAGTTAGAAATTTTTGGAAGTTGTTTAAAACCAAGGTAATTTTCCAACTCTATATTAGTACATCCTTATAAAATAATATTTTCTAGAAGTATAGTCATTATTTTTTTTTACACAAAAATTTAAATACGAAGGAAACAATGTGTTCTTTTCAGAATCGAAAGTAATCCACTAACCTACACAAGCCCTCGGTTTACCTTTGATACCAAACGATCACGCTCGATTTGACTTGTATTTTAAGTTTTGTGTAAAGAAAATAACGACTATACTTCTAAAAAATACTATTTTCAATACTATTTTATAAGGATGTACTAAAAAACAGTTGGAAACAAGAATTGGTTTTCAAAAAATTCCAAAAATAAATTTAGTAAAGAGATATTGTGACATAATTTGTGAACAGTCGTTAGTGGCACCAAAGTGCTAATGTAGCTTTTAAGAAATTGTTAATGACGTTTGACACAGGTACAAAATGTCAATGATTGTCAAATATACCATTTTCAATTAAAGACTATTCTCAGCTCGCCCAACCTTCATCATGTTCACTTGTGTTTGTCCTCTCTCGTCCCGCACCACCTCACAGATATCCTTTAACCTTTGTTTACTAAAATCAGCTGGACCACCAGTGACGTAAAAATATGAATAAAAAATCCATAGACCGGAACCAGGCCCCGACTGGCCCGGGGTTCAAATGGCAGTAGTGCAGAAAATTTTAAAAAATTAATGAACGAATGAAATGAAGTTCATGAGTAGGGGAGAGTGGGGCAAAGTGGAATGAAATATCGTTTTTTCTAAATAAATCCAACTTTAATGAACATTTTTTTACAAAAATTACGTTAAAAGATGGCTCAACATTTCCAAAAAAAGGAACATAAATACCAGAACTTAAAACTTCGAAACTATGGATATATAGATATTTTAAAAATAATGTTGTTTGTTCCTCTGTACCCCACTTATGGGGCAAAGTGGAACAGTAGGTGGGGTAAATATATGCAAAATATTTCAAATTTTTTATTCTCAATCCAAAATAATATCTATTTTCCATGAACAATAAATGATTTACAAGTTCTTGTTCCTGTTCAGTGGTAAAACATCTTTCAAATCTACCCAACCCTTTAGCAGAAGCCTCTTGAGCGTCGCAGTCAGTTTTGGTCCTCCGATATAATGTCGTTTGCGGCACGTTGGAAGTTGCCGCCGCTGCATGATAGCTTAATCGGTTTGTTCTAACTGCTAAAACTGCATCAACCATATCTTCTTCGTCCCAAGGATGTTGCTTTGATGTTCGTATGTAGTTTCTCACCATCTATAATAAAAAAAATGGGTGGGGCAAAGTGGAATGCACCACATATTTTGCATTTTTCTTTACAATACTATTTTAAACTTTTGAAAAAATACTTTTACACCAAATTACAAATAATTAATTATATACATAATACAGTTTGTTTATTAATTAAAATTTGGCAATTTATTATAATTTGGTGGGGTAAAGTGGAATGGCACTCGTTCCACTTTGCCCCATAAGACAAATTTTTAAAAAATATTTATTTAAAAAATAAACTGTTTGTTTTAGGAATATTACACAATCAAAAGGGGCCTACAGACACGCGAACATTTCCAGAGATTAGTACGCGCGTACAAGTTTGCGCATACTAATCTCTTCGTGTGTAGACAATATCCGCCTAAAATATCTCTCGAAGATTAGTTCGCGCGCACAATGTACGCGAGCAAATCTCTCGGTGTCTAGGCAAAACGCATTGATAAAACGTTTAATTTTGTCTTCGTGTGTGTAGGCGATTCCCAGAGATTAGTTCGCGCACTAATCTCTAGAGATTAGTTCGCGTACTAATCTCAAGAAATGCTCGCGTGTCTGTAGGCGACTAAAGAGTTAAATATATTCCCTTACCTTGCAAAGAACTAATAACTACAACTGAATCATAACACAGCAAATGGCTATAATAATTTATATCTCGCGTATTTTAAAAGAATAATTTTCTTTTTTACATCTGTCCTGATTGCCACTCAACTGGTTGTTACAGCGGGTTCGCGGCTTGGAGGCAAAGAAAGCATCAGTACACTTTCAGTTTTTGGGAGGTTAGAATTTCGTGCTTCTGCGCGGCATATCCGATTCCGCTTTGCCCGTCATTCCACTTTGCCCCACTCTCCCCTATTTATTTTGTATATGTCTATTTTTTTGCCTTCGACCACGAGTCGCCCCTGTTTAAACATACAACACTTAAATTATTAGATAACGCATTTAAAATAGCATTAGGTTTTAAGGTATGAATTTTGCATAAATAAAAGCCTTGATTAAACAAACAAATTTTTATACACGTTTAACTGGATTTTTATTGCAAAATTACTATACGTTAGATTAGAAAAATGTTTTTGAATTTTGATCCTGTTATTGTTGTGTGTATAATTGAATTAGTTTATTTTCAAATATGCGACCTGCAAAGGTTTATAGACCAGTGCAGGGCGCTTATTCTTGACTATCCGGAGGTGAGACGCTCACCAAATCTCAAGCATAGGGTGACCATATGGGTTTCGCGTAAAAGGAGGACGTCAGAGACAAAAAAGCCGGATTTTCGATAAAAAAGCCGGACAAAATGGGTCATTTAAAAATTCAAAAAAATTTGATTACCAAAAAAAAAAAGTATCTTGGGACCGAAAGGCCTAAAAAAATGGCTCAACACACAAGGTAAATAAACGGTTGCAATCTATAGTTAATGAATTGTAGATTTCTCCAGGGTGAAGTCCTTGAACCATTGTTAAAGGAGAAGAAACGAAAAGTCCTGCTTACTTCACAAATATTTTATTGTCTAATCACGACGCGTTTCGGTTTTTAAAAAACCATTATCAAGTGGTCTGGTAGACAGTTAAGAATCATCTTTGAAACAAATGAAAAACTGGAACACACAAAAATAAAAAATTAAAAAACATTTAAAACAGTCTGAAACAACATACAGATTAAAAATCAGTCAAACGGACATAAACACGTAATTTTTATAAAAAACAATTTTTTTATAAAAATTACGTGTTTATGTCCGTTTGACTGATTTTTAATCTGTATGTTGTTTTAGACTGTTTTAAATGTTTTTTAATTTTTTATTTTTGTGCAAAAGTTATCCATATTATCAATAATTTTTTTACATAACCTAAAATTTGTCGAGAAAAATCAAAAATACCGGTTTTATAGTTTTTAATATCTATCTTTTATATTTTTTTTATTTTTGACAAAATTTTGTGGGAACGCATTAATTTTTTTAAATCGTCAATCGTCATCGTGGTGCAAAATAGCGCAGGACAAATTAGAGCGGACAAAACAACGCGACCACGGCGCAAAACGAAATTGGGTACTTTTTAATTTATGCTATCCTAAGCTGGTTCGTATACCAAAAAACACTAACCTGACCGGGTGAGTTAAGTATAGGTACCTATCTACTAAAAAAAAAGTAAACATTCAGATCATCAAACCAGAACAATGGACAGAACACTACAAGGGACTGCTGCAGGAAACGAGACCCGAATATCGGTCACCCTCTCCGAGGAGAGACATAGAAGTGCATGAAGAGTAAGTAATTATTGAAAAAGAAATGATAAAGAATTGTATTGAAAAGCTTAAATCCGGAAAAGCTAGGAGACATAGGGGAATATACGCTGAAATGCTCAAATATGGATCAGAAAAACTGCGACAAAATCTCACATATATTATCAATCAATGCATAAACAAACATCCACTACCTAATGATTGCAGAAAAGCATTCATATCCTCAATACGTAAAAAAGGAAACAAGCTGGATTGCAACAATTACAGAGGAATTTCAGTAACCAGTACTCTAAGTAGATTGTACGGTAGGATTGTAATAGATTTAATAGACAATGATTTTCATAAACAACAAGAAGAAGAGCAAAGTGGGTTTGTGCAGGCAGATCTTGTAGTGATAATGTTTTTTGTCTTGAACAAGTAACTGAGAAAAGTGGTGCGAGAAATATAGAGACTCATGTTACCTTTGTGGACTTACAAAAAGCATATATCGTTCCAGTAGAAAAATTATGGACAGTGTTAGAACAAACTAATATCAATCATACTCGTATACGTAAAAGCGATATTATACAGAGATAAAAATTGTTTTTTATAAAAATTACGTGTTTATGTCCGTTTGACTGATTTTTAATCTGTATGTTGTTTCAGACTGCTTTAAATGTTTTTTAATTTTTTATTTTTGTGCAAAAGTTATCCATATTATCAATAATTTTTTTACATAACCTAAAATTTGTCGAGAAAAATCAAAAATACCGGTTTTATAGTTTTTAATATCTATCTTTTATATTTTTTTTATTTTTGACAAAATTTTGTGGGAACGCATTAATTTTTTTAAATCGTCAATCGTCATCGTGGTGCAAAATAGCGCAGGACAAATTAGAGCGGACAAAACAACGCGACCACGGCGCAAAACGAAATTGGGTACTTTTTAATTTATGCTATCCTAAGCTGGTTCGTATACCAAAAAACACTAACCTGACCGGGTGAGTTAAGTATAGGTACCTATCTACTAAAAAAAAAAGTAAACATTCAGATCATCAAACCAGAACAATGGACAGAACACTACAAGGGACTGCTGCAGGAAACGAGACCCGAATATCGGTCACCCTCTCCGAGGAGAGACATAGAAGTGCATGAAGAGTAAGTAATTATTGAAAAAGAAATGATAAAGAATTGTATTGAAAAGCTTAAATCCGGAAAAGCTAGGAGACATAGGGGAATATACGCTGAAATGCTCAAATATGGATCAGAAAAACTGCGACAAAATCTCACATATATTATCAATCAATGCATAAACAAACATCCACTACCTAATGATTGCAGAAAAGCATTCATATCCTCAATACGTAAAAAAGGAAACAAGCTGGATTGCAACAATTACAGAGGAATTTCAGTAACCAGTACTCTAAGTAGATTGTACGGTAGGATTGTAATAGATTTAATAGACAATGATTTTCATAAACAACAAGAAGAAGAGCAAAGTGGGTTTGTGCAGGCAGATCTTGTAGTGATAATGTTTTTTGTCTTGAACAAGTAACTGAGAAAAGTGGTGCGAGAAATATAGAGACTCATGTTACCTTTGTGGACTTACAAAAAGCATATATCGTTCCAGTAGAAAAATTATGGACAGTGTTAGAACAAACTAATATCAATCATACTCGTATACGTAAAAGCGATATTATACAGAGGATCAAAATCTAAAATTAAAATTGGAAATCGACTTTCAAAAGAATTCCTGGTTACGAAAGTCTTAAGACAGGGATGTTGTATCTCTCCAACTCTTTTAAAAATATATATCGCAGTAGCTCCAAAAAACTGGAAACCATATACAGACTGCAGTTTGCAGACGACCAAGTAATTGTATCTATTGATAAAGAAGACATGGAAGTAGGTCGTATATGATGAGAAAGTTTACGAAAGAATACCAAACGTGGGGGTTAACAGTGAACGTGGACAAGACACAGACAGTTATGTATTGGAAACGAATCAAGTAAGTTAGAACTAGAAAATGGACAAGCAATATCTCCATTTTTCAATTTTTTCAATTTATTTCTAAGAGTACAATTTATAAAGTAGTATGCACCATAACAGTCATGCTCCTAGAACAGCTCACCTTCCCAAAGACAAGACGTCGTGCTGGGATTTTTGTGATCCGTTATACAAGCACACATACCACGATACACAATACAATAATATTACAAAATAATACCTAAAAATAGAAATGCTCCTTATTACTAACTAGCAACTAAATATACTTATAGTAGCAATTATATGAATACGCAAAGTGTAAAATAATTATATCCTGAACATTAAATGTTTACTAAATTATTAATTTCTTCGCGAGAGTGACTAAAAAGAATTGATTTTATCATTTTTTAAAATTGTTTTAATAACAGACTTCAAAAAACCAATTTTTTTGAAGTCTGTGGTTTTAATGATATTTGATTTTCTATTATCAATTTTTTTATATCTAATGGCAAATGGTTAAATACTTTTGGAATCAAATATATATGGTATCTCTGCTCAATATTTTTGGATGATCTTTGTTCTTCAATATTATAATTAGCTGCATATCTTGTATTTTGCCTGTGTGTAAGAATATTTAGGTGGGATTTATTTTTATAACAGTATATACAGATCTGAAAATAATATATTTGTCTTATATCTAAAACTTTTAACTCTTTATACAAAAGGTCTGATGAGTATTGATGGTTTTTAAAGTGCATTATTTTTAAAATACTTTTATGGACAATGTTTAGTTTATTTAAGTGTGCATCATAAACTCCACCCCAAGCCAAGATTCCGTATAGTATTCGACTTTCAATAAGTGCATAGTATAGAATTTTTAATTGGTTGATGTCTAATATTTTTCTAAGAAACTTAAGTCTAAATAGCATCACTCTAATTGTGTTTGTGACTTTTTTTGTGTGGTAATTCCATTTTAAATGAGGATCAAAGTAAACCCCTAAATATTTAATGGTGTTGGTAAATTTTATTTTGATTTCATTAATACTAAGGTGTCAAAATTTGGCAGGTTTCTGCTGCTGTATGTAAATGGCATAAAGTAAGTTTTTTTGTAATTTACAGTTAAAAGTTTGTGATCAAAAATCCATGCAATAAGTATGTATACTTGGGTGTCACATTTGATAAAACAGGAACATGCTATAAAGAACTAGATAAAAGAATAGTAAAAGCAATTAAATGAAACAATAATGAAAAGCACGCTGTTGTATGGAATAGATACTTGTCGCGTAACAGAAAAATACAAAACAAAAATGGAAAGTGTGAAAATGGATGCAATAAGAAGATCATTGAGAATATCTAGAACAGATCATATAAGAAATGAGACCATAAAAGAAAGAATGGGAATCGAGGGAAGCATAACGGATGACCTCACTAAAAGACAACTGATATGGTACGGCCATGTACAACGGATGAACGACGAAAGATTACCAAAACAGGTCCTAGCATGGCCACTAATAGGGCGCAGAAAAAGAGGTCGTCCTAAACTGGAATGTCAACAGTTTGGTAGTAGTAAACCAGGGCTATCAAAACGGACGGGCCACGAACCTCCACTTTGTTGACGTCACATCCGGGGCTGGTTTTTTTTGATGGCCACTTTACGACACAGCTGATTGTCATTAAAATATTGAAGTTTGAATGACGGTTCATGAATATTTGATTTTTTTTAAAATAAAGCCGGTTTTGATATTGTTTTTACTATATTCTTTTAGAACAATTTTACATGGCGGGTAATTTGAATTCAAAATAAAGAATGCTAAATCTTGAAGATTTTAACCTTTTAATCATGTTGATTCCTCACAAAACTTTGGTGGAATATCGGAATGGTGTCTGAGAATATTTCACTGAAATTTCGCGGAAATCTGTAGTACCATTTTGAAAATATCATAAAAAAACGTCTGACCTCCCATAAGATCCAATGTAAAATTCAGCCCCCGGAGAACAGCTGATTTTTTCAGGGTCGTGGCCTCTATTTTTGTGTTGGCCTTGCCTAAACTATACTGGTTAGGTTAGTATAAAAAAACTAACCCAACTGTTACTGAAAAACTAAACTTAAAAAACACATTTAAATATTATTTTATAATTAATTATTTTACTTAAATCAAATATTGTTATCATCGAAAAAGTGAGCCAACTTGCCCCGTTCCCCCTCTAGGGTGGTAATTGACGAGAGGCTCAGAGTACTAATGAAAAAGTCTGTTTACGGACAACCACCCACTTGTTCAAAAACTAATTTATCTTTAATTAAAAAAGGCTTTTCTGTAAGTTTTACTAAGAAACTCTGAAAAGCTTTTGCAATTTGGAATAGGGAGTGTACTATGACGTCCAGTGGCGTATATAGAAAAATGTTTCGGGGTGGGCCTGTGACAGTTTTGGGGGGGGGGGGGGCCGAGACCTCATGAGGCTGTATTTTAAGCTATTTTATGTTTGTATTCATGAAATATGTGGAAAATATCCAAAAAAATCTTAGCTTCGGGGGGGGGGGGGGCCCGCCCCCCCCCCATATATACGCCACGACGTCCATACTGCTTATGGATCGCAATGGGAGAGTACATAAAAAGGCACCTACACAGAAAAAAAATAATATAAATATATATGTTTATTTTAATCATCATTACTTATACACGCGTAAATGTTTATATTTTCTTCCAATCACTTACACGCAATTTGTTTGTTTATAGTCCGCCCTATTTTAGCTCACACATATACTATACTATAGTAGTGTGAGCTATGGTGATCCTAATTTTTTCGAGAAAAAAAGTTGCTCCGATTTCAAAAAATTTTATATATCTTTGCGTTTCAGATGATTTTGAAACTTTTTTGTTGCGCCGTCTGTCTGTATGTCTGTCTGTCTGTCTGTCTGTATGTCTGTCTGTAACGACCAACGCGCATAACTCAAAAACCGCTTGGCCGATTTTAATGAAATTTGAATAAAATTTGGTACCTAGGCTGGGTCTTGGGTCGAGATGGTCCCATTTAAAAATGAACAAAATCCACCGAACACAAACCAAATAAAAGGGTGGGGGTAGATTTCAAAAATTAGAGTTTATGTGAAAATATGGCGTGTGTGATATCAAACGAAAGGTAATTGAGTCTGCAGTTAAAGAAAATACATTTTAATTTATTTAAAAAAAAAGGGTGGGGGTATATTTTAAAAATTAGAGTTTAAGTGAAAATATGGCGTGTGTGATATCAAACGAAAGGTAATTGAGTCCGGAGTTTAACAAAATACAATTTAGTTTTTGTTTTTTTAAGGGTGGGGGTAGATTTCAAAAATTTGAGTTTAAGTCAAAACATGGCTTGTGTGGTATCAAACAAAAGGTAATTTAGTCCGGAGTTGAATAAAATATATTTTAGTTTTTAGTTATTAGCTCACACGTACACTATAACTATAGTACCTAGTGTGAGCTTAGGGGCCCATATATTGGCAGAGTATTTTAGTGTGTTAAGTAAAGATGAAAAAGTGCCACTTTCCATACCAAACAACTCAATTCAAAAACAGTGCGGAAAGTACATGCGAATGTCAAATACAATTTACCATTTTGATTTGGTAAAACCTCTATCAAGGGGTGACAAGGACTAAAAATTTTAAAGGCTGCCTCGGGCGCCAGGAAAGCTAGCTGCGGCTCTGATGGTCCGGTTTCGTAAAAAACCGAAAAGACAAGGATATTGCTATTGTTAAAAATAATTTTTAGCGACCAGCAGAGAGCCCCACTTCATTGATGACAAAAGCGGCAATTGTTGGTCTTGTAAGCGTTTTACAATACACGTTTTCCTACCAGATAACCTGCAATTTTGGTTATTTTTATTTTTTATTTATTTAGAGGAATGTCCCTTGTAGGACGGAAATTCTTCCCCGATTGTTTATATGAAATTGATCGATTTTTGACTATAAATAAGCATAATTTCATACTATTTTGGAGATATTTTTTTAACTAAAAAATAGTTTTAGTCCTGTACCAAAGATCATTTTAAACGATAAAAAAAAGTTTTTGTTAAAACCTTTAGCCGTCTTCGAGAAAAGCGTGTATTTCCAAACCCTTACATTAGCACGAAATTATCGGAGAGCCTTAAGTAAATTTTTCTTAAAATAACATAAAATATTTTAAATGACACAAAGCTATGTACAGGGCCGTCGCTCGACTAGTGGCCGCCTGGAGCAAGATGGGGAAAATGCCGCCGGCCCCTCGCTTTTCTCCTCACCAATGCAAGTTTTTTTTGTGTCATTCCTACACATAAATGTTACCAGCGGCTGCCAAAATGTGATTTGCACCATAGACATTTTTTTTAGTCGTGTTTTAATATAATCCTTTTTTTCAATATGAAAACTAAATTTAGATAGGTTTAGTGGTTTTCGGGATGTTAGCGTTTTAGGCAAAACTTTGAATGGCCATATCTCAGAGAGTTTTGATTTCTATTTTAAAGACCCAAAATTGTCATCCCACATCTTACCCAGATACTACAAAGTCGAGCAGTAACCATATACGTAATACTCCAATACTCCCTGTTACCTATTTACACAATGGTTGGCGTTTGATGCAAACATTCAGAAATAAAGGTACGAAAAATGCACAGATACCAAATTTACATAAATAGAGATTTTGTCAACTGTACGCCGATGATTTGACGTAACGAATACAAGAATAAAATAAAATGCATGCGTAAAAGTATAACCAATCAGGACATTTTATCTTAAGGACCGCAAAATGGATAGACTTATACCCATTGATATTGCTATTTCAAATATGTTTGCATTCTGCATCGTAAGGTACCGTAGGTATTGCAATAACATGTACTTTATGGAAATAATTTGCATATGTCTTTGAAAGCAACCAATCAGGTCTTTTTTGCTTAAAGACCCCAAGGCCCTCATGTTTGCATCATGAATGGGCAGTTACCGGTATTGGAATATTATGTATATGGCACTAACCTTGTGTTTTTGAAATTTTTTAAACAAAAACTCGATTAAATAAGATTGCATAAGAATTTCTTGGACACAACACAAATTTTTCTCCCAAAAAATTAGTATGATTTTTGTCTTTCATTTTCTGAAATTCTTCACGTCTTTTTCCATGCTCCTATATAATCTCTTTAACTAGGTAATACAAAAGAAATCACAAAATGTATTTTATTAATTTTCGAGATATTAAGACTCAAAACAAGTAGACCTAGTGACCTTAACATGATCTTGGAATCAAAAGTAAGTGTGGAGGGCCCCACATGGCGGCTGCTGAAAAAAAAATCAGTCGGCCGCCCCCAAAATCGGCCGCATGGAGCGGCTGCATCTCCGCTCCACCCATTACGACGGCCCTGCCTTGTAGTCAGATATTTTTGAATATTTGTTGTTGTAGTTTTTGTAAATTTTTTAAAATATTTGTTTAGAACAATAAAATTAATTACTTAAACTAGTAGATCCTTAATTTAAACATTTGTATTTAACTCAACTTTTTTATTTAATTTTTTTAATTTAACTAAATGGGAGCACCAAGAAACTAAATGTGCTTTATTCTAAACATTCAATGTTCTCAAACTTTTGTAGAGTGGAGAACCCTAAAGCTTGCTTTTTTTTTTAGGGAACCCCTACCCTAAGTACTTAAATATAAGACATAATGTTTAGCTTTGTATAAAAAAATCGACATTAACACTATTTTTTAAGCTTTCAAATAAAGAGTAAATAAAAAATGTAAGAATTAAGTAGATACGTTGGAGGGATTTTTTTCTCCGTTCCACTCTGGTGAACATAGGTGCGCTGGTTCGGGGTGAAATAATTAAGATGATTTGTGGATATTTGGTGTATAATAATGCACTGTAAATTTTACATTAAACACATTTAAAACCACCAAAAGTAACATCTTCTGAATACTTAAACTCAATTAAAAAAAGAGAGCGGGTTGAAAAAACAATATTTTTCGAACCGATAGAGCGAACAAAGCGAAAGAAAAATGCGGAGCCGAGAGACGTACGGACGCATTAAGAGTTCTCTTACAACTACCCTGGTCGATGGCAACGACCTATCTTTTTCGCCCTTCTAACAGGCTTCGACCTGAATTACGCAGGTACGTTTTTTTCTCATTATAATATTTGAAAGTTTTAAGCCATAGATTTCTGAAAATGTGAAGAGAAATCTGAACATACGTAATATACAAGGTGTTTCACAACTATTCCGACAAACTTTAATCTTAAGTTCGGGAGAATATAAGAAGTTTATTCATGAAAAAAAAATGTAAAAATAATGAAAAAAAAAATTCTTCACAATTGGATTCCAAGCAGCCAAACTTGCATTCAAGTCAATGTAGAAAATTTTAGCTTTTTAAGAAAAAACGACTTTTTTTCAATTTTGTAATTTTTTATCTCTTTTAGACTCTCTGTAAGATGTTTATTACATTTTTTTTGCATAAATCAACTTGTTAAATTACTCCGAACTTGGGGTTAACGTTTTTGTCGGTATAAAGGTATGAAGATATAGATGGAGCGACAGAAATTTTAATCAACAACATAAACTCAACAGTTAAAAACTTTTCTAAAACAGTTCTCCTTAAAACTCAAAATCAACCAAAAAATATCTGGATGACAAAAGGACTAGTTAAATCAGTTGCAACAAAAAATAAAATGTATACAGAATGTCTGCAAAACCCTCAAAATAATGAGATGCTTATAAAGTATAAAACCTACAAAAATAAATTAACAAGTTTAATACAAAAAACTAAAAAGGAATATTACGCAAAACAAGTAGAACGGGTCTCAAACTCATCACAAAAACTATGGACATTGGTAAATAAGATATCTAACAACAATAAACTGCAAAAAACAGATATAAAAATAATAAAAATAAACAACAATGTATCTACTGATACACAACAAATTGCAGAGGCATTTAATACACATTATACTGAACTTGGTAAAAAATATGCAAACAAAATCACTCCTCCGGCAAATCCACCCCCTAAGAAAACCCGTAATCAAAATTCGCTTTTTTTAAATCTAACTAATCCAGAAGAAATACAAAAATCAATAGAAAAGTTAAAACTTAAAAAAGCACCAGGCTATGATACAATTAAATCAGAGACACTAAAACATATATCGGATATTGTTTCACCGCATCTAAGTTTTTTAATAAATAAATGCATGGAGATGGGTTACTTTCCGGGGGTTTTAAAGATTGGAATCATCAAACCATTGTTCAAAGGGGGCAATAAACAAGAAATAATCGATTATAGGCCAATAACACTCATCTCAATTCTTGCTAAAATTTTTGAAATGGCACTAAAAAATAGAATTGTGAAGTTCTTGGATAAGTATAAACAGCTCTCTTATAACCAGTTCGGTTTTCATGCAGGTAGATCAACTGAGGACGCAATAGTGTACTTAACAAAAAATATTTATGAAGCACTTGACAAAAAAGAAGCTTCACTTTGCGTCTTTATTGATCTGGCTAAAGCGTTTGACACCGTGTGTCATAAAAAACTTATTGAGAAACTTGAACGACATGGAATTCGGGGTTCGTGCCTTGAACTAATAAAAAGTTACTTAAATAATAGAAAACAATCTGTTAAAATTGAAGAACATTTTAGTTCTATGAAAAATGTGGAATACGGCATTCCTCAGGGCACGGTTCTTGGTGGAGCGACAGAAATTTTAATCAACAACATAAACTCAACAGTTAAAAACTTTTCTAAAACAGTTCTCCTTAAAACTCAAAATCAACCAAAAAATATCTGGATGACAAAAGGACTAGTTAAATCAGTTGCAACAAAAAATAAAATGTACACAGAATGTCTGCAAAACCCTCAAAATAATGAGATGCTTATAAAGTATAAAACCTACAAAAATAAATTAACAAGTTTAATACAAAAAACTAAAAAGGAATATTACGCAAAACAAGTAGAACGGGTCTCAAACTCATCACAAAAACTATGGACATTGGTAAATAAGATATCTAACAACAATAAACTGCAAAAAACAGATATAAAAATAATAAAAATAAACAACAATGTATCTACTGATACACAACAAATTGCAGAGGCATTTAATACACATTATACTGAACTTGGTAAAAAATATGCAAACAAAATCACTCCTCCGTCAAATCCACCCCCTAAGAAAACCCGTAATCAAAATTCGCTTTTTTTAAATCTAACTAATCCAGAAGAAATACAAAAATCAATAGAAAAGTTAAAACTTAAAAAAGCACCAGGCTATGATACAATTAAATCAGAGACACTAAAACATATATCGGATATTGTTTCACCGCATCTAAGTTTTTTAATAAATAAATACATGGAGATGGGTTACTTTCCGGGGGTTTTAAAGATTGGAATCATCAAACCATTGTTCAAAGGGGGCAATAAACAAGAAATAATCGATTATAGGCCAATAACACTCATCTCAACTCTTGCTAAAATTTTTGAAATGGCACTAAAAAATAGAATTGTGAAGTTCTTGGATAAGTATAAACAGCTCTCTGATAACCAGTTCGGTTTTCGTGCAGGTAGATCAACTGAGGACGCAATAGTGTACTTAACAAAAAATATTTATGAAGCACTTGACAAAAAAGAAGCTTCACTTTGCGTCTTTATTGATCTGGCTAAAGCGTTTGACACCGTGTGTCATAAAAAACTTATTGAGAAACTTGAACGACATGGAATTCGGGGTTCGTGCCTTGAACTAATAAAAAGTTACTTAAATAATAGAAAACAATCTGTTAAAATTGAAGAACATTTTAGTTCTATGAAAAATGTGGAATACGGCATTCCTCAGGGCACGGTTCTTGGTCCACTGTTGTTTATTGTTTATATGAATGATATCTTTGAGCTGGATTTAAAGGATATTGCTGAGGAAGATTTAAAAAAACTAAAAGATTGGTTTGACTATAACACATTAACTTTAAATACAAATAAGACCAATTTTATCACATTCTCTTCTTATGCCTCTGGAGCTCCCGAAATAGATAGCTTGAAGATATCAGACTTGCATACTGTAAAAACCACAGAGTCTGCCAAATACCTAGGAATTATAATTGACAAACATTTACGTTGGAATTTGCAAATAAAACACTTAACTAATAAATTGAGATACCTAATATCTGGATTTAAATGTTTCAGAATGCACCTTAAATTACCGGAGCTTAGAACACTCTATTATGCTCTGGTTCAATCTCATTTGACCTATGGTATTTGTGGGTGGGGAGGAGTCAACGAGTTTAACATTAACAAACTAAAAACCACTCAAAAATGGATCATTAAAGTAATCTATAATAAAAACTTAAAATATCCAACTGAAAAGTTGTTTGATGATTCTAGATTTTTAAACGTGAGGCAATTGTTTTGTCAAAAAATTGAATATTTAATAGAAAAGAAAACATTAAGATTTACCACCACCCACATAGAACTAGAAGCGTTGTGAAGCAAAAAACAAAAACCTTAAGGTCGAATAAGGTAATAGGAACCAAATGCATAAGTTCTATTGTACCAATATTATTTAACTTAATACCTAGTGAAATTAAAAAAGTAAAACAATTAAAAAAATATAAGTTCTTAATAAAAAACTGGATATACAAGACCAATATAGAAATTGAAAATTTCTTTCATTAAAACCAACATTTTAATTATGAAAATTTTTTTTTCACAAAATGTGTGTATTTCAAAATAGTGTCTTTAAAAACCCGATAGTGTCTCTTCAAACCCGATAGTGACAACTTAACTCGATAATGACAAGTTAACCCGATAGTGACCAGCTAACCCAATAGTGACAATTTAATCCAATCAGTTAAAAATAAAACTAGATTATTATTTAAAATCAAATGACTTTTACGCAACAAGTGGGTAATACCACTTCATGTGTTTTTGTTTATTTTCACTTGTTTTTCTATTTCCAATTCTTTTAATTCAATTTAGTTAAGTTAAATTGCTGTACCTTGAAAGATTGAAAATAAACATTTACTTATTTATTTATTTATAGTTATGAAACTGCCTGTAGTAATGACTCGAAAACAGTAAAAACACTAAATTAAGTTTTAAAAAATTTTGTTATTATTTCTTTTAAACTTAATGCAGTGCATAGACATGTTTGTTTGAGACAAGTTTTTCAATATCGCGTCCAATGTTTGAAAGTTTTATGCGCATGTCTGCTTCAGGATTTAGTTTTTTTCTTAAGTCAGTTTTTGTAAGAGTATACTTTGAAAACCCTACTTCACAAGGGTAAGTTGTAGCAAAAGGCAACAATTTTTTACCAGTAAAATTAGCTGATTCTGGATATTCACTTTTAAGCTGGGCCCAAAACTCCAACAAATTAGCCGAATTAAAATTAGTTCTAAGGTTTTCATAAGCTGCAATATCAATTAGCTGTTCAGTTTGTTTTACAGTGAGAATTTGAGTTTTTTCGACTGAGACTGAGAACGGATTGCGAACCCAAGATCCTCTTCTTGCCGTGGAAAATATTATTTTATTGAAACTTGCAGATTTTGAAGATGGTTGGTTATCTCAGAAGTGATTTTTGCTGATAATGGACTCTATGTCTAACACAAAATCATGCAGTGTAGGAAAGCACTCAGTCACTCCTCTATTTAGACAAGATTCCCATAACTGTATTTTATTTAACAGCCTAGATTTTGTCATGTAGTCATTAGATCAAAGTACTTGTCTCTGAATATTGCGTACTAGACGAATTTATTTCAGCGCCATCTGCCCCTCAATATTGCAAAGCTCGCCAGTTGCCACTCTATATGGATCGGATAAGGATGTATATGTTACGCCCAAACATCGAAAACGCTCATTGAGCGAAAAAAACGACCGCAACGCGTTCTGGGCGGTGCCGAACGACCAAATACCGAAATTACAGAATTTTTCGCTTTGTGTCCGTTCTTGTTGACCACGACGCGTCGTGGACAATGCTCAAATGGCCACGACGCGTTCTGGATGTTTTAGAAAGCTCATAAACCGTTCATGCGTTTAATATGTTAAGTAAATTTACAGAAATAACTAAAAATTAAAAAAAAATTTTAGGCTTATTTCTCCATGAAACTTTATTTACAATAATAGTTAACTGAATCGTAGGTGTTTTTGCAGGCACTATTATTGTGGCATTTAGAATTGCACAACACATCGTTGGTCCTGAAGTTGCACTTTTTTGAATTACAATAATACTTACAATGGCACGTGACAAATACTTGTTTTGATCCAGGCGAAAGAGCTTTGATTTTACAAAAAAATTATGTTTGTTGGCGACACCCATATTTTATGGAAATAGCTTCTAAGTAACATACTTCTTGTTTGTTTGTGTCCAGTTGCCATATGAGCAGCTTCAATAATGCCAAAAAGATCCTCCGTTTTACAGTAATATCGAAAATTTCCATCCTGTGTTCCTTTGGGATTTTCAATTAACTTTTCATATTCCCCAATTGTTATGATATCATACCTTTTTAGTCTTCTGTATTGTTTGGACTACAAGGGCATTTTACTATATTTCAAGCGGTTCGCTTCTTTAACTTCTTGGACGATCTCTTCATACCGTTCGTTCATAAAATAATCACTCCGATCATTGCTGTTATCAACGATATTTTTAAGTTTTCCATTAAACACCTCTCTCGTATTATCGCTTTTAGCTACAATAGTAGCGACTTCGCTCAATAACATAGACATAACATCACTCGAAGGCAGTCGGATACACACTGACAAGACTAGATAAGAAAGATGGGTTTATGAGCTCTTTAAATCATCCAGAACGCGTTGTGTGCGTTTGAGCATTGTCCACGACGCGTCGTGGTCAACAAGAACGGACACAAAGCGAAAAATTATCTCATTTCGGTATTTGGTCGTTCGGCACCGTCCAGAACGCGTTGCGGTCATTTATTTTGCTTGTTTGGGCGTAACATATATACTCTAAAAACTCGAAAACATTGACCGTAGCAATCAAATATTTATTTATTTGACATTTATTAATCCAGCATTTTTTTTCTGTGTATTTTGAAATCAAAGTAAGTATTTTAGGTAAGTATATCAATCGGCGATCAATCTCAAGTGCTAAGTGTTTCCTAATTTTTATTTCAAACAATCAACCAAGGATTTTTTAAAAATATATCAGTGAACGCTTCATATTGTATGCAAAAATCGTCGCAGTGCTATTTGTTTTTTGTTTAAAATCTCGTTTAAAGTGGAATAAAAGTTATTTTACCTACTCGCATGAGTGAAAGTGCACTTTCCAGTTGTATTTGCGTGTGGTAAGTACTTTACCCACTTTACGCGTTAGAAGATAGTCGTTTTTAACCCAAGGGCGGTTCTGGAAAAAAAGTCGGGGGGGGGGGGTGTAATGGTAAAACGGTGAACGTAAATAAACGTACAGGAAAAAAGCGAAAGGGAAATATTCGCACAGGAAAAATGTGAACAGGAAAAAACGCTACACAGAAAAAGCGCACATAGTGAAACAGCGCACAGAGACATCAAGCAAAGAAACATTTTGACGTTTGAAAAAATCATAATGAAATAGATTTAGAATGGTACCTATTGTTATAGGTTACTTGATCATCTTAATTTTGCTCACAAAAATAGGGTAGTATACAGGGTGTGTAACTTTTGGGGCCATAGGGCCACTTTCTCGAGATACAGAGCATCAAAGGTGGCGATTTTTTACACTTTTTTGATAAGTGTTTCGTTAACTGTTTTGTCCTTATGGGACTCTTCAGAACACTGCTTGGTCAATGTGACACCCAAATACGTTCGAGCATATCTAACCCGTGGCGACGTCATGAATTGGGGGACAGAAATTTAAATTGCATGAAAAATGAGATAAAAAACTATTTTGTTTTAGCATTTTCCAAACAAGCAGCTACTTGGTGTAGTTTTTATTTTATTTGTTTATAGATAAAGTCCATTCGCCTTTCTTTTTTATGACCCCGTAGAGCAACCTCCAAAATCCCACAGAATTTTAAACAGTCTATTAACCTACTAAGTATATTTCTAATTTTTATCACATTTTCATTATGTTCGTTAATGTTTTGCCTATAGGTACTATTCAATTGGCACCTAATATCAGTCTTGCCTAGCATAGAAAATTATATGTGGTTATTTAAATAATATTTGTGTCTTTTTAACTTTTCACTAAAGTGTTTGATATCACCCATTCCCTTTGCCACCCACGCAGGATCACTTCGTGGATTGTTCATAATCAGACAACTAAAGCAAAAAAAAGCATTTCTTTTTTTACAACCGCACAACCAGTTTTCAGCATCTTATAATTCTTTATTAAATTTTCTACTGTAAGTTTTTTTGGAACACCCCTCGGCAATACTTGCACTAAAATTTTGGTTAATTTTTAGGTCCGGTCTATGTGGCCCTAAAGATTTTATTTGTAATCGAAGTTCATATGTCAATGTATTTAAATTTGCACAGTTAATTATGTAATCGACGGTATTTATTTCCATTTTATAAACAAACGATAACAAAAACAAACAATGACACGTGCCCGGCAAGGCTTTTTACTACTGACATACCCCAAATCGAAACAAACTCATACGTCTTCACCAAGGATAGAACCGGAAACACGTAGAAAGGGCAACAAACGTTTACGCACGATGAATATGGCCGATGTTAGCTAAAACAAACAATCATCCCCCCCCCCGCGCGAGAACAGCCACCCATACACCGCTGAAAACCGGGTAAAATTGAAACCTTGCCACGCGCGGCGCGGCCGACTTGTAATTATTTACGCTAAAAAAGTGCCCCCCATCGCTTGTTGTTAACCAAAGATAATAAAAAGAACTACACAATCATGTCGTAAGGGAAGATTTAAATTTTTTAAAATAAATCAATTAAAAATACTGTTTGTTGTCTATTTTTGGGAGGGCACTGCCCCGTTGCCCTCCCTGTAACGTTTTGTCTCTCATCCTACGTTTGTATTGGGAAAACCAGTATTTTTCTATAAAGAATGAGGTTTTGAGATATAACAGAAATTTGTTTTTTGTAATGGAATGACCCTATTTTGATTCAATTTTTGAAATCAGCGTTAAGTTTATTTTAAATTGCGTAACACTCAATATGTAATTTTTTGATCTACGGCACTGAATGCAAACAATAATGTTTGCTGTAATATTATTTATCTGTAGCTATATTTATCCATAAAAAAAGCAAAATCCTTAATTTAATTTACGCACATTCAGTATAAAAATAAAACAGTTACTTTCGGCATTTATTTGATCTACAACAAAGGCGTGCGTGGTATTTTAAATGACGGGGGCGGCCCTCCGCATAGCGCATAGGTTCGATCTTTGCAGAAATAGAGAATAAACTTCAACTCAAGATATTAGGGATCTTTTGCACGCCCTTCTTTAGCTAGCTTTATCCTTTATAAATGCGACATTAAATGACAGATGTCACATGATATTTAGAAGCCCAATTTTAACCTTTTGCAGACACAATTTTTTTATCCTTTATTTATCTGTCAAAACCCTGTTTTGTGTTCTGTGGGCAAATTAATTAAAAAGTTTCGAAAACAACTAGGGAAAAACTGAAAGAGCAATACCAGTGAAAAACTGCCTGGAAAATATAGGATTAGGTCTGTGTTTACTGTGTACTTCTTATTTTTTTACGCACTTTACAGAACATTGTGTGTGTGTGTGTGTGTAGGTGTGTGTATCTGTGTGTGTCTGTGTGATAGTGTATCTATGTGTGTATGTCTGTCCGTAACACGATAGCTCCTAAACCGCTTAACCGATTTTCTTAAAATTTACAGGTGAAATAGTTTCGACACTGTAATGAGATGATTAGATTTTATTCAAAATCCGTTAAGGCTAATGACAGTTTTTTGACAATTAAAAATCATATATGTAATTACGTATATGTTATAGGCTAGCTAGGAAGGTATCAGATCCATCATGGAGCCATTTATTTCTTATGTAACCAAAATTGTATCTCTTACCGTTTCCGAAATCCCCATGTAGTTTTTTTTATCTGAGAGTATAATGGTTAAATCCCTTTTTATAAAAAATTTTTATTTTTATTTTACCCACTTGGAACGCGCCCCAGCTGTTTGTCTTTTGAGTAACTTGAGCTCAACGTCAAGTTTAATACCGTAATTCCAAGATTAACAACTTTGCCATCGCTTTAAAATTGGATATCTTGCTCTAATTCTCTCCGTTTCATGGTTACTGCTTTAGAAAATAAAAATGTCTATAAGGACCCTTATTACTTTTTAATTTGGACTTTAACAGCGGTATTTACTAAGATGGTTTAAGGTTTAAGTTTAACTTTTAGTTTATCTTTTGTGAAACGTTTTAACTGAATTTCTTTTAATCTTAATAAAAGTTAAAAAATGGAAAAAACGGAAAAGAAATGGTTTAAACTATAGGTTTAAGTTTGTAGGGAACAAGGTTTAAGTGAAAATGCAGCGATATTTAAGTGAATTACTTACATGTTTCAATTTACACTTACTTCCCAAACTTGACATTGTCGGAAAATGTGTTCTAATTTCGTAATTTTTATTATACAACTTGCACAAACAAAGCGCAACTGAAAAATCAATTTTTAAATTTATTAAAATGACGTAAAAGTGACTGACACTTGGTGGACTAAGTACTGGGATTGTCATCTGCTGTCATCTCGGTGCACGTACATCTTAAATATATCTGTATGACTAGAGCGTATTAAAACCATTAATGGAAAATGACTGCTACAATAAATAAATACATAAAAACATTTTTTATTATATTAATTTAAAGATTATTTGCAAATAAACAAATCGCGTGTGAGTTTATTTGGATTTTAATCTGAAGATCGTTTTTTTTTACTTTCCTCGTCAAGGCAAATATCGTTTCAAAGCTACATACTAAAATATAAAAGAGATATAGAATTTAGTACTAAATGGTTTATCCAGCCTTGTGTACATTGCCCTAAAAAACTCGCTCTAATAGTTAATTGAAGTTAAAAATCGTATAAAATTTTGTCATATCGTTCCTAAATATGATCAAATTTTACATTTTTAACAAATAAATGAACAAAAACGTGATTCTTTTCAAGTTACAATGAGATAAACCACCCCCCGTAGGTAGTTTAAAATTTAGGACGATTTTTAGTCGGAATCCCATGACCTAGGGGTTTAAAGTGACGTAGAAGTCTAAATTAGACAGTTGTAGAAAAATCAGTATTCCATGTTTTCTTCTTTTTTCCGGTCTATATGGTCCATTTCAAGAACAAATCGTCTTAAATTTCAATTTTTAGGACATTTTATCGTCCGTACAGATAAAAATACCAAATCAATTGCGGCCTGTTTCGGCAAAAAATCAATTTTTCCAAACCAATGCACATTTAAATTTCAAACCTAAACCTTAAACTTAAACCAAAACCTAAACTAAAACTTACGCCTTAGTAAATACTGGTGTAAGTGATTTTAAAAATCCGACCTACAGATATTAGTTTAAAATCATAAATTTTTTTCCAACTGCAGCACGGCGAAAGGAAGGGTAATGTTTTTTGATTGGTGTATGTATGTAAGTAAATATGTTTGTGTCACGCTAGGGGTTAAACGGCTGAACCGATTTTGACAAAAAAGGTGTCGCTGAATTGCTATTGATCCCGAAGGTGCTACAGGCTATATTTTTTTAAACAGGAATCAACATGGCCGTCTTCAGACGCACATATTTACTTACATACATACAACAATCGCAAAAACATTACCCTCCCTTTCGCCGTGCTGCAGTTGGGTAAAAAAAATGCTTTTTCAAAAAGCAGTTTTTTCCAAAAACCAAAAAATATATTTTTTTATATTTTCTTTAAAATTATTTTTACTACACGAAATAACCTCGTCGGCCGCGAATCATCCCCGATGTTGTATTTTATGCTATTTAATTTAAGTATGTGGAAAACAATTAAAGAATTCTTAGACTTGGATGGATCCGGAAGCGTATTTACGTTTCCGTGCTCATTTCACGTCGGCGCGGTTTTGAAATAGACACGGAAATGTTACAATATATTTGGGTTCAAATACGTGTTGATTTTAAGAGTTTTGATCTCGAAATGAGCAAGGATCTGTAAGAGAACATCGCTTATTAAACTATTACAAAAGCGTATTCAACTGCCAGGTTAAAACGCTAACATAACAAAAGCTAATCAATCAAATCTAACCGAACCGAACCAAAGCAAACTGAACCAATAATTTTTTCAAAAAAAAAACTTTCTTGACTTCTTTCCCGGGATCCTAGAGGGTGCATGTGAATAGTGTTGTAGTTTAGCTTGGTTAGGTTAGGTTTGGTTCGGTTTAGTTAGGATCGGTTTGGTTCGGATTCACATCCTCTAGGATCCCGGGTAGAAACTCAGGAAAGTTTTTTTTTTAAATAATTGGTTTGGTTTGCTTTGGTTCGGTTCAGTTAGATTTGATTGATTAGCTTTCGTTAGGTTAGGTTTTTAAAACTTTTTATTTTCATGTGGTTAGAAATTAAGTGAAAATCATTTAAATCATTAAAATTTATTATTAACAGAACAACATCTGTCGTCGTAGTTGCCGGTGTAAGACAATGAACACTGAATTTTGCAAGTATAGTTAATGGAAGAGTGTTCTTCAAACTTCAAAGAATTTCAAAATCTTGAGTAATATTAGTACAAATACTTTTAAACTGCTCCATAATTTTCATATTAACAAACATATAACCTCATAATCAAACTAATAAACAACGTCATAAGTAAACCCCTGCGCTGCGTAATTCAATAGAAATCCGTGCCTTGTTCGAGCCTCGGCGCCTTAAAATCAACACGCATTTGTAATCAAATATGTTGCAACATTTCCGTGTCTATTTCAAAACAGCGCTGCCGTGAAATCTGCACGGAAACGTAAATACGCGATCCGGAAACTAAGCGGCCCCCCGCCCCTGGGTGCTCATATTAATCAATCGATCGTGGAAGTGGTTAATCATTTGTTTATTTTTTTAGGTCATGCCTGCTCTGGTTGTTCTTTTTGCAACCTGTTTACTGCACTCGTCGTCAGCCTCGCCTTACACGGTTCAACGACACCAAATAATGGATCCAAATAAACCTAGTAAGAAAAGCTCTATTTATTAACAATAAAAAAAATTATTCTGTGCTTAAGACCACACGGCAGAAGTGTAAACTTCAACAAGGCGAAATTAATAATACTGGCCCATACCATATTCTGCAAAGCGGACCGAACCGAACTCTTACAGGGTGTCTGATTATATTTTTTCCCAACTTTTTAGACCATTAATAATTGATATAGGAATATACAAGAAATTGTGTTCGAATTCGCGAAATTTTTACTTTTAAATTGCATCTTGACTTTATTCCTGATGCTTACCGTATTTGACAGGCGCTCAAATTTATAGTTTTTTAATTAATAGATTACAACATCATATCATTATTTTTGAGACAACTTTTTACAACTATTTTTCGTTGGCCTATGCTATATGGTAAACAGCTGATAACTGTCTAAAAGTTATGTCAGAAATTATTATAGAGTTAGGCTTCGAACATATTTTCCAAAAATACCCGATATGCCGTAGTTTAGAGCCCTAGATATTAGCAATTATAACAGTACCGCTCTTGTGTTAGTTTTAGTATCCTTATTCCAAATTATGTTAGTCCCCATGTATCAACAGTGACAATAACACAACTTTGTTGTTGTTACCGGTTGTCATTTTGAGCGTCATTTAAAAAAAAATAGTTGTTATTGTCACTGTTTATACATGGGGACTAACCAGTGGCGTATATACGGGGGGGGCCTGCGGGGCCTGGCCCCCCCCCCCGTGCCGAACCGAACCGAACCCCCCCCCCCCCCCCCCCGAAGCTAAGATTTTTTTGGATATTTTCCACATATTTCATGAATACAAACATAAAATAGCATAAAATACAGCCTCATGAGGTCTCGGCCCCCCCAAAACTGTCTCGGGCCCACCCCGAAACTTTTTTTCTATATACGCGACTGGGACTAACATAGTTCGAAATAAGGACACCGAAATTAACACAAAAGTGGTAATGTTATTTTTTTATCATTTAAAAATTTATCGCTAATATTTCAGAAACTAGTTATCAAAACTGCGACATATGGGGTATTTTTGGAAAGTATATTTCAAGCCTAATCTATTAATTAAATAATATAAGGAGCATCCATTTTACAAAAACTATAAATTTAAGCGCCTGTCAAATACGGTAAGCATCAGGAATAAAGTCTCATAAGTATGATTCAAATTGACTCATTTTAAGGAACTTAGCTATTTTTAGGGGAGATAGAATAGAATAGAAATAAAGGAATTCATGATGGATCTAATACTCCAAGCTATATCAACTCAAAAAACTGTTATTAGCATTAATGGATTTTGAGTAACTTTCTTTTAGCCAAAGATCTCAAAAGACTAGATAGCCGATGTCATTCATAAACTTCCCTTTGTTGTTGTAGAGACATGTCTCTTTCTAATTTTGGGAGTGGGGGGTGTAATAGGAGAACATGAGGACACGAACTGTTGGCTACACTGCTCCACCTATTTTATCTAGGGTGCGTTCGAATTTGCTTTTACAATATTTTTTATGGTTTTTTGGCATTGGCGGTTTTATATAGCTTGACTCCATATATTTGTCCAATTGTTTGTTTACAACTTTGTTTTAAATCTTTGCAAGGGCGGATCCAGAGGTGCTTCTCGGGGGGCACTTTAGGTGACAGTCTCTGTTGGTAAAAAACGGTATATATTTTTTTAAGCAGCATTTTATTGAACTAGTCAGTGGTTGTAATTTCGATGTTGTAATTTCGATGATAATAGACACTTTCATGCGCCGCAGGCAAAATTTTTTAATTTTTATTAGCAAAAACATGACTTTTTACTCATTTTTTGTATATTCAAAAAATTCTGGGGGGGGGGGGCAAGTGCCCCTAGTGCCCCCCCTGGATCCGCCACTGAATCTTTGCCACGTTTTTTCTACTTAATTGGTAGATTTATAGTGTTCTGTGGTGAAAATACAATTCTACATTGTTATCAAAAAGAAAATTACAATGGCGAATCCAAAGTGGCGACTATTCTGATTTATAAACCGATTTGCCTCAAAAACCTCGCGGTGCATAAGGTCAGCCAATCCAATTTATAACTCAAATCTAAAAAAATCAACATGGCGGATCCGAAATGGCGGATATTTTTATTTATAAACCGATTTGCCTCGAACTTGAAACTTTGCAGTTCTTAAGGTCACTCACTACAATTTTTGACTCAAACTTAAAAAATCAACATCGGATCCAAAATGGCGGCCCTTATCACTTATAAACCGATATGTATCAACTTCGGAATTTTGGGGTTTTTAAGATTGCTGATTATGATGTTTAACATAAACTTTACAAAAGTCAACATAATATCTTTTTTAAAATGGCGAACTTTCTTATTTTTAAACCGATGTGTCAAACTTGAAACTTTGCTGTGCTTACTGTCACTTGATACAAATTTTGACTTTAACTTAAGAAAATCAAGATGACGCGTTCAAAATGAACAATTTTCACATTTATAAACCGATAAGTATCAAATTTGAAACTTTGGGTTGTTTAAGGCACCTAGCTGATTATGACCTTTACCTCAAATTTAAAAAAATCAACATGGCTTATTTAAAATTGCGGAGTACCTTATTTGTAATTAGAAACCTTCCTCAAACTTGAAACATCGCGGTGCTTAAGGTCACTTAATACAATTTTTAACAAATCTAAAAAAATCATCAAATACGGATCCAAAATGGCGGATGCGGATGCGGGTCTGTCTTTTTGTTGTTTTTTTTTTTTTTTAATTTGAGTCAAAAATTGTATTGAGTGGTTATAAATAAGAAAGTTCGCCATTTTCGACCTGCCATTTTAATTTCAAGTTTCTAGTTTCGCAAAATTTAAAAAATAAACAAATACCCAACCCAGAGTCAAGCTAAATAAAACGGTTTTAACAAATGTCAGTAGCAACAGACAAAAATTCTTACGGCAAATAGTTTCTGCGAGTAATCGTACGGGTTTCAGAGGGGTAAATCGACAGTAAGTAATCTTCTTATTTACACAGAATATATATCTGAGGCTTTGGAGAGCCGTTGTCAGGTGGATGCAATCCACACGGATTTCTCTAAAGCCTTTGATAAAATTAACCATAGGATCCTCTTAAGTAAGTTAAAACATCATGGCTTCTCTGGAGGGTTCTTTAGATGGATTATGAGCTACCTAAGCAAAAGAAGTCAAATTGTTAATATAAATAATATTCATTCATTTAGAATTGAAGTTTGCTCAGGAGTGCCTCAAGGGGGACATTTGTCACCACTTTTATTTAATTTATTTATCAATGATCTCTATTTCTGTGTAAAAAACTGTAAATTCTTACTATTTGCAGATGATTTTAAATTATATTTAGTAATTGGATGTCATCAAGATTGCCTATTAATTCAAGAGGATTTAGACTGCTTTAATTTATGGTGCCAAAATAACAAGTTATCATTGAACTTAAACAAATGTAGTGTCATGAGATATTTCAGAATTCATAAACCAATAATATTTGACTACATCTTAAATTCTACTACTTTAAACAGTGTGGATCAAATTAAGGACTTAGGTGTTATTTTTGATCAAAAAATTGAATTTAATTTGCACATTGAAAATATTTGCAACAAAAGTCTACGAGTGTTAGGGTTTATATCGCATACTTTAGAGGAATTCAATAACGTATATTGCTTTAAATTGTTGTACTGTTCTCTGGTGCGATCATTGATTGAGTATGCTAGTCAAATTTGGAATCCACACTATTTTAAATATATAGATATGTTAGAAAAAATTCAGCGTAGGTTTTTAAGGTTAATAAACTACAAGCTAAAAATACCAAAAGATCATATTGACTACATATCTCTACAGAGTTTATTGAGTATTCAATCTTTGGAAAAGCGGAGGTTTATGATGGATACCAGGTTACTGTTTAAAATTATAAATAATAATGTTGATTGTCCTAACTTATTAGAAATGATCTCTTTTCAAGTTCCACAAAGACAGACTAGAAATTATTCTTTATTGTTTGTGCAATTTCATAGAACTGCACATGGGATAAACTCTCCTCTTACTAGAATGGCAAATTCTTTAAATAAAATCGATGTAGATTTATTTAATGTAACTTTACAACAATTCAACAAGTTTGTGAAAAAATTTGCTAAATAATTATTACTACATAATACTGTTAGTTATAGTTCATACTATTGTAATTTAAATTTTTGTAAATGGCATGACCGTTGAAAATAAAAAATAAAAATAAAATAAAAATAAAAAATAAAAAACGGCCGCTGCTAATTGTGCTATCCCCGAATTCAAGGTAAAACTCTAATTATAATTTTAAACAAAATTAAATGTGTAATGTAATCTTTTTATATTGATTCAAAAACTTATGGCACTCACTTCGCTCCGGTTACAAACAATTTATAATTTATTTTTACCGTGGAATAGATATTATAAGTATATTTTTTGCAGAATAGTGCTTTTTACTTGAGTTTCATAACAACCTTATTTCTGAAAATTATTGTGAACGCTGCCCCGCCCGGCAATTGTGTGTAGACAAAACTACGAATGGGTTAGTAGGTGGGGCCAGCATTAAATACTGATTATTTATTGGCCGTGAGTTTTACTACATTACAAAATGCATATGTTTCCATGTTAACCTCAGGTTAGCCAACATTATAATGCCCTATGTAATAAAAGAGGAACGATGATGTTTAAACACCTTAAAATATTAATAAATCTCTCTAGGTTATATATGCTCGAAGCTTTTAGCTCGTTACAGTATCAAACAGTATTTTTCATATAAAGATCATGAAAATTGGTCCAACGGTTGCTAAGTAATCATGAGATAGACAGATACATACAAGGACAAGTCACGACGAGATTGCTCAGATAGGTCCAAATACACTCAAATAACACATTTTCGGCGTTATCTCAATTATTTTTTTAATCAAAAACAATACTTTACCTTATTGATGCGCGAGAAAGAAAGGTAAAAATGTAAAAACGGTAGATTGATATATTAAGTCTTTTTCGAACGACGGGAGTTTTTTCTTTTCATTTTGAAGTAAATTGCCTTTTTCAATCAGCATAAAATTTCCTTCACAATAACGTAGCACACTTAATGTAGATAAGCTTTTTTTAATTATTTTCGTTTAAACTACGCTGTAAAAAACACTGAGCGTTGATCTACAACAATTAAAATTCCTGAAAAAAAAACGGTTTTTTTAGTATTTTCCCTTTAGTGAAATATAAAATTCGGAAAAACAAGGAAAACTTTTTCTTTCTATTTGGCTGGATCATATACGTACGTATATGGGCTGGATTCCGTTATGGTAAATTATGAAAGTCATCATTTTACTTTTTAATTATTTTTTTTGTAAATTAACATGGCTGATAAATGAGTCTAATTTTTCTTCTAATCTTAGTATACAGCATGTCTCATTTTCGATGGGATTCAATTCACCTTACCGTGCTCTTTTTTTAAGCCCTTCCTTTAATGGTGTAATCAGATTTTTGCTATACCCCGTGGTTTCGCTAATACAGAGAGTTTTTGAAAAAATTTCATTTTTAATAATTTCTTGCATCTCGCTTATCTTGCAAGATATTTTTATTCTCTACAAACCTTTTTACGGCAACTTTTTTGGAGCAAAATAATGACATTGTCATAATTATTTATTATTTACTTATTTATCATAAAAAAATTAAAACGGACATGCTATTATTATCATCTTAAAATGATAAAATTTTAATATTTTTTTAATTTAAGGTTAATGAATATAATATTTAATATTCTTCAAAAATTTTTAGTCCGAACCTGGAAATTTCCAATGTAAATATAAATTAAAAATTTTCACGATTTTTAGTTTATGTTTTAAAAGTTATTTAAAAAATTTTTAAGTAAAGTAAATAACGTTACAAAGTAAGAAATATAATATCATAGAGTAAAGTGGGCATATATGGAATACCAATTTTGTTTACAGTGATTACACAAAAGCCTGAGTGTTTAGAGCTGCAAGATTTTATTAAAAAATATTTCTAAGTATCTCCAAAGATTGACAGGTGCTAAATTAAAGATTAAATCATTTTCGAAAATTTTATAAAAATATTTTAAAAAAATGTTTTTTTGTTCGAAAATAAAACATGGCGGGTAATATGGAATGGTCATATCGGGTAATATTGAATTGAATAGACTTATTATACGCAAAAAATCTTTATTATATAATTTAACATTAGAAAATTGGCCGACAAAATATACGTCTACGAATTGCAAAAATCGCAAACAAAAACATCTTTTTCTGCACTGGTACAAGCTTCGTGAGCCCATTCGTCGCAGATTACGCACTGCACTGCAGGGCGGGTAATGTGGAATATTCCATATTACACGCTCAACAAAATGTAAACAAAACAAGTACTCTGTTAGTTATTATAAAAAATATCATAACAAATCCTTAAAATTTCTACCGTCATATGCCTAAATAAACTTACCATGCATTTACACAACTTTATTTCAACAAAGTTTATTCACAAAACGATTTTAACTGAGACTATGCACAAATTTTAAACGCGTGGAAATCATAACTTCACGTTTTTCGGCGTTGGTGTAGTATAGCGGCAGTTTTATTCTATTCCAGAAGTCTACAGTTTTAACAAGCATTCTAATATAATCATCACCTTAGAGATGGATCCACCCGTTTTAAAATTATAAAAAATTCCATATTACCCGACTATTCCATAAATGCCGATTTTACTCTAGTAATTATTTGATGGTAGCACACTCATGAAATTTACTTCAACATGGAAAAACGCAAGCGTGGAATTGACATTGTGTTGTGAATGGCTCACTCAAAATTATTCTAAAATGGCTAGAAATCGACCATAACTAGATTTTGAAAAATGTGACATGTTTGACTGCTTTATTCAAGCAATTAAATCCCAATATTTAAACGGCAGAAATATTTTTATGCAAAATGCATTAACAAAAATTACTCAAAAGTGCCAAAAATATCTAACACATAATGGCAATCAGTTTAAACATTTATATCATCAAAGAAAAATTAATTATTATTTTTTGTATCTGTCGTAGATTTTGTTTCAAAGAAATCTTTAAATTAACGTAAAACTATTTTAATTTGCCAAGTATCAAAACAATTCAACTAAAAATCGTTCAACTAGCAATGTTTAATTTTTATGTTAGAAATTTCCAGGTTTGGACAAAAAATTTTTTTTAAATATAATTTTTTTTTAAAACCTTAAAACAAAAATATAATAAATTTTTATTATTTTGTGATAATCATAGCATGCAACCAATCAAAATAGTAAAAAAACAATCCAGGTCTGTATTTAATTTTATATAATAAAATATCTCAAAACTAAACAATATTGTTACAAATTTAAGTTATTTAAATTTTATAGTTAGAATTTATTTAGGTTTAGTGTAGTATTAGGTTGACGTATCTTATGGTTGTATTCTTAGTCTAGGTTTTAGTTGCGTTATCTATGACACTCATGCATGCCGCGTACATACCTTCTGGAAGAGACGAGAATGCTCGTGAATCGAAGAAGGATGGATGGTTCTCGAATAGTAGGCAGACCCTATATATAGGGCCGGACGCGGCGTATCGAGCCAGTCAAAGATAACCAATGGTAGTGATCGCTAGATGTTAACGCAAAGTTAATAGGCGGATTAAAGTAGTGAATTATTAGCAAGTTATTAGTAAGTTTAAGTGCGTGTTTTTGTACATCATTGTCGAAATAAATTGACAAATCGTTTTTGACATTTACGAGTTTTATTTGAAGCAGTGAACCCGTAACAATATTTTTAAAAATTGTCATTATTTTCTTCTAAAAATGTTGCCATAAAAAAGTTTTTACAGAATACAAATACCTTGCAAAATGAGCGAGATATACAGTGGCGCACCCAGGAATGTGTCTTGGGGGGGGCCCCGACAGCTACAAAGCGCACCCTCAAAAAAGTGGCGGCCAAAAAAAAAATGCACCAACCAACACCCACCCAACCGAACCGAACCGCGCCGTAGAATTTTGAACCGCACCGTCTCCAAAAAAAAAAAAAAAGGTCGTCATGTATTTTCGCAACTACGCCACAGCTTGGGCTTGGGAGGGGCCCGAAGCCTCCTGATGTCAAATTTTAAGGTATTTTTCATGTTTTATCATCAAATATATGGAAAATATATTAAAAATCTAAGGCCCCGGCCCCCCCCCCCCCCTGGGTGCGCCCTTGAGATATAAGGGATTATTAAAAATGCAATTTTTTCAAAAACTCCCTGTATTAGCAAAACTACGGGGCTCAAAAAAACAGCACAGAAAGGTGCAATCAGAAAATCGATATCTTTATTAATAACCGAGTTTCCCATTTAATCCCATCGAAAATGGGACACGCTGTACAGCGGTAATAAATAAATGATATTAAAGACAATATTTCTTTCAGACTCTTTCATTTCGTCTGTTTTTAATAAATTATACTTTTGAAACAGTTCACCTATAAAGCACTTTTTTTTAACAAAACCTGTTTTTGGCTGTCACAGACTAAAAAAAATATTTTTGAAACCTTATCTAAGGTTTTTTTAATTTTATTATGTCGAACCCGTAAAATTTTAGGTCTGAAACAACTTAAATACGCCAATTAATTGCACTCAACACAAGAATTTTCGTGTGCATGGGACGCGAACAAACCACGCGACGTCTTCTTGTTCTGTCTCTCTTATTCTTACAGCGTCAGTGGTTTGCAGATTAAAACGTCTTTCTAGAATCGAAAAGGCGCAGCCTATAAAATCCTATTAGCGATAAAAAAATATTAGATGAAAAATGCGCGACAATGCAGGATATGCAATTAATTGAAATATATCTTAGGCAATCTCTAAAATAAAAATGATTTAAAAAATGCTTGGTATGCATATTTTTTAATGCGCAGGGTGGTTTTTAAGATTTGTAATGTAAGTAACAAAAATGTTCTATAACTTATGACCAAAATTTTAGTCATAACTTTTTAGTTTCTTAATTGTAAATATTAATACAAGGAAGAACTTTCTATTCATTATTTTGGCTGATGGTTTTCATTTTATTTACAGGTTTTCCCCCATACGACTGTGAATCGTATCAACACGAAGATGATTTTGAAATTCACTGTTGGGGACGAAATTTGACTGATATTCCAAAAAATTTGAATACTACGCTAAACAAACTGGTCATAACTGATTCTGATATAAGGTTAGTGCCCCCCCCCCGCAAAAAAATCGACTGGTTCGAAGGATTTTCTAAAAACGTACGCAGATACCCCAACAAGCTTCTGTTACATTTAAAAAACACCCTGTATATTAGCCTGGTGCCAAATCACCTTAAAGATCCCAAAAATATTATAAGCGACCCCAAAATGAAAATATTCAGGATTTTTGGTAATGTCGTTATCCTGGAAATGGTATAAAGCATGGCCACATTTATCATTCATCAAAACAATATTATATACAATAAATATTATAACAATCTACTTACTAGATCGTGATCATTGTCACGCTCGACTAAATCGACTACTACTATGTCGGTTGAGAACGTTTTTCCAAGTTATCATCCGCCGCCACGTACATCTTAAATATATCAGTACTGAGAAAAGGCCTCAAAACGTATGGCTTGCATAATTTCAGGCTACTGACAATGGGTGATGCGCTCTCAGCGCCATCTCTTTTCTAAGCTTAAAAACACCCATTATCAGTTTACTTATTTATAAATGCCTTTTAATTTGTTCAAGGCCAACACAAAAATAGAGGCCACGACCCTGAAAAAATCAGCTGTTCTCCCGGGGCTGAATTTTACATTGGGTCTTATGGGAGGTCAGACATTTTTTTATGATATTTTCAAAATGGCACTACAGATTTCCATGAAATTTCAGTGAAATATTCTCATACACCATCCCGATATTCCACCAAAGGTTTGTAAGGACGCAACATGACTAAAAGGTTAAAATCTTCAAGATTTAGCATTCCTTATTTTGAATTCAAATTACCCGCCATGTACCACATGCCAACTGTTATATTTGACATGTATTTGACTTTGTCATCTGTGGTTGTCACATTCGCTTCTGCTTTAAACTTAATTTTTGTGTGAGCTAATGAAGCGGCTATGAAAAATTAAGGATTACTATACATTAAAAAAAAATTGTTCTGCCAGAATAAGGTAAAAACAATCTCAAAAACGGCTTTATTTTTTTAAAAATCAAATATTCATGAACCGTCATTCAAACTTCAATATTTTAAAGACAATCAGCTGTGTCGTAACGTGACCATCAAACAAAAAATCAGCCCCGGATGTGACGTCAAGAAAGTGGAGGATCGTGGCCCGTCCGTTTTGATAGCCCTGATTTGTTTTAAAAAATACGCAGTAAGCGGCTACGTCAAGTCAAGATAATGGCTTTGTCTTCTAAAAGTTCCAAAATACAAAGAATTTTCTTAAATTTAAAAGGTAATAAAACTTAACCCCAATTTTAACAACGTCAAATCATCGCATTAACAAATTTTCAACGTCATTTAAAAGCAGTTCCTGTCAAATTTTACTAAAAGCATTTACTTTTTAATCCAAGCCATACGTTTCGGTTTATTTGAATCCAATATGGCGGAACGCTTGTGTATAGCCACGGTGGATAGAATAGACCGGTTTTCGGATCTTACAAATAAATGTCGAATTTTCACGACACTGGTGGTCCAGCTGGTTTTTGTAAACAAAAGTTAGATATGATATGAATAACTAATATTTTTTGAATTTTTTAAAAATTAAGGTAATTTTCTCACTATTTTTTAGTATATTCTTATAAAATAATATTTTTCAGACATACCAGTCGTTATTTTTTTAGCCCACTTCATTTCTCTTTACACAAAAGTTAAAATTCGAAGAAAATAATGTGTTCGTTTCAGCTTCAAAAATAATCCGCTGACCTACATCTTTGTTTACTTCCCAAGTCCTCGGTTCACCTTTGATACTAAACGATCACATTCAGTTTGACTTTTAGTTTAAGTATTGTTTAATAAAAAATAAAGCAGGCTAAAAAAAAATAACGACAATAAGTCTAGAAAATTATATTTTATAAGGATGTACCAGAAAACAGTGGGAAAATTGCCTTAGTTTTCAAAAAATTCAAAAAATATTAGTAGTTCCGTTGTTCATATCATGTCTAACTTTTGTTTACAAAAATCAGCTGGACCACCAGTGACGTGAAAAATTCGACATATACATATATATATATATATATATATATATATATATATATATATATATATATATTATATAAGATCCGAACACCGGTCTGTTCTATCCACCGTGGTATATAGCAGTCATTTTTCATTAATGGTTTTAATACGCTTTAGCAGTACCGATATATTTAAGACGTACGGGTCCGACGCCTCTTCTCCATCTCCTTCGATGCTGATAATCATCTTCTGCCAGATTTTTTTGACTCAGTGATCTTTGGATTCACTAATGCCATTCCAGTTTAGGACGCCCTCTCTTTCTGCGCTCTATTGGTTGCCAGTCTAGGACCTGCTTTGGTAATATTTCGTCGTTCATTTGTTATACATGGCCGTACCATATCGATTGACTTTTAGTGATGTCATCCGTTATGCTTCCCTCGGTTCCCATTCTTTTTTTTGTCTCATTTCTTATATGATCTGTTCTAGATAATCCAATTCGACAGTTTCCATTTTTATTTTGTATTTTTCTGGTACGCGACAAGTTTCTATTCCATGTCCACTACATCGATGCCCGTTATACACAAACACAGCTCTAATTATGAAAGTAAAAGGCCAGATTAACTTTATTCTTCGAGTACCTAATAACAAATAAAAAAACTAACTATAAACTGTTAGCCGAAATGATAACCAATTCACGCTAAAAATCGGCTAGACAAATATTGAGTGATAATCTTAGGACCATTTTACATACAGACAAAACTGATGTGTACCTATTCGCACGAACTTAATACAAACCGTTTAAAAAAATATTCTCTGAAAGCTAGCAATTTGTATTATGAAAATCTGAACGTTTTTCTTCCCTTTTTTAGGTTCATTACAAAAAATGCTTACCAGCCATATAGAGAAAAACTTCAAGACGTGTAAGTATGCTATTTGTAAAACGGTTTTTGGAAATTAAATGTCGTAAAGATACCTAGCGTGCATGAAATGTAAAATGGCATGTCGTAAATAAAAAAATAATAAATTGAATTAAAACATAAAATGCCATTTAATGAAAATAGAGGTTATGTTGTGCTTAGTTTTTTTTAATTGTGTTTTTGTTGTCTTGTTTCCTTGAACTGAAATTTTTAAATTTAATTTTTTTAGAACGTTATCTGGCCTGCCTTTTTTAAGAGTTTTGGAAGAAGGAGCTTTTGCCAATATACCAAATTTGAGAACTATGTAAGTACTTTCATACTACTTAAATAGTTATTATTATTGGCATAATCAGGAAAAACTTTTTGGTAGCACTTTTCCTTCTTTTTTTGTGTTTAAGTTATTTTATGCTTTTTTAGTTACAATAAATCGATACTCAAATAGTTTGTTATAATATATACTCCTTTAAAATTTATTATATTATAATTATAATTATTACTTTTAGATACATATACAACGCCCCTCAACTCAAATTTCTGCATGGACTGTTACAGGGTGTCACCTCAACTAGTTTTAAAATACTGTAAGTGATCATCAAATAATAGTATATTTCTTAACAAGTACGGAAAGTGTTACTTTTCCGTACGCAATTGCAATAGGCTGGACCGATCCAAAATAAAGTAACTGCATATTTATCAAAACCAAGAAAACTCAGTTCAAAGTTTTTAAAAAGCATAGAGGTGACTGGACTAACTAGAGCAATCATATAATAACTTCGGTATTTCTTAACCGATTACTACAAAAATGTCAGTTACTTTGTTTTAATTTTGGGCAGCCGAGAGGCGAATACGAACAAATTTATCCGAAGCGGTTTAATAAAATTTAAACGTGTGTACGAAAAAAATTTATGACAAAAGCTTTCAATTATTTACCGAGTATTTTTTCTGGTGGCGGCACAAAGATCGAAAGACAAAAGATCGAAAAGGCAAAAGATCGAAACTATAAGAGATAGAAAAACAAAAGATCGAAACTGCAAAAGATCGAAAATACAGAAGATCGAATAACAAAAGATCGGAAAGGCAAAAGATCGAAAGTACAAAAGATCGAAAGACAAAAGATCTAAAGGCAAAAGATCGAAAAACATAAATATCAAAAGACAAAAGATCGAAATATAGAAAATGGCGCGTATCAGGTCTGCTTAGGTAATATTCACATAAACATTTTAGGCACGGTCAGGTAAGATAAAATTACCTAAGTATTAAATAAACCGATGGCTTGCCATACTTAACACAAATCATATAGTTCGACTAAGGGGTCTCATTTTCAAACATTAAAAAAAAAAAATCCTGATTTCTTTCCCGGGATCCTAGAGGGTCTGTAACCAAACCGAACCGAACCGAACCAAACCGATTCGGTTAGGTTTGGTTTTACACCCTGTAGGATCCCGGGAATCAAGACAGGAAAGTTTTTTTTGTTTAAAATATGTTAGAAAGAGACCCCTTCGTCGAACTGGTTTGGTTCGGTTCGGTTTGGTTACATAGCCTCTAGGATCCCAAAAAAGAAATCAGGAAAATTAATTTAAAAAAATATATATGTTAAAAAGAGACTTCTTAGTCGAACTATGTAATAGCGATATTTTAAAACGCGCTATTTTGATACGCTCTATTTGGACTTTTTGTCCTTTGATCTTTTGTATGTACTTTCGATCTTCTGTATTTTCGATCTTTTGTCTTTTGATCATTTGTTTTTCGATCTTTCGTATTTTTGTATTTTCGATCTTTTGTTTTTTGATCTTTGTAGTTACGATCTTTTGTGGTTTTAATCTTTTGTCTTTTCGACCTTTTATATTTCGATATTTTGTCTTTTCGATCTTTTGTATTCGATTTTTTGTCTTTCGATCTTTTGTCTTTCGACCTTTGTTCTGCCACCCAATTTTTTCGGCTTACGAACAGTTCTAGAAGGATTTATTTACTTTGCAAAATCATATTTTTTATTAGGAAGTAATTAAGATATTTATAATAAATTATTGTTTTTTTTAGAAGAATTGTCAATACTGGTCTCCATGAAGTTCCAGAACTTTTCCATCTTCCCCCAGAAAACACAATGTTCTTACTGTAAGTGTTTTTTGCTAAAAAAATTCTGCTCTTTTACGCATGATATTAAAGTTACCTTAATTTATTTGTACAGGAGATAAAAAGTGTTTTTATTATATGAAACCGTTTTTGCATATCGTCAAAAAAACTCCTTTTGGGTTTGTGCGACGTATTAGGTAGGCACGGAGGTATATTTTCAAGGCCGGAATTTTATTTGTTTCGATGAAACTTTCCCAGATCGCGTTTTTTTTATGTAATAAAATATTTTTTATTTACCGTGTCTTTTGTAAGTAAAATTCAATCTTTTTTTTTGTTTTTTATACTGGGACTTTCCATTCATAGCAAGGATCAATCGCCCAGTCTTTTTTGGCAAATTTTTGCCGAGATTCATGTTGGGACGTTACAAAAACAACCATATGCCGAGGTGGGACACGAACCCACAAGATACGCAGCGCGCCGGCCGAGCCTACGCGCGTTTGGCCAGTCATAATATAGCAAGCACTGCAGCCATAGATAAAGGATTTTTGCTGCGGTTGAGTCAGCTTTTATTAGATAGGCAACTCTGGCTGTTTGACAGATCGTTAACTCTGTGGCGCCCACTACTGAGCTTAGTGATAAACTAAAAGTTGAGGCGGGAAATTTGAATCGCCTTTTATAATAAATTTTCTTTAATTTTAAAGTTTTTTTGAAGTTTTTAATCAATCAATATTTTATAAAGACATATACTGTCTTTATAAGATATAAACAGATTGAAAATGATATATAAAGTGCAATAAATAAATCATTTTTTAAATGAGTTTTTATTATTATAAAAAAGCTACAAATTAACGACTAACTATTGATGAAATAATACATAGTCTAATTGATTGGTAAAATAAAATATAATGAAAAACCAAACACTATCTAGTATATTTAAATTTGCTTTTAACTTTTATTGTGAGTGATGAGTGAATAAATAATGAAACAGTTGTTCGTGAAGAGAATCATTCTTAAATGTCTACTTTTTAACAGCTTGACGAAAATCTGACATGATTTAAAAGTACCTCCTCACCTTGGTTGTAAGTTGTGTAGGGTATGTTTCAAAGCAGTATATATACATAGCTTATCAGTGGTCGCACATATCATCCAAAAGCTGAAAACAATAAAAAAAATCAACTTATAACCACATTAATTATAGGTGCTAGATTATGGTAAGATAAAGATTTAAAATTAAGGAATAAATTTATTGACAGTACCTTACGCTGCTGGGTAATCCCTCTTTAACCCATCAATTAAGCACAAATTTAGTGTTAATTTTGTATGTGTCTCCCTTTTACTTAATATCAAAAAAAAAGGGATAGACATAAAATTAACACTAAATTTGTGCTTAATTGATGGGCAAATAAGGCACCTACCAGGCATTGGAAACCTGTATTCAGAGTTCCGTAAAGTAAGCGATAAGAAGTTAAAAAGACACTACCAATACAAATTTTATCAAATGCCAATCTAACCTCAAATGAGAAAAAAGGAGAACTTACCTTAAAATTTCTCGGAAAACTATGCATTTTATACTCGTCTGAACTTTAGACACTTCACCCAGAAAAGCACCTAGAAATTCTTATTCTTTTATATTTAAAAATTGCAAAAGTTACAAATTTAACAAAATTTAATTTTATTGCGTCACAGAAAATCCAAACCACAGATAATTCTCAGAAAAAAATAGATCAAGGAACAAACGCGCGACCGCAGCGCCTCTTTTGAGCTTAGTGAGAACTTCAACCTAACGACCTGTCAAATTGCATTGAGTTTCCTAGGCATGCCTGCAGCCATATGAACGAACCAACGCGCTCAGCCGGTCGGTCACGGTATCCATACTAAAATTCAATCTTAGCAGTAGCGTAGCTATCGTTGGGCAAACGGGGCTATGGTTGGGCAAACGGGGCAGGGCCCGGGGCCCCGGCATAAAAGGGGCCCCAGCGGCCATAATAAATACATTGTTTTTAAGCTGCAATAAATTCGTAACTTAAATGTAACAAAAAACTTGTTTATAAACAACAAGAGAAATTAAAGAAAGAAAAATAAGAAAAAAGTTTTTCTGTCTTCGGCCGGGACTGGAACCCGGAACCTCTTGCTCTGTACGCAAACATTCTAAGCATTGAACTACCGAAGACCACACATAAATTTTCGGAAATCTTCTATCTATGCATGGTGTCTCAATACAAGAACGAGAAATTCTCAGGGTATTAACTCGCCCAAGTCATCCAACTGATTGATCTCTTTAATTCTTCTTTCCCACTGTCGAGTTATCATACCTTTGACAGTGGGAAAGAAGAATTAAAGAGATCAGTTGGATGACCTGGTCGAGTTAATACCCTGAGAATTTCTCGTTCTTGTATTGAGAAACCGCGGACCTGCATAAATGGAAGATTTCCGAAAATTTATGTGTGGTCTTCGGTAGTTCAATGTTTAGAATGTCTGCGTACAGAAAAAGAGGTTCCGGGGTCAAGTCCCGGCCGAAGACAGAAAAACTTTTTTCTTATTTTTCTTTCTTTAATTTCACTTGTTGTTTATAGTTCTAGGTCCTTGCATTATTTGCAATTTGGTATTTGATAAAAAACTTTTTTATCTAATTTTTAACATAAACTTAACATGTTTTGATTTAATTTTCACAAGAATTACTTAACTTTTATTAAAAATTTCGCCTGCGGCGCATTTCATTTTCATCTGACTCTTAAGTTCAGAGTTCAGCCTTATTAAAAACAACAAAAAATTATTCTTGGTATAAGGTTTAAAAAATAGCTTGCTTTAATAAAGCTAGTTTTAAGATACGTAGTAAAACGATGAAGAAATGAATGATTTTGCAAATTGACAAGAGATTTTATTTTGTTATTTAGGCAAAAGACAAATTTTTGTTGGCGAGCACTTTATATTAATTATTATTATTATTATTAATATATACAGTGTGTCCACGATTTGAGTGCAGGTAAGGTACAAATGACAAAAAAATTTCGATTTAGATTCTGATTTTCTGGAAATTGCTCTTGCTTGGTCGCAAACTAAAATGTTAAAAAAATGAGCGAAATCAATTAATATACAGGGTAATTCAGTAGGCTAAGTTGATAAAAAGTGTTAAGAGTAAAGTACCTTTGTGTTAAAAGATTTCGAAAAAGGTTATAAAAAGAGTTGTTTAGAATCAAACGGTACAGCAGATTCTTAATTTTCAGAAAAATCAGCCAACTTTGATTTTGTAAGTCGTGTTTGCCCGCAGTTAGAAAAACGATAACTGCAATGGACTGTATATATTTTAATTAATGAAAGCTCGAACAAACATAAATATATTGATATGAAATTACGAAATAATTAAAAAGGTCCATAGGTCAATTGTGGGCACCACACAACGGACATCAGAAACAAAGCACTCACCAGTTTGCAGCCAATTTCTCCACTTCCAAGGGGCCCCTGTCTGGATCTAATGATGTCACCACGTAGCTGAAGGGCTGAAGTTTCTAGTTCTATGCTTCAGTACACCAAAATCGAGCACTTTCAAGTGTAGAAATTTGAAATAGTTGGAGAAAGTAAATTAACACGCCATTTCTCGAGGCGGTCGAAAAAGGATCTCACTGATTCTTGGTGCGCATGTGCAAAATGCGCGAAAATGCACTCTGTCCGTCATCCAATTGTGTGGTTTTAAAATTTACAAACACCGCGAAATTTAGCGGGAGCTAACAAGTCGGTTATGTAAATTTTTCTTTAGACGATTTTATCGTGATTTTTCTGAAATTTGAGAATCAGCTGTAATTTTTAATTCTAAACAACTTTTCTTAAAAACCTTTTCTGATACTCTTAAAACAAAGTTACTTTACTTTTAACAGTATTTGTCGAATCTAAACCATCCCGTATATTGATGGATTTGGCTTAGTTTTTGAACATGTTAGTTTAAGTTATGCAGGAGCGATTCCCAGAAAATGTTTTGTCATTTATACCTTCCGTGCACTCAATCCGTGGACACACTGTATATATGTCGAATTTTTCACGTCACTGGTGGTCCAGCTACGCCGCTGAATCTTAGTGAATAATAGTCTTTATTTTTTTAGAGATCTGGATCACAATAAATTAGAAAAACTGTCCTCGAACTCAATAAAGGTATCGGCCCTGCAAGTGTAAGTAAGTTAGTTTTTTTAGTTTATTTTTTTTTTATTACATACAAAATCGCAGAACAGATAAAAAAATAGTACTTAACTTCGTGTAATTGAAAAAGTCAAAATAGGTGATCAAAACTAGTAGATTTATGTCTAAAATTTAAAATTTGAGGGCTTTAATACTAAGGTCACTAGGAACTTCGTGATCTAGTGACCATATTTAAGGCCACTTAAGTTTTTGACCAAGACAAAAAAAAGTCAATTTGAGGATATCAAAATAGTAACTAGAGTCTATTCTCTTTATGAACCGATTTGTCTCAAACTTGGCAAGTAGGTAATTGGGGTTATTTAAGGCCACCTACTGGACCGTGCAATAAAGATCCAATAAGAGAACCAAAAATTAGAACTAGATACTAAAAATATGTAAGAAAACTTTTAATTTAAAATTTTTAAATACCTATAACTTTTAACGTACTTAAAATAAAAACTTGTGATGCGTAGAAAGCTGTGCTGTGTAATCAAGTAGGAATTACTTGTCTAGAAAAAAGCTCCAAGCCCACCAAAATAAATATTTCTAATGCGCCCCAATTTTTTGTTTTAGTCTGTTAGAAGCTAAGTTTGTGTCCTTATTTTTTTCTAGTTTTCGGTACAGTTGATAATTTACATTTTACCTATTATCAAAATTATCAAAAATCACACAATTTCAAGTGACCGGGTGTTTACCTCCAATTTGAGTAGGACTGGAGTGACGTCCTAAATTCAACATGGCGGTTTTTTTCATGTTTTTGAGATCAGATCACCAATTGATATAGTAAAGAGATTATCTTTATATTTTAAAAACTAACAAGTTATTATTCAAAGTTTGTAAAAAAGTGGAAAATACCGCCTCTTGGATTTATGACGTCATATAGGCTCCCACTTAAATTTGAGGCAAACACCAATCGATCGATGGTAGTCTTAAACTTTCTTGCTCAATCTTAAATTTTTATATATTTTTTAATATTTCAAAAATATTAATACCACCTTTTTTAGTTCTTAAGATATAAAGATCATTAAAATAGCAATTCAGTTACTATTCTATTGCAAATAAATCATAGCTCATACAATTTTTCTGTTGTGTGGTTAAAAAAAAAGTTAAAATCAAAAGTTTGTGAAAAAACATTGAAAAAATGGCAATCTTAGATTTATGAAGTCACACAGGCTCTCTTACTCAAATTTAAGGCAAACACCCGGCGACTTAAAATTAAGCGATTCATAACCAATTGATCTGGAGTGGTCTAATAGTTCCTTCCTCAATTTTTTTTTGGTTAAAAAAATTTACTCCTTTTTTGTATTTAAAAAAAATGTATATCTTTAAAACCAAAGTTTATGAAAAAATATCAAAAATGCTCCCATCTTGGATTCATGTCGTCATACTGGCCCTCATACTCAAATTGGAGGCAAATACCCGGTGACTTAAGATTGTGTGATCTGTTACCAATTGATCTAGAAAAAAAATCTTCAACAAATATCCCACGGGATATTATAGGCCACTATATTATATTGTTTTTATTATGTTTATGGAGTTTCTCTGTCAATCAGTTCATTAAATAGCAAAGCCGCGCTTTATTACAGTCAAGGCCGTACTTGGGGGGGGAAGGATTCAATGCTCCCCCCGAAACAGCAGATAAAGTGCGTAAAAAAGAAAGGATCCTGCCCGGAGCTTATGGGCGGTGGCTTTCGGTTGGAATTCTTTCAAATTTTAGTATGTTGTAGATCTTGATGCCCTGATGAAAATTTATCATTACCCCATCGTCGTCCGACCTATGGTTTCAAAGATGCAGGGGTTCAAAGTTTCAGTTTTTAGCTTTTGTGCATTTTTCACAAAAAATTGTTTCAAATAATTTCTATCTATTCTGAAAAATGATATTATTGCCTGTTGTATATCAAACGTTAGGCCACAAGTAGAGCTTAATACACAAAAATAAAAATAATTAAGTCTTCTCAAATCTCCCAAAGAAACCAGAATATGTATAAATGGTAAAAATCGGTTTGTAAAGTTTTTCACAAAACGCTGTAGAACTCTAAGCTTTTTAGGATTTTAATGTTTTTTTAGAAATGCAAAATACTTTAATTTTTTTTAACGATAATATTTAAACAAATATAATTATGAGGTTATGATTTTTGTTGCTCACAGTACTTTTTTAATCATTTATTCATTTAGTGGCGTGCAATTTACCAAGATAAATGTTCGAAATCCTAACTTCTTTTAATATTGATTGTTTTGTGACATTAAAAGTAAAATAAAAAAGTTTAACAATATGATCTGTCAATTTGACATTGGTAGATTAGTAAAACAACCTGAAGGTGAGCTCTTCACGAAATAATGTTATACCCGGTGGTCCAAAAAAAACAGGTCAATTTTTTTTTCATTATAACTTTTGAATTATATGATCGATTTTAATACGATAAACTGCTCTTGGCAGATCATTATTCAGACTTTTGACTAAATATATTTTTTTGTCCGATATCTCAAAATCCAAGATAGCGGACGAAAATAAAACATGTTCGCAACATAAGAATAAACACGCATCTTTGAAGGGTACAATTTAATTTCGTCCGCCATCTGGGATTTTGAGATATCGGACAAAAAAATATATTTAATCAGATCTCTGATTAATTCTCTGCCAATCGCAGTTTGTCTTATTAAAATCGATAGATCAAAAGGTATAATGAAAATAAATTATCCAGTTTTTTTTTGGCTCACCCGGTATAACTTTTTTCGTGTAGAACTCACCTTTACTAATCTGCCATTGTCAAATTGATAGATCATATTATTAAACTTTCTTATTTTACTTTTAATTTCGCCAAAAATCAATGTCAAAAGAAGTTACGATTTCGAACATTTATCTTAATAAATTGCACGCCACTGAATAAATAAATGATTAGAAAAGTACTGTGAGCGTGAGCAACAAAAATCATTTTATTAACCTCATAATTATATTTGTTTAAATTTTATCGTTAAAAAAAAGCGAAAGTATTTTGCATTTCTAAAAAAAAATATTAAAATCCCAAAAAGCTCACGGCGGTTTGTGAAAAACTTTACAAACCGATTTTTTCCATTTATACATATTCTGGTTTCTTTGGGAGATTCCTAAAAGACAAGAGAAATAAAAAAAAATTGCACCGTTTGTTCTTATTTTATAGTTAATTCTGTAAATTATCGTTTTTTGAATAAATATTTTTAAATAATTTTTATGTTTGGAAGGCCACTGAATGTAGCAAACTGTTAATAGGTCCAATTCTTTTGTTTGTATATTAAGCTCTACTTGTTACCTAACGTTTGATATATAAGAAACCATAATATAATTTTTCAGGATAGGTTTAAATGACCTGAAGTTGTTTTTTCTGAAAAATGCACAAAAGCAAAAAACTGAAATTTTGAACCTCTGTATCTTAGAAATCATAGGTCGGACGACGATGGGGAAATAATAACTTTTAATCAGTGCATCAAGATCTACAACATACTCAAATTTAAAAGAAATCCAACCAAAAGCCACCGCCAATAAGCTCCGGGCGGGATCCCAGCAACACAAAAAAGACAAAAAATTGGACAATATGCAAATTTTTATTAATTCTCTTTAATCCCCCTCGAAATTGTTTCCTGGGTACGGCCCTGATTGCAGTGTTTTAATGTTATAATTATTTGTAATACATACGAATCCTATCAATAAATCAATTTTCAGCACTCTGAATTTTAACGCCATTGCGAACATAGAGGATTACGCTTTTAATGGCTCTCAGATCGGAAAATTGTAAGTATTAAAAAATTCGTTTGTTTAAAGTTTTTAATGGTTTTTCCGTTTATTTGTTTTTACTCTCGCCAATAAGCAGAAATAATGAATAATAAAATAAATAATAATCAGACTCTTTGACAGTGGCGGATCCAGGGGGGGGGGGCAGGGCGATCCCTAGACTGGTGGCCGCCTGGAGCAAGACAGAAAATATGCACCCTCCCCTCGCTTTTTGCCTCATCACTGCAAGTTTTTGTTTTATTTAATTTCGTAAATGTGACAACAAGTGAGCCCAAACAAATGATTTACACCAAAACAAAGTAATATTGTAAAAAGTAGTTTTTTTGAATTAATTCTACCACCTTTTTTTTACGGGAGTCATAGTAAAGCCCATCCCATTAAAAACGAAAACTAAATGTGGATCTGTTTAGTGGTTGAGATATCAGCGTTTAGCCTTAAAACTTTTATTGGCATACCTCAAAAAATTTAGATTTTTTGTTTTTGGTTAAGTTACTTGACAGAGTTGGTTTGAAACCACTTCTTCTGAAAAACCCCATTTTTTTATCCCCTATCTCACCCAAATACTGCAAAATCAACCTTGAGTTTTTAAAAAACGGCATTATTTAAATTTTCAGCTTTAGCTCTATATCTTGTAATAGAGATATGAGGGAGAAAAATCAATAATACCTAACTAATTTAGTAAACCTTATCAAGCTATTAAATTTAAAATTCAAATTGAAATGGGTATTTTTTGAGTTTTTGAGAAAAAACCTTGGAAAAAACCATCAAGATGTGGCAAAAAGTGGTAAAGTTACACTTTACGAAGTCGGCGTTATGGGATTGAAGTTGTAACAAAATGGGATTTGAATATAAATGGTATTTGTGTCAACTTTTATTAAAATACAGCGGAACTAAAAATATGCCAAAAAACAAGTCGCCGGTGTTGCCATAAATTTTACTTATTCTTAACCTAGTCTTGCATGTAATTAATGCTTGTTGAAGTCAAAAACAATATTTAATTAAAAATATTTAAATACTTATAAATGGCACAAATACCATTTATATTTAAATCCCGTTTTGTTACAAAGTGCTTGAAACCTAACCAGATCAGAAATAAATGTAATGGTAACCACGGATCACCTTTTGTTAGGTGATCCGTGATGGTAACCTTCAAAGCTCAGACTTTATTAACAGCCACAAAAAATTGTTTTTTGGTTTTTATCCCCCGGTCATCCTGGATCCGCTACTGCTCTTCGATACAGCGAAAACACAAAATAGAAAAACAAAAGTACAAAATAAACTAAGATTCCAACCCTCCTTCGTGGAGTAATTTTTAATTTAAAATGAATCGTCCTTTCTCCACAAATGTTTATGGTTGTAAAATAAAAAGCGTAGTTTAGTTACACATTATACTTCATTTATTTCTACATAGAAAAAAAATATTGAACCAAATACAGGGTGTCCCAAAAATATACCGACAAACTGTAAGGGATGGTAGAGCACACATTTTTTGCCCAGTAAGCATATGTCTACGAATGAGCCTTTTGGGCTCTAGAGCAAAAAAACTGTTTTTATTACTTTTATTTTGCTCATTAATTAAATGGCTGTTTACAGTTTTTTTTAGATTCTGCGCATGTATACCAAACTATAAAGAGCGCGTTTTGATTGTGTGCCGAAAAATAGGAAAAATTTAACAGCATTTGAAAAATAGAAGTCCTCATCCAGATACGTGAGTACCACAACTATACAGGGCGTTTCCTAATTGAATGTCAATATTTATGGGGGTGATTTTTGGGTCCTTTTTAAGAAAAAACCTTCATATGAACATGTGTCCTAAACGTCTTACCTTTTGAGATAGAGGGTAGTAAAGTTTTCAAAAATAAATCATTTATTATTAATATCTACAATACCACTTCAGATATTTTAATGAAATTTGTCATACATGTACTATGAATCAAGAGGCATTTTTTAATGTATCACTTTTTTTTTAAATTTCCATAAGTGGCGTTCGTATGTTATTTGACCTGCCTATTTTGGCAGACATTGATGGCACGCCACTGATTTTCCCTGAAATAAAAATTATTTTTGAAATCCCCAATCATTTCTAACCAAAGTTAATTACTTGACAATATCGTTAATATGACAATATCATCATGCAGAGACAGGTAGATTTTATTTTTTTAGATGAAACCTGTGCGTCGGACTAAAAAAATTCAAGAGATCAAATTTGCTCATAATTGAATACAGATTTAAGAAGTACACTTCACTTGGTATTGTAGATATTAATATTAAATGATTTATTTTTGATAACTTTACCACCCTGTATCTCAAAAGGTAAGACGCTTAGGACATATGTTCATATGAAGCTTTTTCCTTAAAATAGGCCCAAAAATCACCCCCATAAATATTGACATTCAATTAGGAAACAATAAATCTTCTTCCTAGAAGCAATAAAGTAAAAGTAAAAGTTACAGTTTTCTTTAGGGTTATCTGAAAAGTCTACGAAACGCCTCTTCCTAATTAGGAAGATCTGGTAGCAAGGATAATGGCCGGTTGTACCCATGTAGAAGTTATTCCCGGAGTATTTCAAAGGGTTCGAGACTTCCAACGGTGCAATCTTTGCGTTGTAGCAAATGATCAACATTTTGAACAATTATTATTCACTGGTATTAAACAAAATTATTAGTAAACTGCACTGTAAACAGCGATTCAATTAATGCGGAAATTAAAAGTACCAAACACAGTTTTTTTTTTGCTCTAGAGCCCAAACGGTTCATTTGCACACATATGTTTCTATCTATCAATCTAACCTTCTTTGATCCATCTTTGGACATAGACCTCCCCTTCTCTGTCTGTCGCCGTGTTCATCCATCTAGCTCCTGCATGTCTCTTTAAATGGTCTGATCATTGATTTAGAGGTCCGATCATTTGGGTTCTTCCCCTACTTCTTATATTTTCTCAAGGTCTCCAGATTACAATACAATTGTTCCATCTTTCTGCTACTACTAATTTTGCGACTCTCCTCTTACATAATATGTTTAATGGCCTCTACATTTTCTCGGTAATATTTTGGGACACCCTATATATATTTATTTTAATATAGGCCAATCAATTGTAAAATTAAATCAATTACAAATTTTTTTCTTTAAAATGACGTATGCAAATTATGCAACGCAAAAAAGCAGGATTTTTGACCCCCCTCCCCCTTCTTAACGTATTTTCAATAAAAAACACATTAAAAATAACATTGAGTGTAACCCCAAGGCTAAGTCCTCCTTGATCCTTACGCAAATTAAGTATGGTTCTTTAATGTTTATTTTTTTTTAATTTTTAGTCTTTTTTATATTTTAATTTATGAATTATTTCTTTATTTTTGATAAGGTTTTTTATTTGATGATATTTATAGAAATAGTTTAAACATCAAAACAGTCAAAAAATGAAAATAATAAAAACAAAAGAATATGTGTAAAAAATTGGTCAAAACAATTTTATGTGAGAACTGAAAGTAAAAGAAAAATAAAAAATCTTGAAAAAGGCAGTTGGAACCAAGATAAAATTTTCATAAATTAGAAAGTTATAGGTTTCTTTCCTAAATGCAGACTTTTCAAAACCTCCCCCCCCCCTCCTAAATTAAAAACGGCATGCTACAATATAATGCGGTTTTTGCCTTTAAACTCCTCTTGAAAATGAAATGCCTTGTAAGTGGGGTATCAGTTTTTGTTCTATTTCCGTATTTCCCCTAAAAACATCTGAAACCCCCCCCCCCCTGTACATACTCATACCCAAGGTCATTTTTACATATTGTGAAATAGGGAAAAACAAATTGAATTACAAAAATGTACGTGTAAATGCAAGGTAATTTTGTATACTTTTTGGTTCGGTTCGACAGGTTGATGGACCTTAGAATTGAATCTAGCATAATAATTTAACTAAGATTCGCTTTTTATTTCTTATCCTATCAAAAATGTGTGGATGATATCAGTGGGAGTACCGGAGTAAAGACGTTTTTCCTTAAGATTGTTTTCAAATTTAAAGACAAAAGTTGGAAGTATCCTATTTGGTCATTACTAGGTACAGTCGCCCACTTTTTTAATGTCATTTTAAAATTGTCTATGCTCTCGTCGGGAAAGTGCAGAACCCCAGGCCTTAACAACGGCAGAAGAAAAACGTTAAATAAATTATGAGGCTTATGTTAAACCCAAATACGTTAGAGCTTAAATATGGGGCATACCCATGCATTCTCACACGCTATCCTTCTTTTTTCGGGTAGACAGGATATCGGTTACTGCGCATGCGTCAGTTTTGGTGGTTTTGGAACAAACTCCGTTACGTCACTACATTATTTGACAATTGGCAAATGTTTAGGGTTATGTCTATTATTTTTCTCTAAAAACTAGTTGATTGGGTAAACATTTATCAAATTGTGGATTCAAATTGTAATTTTTCTAAAACTAATTGTGCAGATTTATTGTGGACACCATGAAGAGTGTTTAATGGCATCTATAAACCACTCTTAACTTTATAAACAAATTATAAAGAAAAATACACGTAGTTACCTACGGAATGACACTCCCTTACTTCTTCCGCACATGTTTTACATGAATTATTTACCATTTTTCACAGAAAAAAAGATAATTTTACACGAAAATATAATCTATAATCTTTGGCCTCCATCCACATAGCAGCTGTGTGTCTACATGACAAAACACACGCATGCGCACTCAGCGCACTTGAAAATTCGCATCCGCGAATTTAAATTTGCCATTGTTTTCAAAGCCAGCTATGAGCGCCTCACTTTTCGATTCTTTGAACATGTATTTATGCTATAACGTGTTTGGTTAAACCATTCGGTATTGACAAACAATGCATTGTTTCTTTGTATTCTACAAATGTGGGAACAAACAAAAGGACATTAAAAAAGTGGGTAATTGTACATCATCTTAGATTTAACCTTGACCTTTATCTTAAATCGAGTCTTAAATATAATTTTAAGGTCAAGTCTTTCCTGTAAGAATCATATAGGGAAGCACGCTGCACAGAAAAGAAACATGGTATTCTTTCCTGTATTTTGAGAGAAAAACTTCATAAAAACAGATGCCCTAATGTCTTCAGTTTGAAGTTAATTCCAAAAAATACTGATGAGTTGTCAACAAGTTCCAAAATTTTATTGAATTTTAATACAATTCTATCAAACGTCATGTCAATACCGTATCATATTTTTTGAAATTAGGTGTACATAAAGAAAGTTTTTTTTCTCAAAGTTGACCCAATAACTACCTATAAATTAGCAGGTTATTTAATAACACCCTGTATAATAATTCGATAAGTTTGGGCTTTTGGTTGGACTAATTTAAAGATAATTTTATTCTGTATTTTTTAGACATATTAGAATGAATCGAAAGCTAAAGGATTTAGGAGATTACGCTTTCAGTGGGATGACAAGTCTGCGAGAGTTGTAAGTTAAATAAATAATCTTGGGGGTTATTTCAGTCAAACGAATTTTTTCAAAGGAAAATAGAGGAGGTCCCAATGAAAAGGTAATAGAGGCTTTTCGGGTATTTGTTGATGGAGTTTGGAAAAAAACTCGGACACATCGATTTTGTTTGCGAGGAGGCCAATCTAATACCTAGATATATAGTTTTTTTAAAAATTATATATACATATATATATATATATATATATATATATATATATATTTATAATTTATTTAGAGTCAACTGGTGTAAAAGTGAGACACCCAAAATCCCTTTGAAAAATGAGACACTTAAATCAAAAATACTAATAATTGAATTTCGATAGATTAAAGTTTATTTTATTTTTAAAATCGGTAGCTTTATTTGTGGAATAAAACTTTTAAAAACGTTATTGAAACTTTTGTCGTGTGAGTTCGTAGATCGGTTTTCCTATAAATAAATATTTTTGCACTTATTTGCTTTATTTATGTAAAAAAAACAAAAACTTATGTCTCAATTTTACCCTGAATATCTTATTTTTGGTTTAGACGGCGATCCGACTGTTTCTACGTTAATTTTATCACTGTCTCATATTTCACCTGACCTGTCTCATTTTTGAACTGTTTCAAGGTCAAAAAAATGAGACCCAGTTTTAATTTTTTTTCTCATATTATAGTTCAAATTTCTATGTTTTTACGTTTTCAATATTTTTATGATTATCGCTTACATCCCAAAAAAAATAGAGTCTTACAGATGAGTCTAAATTCTCAAAAATATAAATGTTTGAAAACTTGTCTCATTTTTACACCACTTGACCCCCTATTTAATTTCTTTGGTAGATCTTGACGACCCTTTTAACATGTTGTATTGTTTGTTTTATAGAGATCTTTCCCAGAGTTCCATCCAAACTCTTCCTTATGAAGGTCTGGAAGGTTTGGAGACGCTCAAGATTCAAGAAACTCCATCCTTAAGAACGATTCCAAGTCTTTACGATCTTGCAGTAAGTGCATATGAATTTATTTTAGACTTTTTGCTTTTTATTTTACAATGGCGAATTGGCTGTAAAGGTAGTAGCCAAGAAGAGTCGGTTGGTCTTCTCGGGTAGTAGGCCCAAAAATAAATGTAAGTAACTTAAGGTTCTATATGAAACAAGTTTCGTGGCTAATCGGGTAAAAAGGAGTTTTTGTTTCTCTCATATTTTTCCGTGGGTAGCTTAAAAGCTTAGCCTCACGGGGGTCCAAGATCTAATGGATACCTAATAAGTGTTGACAGTTAACTGTTTCGTCCTTATGGGACTCCTCATAACACTGCTTGGTCAATGTGACACTCTTGCGAAGTTAATTAGACGGTTTTGTCTGTAATCCTTTGTAAATAGTGAGAAAACTTTCGCAAGAAGCGCCATCTACCGAGATACGAGAGAAACCAAAACAAGAGCAGGCGAAAATAAACTGCTATACATATCGGTCAATGAAAAGACCGATTATAAATAGAAAGAAACAAACTAATCCCTGACCTACGACCGCTCTTCTGCCTTTCAGGCCAGATCAACGCTTATTGCGCTTTTATCCGCCATCAGACGCGTGAGCGTCTATTAGCGGAATTTTTAAGCCAAATAATACTAACAAACGGGAGATTTAGTACCCGTGAATTTAAAAATCAAACAAGTTTCGTAGCTAAAAAGGAGTTTTTGTTTCTTTGTTTATTTTTCCGTGGGTAGCTTAAAAGCTTAACCTCATGGGGCCCTAACACTTATTAGATGTCCATTAGATATTGGAAAGGAGGAGGGCCGCCCGCATATTTGTAAACGACGTCCATGATTGCGATTCGTTTGTAGCCCGAACGCTGCCGTAACCGTGTCAATAAAGCCCTATTCTACATTGACACGGTTCGGTTACGTTGACGATCGATTGACAACGGTTAGGTTTCACATTCTCTAGGATCCCGGGAAAGAGGTCAGGAGAGTATGTTTTAAAAAAATATATGTATGTTAGAAATTTACGAATTCTTTCTTAAGAAAGATTGTGGTTCTGAAATCTAGACTGATTTTTAACGAACATTTTTGCGATCACGGGTGTTAGTTACCCAAGCGATTTACCATATCGTCTGCTATTTACCAGAGATGTTCGGGCGAAAGCCGACTTGCGATCCTGGGTGTTCTATACAAATATGCGGGCCGCTCTGACATCTCCCAATAATACCTACAAGGGGATACCAACATACATATAAAATTAAAATTTACATATATATATATATATATATATATATATATATATATATATATATATATATATTTATCGGTTTCACAACGTTCTACGTCTTCCGATACCCAATCTCCACTCGTTTCTGTTTGCCCATAATTCATCATCTGGGCCTCTTACTCTTATTTCACTGTCTATTCCCTCTCTCCAGATTCTTCTTGGCCGTCCTCGTTTTCTTCGGCCAGTTGGTTTCCATTGTAGTATTTGTTTAGGTAGTCTTGCATCATTCATTCTTTGTACATGTCCGTACCACAGCAGTTGTTTCGTTCTTATATCATCCACTAAAGTACGTTCAACCACTGTCATAATTTCTCTTATTCTTTGATTTTTAACTCTTTCTCTTTTTGATTTCCCTGCTGCTCTTCTCCAATAGTCCATCTCCGTAGCGGAAAGCATTTTTTCTGTTCTATCCTTGATTGGCCATACTTCTGAGCCGTATGTAATAATACTTTTTACAATGGTGTTCTATATAAGCTTTTTGTTATGTTTTGATATACTTTGGTCCCAAATTATTCCATTTAATAAAGTTATTGCGTTTCTTCCTTGTACGTTCCGATCTTTTATAGCTTTGTCCAGGGTTCCGTCAGCTGTAATTTTTAGACCTAAGTATACTCATCACACAACTAAATTCGCTGCCCGGTATTTAAGATTAGATCCTGTTTCATTCCACCGATACACATATACTCTATCTTATTGAGATTAACCTCTAGTCCCCATTTGTTGTACTCTTCTATTAGTTTTCGTGTCATAAATTCGAGGTCGTCATAATCCTGAGCCACAACTATCTGATTATCGGCGAAACATAAAGTATACAAGGTGGTTTCGTCCAACGGAATTCCCATGTTTTGGCATTTTCTCTTCCATACTTTAAGGACTTGTTCCAAGTATATCTTGAAGAGCGTAGGCGAGATACAGCAATCTCATTTAAGACCTTTATTTACTTGAAAGCCTTTGGTTAGTTTTGCTTTTATTTTAACTTTTGCCTTACTATTGCGGTATAACTCTTTGATGGCCTTAATTAGTTGTACGCTTATGTTTGTGTTTTCCAACGCTTTCCAAAGTAGATTTAGTGGTATACTATCATATGCCTTCTGCAAATCGACGTAAAGCAGATGCAGCTCTTGTATGTAATAATCTAGTTTAATTTTCTAAGGAAATAATGATAATATGATTTTTTTTTATTTTTATATACGACTATATGGCACAAATTTAAAATAAATGGATCCATGATGGATCTGATATCGCTAGCCTCTCAGCACACTTCAAGTTGATGATGTTAGCCTTGAAAACTGTTTTTGTAAATATCTCAGAAACTAAAGCTCCTACGAAGTTTTTAGTTATTGAGCAAAACGTAATCTACTATATTCTGAAAACCCTTTTAAATTTTTTAATTGTCAAAAAACTGTTATTAGCATTAGTGTATTTTGACCAAAATCTAATCAGCTCGTTAGAGTGTTGAACACATTGAGTTGTATAAAGCCCTGATAGAAGTCAATGGTTGAACAATATTTTACCTGAAAATTTTATGAAAATCGATTTAGCGGTTTAAGAGCTATCGTGTTACGGACAGAAATGCACATACACACACACAGACAGACATCCCGATGATATCGCTAAAACCCGGTTCCCACCTACGACTTTCTCGTGCGTGCCTGCGCAGGCGTCACATAACTGTCATTACATCTTATTAAGATCATGTGACACCCGGTTCGCACCTACGACTTTCTCGTGGGTACCCGCTCACGCGTCACATGATCTCAATATGAAATGTGATGACAATCATGTGACGCGTGCGCGAGCACGCACGAGAAAGTCGTAGGGGGGAACCAGGTTTGACGCATGAGCGGGCACCCACGAGAAAGTCGTAGGTGGGAACCGGGTGTAAGATAGGTCAAAATACACCCAAAAAACACATTTTCGCCGTTCCTTATTTTTTTTTTAAATTTCGTCGAAAATAATACTTTCTTTAGCAATTGCTATCCTGAAAGTTCTTTGAGTCAAATTGACCATTTGGGTTTCAAAGGGCAACTGTGAAAAGTTTACTGCTTAAGCAGAAAGGGACACTTTTTTTGGGTAGTCGGCGACTATTACCCAATTTTCAAAATACAGCAAACAATACCGCACAAAACAATTTATACTAGGGTGACCATATGGGTTTCGCGTGAAAGGAGGACGTTAGAGACAAAAAAGCCGGATTTTCGGTAAAAAAGCCGGACAATTTTAAAAAACCGTCCTTAAAAAATTCTTTTGTAACCGAAAGGCTTGAAAAACATGGCTTAACACTAAAGATAAATAAAAAGTTGCAATCTTGACAAAAATCTAACTATGTTGGTACTAGAAAATTGCGCTAGACCGAAGGTTTTTAGAAAAAAAAATGGCATCGCAGGCGAAAATTAAAAAAATGAAGCCCCAAAAGCACCAAAAAGTGCCGCTGTAGAAGACAGTTTCTAGTGAAAAGTGCCGGCAAAAATGGCGGAAAAATTTTACACTTTTCAGATAAAATCGCTAGAAAATTTTTAAAAAATGCGCCGAGGGCGAAATAAATTACACCGCAGAAAAATTAAGTATCTTTCGCAAAAAAGGATGACACAGAAGAAAATTTTTGGTTTAAACAAAAAAAAATGATGCAGCAAGCCAAAATTAAAAAAAAAATAAATAATTTAAAAAATAAATGGTGCAAAAATTTGGGAAAAAATTTTGCTAAAATGCAAAAATATTGGTTGCGCAGAAAATTTTTAAGTGATTTGAACAGTTTGTTCCTGAGGTTCCTGATAAATTGTGCTCTTTTCGTTTGGAGGAGCTAATTTTAAGCTTGAAGCTCTAATCCCCCTAGATTCCTCCCTCCTAAGGTCTCTTGGATCGCCAAAAAGCCGGACGAAGAAAAAAGCCGGCCGGACATTTTAAATTTTAATTTTGCCCAAAAAGCCGGACATTTTCGGCTTTATCCGGACGTATGGTCACCCTATTTTTACAAAGCTTCCGTTATCGCAAAAATTCCAGAATTGAAGGGTTTGAAGGAAGAGGGTAACAAGCCAACTGTTCTCATTTGTGAGTTATTTCAACCTTCTTACATCTCACAAATAGCTATGCAGAAGAACGATTTTTTACGCAGTATTGCCAAATGTTAACAGATTTGCGTAAAAACAGGGGCTTGTTAATTACGGTGGATAGAATAGACCGGTGTTCGGATCTTATAAATATATGTCGAATTTTCACGACACTGGTGGTCCAGCTGATTTTTGTAAACAAAAGTTAGATATAATATAAACAACTAATATTTTTTGAATTTTTTAAAAACTAAGGTAATTTTCCCACTATTTTTTAGTATATTCTTATAAAATAATATTTTTCAGACTTACCAGTCGTTTTTTTTTAGCCGGCTTCATTTCTCTTTACACAAAAGTTAAAATTCGAAGAAAATAATGTGTTCGTTTCAGCTTTAAAAATAATCCGCTGACCTTCATCTTTGTTTACTTCCCAAGTCCTCGGTTCACCTTTGATACTAAACGATCACATTCAGTTTGACTTGTAGTTTAAGTATTGTTTAATAAAAAATAAAGCGGGCTAAAAAAAATAACGATAATAAGTCTAGAAAACTATATTTTATAAAGATGTAACAGAAAACAGTGGAAAAATTGCCTTAGTTTTCAAAAAATTCAAAAAATATTAGTAGTTCCGTTGTTCTTATCATATCTAACTTTTGTTTACGAAAATCAGCTGGACCACTGACGTGAAAAATTCGACATATATATATATATATATATATATATATATATATATATATATATATATATATATAAGATCCGAACACCGGTCTATTCTATCCACCGTGCTTGTTAATTACCGTTATTGCAATCATAAATTTGTATAATCCCGAGATTTTATAAATTGTGGCTTGTTACCCTGTTCCTGCAAAGCCCTTCATTAATGGAAACAAACTTCGAAAATTGCCCCCTTGTAGACTTGGCTATGACCCGCCTCTGCTCCCGACATTTGTGAACGTATGTGTACTTACTAAATTTTAAACTTTGTTTTAACAGATAAACTTTTTAGCATTTTTCTAATAAAATAAGAAGTTAAAGTTTAAATGATAGGACATAACCTTTTTAAAAATGCATCAAAAAGTCCATAAGACGAATTTTTATAATAGCAAATGTCATAAAATATAAACGAAGGAATTTAGAGTTTGTTTTTATTACTTTCCTCTTCGTAAAACTGACAATAACAGCACAGAGTAACCTGTGATAACAATTTATAAGGAAATCGATTCTACTTTACTCACACACACCACACACGTACCCTCTCATATCTTTTGTCCTATCAAACTTTATCGTTTCATGATGAAATCATCATCTGTCTCTCTTAAAAACTAGAGATTGGACGTTATTTAGGTATCGTTACTTTGTATCGGTATTTAACATTGAGTTGTATAAAGCCCTAGAAGTCAATGGTATTTAACTAGAACAGAACGTTAGCATGGATCACTGGATATAACCTGTGGCATTATACGTTTCTATGCTATGGTTGTAGGTAATCAAGTTAGGAAAATGAGAAGTTAGGTTAGCAGGTGGAAAATTTTGGCTCGAGACTTTTTTTTGGCCGTTACATTTATTAGACTTGGAGGATTGAGGCGAAAAGAGTTTAACAAATAATTGTTATTTCTTTGGATAAAATTATAAGGTGCTAATACTAAAAAAGATCAAATCTCAAGTTGAAGCTTTAGTCAAAATCGCCCACTAAGCGCAAACATGATTTGACGTCACTACGGAGACAAATATAATCAGTCTCAGTAAATATCCTAGCCCAGAAATATACAATAAAATAATACAGATATTGCAAAGAAATAGTAAAAAAATGTAACAAAAACAGGTTTGGAGACAGTTCCTCAAAAGGGGGTCAGGGTAGCTCGAAGACACCGGTGTTATATCCTCGACTTTACCAAATTTGATATTTTTACTGAGTTTTTTAAGGTAGATATAGTCAATGATCTGTATCTTAACAAAAAAAGAGTTTTATTTTAAACCATGCGTTACCTTTTTATTGGACACTTACCATTGGCGGCTCGTGACTTGTAAAACTGATGAGGAATGAACCAAGGCCAAAAATTTTAAAAAAATCCTTCATGAAATGGGAATAAATGGTCAAATGCAATGTGTATTTTTTTCCAATTTTCCCTTTCCATGATTGTCGAAAAATTTTGTTTTCTACAAAGATAATAAATATACTTAGATACTCACTTTAAATCTAAAAACAAACATTAAAATTTGTAAACAAGCAGTATCCTTCTTTCTTTTAGCAATACAAACTTTTATCAATTACAGTCGAACCTCTATAACTCGAACTTAAAGGGACAACCAAAACAGTTCCAGTTGTGGAGAGTTCGAGTTATAGAAATTCGTGTTAAAGAGGTTAAAATATAAAAAGTGCAGAAACCACTTAAAAGGTTCGATTTATAGAGACGATTTTTAAGGACAATTGGAGCTCCTGTTACATTTTTACTTTTCTCGAATATATCTTGATAAACTTCATATTTATCTTGTAATCTTGAACAGCATATTTTGATTTGAGTGGTGCACATATTTACATCTAGGTTAACTTGTTGCAAAAATTGATACAGGATATTTTAGTAGTGGTAAATATCTTAAAAATTAAAATTAAAAAAATAATTCAAAACTTTCAGTTTTTGAGAAAACCTTGTGCCATAAGTGTAGACTCTCAATTTGAAGCTTCGAGAAAACTCCTTGCAACTTTTTTTGTCTAGACTTAAAATATTTAAGTCTGGCGTTGGTCTACTATTTTTCAAGATTTCCGTCTTTTCAAAATTACTGCGGCGTTGAAATGGTACATTTATCAATGACACAACACTGTCATGTAGAGGAAAACTCATTTTTTAAATAAAAAAACAGCATAAGCAAAGTTTTAATAAAAGCTCAAAACAATGACTAATTAGGTAATCGGTTGGCGAATGACTCAAAACAGGTGGCGGGTGTTACATAATTTGCATGGATGCGACAAAATCTTACCAGCGATTTATTTAATTTATAGAGTCGCATCATCAATTAGAATTTTGGGGAGTTTTTAGTCTTCGAACGACCTCAATAATTTTCCGCCACGTGATGGGGACCGGACGCGATATGACCACCCACAGCGTGTCTAACGCGGAGCTTCCCGCCGCCTCGCTTCATCGAAACCCAAAATTTAGCGAATTCTATTATTCTTTATGCAGGGAAAAATATTTTTTTGAAATATTTTATTATTTCATATTATATTGTTAAAAGCATTCCAGTAAAACAAAAAACTAAGGGTTTTGTGCTTTAAATTATGTAGGGCCAGCGTGGCATGCTGGTGCACACAAATCTATCACTTTTACAATCGCCTCACCTAACCATGCAAGCAGTCAAGCGCGCGAGTCACAGAAAAGTTCGGTTCAGTCCGCTAGGGTCAATATGTTATGGCGCGAGTTGCGAATGACGATTCACACACGATTTATTTATTCATTTCATGTTGTAGGTTCCTTTTTATCTGGGGATTTAATGAAACAACACAAAGTTTAAGTAGCAGAGGGCGAAAAAGCTTGATAAATAATTTAAAATTTACTTTAATTTTTTTTTAAGTCGGTGAGGCGCCGCCTCACTTGCCTCATCTGACGAGCCGCCACTGACACTTACACGGTTTTCGCCCAATAATTAAAAACTGCTACAGTGCGATCCGAGATCAATCTCAACATGATTTTGCCATCTAAGATCGTTCATTTTGAACCTCTAATGAAATTTTTTGAACGTTTGGAGCATTAGAATTTTTGTTATTTTTGATCTTTAATAAAAAAAAACTGAAAATTAAAAATCTTACATACTTCTTTGAAATAAAATAAAATTCCAAAAGGCATTTGAGTAGATATAATTATATAATAAATATATTTTTTTAACTAATTGGTACACTTAATTTAAACCAACAAAGATTTAATTTGAAATTCACAAAATTTCCCTAAAATAACGTACATGTCCCTAAAAATTCCTAAAACTGCCCAAATTTATCTAAAATAGGAAAATTTTCCTAAAGCTGGCAACCCTGCCATCAGGTCTTCTTTATTTTAGACGTTTGAAACATTGAAACATTTCTTAGGTTTTTGTCTTAAAAAATTTTTTTATTGAATTAGAAAATGAAACAAATGAAAAACCTTGCATAGTTCTTTTTTAAAACTAAATCCCAAAAGGCGATTATTGGGTAGATATTATTAAATAATACATAATTTTTTTAAAACGAATTGGTACACGTAATTTCAAACCAATTCCCAAACCTTCTCTAAAATATCCTACAATTCAATTCTATTCAATATATTTATTTACAGCTTACTTTTTTATAACTAGCAACTTTTCTTTTCACCCCATTTTGCAGTAAATAAATATATTTTGTATGCATTTTAAAGTGCCAGCGACTTGTTGGCAAAAAATTTCTCTAAATCCCTAAAACTGCCCAAATTTACCTAAAAAAGGAAAATTTCCCTAAAGATGGCAACCCTGTAATAAGGTCTTTATTTCAGGGTCTCAGAGTAGCGAAACTAACCCACCACTTCCACTGCTGCGCGTTCAAATACCCAAATATGCATAGTCCGACGAAGCATGCGCAGTACCAAGAGTCCATGCAACAGTTCTGCGCGCAGACAAAGGTCAACGATTATAAGGCAAAACGAAAAAGAAAAAGAGATTTGACCTATGAGACTCAATTGTAAGTAGCCTACAATAACAGTAAAACTTGTTAAAAAAATGTTTTTTATTTTTTTAATTTTACAAATGACCCTAATTTACGGACGATGCTGGAGAGTTTGTTACTAGTTGAACTTTACCAATTTATACATCACTAAAAGAGGGTATTGTTGTTCATAATAAAGTGTGGAACATCTTTTTTCTCATTAGGCTTAGTTTCTAAGAAAATTAGATAAAACTTGTTAGAAAAATGATTTATATTGTGATTTTTCAAAATGATTTTAATTTACGGACGCCCCTAAAGTTTTACTCATCCTACTTACCGATAAAACTAATTCGAACGTGTTATCCAATGTTTAAAATGAAATTTCACTGTCTACAATAAAGTATGAAGGATATTTTTTTCAATCGAGTTTCGTTAATTACTTCAATTAACAGACGTCGCTGGAGAGTTTGTAATCAGTCTAACGCCATCGACTTATGAGAAAGTCGATTTTTAGATATCCTGCCTTGACTTTTTGGGAATGCCACATGGTTCTGATTATACATGGTGATTCAAAAGTTAGAGGCATCTTTTGCATTCTTAATCATTGCATAAAAATAAGGTAAAAAGTGCAATAAAGCCAGGCACTAAATGTGCCGGGAACTATTCTGAGAGTTTCGCATTATAAAAACAGCTGTCTTCTTTTAACATTAGGCATTTGTGTATTATAAGAGCCAGAGTTAATAGTGATGCCACTATTAATGGAAAATAAACGACTGGATTTATAAATTCGACTTTGGTATGACAATTTTTCAGTTTTCAATGAAAAACTGTGAGAATAGTGCCCGTTCCTAATATGGGTCCGAAAATGTTTCCGACTCATATAGGACACCTTAAAAACCACGTGTGCATCGTAATCTATTAAGGCCGCTTGACATGGTGCATGACAATAAAATTTGCAGGCAAATGTATGAAATTTTGCCCAGGTGCATGCGCAGTACAAATCCAGCTGATTGTTGCAGGCAATCCATTTTTATCGGTCCGGTGCCATTTTTTTGCATGCAAACTGTACTTGCATGCAAACTGGGGAATTTTTACCTAGATTCTGGGGAATCCATGCATGGCCATGCACAATGTCAAACGAAAAGAAGATTTTTTGCAGGCATCAATTTGACCGAAATTTTTTGCTTGCAAATATTTGCAGCGCGTCACCATGTCAAGCGGCCTTTAAAAAGATTAGCAGCTTGGCGTGACCCTAATGGTAATAATTTTAAACATTTTCTCTAAATTGTTCAATAAAATGTTAGTAAATATGTGTTTTCTTATTTATGGTAATGCATTATTAATTTTCGTCAATAAACTTACACAAATCAGAAAATCGATACCTAATTCTGTATAGCCAAGTTTAGAAAAATATTTCCAAACTAGTAAGACCCTTTCATTTTGAAATTTGTATTGGAGAACTTGGCTTTACTTTTATCTCAATTCTTTTTACGGAATGCCATTTTCGCGTACTTGGCTTTTTTTTACATGAAATGTTTTTGTTATGATTTCACTTCGTTTTTAAAGGAATTGGATAATACTTCATTTTTAAAGTACTAAAATATGCGGAATATTGTTCAAAACTTTTGCAATGCCTTACTTAAATTTTTGAGGTTTTTAATTTTTTTCCATGGTTTTATCGTAGTTCCTATCAGCCTTCCAAAGCTCAGCTCTCTAGCGTTTCTGAAAGTGCACAATGTTACTTTTACATAACTTTACATGTATAGGGGAGGGAAATAAATTAAAATTTTCGTGTTTTTAGATTTTGTCCTATAGTTTTATCATAGTTCCTATCAGTCTTCCATTGCTCAGCTCTCTAGCGTTTCTGGAAGTGGGTAATGTTACTTAACTTACATAACTTTAAATTTATAGGGGAGGACAGTAAATGAAAATATTGGACTTTTTAAATTTTTTCCCATGGTTTTATCATAATTTCTATCTGCATTTCAATGCTCAGCTCTCTAGCGTTTCTGGAAGTGGGCAATGTTAGTTTTATATAAATTTACATTAATAGGAGAGGGAAGTAAATTAAAATGTTGGTGTTTTTAAATTTTTTCATATAGTTTTATCATATTGTCTTTCAGTCTTAAAAAGTTCAGCTCTCTACCGTTTCTGAAAGTGGGCAGTGTTACTTTTACATAACAACATTTATAGGGGAAGGAAGTAAATTAGAATTTTGGGGTGTTTTAATTTTTTTCTATAACTTTTTCATAGTTACTATCGGTCTTCCAAAGCTCAGCTCTCTAGTATGTCTGGAAGTAGGCAATGTTACTTTTACTTAACTTTACATTTATAGTAAGTAAATTAGAATTTTGGGGTGTTTTAATTTTCTCCTATAGTTTTATCATAGTCCCTATCAGCCTGGCAAAGCTCAACTCTCTAGCATTTCTGGAAGTGGGCAATGCTACTTTTACATAACTTTAAATGTATAGGGTGGTGGAGTAAATTACAATTTTAAGGTTTTTTTGATTTTTTCCTATAGTTTTATCCTAGTTCCTATCAGTCTGCCAAAGCTCAACTGTCTAGCATTTCTGGAAGTGGGCGATGCTACTTTTACATAACTTTAATTGTATAGGGGAGGGGAGTAAATTAAAATTTTGGGGTTTTTTTCCAGTGGTTTGGTCATAATTTCTATCAGTCTGCCAAATTTCAGCTTTGTAGCATTTCTGGAAGTACAGTAGAATATTGATGATCTATACATGAGTGAGTGAGTGAGTGGCAATTTCGACGTTTTTTGAAATTTCGTAACTACTTTACTACTTTATGGAATTCCATGAAACTTGGAGGGGTTGTTAACTCCATGGAGACCTACGACTGTGCAAAGTTTGAGATTCGTAGATCATTCCGAAGTAGAGTTTTAGGTAGGTCAAATATCGGCTGAAATGTTCCAAGAAAAGATGGTTACGGCTCGCGAACTTGGCGAGGCACTGCCGTGCCCTCAGATTTACGGTGTCCTATTCAAAGGGACATAAATCCCCGCTGATGAAGCATTTTCTTATTATATGTAAGATAAAAACAACTGCATATGGATAAAATATGTAGTATGTAAGAAAAAGGATAGAAGTTTACACTTGGTTACGCTTAATATTTCAGGCTAGCCAGACACACAGCCAATACCTGTCCTCTGTGCGCCCCGGTACAATAGAAGGAGGAAATTTTTGACACCGATTGTTTCATTTAGCGCGGCGATCTTTTCTTTCGACAGTTCATAAAGGAAATCGATCGAGGGTAGTTGTACATAAAATATCGAAAATTTAGACGGTAATCACGTAACGTATAATCCTTTTTTTCAAGCTTGTTCTTTTTTATAATATTAAATGCCGTATCTACCACAAACTAAAGTTTATGACTTCCCCAGCGAAACAAATAAGAGAGGGGTCTGTTTTAAAAGCAGTGAGTAATGAACAACGGAAAGATTGTGAAGGCCATGAATTGAAAATGAACTTTCATCTGTAAAACAGATATTTTTAATAAAATTTTTATCCTTGATTCACTTTTTTAATCATGGTTTCACAGAACTCAATTCTTCAAAACTTTTTTGCGTTTTCTTTAATACTCCGGTACCCATGTCGTTTCAAAATGTTTCGGACGCTTAAGGGTAAAATATCATCGGCCCACATCATTGGCAATTGCCTTACTGAAACAAGGAGGTAAAGCTTCTGCTGCGACACACATCATAGTGTCGCGCCGTTCCCTTTCCTCTTCCATTTCACGAACAGGAGGTGCATCTCCACCACAGGATTTGTAGCAAAAATGTACATATCCTGTTCGTTGAAAATGGGCCACTATTTTTTGGATCGTGCTACGGCTTGGAATATCCCTTCCCTCAAACGCGACAACAAATGAATTTGTTACATCTTGACAGTTATTTTTCCTTCACGCTAAATGTATATGAAATTCCGTGAAAAATAAATACCCACTTCTCACCTGTTTCGCTGCACACAAACTTCCTCAAGAAGAGAGATTAAGGTGTATTCCCCTACTTTCCCACGACCAGCCCGAATACGGGTCTAAAACAGCGAAAAAATATTTCAAGACACCGCCCATATTATATTTTTCTCTCTTTTACTTCTCTCTTAAGCTCCATATCAAAATTTTTGAGATAACTTTTTGACAGTTATCAGCTGTTTACCATAACAAATAGCATAGGCCAACAAAAAGAAGTTGTAAAAAGTTGTCTCAAAAATAATGATATGAACTTTACATACATTAAGCACAGCAAGCAGTCTATGAATCTTATAGCTTTTAACCATACTGTATGTAGAAAGTTTTCAAAGCCAGCTGAAGTTCCGGTCCCTGTCGACGCACAGTGGTTCAAAACCTTAAGCAAGTCAACAATTAGCTACTATGATACTAAGTATTTAGTCCTGGATGGAACAAATTAGTGGCTTGTTTACATTGTTGTTTTTATTGGTGAAAATTCTTTTTAAAAGATAATTAAATATGGACAAATTACCTACTGGTAGGTACACGGTAAAACATTTTGTCCAGAATGGAAACACGTTCTTTTCTTGAATAAATTGTATTACCTTAAAACAATTTGTTTTGAATTAAAATATTTCTTTTTAGTTCAACTCAACGTTTAATCTTGAAACGAGACTTTATTTTTCCTCTTTAATTGTTTTGTTTCAGTATATTTGTAACAAAGCAAATTGTCTTCATATAAGTAATATTTTGCTTCCAGAGAAAACGGTGCCTTAGAATTCAGTTCTAATTTATAATAAAACAATTTCTGTTTCACATTAAAATCAAGACAATTTTTGTGCTATATCAAGAAAATATTGTCTTGGTAAATAGGAAAGTACAAATTATTTTACTTCAAAGCAATTTGCTTTGATCTAAGACAATTTTTTTACCGTGTACTTTTAGAATATAATATTAATAATACTATTATGGATATTTAATAGTATAAAACGATTTTTTTAAAATGATTGATAATTTAATAAGAATTTGAGATTTAAGTTAATATATCTTTAGAGCTCCACCTAGCTCACCTTTAAAATTATTCACGTTAAAACCCTATATATTACTGCTTTTATTGCTTATAATATCTCACCCGTCATTTTAACATATACCTTTTAATATAGATAGGTCCCAATTTTAAAAATAGACAATTTTATGTTAAACCATTTATTATTTTAAGTTAACCACATATTAGCCTTTTTTGAAAAGAAACGTTACTTTTTCGGTAGAAAGTACACTTTTATCCATTACTTAAGGGACAAAAGCATCACTTTTTATCCTCAAAATTGCGAGAAATAGATAATAAACCTCGTATTAAAAGTTTTTATCGCCCAAAGAATTGTAGTCCTTGCTACGCTTGTGCTATAAACTTTTTGCCTCGGGGGAAAATGTGCCACTTTCATCCCTTGGTATATAATAAACAGTGTGGCCGTAAAAATGGATCTCAACTAATAACTTTCAAACGGAATTTGTTATCAATTTTAAGTAAAAAAAATACTGTTTTGTTCTAAGTCCGACTGTGCAGATTTTAGAGCACCTTCAATTGTCAAAAGTTTCAATATTTACATCTCAATATCTAAAAAACTATACTTAAGTTTTAGCTATTTCAGTTACCATGTATGCTCAAAACTAATGTGCATTATCAATACCGTCAAATTAATAACAGCAAAATACAATAATTATAATATTATTTTATTTGCAATTCGAATGTTTTATATTTGAATAATAGTTCAGGCAAGATTCGGGAAAATCCACTTTCGAGAAGCATTTTATATTACTTTTTGGCAAATGGGCAATTCCCCCTATTTTGACCCCGCTGAATCCGAATATCCCTGTTGCCAACTTAAAATATTGACAGGGGCTGAGATATTCAAGATGGCGGCCAAAATGGCGGCGGAATTTTAAATTGCCACTGGAAAGCCCAAATTGTCACAGGTGTACATTCAAAATATATATTTGTATAATGAAAAAATAACAACATATTATTTTTTTTTAATGGCTGCAAAAACCTCCAAAAACCCCCCCAGACCCCCCAAAATCTGAAAGTTTGAGGTTTTTTCAAATTTTCTTAAAAACTAAGCTTCTAAGAGAACAATGTATAATACACTTTATTGTAGACAATAAAATTCCCTTTTCAACATGGTATAACTTAATAAAGTTAGACTAATAACAAGCTCTCCAGCGGCGTCCGTTTATTGAAGTAATTAAAAAAAGTTGAAAAAATACCTATGATTTTTCCAAGATTTATTTAATTTTTTTAAAAACTAATATCTACAGAAAACCATGTATTACATTTTGGTATACTCAATAAAATTTCCTTCAAAATGACGTATAACATGATTAAATCGGTTTTATAAATATAAATAAACCATTGTTGTTACACGTTTTATCTAATTTTAAACTTGTTCTACAATTTTTTGTAGACAGGGAAATTTCCTTTTTAAAAATGTGAAACTCGGTGGGGTTTGACTTATAGTAAACTCTCCAGCGACGTCCGTCAATGGGGGTGATTTCAACAAATCATTAAAAAAAACATGTTTTTCATACGTTTTATTCAATTTTCATAAAAACCAAGCTCTTTATCAAAAAATATGTTTTATACTTCGTTATAGCCAATAAAATTTCCTTTCAAACAGTGTTTAACAAAGTGGAAGTTATTTTATATTTACCGCTCCAGTGGTGTTCTTAATTTAAAGAAATTATTTAAGATTAATCCAAACTAATCAATTTTGTGTCTTATTAGCTTTTCGGTGGATAATAAAGAGCGGCGGATAAAAGGTCGAAAGTACAAAAGGTCGAAAGCACAAAAGGTCGAAAAAATAAGGTCGAAAGTACAAAGGGTCGAAAATACAAAAGGTCGAAAGTACAAAAGGTCGAAAGTACAAAAGATCAAAAAACAAAAGGTCGAAAGTATGAGTGCCTAATTATGATTATGCCCTCCCTTTATTTTTAGTTCCATATGCTTAAAAAATTAACCAAAATACCTGTGTCAAAGTTACTACTGTTACTTTCTGCACAAAAATATTGCTTAGGGGGGGGGGCATGGCCCCTCCCCTTATAACCACCGGTGTTTTTTTGCTTTAAAGAACTTATTTAGATAAATCAAAATATCTAATCTAATCAAAAAACAGTTTATTTTAATTGGGAAACATTTTATTTTAGTAGGTATAAATTACGAACGAAGTATTTTTCATAACATTAACCTCACTTTGTAATATATCATTTAAAAAGAAATTGTCTTATCCTCAATAAAGAATAAAGGCACATTTTTTTCTGAAAATCTTAGTTAAAAAAGATATTTAAATATGCAAGAGAAACTATATTAGTACGCCCCTGAAGCCTTAAATATGGCAACAACTCGACATTTTAATAAAGTTTTTAAAAGAAAATGTTATGTTCTACAATAAAGTATACTACATATTTTTTCCTAAAAAGTGTAGTTTTTGAGAAAATTTTGAAAAACCTATAATAAACATGTTTTTTCTAAATAATCCCAATTTACGTACGCCACTGAAGAGCTACTTGCTTTTCCTAACCTTATTGACCAATACATCGTTGGAAAGGGAATTTTATTCTCCACAAAAAACTGTTCTTTGCAATTTTTGATAAAAAGGTTAGTTTTCGAGAAAATTGCATAAAACTTAAAAAATAGGTTTTTGGGGGTTTGGGGGGGATTTTCTCCGTCCCTGTCGATTTTTCGAGTTGGCAACAGAGATATTCGGATTCAGCGGGTTCAAATTAGGGAGAAATGGTCAGTTGCCAAAAAGTAATATGATTTGCTTCTAGACCGAAAACGGAAAGCCTTTTAAAATAATATGCTCTGACTATAAGGTTAAATGGCTTTAATGGTAAAGAAAATTGAATGCGTCAGGTTTAGACGGTTTTGAATCACTGTGGCAGTGGCAGTGGCACAGGTCGCTACTGCGCCGACTCAGAATAATGATAACCTTGATTTTGATGACCAAAAACGCTTTATTATGATTGGTAAATATTGTCGATTTTAATGATTTTTGTAGCTAAAAGTCACCTTGTTCATTTCATTCTATCTGTTTTAATCTATGACCATTTTAACAAATTATATCTTTTTATTTATGACAGGGCTGAAGTTTTTAACAGACCTAAATTATAAATGACAGCGGTGCGTGCCATTTTTTCCAAGGGGGTCAAATATTGGCATTTTCAAATAACATCTGCCATCTTTAATTTTACCGAAATGTCATTTTTAGTAATGAGGTCGTATAGCCTAAAGCTTTAGCTTTCGAACAAGCCAAAACCCTTTGAAATCAGTCGAGTCTTAACGAATTTATACCCAAGTAAAATGAATGCGGCAGTTTTATGCGGTTTTGAACCACTGTGCGACGAGTCAGCCAATTTTGAGAGTACAAGGACGTTAGAAAAGTGGGCGACCGTATTAAATGTCCATTATTTTTCTGGAATCTAATCCAATTTAATGTATTACAGCACGATCAATGATGATTAATAATGTTTGCCGTTGTATGTTTACACTTACATTTAATCTGACGCCTGTATAGCTTAATCTTTCTAATATTTTTGACAGCCCCAACCCCAATAGACCGGGAGGCGGCAACTCAACTGCAGGTTTCGTGTCCGACCCTATGATGCCGTACAAAATGAGGCAATTTATTAAAAATTTCCCACAAGGAATGAACATTACCCCTCTAAAGGGTAATTTTATTGGACACCAAAAACCTAGGGTAAGTTTACCTACATGAAGAAATATCCTAAAAAAGTGGAAAGTCAAGTCAGGGTGTTTTAATTTTGTTGGAAGTTGGGTCGAGTTGGGTGGAAGATGAAAGCAAAGAGAAGATCCGCTCCATTCTGATCAATTTTCCCAACTCCTTAAATTTCCCAACTGTCTGGCTGGATTGGAGGGAGTAAATGATATTGGAAAATATCAACCCCAAGATTTTAACCTGGTTTTTTGTCCTGATGTATAAAATAAAATAGAGTAAAACGAAAAAATCTTATTATTTTTAAAATTATTAATTGAAAAAAATTTCTGCCGTAAAGTTACAAAATATTCACGATGTTTGTACGGGGTGTCCAAAATATAGAAATGTCGAAAATAGAATAGACGGAAATAATTTAAACGAACCGTAGTTTTATCGATTTGTAAAAATATCGAAAATAATATAGTCGAAACGCAAAAGCATCGAAACGGAGTTCTGTCGAAACAAAAAAAGGTCGACCCGTAAAAAAAATCGAATCGTAAACTCGTACGATTACATTATACAGGATGTTTCAAGTTAAGTCTCCACCATTACTAATTTGTTTATTATTAAAGACAGAAAAAAGTTTAACCTGGCAAACTAGTAGAATTTTTCATACTCTTTAAGATAATTTAATTTAAAAAAATTAAACATTGCTTTTTGGAGTTTTCGAGTTTTTTTAAAAAACATTTAAAAAAAATTAATTGAACAAGTATTTTATATTTTTTTCTGATAGGTTTTTTAATTCTAAACAAAAATAGTCTAACGAAGATAATTTAAATTCGAAATCACGTAGTGAAATTTTATTTGGTAGAAAGAAGTCTAAGTGTAATTTCGAATTTGGAATATCTTCATTATTTTTAACTTAAGAAAAAAAGTTGTAAGATATTTTAAGGACCTACAGGAAGAAATTACCAAACACAGGGGTTCAATTAAAATTTGTTTTATGTTTTTTTTTTAAACTCGAAATCACCCAACAAACATTTAAAGTTGTAACGACGAAACCCCAACTAGAAAGAATTTCTTAAAAGTAACCGCAACGTACTCCCACTACGTCTCAGTATACCATACAGCGACGTTATAATTCCCTAAGTGGGGAACCAATTTCTGGTTATAACTACTTGGCCAAGTGTTTAAAGTCACTGTAGTAACAACTACACTGCTACGTCGTAGCCAGGTATCTACTACGTCGTAGAGGCTGTTTTTTTTCCGTAATGGCATAAAAGTTGCGATGTAGTTGCAAATAATATAATCGTTTCTTTTTGGTAGAATTGTTACACAATATGGTGGACACAACAGTAAACAGACTCGCTTGGTTTTTTTGTTTGGTTATGGTTATAATATGTACTATGTTATCCGAAAGTGTGAGAATTTACGAGCAGAGGATCAAAATTCGAGTGCGACGCAAAGTTTTTTGTATAACATGCATTATATATATTGCAAAAAACCGGTGCGCCCGTAAAATTGAGCCGTTTTCTGGTAGCTGATGGAATTTTTGTGTTGTGATTTTGGAGGTTATGTTTTCATAATCGACAGTTAACTTCAACAAATGGTGCTTAAGAAGAGCATTTTTGGTAAGCTTCAACTAATTTGTTTCTAAAATAGTATAGCTCTTTAATATAAGCTCATAAAACGACAACAAAAATATTAAATTTTCTTTCTTAAATAAAAACATGGCGTCCCAAACTATATTCCCTGATAGTCGAAAGGGTTACTTGAAAGTGAGCCTAAGTTACGGCAACGTGTCACTTACGACTTTTATGTCGGCATTCCTTTTTAGTTCTAGATAACACACTCGAATTTCTACTCCTTCGTTGCAGAAACGTATTATTAACTAGCTTTCGCCACTAGAAAACGTCTACAGAGTGATAGGAACCACGCGATAAGTATAACTACTACCCTCAAGTTATTGGGGTGTCGCCACTTGTCATTTGCTGTTTCTGTCAACAACAACACCACTGCTTATAGGTTATGTACGAGCGTGAATTTGTGGTAGGTTTTAAAACAAAAACAAGATAAATTCCATTAGAACAATAAGTGAAGTGCCAATAAAAAGAGTTTTTTAAAAATGTATGTTGCAGTCGAGAGCATGATCTCTATTCTAGAATTTCTAGGAAGTGTTGGTCAAGGAACTAAAAGAACGTAGTCACATCAATGAAATCAACTTATTGTTACTTTTTTTATTTACACATTGCTCTCACTATTCTTATGTAGTATTTTTTATTATTTTTAGATATTTTGGCATTGTCAATATTCAGTAATTTTTATTATTATAAGCCCTATAAGTAAAAAAACAATCTCTGAGACTTGTTAGATCGCTTAGAAATCCGCATGTAACCACGATATATCTAACTTGTTTGTTTATTAGCCGCAAACAGCGCAAAAGTTCCTAGATGAAGTCTAGCATATCCCAGAGGTTATTTTAGGGCCCGTATATAAATTAGATATTAGGGACCTATTGCAATAAAGCCTGGCACAAAACACTGCACAAATTTGAAGAAAACCAAAAAGACAAATACCCAAGCTCAACACATAAAATGAATCACAGTGAGACACGACACGTCAGCACAAAAGGCATAGACAAACGAATTCGGTTTAGTCCGCACAAGAGGGTTACGATGGCGATAGGATGGTGCTACAGCACAAACCACGAACGACCGTAAAGACAGTACAAGAATAGAACAGCAACAAGTAGCGTAAAAGATTAAGGATGGAGATTAAGCATGGACCAGGGAATTCTTAAAATCCGTGTGCGGTTTTCGATACTTTGGATCAATATTTTGCATTTTGATTGTTTTGCAAAATGGTCAAGCAATGAGCTCGAAAAAATGGACTGCTCAAGGTCGTTAAAAAAATATTTGCAAAACCATTCCTAATATTCCCATATTATAAAAGGAGCCACAAAAAGTAGGGTTAAGAATGTGTGCGACCAAGATGCGACTTCAAAAAGTCTACGTTTTCAAAGTAGAAACAGGAAGGAGAGATTACTTTAAAAGATCGACATTAAAAAAAAGTCAAAGTAGTTGCGGCTTTAAAGTTAATCCAAAAAGTTATTTTGTCTACATTGTTACATCAGATGTTACTATAATGACACAAACTTTTGTGGTAAAAATTAAAGTTATAATGTAGTTGTCGGATACACTTGTTTGGGACTCCAATGAAGCTTAACTTTCCAGTGGTAATTAAGTTGGATATAAAAGTCAGGGCGACTACGAAATAACGACTAAAAAGAAAGTAAAACTTTAGCAACGTCCTATTATGGTAGAGAAGACTATCAGAATCGACTATCAAGAAACAATCCTAAGAAGTAGTTTAGAGGGTCGTTTTTACGAAACATCTACTATTTCCTGATACTAAATAGTAGTTAGAACTAAAAAGTAACAAATTTTGGTTGGGATCACCACATTTCTACTATAAGAAAGTAGCAAAGCCTTTAGAACATGTAGCCGCTACTATAAATGTTAGTTGGGCAGGAATGCGCGATGTTGGAACTTGGAACATTTGGTATAGCAGATGTTTATCAAAATAATGTGATATCGAAGTTGAAATGGAATTTTGCTAGATATGGCATCGTCGCACCTTCATTTTCGACTTTTCTACGGTTTGACATTTTTTTTCGACTATAATATTTTCGACATTTCTACAAATCGGAAAAATTACGATTCGTCTAAAGTATTTTCTGCTTTTTAATTTTCGACACTTATTACCGTTCGAAAAAACTACGTTTCGACAAAATAACTGTTCAACATTTTGCTTTTCGTCCATTCTACGTTTTCGATCTTCGTGTGGGTCGTCGTGGAAACCGAAATCTTTATTTAGCAAGCCGTTTTTATCCTTCAGGGAGTTTTTGAAATACCTATCGCATTTTGAGAGGGGGCCTATATCTTTTTTATTTACCTCGCATTAGATTTTAAACTTCTAAATGCATGTGTTTGTCAGTGCTTTATTCAGTGGCGTACCCAGAAATTGATCCTGTGGGAGCCAGCGGCGTACCTAGAAGTCATGGGGCCCCAGGGCAAACAATTTTTTGGGGGCCCTTATAAGTCAATAATAATATAAAATGCTTCTCAACAAAAATGTGCTTTTTGCCATAATAAGAAAAATAAATTTTCTTTTTCTAGCTTTTCAATTTTATTACGTAGGTATTTTTAAAGCTAGCTTCTTTAAAGCAAGCTATTTATAAACCTTACGAAAATAAAATATACATTTACAGTGGCGGATCCAGAATATCCGGAGGGAAGGGACCACGAAGGCAGTAAGAAAAAATTATTTGTTGTTTTTATTAATTCTGAACTTTGATAAAAACAAAAGTTTTTTGTTACATTTAAGTTACGAATGTATTGCCGCTCAAAAACGATATTTTTATTTTGCTAGGGCCGCTGCGCTGGGGCCCCTTTTATGCTAGGGCCCAGGGATAGCCGCGGTTTGCCCAACGATAGCTACGCCACTGGGAGGAGCTTCTTGGGCGCAGATCGATTAATTTTATTTTTGATTTTTGGTAAAAATTTAGTTTCTCGGGATCAATATACAGTAGCTCTGGGGAGACTTAAGTCCTTAAACCCCCTCTGCATACGCCACTGCTTTATTTACTTACCTAGTTATGTTTTCAATTTTTCAACTCAAACTTGTTTTACGACATATTTTCAGTAAAAGTTTGTTGCTTGACCCTAAAACTTTTATGTTACCTAGGTTTCCGCTTGCGAAAATAACATCTTCAATTTAACTGCAATTTTTCTTAAATATGCAAAAAGTTAAGTCCCAAAAGTTATACTTTTAAAGACTTTTATATGCAGTGGCAGAGCATCCCCAAGTACCACAAAATAGCTATTGCAGCTGTATTATGCCGTTTCACTTCTATGCCGCTTCTAAAGCGTTGTCGTTGTTAATTAGACAAGCGCGGATCTGGATGAAAATCTTGGGGGTGTATAGTTATAGTCGACGAAAAAATTATTTGTATTTTGTAATATATTTGTTTTTCTAGGGGGGGGGGGGGGTAATTCGAAAATATTAGCTTAGACTGTATCTAACTACAGAACTACACTATCATGTAAAGCATGAGTTTTTAGAAATTATTTTCTGATGTTTATTGCGATTAATGTTGGGCCTTATTTAAAGTATTATAACCATATGCTTAAATTGGTGGACCTTATTAGGGAACGTCCTTAAATGGAGTATTTTTGACCCCCCTCCACCCACGCATTTTCAAGAAAAAACACATTTAAAAAACATTGAGCGTAACGCAAGGCCAAACCCTCCCTCCCCCTAGAGCGTTCAGTATTTTAAGGACAGGCCCCTATCGACTCATATCCGATATTAAAGCCTAATATACAATAATATATTTTTTTAAATAAAAGTTTGAAACCCACCCCAAGGTGAGTTGGATAACTCTATAAAGCATTAAAAATTACCGCAGAAATACAAAAATAAGGTGGGCCTTAACCTCTCAGCTACTTTAATCATACTTGCATTTTTACATGCAAATTTTACGGAAACCTCCGAGCGGCTAAAGTAATAACGAAAAATAAAATTCAAGGAAAAAGTAGTCAAGGAATAAAAGAACATCCTGCTGGTAGCTATCATTATGACTACTTTAATCTTTTATATAAAGCATTCTTTTTATCTGTTCCTTTTGATTATTGTTTAGACAGGATTTGTCCTAGTTTCTTAGAATTGGAAAAACTTTTTATTTCGAGACTGAAAGGAAAAAAAAATTAAAACATAAAAACAGAAACACCATATGGCGAAAACTTCTGCATTGGAGACAAATTCTCTTTAGTTTTCTTTTCCATTTGACAAAGCAATATAATATGCAGATCAAGAAAACCTTACCGAAATATTCAGAGACATTTATTAGTTCTATAAAATAAATGGCTAAACGTATCAATTTAAATCAAAATTATTTAAAATTTGGAAATTTTGTATTCCGTTTTTATAGATTATAAAAGAATCAATGTAGAAATTGTCATAGTGTCCCTAAACATTCAAAAGATGTCTTAAATATGACTCCCAAATCTGACCATGGGGTTTTCTTTTCTCGTTATAAAATGTCAAAAAAGTAAATCACATTTAACTATTTTTACAAAAAATTAGCTGTTTTGTGTTTGCTTACAAAAAAGCAATAGCTACATATGAATCATACATATTTTTCCCTCCCTTATTATCCTTTTATTTAAAAATCACTAAATTTATAAGAAGTAACATCCTTGAGCTACCTATTTCCAACCTCACCCCGACTCATATACAGGGTGTAATTAAAGTACGTCACCAAACGTCAGAGGATGATTTTTTGAGCCCCTTAGAGGCCTAACTATTCCGTACCTAAAAGGTATGTTTTTAAAACATTCCAAAAAGGACGTTTTAAAAACGTACTGGACAGGACGTTTTTAAAATATACTTTTTAGGTACCTTAGGACCCTTACTCTTGAGTACCTGAAAAGTACGTTTTTAAAATGTCCCGAAAAAGACGTTTTAAAAACGCGCTAGTCAGGGCGTTTTTTAAATCTACTTTTTAAATCTCTTAAAGCCCTAACTATGGCGTACCTAAAACGTCCAGAAAAGGATGTTTTAAAAACGCGCTAGACAGGACTTTTTTAAAATGTACTTTTTAAGACCTCTTTGGGCCCTAACTTTGGCGTACCTAAAAGTACGTTTTTAAAACATCCCAAAAAGTACATTTTTCAAACGTCCCAAAAAGTACATTTTTCAAACGTCCCAAACAGTACGTTTTTAAAACGTCCCAAAAAGTACGTTTTTAAAACGTCCCAAAAAGTACGTTTTTAAAACGTCCCAAAAAGTACGTTTTTAAAACGTCCCAAAAAGTAGGTTTTTTTAAACGTCACAAAAAGTACGTTTTTAAAACGTCCCTAAAAGTACGTTTTTAAAACTTCCTAAAAAGCACGTTTTTAAAATGCCCTAAAAAGAACGTTTTTAAAACGTCCCGAAAAGTACGTTTTTAAGATGTACAAGGTCCCTCACATTTACCAGCATCATCAGCATTATCTACATACATGGGGTGATCAAAAAAACATAAATTTAAAAGTTTTCCACCATACTCAGATTGGAGTAGAGTCAAGTTTTAAGAGGGCACAATATGAAAGGGCCCAATACTTAAGGCTCCAATTTGTAAGGGCCTATACCAAGGGGCCGGAGTCCTAGAGTTTGTGTAGGGCCACTGGCATTATAAAACGTCCCTGAAACGTTTTTAAAACGTCCCTGAAACGTTTTTAAAACGTCCCTGAAACGTTTTTAAAACGTCCCTGAAACGTTTTTAAAACGTCCCTGAAATGTTTTTAAAACGTCCCTGAAACGTTCTTAAAACGTCTCTGAAACGTTTTAAAAACATCCCTGAAACATTTTTAAAACGTCTTATGAACGTTCCCTGGCACGTTTTTGGGCGTCTCGAAACGTTTTTTAAACGTCCCCTGAACGTTTATTAAACATCCCAAGAACATTTGTTAAACGTCTCCAGCACGTTTCTTAAACGTCCCCAGAACGTTTTTTAAACGTCCTCTGAACGTTTTTAAAACATTTTTCAGACGTCCTTGAAATTTTTTTGTACGTCCTCGAAACGCTTTGGAACGTTTCCGAACGTCACTAAAATGTTTATTAAAAGTCTCCAAATTTTGCAGAAGGTATAAAAAATTAAATTTGACAAACGTTTTAAAAACGTTTGGTGTGGACGTTTTAAAAACGTAAAAAAGATACACAAAAACATTCCAGAGACCTCTATCGGCCCCAGAGGGACCTAAGCGTACGTTTTTAAAACGTCCTCTAGGTTCGAAATGGACGTTTTAAAAACGTTTTTAAAAGGTACCTGTGTTAGGTAATATCTTTAAGGCCCATTTTGTTATCACAATTTTTTTCCGAAGTTGTAGCAAATAACGATGGTAGCTTCTGAGATAAATCCAGCCTTATGAGACCCTGTATGGTTTTTTGGGAGTGGAAAACGAATAAATCTCTTTTTTTTGTGATAACCATGTGCTAAGACTTTTTTTACAATTTTATAATCAGGAAATGGTGGAAATTATTTTCAACACTCGTTTGATGTTTGTGGGGGACAGTGTGTAGACCCATTATTTTACCTCTAACCTACATTTAAATTTTTCTTAAAATTAGATTTTTTGCAATCCTTTTACATTTATTTATAATTATTCTTTCTTTTTTTAAAGGAGCAAGATAACATCGAATCTCAAGAAGATAGTGGATTTTTTCACTCCAAGGCGACGACCATTAACAGGACAGCTATTGAAATTTTTTGTGGAACTATTACATTTAAGTAAGTACGTACTGTAAAACGAGGCTACTTGAACATGCACAATAGTGAATACCTATTTTATTTCGTTACTTATCTGCGGGCACGGTGGTGTCCTCTGCCAAGTTCGCGTAAACTGCTGTACCATCTTTTCTTAAAACATTTCAGTCAATATTTGACCTATCTAAAACTTTACTTTGGAATGAGCTACCAAACTCAAACTTTGCATAGTCGTAGATCTTTATAGAGTTAACAACACCTTTAAGTTTCATCCACTTCTATAGAGTAGTAAAGTAGTTACGAAATTTGAAAGAACGTCCAAATTGCCACTCACTTACTCATGTATAGATCGACAAAATTCTACTGTACTAGACATGCTACAAAGCTGAAATTTGGCAGACTGATAGAAATTATGATCAAACCCTTAAATTTTTTCATATAGTTTTAACACAATTTCTCTTAGTCTTCCAAAGCTCAGCTCTCTAGCGTTTCTGGAAGTGGGCAATGTTATTTTTACATAACTTTACATTTATAGGGGAGGGAAGTTAATTAAATTATATATATATATATATATATATATATATATATATATATATATATTTATCGGTTTCACAACGTTCTACGTCTTCCGATACCCAATCTCCACTCGTTTCTGTTTGCCCATAATTCATCATCTAGGCCTCTTATTCTTATTTCACTGTCTATTCCCTCTCTCCAGCTTCTCCTTGGCCGTCCCCGTTTTCTTCGGCCAGTTGGTTTCCATTGTAGTATTTGTTTAGGTAGTCTTTCATCATTCATTCTTTGTACATGTCCGTACCACACCAGTTGTTTTGTTCTTATATTATCCACTAAAGTACGTTCACCCACTGTCATAATTTCTCTTATTCTTTGATTTGTAACTCTTTCTCTTTTTGATTTTCCTGCTGCTCTTCTACAATAGTCCATCTCCGTAGCGGAAAGCATTTTTTTTGTTCTATCCTTGATTGGCCATACTTCTGGTTTACAATGGTGTTATATATAAGCTTTTTGTTATGTTTCGATATACTTTGGTCCCAAATTATTCCATATAATAAAGTTATTGCTTTTCTTCCTTATACATTTCGATCTTTTATAGCTTTGTCAGTATCCGTCAGCTGTAATTTTTAGACCTAAGTATTTATACTCATCACAGGATTGAATTCGCTGCCCGGTATTTAAGGTTAGAACCTGTTTCATTCCACCGATACACATATACTCTGTCTTATTGAGATTAACCTCTAGTCCCCACTTATTGTACTCTTCTATTAGTTTTCGTGTCATATATTCGAGGTCGTCATAATCTTGAGCCACTACTATCTGATCATCGGCGAAACATAAAGTATACAAGGTGGTTTCGTCCAACGGAATTTCCATGTTTTGGTATTTTCTCTTCCATACTTTACGGACTTGTTCCAAGTATATCTTGAAGAACGTAGGCAAGATACAGCAACCTTGTTTTAGATCTTTATTTACTTGAAAGCCTTTAAATTTTAAAGGTTTTAAAAAATTTTTCTAAAGTTTTATTATAGTACCATTATAGCCCTAGCGTTTCTGGAAGTGGGCAATGATACTTTTAAATAACTTCTATCAGTCTGCCAAATTTCAGCTTTGTAGCATGTCTGGGAGTACAAAAGAATTTTGGTGATCTATACATTAGTGAGTGAGTGGCAAATTTGACGTTTTTTAAAATTTCGTAACTGCTTTACCAGTTTATGGAAGTCGATGAAACTTGGAGGGGTTATTAACTTAATGAAGATCTACGACTGCGCCAGAGCCAGAGTTTCGTAGCTCATTCCGAAGTAGAGTTTTAGATAGGTCAAATATGGGCTGAAATATTTCAAGAAAAGATGGTTCAGCAGTTTACGCGAACTTGGCGGGGCACTGCCGTGCCCCTAAATATTATATTGTGTATAGTGGAGATAAATCTCTTTTTGCATTTTGACTTTTACTTAATTTTTAGAAAACCAGACATAAACTGCATCCCGGAACCAAACGCTTTGAACCCATGCGGGGACATCATGGGCTTCATCTGGTTGCGTAATTCTGTGTGGTTTGTGGTCATCTTGGCGGTGGTTGGCAACGTCGCCGTCGTCATAGTGATTTGGTTCAGCAAGACTGAGATTAATGTTTCTAGGTAAAGTCAATAGTTTAAAAATAATTTATTCCTTGCTGTTTAAGAGTACAAGTGTCATGTAACTAATTAAACAAATGACAATTACTAAGTAAGTGTCAAAAGTGTGACATTTGCGTAAGTTGTTACGAGGCGCCTTCGTAGCGTGTCGTTCTAAATTAGCCTTTTGGTTCTTTTACAATAAAAGTCACCTTAGTTTTGTAAATCGATTATATAATGAAAACTTTAAAAGTCGTTGTAGTAGCTAGTAGTAAAAAAATATATATAATTAGCTACATCTATTCACTCACGCGGTTTAATCTTGTAGGCAACAAAAATAGTTCAATTTTAAGTTCATGATGTACCTAAATGTCGAAAAAAAATTTTTTAATAAAAAACTACCCAACTGCTAAATCTACTTGTACCTACTAGTCGCACTTGAGTACAAAATTGATAGGTATACCTTTAATGTACGACATGTTTCAACTTGTACTTTTGATGCCCAAAACAAACTTACGAAATTATACAGTTTTGTATTTTCATGAATCAGGTTATTGGGTAATTTTGTACCCAACGGCGACTAGTAGGTACAGACAGGGACTTTTTTAATTGCCGGTGTATTTTTTTCTGTCAAAATCAATCATTTAAAGAAATCTAAAAATATAAATTTTTAAATTTGTCTGTATATATACAGATATATACAAAATATACAAAATACCGAACAGAGGTAAAGTTCACAATTTTTATTTTTGGTTCAAATTAATTTTCCGAATTTCAAATAAGAATATTTTTTATTTTCAAAGGCGGATATTTAAAAAGTCCCCGACTGTATGTACAAGTAGATTTAGCAGTTGGATGGTGTTTTTTGTTAAATATTATTTTATTTCCAACTTTTAGGTTTAATGCTTATTCAGCCTTATAGAAAGCACTATGCAGAGAGATGGGGGGAACTCTAAAGCGTGTGCAGAAAGAATTATTGAAATCTCTATATATTTGTGAAAGATATAGCTACAACTATTACTAATAAGGATGGCGGGAGGAGGGAGGGAGAGGGAGGGGAACTAGTAAAATAGTGTTGAAAAAAATCTGAAAGCGTGTGCAGAAATAATTTTTAAAATCGCCCTATATTTGATGAAATTATGCGAATATGGTTTTCGAAGAGGGTAGGGGTGATGATAGGAGGGGAAAAGTGTTGGAGCAGGGAGGACTACAAAGTAATTACAGCAAATTAGAGGACATTTGGAATGAGTGATCTAGAGAATTTCATTAAAATCGCCAAAAATTTAAGTAATTTGTATATCTTCAACTCTACATCATTTGAAAAAATGGCGTCCGACGACCGCCACACAGTGCGGACAAAAATAGGGTTTTGGACAAGTCAATATCTTTGTTGTTTTTCAAAAACGTTAAATTTTTTATAGGGTATGTGATAAAGTAGTCTAAAGGTCAAAATAATTAAAACTTTTTAAAATATATGTCATTTTATTTAAAATATTAAAAAAATAAATTAAAGAACATTCAGTTTAACCTACAGTTACGTTAAAAATAAAATTCAATTTACTTTTGTGTTAGAAATTAAACTAAAATTATTTTTTTTATTCCGATTCATCGGCGGAGTTAGGAAGGCTTGGGGGGGCTAAGTCTCTTCCAGAAAAATTAAATTAGCAACCCCAAAATAATTATTTTTACCATACACACACATTGCACCCTCAGTTTCTTTGTTCTTAAAGATGATTCTAAGAAAGCCGTTTTAGGCCGTCCACGACTCGGTCCGGGTACGGCCTCTGTTTCCGAATTTGTTTTTTTTGATTTTTTTAACTTCGTTTTATAACAAAATTTCTCAGATATAATATCTTTATTTAACGATTCGAAATAACGGTTTTGAAAATAAATTTTGTTTCGTCCCGATAGCTTCCATTTGAGACTGAGACTTTTGAAAAAATTTAATGATGCCTTATTTAGAATTTGGTTATTTTTGTCAGAACATTCTTCTAAACCCAACAAGGGTTGAATTTTTTTGAAGAGACCACTCATTTAACAAGTCTGAATGTTTTATGCTTATGCGTTCTAAAAGTGAAAAAAAGTGATAAAATAGTATATTATTTCTTAGAGACTTAAGTGGCACTTTTATCCCGAGAAGAAAATTGTATGTAGCTACAGTTCTCCGAGTGCTCATACTAAAAGATACTTTGGTCATTTTTGGGTCCCGTTTTTATTAAAATTATTTTGCAAGAAAAACAGACTTCCCATTTTTACGTTTTATCTTTGAACGTCACTTTTTATCCACGGGATAAAAAGTGATACTTTATCCCTAAAATTTGTGATAAAAAGCGCACTTTTGATCTCCAAAGTGCAAAAAAACTATTTTTTTTTAAATATTCGCCCACACAAACACCAGAATAATTTTTGGCATATATATTAGCAGTATTTTTATAATTTTATTGACTACCTCAAATTATTGTTTTTGTGCGTACCCATTGACAAAAAACGGCCAACACGATATGCGATTCTAAAATATTTAATTTTCTATTTTGCTCACAGTAGTATAAGGTAAATTAGTACCATAAATATTTTGGGAATTTTTTTAAAATTTATTATCACCTATAACCACTCGCCATCACCGATCCCTTTGGTGTTCTGTGATCACCGAATAATATGCCTCATATCTTCTCCAGATTTAGTGCCATTTTTGACACCTTGCTTCCGCCATTTTTGACGTTGATGACAATTTTATATTTGTCCAAATGACGGCAAGACTGGTTTTAAGGGTATACCTAAACAGGAGACGATGTGAGGCCTCTCAACCGGGGTGGTAACCAATGTGTTATAAATTATTAGGATTGAAATATATTATTTAAAAAAACACAGCACCCTTAGTAGCAGCCAGTAGCAAAAAATATTTAAGCTACCTTTTTGCTAATTCATTGGACTAATATTTAAGATATATGCCAGATCTTGCAAATCTTTGCAATTTTTATAACCTTAATAAAATTTAAAAAAATTTTTTTTTGTAAGCATAACAGTTTTAATTAAATTATTTTAAAAGCGAGACGTCCATTTGACAAAATTTTATTTAAACAAATAGCGTAAATATATATCACTGTAATACTTAAAGAAATTTTTTTTATATTTAAATGCAGAACCAGTAAAATTAATTTTCTGATTGAGGTATTTTTGACGATTTTTTGTACCTGTTTTAAAATAACGACTTTAACTATTTATTTTGTTCACTTTCGCAAGTGTGACTAAAAAATAGGTTATGATTACAGGTATACTGGACATTTATCTATACTTTTGCAATATTAAAACTTTTAAAATGTAACCTCAGTTTTTCGAATATTGCCCACAGGAGTCCGCACTGTGCGCCATTTTGATTCCTGTTTTAAAAAAAAACAGCCTATAGCACCTTCAAAATCAGTAGCAATTCAACGATACCTTTTTTTTGCCAAAATCGGTTCACCCGTTTAGCCTCTAGCGCGACATTACATTACAACATTACCCTTCCTTTCGCCGTGCTGCAGTTGGGTAAAAATAAAAACAAATTATAGGGGCATTATCAGACAATTAATTTTTGAAATCCTTAATTAATTGCCTGGCTTACTTATTTCATTTATTCGAAAATTGTTTCATGTTTTCTTAATGACGTTTCTACAAATTAAAAAACTTTGTTGTTTCATAAAAAATAATATCAGATTCCAGCGAAAAAGTTCGTAACATCAACTTCCCTAACTTTGAAAGCAGGGGCGTCAATATAATATGGAAGGTATTTGGGCGTAATTTATTACTCCCAAAAAAAACTGAACTACTGTTTCCAACTCTTTGTTTGAAACTCGTAGACAATGATTGTGTAGAAATAAAATTTCGGACTTCCATTGTCTTTATTTATTTTAAAACACAGTGTTTTAAAATAAATAAAGACAATGGAAGTCCGAAATTTTATTTCTACTGTTTCCAATCCGCGTAGCAATGCCTAGAGAAAGTATTAGTTTCGACGAAAATTTTTTTTTCAGATTACGCCGAAAATGTGTTATTTGGGTGTTTTTTTACCTATCTTAGCAATATCGTCGTGATGTCTGTCTGTGTTTTTTGTCCGTAACACGATAGCTCCTAAACCGCTGAACCGATTTTCATAAATTTTTTAGGTAAAATAGTGTTTGACACTCTAACGAGCTGATTAGATTTTGGTCAAAATCCATTAATGCTAATAACAGATCTCTGACAATTAAACAATTTTAAAAATGCTAATTTTTTAACAGTGCATCGTATTAATATGCGGTTTTCGGAAAATGGTAGACTGCATTTTGCTCAATAATTTATGTTTCAAGCTAAAACTTCGTCAAAGGTTTAGTTTTTGGGATATTTACATTTACACTTGGAGTGTGCTATTAGGCTAGCTAGGAAGGTATCAGATCCGATATGGATCCGTTTATTTAATTAAATTTAGTTAGTGATCCATTTAGTTTATTTTAAAAGTACACTGCTGCAACAAAAATTTTAATCTAACCTTATCTTTTTTCTACGAGCGGTGCGGAAAGTACCAATACACCGCACAGCATGCGTGTGACAGGACCGAAATATAAACATATAATAACTAAATAATAAAGTGCGAAAAACTTTTGCTTGCTCGTCATCATTTGGGCAAACTCCGATGCGTGCGGAAAAGTATTACTTTCCACACGTGTTAGGTAAATAACTAATACGAGAATATTTGAATTTTACAGGTTCCTGATATGCAATCTGGCTTTCGCCGATTTCTGCATGGGACTTTATTTACTGCTGATTGCAAGTATGGACTACGACTCTGTTGGCGAATACTTCAACTTTGCCTACAATTGGCAATACGGTAAGAATAATGACATTTTAAAACGGTCAAAATTTAGACAATGTGGACAAATAAGACAGATTTAAACAGATTTTCCGTAGGAAATTTTTTAAAAGCTTTTTGTTCGAACAGAACGGTTTTACCAGAAGGATTCACTAATGGCGTAAAAGGTTTTTTCCCCAAACACAAATTCTTTAACTCGTAAAGCTGTAGAGAAAATCAAAAAATTCGTGTTGCAGAGTTTTAAATTAAATTTACCGGCACTGAAAGTATTTTGTAAAAAACTAGAGCACAGTAAGAAGCTTTTTAAAATTAAAACAATTTAAACCCACTTTAAGATGAATTCGATTTAAATTCAAACCTTCTGCAGAAAAATTGCTTTATTGTGTGACAGAAACCGCATTTTAAAATATTTTGTTGGTTCGGAATTGCACCATATGAAAAAAATTATTCATAATTTTGTGAAAAAAACTTATTCTGCATGAAAAGTTCTGTCCTTAATCTAAAATAAGAAGTCAGACAGAGAGTGTAGTTGTATACATGATGCGTCAAAAATTTGCATTTATAGCTTATATAAGAGTTAAAAAGGTAGTATCAAAATTTCTTATTAAAATTAAAAATAGTTTTTAAAAACATTTATCGAAAAAAAAACGTTTTTTTAACTTTTTTAAAAATTAGGTAAATCCCTAGAATTTTAATCGAATAAAGAACATAACAACAAAAAAAATAAAGTAATGCGTCAAATTTTTAATTTGTTTGTCTTTTAGGTATCGGTTGTAAGATAGCTGGTTTTCTCACCGTTTTCTCCGGTCATCTCTCGATCTACACGCTGACAATAGTGACATTAGAGCGATGGTTCGCAATCAAATACGCCATTGACTTGACGCGGCGCATTAGACTAGCAGCGGCTGTCAAAATTATGCTTGGTGGTTGGGTCTATTCCATTTTGATGGCTGCGCTCCCTTTGGTTGGAGTTAACAACTATAGTAGTACAAGGTAGCTAATGCCTAATGCCCCGTTTTTATTATAGCGAGAACGACCGAACGAATTCGTTCGCTTGTGCTTACCGAATGTTGGTTCATACGTTTTCACTTGGTTTTCACTAAACAAAAGAAGGTGATGAACGGATCGTCATCGCTATAATAAAACAGCAGAAGAAATACGAGTATTAAAAACTTTTAAATGAACAACAATATCGCGAAAATTTAATTATAATATTTTTTTTTAGTATTTGTCTTCCAATGGAAGTGACGACTATATTGGATAAAATTTATCTGTACAGTATTTTCCTGATCAATGGATTTTCCTTAGTAATGATTGTCTTTTGTTATGCTCAAATATATTTTAGTTTAGGTAAGTAGGAAAAAAAACTAAAATCTAAATTTTTTTATTAACTAACCCTCTTGCTGTTTATAACTTTACCTACCCTTAACACACACAAATAGACACCTAACCTGACCTAAACGCAAACTGAGCAGAGCTGTCAGGTACTTCATGTACAGTACTTGAAATTGTACTTCAAGTACTTACAAGTACTTCAAGTACTGTACTTGAAGTACATCTACATTCCGGTAAATGTACTTGGTACTTGAAGTACTTTTAACAATGAACTTGATTTTGTCAAGTAAAGTACTCCAAGTACATTCAAAGTACTTGAAGTACATTCAAAGTACTTCAAGTACATTCGAAGTACTTCAAGTATATTAAAAGTACTTCAAGTACAATAAAATATTCTTGAAGTACAATGTAGATATAGGTGAGATATAACTTTAATGCGCCGAAGACAAGTGGTAACCCTGTCCGGTTTTTTATCAACTTGGCAGGGAAGTCCGGTATTTTAGCAACCTTGATAGGTACGTCTTAATTAATCGTACCGAACAATCGTAATATTAGATACACACTTAAATTATCCAAAGAATAATGCCTATAGGCTTAATTATTTGCACGCACCTTCATTATTTCGTGGAACGTGAGATTCAAATTCAGTGTGAGAAACTAGTACAGCAGTCATGCCATCTATTGAGGGTTGCCGGTAGTACGGTAGTGCAGGTATATTGGTTGAAAATTTTGTAAACATTTTTGACATGTTTTACATCTATGAAATTTTTTACATTTTTGATAGTTTTAAAATTTTTTGAAATTTTTTGTAATCTTAGATATTTTTTGAAGTTTTGACGTTTTTGACATATTTTACTTCTTTGAAATTTTTTAACATTTTTGAATTTTTTTTTGATATTTTTGGCATTTTTCTTATTTTTTGACATATTTAAAGTACTTGAAGTACATTTGAAAAGAAAATGTACTTAGTACTTCAAGTACTTTTACAAGTCTTAATGTACTTGGTACTTGTACTTGAAGTACTTTCATAATGTACTTGTGACAGTTCTGAACCTTAGGTAACCGAACCTGACCTAATTGACTGAATAAAATATTTTATAAATTTCTTTTTAGCTCACACCACTACTAAACTATAGTAGTGTGAGCTATGGTGATCCTAATTTTTTCGAGAAAAAAAAGTTGCTCCGATTTCAAAATTTTTTATATATCTTTGCGTTTCAGATGATTTTGAAACTTTTTTGTTGCGCCGTCTGTCTGTCTGTCTGTCTGTATGTCTGTCTGTCACGACCAACGCGCCAGTGGCGGATCCCGGGGGGGGCACTAGGGGCACTTGCCCCCCCGAGAATTTTTTGAAAATACAAAAATGAGTAAAGAGTAAGGTTTTTGCTAACAAAAATTCAACATTTTTGCTTGCGGCGCATGAAAGTGTCTATTAGATATTGTACTTTTTAGTTCTGACTAATTTAATAAAATGCTGCTTAAAAAAATATATACCGTTTTTTGCCAAGAGAGAATGTCACCTAAAGTGCCCCCCCCCCCCGAGAAGCACCTCTGGATCCGCCCTTGCAACGCGCATAACTCAAAAACCGCTTGCCCGATTTTAATTAAATTTGGTACCTAGGCTGGGTCTCGGGTGGGGATGGTCCCATTTAAAAATGAACGAAATCCGTCGATCACAAGCCAAATAAAAGGGTGGGAGCAGATTTCAAAAATTAGAGTTTGTGAAAATATGGTGAGTCTGGAGTTAAACAAAATACATTTTATTTTTAAAAAAAGGGTGGGGGTGGATTTCAAAAATTAGAGTTTAAGTTAAAACATGGCTTGTGTGGTATCAAACGAAAGGTAATTGAGTAAACCTAGTGTAAGCTTAGGTACCCATATATTGTGTAAGTAGTAGTGTAAGCTTAGGTACCCATATATTGGCAGAGTATTTTTTTAGACGAAGCAAAATCATTTCTATATTCTAGGGGAGGGAGACACCTTAATGTTTAACAATGCATAACTTATAGACTTTTTTACTAAAATTACGTTTATTTAACAAAAAACAACCGAAATAATTTGTCTAATAACCTAAATTTAAAAAATGTAAAAATATTAATCGTTGTGTTTTTTGAAATATATTTCTTGTTTTTTGGGGATTTCAATTAACCTTAAAAACTAAAATTTTACAATATTTTTCCCACACATTTTTGGGGAGTTATTCTTGTATGTTTTAGACAGTTTTCTGAATTTGAAATAAACATTTTATTCTTTACTGTAGGTTATGAAACAAGAAGATCCAGTCAAAAAGGCGAAATGACAATAGCTAAAAAAATGGCGTTGCTAATTTTTGTTGATTTTGCCACTTATGCGCCCATAGGTAAGTGTGCTCTTTTTTGATCGCAGGGGTGAAATTAAAAAATTAAAAATCATTAAAATTTTCTTGTGCTTAAGCCGGGACTCGAAGCCAGAACCTCTGGCTTTGTAAACCAAATCTCTACCAATTAAGCCACCGAGACGAACGAAACATTATATAATCGGTTAGATATAGTAACCTAATTACAAATTTTTATCTTTTTTTTTCAGCTTTTTTCGGTATGATGGCCCTCATAGGCTACCCTCTAATCAATATTACAAATTCAAAAATTTTGCTGGTGTTCTTTTACCCACTCAACGCATGCGCAAACCCGTATCTTTACGCCTTGATGACCGCACAGTACAGAAGGGACTTGTGTATGATCATTTCAAGGTAAATGGAGTATAATAAACTTCAAAATCACTTTTAATTTCTCTAAAAATTATTATTTTCTATACACTCTTTTTTTACTGTAACGGACGAACGGTCATTATATTTATTTTAAGTTTTCTGTGATTATATTTTGGGAAATAGTTTTAATAGAAAAGAGATGGAGTAAAACCACACAACACCAAAATAAAACATAAGAGTATATCTTTCAGAAAATGTAATCGTTGCTGCAAAGAAGACTATCAAGCCCACTAAAGATAAAAACATTTTAATAATGTCAAAATAATGTTTAATTTAAAAACATAACGTTAGGTTGGATGTTAGTTCTAACGTCATATTCATATTGAAAAAGAAGCTTAATAACCCGTTTTCTGACGTTAGAAAAATAATCTTATGTTTTTATAACGTTTTTTTAAAGTGTTTTTCGACCGTTAAAAAAATATTGATTTTTAACAGTGGAAAAGAAATGTTATTCTAACATTGAAAAATAAATGTTTTTTTATCAATGAAAAAATATATTTTTTTCAAATATCTCTAAAATAAAGTAACATAAATAACGTAAATTAAATTCTTCTATTGTGGAAACGCAGGGCAGCAATACAGTCTGTTGAAGTTTTCGTGAACTCGACACTCAGTAAAGGAAATTCGCTTCTGACAATAAAATTTAAAATTCTATGTAAACAATAATTTTGTAGTAAATGCCTCGCTACGAGGCCAAACAATTCATGCTCAAGTGAATACAAGGCAAACAATTTCAAGGCGCGTATTCACGTTAGCATGAATGCAAACGAAGCATTCGTTTGGTCCCACGGCGAGGCTTGTGAACTCTGCCTCAAATTAATACGCGGCTTAAGGTCCGGCGGCTAATCATCCGCGGTGAATTGTCGCATTCCCTGTCTGATTACCTATAACGTTGGGTATGCGCTATTCCATACAAAACAATTTTTTTCCTTTTGTTTACTTTTCTTACCTAATTTTGTGATGCTTCATTTAAATCACTGCATACAAATTTGTTGTTCTTTAACTATACCATCTTTTCCACACAACTGGTGTATATTCCTATCCAAATAATATGTATTCACTATCATTTAATAACTGTGCTTTTAATTTACCATGTTTGTTTCTACAAAAGGTAAATATTTTAACGAAAATTGCACAAAGCGTATCTGCTACTGACTCGTATGAACTCGCAGCGAAACGCAACTAAAAATGGCGATGGCCCGTTCTGGTAGTGCAACTATGCGGCAGCGCCCTCTATAGTATCATTTTTTTTTAATGTTTAAAAAACAAAACATTTATTAGCTTTATATATTTTAAATTCAACGTTAGAAATGAGATCTAGGAAAAACATTATAAAAATAACCATATATTGATGGTATTATTTTTAATGTTAATAAAATTATTGTTTTTTAAATAATGGTTTCCTAACGTTATTAAGAAATATATTTTTGGCAATGCTTTTATAAAAAAATTTTATTAGGATTTTCTACATGTTTTTTTAATGTCAAAAGTTGACTTAATTTTAACACAAATTTGTGCTAGAAAAAAAAATTCAACATTTATTTAACGTTTTTTACGATTTTGTGCTTAGTGGGAGATAGACTGGCATGTGTTATTTTGGTGTTGTGTGGTTTCAATCTATCTCTGTTTTATTATAACTATCAAATGAAATTTTTCCAGAAAACTTAAATTAAGTAGTTGTCTTAAAAATATAAATAATGCCCGCTCACCCGTTTCACATTGGTGTCAGGTATGGGGTTTACGTATTTTTTGTATACGAGTATAATAGTGGTGCTGAACCCTGGGAAGAAAACTGCTTTCAAACTTATTGCAACTTTCGAATTTAAATATTACTTAAAAGAAAATTTGGGAAAATATAAAACTCTGTTACGTTACCCTTGTAATTTTTAGGTTTTGTAATATTAGAATAAAAAGAGCTCAATCAACTATCACAATAATGCTTTACCCACTGCGCATTCTATAAAATTCTTAATTGTTTCAGATGCGGCATTTGCAAAAAACGTGCCCAGAAATACAGCGTATCGGAACAAGTGGGCTTTCAAAAACCAACAACAAATACTAGTCTTCTAAATGCAGACGTTGAAATAAATAACACCGACAATGAAATAAATAATCATCCCTGCAATAATAACAGTCGAGGTGCTAGAAATTCTGTTCAAATAAACGGTCGCAAAAGAAATGGTAGCACTCGAAGTAATGAAAGCGGTGTTGTAGTTACTGCGTTCTTGTGAACAAAAGTCAATAGTTAAGCTGTTGTTGAACAGAGACAGAAAAACAAGAACTCAAGTAAGAACGGGGCTAAAATATTAACCGCAAGTAGGCTTGTATACATAAAATGTAGTCTTCAAAATGTGGACGTTCAAATAAATGATCCCGTAAATGAAATAAATAATCAACCATGCAATAATAACAGCCAAGGTCCTAGAAATTCTGTTCAAATAAATGATCGCTATAGAAATTGTAGCACTAAAAGTAATGAAACCGATGTTGTAAATACTGCCTTTTTGTGAACTGAAGTCAATAGTTAAGCTTCCGTTGAACGGAGACAGAAAAACAAGAATTCAAGTAAGAACGGGGCTAAAGTATTAACCGCAAGTAGGCTTGTATACAAATGCTAGTCTTCAAAATGTGGACGTTTAAATAAATGATCCCGTAAATGAAATAAATAATCAACCATGCAATAATAACAGCCGAGGTCCTAGAAATTCTGTTCAAATAAAGGATCGCCATAGAAATTGTAGCACTAAAAGTAATGAAACCGATGTTATAAATACTGCCTTTTTGTGAACTGAAGTCAATAGTTAAGCTTTCGTTGAACGGAGACAGAAAAACAAGAATTCAAGTAAGAACGGGGCTAAAGTATTAACCGCAAGTAGGCTTGTATACAAATGCTAGTCTTCAAAATGTGGACGTTGAAATAAATAATCCCGTAAATGAAATAAATAATCAACCATGCAATAATAACAGCCGAGGTCCTAGAAATTCTGTTCAAATAAAGGATCGTCATAGAAATTGTAGCACTAAAAGTAATGAAACCGATGTTATAAATACTGCCTTTTTGTGAACTGAAGTCAATAGTTAAGCTTTCGTTGAACGGATACAGAAAAACAAGAATTCAAGTAAGAACGGGGCTAAAGTATTAACCGCAAGTAGGCTTGTATACAAATGCTAGTCTTCAAAATGTGGACGTTCAAATAAATGATCCCGTAAATGAAATAAATAATCAACCATGCAATAATAACAGCCGAGGTCCTAGAAATTCTGTTCAAATAAAGGATCGCCATAGAAATTGTAGCACTAAAAGGAATGAAACCGATGTTGTAAATACTGCCTTTTTGTGAACTGAAATCAATAGTTAAGCTTTCGTTGAACGGAGACAGAAAAACAAGAATTCAAGTAAGAACGGGGCTAAAGTATTAACCGCAAGTAGGCTTGTATACAAATGCTAGTCTTCAAAATGTGGACGTTCAAATAAATGATCCCGTAAATGAAATAAATAATCAACCATGCAATAATAACAGCCGAGGTCCTAGAAATTCTGTTCAAATAAACGATCGCCATAGAAATGGTAGCACTAAAAGTAATGAAACCGATGTTGTAGTTACTGCGTTTTTGTGAACTGAAGTCAATAGTTAAGCTTCCGTTGAACGGAGACAGAAAAAACAAGAATTCAAGTAAGAATCGGGCTAAAGTATTAGTCACAAGTAGGCTTGTATACAAATGTAGTCTTCCAAATATGGACGTTGAAATAAATTATCCCGTAAATTAAATAAATAATCAACCCTGCATTAATAACAGCTGAGGTCCTAGAAATTCTGTTCAAGTAAATGGTCGCAAAAGAAATGGTAACACGAGAAGTAATGAAAGCGGTGTTGTAGTTACTGCATTTTTGTGAACAGAAGTCTTCGTTGCACAGAGACCAAAGAACAAGAACTCAAGTAAGAAAGGGGCTGAAGTATCAGTCGCAAGTGGGCTTGTATAAACCAATCACATACATTAGTGTTCTATAAACAGACTAAAATAAATAATCCCATCAATGAAATTAATAATAACTGTCGAGGTCCAAAAAATTATAAGTTCAAATAGACTGCAGTTTATAGATAGAAGACCTTGAACTCAAATAAGAAAGGGCCTGAGGTCTACCGAACGTGGGCTCGTACAAACATTGTCCTCAAAATATGGACGTTGAAATAACCAATCAGATCGGTAATCGGTGTCAAAATGACTGTCGAGGTCCGAGAAATTCTGTTCAACTAAACGGCCGCAATAGAAATGGAAGCACTAGATTACGAAAGTAAAGAAACCGGTGTTGCATTAATTGCGTTTTTGTGAACGGAAGTCAATACTTAAGATTTCTGTTTTCTGTGCACAGAAGAACAAAAGCAGGAGTAAGAACGGGGCTAAAGTATTAACCGCAAGTGGGTTTGTTTGAGCCCACCACAAACACTAGTGTGCTTAAAGCGGACTAAAATAAATAATCCCAACAGTTAAATAAATATTTACCCATGGAATAAGGACTGTCAAGGTTCGAAAAATTATCTATTCAAAGAAACGGCAGTTTATTCTATACATTGTTGCACCGGAAATCGCAATGAAATAGAGACAGAGAAGTCTACCTAACGTGGACTCGTACAAACATTGTCTTTAAAATATGGACGTTCAAATAACCAATGAGATCAGTAATCGGTGCCAAAATAACTGTCGAGGTCACATGGCCACAATAGAAATGGCACTAGAACAAATGAAAGTGGTGTACTTATATATAAACCGCAAGTGGGCTTGTTTAAACCAACCACAAACACTAGTATTCAATTAGCGGACTAAAATAAATAATACTATCCATGAAATAAATAATTACCCGTGGAGTAATGACTGTCAAGACGGACGCAAGGGGGTTTGTATGAACCAACCACAAAAACTAGTCTTTAAATGAGGACTAAATCTACAAATACTTAAATAATTCCATCAGCAAAATAATCATTACTCGTCGAATATTAACTTTCGAGATACTAGAAATACTGTTGAAATAAACTGCCGCAATTTGGCCAGTTGGCCAGCGATGTAGAGGTCAAATAAAGTGAAGGAACACGCGAGCAACTGCAGTGCAATAGGGCTGTCACAGAAGACCACGGTTCGGTCCGCTTACGAGTCAATATGTTATGAGGGCTGTCTAACAAAACATATGATCAAATCCAAGATGTCTTCCATAGGACAAACAAACCGTAATGTTAACAAAAACGTAAATTTTACAAAAACGACAAGAGCTTTAGTCTCAAAAATTAATCAGTTTTAAGAACGGATCCTTTGTGCATATGAGAAAAATGCGTTTGCCTTAAAAATATTAAACTGAAGCGAGAAAATCTAAAATAAAAGAGACCATGTTTTCTTCAATAAAGTAGGTTATGTTTTTGTTTATTTTTTTTTTTACTTTTTTTCTAGTTTTTTTACTTATTTTGAATTATTACATGGGCGCATCAAGGGGGCGGGGGGCTAGAGGCCCGGACCCCCCCAAACCACATATTTTTTTAGATATTTTCCATATATTTCATGAATAAACAGAAAAAATAGCATAAAGTCCAACATCATAAGACCTCTGGGCCCCCCCAAAGATATCGGGCCCCCAAAGGTTTCGAAACCTCCCAAGACTCAAGTTTTTTTGCTGTTGTGAATTGTGGCAGCGGAGGAAGTAATGATAATGTTAGTTTTCATTGAATTTGAAGTTTTTTGACCAATGAATCAATGAACTATCAGCCCAAGGTAGGGGAAAGTGGATAAGTAGTTCTATTCAAAGAGCTCACTTCAAGGCTCACTTAACAGAGACAAAATTGAAATAGAATAAACTTTTCTCATCAGATTCAGGTTTTCTATTAGGATCTTTTGTTGTACTTGACTAAACCTTTTGCTAAGTAATAGGCCTTCTTTTTTTTAAGATTTAGACAAAGTTTAATTGTGTTAACTCTCCAGTAGTGACATGAAAAAGAGGTACAACTTATAGGTAGGTCAGTCCAACAGATCAATATGCACATATGAGTTCCAACCGAGGTTGGTCAAGCAAACTTCTAATAAGTACTTTACAAAATATGTTTATTCAAAAAAATATAAGTAAACATTTTATAAAAAAAACTTGCAAAATTAAAATACAGTTTTTCCTTGTCATTGGCCTCACACACTATACATCACCATATGATTTTCCATGAACTATAATACATAGGGATTAAGTACAGTCAAACGTAAGGTTCATCAGCTCACAACAGTACTGTAGAAATTTCACAACAGGACTTGTAGTAGGTCCAGTCAGATGCTATACAAATTTTACGGTGTACAAGTATCAGGTGTCAAAAAGCATGGAAATAAAGGAAAATTTGCACCAAAATAGTTTAAGATAAAAAGAGGTTTGAGTCAGGGAGATTGTCAAATTCACTAATTTATTCTAAACTGTTTTGCGGTCTGTAAAATAAATATTTATTAAAGAAAAAGAAACTTTGATGATACTGGACACTATACAGAATGCTACACTACCAAGAGTTTATTTAAGAGTTCTGTAGGATGGTGTACAAATTTGATTCAGCTCATTACCCACACTTTAACCTCATATTGTTTTCCTTTTCTTTCTTTAGACCCTTTTTTCAACCATTTTTATAATTTTTCAACCGTTTTGAAACAATAATCCATTCAGGAGAGACCCAGTCAGGATCATTGCTGTATTCTAGTTTTGAAAGTTGCTTGCCTAGCAAAAGGTCCACTCGAGCACAAAAAAAGATCCCAATAGAAAATGTTGCCAAAATGGCAGTTACATATTTATCCAAAAAAAAACCTGACAAAAAACTTTCGAATATTTCAACTTATCCTCTGTTAAGTCAGGTAATAGAGCACTTATCCACTTTCTTTTCCCTTCTTTGGGCTGATACCTAGTTCATTTAAATCAAGATGATTTTTTAAGGTCAAAAGACTTGGCATTCCATCAAAACTAACATTATCAAGATCTCCCCAGCTGCCACAATTCATAACAGCACAGAAACTCATAATAATGATTCAAACTAAGTAAAAAACTGGAAAAAAAAGTTAAAAAAAAACAAAAGTAAATAAAAACATAACCTGACTTTTTGAACAAAACATGGTCCCTTTTATTTGAGATTTACTGGCTTTAATTGATTTTTTTTAAGAAAAACGCATTTTTCCCATGTGTACAAAGGGTCAATACTTAAAACAGCATCTTTGTTGTAAATTAAATCGTTTCACTTTTTTTTTAAATTACGTTTTTGTTAACATTGCGGCTTATGGGAAAACGCTTTGTTTGTCCTATGGCAACCATCTTGGATCGAAAAACAGCTGATCGTGACAGTTCGTTAGACAAGCTAATAGAAATTGCATTGAGGTTAAGAAATCCATGATGGTAGCACTAGAGTCCCTGTATGTTGACATATTTGGATAATCCAAATATGTCAACATACAGGGACTCTAGGTAGCACTAAACATAATGAAAGTTGCACTATGTACTGCGAACCATTCTATGTGTAATTTTTTTTTCTAGCAATAGCGTACAAAGGGAGAGAGGCACTTAGCCACTGAATATTGATTCGTAGAAATTGAATTTTTCCGAAAGAGCAAGATGCGCTCCATCTCCCCCAAGATAAATTTCTGCATACGGGACTAATTCTAATAATTACTGGAGTGCAATATCCAGTAATATACAGGGTGTCTCTAAAAGGTCTGTACAAAATCCTAGCACATATTCCTGAGGTCAAAATAAGTCGATTTAAAGCAACTTACCTTAGTCCGAAATTGCTCCGTTTCAGAGTGAATTTAAAAATTAAAAATCGATTTTATTAAAACTTATGAACATTTCTCAACGCATTACTTTAAAAAATTTTGCCGGCAAAATTTTCGAAGTTTGTTGCTTTTCGGCAATTTCGCGAATGACATTTTTGACAAAATCCCTAGCTATGAGACATCCCAAAAAACCCCCGAGTACCAATTTTTAAAGTAATGCGTTGAGAAATGTTCATAAATTTTAATAAAATCGGTTTTTAATTTTTAAATTCACCACCCTGTATCTCTGAAACGGAGCAATTTCGGACTAAGGTAAGTTGCTTTAAATCGACTTATTTTGACCTCAGGAATATGTGCTAAGATTTTGTACAGACCTTTTAGAGACACCCTGTATTGTTGTATTTTGTAAATACATAATATTTACGATAATAAAAAAACAAAATGTATTCCGAATTGTTAGGGTACCTTTATTTTCTAATTTTTTTGGAAAATTTTTTGTGATATATTTTAGACCTAGTTTTTTTAACTTAATTGTATTTTCTTTACTAATTATGTTGTGCGACTTCTTTTTTAAATAAAATATTTTAATTATTAGACAAAAACATATTTTATTAGATCAAAATCGGTGTAAAAAAAAGATGAACTAAAAATGTCAAAAAAATACAAAACCAATATTTAAAAAATCAGGTTGTAGATTTTATTGCTTACGTAATAATATAAACGGTAAAAAAAATTCTTAGATCAAAGCAAAATGCTTTGAAGTAAAATAATTTGTGCTTTCCTATTCACCATCATTTTCTTTATACAGGGTGTTTCAACTAACAGGTAACTGAGTTGTTTTTGGGTATTTTTCGTGCGAATTTGGAGAAACGCTCGGACATGTCGATTTTGTTTGCAAGGGGGACACTTTTTGGCTATCTTGAAATTTTTGTAGCAAGAACCCTCTTCAAATCAAATCAAATCAAATCAAATCTTTATTTTTCCTCAAAATGATTGTAAAATTCAATATGGAAATCGTCACTAATTATTTAATAAAAAAAAGAAAGTTCCTTGCGGTTATGTCAATACTTAATTCTAATAACATATTTATCAATGTAAACAACAACAAAAAATATGCATAGATATAAAACCTATACATACATATCAAGGGCGCACCCAGGGGGGGGGGGGGGCCGGGGCCCGGGCCCGGGCCCCCCCCAAGCCTTAGATTTTTAATATATTTTCCACATATTTGATGATAAAACATGAAAAATACCTTAAAATTTGACATCAGGAGGCTTCGGGCCCCTCCCAAGCCCAAGCTGTGGCGTAGTTGCGAAAAGACATGACGACCTTTTTTTTTTTGTTTTTTTTTTTAGCCGCCACTTTTTTGAGGGCGCGCTTTGTATCTGTCGGGGCCCCCCCCAAGACACATTCCTGGGTGCGCCACTGTACATATACACACACACGCGCACAAACAATATTATAAAATAAACGATTTTTCACATCAGGCCACAAAAAAGTAAATAAATAAATACGACCACAAATACTTTTACTACAAAAATTATTCATAATATAATGAATAAAAACAAACGTTATATATGGATAAAATGTTACAATGCATAGTTTAGAAAACATTTTATATCATAGGGGCATATATCTAGCAGAATTTTTTTAACTGCATCTTTGAATTGTGTTACATTATTAATAACCTTGATATTATTTGGAAATTTATTGTAACACTTGATCGCCATATAACTTGGTGACTTCTCATAGAGAGTACTAACATGCTGGTCTTCCCTAATCATATTCCCATTTCGGGTGTTAAAACGATTACTATTAACTCTGGAAATATTTTCAAAGTGTTGTTTATTATTTCTAAGAAATAATCTAGATCTATAAATGAAAATAGCTGGCAGAGTCAATATTCTATTTTTAACGAAAACAGGCCTACACGAGTCTCTCGGTCTTATGTTAAAAATTAATCTAATTAGCCTTTTTTGTAGAATTAGTACCCGCTCAATATAATTTGCATTGCCCCAAATGACAACATTATAAGATAGGACAGAATAGGCAAGCGCATAGTAGACATTCATAAGCCCACTGTTATCAAGGGTATCTTTAAGTTGTAAGATAGCATAATAGGCTGAGTTCAGTCTCTTACATACATGATCAATATGACTGTGCCAATTTAGGCCACTATCGATTTTGATACCAAGAATTTTCGTTTCCTTAACAACATCCAACTTGCTTCCACCGATTTGTACATCTCCAATCTCGTATGCAATTCTGTTATTATTGGATGAAAATGTCATCACAACAGTTTTTCTTACATTAACAATAAGCTTGTTTTTAGTGCACCATGAACTAAATCTAGAACATACTTGATTCAGTTGAAGCGTTAGTTCTTCAGATGAATCAGCAGCCACACCCACACTAACATCGTCTGCGAAATTTGGACAGCACTCTACCTTCAATGTTTCTTTTAGATCGTTAATAAAAATGAGAAAGATTAAAGGCCCAAGAACTGATCCTTGAGGAACTCCTTGATTAACCTCAACAAAGTCAGACCTAGCCTCTTCATACTTAACACACATCTTCCGGTATCTAAGATAAGATTCTATCAAATCCAGAAATCTACCTCTAAAACCCAGAGCATACGAGGGGTATACTTTACCCCTATATTTTAAATAGGGAAAGTGGGTCTGGTGATACCTTGTTTTGAAGCCCTTTTGAATGTCCTTACAACTATGTAAAACTTTCAAAAATCTATTCATTAGTTTTTGAGATAATTGCCTTCAAACTTTCAAATTTAACATGGACTGATAAAATAGAAATTTAATAAGAATTTTATTATTTTTCGGATTTAATTTTTATTTTATCATTCCATGTTAAATTTGAAAATTTCAAAGCAAATATCTTAAAAACTAATCAATGGATTTTCGAAATTTTTATACGGTTGTAAAGATATTCAAGAGAGCTTCAAAACAAGGTATCACTAGACCCACTTTCCCTAGGCAAAATATAGGGGTAAAGTATACCCCTCGCAGGGGGTTCGTGCTACAAAAATTTCAAGATAGCCAAAAAGTGTCCCCCTTGCAAACAAAATCGACGTGCCCGAGCGTTTCTTTAAATTCGCACGAAAAATACCCAAAAACACCTCTGTTACCTTTTAGTTGAAACACCCTGTATAGCACAAAAAATGTCTTGCCTCTTAATTTTAATGTGAAACAGAATTGTTTTATTATAAATTAGAACGAAATTAATCTAAGGCATCGTTTTCTCTGGAAGCAAAATATTACTTATATGTAGGGTTACCGGACGTCCGGATTAATCCGGACATGTCCGGATTTTTACTACGTCCGGGTGGGTCCGGGCGGATTTTTCATAAACGTCCGGATTTTAAAGTAGCCGCCTTTATAAACATCAAATAATGCAACATAAACTAGTTTCAAAAAATATAATTAAACAATCATCGTCGACAAATTTAGCAGTGTGAATTCACCTTTAAGCGGGGTCTTCACATAACGTTTTACCTTCCATCTTGCCTGTTCAGTCATAACGCATCAAGTAAAACTTTGTGTGTAGACGGAAAAACGGACGTTTTACTTGAACTGATTTAAGACGGAAGACCGCCTAGAGAACTGACCGGATCACGCATTGTTTTCCAATAAAACCATCGTTTTGTATCAAAAACTGATCTAAAAACGTACGTTAAAACTATCAAGTGTCTACGCTAGTCTTTCAACCGTCATACTTGACCCTTTTGACTGACAGGCAAGACGTAAGGTAAAACATTATGTTAAGACCCCGCTTAAAGTAGTATTATTAATTTCGCCTTGTTGAATTACACTTCTGCCGTGTGGTCTTAAGCACACACAATTTTTTTGATGAAGTTTGTAATCTAAAAAAGTACATATCAGACAAGTTTACTTCTGATTACCACAATCTGCCTACCCACGAAAAATGGGCAAAATATTTTAATGCAAGTATTTCTACCCAGTGGACCAAAGAAAGAAATAGGCTGCTTTTATCTTCTGTAACAGGAATACTCATGACTTCATACAATTTAAGAAATATGAGCTGCTCAGAATTTTACGATTTTGTACTTCTGCCTAAAAATTCAACGTTGTTGAATAAAATACAAAGCAGTGAAAAGTACCTATAAAATAGTAGGTATATTATGTTATTTATTAGTTATTGTTTCAATTAAAAAAAAAGTTGATTTTTTGTGTGTGGCATCGAAAAAATTTTGACATCCGGATTTTGTCCGGATTTTCTTGACGGCTGGTCCTGGTTAGAGACGTTTTTATCTTGTAACCCTACTTATATGAAGACAATTTGCTTTGTTACAAAATGGAATATACTAAAACAAAACAATTAAAGAAGAAAAATAAAGTCTCACTTCAAGATTAAACGCTGCGTTGAAATAAAAAGAAATATTTTAATTCAAAACAAATTGTTTTAAGGTAAAATAATTTATTCAAGAAAAGAACTTGTTTTCATTGTAGACAAAAAATTTTACCGTGTAGATACAATAAACGAAAAACTTATTTTCTTTTAACAGATTTTTATTAAATAAACAATAATAATCTAACAAACCACACTTCTATATTTAAAAATAAAAATCCTCAATTTTAAAATTCTTGCGCAAGACGTTAAAATATTTCATGCCAAAATCGGTTATAGTAGTTTACCTAACTAGTACGGAAAGTGCCTCTTTTCCGCACGCGATTGCAGATGGCCAAACGACGCGATAGCGGAGTTTGGCCAGCAATCAAGTGCGGAAAAGACACTTTACGCACGAGTTAGTGACACTATTTTTTCTATAAGCGTGAGGAAAAAACTAAAAATTAATCAGAAAATTATTTATATTCAAAACGTTTTAATCAAATCAATTATTATTATTCATATTCTAGCGGCTTCTAGAACTGACTGGGGTAGATCTTCGTCCGAAGAATCCATTGAAAATCTGATTTTTTTGTTTGAAAAATTCAAAAGACGCTTGTATCTGCAAAATTGGCTTTGTTTTGACAGTTTGTTTGTACATTGTTGCTATGGTGATTTAAGATGCCAAATCTAAAACCACTAGTGTTCATTGTTGTTTGACATTGACAATGACGATATTTATACCGGGGAGGTTTAAAACTTATAATTTGAACCTATTTTACTGAAAACTTTATTTTATCGAAAATATTGAAAATATAGCAGAATTTTAGTCAGTTTGAATATTTTTAGGATATTTCGTGTGCTAGGAAAGATACAAATGTATTTTGAACGGTCTAAATGTTATAGAACACCTCAAAATCGTAACAAATTTACTTTTCCGCAAAAAATATTTTTCCGCACTAGTGCGGAAAAGTGCACTTTCCACACTAAAATGCGTGCGGAAAAGTGGACTTTTCCGCACGCTTATAGAAAAAATGTTTTTTAAGTATGTCGAATAAACTAGAAGTCTTTGTTTTATGACCATTTTATGAATATTTTATAATTGAGAGTTTCTAACTCAAAAGTGTTTTTCATTTAACCGATTTTTAGTTATACCTATCTCTGTGCCATAATAATAATAAAGAGCATATTATTGATTCCTAGATGACTTTTTTAAACAAATTGTATCTCATTTTAGTTTTATCTTTGTGTCGTATTTTTTAATTTTTTTTATTAAACCAGTTTTTTAGCTCACACATATACTATACTATAGTAGTGTGAGCTATGGTGATCCTAATTTTTTCGAGAAAAAAAAAGTTGCTCCGATTTCAAAAATTTTTATATATCTTTGCGTTTCAGATGATTTTGAAACTTTTTTGTTGCGCCGTCTGTCTGTCTGTCTGTCTATCTGTGTGTCTGTCTGTCTCTCTGTCTGTCTGTCTGTCTGTATGTCTGTATGTCTGTATGTCTGTATGTCTGTCTGTAACGACCAAAGCGCATAACTCAAAAACCGCTTGCCCGATTTTAATGAAATTTGGTGCCTACGCTGGGTTTTGAGTCGAGATGGTCCCATTTAAAAATGAACAAAATCCACCGAACACAAGCCAAATAAAAGGGTGGGGGTATATTTCAAAAATTAGAGTTTATGTAAAAATATGGCGTGTGTGATATCAAACGAAAGGTAATTGCGTCTGGAGTTAAATAAAATACATTTTACTTTTAAAAAAAGGGTGGGGGTAAATTAAAAAAATTAGTGCTTATGTGAAAATATGGCGTGTGTGATATCAAACGAAATGCAATTGAATCTGGAGTTAAAAAAAATACATTTCAGTTAAAAAAAAGGTGGTGGTAGATTTGAAAAATTAAAGTTTAAGTCAAAACATGGCTTGTGTGGTATCAAACGAAAGGTAATTGAGTTTGGAGTTCAATAAAATATATTTCAGTTTTTAGTTATATTAGCTCACACGTACACTATAACTATAGTACCTAGTGTGAGCTTAAGTGCCCATAGATTGGCAGAGTATTTGTATTTTCAATGGCTTAATAGTATTTCCCATTTTACCTGCACAATTAGGGTAAAATGGGAAACTGCAGTGGTCTATAACAAACGAAAAAGGATATTTTATCAACAGCATTATGTTTTAAACCACTAAACTTTTTTTGTATAAATTTTTAAAGCTTAAGTATCCCATTTTAAGTATACTTCCCCTACCTTAGATTAGCCAGGGAACACACGCGTGCTTACAAAATATCAAAAAAATTAAATTCGACTAAAAAAAAGCAAGGAAAAACCAATTAGTAACTTAAAACTTGGAAATTAAACTAAACCATTTTTAAAACCAATCTGGCTGATTTTTCTTATTTTCCTAAAAATTACACAACTTAAATTTTAAAAACAGCTTTTGTTCTTTTAAAATCGGTTAAACAGTCTAAAAAAAGTTATTGAAAATTAAATGTAGTGCAAAATTTTTTGGCCTATCCGGTAAATTTATATTGACATTAAAGAAGTAGAAGAAAAAAATTGTGTGTCGTAAAAAACTCCAGTTTTATTATTATACATATACTGATAAATCAATACACAAAAACATTTAAAAAAAAGTAAGTACCTAATTATGATATAAAAATTCTTATAAATTAACTTAACAGGAAAAACTTATATCTATTACATTTTATAACTAAATTTTTTTATGTTAATTTTATTGCACAAAAAATGACTGCTTTGGATTTTGAAAAAAAGGCAAAACCCTTTTAAAAACCTAAATAAAATCTATTCCTACAAAAGCACTAGAGTTCAAAAAATTAAATAAAATGTAACATTAAATTATATACATGGAACTTTTTCCTTACAGTTCCATCCAGTGTAGGAACATTGTTTCACCAAACTTTAATCCAAAAAATACACACATGGCAAAATTGAAGTTTGAAAAAATCCAATTTTCTTACAAATCAATAATAACCATATAATAACATAGAGGAATATACAGGGTGTTTCCTAATTGAATGTCAATATTTATGGGGGTGATTTTTGGGCCCATTTTAAGAAAAAAACTTCATATGAACATATGTCCAAAACGTCTTACCTTTTGAGATACAGGGTGCATGATGATATTGTCATATTAACGGTATTGTTATGATCATGCAGAGAAACGGTTTTTATTTTTTTAAGCGATAACCGTGCATCGGATTTAAAAAAACCAAGTGATCAACTTTGGTTAGAAATGATTGGGGATTTCAAAAATAATTTTTATTTAAAAAAAAATCAGTGGTGTACCATCAATGTCTGACAAAATAAGCACGTACGAATGCCACTGATTAAATTTAAAAAAAGTGATACATTAAAAAAATTTTATACCCTCTATTTCAAAAGGTAAGACGTTTAGGACATATGTTCATATGAAGTTTTTTTCTTAAGATGGGCCCAAAAATCATCCCCAAAATATTGACATTCAATTAGGAAACACCGTGTATATTCCTCGATAATAATAATATTGACTATACTAACGGTTGTATGAATTTTTTAAACCCTATATCATATTCCTTTTTAAATATTCTTTTTTCGCACTTTTTGCATATAAAGTTCACTTTTTATCCCAATTTTTACGGATAAAGGTCCCAATTCTTATTTCCGGGCTGAAAAGTATATATGAATAAAATGTAGAAATCGGGATGATCAGACATAAACAGTAAAAATCCAAAAAAAAACGTGAAGACCTAAAAACATCAAAAAATGGAAAAATACTCGAAAAATTAACCAAAAAATGCGTAAAATAGCATATAAACCTCGTGATAATAAAAGTCTTTTTATCCCTCGATGAATTGTAGCCCTCCCTTTGTCTCGGGCTCAAAAGTGCCACTTTTATCCCTTGGTATCCGCCTATTTTTTAATCATTTTTAACAATAATTTTCCAAAAACATTTTTTTTAATAAATGAAATTAAAAAGCAAGTTTTAAATATTTTTAAACCATTTATTTAGATATTGCTGACGCAAAATATTTTTTTTTGTTTCATTCTTTTTAATTTGTTCTTCTAACCAAGCCAAACTCTTTATTAACAGCCCCTTCAAAATGAATGACATGCGTCGCCCCTGATTAAAATTATTCAAATTTAAAAAATATGTATTAAATAAAAACATCGAAAAGTGGATACTTTACTTTGTGATGAAAATAATTATTTTACATATTTTTTTGTCGAAAAACCTCTGACCTGCAATATATTATATTTTCAAAAAAAATATTTTATTCAAAATAATTTTCTTGAAGAAGTTTTTGTTGAGACTAATTTTAACTGAACATGCATAAGCAGAAATGGCCTGAACTATTTTTTGCGACTAAATTTGACGTCTGTATGTTAGGTTAAGTCAATCCTATATATTCAGGTTGTTTGTCGGAAAAAAGTTCTTGGTCGGAATTGATTCTTTTTGTAATCCTTCGCTCTTTCGCCCTTCGGTTCTGAAACCAAATTTTGATTTGCCTTTCTGACAACCCCAAAAATTGCGCCAATTCACCTTTTCTTCTGATGGTAATATATTTATTTTTTATGCTGAATTCTTTTTCCAATTCAAGTCGTTGAAATTCGGTATAGACCACTCGATATTTGTCGCGGGTTCTTGTTCGTGTTCCTAAAATAAAAAAAAATTAATTTAAAAATCAACCATTTTGTTTTTTACAGCAGACACATAGGTACTAGACTACAAGTTAAAATTTTCAGAAAAAAAAATCCCTCACACTCTATTAACAACTATTAAAATAAAATAAGCTAACACAAAAATCAAATAACTTTATTATATATATATATATATATATATATATATATATATATATATATATATATATATATATATAAAGAGAAGAATATATATATATATATATATATATATATATATATAAAAGAATACCACTAAACGATTATATATTGTATACTCTCTGCTTCGCTGTTGATCAAATATTCCTAGCTCAAGATTATTACTACGATTTAGGATATACAACTTGTGAATTAATTGAAGAATATGATAAATGGGGACTGAAGGTAAATCTTCAGAAAACGGAATACGTGCATTTGTGGAAAGCAACAGAACCTTATCTTGGAACAAAAATATCAGATAAAATAAGGCAAAACGTACAAATATCTGGGAATGCACATCACTAATGACGATAGTTTAGATGAAGAAATCAAACACAGAAATAACTATGCAAGAAAGACAAGCAATTGGACAACTCAACAGTATTCTGTGGGATAAGGCCGTATCAAAATAAAATAAACATAGAATTTACAACAGCGCAGCGTAGTGAAAAATGTTATCAGTTTTGGTAGTGAAGTGTGGCCCCTGAAAGAAAAAACTCGCAAGTCTCTTGAAGCCACTGAAAATCAGAAGTGGAAAGAGTGAAAAATTAGAGAATTCGAGAAACTGTGGAAAGACATACAAATGAACCAACTTAGATGGTATGGACACGTACAAAGAATTCCAAAGAAAATACCAAATTGGACACCACAGGGAAAAAGAAAGAGAGGAAGACCCAGACTGAGTTGGAGAGAAGGAATAGAAAGAGGAGTAGATGAGAATTTTTTACCGACGGAGACCAATGGGGACTGGAAATCAGAAGACGGCGGAGAACGTCATACACTGATTTATATATATATGAAATCGAAATGATTCTGCCCAAATATGGAAAAAGGGAGCAACTAGGCTCTGCCTATCGTAAACTTGATAATGAGTTTACTAACAAATGCTATTTACCTCTGTTTTCTTTGTCAGGGTCTTCTTGATCAGGTGTATGCAAAAATCTCATTTCGTTTTCTTCGTCATCAAAAGCGCAATATTTTTTTTCTCTTTCCATTTTGTCGTCTTTGGGGCTGGGAGTGCAATTTTCCCCCGCAGAATTTGGAGGTGAGAGGAGACCTCCGCCACTAAACTAAAATATGAAAAGGACATCTTACAATACCTATCTAAAAGTTTCATAATTTCTTCTTATGAAACATAAACACACAGGAAAACAAAATAATATATGTTACAGGAATCCGATATTTTAAAAAGTAATATATTTTTGATACAACTGTCTTGTAAAAGGGGGTTTTGCGCACGGAGAACCAAACTGTCTCGATCGTGTGCAAAGAGTCGTTTTCAAACCTTGTTGTTTAAATAACTATTTTTTGTCCGCCGTCGATTCAGTGTTATTTATTAAAGGATCAGGCACACCTCTTATGGGATTTCTGTAATCCGTCAAACCAAATGAAATTTTAGTATGTTGTAGACTGAACCTTTCTTATCAAAAGTTCTTATGAGCCCAACTCAAAGTAATGACCAGTTTTTGAAATACAGGTCGTTGAAACTGATAATGTCCAAGAAGCATATTAGCTCTTTGGACGGCTTTTTCATATATATACGCACTGTTAGTATTACATATATTTACGATTTATTTATTGTTTTCAATCTGTACCTTTAAAATCTACAGGGTGTTTAAGTAAATATTAGTCGATTTTTTAATGAGAAACAAGCTTTAGTATGTTGCAGATTAAACCTAGCTCATCAAAAGTTCTCATAGACCCAACCTAAATAAGTGACCAGTTTTTGAAATACAGGGTGTTGAAAGTGATAATGTTCAAGAAGCACAATAGCTCTTTAGACGGGTTTTCCAAACATATGTTAGTATTACATATATTTATGATTTATTTATTGCTTTTAATCTTTAACTTTAAAGCATTATCTATAGGGTGTTTAAGTAAATATTAGCCGATAGTGTTTATGAGAAACAAATGTTCTTATGGGCCTAATTGAAATTAGTGAGCAGTTTTTGAATTACAGGGTGTTGAAAGTGATAATGAGAAGCATTATAGCTCTTTAAACGGGTTGTTCAAACAAGAGATGAATTTAAAAAGTAATTGTATTACGTAATTTATTATTTTTCATTTGGTATTTTGATGGACCATTTTAAAAAAAGTGCCTTTTTCTTTACAATTAGACCCTTTTCACTTTTTTTGCAGCACAATTTCACTAAAAGCCCTGTGTTAATAGTAAGATGCTTAATAAGATATACAACAGATAGATTTTTAATTAGTATTTACAAAATGATATTTGCCGAAGCACCCTGTATAAAACGCTTAATAATATTATTAAAAGAATCATTAAAAAACTAATAAATACTCTATATGTAATAGTAACATTGCGTATATGTTTGGAAAACCCGTCTAAATAGCTATTATGCTTCTTGAACATTATCACCTTCAACACTCTGTATTTAAAAAACTGGAAATTAATTTAGGTTGGGCCCATGAGAACTTCTGACGAGCAAGGTTTAATCTGCAGCACACTAAAGCATGTTTCTCATTAAAACATTCGACTGATATTTACTTAAACACCCTGTAGATAATGTTTTAAAGGTACATATTAAAAATAATAAATAAATCGTAATTATATGTAATAAAAATATTGCCTTTATGTTTGGAACACCCGTCTAAAGAGCCATTAATCTTCTTGGACATTATCAGTTTCAACACCCTGTATTTCAAAAACTGGTCATTAATTTGAGTTGGGCCCATGAGAACTTTTGATAAGAGAGGTTCAGTCTACAACATAGCAAAATTTCATGAGGTTTGACCGATTACAGAAATCCCATAAGAGGTGTGCCTGATCCTTTAAATATTTTTTTTTAGGGGGTGTAGTTATGCGGTTAGTCCGACACTAAAAGTCCATATATTTTTTTCTAGGGGGGTGGTCATTACCAAGTTATCCCCCTCAAATCTGTTCTTGGCAGTAAGAATAACGTAGTTTGCAAAAATTGATAAAAATTTCAATTTCAACAAAAATAAGACTGAAAACCAGGAGTAAAATTAATTAATGAAAACTAGTTGAATGGCTTGGTCGAGTGAATATCTCGAGAACTAGCGTTCCTACACTGTGACACTGACTGTAATACGGTTTTAAAAATAAATAATTATGGTTTTGGTGGCCCAATTGGTAGCACGATGGCTTAAGGTTCCGGGTTTAAGTCCCGGCGGAAGCACATAAAACCTTTTTTATTAATTTTTCGTTCTTTAATTTTACCTCTGGTTTAAAATTGTTGTTGACGGTTTTGTGTATTATTGCAATTATTGTTTCTACGGCTTTTTGGGTTCAATGCTTTCACTTTAAAGTAATTTTAAATGTAAACAGTTGGTAACACTGATAGGTTGGTAACAGTGTGTTCTAGAAAAATATGGGTCAGTGTGTCAAGTAATAAAAAAAATGAAAGTTCTTTTTGTATTCTTAAAATGAAGTTTTTGTGAAATAAAAGTATTTCTAAAATATTTTCTGCATTGAATATTCAAGCTTCCACAAAAGTCAAGAGCAATTTGTTAAAAAAAAATAAAGCTGCCCAGAACGACTAGGCCTTATGGATGACTGTACGTGCCTACTGGCGCCAATATTTTACTCACCACGTCAAAATATTCGCTCTTAATCTGTCTTCCCAGTTTTTCGTGCTTCAACCCAAAATTGTGAGCAGGCCCGTTACTGCTTCTAAAGTTTTCGAAATTTTCCTGCTTCATCGCGCTGCTGTTGCAGTGGTTGTCCTGCTGTCTGGGATTTAGGGGCGGAATTGTCTGACAAAAATCCTGGTATATAGCGGCGGCTGCGGCTGGATAACCCGGCGGGTACCTTTTTAAAGCCAACAGAAAATTAGGTCTGTACCTAATTTGGTTCGGTAAGTTTAGACTTTAAAGGAGAGATTGATACGTGGAGAGCCTTACTGGAAAAGGAGCCAAGCGCCAAAACCTAACTTTTGCATGATAAGTGCCAAGGGCCTTCAATCAAATATATTTAGATGCTGGTAAAAGATCCAGGCGACACAAGCACTCTAGCTCCCTCTGTTGACTATCGAACCAAACGACAAGCCGACAAAACGGTTTCGTGACTTATATTTAAACAGATCCAATCGGTTTTTCCAAAATATAAAAAATGGCTGTTGGCTCCTTTTCCAGGAATGTCCTCCACGTGTAAATGGGAATGCTGTATAATCCACATTGGCCACGTTTTTGGAGGTACACTAGGATTCATAAATAATATCGCAACTATTTTTTAGGGAGTTAAATTTGACCGAACTTGACAAATTTGCATCTCCTCCTTATTGAACAAAATCAAATTAAGGAAGTCATCTCAGCCCATGCTGCCTTGTCTTTTGTGGTTCACATCTACTTGATGTCTCTCAGATATTACTACTTTTGTAAGGGATAAGACGAATTTTGCAAGGTGAAGTGATATTGGTTTATTTCATCTCCTATGTTCCTATATCCAAACTATATACTGTATACGTTATACTAATTTAACAAAATTGTTAGATATATATAGATTGTGCTAGAAAAACAACTTTATTGAAAGTAAAGAAGCTTTTGCAATTGCTCTGGAATCAAGAAAGGTAAAGTTTAATAGAAATGTTCATTTAAAAACCTACTTAAACTTATTTTAAACTTTCTTTTTTTAAATTTAATAAAATATAACTAGGACATACTTTATTTTCTTTCACATTTTTTTTAGTTTCCAGGTAATGCCTACCTTGAGACCTTTCTTTTTTTATTTTTTTTTTATTGTTCCAGTATAGACTTTCCATCGAATCAGGATCAATCGCCCAGATTCGCAAAGTTCTAGCATTTTTAAACAAACACAAACCACCAAGACCTAGCCAGTAATCGAACCAGGACCGCCCCGGTGTGGGAAACAAACATTGCTACCACTACACCACGACGGCGGTGTCCTTTGTTTAGGTCACCACCTATGAGATATCCAAAAAACACCAAAAGGTACTATAAATAATGTCTCAGGTGTCAGGGTAACCCAGGAAAATGTTGTACTTTTACAAACTTTATTTTAAAAAATCGTATGAAGCTCGTAGGTCAAATCGAGCATGGCGTTTTCAAGTTTTTTCAAAAAAACCTATATATTTTTTTAATTGAACACCCTGAATTTTTTAAGTTTTTCTGATTCTACTAGTTTGCCAATTTAAGCCTTTTTCTATCTTTAATAATAACAAAGAGCCAGTACAAAAATATCCGTAGCTGCCTATTTTTTGTTTTAATTTGACCTATCTTTATAATAGCGAATTCTTTTGAGAAAGTTAGTGGGCCACTCGTGGTCCACTGACACTGTTTTGGTGCTGTCAAAAAATTGTCCCAGTGCACTTTCAAAACAATACAAAAGTGCACTAGTGTAACACGAGCTCGGAGAGCCCGTGCCAAAAAATGTGCACTGAGTGCAACACTGGGTTTGTCAGTGGGTCAAAAGAATACAAAGCACTTTTTTCCCAAAAGAATTCGCCATAGGATTATTTTAAAAAAGATTTGCAAATAGTGCAAAATTTTTCTGGGTCACCCTGTTGGTATCACATTCACCCACATTATTTACAGTATCTTTTGGTATTTTCTGTGTCCTTACAGGTGTCCTTATAGGTGGTGACCTAAATTAAGGTCTCAAGGTAGGCATTTCAGACCTGTAAACTTAATGTCTTAATTATATAATTAAAAGAATAGTTTAAATTAAGATGAAGTATGTTTTTAAATAAAATTTTGTTTTAAACTTTAACTTTCTAGATTCTAGAGCAATTGCAAAAACTTCTTTACTTTCAATAAAGTCTTTTTTCTAACTCAAAGCTCCGAATTAATTCAAAAAAAGGTCTTTCCCATATAATATAATGCGTTTTTGTCCGTGTTTTGCCTATCTCACTCTGGAATCAATTTTCGAGCATGAGGCTCAGACCATTCGTATGGTTTTCTTTTAATTATTTAATTCAAAATTGATGCCAAATTCTTAAAAATTCGTTAAATCTAGGGAATTTCTGTGACATTTTTATGAATCCGAGTGTACTTGATTGAAAATCGGGCATTCTCTTACCATAACCGGGGATCTTCCGAGTGCATCGCAGCGGCATACTGGTTCATATTCTGCTGCATATCGGCATGCATTGCAGCGGCTTGGTGCGCCTCTGTGTGCATGGCATTCCACGCGTGGGCGCCTGCCATTCCTGGGTGATAATATCCCGAAGCGGCGCCTAACAGCTGCCCTGGGTGATGATGGTGTGTTGGTTGTGGAATCTGGTGGGCTTGCATTTGATTGCCGTACATTGTCGGATTTTTGTAGCTAGAAAAATAGAAATACAATATGGGTAATTTTAAACAATGCATTTTCATTTATTTGGACAGACACGGCGTCAATAAACATACCTATATTAGACAACCCTTTCATGCGAAAAAAACTTATACATTAAATAACATAATAGTTGAGAGGTGTATGGTACCCGTGGGACCAGTGACGTATATAGAAAAACGTTTCGGGGGGGCCGAGACAGTTTCGGGGGGGGGGGGCCCGAGACCTCATGAGGCCGTATTTTATGCTATTTTATGATTGTATTCATGAAATATGTGGAAAATATCTAAAAAAATCTAAACTTCGGGGGAGGGGCCGGCCCCCCCAGGCTCCCCCCCTCATATACGCCACTGCGTGGGACAGTTGTGGAGATTTTTTTAAACTAGGCTAGATCGATTGGTAATAGATTACACAATTTTGGTGTTTGCCTTCAATTTGACCAAGAGGGCCTGTGTGACGTCATAAATCCAAGATTGCGAGTTTTTTCACAAACATTGGCGTATAACTTTTGCTATATGAATTTTTCAAAAAATATGGTTTTTGTTTGCAAGAGAACAACAATTAATATGTTAAAGAAATTAGCTTTATATCTCAAAAACCAACAAAAGTATTTCTTTTTTTTAAATACTTAAAAGTAGTAACTTCTTTTGGAAGTTTCTTCCACTAATCCTAGTGCTTCTTTTGCAGCTTGATGGATGCTTAATGTAATACATCCATATTCCTCATCTGGGGTTTCACCTAAACTTGTATGAAGTTTTTCGTTCAGTCTCTTTTTGTATAAGTTTTTTACGCGTCATGTTCTAGGCTTATGATAAGAAATAAAGTGGAAAGCGAATATAAAAACATGGAGGCAGAAGAACAAGCCGGTTTCAGGGCGGGTAGATCGACTTCTGATCATCTCTTTTGTCTAACCCAAGTTATTGAAAAAAAAGGCAAACGGGCAAGAGCTGCATCTGCTTTACGTCGATTTGCAGAAGGCATATGATAGTATACCACTAAATCTACTTTGGAAAGCGTTGGAAAACACAAACATAAGCGTACAACTAATTAAGACCATCAAAGAGTTATACCGCAATAGTAAGGCAAAAGTTAAAATAAATGTAAAACTAACCAAAGGCTTTCAAGTAAATAAAGGTCTTAAACAAGGTTGCTGTATCTCGCCTACGCTCTTCAAGATATACTTTTCCACAAGTCGAAGTATGGAGGAGAAAAAACGAAACCCCCTTGTATACTTTATGTTTCGCCGATGATCAGATAGTAGTGGCTCAGGATTATGACGACTTCGAATATATGACACGAAAACTAATAGAAGAGTACAATAAGTGGGGACTAGAGGTTATCTCAATAAGACAGAGTATATGTGTATCGGTGGAATGAAACAGGATCTAATCTTAAATACCGGGCAGCGAATTCAGTCCTGTGATGAGTATAAATTTATAGGTCTAGAAATTACAGCTGACGGAACACTAGACAAAGCAATAAAAGATCGAAACGTACAAGAAAGAAAAGCAATAACTTTATTAAATGGAATAATTTGGGACCAAAGTATATCAAAACATAACAAAAAGCTTATATATAACACCATTGTAAAAAGTATTATTACATACGGCTCAGAAGTATGGCCAATCAAGGATAGAACAGAAAAAATGCTTTCCGCTGCGGAGATGGACTATTGGAGAAGAGCAGTAGGAAAATCAAAAAGAGAAAGATTTACAAATCAAAGAATAAGAGAAATTATGACAGTGGGTGAACGTACTTTAGTGGATGATATAAGAACAAAATAACTGGTGTGGTACGGACATGTACAAAGAATGAATGATGAAAGACTTCCTAAACAAATACTACAATGGAAACCAACTGGCCGAAGAAAACGAGGACGGCCAAGGAGAAGCTGGAGAGAAGGAATAGACAGTGAAATAAGAATAAGAGGCCTAGATGATGAATTATGTGCAAACAGAAACGAGTGAAGATTGGGTATCGGAAGACGTAGAACGTTGTGAAACCGATAAATTTATATATAAAAATAGTAACTTTTTTTACTACCCCAAATCGATGGGTTATGGATTACTTAATTTTGAGACGCCGCGCCGGGTGTTTGTCTTAAATTGCGATTGTTTCCATGTTTTTTTACAAATTTTTGGCACATTAGCTTTACAGAAAAATATTATAGCATGATTTATTCGAAGTTTGTTCGCAATAGAACAACAATTCAATATTATATTCTATAATCTTTGCAACAATTTAAAAAGATATTGTTATTTTTTTAAATACTAAAAAAATTATGTAAATTGAAGATTGTCCAAGGAATTTTTAGACAGGCCCTCCTACTCAAATTGGAGAGAAAACCCGGTGACTTGTGTGAGTTATTACCAATCGATCTAGGGTAGTTTTAAAAATCTTCCACAACACAGAACACGATTTTTGACAATGAGCCACTCAACTATAAACACAAAACTAATAAGGTTGTAAGGTCTTTTCATTGATATTTATTTTTAAAGGTTCCTGACAAAAATATTTTTGGGTGTCCACTGCAAGCATTTTGTTTTTTGTTAGGGTGGGAGCTTTCAGCTTTTTTTGCCCTGAAAATTTAAAGGGCATTAAATTTCATTGAATTATTTAACATATTTTTGCAAAAGCCCCGATTTTTTTTCTTTTCTAAATTTGAAAATTTTCTGTGTTGCCAGAGCAACATAAAATTTTATTCCTAAATTAGCTTTGTTTTAATTTTACATGTGAATTCTAAACATAGCTTTGGAGCAAATTTATAAATTATGAGATCGGTTTTTACTCATTTGGACGGTAAGTTAACAAAAATGTTATCTAGGGTCGGGAAAATCTTCACAAAAACTTTCGCAGTCCTGTTGTGTAAAAACGTATTTATTTGTTTATGTTTTTTAATTTATAAGAATAAGTACTATTCTCTATAATATACTCTCTTTTAAAATATTTTACTATATTATTAAAAATATTTTTTTCTTAATTTTCCACAGGTTTAAAATGATTAAACATGATCAAAAATTAATCATGTTTATCGCCTTTACTCAATGGATAAAACCACAATATGAAAAGAGGACAATAACAGTGTTATTTTTTTATTGAAAGTATAAGAACAGTTGACCAAATACAATATGTGGACACCCAAAAATCCTAACGATGAGGCGATTAGAATGGATATTCCTGCGAGAACCAATGACAAGAACAGAGGAAAAACTAGTAGACTAGATAGGACAGAGACAGAACCACAAACATATAGTCGGCATACCCGGCCATTCCCGGGTGCAAATATTTCATAGCACCCCACAGCTTTTCGGGAAGATGGTGCGCGGGTGGTGGAATCTGATGGTCATTTCGCATATGGTCGCCATACATGGTATAGTTCTAAGGAAGATAATTACACTTTGAGAAAATTGCTTTAAAAAAAAATAAGTAACGTCAAAAATTTTATATTTGTGTCTTTTTCAGTCTAATTTAGCAATTTCGTCGTGTCTGTGCGTCGATATCTCCTAAATCGCTGACTGAAGATTTTTGACATTTTTACAAAATAATAAGAAAATAATTGTTTTTTATTTAATTAGTTGTATTGATACGACCGACGACTTTCCTTTAAAGTTATTGTTTTCTTAGTAGATAGATCGACAGACAGACGTCATGACACAATCGCTAACGTAGGTCAAAATGTGGGAAGAAATAAAAAAAACATAAACAACAACCGATTTAACTTCCCTTGCTATAAGAAGTTAATGACAGTAGGTAGGGAAAAGGGGGAAAATGAAGCATCGGGTACGTCAGTGGCGGATCGAAGACGTCAGGGGGGTGTTTGCGGAAAAATTTCAAAAAATCTTAATTTTCGTGCAAAAATTAGAAAAAAATTAAATTTGATAAAAAATTGCAAAAGAGAGAATAAAAGTGTTGTTTTTTTAATTAAAAGTGTAAGAACAGTTGGTCAACTACAATATGATGACACCTAAACGATAAGAATGGATTTTAAATCTCTGAAACAAGTGACAAGGACAGAAGATAACATAGTACACTAGACAGAGACAGAACCACAATTATAACATATATTCTGGCATACCAGGCCATTCCCGGGTGCCAATATTTCGTAGCACCCCACAGCTTTTCGAGAAGATGGTGCACGGGTGGTGGAATCTGATGGTCATTTTGCATATGGTTGCCGTACATGGTATAGTTCTAAAGAAGATAATATGCACTTTGACAAAATTGCTTTAAAAAAAATAAGTAACGTCAAAAATTTAATATTTGTGTCTTTTTCAGTCGAATTTAGCAATTTTGTCGTGTCTGTGCGTCGATATCTCCTAAATCGCTGACCGAAGATTTTTGAGTTTTTCACATAATAATAAAAAAATTATTGTTTTTTATTTATTCAGTCATATTGATACGACCAACCACTTTCTTTTAAACTTATTGTTTTCTTAATAGATAGATAGACAGACAGACGTCATGACGCAATCGCTAACGTAGGTCAAAATGTGGGAAGAAATAAAAAATATAAACAACAACCGATTTAACTTCCCTAGCTATAAGAAGTTAATGACAGTAGGTAGGGAAGGGGGGAAAATGGAGCATCGGGTACGTCAGTGGTGGATGGAGGACGTCAGGGGGGGAGGGTGTTTTGCGTAAAAATTTCAAAAAATCTTAATTTTCGTGCAAAAATTAGAAAAAAATTAAATTTGATAAAAAATTGCAAAAGAGAGAATAAAAGTGTTGTTTTTTTAATTAAAAGTGTAAGAACAGTTGGTCAACTACAATATGACGACACCTAAACGATAAGAATGGATTTTAAATCTCTGAAACAAGTGACAAGGACAGAAGATAACATAGTACACTAGACAGAGACAGAACCACAATTATAACATATATTCTGGCATACCAGGTCATTCCCGGGTGCCAATAGTTCGTAGCACCCCACAGCTTTTCGGGAAGATGGTGCGCGGGTGGTGGAATCTGATGGTCATTTTGCCGGAATGGGACAACTGGGCGCCGCCAACTCGGCGCCGCCAACTGGGCGCCGCCAACTCGGCGCCGCCAACTTGGCGCCGGGCCAACTGGGCGCCGGGCCAACTCGGCGCCGCCAACTGGGCGCCGGCCAACTCGGCGCCGGACTAAAAAAAATTTTTTTGACAAAATGTATAGATGAAAAATAAAATATATTATTTATACAAAAACATCTTTAAAAAATCCTACGCAATTTTTTACAACCTTTATTTAGCTTCAGATGTTCTAACTAACTATCTATCAAATCTTGTGAAGCGTTTTTGACACACTTCCCATTATCCGATTTGGATGAAATTTGGTACAAACGTGGTCCCATGACAATACAACATTAAGAAAAAAATATCCTTCCACCCCTACCCCCACCCCTTCTATAGAAAAATGTGTTTTTGACACACTTCCCGTTATCCGATTTGGATAAAATTTGGTATACACATAGTGGTCCGATGATAATACAACAATAAGAAAAAAATATCCTCCCACCCCTACCCCCACCCCCTTCCATAGAAAAATTTGTTTTTGACACACATCCCGTTATCCGATTTGGATGAAATTTGGTATACATATAGTGGTCCGATGACAATACAACATTTAAAAAAAATATCCTCCTCCCACCTCTACCCCCACCCCCTTCCATAGAAAAATTTGTTTTTGACACACATCCCGTTATCCGATTTGGATGAAATTTGGTATACATATAGTGGTCCGATGACAATACAACATTTAAAAAAAATATCCTCCCACCCCTACCCCCACCCCTTCTATAGCAAAATGTGTTTTTGACACACTTCCCGTTATCCGATTTGGATAAAATTTGGTATACACATAGTGGTCCGATGATAATACAACAATAAGAAAAAAATATCCTCCCACCCCTACCCCCACCCCCTTCCATAGAAAAATGTTTTTGACACACATCCCGTTATCCGATTTGAATGAAATTTGGTATACATATAGTGGTCCGATGACAATACAACATTAAAAAAAAATATCCTCCTCCCACCTCTACCCCCAACCCCTTTCATAAAAAAATTTGTTTTTGACACACATCCCGTTATCCGATTTGGATGAAATTTGGTATACATATAGTGGTCCGATGACAATACAACATTTAAAAAAAATATCCTCCTCCCACCTCTACCCCCACCCCCTTCCATAGAAAAATTTGTTTTTGACACACATCCCGTTATCCGATTTGGATGAAATTTGGTATACATATAGTGGTCCGATGACAATACAACATTTAAAAAAAATATCCTCCCACCCCTACCCCCACCCCTTCTATAGCAAAATGTGTTTTTGACACACTTCCCGTTATCCGATTTGGATAAAATTTGGTATACACATAGTGGTCCGATGATAATACAACAATAAGAAAAAAATATCCTCCCACCCCTACCCCCACCCCCTTCCATAGAAAAATGTTTTTGACACACATCCCGTTATCCGATTTGGATGAAATTTGGTATACATATAGTGGTCCGATGACAATACAACATTTAAAAAAAATATCCTCCTCCCACCTCTACCCCCACCCCCTTCCATAGAAAAATTTGTTTTTGACACACATCCCGTTATCCGATTTGGATGAAATTTGGTATACATATAGTGGTCCGATGACAATACAACATTAAAAAAAATATCCCCCCACCTCTACCCCCACCCCCTTTCATAGAAAAATGAGTTTTTGACACACTTTTTTTGACAATACAACATTTAAAAAAATATCCTCCCACCCCTACCCCCACCCCCTTCCATGGAAAATGCGTTTTTAACACCCTTCCCATTATCCGATTGGGATGAAATTTGGTATACATATAGTGGTCCAATGACAATACAACATTGAAAAAAAAAATCCTACCACTCCTACCCCCACCCTCAACTATAGAAAAATGCGTTTTTGACACACTTCCCATTATCCGATTTGGATGAAATTTGGTATACATATAGTGGTCCGATAACAATACAACAATAATGAAAAAATGTCCTCCCACCCCTACCCCCCACCCCCTTCCATAAAAAATGCGTTTTTGACACACTTCACTTCAAATGACTTTTATAAAATTTGGTATATGCATAAAGGTCCGATGGCAATACAGCCCAAACAAAAAATATATTTCTACCTCTACCCCCACCCTCTCCTTCCCCCAATAGAAAAATGAGTTACCAAACAACTTACGATCAGCGATTTCATTATAATCTAGAATAAACTCTTCTTTATTTATTTACCTCTGCATTTTTCTGCTAGATTGATTCTTGCAAATAGTAATATTTAATTGATACGGATATCTTATCGTGCTAACATCTTCAAAATTTCCATCAGTCGGCCATCGCTTTTATTATTATGATAATATTAGACTGTTAGAAAATTATTTTTTAATTTTTAATGCATTTTATAAAAGCTTGTGACTTAAAAAAAAATTTTTACTAATTTATTTGAAATCTGTTTTTGTTAAGTAAAGTTAAATCCATTAAGTCGACTGTTGAATCTTGGTAGTTGTAGTGTTTGGTAACCGGGTAATACTACAATTTACGTTTTTAATTACAACAATGGCGGATCGAAAAATCAAAATGCTTGAGGTCATTTACGAAAATTTTTTACTCAAACTTAAAAAAATCAAAATGGCGGATCCAAAATGGCAGATTTTTTATTTACTAACCGATTTGTCTCAAACTTGAAATATTACATTACTTGAAGTCATTTAACAAAATTTTTTACTTAAACTTAAAAAAATCAAAATGGCGGATCAAAATTGGCAGATTTTTTATTTACTAACCGACTTGTCTCAAACTTGAAAGATTGCAGTGCTTAGGGATCGATTTATAATAAATTTAGAACTTTGTGGTGTTTAACGTCGCTGAACATGATTTTTGACTCCTTTAAAAAAAATCATCTAAATCGGATAATGGGAAGTGTGTCAAAAACTCATTTTTCTATGAAAGGGGGTGGGGGTAGAGGTGGGAGGATATTTTTTCTTAATATTGTATTGTCATCGGATCACTATATGTATACCAAATTTCATCCAAATCGGATAATGGGAAGTGTATCAAAAACGCATTTTTCTATAGATGAGGGTGGGGGTAGGAGTGGTAGGATTTTTTTTTCAATGTTGTATTGTCATCGGACCACTATATGTATACCAAATTTCATCCAAATCGGATAATGGGAAGGGTGTCAAAAACGCATTTTCTATGGAAGGGGGTGGGGGTAGGGGTGGGAGGATATTTTTTTTTTAATGTTGTATTATCATCAGACCACTATGTGAATACCAAATTTCATCCAAATCGGATAATGGGAAGTGTGTCAAAAACTCATTTTTCTATGAAAGGAGGTGGGGGTAGAGGTGGGAGGATATTTTTTTCTTAATATTGTATTGTCATCGGATCACTATATGTATACCAAATTTCATCCAAATCGGATAATGGTAAGTGTGTCAAAAACGCATTTTTCTATAGATGAGGGTGGGGGTAGGAGTGGTAGGATTTTTTTTTCAATATTATATTGTCATCGGACCACTATATGTATACCAAATTTCATCCAAATCGGATAATGGGAAGGGTGTCAAAAACGCATTTTCTATGGAAGGGGGTGGGGGTAGGGGTGGTAGGATATTTTTTTTTAATGTTGTATTGTCATCGGACCACAACGTGAATACCAAATTTCATCCAAATCGGATAATGGGAAGTGTGTCAAAAACAAATTTTTCTATGGAAGGGGGTGGGGGTAGGGGTGGGAGGATATTTTTTTTAAATGTTGTATTGTCATCGGACCACTATATGTATACCAAATTTCATCCAAATCGGATAACGGGATGTGTGTCAAAAACAAATTTTTCTATGGAAGGGGGTGGGGGTAGGGGTGGGAGGATATTTTTTTCTTATTGTTGTATTATCATCGGACCACTATGTGTATACCAAATTTTTTCCAAATCGGATAACGGGAAGTGTGTCAAAAACACATTTTTCTATAGAAGGGGTGGGGGTAGGGGTGGAAGGATATTTTTTTTTAATGTTGTATTGTCATCGGACCACTATATGTATACCAAATTTCATCCAAATCGGATAACGGGATGTGTGTCAAAAACAAATTTTTCTATGGAAGGGGGTGGGGGTAGAGGTGGGAGGAGGATATTTTTTTTTAATGTTGTATTGTCATCGGACCACTATATCGGACCACTATATGTATACCAAATTTCATCCAAATCGGATAACGGGATGTGTGTCAAAAACAAATTTTTCTATGGAAGGGGGTGGGGGTAGGGGTGGTAGGATATTTTTTTTTAATGTTGTATTGTCATCGGACCACTATATGTTTACCAAATTTCATCCAAATCGGATAACGGGATGTGTGTTAAAAACGCTTCACAAGATTTGATAGATAGTTAGTTAGTAAAGGATTTTTTAAAGATGTTTTTATATAAATAAAATATTTTATTTTTCATCTACACATTTTATCAAAAAAAAAATTTTTAGTCCGGCGCCGAGTTGGCCGGCGCCCAGTTGGCGGCGCCGAGTTGGCCCGGCGCCCAGTTGGCCCGGCGCCCAGTTGGCCCGGCGCCCAGTTGGCCCGGCGCCCAGTTGGCCCGGCGCCCAGTTGGCGGCGCCGAGTTGGCGGCGCCCAGTTGTCCTAGACCGTCATTTTGCATATGGTCGCCATACATGGTATAGTTCTCAGGAAGATAATATGCACTTTGAGAAAATTGCTTTAAAAAAAATAAGTAACGTCAAAAATTTTATATTTGTGTCTTTTTCAGTCTAATTTAGCAATTTCGCCTTGTGTGTGCGTCGATATCTCCTAAATCGCTGACCGAACATTTTTGAGTTTTTCACAAAATAATAAAAAAATAATTGTTTTTTATTTATTCAGTCATATTGATACGACCGACGACTTTCTTTTAAAGTTATTGTTTTCTTAATAGATAGATATACAGACAGACGTCATGACACAATCGCTAACGTAGGGGGAAGAAATAAAAAAAAACAAACAACAACCGATTTGACTTCCCTAGCTATAAGTAGTTAATGACAGTAGGTAGGGGAAAGGGGGAAAATGGACCATCGGGTATGTCAGTGGCGGATCGAGGACGTCAGGAGGGGGGAGGGGCGGGTGTTTTGCCTAAAAATTTTAAAAAATCCTAATTTTCGTGCAAAAATTAGAAAAAAATTAAATTTGATAAAAAATTGCAAAAGAGAAACAATAAAAGGGTTGTTTTTTAATTAAAAGTGTAAGAACAGTTGGTAACTATACAATATGACGACACCTAAAAATTTCATTCATTCATTTTGCATATGGTTGCCGTACATGGTATAGTCACGGATCACCTAACAAAAGGTGATCCGTGGTATAGTTCTAAAGAAGATAATATGCACTTTGAGAAAATTGCTTTAAAAAAAATAAGTAACGTCAAAAATTTAATATTTGTGTCTTTTTCAGTCTAATTTAGCAATTTCGTCGTGTCTGTGCGTCGATATCTCCTAAATCGCTGACCGAAGATTTTTGAGTTTTTAAGTTACTGTTTTCTTAATAGACAGATAAACAGACAGACGTCATGACACAATCGCTAACGTAGGTCAAAATATGGGAAGAAATAAAAAAAACATAAACAACAACCGATTTAACTTCTCTAGCTATAAGAAGTTAATGACAATAGGTAGGGAAAAGGGGGAAAATGGAGCATCGGGTATGTCAGTGGCGAATGGTGGAAGTCAGGGGTGGGGGGTGTTTCGCGTAAAAATTTCTTAATTTTCGTGCAACAAATAGAAAAAAATTAAATTTGATAAAAAATTGAAGAAGAGAGACAATAAAAGTGTTGCTTTTTTAATTACAGGTGTAAGAACAGTTGGTAACTACAATATGACGACACTTAAAAATTTTCTTAAAAATGAAACGATAAGAATGGATTTTAAATCTCTGAAAACAAGTGACAAGGACAGAAGATAACATAGTACACTAGACAGAGACAGAACCACAATTATAACATATATTCTGGCATACCAGGCCATTCCCGGGTGACAATATTTCGTAGCATCCCACAGCTTTTCGGGAAGATGGTGCGCGGGTGGTGGAATCTGATGGTCATTTTGCATATGGTTGTCGTACATGGTATAGTTCTAAAGAAGATAATATGCACTTTGAGAAAATTGCTTAAAAAAAATAAGTAACGTCAAAAATTTAATATTTGTGTCTTTTTCAGTCTAATTTAGCAATTTCCTCGTGTCTGTGCGTCGATATCCCCTAAATCACTGACCAAAGATTTTTGAGTTTTTCACAAAATAACTATTTTTTTTTATCTATTCAGTCATATTGATACGACCGATGACTTTCTTTTAAAGTTAATGTTTTCTTAATAGATAGATAGACAGACAGACGTCATGACACAATCGCCAACGTAGGTCAAAATGTGGGAAGAAATAAAAAACATAAACAACAACCGATTTAACTTCCCTAGCTATCGGAAGTTAATGAAAGTAAGTAGGGGAAAGGGGGAAATGGAGCATCGGGTACGTCAGTTGCGGATCGAGGACGTCAGGGGAGGGGCGGGGGGTGTTTTGCGTAAAAATTTCAAAAAATCTTAATTTTCGTGCAAAAATTAGAAAAAAATTGCAAAAGAGAGACAATAAAAGTGTTGTTTTTTTAATTAAAAGTGTAAGAACAGTTGGTAACTACAATATGACGACACTTAAAAATTTTCTTAAAAATGAAACGATAAGAATGGATTTTAAATCTCTGAAAACAAGTGACAAGGACAGAAGATAACATAGTACACTAGGCAGAGACAGAACCACAATCATAACATATATTCTGGCATACCAGGCCATTCCCGGGTGCCAATATTTCGTAGCATCCCACAGCTTTTCGGGAAGATGGTGCGCGGGTGGTGGAATCTGATGGTCATTTTGCATATGGTCGACGTACATGGTATAGTTCTAAGGAAGATAATATTCACTTTGAGAAAATTGCTTTAACACTTTGACTCCCACCCATAGAAACTATATTTTTCTTTATTTGGACCACACGTTCACAGATTGCTATTCGCCGGCACAAATAAATTCAGATTTCAAAATGCCCTCGTGGTGCCATTTCTTCACAAAACCTCGGACCAGCCACCAAAAAACATTTAACCAGAACAACAACAACAACAATCCTATTCATAAGAATTAATGCAATCCGTGAGCCCCGCGTTATTACAACCTTAAAATATCGATCAATAATCCGTGTACCTGAAATGGTACACATGGTCCACTTCAATAACTTTTTGTGTACCAAAAATGGTACACATGGAGCTCAAAGTGCTAAAAAAATAAGTTACGTCAAAAATTTAATATTTGTGTCTTTTTTAGTCTAATTGTGCGTCGATATCTCCTAAATCGCTAACCGAAGATTTTTGAGTTTTTCACAAAATAATAAAAAAATAATTGTTTTTTATTTATTCATAGTCATATTGATACGACCGATGACTTTCTTTTAAAGTTATTATCTTAATAGATAGATAGACAGACAGACAGTCGTCATGACACATTTGCAAACGTAAGTCAAAATGTGGGAAGAAATAAAAACATCGTAGGACTTGTGTTTTGACTAAACCGATATAACTTCCCTAGCTATAGGAAGTTAATGAAGGTAGGTAGGGGAAAGGGGGCAAATGGAGCATCGGGTAGGTCAGTGGCGGATCCAGGACGCCAAGGGGGGGAGGTGTAATAAAATGTCAAATTATTTTAAACTAACTTTTGTGTAAAAATTTTAAAAAAATGTTCATTTTCGTGCAAAAATTTAAAAAAATTGTTGTTTATGCATTGGTTTTGTTTTACTTTTACTTATTGTATATAAAAAATTTTATTATTAACTTTATTTTTTATTATAGTTTTTTATATTTTAAATAAGTATTTTAATATTAGGTAGTTTTTTAATAAATAAAACATTTCTCACTAAAATGTTTCTTCTAAATTTGATATCCATCGCTACCCTGTTTTACCCCATGTGCCGGTCAAACTGGGGCAGTCAAATTTTTATCAAAAATTCAAAAAAAAAAAATAGAATTAAGTTTTAAATAATTTAAACACAAGGTAATAGGTATATATTAAACCAGGGCTATCAAAACGGACGGACCACGATCCTAAACTTTGTTAACTTCACATCCGGGGCTAATTTTTTTTTGATGGTCACGTTACGACACAGCTGATTGTCTTTAAAATATTCAAGTTGGAATGACGGTTCATGAATATTTGATTTTTTTTTAAATAAAGCCGGTTTTGAGAATGTTTTTACATATTCTTTTAGAACAATTTTTGTAAAATCTATAGTAATCTTTAATTTTTTAGAGCCGCTTCATTAGCTCACACAAAAACTAAGTTTAAAGCAGAAGCGAATGTGACAATCACAGATGACAAAGTCAAATACATGTCAAATATAACAGTTGGCATGCGGTACATGGCGGGTAATTTGAATTCAAAATAAGGAATGCTAAATCTTGAAGATTTTAACCTTTTAATCAAGTTGCTTGCTTCCTTACAAAGCTTTGATGGAATATCGGGATGGTGTCTGAGAATATTTAACTGTAATTTCGCGGAAATCTGTAGTGCCATTTTGAAAATATCATAAAAAAACGTCTGACCTCCCATAAGACCCAATGTAAAATTCAGCCCCCGGAGAACAGCTGATTTTTTCATGGTCGTGGCCTCTATTTTTGTGTTGGCCTTGATTAAACATAAGTCTAAACGACAAACGCTATGGGGCTTATTTGATAAAAGAAATAAGCCAATAAAGTTAATTACCCCATATTGGCCCCCTTTCCCCTACCTAGATTAAAATTATTTTAAAATAACTTACCTTATGCTATCAAATTTAACTTTTTAATCCAAAAATAACTTTTTCTGCCACTTTTCACTCAAAAATCATTTAGTAAAACCGATTTTAAAAAAATGTTTTATTTTTCTACCGGAAGATAATAAATTTATTATTTTCTATTATTTAAAAAAATGTCAAAGAATTTTTATGGCACAATTAAATTAATTTGTTTTTAAAAAATCACAAAACATTGTTTACTTCAACCACACTATATATTTATTGATGCTTAAATAAAGTACGCATGTATAAACAATCCTAACACTTTTTTCACCAATAATTTATTTCCGAAAACATTACAGTTTTTCAGAATACTTTTCACCGATACGATGCGCTGTGGCACTGATGATTTTAAAATGAATAAAATTTCAGCAACAATTAAATTGAACAAATTCACAGGTACTCATTTAGGGGCCCTTCTGGCGGGGGTTGATCCTCCAATAAAATGTCGATTCTTAGAAATTCGGAACTTATTGATGAGGCGATTGTAATAAAAGTTTTGGATCTGTTTGCCCTTAAGCTTGCTATACACATGATAAAAATACCGAGTTGGCCAAAAAAAACCGGACAATTTTTTATTATTATAATTTTTGAAATATCCCATCGATTTTAATGGGACAAACTGTACTTGGCAGAGAATTACTCAAAGTTTTGACCAAATATATTTTTTTGTCCGCCATCTGAAAATCCAAGATGGCGGACAAAATTAAATTTTACCCTTCAAAGATGCTCGTTTATTCTTGTGTTGCGAACATGTTTTAGTTATTTTTTTTAATCAGTAAAAAAGCTGTATTCTTGCCACGTACAACGAGGTATGAATCAGCAAAATCGGTTAGGTGGTTCTAATAAAAAATGTTTTTATGTTAACCATTGTTTTAAATATTAGACGATTGCCTTGCCAATCATCTCTGCACTTATGTCCTTATAAATTCATTACTACTGAACCATCAAAATTTATCGCATCGAGGTACCTTGATGATTTATCGCAATCTTAAAATTTAGAATGGCGGACAGAATCATACTTGATTGTTCAAAATGGCGTGTTTATTCTTATTTCCTCAAAATTTTTAGTTTCTTTTTTAATTCGTAGAAAAGCACTGCTTTCCCCCGCACAACGAGGTACAAATTAAAAAAATAGGTGTCGTGGTTCTCAAAAAAACTATTTTTGTTTTAGCCATTGTTTGATAGATTATACGATTGCATTGCCAATCCTGTCTGCATTAATTTCCTTATAAACTCATTATAACTAAAGCGATCTTAGTGAAATAAAAAAAATCATGGTGAGAATTGATTGTCATCTAAGTTCTTTACAGATTATAATCAAAATTTGCCGCTATCTTTAAAGTTAAGGTCTCGGGCAGAATCATACTTGACCCTTTAATGAGGCACGTTTATTCATATTTTCCGAAAATGTTTTAGTTTTTTTTTAATCTATGGAAAAGCACTACTTTTTTCCCGCCTTACCAAGGTACAAAGTAATTAAATCGGTTAAATGGTTCTCATAAATCTGATTCTGTTTTGACCATTGTTTTACAAATTATACGATTGCATTGCCAATCCTGTCTGCATTCAGTTCTTTATAAATTCATTATTACTGAGTTGATTTTAGTCAAATAAAAAACATCATGGTGCAAACTGATTGACCTTTAAAGTTTGCACCATGATATTTTTGATTTCACTTAAATCGGTTGAATGAATCGGAAATGAATGCAGACAGGATTGGCAATGCAATCGTATAACTTGTATAATAATGGTTAAAACCAAATCAGATTTTGTGAGAACCACAACACCGATTTTATTAATTTGTACCTCTTTATGCGGGAGAAAAGTAGTGTTTTTCAACAAAGAAAGACTAAAATATTTTCGCAAAATAAGAAGAAACACGTCATTTTGAAGAATCAAGTAAGGTACTGTCGGGTAATAAGGCCAGGTTCCACGTTTTTATTTTGGGGCGTGCTGGGGTAGAACAAAATGGCTGGCTGCACTCAATACACGTTTAGTTTGTGTCAGTTGAAGTCATTGTGCACCTAGATGGCGCTGAGTGTATGAAATATTTATTCAAATGGTATTTTGAACGGTATGGCCTTATAACCTGTCAGGCCTTATTACCCGACACTACCTTATGATTCTGTCCGACATCTTGAATTCTAAGATGGCGGAAAATTTCGATCATCAAGATTTTTTCTATTTCACTAAAATCGGTTTAGTAATAACAAATTTATAAGGAAATTAATGTAGATAGAATTGGAAATGCAATCGTAGAATCTGTAAAACAATGATTGAAACAAAAATAGATTTTTTGAGAACCACCACACCGATTTTATTAATTTGTACGTCGTTGTATGAGGGAAAAGTAGTGTTTTTCCATAAATTAAAAAAAAAGCTAAAACGTTTTTGGAAAATAAGAATAAACATGTCATTTTGAATAATCAAGTATGATTCTGTGCGCCATCTTAAATTTAAAGATGGCGATATCATGGTCTTTGAAAAGCAATCAATTCTCACCAGGATGTTTTTATTTCATTAAAATCGGTTCAGTAGTAATTAATTTATCCGAAAATAAATGCAGACATGGCATGGCAAGGCAATCGTATAATATGCAAAACAATGGTTGAAACAAAAATATTTTATTTGAGAACCACTGAACCGATTTTGTTGTCTCGTACCGTGTTGTACGTGGCAAGAATGCAACTTTTTCCCTAATTTAAAAATATAGTTAAGACATGTTCGCAACACAAGAATAAACGAGCATCTTTGAAGGGTACAATTTAATTTCGTCCGTCCTCTTGGATTTTGACATGGCGGACAAAGAAATATTTTTATTCCAAACTCTGATTAATTCTCTGTCAAGTACAGTTTCTTCCATTAAAATCGATTGTATAGGTCAAAAGTTATAATGAAAAAAAATTGTCCGGTTTTTTTTTGGCCCACCCGGTATATTACAGCATCGCTCGCCGTGGGCAACCGCCTTTAAACTCATCAAAGCTATACACAGAGAAGGCTGTGTATACCGACCGAACCACCCTGTTTAGCTTAGGGTCGATGAAAATTTTAATTTTATTGCAGGGGATCAATGCTAATTGGGGATGGAGAATGGACACAACAAAAAGTACCAATATTGTCGGGCACAAAGTTCCGTATTATGTTCTGTTTTGGTATGGTTTTGAAAATATTTTGAGGATTTTGTTTTGGAGGGAGTCTTTTCCGTTTGGCAACTTTCAAAAATGCCGCCCCTATAAAGTTTTTATTTAGACCATAAAAGTATAATAAATGTATAACTGGGTTACTTTTGGATTTGGGCATCACGGTAGTGTAAATCATCCATGGTTAAGGAACATCCATTATCACCGCGACCACTTATGACTGGCTTTGTCCGCAGGACAAAACAGGGAAAAACAAAAAAAAATATTGTGTGTGTTTAAGACCACACGGCAGAAGTGTAAACTTTAACAAGGCGAAATTAATAATATTGGCCCATAACATATTCTGCAAAGCGGACCGAACCGAACTCTTCTGTGTACTGGCCTTCATCTGCATCATCATATTGCTCGCTGAATGTTTCTCACAGTTAGTCGACTCGAGCCGATTTCACCCGAATGAGCGTTACATAGCCGAGCCTGACGGCTCAGTTCAATTCACTACCCACAAAAACTGCTAAACGCGCCAAAAATGCTAGCCTTGCGCTCGACCAAATATGCCTGGACAAAGTAGCGCACACAAAACTACCGCGCGACAAAAGATCGTATAGAGAAAACAGCTCATGCTAAAATAGCGCACCACACCACAAAAGTACACAAGGACAAGAAAGCGCAGTTGATAAGAGCGCGGGTCATATAAGCGAATGCGCTGCCCAAAATTGTTTTGGTTTTTTTGAAGTGTAAACTTCGTTAGGCGCGTTTAGCAGTTTTTGTGGGTACTGAATTGGACTGAGCCGTCAGGCTCGGCTATGTAACGCTCATTCGGGTGAAGTGGGCTCGAGTCGACTAACTGTGAGAGGAACATTCAGCGAGCGATATGATGATGCAGATGAACGCCTGTATTATTAATTTCGCCTTGTTGAAGTTCACACACTTCTGCCGTGTGGTCTTAAGCATACACATTTTTTTTTAATTTATAGAAAAACCACTACTTTACTTTTATTTTTATTTTTTTTATTTCACTAAAATCGGTTTAGTGATCACACCGATTTTACTAATTTGTAACTCATTGTGTGAGGGAAAAGTAGTGCTTTTCTATAAATTAAAAAAAAAACTAAAACATTTTGGGAAAATAAGAATGAGCACGCCAATTTGAAGAATCAAGTATGATTCTGTCCACCAGTAGCGTGTCAAATTTTTTGCCCTCCCCCCACCCGAACTTTTTTTTAAGGCACTATTATATTTTCTAAAAATAACCTATTACAGTAAATATTTATACACAATATCATTATCTAATAGTTAAAAAACACAGCGAAGTTTTAGGTAAGTATTACTTTTTCTTAGAGTATATTGGGGGCCTCATACCGGGGGCCCCTCCACGTGGCGGGGTCTGCGGGCCGTTTGACACGCGCCTGCTGTCCACCATCTTAAGTTTTAAGATGCCGATAAACTTTGATCATGATCATTAAAAAGAAATCAATTTTAACCAGTATGTTTTTAATTTCATTAAAATCGGTTCAGTAAGAATGAATTTATAAGGAAGTAAATGCAGACATGATTGGCAAGGCAATCGTATAATATGCAAAACAATGGTTGAAACAAAAATATTTTTTTTAGAACCACTGAACCGATTTGGCTGATTTGTACCTTGTTGTGCGTGACAAAAACGCAGCATTTTTACTAATTTAAAAAATATTATAATTATAATTAAAAATAAACGAGCATCCTTGAAGGGTACATTTTAATTTCTTCCGTCATCTTGGTTTTTGAGATGACGGCCCAAAAAGTATATTTGGTCAAAATTCTGAGTAGTTCTCTTCCAAGTGCAGTTTGTCCCATTAAAGTCAATTGTATAGTTCCAAAGTTATAATGAAAAAAAATTGTCCCGTTTTTTATATATTATTCTTATTTATTTATATTTATTTATTATATTCGAGAATTTGCAAAGTTTGGATTGCCATCTTATATCTGATAGCGTTAAAACTTTTGCGATTGCATTTTTGGTAATAAAAATTAATAATATTTTCATTTTACTATCGAACTATAGTTTTATCATTATTTTTGAGACAACTTTTTACAACTTTTTTTCGTTGGCCTGTGCTATTTGAGAGAAGAGGACTGATCCGAGACCAAATTATTAATAACAAAATTTAAAAAAAAAACTTATTGTAAGTACTTAAGTAAAAACAAAGTAAAAAAATATTTGGATTTCTATCATTTCTTTTTATTTTAGAACAATGTCATAGGGTAAAATATTTGTTAAATTGTTTTTATAATGCATTATTTTTTAGGAGACGAGACCCGAATATCTGGCAGCCTCTCCGAGAAGAGACATAGAAGTACATGGAGAGGAAGTAATCATCGAAAAAGAAATGATAAAGAATAATATTAAAAAACTTAAATCCGGAAAAGCTAGCGGACCTGGGGGAATATATGCTGAAATGCTCAAATATGGATCAGAGAAACTACTCGAAAATCTCACATATATTATTAATCAATGCATAAACGGACATCCAGTACCTAATGATTGGAAAATTGCATTCATATCCTCAATACATAAAAAAGGAAACAAGCTGAATTGCAACAATTAAAGAGGAATTTCAGTAACCAGTACTCTAAGTAGATTGTACGGTAGGATTCTTAGAGATCTAATAGAGAATGATTTTCATGAACAAGAAGAAGAAGAGCAAAGTGGGTTTCGCGCAAGCAGATCTTGTAGTGATAATGTTTTTTGTCTTAAACAAGTAATTGAGAAAAGGAGCGCCAGAAATATAGAGACTCATGTTACCTTTGTGGACCTACAAAAAGCATATGATACCGTTCCAGTAGAAAAATTATGGACAGTTTTAGAGCAAACTAATGTCAATCGTACATACATAAAAGCGATAAAAGAACTATACAAAGGGTGAAAATCTAAAATTAAAATTGGAAATCGACTTTCAAAAGAATTCCTGGTAACAAAAGGCTTAAGACAGGGATGTTGTATCTCTCCAACTCTTTTTAAAATATATATCGCAGTAGCTCTAAAAAACTGGAAACGTAAAGTGCACGGCATGGGAATACAACTTAACGACCGATTTACCATATACACACTACAGTTTGCTGACGATCAAGTAATTGTGGCTAATGATAAAGAAGGCATGGAGTATATGATGAGAAAGTTAACAGAAGAATACCAAAAGTGGGGATTAACAGTGAACGTGGACAAGACAGGATTCTTATGTATTGGAAACGAATCCAATGAGTTAGTACTAGAAAATGGACAAACAATATCTCCATGCAATGAGTATGTATACTTATGTGTCACATTTGATAAGACAGGAACAGACTGTAAAGAATTGGAAAAAAGAATAGTAGCAAAAAAAGTTATTGGATGTCTTAACAGTATTTTATGGAGCAGAGAGATAAAAAAGAATGTAAAATTTAACATATATGAAACAATGCTCAAAAGCACGCTGTTGTATGGAATAGAGACTTGTCGCGTAACAGAAAAATAAAAAACAAAAATGGAAAGTGTCGAAATGGATGCAATAAGAAGATCAATGAGAATATCTAGAATAGATCACATAAGAAATGAGATCATAAAAGAAAGAATGGGAATCGAGGGAAGCATAACGGATGACATCACTAAAAGGCAACTGATATGGTACGGCCATGTACAACGGATAAACGACGAAAGATTACCAAAGCAGGTCCTAGAATGGCAACCAATAGGGCGCAGAAAAAGAGGATGTCCTAAACTAGAATGGCAACAGTCAATCCAAAGATCAATGAGTCAAAAGAATCTGACAGAGGATGATTGTCAGGATCGAAGGAGGTGGAGAATAGGCGTCGGACAACGTAGAAAAACGTTCTAAGCCGACATAGTAATATTCTTTTTTATATTATTTCTATAAATAAATAATTATAGAAGTTTTACAAACAGCCACTAACACACTTTTTTTAAAATTTATTCATGAATAAAATTTAAAAACATTTTTAAATAAAATTTTAGTGGCTTGTGTAGTAAAATATATATTTTTTTACATTTATGGCCTAAAAAACAAAAAAATTGTCGAAAATGCCCCATTCTCCCCTACATATGTTTTTCGACATTCGCGAAACTTATTTAGTACATTATCGAACTTCTCTGGGACGTGGGATGAATACCTACTGTCTGGGTACAGGGTTCACTTGCTAATGAGTACGCGACTTAAGCAATAGTACAATACTGAACTAAATAATGTAGTCAATAGAGACCATACCTCGTTCTACCCCAAGTTCCTCTACTTTAATAGAAATGAAGTAACATAACTTTTGTCTTCAAGAGACCTTGAATAATACTAATTAGGTATTCATTTATTCTTAAATTCTAAAGATTAAATAAATAAGAAGAAAGCCTAATAACAACATAATTCCTTTGATTTCCCTTATATTAAACAGATTATAACAACTAGGTACCTAAGTACCTGAATATTTAAATTTCTTTGTTATTATTTGAAAATCGTCTCTATACTAATGAGGTGTCTTTTGCTTCGGTTTGTCGGGACTTAAAATATTTTGACTACAAATTTGTAAAATTTCTTTGTTAACTTGGAGCCGAATAAATTGTAATATTCAAATTTTTTGACGAATAATGAAATTGACCATTCATTGACAAAGAGGCTTAACAGATGATAAATTAAGATTGAGTCTTAATTTAAGCTCAACAAGAGATTTTTCTATGTAAATTACCAGGGTGAAGACAGCTTAATAGGTCATCTCACATGTTTACATAAAGTTGATTAAAATTGGAAATAATAATATATTCTCTTTTTGCTAAATTAAGTATTATGGCTTATTCATTTCCCACTTTTTTAAAACCGCCTACATACGAACGTAGGTAGGTATCAATAAATCGTATCAATTTATTCGTAGGCCGTTGGTACAAAATGATCCTCGCTAGCCCAAATGATCTCTCTATTTCTAGCGAATCTATTGGCTCAGAGTTTCTTGCAGTGAATATATTTATTTAGTGTAGAGTTTCTTTTAAAATCTTTTAGGTTTATTTTATAAAAATTTACTCATAAAAAAGTTATTGTATATCAGACGTTTTATGGAAATCTGAGGGCACGGCAGTGCTTCGCCAAGTTCGCGCGCCGTAACCATCTTTTCTTGAAACATTTCAGCCGATATTTGACCTACCTAAAACTCTACTTCGGAATGAGCTACGAATCTCAAACTTTATCGTAGATCTCCATCGAGTTAACAATCCCTCCAAGTTTCATGAAATTCTATAAAGTAGTAAAGTAGTTACGAAATTTCAAAAAACGTGGAAATTGCCACTCACTCACTCACTCACTCATGTATAGATCATCAATATTTTACTGTACTTCTAGACATGCTACAAAGCTCAAATTTGGCAGACTGATAGAAATTATAACCAAACCCCTGGAAAAAATAAAAAAACTCCAAAATTTTAATTTACTCCCCTCCCATATACATTTAAAGTTATGTAAAAGTAGCATCGCCCACTTCCAGAAATGCTAGAGAGTTGAGCTTTGGCAGACTGATAGGAACTATGATAAAACTATAGGAAAAAATTAAAACACCCCAAAATGCTAATTTACTTCCCTCCCCTATAAATGTAAAGTTAAGTAAAAGTAACATTGCCTACTTCCAGGCATGCTAGAGAGCTGTTCTTTGGAAGACAGATAGTAACTATGATAAAGTTGTAGCAAAAAATTAAAACACCCCAAAATTCTAATTTCCTTCCGTCCCCTATAAATGTAAATTTATATAAAACTAACATATTGCCCACTTCCAGAAACGCTAGAGAGCTGAGCATTGGAATGCTGATAGAAATTATGATAAAACCATGGGAAAATTTTTTAAAAGTCCAATATTTTCATTTACTCTCCTCCCTATAAATGTAAAGTTATGTAAAAGTAACATTACCCACTTCCAGAAACGCTAGAGAGCTGAGCATTAGAAGACTGATAGGAACTATGATAAAACTATAGGACAAAATTTAAAAACACGACAATTTTAATTTATTTCGCTCCCCTATACATGTAAAGTTATGTAAAAGTAACATTGTGCACTTTCAGAAACGCTAGAGAGCTGAGCTTTGGAAGGCTGATAGGAACTACAATAAAACCATGGAAAAAAATTAAAAAACCTCAAAAATTTAAGTAAGGCATTGCAAAAGTTTTGAACAATATTCCGCATATTTTACTACTTTAAAAATTATGTATTATCCAATTCCTTTAAAAAAGAAGTGAAATCATAACAAAAACATTTCAAGTAAAAAAAAGCCAAGTACGCGAAAATAGCATTCCGTAAAAAGAATTGAGATAAAAGTAAAGCCAAGTTCTCCAATACAAATTTCAAAATTAAAGGTTCTTACTAGTTTGGAAATATTTTTCTAAACTTGGTTATTACGGCTGTAAATGACTCTTAGGCACAGTGCTAAATTGAACATAAAGAAGTTTGGCTGTAATAGCAAAGTTTAAAGAAACATTTTCAAACTTCTAAGAACCTTTCATTTTGAAATTTGTATTGGAGAACTTGGCTTTACTTTTATCTCAATTCTTTTTACGGAATGCTATTTTCGCGTACTTGGCTTTTTTTACATGAAATGTTTTTGTTATGATAGTATTTTAGGTTATGTGTTAAAATTACACTTCGGGGTAAAATTATCCCACATGAGTGGGGCAAAATGATCCCGGGATCGTTTTACCCCGTCAAAGTAGTTTAGAGTCTGCTATAGTTTATAGTAAAATAGGCCCAGTGCGGCCCCTGTTTGTCATTTTTAGTGTAACGTGAGGATCATTTTAGCCCTACCCGTTAGTTAGTTTTTCGCTTAATAACAACGGTAGATTATGCTCTAAATGTGACAAATAGGCCCAGTGCGGCCCCTTTTTGTCATTTTCAATGTAACGGGAGATGTTTCTGGGAATCATTTAACCCCTACCCGTGGAAAAAAATTATCATTTTGAGTTTGTGTATTTTTGCAAAGGAATTATCAATACTCTGACCAAAAAAAGATTTTGAAAAAATTATATCTGATCTGATGAAAGATATTTTTCGATATTTTACCCCTCTCCCCTACAAACTGAACTGTGCACATTTATCGAGCATGTAAATAATAAATCGTTGCACAAATAAATGATTTATTATCTACGCAGATAAATAATAGCGATTTATTCGTACAAGCTACATTGATGAGCATGAAGTTAGCGAAGCACGCATCGCAAATCGAATCGCGACTAGGTGGATAATTTGTCGTTAATTAGTCGTGAATTAGTTGTGGAAAAATTAATTTTGTCGCTCTTATTTTTGACCGTTTCTTTGGGTGCCTCGCTAACTTCATATGAAATTAGCGAAGCACCCTTGTCAAAAATGGCTTTAGACATGACCTATCGAAGTCAAATATGGTGGATAATTTGCCGCTAATTAGTCGTTAATTAGTTGTGGATAAATTGATTTTGTCGCTTTTATTTTTGTGTGAGTTTTTGGGTGCTTCGCTAACTTCATATGTTGGCACCCATCGCAAATCGAATCGCGACTAGGTGGATAATTTGCCGTTAATTAGTTGTGGAAAAATTAATTTTGCCGCTCTTATTTTTGACCGTTTTTTTGGGTGCTTCGCTAACTTCATATGAAGTTAGCGAAGCACCCTCATAAAAAATAGCTTTAGACATGACGTATCGAAATCGAATACGGTGGATAATTTGCCGCTAATTAGTCGTTAATTAGTTGTACAAAAATTAATTTTGTCGCTCTTATTTTTGACCGTTTTTTTGGGTGCTTCGCTAAGTTCATATGAAGTTAGTGAGGCACCCTCGTCAAAAATGGCTTTAGACATGAGCTATCGAAATTGAATAATGGTGGATAATTTGCCACTAATTAGTCGTTAATTAGTTGTGGAAAAGTTAATTTTGTCGCTCCTATTTTTGACCGTTTTTTTGGGTGCTTCGCTAAGTTCATCTGAAGTTAGTGAGGCACCCTCGTAAAAAATGGCTTTAGACATAACCTATCGAAATCAAATATGGTGGATAATTTGCCGCTAATTAGTCGTTAAATAGTTGTGGAAAAATTAATTTTGTCGCTCTTATTTTAGACCGTTTTTTTGGGTGCTTCGCTAAATTCATATGAAGTTAGTGAGGCACCCTCGTCAAAAATGGCTTTAGATATGAGCTATCGAAATTGAATAATGGTGGATAATTTGCCACTAATTAGTCGTTAATTAGTTGTGGAAAAGTTAATTTTTTCGCTCCTACTTTTGACCGTTTTTTTACGACTGCTTAGTCTGGCGACTGAAATCTTTGACCACGCAGTCCATTTCTAATTTTCGGAAAAGTATAGAAATCGTTGGGACTGTATGCAGGATGGTCCAACAATTCAACGTTTTGCTAGGTTAAAAATTCAAAGGTTTTTTGTGCTTTGTGCGAACTTGCATTGTCTTGGTCGAGGATGATTCGTCGTTCGGGGTTGGTTTTTCGAAGCTCAGCGATGACTTTCGGCTAAAAAATGGTGATGTACCAATCGGCAGTAACAGTCTTTTGATCTCTCAGAGAAATTATTGATACATGACCTGCTTTTGAGGCAAATGTCGCGACCATCTTTTTGAATACACTTCGAGAACGGATGACTTTTGCTGGCTTTTCTTTATCTTGGAACACCCAAACAGACGACTGACATTTATTTTAGGGTTCATATGAGTAAATCCACGATTCATCACCATTTTCGAGCTTCCTGCCTCAAAGCGGTCCAGAGTTTTCTAACATCAATTGACCCTAGCTTCCTTCTGTTCTTCGGTTAACAGACCGGTATTCAGCGGGACACTAATTTTCTTACCAATAATTATTTATCTTCCTTGATAAGCATGCGCACAGCATCGATGTTTTCCTGGGTGACAGCCGTTTTTGGTGCACATGACCTTGGATCGTCGCTAAGGATAATCCGTCCACGCTGGAATTCTCCATACCAATGAGAAACTGTCGACTGATGTGGTGCTTCAATACCGACAACAAAAATCATCTTAGCAAGGCATTTTTGTTGAGATAGTTTCCTTCGAAAGTTGTAAAAAATTAAGACCCGAAAATGTTCTCAGTTTAATTCCATTTTTCGACTTATTTTTTAACTAAAAAATTCACTGTAGCTATCAAACTACATGTATTGCACTAAAGTTTTGAATTTAGGTTAGGTAAATATTGAGGTTAAGTTTTAGTAACGACTTTCGTTCAGTGTCGCCCTCTATGTTCATATATGCAAAATATACAAGACAGCACTCGTAAGAGTACTATCGGGAATGTGTGAGTTTCTGAGAGTAGACTTGCATGATTGTAAGTAGCTCTTTCTCTCTCTCTCTGATCAAATACTTGTGCTATAGCACTATCGAAAATCGAAGGATTGGAAATTCGAAAGTCGTTCTTCGATATCAACTTCGAACTATCCACTAGAAAGTACCTCGCTACCACGGTGGATAGAATAGACCGGTGTTCGGATCTTATAAATATATGTCGAATTTTCACGTCACTGGTGGTCCAGCTGATTTATGTAAACAAAAGTTAGATATGATATGAACAAATAATATTTTTTGAATTTTTTGAAAACTAAGGCAATTTACCTACTATTTTTTTGTATATTCTTATAAAATAATTTTTTTTAGACATACCAGTCGTTATTTTTTTTTAGCCCGCTTCATTTCTCTTTACACAAAAATTTAAATTCGAAGAAAATAATGTGTTCCTTTCAGCATCTAAAATAATCCGCTGACCTACATCTTTGTTGACTTCCCAAGTCCTCGGTTCACCTTTGATACTAAACGATCACATTAAGTTTGACTTGTAATTAAAGTTTTGTGTAATAAAAAATAAAGCGTGCTAAAAAAAATAACGACTATACGTCTAGAAAATTATATTTTATAAGAATGTACTAGAAAACAGCAGGAAAATTGTCTTATTTTTCAAAAAATATTAGTTGTTCCGTCGTTCATATCTTAGCTAACTTTTGTTTACAAAAATCAGCTGGACCACCAGTGACGTGAAAAATTCGACATATATATGTAAGATCCGAACACCGGTCTATTCTATCCACCGTGCCTCTCTACTTGCGCGCGCTGTAGCCGATCGAAGCTGTCTGAAATTCACTCTCTAAAATGTATCTGTTTACGAAAAGTACTCTCGAGAGCAGTTCTTGATTGCATTTTTCGCAAATGGCCACACATCTTCTTTATAAACTTATTTGATACCTAAATAAAACAATTTTTTATAGAGTATTATTTCGAATATAGAGATTCAGAAGCCAAATCATTTATAGGCGTGAAAATTCAAACAATTCAAAACTAGAAACATTTTTCGAAATCTGCTCAAATATTTACAAACAACGGTACGACAAACGATTGTAAACCCAAAAACCCAAAACTTTTGTAAAAGTAATAGTATTTTGGGATTAGGCCAGTTAAGGTGGTACAGAGGCGAAATATTTTTCGAAGCTTAAACACCTGTAGGTACCTACATTTAATAAGAATTTATCACTTAAACCAGGTTCTAAGTACCTAATCCAGGCGCGGATCTACGGTAGGAAAAAAAGGGGAAATTTCTCCTCCCCCCCCCCCCAAATCTACACACTATATTTAGTTTTTACACACAGAATTCACTTCCTGGTTACTGTGCACAATAGTTTTTTTGCAATATTTAATATGATACTTCCCCCCCTAAATAAAGTTCAAAGATCCGCCCCTGCTTAATTCCGACCGGTTTAAATGTATTTGCCCTGCGTGCAAAAAATTATTGTTCCGAACGCTGAGAATCGGTACCTTAATATTTATTTTATTGGTGTCCTTAACAACCCAACTTTCAAATAGCTGTCAAGAACAGCCAAGACCAATGACGGCTGGTGACGTTATAAATTGGGGAGGGGGGGGGGCAGAAATTTAAGTTGCATGAAAAATGAGATAAAAAGACTTATCGAAACAACTTATTTCATTATTTTCCAAACAAGCAGCTACTTGGCGTAGTTTTTAGTTTAATTGTTTATAGATAAAGTTCATTCGCCTTTATTTTTTCTTGCTCCGCACTAGAGCAACCTCAAAAATCCCACAGAATTTTAAACAGTCTATTAACCTACTAAGATTATATGTCTAATTTTTTTCACATTTTCATTATGCTCGGTAATGTTTTGCCTATAGGCACTATTCAATTGGCACCTAATATCAGTCTTGCCTAGCATAGAAAATACTATGTGGTTATTTAAATGAATCCCACTTAATTTGTGTCTTTTTAACTTTTCACTAAATTGCTTGATATCACACATTCCCTTTCATTGAAATTTGCACAGTTAATTATGTAATCGACTATATTTATTTTCATTTTATAAACAAATGATAACAAAAACAAATCATGACACGTGATCAAAACACTCATACGTCTTTACTAAGGATAGAACCGGCTTCCTATAAAGTTGAGAAAATGTTTTCTTTTAAATTCTTGTTTTTTTATTCCTCACGCTCGAACAAAAAACAGTTTTCCTAACATTGTGGAAACTTTCTGTTCCGCACTTGATTGCTGGCCGATTCCGTTGTGAGTCGGCTAACTCAATCGCATGTGGAAAAATGACACTTTCCGCACTTGTTAAAAATACAACATTTCGCAAACACGTAGAAGAAATAAATGGATCCATGACGGATCTGATACCTTCCTAGCTAGCCTATTAACGCACTTCAAGTGAACTCTATGGTATATCAGCCTTGGAAATAGTTTTTTGGAAATATCTCAGAAACAAAAGCTCCTACGAAGATTTTGGTTATAACAAAAATTATTGAGAAAAATGTGGCGTACTATATTCCGAAAACTGCATATTATTAAACCTCTGGTCAGAGTCTCTCTCTCTGGTAAAAAGCATTTTTAAAAAAATTTATTTTCATTTTATTTTCATTAGCATTAATGGATTCCGACCAAAATCTAATCAGCTCGTTGCAGTGTCCAGCACTATTTTACCTGCAAATTTTTTAAAAATCGGTTTAGCGGCTTAGGAGCTATCGTGTTACAGACAGATATAGACACACACATAGACAGACATGACGACGATATTGCTAAGATAGGTCAAAATACATTCAAATAACACATTTTCCGCGTTATCTGAAAAAAATTTTTTTCGCGCTAGCCATTGCTATGCGGGCTAGGAAGGTAATGTTGGGGTAATGCTAGTTTATTTTCTATTTCAGTTTTGAAACTTATTTTTTGTTTCTAACATTTGCGCAAAGTGTGCTTCTCGCAGTGCCTTTGCTTGCGGGAAAGTATCACTTAGGAGCACTTGTTAGGAAAATAACTATTTTGTAACGGACATAACAACGGAAAAAGAGGAAGTTGCACCCAGAGCGCTTAACCTATAGATAACCGGCCTAAAGTAGAGACCCTGTATGTATGACATATTTTAAATAGTAAAAATATGTCATACATACAGGGTCTCTAGCATAAAGTAGATACCAAATGGAAAAATCCAGGAACCTACGGGGGGTATTTTTGAGATTTGTACCCGATCTGTCGTAAAACCTTTCGTGACCGTTCCGCCCTCCAATAAAATGTCAACAATAACGGTGTTACAAAGGATGGGTCTATTAAAGTGAATTTAACATAGAAAAAAATACAGAAATATGGAAATTGAGATTATGATTTGTGTTTTGGCCGGTTTAGTGTCGCCGGAAGCTGAAAGAAAAAGTTTTAAAACTGTTTTGTATCTGCAAAAATGTAAAAGAAAACATTGAAAAGGAAGGCGCCAAAGAGTCATACACCAAATTTACTGAGACATCAGATTCATCGCAGGAAAGTCATCTCGACAGTTACCTACTAAGCACAAAATCGTAAAAAACGTTAAATAAATGTTGAAAAAAAACGTTTTTTTTCTAGCCCAAATTTGTGTTAAAATTAAGTCAACTTTTGACATTAAAAAAACAGGTTGAAAATCCGGCTTAGTAACGTTAACAAACCAATATTTAAAAAACCATAATTTTATCAACATTAAAAATAATACCATCAATATATGGTTATTTTTATCATGTTTTTCCTAGATCATATTTCTAACGTTGAATTTAAGATATATGAAGCTAATAAATGTTTTGTTTTTTAAACATTAAAAAAAAATTATAATATAGAGAGCGCTGCCACATAGTTCCACTACCAGAACGGGCCATCGCCATTTTTAGTTGCTTTTCGCTGCGAGTTCATACGAGTCGGTAGCAGATACGCTTTGGGCAATTTGGTTTAAAATATTTACTTTTCGTAGAAACAAACATGGCACATTAAAAGCACAATTAATAATGATAATGAATACATATTTGGATACGAATCACCAGTTGTGTGGAAAAGATGGTATAGTTAAAGAATAACAAATATTTATGCAATGATTAAATGAAGCATCACAAAATTAGGTAAGAAAAGTAAACAAAAATAAAAAAATTGTTTTGTATGGAATATCATACCTACGTTACAGTTAATCATTCAGGGAATGCCACAATTCACTGCGAATGATTAGCCACCGGACCTTAAGCCGCGTATTCAGTTGAGGCAGAATTCGCAAGCCTCGCAGCGAGACCAAACGAATGCCTCGGCAGGGGACCCCATCCGATCAGAGTGCGAATTTCAACCGAGCATTCAGTTGAATATTGTTTGCCTTGTATTCACTTGAGAATCAATGAGAACGAGAGCGAGGCACTTACTACAAAATTATTATTTACATATAATTTTAAATTTTATTTTCAGAAGCTACGGATCCGAATTTCCTTTACTGAGTGTCGAGTTCACGAAAACCTCAACGGACTCTTGCTGCTCTGCTTTTCCAATAGAAGAATTTTATTTACATTATTGAAGTTACCTTATCTTTAGAGATATTTGAAAAAAATATATATTCATAAAAAAAACAATGTTAGAAAAACATTTCTTTTCCACTGTTAAAAATCAATATTTTTTTAATGTTTGAAAAACACTTTAAAAAACGTTATAAAAGCATAAGATTATTTTTCTAACGTCAGAAAACGGGTAAGCTTCTTTTTCACTATGAATATGACGTTAGAACTAACATCCAACCTAACGTTATGTTTTTAAGTTAAACATTATTTTGACATTATTAAAATGTTTTTATCTATTTGAGTGTTGAAAATTAACTTGCATTGTAGTTAGCTCTCTTTTTACCCAACTGCAGCACGGCGAAAGGAAGGGTAATGTTTTTTGATGTATGTATGTAAGTAAATATGTTTGTGTCACGCTAGAGGCTAAACGGCTGAACCGATTTTGACAGAAAAGGTGTCGTTGAATTGCTACTGATCCCGAAGGTGCTATAGGCTATATTTTTTTAAACAAGAATCAACATGGCGGTCTTCAGACGCCGTTTTGTCACATGATGTAGGCTTTAAGGCATACAAATTATCTAAATTTCAGACGATTTTATTGAAATTCCTTTGATTACCCATTGTAAATGTCCTCTAATTTGCTGTAGTTACTTTGTAGTCCTCCCTGCTCACACCCATCTCCCCTCCTGTAATTCCCCCCACCCTATTCAAAAACCATATTTGCATAATTTTATCAAATATAGAGCGATTTCAAAAATTCTTTCTGCATACGCTTTCAGATTTTTTTTCCAACACCATTTTACTAGTTCCCCCCCCCGCCACTCCCTTTCTTCTCCCCGCCAGCTTTATTAGTAATAGTTATAGCTATAACTTTCACAAATATAAAGCGATTTTAAAAGTTCTTTCTGCAACATTATTTTCCTAGTTTCCCCCTCCCTCTCTTCTCCCCTTCCTCCTTATTAGTAATAGTTGTAGCTATACCTTTTCCAAATATAGAGCGATTTTAAAAATTCTTTCTGCACACGTTTAAAGACTTCTTTTCCAACATCATTTTACTAGTTTCCTCCTTCCTTTCCCTCTCTTCTCCCCACCCTCCTTATTGGTAATAGTTGTAGCTATACCTTTCACAAATTTAGAGCGATTTCAAAAATTCTTTCGGCACACGCTTTAAGATTTTTTTCGACACCTTTTTACTAGTTCCCTCATCTCTCTCTCCTCCTCCACCATCACTAATGGAAGGTAACACTGTTCGTGTCCGTGGTTATCAACACGTACTTTTTGGGTAAAGCTAAATTAATTGTAAATGCATAGTGCTTTTTATAAGGCTGAATAAAAATTAAACCTACAAAGTAAAAATAAAAAAATAATAATAAAAAAAACACCCAACTGCTCAATTTACTTGTAACTACTAGCCGCAGTTGGGTACAAAATTACCCAATAATGAAAATACAAAACTGTATAATTCCGTCAGTGCGTTTTGGGCATCAAAACTAAAAGTTGAAGCATGTCGTACTTATAGCTTTACCTATCAATTTTGTACTCAACTGCGACTAGTACATACAAGTAAATTTAACAGTTGGGTGTTGTTTTTATTTAATGTTTTTTTTTTCATCTTATAAATTGCGAGATGTCACAGTAAGCCATTCATACTCCTAAGAACGCATCTTAACGTCACAAAGTTAGTTTAGTACAATATTAATAAAAAATAATTATTTTGTCAGAAAATATCTTACCAAATACCATTCCTGTTCCTAATTTTTGTCTGGAAAAAAGGAAAAACTCGTTTGCAAGGAATTCGTTTAATAAAAAGCAATCGCGCAGTACTTTTTATTAAAAAAATTACTGTCAACTCGTTTGTCCGGAAAAGTTAGAAGCACTTTACCCCGCCAAGTATTGGTTTTTCGGAAAAATTTAAAAAAAATGCGATTTTAAAGGTACTTATAATAATTTTTTTGAATTTAGCTTTGCATCAAAAACTGTGTCTTAACGTTCTGTTGAATATTTTGCACCAAGAATATTTAATGCTCTTCCTCCAAATATACAAACAACTCAAAAATTCTTTTTATTTAAAAAAACTTGTAAGGAACTGGATTTTAAACAACAGAAATAAATGTAATGAGCTAATCAACTGAAACTATGTTGGGTAAAAACTAAATTAAAGTAAATTACTTAGATATAATTTTGTTTTAAGTCAACAAGCTTTATTTATTATTAATAATTAAATTTAACTGAAAATCTTTGTAAGAATTCTTGTAAACTTTTAAATTTGAATAAACGTATTTATTTATTTATTTATACTTAACGCAAAAATTCAATTACTCACTAAGTGTAACGCAAGGCTAAAATCCCCACCCCCTTGAGCGATACCAGAGAACATATACCTTTAGCTGGCGTTACGGAATTTAACAATGGTGTTTTTATTTTGTAGAATTATTTTTAATAATGTAGGCCAAAAATATGAAATATATATTTTAATTATAAGAAACCTAAAAATAAGTATTTCTGAAATTTCAATTTTAGCAAAACAGAGAATAACTTAAATATACCAATAATATTTATTAATCATAAAATTTCGTTAGTTTTTCTACTCGAGTGAATAATGTTTGCCACGTGGTTTAAAAGGAAAACTAAAATCGTATCTTGACCCAGTTTTAAGAAGATTTTTTCCGATTTAGTTGTTTTATGAAAGACATAGGTTGCTAGATTTTTGTGATTTTCACAGTAATTTCATTTTTTTTTAGGTATTCTCAGGGACATTTCCAGGACATTTAAAAAAAAATTCAGGACACTATTTTGGTTTTCGAAACATAAAACTATAAAGAATAATAAATGGATACATAAGGTATCTGATACTTTTCTAGCCCATTAGCGCACTCCAAGTGAACTCCAAGCTATTTTCAAGTAGGAAAACTCCTCTGACTTCCCTTACTTTTGTTTTATTTCTTATCCATTCATTCCTTTGTCTATCTGTCAGCTTTACATGTAACATTTGTCTGTCCATTGATCTTTGGGCTTTTGTTACCTTATCCATGTTTCATTTTGTAAGTGTCCAGATCTGGGGTCCATACGTAAGTACACTTTCGTTTATTCGCAATATATGCATTAATTATCGTAAATTGTTCGTGAAATAAATAATTTTGTCCCGCCTCCCGTTTTCCTAGAAAGCGGTGGTAATGCAGTGTTGAGTCTCAACTTAGCACTACCTCCCCTAAAAGTAAAAGTTTCAAGTAAATTTAACTTTTGAGTTTTCATACCTTTGACAGTGGGAAGGAAGAATTATAGAAATCAGTTTGATGACTTGGTCGAGTTAATACCCTGAGAGTCTCTTGTTCTTGTATTGAGACACCGCAGCCTGCATAGATGAAAATTTTCCGAAAATTTATGTATAGCTTCGGTAGTTCAATGTTTAGAATGTTTGCGTACAGAGCAAGAGATCCCGGGTTCGAGTCCCGGCCGAAGCAGAAAAACTTTTTTCTTATTTTTCTTTCTTTTATTTCATTTGTTGTTTATAATAAGACATAATGTTTAGTTTTGTGCAAAAGAATCGACATTAACACTACTTTTTAGGCTTCCGAATAAAGAGTAAATAAAAAAATGTAAGAACTAAGTAGGTACGTAATATACAGGGTGGTTCACAACTATTCCGACAAACTTTAATCCCAAGTTCGGGATATTATAAGAAAAATTATTTTTTTTAACTTTTAAATAATTGAAATGCTTTTTGAAAAGTTTTTTAAAATTGTTCAAAATTGGATTCCAAGCATCCAAACTTACGTACGTACGTAAACAATGTATAAAATTTTAAATAGCTTTTTAAGAAAAAACTACTTTTTTTTTTCAACTTTGTAATTTTTATCTCTTTTTCTGTCAGACTTTTATGACATTTTTTTGCAGTAATCGACTTGTTTTATTACCGCGAACTTAGGGTTAAAAACACTAAAATAAGTATTTAAAATATTTTATTATTATTTTTTAAAACTTAATGCCATGCATGGCCCTGTTTTTTTGAGAGTTTCTCAATATGGGGTTCAATGTTTGAAAGTTGTTTGCGCACATCTGCATTGCGCACCTCGGGATTTAGTTTTTTACTTAAGTCGGTTTTTGTAAGAGCATACTTTGAAAACCCTACTTCACAACGGTAAGTTGTAGGAATATTTTAACAGCAAAATTAGCTAATTCTGGATATTCACTTCTAAGCTGGGCCCAAAATTCCAACAAAGTAGCCGAATTAAAAGTAGTTTTAAGGTTTCCATCAGCTGCAACATCAATTAGCTGTACAGTTTGTTTTAAAGTTAGAGTTTGATGAGCTTTTTCGACTGTGACTGAGAACGGATTGGAAACCCAATAAAGATCCTCTTTTTGCCTTGGAAAATATTCTTTGGTTGAAACTTGCAGGTTCTGAAAATGGATGGTTATCTCAGACGTGATTTTTGCTGATAATGGACTCCTTAACTCGGCCACCAAATCATGCAGTGTAGGAAAGCAGTCAGTCACTCCTCTATTTAGACAAGATTCTCATAACTGTATTTTATTTAACATAGCCTGGATTTGGTTATGTTGTGAGATAACTGTGGCAGAAGTTCCCTAAAGTGATAAGTTTAATTCATTAAAGCTTGAGAACATATCGGCAATATATGCCAAACATTGTAACCACTTGATATCAGTTATTTTGGATGACAATTGAAATGAAGTCATTAAGAAATACCATCACCTTATTTCGCAGAGTAAGCAGGTGAGTGTCCCAATTTCCAAACTTACTTTACTCTACTAAGAATATTTATTTTTAAAAAAGTTTTCATGGCTGATCGGGTAAAATAAGGGTTTTTTGCTTCTCTAGTATTTTTCCGTGGGCAGCTCCAAAGCTTAACCTCACGGGAGTCCAAGATCTAATAGACACCAAACTTGGCAATTTTTTACTTTTTATAATAGACACGTGATCTGGAGACTGTAAAAAAATAGCATTTTTTATACCCTATCGGCAGAACTCACAAACTTTACTGTCACGAGTCGCCACGGCTCTGCTGACTGTTCCTCTCATAGTTAGTCGACTCGAGCCGACTTCACCCGAATGCGCGTTACATAGCCGAGCGTGACGGCTCAGTTCAATTCAGTACCCACAAAAGTGCTAAACGCGCCTAAAGAAGTTTACACTTCAACAAACAATAGAAGAGGAATGTTTTATTTTTTCGTTTAAGTTACTTTCTCATTTTAGGGCGGATATTTCTTATGTGTTCGTTCATATTTGTTTATTTTAAATAAAATTCACAAATCACTAAAAGAAATTACAGATCATATATTTTATTATGCATGGAATTTTGATAATCGAAATATAATGAAGACAATGGAAGTTTGAAACACAACTTAATTTAAAAGTTTTTCACCTTTTCAATAAAAAAAACTCACAAAATTTAATAATAATTTAAAAGATAGGTATAACATTTAAATTTTAAAATTAAATTAATGAATGTATTTTGGAAAAGTAAATAAATAAACACACCATTTGCAGTAACGCACCCAGGAATATGTCTTGAGGGGGGCCCGAGGCCTCATAATGTCGTATTTCATGCTATTTTTTGTGTTTATTCATGAAATATGTGGAAAATATATACAAAAATCTTAGGCTTGGTCCGCCCCCCCCCCCCCCTGGGTGCGCCCATGCCATTTGGTTCCTAAAAGACTCCTACACTAACTTTATGTTAAAACCGATGTAAATTTTTAGTATCTATTTAAAATTTTTGTGGTTACGCATTTACTTAATTCGTCCCGCTTTTTAATTTGAAAAATCTGGCAACCCTGGGCTAGAGTCCCTATATGTTGACATAATTGGATATATCCAAATATGTCAACATACAGGGACTCTACACTAGGCCAATAAAAAAAAGAATAACAAATGAAAAATAAAACGAATAATGATTATTATGTTATATTTCATGATTATTAAAAAAAACATCGTCTCAATTTTTTGCGATTATCGAATAATTTAATGCGCAAAAATAGTGTTTTTAATAATAGTAATTTAATAAAGAAATTAAGTAGCTATGTCTAAAAAGATAAAATGCTTGCCTGAGAACGTTTTAACAATAATGTTTAATTTCATGAATATAAATTGTTTATAATAACACATTTTTCAAGAAAAATAATATTTTAAACAGGTTTAAAAATAGATTTTCTAAAAGCCTGTGGGAGTTGAGGATTAAGCTTTGTGTATTGGGAAGCTTTAATTTTTTTTACTTCACTCGCAAGTTTTCTGTCTTTGAGACAGAATCTATTTCGAGTATTGGAAGGGTAGAGAAAGAACACGGCAGTTTTCGTGCGCGCGTGTTTTATTCGTGTTTTATTTAGTTGTTTTTTTTTATTTTTGAATTTTTGTTTAACGGTTTACAGAAAATAGTAAGTACAAGGTGTAAATTTTATGTTATTGAGAGGTGTCAGGTGTTTTTAGGGGAAATAGAAAAAAAAACGCCTACTAGCAAGACTTGATTTCAGGAATAACGGTAAAAAGCGCATTTTGATATATAGCAAGCCGTTATTAGGCTACTTTAAAAACTCCTTTGAACTTTAAAGACTTCACGTAAATATTTCCTCTAAATTAATAGAACATAAATCGATATTTAAAAAAGTGATTATAATTAATTGATATTATATATATATATATATATATATATATATATATATATATATATATATATATATATATATATATATTAAAGAACAAAGAAGTTTTAAAAAAATTTTAAAATTCGTAAAACAAAACATTATTTATATTTAAACCAGTTTTAAGTTATATCCTTTTTTTAAGATTGAAATTGTATTAATAAATTTTGTAGCAATATGCTAAATAAAAGCTTTAAACTAAAAAAAAACCTAAACTAACTAACTAACTTTTTAATTTATAAAATTGTCATTTTGATGTAACTTGCATTTTATAGATTTTTTTATAACCCAACCGTCAAATAGAATTTAATCTGTCACATTTAGTTTTTAAGATATTACGTAAAATTATTATCTCTTTATGGAATGACCTTTTTATTTCTTGATATTCTTTGTATTTTTCAATAGTTATTTTAATTTTTGTTTTTACTTTAATTTGTCTATTGAGTTTAAATTATTTAAATTGATTAAATTAAGAAATTAATAAAAAATAAAGAGATAAATTAAATATAAAAATATAGAAAACAATAAAGTATTCAAAGATAAAATTTTACGATGATTTTAAAAATGGAATAAAAAGAGGGTCGTTTTAACTTTAAATGACAAATATAATTAAATTTGACAGTTAGATTCTTTTTAAAAAAAGGGATTATAGTTTGTGTATCGGGAAATTTTATTTTCTTTAAATTCACTCGCATGTTTCCGGTCTTAGAGAAAAAAATCTATTTTAAGTAGTGGAAGAGTAGAGCAAAAACGCGGTATTTTCGTGCGCGCTCTAGTTAGTCATGTTATTTAGTTATTTTTTTATTTTTGAGTTTTTCCTTGATAACACCAATAATTTGGTATACTTATGGGATGGGGTATTCTTAAACATTGAGCGTCGTTGATTGGGAGTACCTTAAACCCCTCAAAAGTGCCCCATTAGGGATTTATTGCAATAAGGCCAACCAGTAATAGTGCTTGGCGATATATAAATACAGTATTTTCATCGGGAAATACAACAAGGAGTTTTGTAACTAAAACAAAACCAGAAAATCCCTTAAATAATAAGGGTATCCCAGAACTAATGGTACATAGTTAAACTGTTAATTCCCTGGGTCAAAATATTACGATTTAGCCATACTTACCTTAGTCCAAAAGTTCGTACTAACCACATCTATCTACAGGGTGTTAAACTTTATTTTTTCACTTCGATTTTCTTTAATAACTTTTTTAATAATTATTATTTTTGCAAAAACTAACCAGCGTGTAAGTTTTTTTAAAATTGGCGTTGAAAAAATTTGATGTACAATGTACAGGGTGTTCCTTAGACCACTACCATTGCATAAAAATCAGTGTATTTTTGTTGTGCGTCGGTGTATATCAGTTTTTATGTAAAATAATGGTTTTTCCATCCTTTTTATGTAAAAAAGTTATAAAGTCGCTCAGAGCAACGGTTTTTGAGATTTTTGCATTTAAAGTTTTTATTGCATGTGAGTGATATGCCTAATTTATGTATGATACTTTCTTCAATTCTTTCTACTAATGAATAATTTTGCACAAAAAAATCGGTTTGGTGATTTTTGGGCATGGACAACTTAATTTTGGTAAAAAAATTAATATTATACAGGGTGTTCTCTGGGTCGGTACCATTACATTAAAATAGGTCTAACTTTTTTGTTCCTCGGTGTATACAAGATTCTATTAAAAACATTAATTTTTTAATTTTATTTAAGTAAAAAGTTATAGCGTTTAGATGTCGCTTAGAGCAACGGTTTTCAAGATATTTAAATTAGAAGTTTTTATTGCATGCGTAAAAGATTTTCATTGATTAAATTCTTACCTACTTCATACATATTAGCTATAATCAATTAGCTCTTTTTTATAGCATTCTAAGATTGGATGTTTTCTTAAGAAATATTAAGTTAAAAAATATACAGGGTGGTTCTTGAATTATCATAAGTGTGTTATCATTGTTCGTTATTGCAACTGTGTAGGGCTTTGTTTTTAATGAGGAACAAAAACCTGTTCGTATTAGTTTTTTTTAAAAATGGTAAGTACGTATACTTTATTAATGCAAGTATTTTTTTATTGTTTTGCAAGAAAATTTCAAATATCAATAAAATTAATATTTTATTATTTATTAAAAAAAATATAAAATTTCTTAAGCATGGCGCTCTCATCAAACTTAAAGCTGTTTATTATTGTAGGCTAGATAAATACCCGAGAAAAACTATTTCAAAAAATTTTAAATGCTGGAGAGGCGTTCAGAAATGCAAATCTTTACTTTAAAATCAGACGTTCGTATAATAAGCGAATAAACAAATGTATTCAGGTTAACGGTGGCCATTTTGAACATTTATTGTAGATTTTTTTTTGTTTTTCTATCTAAAAATTTGTTGTTGCAATAAAGTATGTATAATTTTTATAAATGGTTTTTTTTTTGTTTTAATTAATTATTTAATAATTAAAATAATATTCTGTGTAAAAATCTGCTTAAGTATACACCGAGGCACAAAAAATACACTGATGATTTTAATGCAATGGTAGTGGTCCAAAGAACACCCTGTACATTGTAAATCAAATTTTTTAACGGAATCGTCTAGCAAATTTCAGAAAAACCTACATGCTGGTTAGTTTTTGCAAAAATATTAATTAGTAAAATGAATTGAAGAAAGTATCATACATAAATTAGGCATATCACTCACATGCAATAAAAACTTTAAATGCAAAAATTTCAAAAACCGTTGCTCTGAGCGACTTTAAAACAGTATAACTTTTTACATAAAAAGGATGGAAAAACCATTATTTTATATAAAGACTGATATACACCGAGGCACAAAAAAAAGTCACTGATTTTAATGCAATGCTAGTGGTCCAGGGAACACCCTGTACACTGTACAACAAAATTTTTAACGGAATCGTCTTGCCAATTTCAAAAAAACTTACACGCTGGTTATTTTTTGCAAAAATATTAACTAGTAAAAAAGTTATTAAAGAAAATCGAATTGAAAAAATAAAGTTTAACACCCTGTATCTCGGTTAGTACAAACTTTTGGACTAAGGTAAGTATGGCTAAATCGTAATATTTTGACCCAGGGAATCTACAGTTTAACTATGTACCATTAGTTCTGGGACACCCTGTATAGGTGAAACGAAACGCCCTCTTCAGGTTGGAGGAAAAGTACCCAATTGGGGGATATTGAAAAATCCGGTTTAGCGGATCTGCATCGTCAAATGATCATAGGATTCAGTGGTCAGAAACTAAAGTTTTGCATAAGGCCAAAAATTTTCTTTCCTTAACAAGGCCGAAGCCTGCATCAACAACATCTTGATGATACAGTGATTGAAGAAATTGATCATTGTAAATATAATCTACTAAGCCTAGAACATGACAGCGTAAAAAACTTATACAAAAAGACACTGAACGAAAAACTTAATACAAGTTTAGGTGAAACCCCAGATGAGGAATACGAATGTATTACATTAAGCATCCATCAAGTTGCAAAAGAAGCACTAGGATTAGTGGAAGAAGCATCTAAAAGAAGAAAACCATACTGGTGGGATGCTGAGATTGAAAGAGAAATACAGGAAAAAAGGAAAACGAAAGTTGATTGAAGCTGCGTTTATACTGCAGAATAAAGAAGTTTTCAGTCAACCAAGCACGGGCATACCAAACCTATAGAAACCACACCTTAAGGAAAACAGGCGTTTTAGAATTAAAAAGGGGGCGGGCCGTCACACCTGACTGCACACCAAGTAGTATAAGTAGTAGCCTAGAGACTAGATTGTTTAGTTTACACTTGAAAACGGTTAGAGATACTTACTAACCGAAACGTCGTGTTTAAAATAAATAAAGACGACGAAAGAAGTCCGAAATTTTTATTGTCTACGAGTTTCAAACAAAGAGTTAATTGATTTGCAACATACCATTGTAAAAAATATGTATGAAAATTATATTTTTTATTTTGGTTTTTAAATTTTTTAGAAAATTTTAGGTTTTAGCATTTATTTTGTAAATGTAACCTAGAGTAGAGATTTAATTTTTGATAAAGTTTTTGTTTATTTTCATTATAAAATTGGAGGGGAACGCCCAAATTTTTTTAGGTCAAAAGTTGCGCAGTTTACATACAGGTTAGCCACTTCTGGACTGGGGATGGGACAATTCGCCACCGGCAAAGTTAAAAAATGTGTTTATTTTGTACAGTAAGCATATTTTTGAAGGAATAAAAAGAAAGAAAAATTGACAAAAAAAAGTATTATTTAAAAAAATATTAATATATTTTTTTTAAATTTTTTGATGAATTAATTTTTGGAATAACTACTTTTTAAAAAAGTATTATAAAAAATACTCTGCCAATATATGGGCCCCTAAGCTCACACTAGCTACTATAGTTATAGTTTACGTGTGAGCTAATATAACTAAAAACTGAAATATATTTTATTCAACTCCAGACTAAATTACCTTTGTTTGATACCACACAAGCCATGTTTTGACTTAAACTCAAATTTTTGAAATCTACCCCCACCCTTTAAAAAAAAACTAAAATGTATTTTGTTAAGCTCCGGACTCAATTACCTTTCGTTTGATATCTAATTTTTGAAATCTACCCCCACCCTTTTATGTGGTTTGTGTTCGGTGGATTTTGTTCATTTTGAAATGGGACCATCTCGACCCAAGACCCAGCCTAGGTACCAAATTTCATTAAAATCGGCCAAGCCGTTTTTGAGTTATGCGCGTTGGTCGTTACAGACAGACATACAGACATACAGACAGACAGACAGACAGACAGACAGACAGACAGACAGACAGATAGACGGACAGATAGATAGACAGACAGACAGATAGATAGATAGATAGATAGACAGACAGACAGACAGACAGACAGACAGACAGACAGACAGACAGACAGACAGACAGACAGACAGACAGACAGACAGACAGACAGACAGACAGACAGACAGACAGACAGACAGACAGACAGACAGACAGACAGACAGACAGACAGACAGACAGACAGACAGACAGACAGACAGACAGACAGACAGACAGACAGACAGACAGACAGACAGACAGACAGACAGACAGACAGACAGACAGACAGACAGACAGACAGACAGACAGACAGACAGACAGACAGACAGACAGACAGACAGACAGACAGACAGACAGACAGACAGACAGACAGACAGACAGACAGACAGACAGACAGACAGACAGACAGACAGACAGACAGACAGACAGACAGACAGACAGACAGACAGACAGACAGACAGACAGACAGACAGACAGACAGACAGACAGACAGACAGACAGACAGACAGACAGACAGACAGACAGACAGACAGACAGACAGACAGACAGACAGACAGACAGACAGACAGACAGACAGACAGACAGACAGACAGACAGACAGACAGACAGACAGACAGACAGACAGACAGACAGACAGACAGACAGACAGACAGACAGACAGACAGACAGACAGACAGACAGACAGACAGACAGACAGACAGACAGACAGACAGACAGACAGACAGACAGACAGACAGACAGACAGACAGACAGACAGACAGACAGACAGACAGACAGACAGACAGACAGACAGACAGACAGACAGACAGACAGACAGACAGACAGACAGACAGACAGACAGACAGACAGACAGACAGACAGACAGACAGACAGACAGACAGACAGACAGACAGACAGACAGACAGACAGACAGACAGACAGACAGACAGACAGACAGACAGACAGACAGACAGACAGACAGACAGACAGACAGACAGACAGACAGACAGACAGACAGACAGACAGACAGACAGACAGACAGACAGACAGACAGACAGACAGACAGACAGACAGACAGACAGACAGACAGACAGACAGACAGACAGACAGACAGACAGACAGACAGACAGACAGACAGACAGACAGACAGACAGACAGACAGACAGACAGACAGACAGACAGACAGACAGACAGACAGACAGACAGACAGACAGACAGACAGACAGACAGACAGACAGACAGACAGACAGACAGACAGACAGACAGACGGCGCAACAAAAATGTTTCAAAATCATCTGAAACGCAGATATATAAAAAATTTTGAAATCGGAGCAACTTTTTTTTTCTCGAAAAAATTAGGATCACCATAGCTCACACTACTATAGTATAGTATATGTGTGAGCTAAAATATATATTTTTTATAATATAGTTTTTTGAAAATCTACCTATTGAAAAAGCACTTTTTTTTCGAAACATAATTTTTTTGTGGGGACATTCTTTTTTCAAAATGATGGTTGTCCAGACACCGATTAGGATATGTTTGCGATCAATTGACCACGGTCGGTTCGGTTCATATACAAATGAATGAATCCTTCTGTGCATACATTAACACAGATTTTGATCTCCCAACAAGGGGACAGGTTATGATTTAAGAAAAAATAAGTTAGAATAAAATTAAACAAAAATTCTCGCGGCAAATAGGATCGCGGTGAATTGTCCCTGCGGCGAATCGAATAAAAAACTGCGTGTAAAAAAGTTCTGTGCAATTTATTTCAAATCTAACTTTAGCGCTTTTAACATAAACAGTTTATATGATGTTCGAATGAGTCTATTTGAAAATATGTTTTTCCAAACAAATTAATGTCTGTGTAAAATGTGCTCTACATCAATCGCCTGGTCTAATGAGGTCTTATTTATTATGTGCTAAATTTTCTTACAATTTCGTATTGCGCATTATCTTAGACCAATAAAAAATAAACAAAAACTATTTACGAATAAAATTATACAAATAATTGTAAGATATAAAAGCATATTGTATTTATACAGGGTGTCTCTGAAAAGTCTGTACAAAATCTTAGCACATATTCCTGAGGTCAAAATAAGTCGATTTAAAGCAATTTTCCTCCTCACCATCCTGTATCTCTGAAATGGAACAATTTTGGACTAAGGTAATTTGCATTAAATCGACTTATTTTGACCTCAGGAATATGTGCTAAGATTTTGTACAGACTTTTTAGAGACACCCTGTATAAAGGTGCAAATTTATACCGCAGAAAAACAGTGAAAAAAAATCGTTTGGACCAAATGCTTAGAAGCATTTGATATAAGATTTAGAAGTGAGTAGGGTAGAGGCGAACTTAGTAGAAAATCGCTTACCAAAAATAACAAAAACTAAATTTCAAAACCACTTTATTAAACTAATTTTGTTTACTCTATTGGTAAGAAACACACATACGAAAAAAAACAAAAAACTCTAAACTAAAAAAACACGACAAAAATTAAAAGACGCTGCAAGTGCGGATTCTTAAAAGACCGCCCAGCTAAGAATCCGCAGATGAGTCCGCAGATAGAAGCCTAGGAGTACGGAATATATTAGCTTTAAAACTCACTTGGAATCTTGGCTACATGTCTCACAAAGAAAAATTCTGAGGCCTGGGTATCTCTATAATTACCAAGCAGCACAATGTATCCAATCTACATCCGCAGGATCAATGTAGATATGGTTCTTTGCACCTAGGATAAATACATTTTGCACTTGCATTGGATTTCTTAATCTTTTTATTTTTTTGGTCAACCATTATTCAACATGCGGCCCCTTTGTCTGCGGACTCTTTGCCAGCATGTTCTTTTAAATACCATATCACAATCACAATACCATGGCACTTTAAAATGTTTACTGAAGTTTTTTTTTAAATATCCACAAAACTTTTTTAAATGCTAATTCATAAAAATTATATCAAGAAAGTACAAAACAGCTTTTTTACCTTTATTTCCAAATATCGATACCCTAATTCTGACGGCGTAACCCAATTCAACAAAATTTTACAGGAATAAGGTAGAGATAAGTTAGCAAATTACATAGCGTAAGCATTATGCGACTTATTAGAAATCGCAGGAATGACCGTTTTATATATTTTTTTTGGTTGCGGGGATTTTTTTATTAACCTCTAGTCCCCACTTATTGTACTCTTCTATTAATTTTTGTGTCATATATTCGAGGTCGTCCTGAGCCACTACTATTTGATCATCGGCGAAACATAAAGTATACGTGGTTTCGTCCAACGGAATTCCCATGTTTTGACATTTTCTCTTCCATACTTTAAGGACTTGTTCCAAGTATATATATATATATATATATGCATAATTATACGAACCTTTGACGCAAAAATATGAATTTTTTTTTGGGTTACGACGTATCAGAATTAGGGTATCGATATCTACATCCTTCCGTAAATTGCAATTTTTGCTGGCTTGTGTTTGTACACATCGTATCACTATTTTCACACTAACAATGTTGCCATTTCCGCAGAAGATGCGGACTCTTACCCTCCTTTACCCTACAACATGGTTTTCAGAAACAAACACGCCTTTTGAGTGAAAAGGATAAGCCATTTAGAAAATTCGGAAAAACTATATGTTCTCAATTTAAAATGTTAGGTATTTGTCCCAAATGATTTGTTTCTCAGTGAAAAGGAGAGATTTAGGCCCAATATGAAAATGTGTTTGAGATGTTGGACATTACTGGAACGACTTTAATAAGACAAGATATCAAATCTCTAAGATCTATTTTGCTTTTTGGGTTAGGGAAAAAATTGAAGGAAGTTGACGAGGTGAAAAGTCTTAACGAAAGATTTCCCGAAACGCAGCGTCCCGAGCTATCTTCCTATTCTATTCACTACAGCCTTCAAACCATCCGCGCATCTCATTTGGGGTCTTCCCCTACTTCTTTTATTTTCCCAAGGTCTCCAGCTTACAATACATTTGTTCCATCGATCGTCTTTCTGTCTGTTTTTATGACCGGCAAATTTCCATTTTAATTTTCCTACCTCTCCTCGGACATCCCTTACTTTTGTTTTATTTCTTACCCATTTATTCGTTTTTCTATTTGTTAGCTTCACATGTAACATTTGTCTTTCCATTGATCTTTGGGCTCTTGTTACCTTATCCATGTTTGATTTTGTAAATGTCCAGGTCTGGGATCCATAGGTAAGTACAGGAAGGATACATTGGTTGAGGCACTGAGGATATTTTTTATTATTTAATATGTAGCTTAATTTACCGAATGCTGCCCAGGCCAATCTTACTCGTCTTCTGATTTCAGCTGTTTGGTTTTCTTTTTTCTACTTTAATAATTTGTCCCAGGTATAGGTATATATACCACTTCTTGTTCTATTTTCTCTTGATTTATTCTGATCGTGATCTCTTCATCTGTGTTTGTTATGATCTTAGTTTTAGTGTAGTTTATAGTTTATACTTAAGCCTATAGTTTTAGCTGCTGTATCTACTTCTTCCAGTATTTTTATCAGTTCTTCTTTCTTATCTGTTATTCTTTCTTATCTGTTATTAAAACGATATCATCAGCATATCTTTAAGTATTGTCCGTTTAGTTTGATGCCTATTTTTTCCTTAAAGACATATACATGGAGAAGTCGTGTTTACTTCAATGTTTCCCAAAATTCGAAAATGATTTTTCAATTTTTGCAAAGACTACTGGAAGTCCTAAAACTGTTCTGACGATTACTGTATCACTTTTATGAATCTTTTTTATACGGCAAATTTCAATGGAGAGACTATAACTTTTGATTGAAACACTCCCTTATCTTACCTAATATTCACCCTGGCATGTCAGATCCAACCTTTTTGTTGGATAGAGTATAGCGACTATAACTTGCAATTTAATCAATTATCTAAAAGCCATTAGAGATATAGGAGCAGTGGCGGCAGGGGACGGTATAAATTGGGGGGGGGGCAGAAATTTAAATTGCATGAAAAACGAGATATAAAAACTTACCGAAACAATTTTATTTTAGTATTTTCCAAACAAGCAGCTACTTGGTGTAGTTTTTAGTTTATTTGTTTATAGATTAAAGTCCATTCGCCTTTCTTTTTTATGGCCCCGTAGAGCAACCTCAAAAATCCCACAGAATTTTAAATAGTCTATAAAAAGTATATGTCTAATTTTTGTCACATTTTCATTATGTTCGGTAATGTTTTGCCTATAGGCACTATTCAATTGGCACCTGGCACCTCATATCAGTCTTGCCTAGCATAGAAACGTCTATGTGGTTATTTAAATGAATACCACTTACTTTGTGTCTTTTTAATTTTCACTAAAGTGTTTGATGTGGGAAATTCGCTTTGCCACCCGCGCAGGATCACTTCGTGGATGGGTCATAACAAGACAAATAAAGCAAAAAAAAGTATTTCTTTTTCACAACCGCACAACCAGTTTTCAGCATCGTATAATTTTTTATAAAATTTTCTATTATAAGTTTTTTTGGAACACCCCTCGGCATTACTTGCACTAAAATTTTGGTTAATTTTTAGGTCCGGTCTATGCGGTCCTAAAGATTTTATTTGTAATCAAAGTTCATATGTCAATGTATTTAAATTTGCACAGTTAATTATGTAATCGTCAGTATTTATTTCCATTTTATAAACAAAGGATATCAAAAACAAACAATGACACGCGACCGGCAAGGCTTTTTACTACTGACATACCCCAAATCAAAACAAACTTATACGACTTCAATATGGCCGACGTCACTCACCCATACACCGCTGAAAAACGGTTGAAATTGAAACCTTGCCCCGTGCGGCGCTGCCGAACCTTGCCCCGTGCGGCGCTGCCGGCTTGTAATTATTTACGCTAAAAAGTTCACCCAATTAATCGGTTGTTGTTAACCACAGATAATAAAAAGAACTAGACAATCATGTCGTAAAGGAAGATTTAACTTAAAAAAAAATCAATTAAAAATACTGTTTCTCAGTGGCGCATATAACGGGGGGGCCTGGGGGGCGCCCCCCGTAGCTAAGATTTTTTTGATATTTTCTACATATTTCATGAATACAAACATAAAATAGCATAAAATACGGCCTCATGAGGTCGCGGCCCCCCCAAAACTGTCTCGCCCCCCCCCCCTTGAAACTGTCTCGCCCCCCCAATAATTTTTTCTATATACGCCACTGCTGTTTGTTGTCTAGTTTTGGGAGGGCACTACCCCGTTGCCCTCCCTGTGGCAGCCGCCAGTGTTATAGAGTTGGTGTCAATTAAGGAAAGTTAACTCTAAATTAAGTGTAGCAAAATAGGAATAAAAGTGTTGACGTAGGTACCCTTCTTTCAACGGTTATAAGTGGGTGTTTACTAGGATAATCGTTTCCCATCCTCTGTGTTTTTTTTTTCGTCTAATTGGTTAAATGTAGGGTTATAATAGTCTTTCTGGTTATGCGACTTAACAATAGGGACTTAATGGAATAAAACCTGAGTTTATTTTGTACTCGACTTTATTCTGACAGATTTACAAAGAAAATTGACAGCAGACCTCTCAAAATTGACATACCAAAATCAAATTTATTAATAAAGTCGCTAACTTTCATTTAATAAATACAGACACTAATAAGTCCGGTTCTTAAATTAAATAAAAACACAAACACCGAATTCTGAAAGAAAGCAGCTGCTTTTTATATGTAAATCTGTCACAATACGGTCGATTTTAAAATAATGTCAGGTTTTATTCCAATAAGTGTCTAGCTGTTGAATCCATCGGCTATTTCATAACAAAAGTGTGAGTTTTGGGCACCACATTGCTTTATGTTAACTTATTTTATTCATATGCTTTATCTTATATAAATAAATTAAAACTAAATAGTTTTAAGGACGGCAAGTCCTCTTTTAGGACACTTTATTAGACAACATCCGAAATGAAACCAATGACAAAAATGGAGGACAAATTACTTAAGAAAGAACCGTTGAAGTGTTCCATAAGCGATCCGCTGTACACCTACAACTCAAGAACCACTGAACCGGTTCATAAAGAGACGCAACTTAAATGGGAGGACAAAGACGCAGGAATTGAACTTGACGATTCTTTCAGGTAAGATCATAAAAAAAATAATTCGCCTCCCCACTAAGCACAAAATCGTAAAAAACGTTAAATAAATGTTGAAAAAAAAATGTTTTTTTTTCTAACACAAATTTGTGTTAAAATTAAGTCAACTTTTGACATTAAAAAAGCATGTTGAAAATCCTAACGAAAATTTCATGGAAAAGCATTACCAAAAAATATATTTCTTAATAACGTTAAGAAACCAGCATTAAAAAAACCATAATTTCACTAACATTAAAAATAATATATGGTTATTTTTATCATGTTTTTTCTAGATCTCTGTTCTAACGTTGAATTTAAGATATATGAAGCTATTAAATGTTTTGTTTTTTAAACACTAAAAAAATATATATTATAGAGGGCGCGATGGCAGCGCTCTCTAATAGTATAGCAGTCCCACTACCTGAACATCGCCATTAGTTGCGTTTCGCTTCGAGTTGATACGAGTCGGTAGCAAAGACGCTTTTTGTAATTTTGGTTAAAATATTTGCATTTTGCAGAAACAAACATGGCAAATTTAAAGCACAATTATTAATATTGATAGTGAATACATATTTGGATCGGAATATTACTCCTGTTGTGTGGGAAAGATGGTATAGTTAAAGAACAAGAAATGTCTGTGCAGTGATCTAAATGAAGCACCACAAAATCAGGTAAGAAAAAGTAAACAAAATAAAAAAAAATGGTTTTGTATGAAATATCGCATACCTATAGGTAATTAGACAGGGAATGCGACAATTCACCGCGGACGATTAGCTGCCGGACCTTAAGCCGCGTATTCATTTGAGGCAGAATTATATAATAATAATAAATCGTCTTTATTGATAAATAAATGTTACATAGGCGAGGTTTAGCAAACTGTTACTTCGCAAGCCTCGCAGCGGGACCAAACGAATGCCTCGTTTGCATTCATGCTAAAGAAAATACGCGCCTTGAAATTGTTTGCCTCGTATTCACTTGAGCATGAATTGTTTGGCCTCGTAGCGAGGCACTTACTACTAAATTATTGTTTACATAGAATTTTAAATTTTATTTTCAGAAGCTACTAGCCGAATTGCCTTTACTGAGTGTCGAGTTCACGAAAACCTCAACGGACTGTTGCTGCCCTGCGTTTCCAAAATAGAAGAATTTTATTTACATTATTTATGTTACCTTATCTTTAGAGATATTTGAAAAAAATATATTTTTTCATTGTTAAAAAAATATTTATTTTTCAATGTTAGAAAAACATTTCTTTTTCACTGTTAATTATCAATATTTTTTTAACGTTCGAAAAACACTTTAAAAAAACGTTATAAAAACATCGTCAGAAAACGGGTTATTAAGCTTCTTTTTCACTATGAATATGACTTTAGAACTAACATCCAACCTAACGTTATGTTTATAAGTTATACATTATTTTGACGTTATTAAAATGTTTTTGTGTTTAGTGGGTCTTTTAATAAGATGTTTTCTCCATTTATTTTTAATTGACCTTGACTTTTAAAATGACCTTCAAGATCATTTTAAGAATTAACCAAATGAACGTTCGGCAGTCCTACTTTTAATTATAAAAGTAAAAAATCAAATATATATTATAGTCTTATACTCTGGACCTTAAGGGTAAAGGCAAAAAACAAGGTCACATCAAGGTTAATTTTTTTTTGTAATTAACCACCTATTAAAACACCAATGAACTGATAACCAGAATAGATTTTCCGTTTAAAAATCGACATAATTTAAGGTTTGAGCAAGTTAAACTATAATAAAAAAATTGACCTGACCATTAATTGACCTCAAATTCGAGGTCACCAGTTTAATTTAAACATATAATCTTTATACGAAGATAAATATCTCACCCTGTATAATCTATTTAATTATTAGCATTACGGAGGAATATACAGGATCCGATTATGACGACGATCAAAGATCTCGACCCCCGCCAGTTCACGAGATATGGAATCCTCAAGTCTTATGGAACGAACTTCAGGTAATATTTACAAAAATATTGGTGTTTTCATTTGGTCACAAAAAACGAAGAATTGACCAAAACAAACGAAAGAAAAATATAATCTAATATTTTTCGTATCGTGACAGTACGTAACTTTATGTTATGGTCTCTAGAAGAAAGCAGTCGTCGCATTTTTTCGGCCATTTTATCTTTTGACGTCACTTACACCAGTATTTACTAAGACCTTAAGACTTAGCATTGTAGACCGGGCTTAAGTATCAAGTCTATAGACTTGATACCGACCGGTTTAACTCTATTTTTTTTTATACTCACAGGTCAAATATCTGCAAAGATTTGTTTCACCCTCATGTGCAATATGATAGTAGGCATTTCTTAGTGAGTTTCATCTCATATAAATTCAAATTAACTTTAGAAATAAAGAAAAACCACATACAAATTTTGTAACGAAATGTCATTTTTTGGAAATTTAATCCGTGCAGTCGTAGGATTCCCGTTAAAAATAGTCTCAAATTTTAGTACCACCCCTGGGGGGTGGTTTAAAGTTCGAAAAACAATAGAAATAATCCATGATTAACAAAAAAACTTATATACAAAAATATTCAAAGCTAAATAATACATAAACAACTTAAAACTATATCTGTAGATGCATTACCGTATTAAATACGTAGCAATATTTAAATACTGTAAAAAGCACAAGATATATTAGAATCCCTTTAAAACAATCGACCATCGGTTTAATCGTCGCTAACTTGTCTAAAAAATTAACATGTAAAATATAGCGGACAGCTGACACTGACTTACACCGTGTTTATTCGCCATTTTCCAGTGACGTTTGGAGGTTTAAATATAGCTACCATTTTTAAACCAAAATAGTATATTCTTTTTATTTATTTCTAAGCTTTGTGTGGAAATAATGTCTTTGTTACAACGAAAAAAGATGACCCATATCGCAAGGTATTTATGAACAATTTACATAAATATTATAAACTATTGCATTCACGGGAAAAATAAGTTAAACCTTCAACCAAAATGTAGACTTTTAAACCTAGGATTGTAGCACTTAGCACTCTAGACCCTTTAGTAAATACTGGTGTTACTGTCTAGCTGATTTTTTTAAAACAAAAGTTAGGTGAGGTATCTTTAATAAATATTTTATGCCTTTGTTAATTGGTAAAAACTAAAGCAATTTTCCGACTGTATTTAAGTATATGCTTCTAAAATATTTTTTTTTATTGTATTGTGAATTTTTTTTGCTGGCTTTATTTTACCTTACAGAAAACTTAAAATAGAAGTAATAAGGAGTGTGAGCGTTTAGCATCGAAAGTGATCAGCTCACCGACACCCATTTGTGTACATCCCAAGTCCTCTGTTTACTTTCGATACTAAGTTTTCTGTAGGGTAAAATAAAGCGAGCTAAAAAAATTTACAATACAACTTGAAAAAAATTATTTTAGAAGCATAATCAAGGCCAACACAAAAATAGGGACAAAAGCTCGGACAAAAGTCACATTCGCTTCTGCTTTAAACTTAATTTTTGTGTGAGCTAATGAAGCGGCTATGAAAAATTAAGGATTACTATACATTTTAAAAAAATTGTTCTGCCAGAATAAAGTAAAAACAATCCCAAAAATGGCTTTATTTAAAAAAAAAATCAAATTTTCATGAACCGGCATTCCAACTATAATATTTTAATGACAATCAGCTGTGTCGTAACGTGGCCATCAAAAAAAAATCAGCCCCGGATGTGACGTGAACAAAGTGGAGGATCGTGACCCGTCCGTTTTGATAGCCCTGGCATAATATACTAAAAAACAGTTGAACAATTGCATTAGTTTTCAAAAAACAACAAAAGTATAAAATATCCTACTCAACTTTTATTTACAAAAATCACCTGGACAGTCAGACGTCAAAAAATAAAATGGCGGAAAAAATGCGACGACCGCTTAATTATTATAGGGATCGTGAGTTTATGTAACCAATTCTGAAAAAAAATTAATCCCATTTTTTTTTAACTTTTACTTTTAGGCACTACCAGGAGCCCCCGACCTAACAGACAACTTCATTTTAAATACATCAAACGCGAATGAAGAAAATCAGAACAACATTATTAAGGAAAACTTGGAAGAATATGGAAAAACCATCCTGTCACTTAGTTCTTGGCTTGGAAAATATGATGTTTTGAAAGACGTCTTGGAAAGTGGCGTTTCCCCTAATGTGACTGATCTTCAAGGAAGGTAATTAAGCCTTTAAAAGAGTAAAGATAACATGCTTGCGAATCGGTCATTTTCTTTTTCTTTTTCTTTTTCTTTTTCTTTTTCTTTTTCTTTTTCTTTTTCTTTTTCTTTTTCTTTTTCTTTTTCTTTTTCTTTTTCTTTTTCTTTTTCTTTTTCTTTTTCTTTTTCTTTTTCTTTTTCTTTTTCTTTTTCTTTTTCTTTTTCTTTTTCTTTTTCTCTTTCTTTTTCCTTTTCTTTTTCTTTTTCTTTTTCTTTTTCTGTTTCTGTTTCTGTTTCTGTTTCTTGTTCTTTTTCTCTTTATTCTTTTTCTTTTTAATTTTTGTCTTCCTGAAGTTTGCTCTCTGGAGGTAAACATTTTTTTAGGTTCATTTTTAACTGGTTTAATAGAACTTAAATCAAAATAATACTAAACCAAAATTAATTGAAGTAGGACTATAAATACATATTTTTGATATTATTTGCGCAGATCTGCCATTCACCTAGCCGCCTACGCAGGTCATGCAAACTGCGCAGAAATTCTCGTTCAGCATGGCGCAGATATTAATTGCTGGGAGCCCCAAAAATGCGTCACTCCGTTGCACTGTGCAGCAAGTATGGGTCATTTGGAGTGTCTTCGTTTACTAATCAAGGTAAGAGGACAGAAGTTGTTAAATTATTGAAAATTAGCATAGTAGGGACCTTTTGCACGGCGCGGCCTCCTTTAGCTAACTTTATCCTGTATAAATGGGACATTAAATGACAGATGTCACGTGATATTTCGAAGGTCAATTTTGACCTTTTGCAGACACAATTGTTTATCCTTTATTCTTTATGTATCTGTCAAAAGCCTGTTTTGTGTTCTGTAGGCAAAATTAATTAAAAAGTTCCGAAAACAACTAGGGAAAAACTGAAAGAATATATAGGATTAAGTCTGTGTTTACTTGGGTTTTTTTACGCACTTCACAGAACATTGACGACTTTTGGTTAGATGGTGAACACTGTTGCCAAACAACACATACCTATCAATTAATATTTGGCATAAATATAAATCTGCGGATTACCCTACATTGGTAGCTCTTGAAATAATTGTCTGATATCAAAAATCTTTGAAATTTACATTACATTTTGTCATTACGTTATATGCGCAGCAACACTGTCTTTAAATAAAGGAACTAATAGCATGGGCGCACCCATCCAGGGGGGGCCTCGGGGCCCGGCCCCCCCAAGCCTTAGATTTTTTTACATATTTTCCACATATTTCATAAAAAAACACAAAAAATAGCTTATAATTCGACATCATGAGACTCCGGGCCCCCCAAGAGGTCTCGGTCCCCCCAAGAGGTCTCGACCCCCCCCCCCCAAGATATATTCCTGGGTGCGCCACTGCTAATAGCCTGTGTTATTCAAACACAAGTAAGGTCAAACACTACCCTTTAGTAAAGGATAAGGTAGAAACCAGGTAACTGCGCATGCCTCAAATAAAAGTAAAGAGAGAAATGGGACATGCAAAAGGTCCCTCCCACTTAACTTTTTTCTCAATCTTTTGCAATAAGACCGCTTTAAAATAGTGTAAAATCCGAGAATAGCAAAAGAGACAACATGCCGTTTGGAAAAATATATTACATTGGGGTCTAAGGAGGATATCTCACATTAAAATCGCAGGTGAAAATAGATCGACAGCTACCTGCACATAATTTAATTTTTACATCGTAACATTGCATTGTCATGGCAGCTCTAAAAGCATGCCAAATTTCAAGTTGATCTGATACTGATACAGACATACAAAACAAGTTAAACAAAATGCTTGTTTATAATAATTAGGTACTTTTAAACTATTGACAGTTTTTATAATTGTGAAAGTCTCATTTTAATTACAATGACCTTTTTTTTTCAATTTTTTTTCTCAGGGTCTAAAAGAATATTTAGCAATTCACACACTTTTTCTCAGTGTTTTCGAGCTAACGCAACGAATTTTTGATTCAATAGATCAAAGGTGCCGAAAGGTTTTGTCGCTTCTCGTTGTTATCTATTCTCGGGTAAAATTGTTCGGTAGACTGTGATTGGAACACGCGGCATTGCTGTGTTGCCACAATGGCGAAATTAAAATTCTAAGTATGGTGATAGCAAAGTCAATTGAACAAAGATAAAAACCGACCATCGGCATATCCTTTATAGAAAGTGACATGGGCGGCGGTAGATATACTCATTAAAATTATTTCATTTCATTATGCCGTAAACTAAAGAAATAAAAATAGATAATAAAATTTACTATTCCTACACCTACAGGAACGACACTGATTTATTTTCTAACTATGCATACTGCCGACTAAAGAGGTCCCGAAAGGCACACCCGAAGGCAATTAAAAGCGCATCTCAAAAAAATCTGCCGTCCATCCACCTGGGCTTAGTCGGTCGGAAAACAAATACTTTGTGGTCGGACCGGGAAGAGCCGCGGCTTTTCTCTGTCGGTAGGGTTGAAATTATACCAGGATCATTTTATATGAATTGTGATAACTTTTGAAGGGCAGAATCAAGAATAATTCCATGAAATGGATAGAACCTCGTATGAGGAGGTATTTCAATTGACTTTGCAAAGACTCTAACACGGAATCATTGCTTGTGCTATACGGGGTATACTTGTACACTCGAGCGTCTTCATTAGTTATAAAATATGGGTAATGTGTGTTGTAATTTTTTTTCTAATTTCAGAATGGTGCTAGAGTAAATGAGGGAATAGAAAAAAGGAGCCCGTTACATTACGCAGTCGAAAGCCTGGCTGTAGACTGTGTTCAAGAATTATTGGAAAACCATGCCATCCCTAACACTCCACAAGTAGGTGTACTAAGTTAAAACTAAAACTAGTAATTGCTTATTCTTACAAAAGACGCTTTTGTTTCACCTTAAAATTCTTTCCCATTGTCTACAAAGCAGGTCTCTGGGATTCCACCAAGTACCGACTAATGAGTGATTAAACACATTTACTTTTATCAAAGAACAATTTTTTTTAGGTGTATAGTGAAGCGCCAATCCACGTAGCTGCTGCATTGGGTAATGTTGCCGCCATCACACTCCTGCTTAAGTACGGCGCCGCTGTAAACGTTCAAAGCGGCCTTGAAAAATTGGCACCGTTGCATTTGGCATCTGAACAAGGTATTCATTTCTTTGATGTTTTTTGAGATTGTTTGTATTTATTTGTATAGACGTGCATGCAAATTTTTTTAATAGTAAATTAACATAAAATAAAACTAGGTAAATATTTTGTCAAATTTTTAGGTTATGAAGAATGCTGTAGACTGCTTATCAAACATGGCGCCCAGATTAACGCTTTAAATAGGAAAAGACAAACACCGCTTCACTTGGCTGCTTTGACTCAGTGTACAGAGACTTTGGATCTTTTATTAAAAAATGGTAATTTTTTATAAGTATATCTTACTATTACTTTTGAAAAAATTGTATCAAATCTCCTAGAGTAACAAGAGATAAAATAATATGACTTTTATGCGGACTCAGTGCCTCCTTGCCTAAAGAGTTGATCACTTGTTATTATAGGCGCAAATCCCAATGCCCCTGATGTAGATGGAAGGACGCCACTGCACTGTTCAACCGTCAATGCGCAGAGGGCAACGGAATGCGTTAAAGTGCTGTTAGGCGCAGGCGCAGACCCGAATCGGCAAGATGCCTTTGGGTGAGCACAACCTATAAAGCTAGATGATTAAAATTTAATAGAAATAACCATAATAAGACAATAAAAATAGTAGCCGAATATTCACTGATCATTTGAATCATATAATTGTTATCTCACTGGTATTTTAAAAACTAGCTACCTGTCACACGCGTTATACTCCCTCTTTTCTTCTTACGAAAATTCTTCTTCTATTCCTCAACCGTAAATCGGTATTGTAGAGGTTCGAGGTGAGAGCAAGATAGGGAGAAATAATTTACATAAGAATAAAAGGTCCGTAAAGAAACCGGTTGTCTGGTAACTTCCAGCCAATAAGAACTCGGCAGCCTATGACGCGGCAGTTTGCCTGCTCCACGATCAATAAAGAGAGCCCTGTACGTTATCTTATAACATAAATAAAGATAGCCGAAAAAATACCAAAATTTATTAAAAAATTAAATAATTTAAAAATGTATGATAAAAATTTCAATAGTTTTATAAATATCAGATTTAGGACAGGATTAAAAATAATTTTCCTAAGTTACATCGACTCTTTTGTTCAATTTAATTAAACTTTTTAAATAATTTAAAAATGTATGATAAAAATTTCAATAGTTTTATAAATATCAGATTTAGGACAGGATTAAAAATAATTTTCCTAAGTTACATCGACTCTTTTGTTCAATTTAATTAAACTTTTTTCGCCGACCACTAAAGCAAACTAACCACATATTATTTTTTTTGTATATTTCCCTAAATTTTTATCTCACATCTGTAAGAATAACTCAACTTCTTCCTTTACTTTTTTATAGACTTCATAGTCTGTTGACAAGTATGATATAAGTTTCATTAAAAATAAGTTCTAAACTGGATTCATGGTTCCATAAAGTACGCAGTAATACATAAGCTGCAAGGAAAAATTAACTGTTCGGTTTGGTGACAGTAAAAAGTAAGCAGAAAAAACTAAGATATCAACCATTTCTTAGGCCTACTTCACACGAATACCTACTTATTATAGCTTACTTTAACGGAACACTAAATCCAGCTTAGCGGTTAAAATTTCTTTTAGTTAGTCTTTAATACATTTATAGCAAGTACGGAACAGTTATTTAAACACTTACAAGACGACAAGACCTAAGATGTACAAAATTTCCTTGCAAAAGACAAAATTACGCTATAACCAGAGTTTGACTGCAAACTCTGACGTGGTTGTGACGTCACGGCCGCCATGACACCGAGTTACCAGACAACCGGTTTATTTATGGATGTTGATCCGAGTTTCTTTATGGTTAGATATGAACTAAAACAGTTTTTCTAATTTGACAGTTACACCCCAATGCACTTGGCTGCCCTAAACGAGTCTTCCAGTTGCGTCATGCTCTTCCTCCAATATGGCGGCGACGTGACGGCGAGGACGAATGGCGGTGTTTCTGTTCTCAACTTTGTCACGAAAAAAACGCCCGATGTGGTTCCGAAATATATTTCGAAGTACGTATAATAGAACGAGCTGTTTTGTTAAGTCGCTCGAAAAAATACAGGGTTCTTCTAGCTTCCCAAAGTTAATAAATTTGCAGATTTTGTATCTATTTATAGAAAATGGCATCTGCATGGCATTGTTTTTTTTTGGCCAGTGTTTTCGGCTATTAGTAGTAGTCAAATACGTTAGAGCATAAATATGGGGCATACCCATGCATTCTCACACGCGATGCTTGAAGCCAGAACCCCTATTTAATAGGGAACTTGCACATTTTTTTTTATTTTACTAAAATGTGTGTTTCTGTATGAAAACGCATTATACCAAATATCAGCCCTTGAATCGCAATACTTATTTTACAATAAATAATTAAAGTTGGAATCGCTGACTGGTATATTCAAACACAGCAAAATGCGCGGCAGCCGCTGTGATGTCACTCCTTAGAAAAATCCCGGGCCCCTTATGAGTATAACGGCCATTCGGTTCATAACTTTTTTATTTATGAATATTTTTTATTCCTGTAAAAACATTCTCAGGCACTTTTTTAAGAGCAATTTAACTGTCAAATTAAAGTTTATTTGTCACTTTTAGTTTTTGAAATATTACCTAAAGTTTATATTTTACTTTTGGATTGATCGTTATTTTATTCGATTTTTAAAATTAGCGTAAAATTTCCATTAAAATGATGTTTCACATTTAATATTTAATTTTTTTATTTTTTTATATTTTTTTATATTTTTATTTTTTTATTACTTCTTATTTTTTTAAATAATTTAAAAATAATTTAAACCAACTCTTATTCAGCAAACTAAAAAAAAAGTTAAGAGATAACTAAAAACTAAAAATATAAAAAACAATAAAAAAAATAAAAATTAAAACATGTCAATAAAAAAAAAATTACGCTGATTTCAAAAATCGAATAAAAAAAAGGTCATTCCATAAGAAAAATACAAACCTTATGTAATATCTCAAAAACTAAAAGTGACAGATAAAATTTAATTTGACAGTTGAATTGCTCTTAAAAAAGTGCCTCAGGAATCTTTTTACAGTAATAAAAAATATTCATAAATAAAAAAGTTACGGGGGTGGGTCGAAAATGCACCAAATTGAAAATATATATCTTGAAAGTAGTTTAAGATATCGATGTGCGGTTTTCGGCATTAATGTTTTCACAAAAATCGAGCTCGTAACATGTAGGTTAGTTTTTTCTATCTCCTTTAGAAATGGGCGTTTCCTATCAAAAGTGTCCAATTTGGACCACTCTGTACCTATGTGGGTAGGTATAAATGAAAATAAATCAGCACTAGTGTTTATAGAGCTCATTCTAAACAGTGTTTTAAATAGGTGGGTACCTATTTAATTAATATACTTATTTTTAATAAAACTTATTAGTATGGTTATATATATATATATATATATATATATATATATATAATTATTATATTATAGTACTTACAGTACTTAGGTATTTATACTTACTTGCGAGCTTTTACACCGCGAACTTCAGCTTGAGAAAAATCCTCCGAATTTTTAATGTATAATGCAGTCATAAACATATCAACTCTAGGTAAATTGTCTGATTGTCCTTTTAAAAACCCCGCATCAACCATTTTCAGTCTTTAACAGAATCACAAAACACTAAATTAAGAAAATTTAGACAAAACTACGTCCGGAAATAACTGAACACCACGTTCAATAGTACAATATCAATTATTTACGTGTTGTTTCAATGTCGGTTAACGGTCGCATGGAACGAGATCCAAAAACGTGACGTCACTCACAACCAATGGCGCGTTTTAAGAACAGGTCAAGTTATTTAAATTTCAAACCTTTATTTCTCAGGTAATTTATTTGTTATTGGAATTTTTCTTTTTCTAGGAAGTTTCTTATGATAATACCTTACGATTTTAATTGTTTTTAAAGGATTCGATTTTTTGGGCAAGTTCCCTATTATTAATGTTCCTTTTTCGGCAAGACAGCATATCGGTTACTGCGCATGCGTCAGTTTTGGTGGTTTTAGAACATACTCCGATACTTTGTTTGAAACTCGTAGACAATGATTGTGTAGAAATAAAATTTCGGACTTCCATTGTCTTTATATATTTTATTTTAAAACACGACGTTTCGGTTAGTAAGTATCTCTAACCGTTATCAAGTGTGAACTAAACAATCTAGTCTCTAGGCTACTACTTATACTACTTGGTGTGCAATCAGGTGTGACGGCCCGCCCCCTTTTTAATCGTAAGACGCCTGTTTTCCTTAAGGAGTGGTTTCCATATGTTTGGTATGTCCGTGCTTGGTTGACTGAAAACTTCTTTATTCTGCATTATAAACGCAGCTTCAATAAACTTTCGTTTTCGCCAATGCGACTCCTTATGTAAAACTTTAGCTTCTGACCACTGAATCCTGTGATCATTTGACCATGCATGATCTGCTAAACCGGATTTTTCAATATCCCCTAATTGGGTACTTTTTAGATGTTCATTTACTCTAACCTGAAGAGGGCGTTTCGTTTCACCTACATATGATTTACCACACTCACACGGGATTTGGTAAATACATTCCTTATTATTTGAGGGATTGTCTGGTTTTGTTTTAGTTACAAAACTTCTTATCGTATTTCCTGAAGAAAATACTGTTTTTATATTATAGTGTTTAGCTATTCGTCTTATGTTTTCTGAAATCCCTTGAACATATGGAATGTTAATAACACTTAACGGATTATTATTTTGAGAATTTGGTACATTTAGTTTGTTTTTAATTTTAAATATCGTTGAGTTTATTAATTTCTCGGAATAACCATTCTGTTGTAAGTCCTTTTTAATGTTGTTAATTTCTGTGGTTGATTCTTCATTATTACTACAAATATTTACGGCTCTTAAATACAAACTTCTTATAACTCCTTGTTTTGTTGCAACAGAATGATTAGACTTAAAATTTAGGTACTGTCCCGTGTGTGTAGGTTTCCTATATACAGTGGTTTGAATGTTTCTGTCTAATCGTTTGACAAGAACATCCAAAAAAGGTAAGGCCGAATCTTTTTCAATTTCCATGGTGCACTTGATTGTTGGTCGAATACCGTTTAAATGGTGTAGAAAATTTTGTAGTTCGTCATCATTTTCCGGCCATATAATAAATGTGTCATCCATGTATCGTAGCCATAGTTTTGGTTTGACTCTTGCTGTGTTGATCGCATGGTCCTCGAACCACTCCATGTAGATGTTTGCTACCACTGGCGAAAGAGATGAACCCATTGGGAGTCCATCATTTTGCGCGTAAAACTTATCTTTCACTTGAAAGTAAGAGTTACGGAGACAGAGCTCCAAAAGATCCATCACCCCCTCCACCGATAGCGTTGTTCTCTCATGAAGTGTATCATCAGTTTGTAATATGTTTTTGATGATACTGAGTGACTCATTTATTGGCACGTTGGTGTAGAGACTTTCTACATCAAAACTTACAAATCTATCGCCGGGATCTAATTCGATACCTTTTAAAACCTCGACAAAATGTTCCGAGTTTTTGACAAAAGATTCGGACTTACCCTGTAGTGGTTGAATTATGTCCAACAAAAACCTCGACAAAGTGCTGGTCGGTGAGTCCCTGGAGCTGGTAATTGGTCGCAGTGGTATATCCTTTTTATGGATCTTTGGTAATCCATAAAAATGTGGTGCCTTACTGTGGTGTGGAGTCAGGCGGGATCTAAGAGCGTCCGGGATATTTTCAGCATACTTCTTCAAAGTCCTGTAGATGCGTCCTTCTATGGTGGTGGTTGGATCTTTGGGTAGTTGCTTGTAGTCTCCTTTCTCCAGAACTTCTTGGATCTTTTTGTCGTAAGTCTCGACCTCCATGATCACCGTCGCGTTTCCTTTGTCGGCCGGTAGAATCTTGATTGATTTGTCAGCCTGCAGGTTCTTGATTGCCCGTTGTTCTTGACTGGTGATGTTTGTCTTTTGTTGCTTCTTTCTGTCCAACGTTGTTCTTACTTTATGGCGAAACTCATCAGCTTCGGGTTGAGGTAGACTAACTAAATTTTAAGTCTAATCATTCTGTTGCAACAAAACAAGGAGTTATAAGAAGTTTGTATTTAAGAGCCGTAAATATTTGTAGTAATAATGAAGAATTAACCACAGAAATTAACAACATTAAAAAGGACTTACAACAGAATGGTTATTCCGAGAAATTATTAAACTCAACGATATTTAAAATTAAAAACAAACTAAATGTACCAAATTCTCAAAATAATAATCTGTTAGGTGTTATTAACATTCCATTGAATAGCTAAACACTATAATATAAAAACAGTATTTTCTTCAGGAAATACGATAAGAAGTTTTGTAACTAAAACAAAACCAGACAATCCCTCAAATAATAAGGAATGTATTTACCAAATCCCGTGTGAGTGTGGTAAATCATATGTAGGTGAAACGAAACGCCCTCTTCAGGTTAGAGTAAATGAACATCTAAAAAGTACCCAATTAGGGGATATTGAAAAATCCGGTTTAGCAGATCATGCATGGTCAAATGATCACAGGATTCAGTGGTCAGAAGCTAAAGTTTTACATAAGGAGTCGCATTGGCGAAAACGAAAGTTTATTGAAGCTGCGTTTATAATGCAGAATAAAGAAGTTTTCAGTCAACCAAGCACGGACATACCAAACATATGGAAACCACTCCTTAAGGAAAACAGGCGTCTTACGATTAAAAAGGGGGCGGGCCGTCACACCTGACTGCACACCAAGTAGTATAAGTAGTAGCCTAGAGACTAGATTGTTTAGTTCACACTTGATAACGGTTAGAGATACTTACTAACCGAAACGTCGTGTTTTAAAATAAAATATATAAAGACAATGGAAGTCCGAAATTTTATTTCTATACTCCGATACGTCACTACATTGTTTGTCAATTATCAAATATTTAGGGTTATGTCTATTATTTTTTTCTAAAAACTAGTTGATTGGGTAAAAATTTATCAAATTGTGGATTAATTTTCTAGTTTTTCTAAAACTAATTGTGCAGATTTATTGTGGACACCATAAAGACTGTTTAATGGCATCTATAAACCACTCTTAACTTTATTAGCAAATTATAAAGAAAAATACACGTAGTTACCTATGGAATGGCACTCCCTTAGTCCCTTACTTCTTCCGGACATTTTTCCACAAACCGCACGTTTTACGTGAAATATTTTCCATTTTTTACAGAAAAAAAAACATAATTTTACACGACAAACACAAAACACTGCAAAATTTCAAGATGGCCTCCACTCACATAGCAGCTGTCTGTCTACATGACAAAACACACGCATGTGCACTTGAAAGGGCTTTACTTTTAAATTCTTTGAACATGTATTTATGCTAGAACATAATTGGTATCTAGTAGTAGTGGTGGGGAGACCATTTTTGGTCTAGTGACTAGGCACACGGCGCAAACCCCGAATTTTCGGGTATTAGTTGAATATGCTCTTGTGCTTATTTAAAACAGTCCTTTTTATTTTTTTGACTGGTGATAATTTTTCATTCTTCAATTAGGACTCTGATTTTCCTGTCCTACTCTACTATGTACTACTACTTTTTTTTCATTAAAACTAATAAATTTAAAACTTTTAGATTTGACAATGCGATACGATTAAACGAACACGACTTTGGCGACGTGGACTGTCAACTAAAACTGGATTTTCGAATATTGGTTCCCACCATGGGCAACCAGGAAACATCACTTCTGGTAACATCATTTTTTAAATCCTCCTCAAAAAAATCTAGTAGAGGAGATGCCATGAAATATACACCAATTTTTATTTTAAGACAAAAAATTTGTAGGACTTTTAACATTAAGGTTATTCACCGTACCTTAATTGTATTTTTGACTTTTAATCTCATCAAGAGCAGTTTTTATGATCAATCCTAAGAGGGTTTGCTTGTTCGAAAACCGAACCGTGAGCAGTCAAAAACATTTATGTGTAATGTATTTTTGATTAATAAGGAATTAGGTCTATTTTAGTCAACAATTAGGAATATTTTTTATTTTAGGTTAATTTCATTGAGGTAGGACACAAAAACGTGCTGGAGCATCCGCTATGCGAAGCATTTCTCAACTTAAAATGGTGCACAATAAGAAAGTTCTTTCTGTTTAGCTTGATGTATCACTTGCTGTTTGTCACTTTGTTCACGTTTTATATTATATCGGTTTATGTCAAGTTTTGTCCTTCATCAAGAAGTAAGTTAATAAAAATTAAAAATTTAAAACAGGTAGATAAAATGATCAAAATGTAATGGAAAAAAATTCAAAACAAATATTTTTCTATATTAGCTTTTGAACAAGAAGTGTCCTGAAGTCCTTGAATTTGAAGGCAAATCTCTTAAGTTAAGTCGTTTTTGAGTTATTTAAGTTACAAATTTGCATTGAAAATCAAGTAGATTATTATCATTAAGGTGCACTTTAACAGTTATTTAAAACTAATATAACTCAAAAACGGCTTGTCAGCAAGCTATATATTTTATAAATCAGGGCAAATAGACCTTTAGTTATAATAAATAACATATAGGGTGCTCCCATTAACTTCAGAAAGTTGTTGTTAAGATTTGATATAAGGAATGACATCTGGCACTTCTGACATATTCCAAAATATAATACGAAAAAATTTATGCAATTTTGTGGATAAAAAAAACACCTGATAAAGACTACGCATTTATAAACAATGACTCTGTATATACAAATTTTTGCTTTCGATAAATTTTGTGCGCATGTTTAGGAATTTTCAAAGGTTTGTGGGAAAAAATTAAGAACTGGCGACGTTGCACAACGGCATGCTGCGCGATAGCAGCGCTCCTCTTTGCAGACTTAAATAAACTTTTTTTACCCCTCTATGTGTTCAATGCACTTAATGGTGTGTTTGTATTAATCTACTCTTTATGTTTCTGATGGTTTAAGTTAAAACACAGAAAAAAATTGCTTTCGATGCACACCTGGAACAGGTTTTACTGCGTTCTGACAAAATGACTACAATAGGGTATTTGACAAATTTTATAAAAGTGTTTGGAATGTTACATAGGTCCCTAATTTGCTACGACAAACTATTAAAATAGTATATTTTGTCATGACTACATTTAAAATCAAGTTTTCTAATTTCCGATTTGAATTTGCCGCGAAAACGCTCATTTCTAGCATGGCGTTGCAATGACGTCACAGCGCAGTAAACTCGCGGACAGATACACGGCATTCAAGTGTTTATTTGTTTGTGGTTTGTATTTTTACTGTTTTTTATGTAAAAAAGTGGTGTGTAGTGCCTCAGTATTCGAATTATAGTATAACAACACCTGAAAAACTATTTATTCATGTGCCTACAGCAGTAAAAGAACGGAAAAAGTGGCTAGAACTTGCTCGAAGAGACCCAAGCGCCTTATCTAATACATCTTCACTTTACATTTGTGAAGATCACTTTGATGGGAGTATAACTAAATTGTTTCCATTAATTTTTCTCACGTTGTCTATAATATATATAACTATTTCGTAAATGCCGATGACATTTTGGAGGTCATGTTCTATAATAGGCAGAAAGGTGTACAAATTTTTAGGCGGTGCTAGGCAGTTATTAGGCAGGACTAGGGAGTACCTCTAAATGCAGGATCAGGCAGTGCACATGCAGGCTAAATGTAGGACTAAGCAGTGCCTATGCACGACTAGGCAGTGCATAGGCAGGACTAGGAAGTACCTACGCAGGACTATGCAGTGTAACCGATGCAGTACTTCAAGTATTGCCTGGTCGTTGTATACTTTTTTGCCTCCCAGTCCTACAATTTTTGATTGTTTCTTAAGGCTCAAAATAATAATGATTGGGTATTTAATTGAATCTATTGTAAGTGGCATATTAAACAAAAAAGCAAAACATATAACCTTACCTCAGAATCTAAATGAGTAAAAGTAGGCGAAGAATATCATAAAAGAACTTTTAGTTATATACAAAACAACTCATCGAATACTTACATCAACATTTTAACGTTTCTAAATTCCGCAGAACAAAAATCACTGTTGTTGGCAAAGAAGCCTGCCACCATAAAGGAATGCAGCATTGGCTTTGGAGAATCCGTTTTCCATTGAAAATATTTTTTATAAACAAAACACAAAATAAAATATAATTTAGGACAATAATTCGCACTTTAAACCAAAGCAAACATTACCATCCAAAAGAAAATAACGCGTTTACTGTTTTGTGACGTCACTCGCAGTTGATTGGTAGACCGCCTGTTTTGAATCACGTGGCTAATTGTTTTAATTCAATGAATTTATTTAATTAAAAGAACTATGAATTTGAGAAAAAATTTAACAAAAAAGTTTGTTTTTAGCATTACCAAGACCTAAAGAGATATCTAAAAATAAATATATATTTATTTTTTACTACTGTCAAACACCCTATTACAGGTTTTTTGTATTTGGCCATCGAAGAAATAATGTTCTTTGGTTTGGCTGAGAATAAATATGGGTTTTCTGGTTTTAGGTAGACATAGAACAAACTGCATGGCCGAAAACTATGTGAGTTATATGGGCTTTATGGTGATCCTTCTAAATATATTTATCGTCTTAAAAGAGTTGTTTCAAATGCTTCACAGCCCGAGGCGATATATCAAGGAATGGGAAAATTGGTTACAATGGACCATCATTATCGGAGTGTTTTGTTGCGTCCAACCCAAACCCGGTAACTTTTGAAAGCCATAGAACTGCACCAAACGATACTAAATATTATTTTTCTACTCGTGCGAGGAAACTACTAACTTTCCGGACTAATATGGATTTTGAAAATTGTACTTTTCCGCATGCAATTCTTTTTTTGCCCTAAAAATGGGTGCGGAAAGTAAATGAGGGCGTAAATGATATAGTTTTGAACGTGCCACTCTAAATCTATACAGCATATAATAATAAAAATAAATTGTTTTTAATTCAATATTTTTTCTGTAAAAGGTTTTAAATTTCCTTTTTCTAAAAATGAAAAAATATGGAAGAGTGCCCTTATGGGCTGTCACTTTTATCATCATTTTTTTGGGCAACTGTACAAAATAACGAAAACAGAGGAGCGTGCGGTGAAATTTGAAACAAGGCAAGTAATTTTTTTTAAACTTGCTTATTTGTATTTATCTATTCTTTTTAGTTTTCGGCAAACTTTAATTTCTTGCTTTAGCCTATCGTTATTTATGATACCTATTTATATTTTCATTAAAACTTTGGGAAGAAAACTATACAACACAACTGTATAGTTTTAACGGCCTTTGCAATACCGAAACCGAATCTTCTTGCTGGCACGTCATTGTGAAACGCTTATGTAGTTAATCGAACAGACTGCTTATTTCAAGGCTAAATGGCGCGAACGAAATTTCTCGCACTGGGCTTGCATGCGTTGAGACCACTATGTTTTACCTAACAACGTGGAGCGTAAGGAGCCGCGAAAGTAGGGATGCCCCAAAAACAAGATCGATCAAAAAATATATCGGCAACAAAAGATCGATCTTTTTAAAAATCGATATTCGATTCTGAATATTATTGTTTTTTAATAAAAATTCAATATAAATATGTAAATACCTTTATACTCTGTTTCCATTAATGCCCCACCCTGATTCAAAAAACTTATCACGTGATGGCCCATGGATTTGCACCGGTTTTAAATGCAGCGACACCTGATGCGTTTTTTGAATCGGGGTGGGCATACATTGGTGAAAACAGGGTGTTATTAACAAATAACAACAAATACCGGGACGCCGGCGCCGGGGCCAGCTTCAAATAATCAAGCAAACTAATACCCTGTTTCCACCAATGCATGCCCACCCCGATTCAAAAAACGCATCAGGTGACGCTGCATTTAAAACCGGTGCAAATCGATGGCCCATCACGTGATACCCTGTTTCCACCAATGCATGCCCACCACGATTCAAAAACCGCATCACCTGATGGACCATGGATTTGCACCGGTTTTAAATGCAGCGTCACCTGGTGCGTTTTTTGAATCGGGGTGGGCACGCATAGGTGGAAACCGGGTGTGATGCGTTTTTTGAATCGGGGTGGGCATGCATTGGTGGAAACAGGGTATAATGTGTTTTTTATTCTATCATGTAACATAATAAAATCGAGCTTCGATTTTGGAAAAAAAAGATCGATTATCCAAGAGATCGCTTGGAAAAAATCGATCGATTTTAATCGATCTTTTTGGTCAAAATTAATTAAAATCGATTTGAATCGTACATCCCTACGCGAAAGGGACCCTACTCTCGGTTCAAATCAAGACGACAGTCAATGAATTCTTATTCGTTTTCTACGCGTACGAAAAAGACAACTGTTTAAATGGTTGTCTTTTCTTATATGCGCTTCTATTATATACAAATAGGGATATAACATAAGATGCCGCTTTTCTAGTATAGACTTACTACTCCTACAGGACTCGCACCAATTAGGTCAAGTTTTATTGGTGAACTACTTATAGTTTATTTTTTTATGTCTGATTTCCTAAGGGAAGCAATGCTTGCTTCCCTTGCTTACATGGACCGCACGCCCCTGAACGATAATAATAAAGTAACATCTCCGTAATTACTTCGTTATGCCTAATAAAGATAACGAAATGCCACGTTGCTACTACGTAGCGTCAGTAATAACCATAACAATAAGGAAATGTGAAAAAAAGCGTTTTAAAATTATTGAAACTGTTTCTGTTGCGTGAAACCCAAATTCGGTAAATTTTGAAAGCCGAACACTCAAAAATGTATAAAACATCTTAGTAGGCCACCATTCTTCCTGCCTTCCCTAGCCTAGAGTCCGTGTTTGTCAACATACAGGGACCCTACCCTTGCCCTACTTACATGGTGGGCAAAAAAAAACGAAAACAATGTTTTTTGTCATAACTGTTTGAACTATATTATCGATTTTAATGGTACAAACTGCATTTTGCAAGGAATTAATCAGGCTTTTGACCAAAAATATTATTTTGTCCTTCATCTCAAATTTCAAGATGGCAGACAGAATCAAACATGACCCGTCAAATAAGCTCGTTTATTCATATGGTCAGAAAATTTTTTAGAATATTTTTTAATATCGTAAAAAACCCTTTTCCTGCCACGCACAATGAGTTACAAATCATTAAAATCGATTTTTAGTGGTTCACGAAAAATATATTTTTTTTACGTTGTTTTACCAAATATACCCAATTTTCTCTACATTCATTTCGTTATAAAATAATTTTTACGATACAGGTTTAAATAAAATGTTTTGACTTTTTTAAATTCATGAAAAAGCTCTGTTTTTGTCACGAACAAGAAGGTATGAATCATAGAAATCGGTCTAGTTGTTCCCAAAATAATAATCTTTATTTGAACCATTGTTTTACAGACTACGATTACCTTGCCGATCCTTTCAGCATTAATTTTCTTATAAATTTATTATTATTCTCCCCATTTCAGTAAAATTAAAAGCACCATGGTTCATTAAAATCAGTTCAAAAACAATTATTCTATTAAGAAATTAATGCAAACAATCAGTAAAACAAACTCTAATATCTCGAGAACTACTAAAGCAGATTTGATGACTAGCACCTCGTTAGTGTAATCAAAGTTTAGGTCATTTATACAAATATTAAAAAGGGTTGAAAAATGCCCCGCAACACAAGAAAAACCAATCCTTTATGTAGGGTCAAATTTGATTAAGACCGTCATTTAGAATTTCAAGACGATGACAAATTTTGATAATTTACTTTAAAGAATCCTTACTAAAAACATTTTTATTTTGTCAAAATCGGTTTAATTAAAAATTGAGAAGGCAATCGTGTAAAACAATAGCTAAAAAAATATTTTTCGAAAACCACTAAAACGATTTTAATAATTCATACATTGTTATCCGTGACAGCAATAGGGCTTTTTTACGAGTTCAAAAAACATTCTAAAAAACTTTCAAAACATAAGAATAAACAAGCTTCTTTGAAGGGTTTAGTAGCCACTTTGGAATTTAAAATCGCTTAATTAATTTCCTGCAAAGTGCGGTAAAATTGTTTCATTAAAATCGATAATATAGTTCGAAACTTATAACGCTGTTTTCTATCAAACAACTGTTATAATGAACAATTTGTCCGTTTTTTTTGTACGACCCGGAAATTTCAATATTTTTCAGGTATGAATATCAAAGAATACGTGTGGAACTGGCAGCATCACACTGCAGCTTTCACAATATTTTTCTGCTGGCTGGAACTGATGATGATAGTCGGAAGATTTCCAACGTTTGGTCTTTACGTCCAAATGTTTACGACGGTGTCGGTGAATTTTGCCAAGTTTATGCTTACTTACTTTTGCCTTTTCATCGCCTTTTCTTTGAGCTTTGGAGTGATTTTTCCGCATTATAAAGCTTTTCGGTAAGTCAGTATAGTCTAATGCGTTTAGCAAGGGATTGTTCATACTCATTTTATTATTATTATTTAGCCCGCGCAGCAACAGGTAGAGAAGGTATTTTTTTCGACGAAAAAATGTTTTTTCAGGTAACGTTAAATATGTGTTATTTGGGTGGATTTTGAGCTATTTTAGCAATATTGCCATGACGTCTGTCTGTATGTGTATGTGTATGTCTATCCGTAACACGTTACCTTTTTAACCGCTGAACCGATTTTCATGAAATCCTTAGGTAAAATATTGTACAATAATGTAAAGAACTGGTTAACTGAATGGAGCATCGCATCAATATACTTTTTTAGGATTATAGTAGAACACTTTTTTCTCAATAATTTGTCTTATAACTAAAAACTTCGCATTGGTTTTCGTTTCTAAGATATTTAGAAAAAACTGTTTTTAAGGCTGATATAGCGTGGAGTGTGTTAATGGGCTTGGAAGGTATCAGATCCGCCATGAATCCATTTATTTTAAAACGGATATGCCGGCCTTCAAAATTTACCCTGTCTTAGGGTAAGTCCATATCAAATCAACCAATGGTTTGGACCTTGTCACTTTTGATTTTCATAATTTTTGGTCAAATTCTTTACTAAGTAGAAAGAAGTAAAAATGCAAAATTTTAGATTTTTTAGCAGTCTAGTTTTTGAGTTATTAATTATTTTTAATGCTTAATATCGTCTTTTTTAGCACTGACTTGATTCATTTAAACCCTTGTTATTCATAAAGTCTTGGGCATATCGAGGTAAAAGTTGCTGTTTAATCTTATAGGTCCACAAGATTAATTATGGTATGCCTAGTGACATCCTTGTTGTAAAAAAAATGCAGGGGTCTCACCACAAAATTTGTTTTTGATGCAGTTTAAAAACGGGTTTTTTATTTTGTTCAATTTTTTTATATTTGTTTTCTAGACTATTTATTTACATGTAGGCCAAGTTTTATAATGGGATGACAGTGGGTTCCCATTTAAAAATTTATTTTTGTAAATTGATGTTGTTTAAAATTCTTTTATTTTACCTTAAATATAACTATTTGACAATTCCTCTCGAGATTACACCCACCGGTAGCCGTTGGCTGGGAAAGGTGCAGCTTAAATTAGTGCACTGAGACAACTTGGCGTTATCTGTTAGGTGTGGCTGCAATAATGTTTTGGTGTGCACCCCTAAAGTTTTACTCCACACGCAACCACTGTTTTAGAGATAAATAATGTAACTATTTTCATCAATATCAAACATTGCAGTGAGAAAGGGCGAAAAAGGGGCATTTATGTACAGGTTCTCAATTATTCTTGTGAGCCCGTTATTATGTAAGTACGTTTTTTAACTAATTGTTTCTTTATTTAAATATCAACGTAGCGAAGCCAGATGCCCATGGTGTCCACGTTTTTATAATATACATGCTACATCAATGCCTCATAACAATATGTGCACTTTAGATATTAATTTTTATAGTAATAAAAATATCAAACATTATATGCATCAAGATATAAATAATTTTTTTTAACTATGATCCCATTATCATCCCAAGGTAAAATTTAGCACACATGTAAACAAATAGTCTAAGAAAAAAAATTATAAAAATTAAGAAAAACAAAAAATCCGTTTTTGAGATTTCATCCAAAATATAATTTTGGCATAGACCCTTTGTCCTTTTTTTTAGGAAATGAGGCTATCAACACATCAAAGTTTGGCATGTTAATTGTTCTCTACAGATAGCGAGTTCCAGCTAATTATCTTAAACGGTTTAAAAATTATAGAAGTTTAGAGAAACCGATGCAGGCTAAAAATGGGTAATATTTTTATTTTTGGAAACGCATAACTCAAAAAATATGCAACCAAACAATTTAAAAATTTGTATTTTTGCTTTTTATTAGGCGGAGAATAACTACACAAATACTCACCATCATCAAAAAACTCAAGGTTCAAAAATATTTTTAAATTGGTTGAATTGATGTGGACTTACCCTTTAGTTTCTAAAAATTTGATTTCAGGGTCACCTATAAATTAAAGCTTGGTAGGTAAAGACGGTAAAGACCAAGTTCCCGAGCCGCTTTTGAATAGTCTTCGAACACTTTTGAGTTCGCAAACAGTTCGCAAAAGCTCGAATTCATGAATGGGTCCGAGTCTAGTCCGAGGTTAACTGATCAGCGTTTCTGGCATCAAGCATATTAGAAGGGCTGAATTTCGCCTTTTTCACAATTGTCTTTTTTGTAAAAAAATAAACATTGTATATTGTAAGTTTAATTTTTGGGTTGTGTGTATTAATAAAAGAAAAAATAAGTTTGTGGGCGAATTCTTAATAGGAGGATGTAGTACCTCAGCGAAAAAGAAAATGCCTTTTTTTCCGAAACACCGGTGTCCGTGGTTGATTATACCCTATTCGCTATCGTTTCACTCGTAGAATGAAAAATAAGTTTCACCTATTTCTCCATTCTTTGTGATTTATACAAGAAATGGACTATTAAAGAGGTGAACATTTTATTTTTAAAATTTTATTAAATATGAGTTATTTAGTTCCTTAAACACCCAGATCGGATAATAAATTAAATTGTCTGTCTCAATACACGATAACTTAATAACACGTCAAACGATTTTAACACAATATGATGCACAAGTTTTATGTCGGCATTTCACGATGTCGATACTACAATTTGTAGTCTTTTTAGATTAATAAAGATATTCTATTCTATTCTATTAGATTTTGATTTAAAAAAAGGGTTATTTAAAAGTATTATTTAATCAATTTTACCTTAAAACAATCAAATTTACTGTCTATTTTTCTTGTTGTATCGATTTTTTTTAAAAATGTTCCTTTTGTATTTAATACATCTTTGCCTGGGGCGCATGTCGCCTGCGAGCACTTAAAGCAACATTACTTCAATATTTTCTGAAAATGTTCGTTTTTAGTCTAGAAATAAAAATGATCTCCGCGGAAAACTACTTTTGAGGCTCAATACCACTTCTGCCGCCCCCCTAAGGTCTCGACCACCCTCCCGCGTCCTATAACCACGCTGCGTTTACTGTGTTCTAAAATTAAATAATAGTTAGCTTACCAATAGATTAGTAAACTGTGGTATAAAAAAAATTGACTTTAGTGAATGTGAAACGAAAATCAATAACAAGAACAAAGGCACTTTAAAATTCTGTTTGTTTGTAAAAGTAAGTGAATTATTTACATTTAGGAACAAGCAGAATTTCAAGGTATTATTCTGGTTGTTTATCACCCCGTTTGATGAATGCACTTACATAAAACTGAAAGGTTGACCTTTCGCGAACCAAGTAGCGGATTATACTGATATTTTCGCTAAACTGGCAACGTTGGTCTGTTCTCCCATGAAATTCTTATGACCCATACAAAAATCCTACCCCTGGATAGAAGGCTGGTCACGCGGTATGTACCCTGCTGTGTATTAGCAAAGCCATAACTATGCAAAAACATATTGTTTTTTGCCTCTTTTTTGTTCAATTTTCACGATTAATTATTATTTTTAGGGATCTGAAATGGATCATGCTGAAAGTGATCATAATGATGTCAGGCGAACTGGAATATGAAGACATTTTCTTTGATGACAGCTATGCAGTGGAATACCCCTACACCGCACAAATCTTTTATCTAATCTTCGTGTTTTTGGTAACCATAATTTTGGCCAACCTTATGGTTGGTTTGGCTGTTAGTGATATTCAAGGTAACGACTATTTAACCCTTTCGGGACGGACGCGACGGGGAACGCACATTTGCGTTTAGAACAAAACTTGCCGCACGGACGTCTAACACACATGTGCGTTACGGGCTTATGTCCCCTCTCATGCCAACTAGAGTCAGCTGACATATACTTTAAAAAAGGATAAGGTGGTTTTTGAGCAGGTGCGACGGACGTATCGACGCATATTTGTGTTAGCGGGCCGTAAAGACTGCTTTTTTCGGAAACACGTGATGTTTGTTATTCGTTTTTTCTGATCTTTTTTGAAAAAAACTGCAGTAAAGCCATGAGTAGAAATGAGGATCAGCCTTCTTGCTCAAAAAAAGCCAAAGTATGTTAGAAATATTTATTTTTCATTGAAAATTGCATACAAAAATAGCGACGCATATATGCGTCATCCGGTCATGCGGCAACGCATTTTGTCCCCGGCCGCGTATTTACGTTTCCGTGATTTCACGGCAGCGCTGTTTTGAAATAGACACGGAAATGCTGCAACATATTTGGTTACAAATGCGTGTTGATTTTAAGGGGCCGAGGCTCGAACAAGGCACGGTTTTGTATTGAATTACGCAGCGCAGGGGTTTACTTCTTAGTGCACATTTGAAACATAAATTGGATTCACGTTGTTTATTAGTTTGATTTTGAGGTTATATGTTTGTTAATATGAAAATTATGGAGCAGTTTAAAAGTATTTGTTCTAATATTACTCAAGATTTTGAAATTCTTTGAAGTTTGAAGAACACTCTTCCATTAACTATACCTGCAAAGTTCAGTGTTCATTGTCTTACACCGGCAACTACGACGACAGATGTTGTTGTTATTAATAAATTTTAATGATTTAAATGATTTTCACTTGATTTCTAACCACATGAAAATAGAAAGTTTCAAAAACCTAACCTAACGAAAACTAATCAATCAAATCTAACCGAACCAAACCAAAGTAAACTGAACCAATAATTAAAAAAAAAAAATTTCCTGAGTTCCTACCCGGGATGCGAATTTACGTTTCCGTGCTCATTTCACGTCGGCGCGGTTTTGAAATACACACGGATATATTACAATATATTTGGGTTCAAATACGTGTTGATTTTAAGAGTTTTGATCTCGAAATGAGCACGGATCTGTAAGAGAACATCGCTCATTAAACTATTACAAAAGCGTATTCAACTGTCAGGTTAAAACGCTAACATAACGAAAGCTAATCAATCAAATCTAACCGACCCTAACCAAAGCAAACTGAACCAATAATTTAAAAAAAAAATACTTTCTTAACTTCCTACCCGGGATCCTAGAGGATGTGAATCCGAACCGAATTGAACCAAACCGAACCGAACCGAGCCAAAGCAAAGTGAACCAACAATTAAAAAAAAACTTTCCTGACTTCTTTCCCGGGATCCTAGAGGGTGTGAATAGTGTTGTAATTTAGTTTGGTTAGGTTAGGTTTGGTTCGGTTCAGATTCACATCCTCTAGAATCCCGGGTAGGAACTCAGGAAAGATTTTTATGAAAAAAATTATAGGTTCAGTTTGCTTTGGTTCGGTTCGGTTAGATTTGATTGATTAGCTTTCGTTAGGTTAGGTTTTTGAAACTTCCTATTTTCATGTGGTTAGAAATCAAGTGAAAATCATTTAAATCATTAAAATTTATTAATAACAGAACAACATCTGTCGTCGTAGTTGCCAGTGTAAGACAATGAACACTAAACTTTGCAGGTATAGTTAATGGAATAGTGTTCCTCAAACTTTAAAGAATTTCAAAATCTTGAGTAATATTAGTACAAATATTTTTAAACTGCTCCATAATTTTTATATTAACAAACATATAACCTCAAAATCAAACTAATAAACAACGTGAATCCAATTTCAGTTTCAAATGTGCACTAATAAGTAAACCCCTGCGCTGCGTAATTCAATACAAATCCGTGCCTTGTTCGAGCCTCGGCGCCTTAAAATCAACACGCCATTTGTAACCAAATATGTTGCAACATTTTCGTGTCTATTTCAAAACAGCGCTGCCGTGAAATCAGCACGGAAACGTAAATACGCACCCGGGATCCTAGAGGATGTGAATCCGAACCGAACCGATCCTAACTAAACCGAACCAAACCTAACCCAACCAAACTAAACTACAACACTATCACACCCTCTAGGATCCCGGGAAAGAAGTCAGGAAGGTTTTTTTTTTATTGTTGGTTCAGTTTGCTTTGGTTCGGTTCGGTTTGGTTCAATTCGGTTCGGATTCACATCCTCTAGGATCCCGGGTAGGAAGTCAGGAAAGTTTTTTTTTGAAAAAAATTATTAGTTCAGTTTGCTTTGGTTCGGTTCGTTTAGATTTGATTGATTAGCCTTCGTTATGTTAGCGTTTTAACCTGACAGTTGAATACGCTTTTGTAATAGTTTAATGAGGGATGTTATCTTACAGATCCGTGCTCATTTCGAAATCAAAACTCTTAAAATCAACACGTATTTGAACCCAAATATATTGTAACATTTCCGTGTCTATTTCAAAACCGCGCCGACGTTTAATGAGCACGGAAACGTAAATACGCTCCCCGGCCACGGGGCACGACACTTACTGCAGTTAGCCGATCTGAAAGGGTTCATAACATTAGTGAATTTAGGTCTACCAGCATGAAATTTGGCACACTTATTAAGAAAAAAATCTAATAAACCACTAATTCGATTTTACGATTTGGGTCCCGCGACACCGTATTTCTTCTTAGGTCAGATAAATGGTCTGTTTTTCGGCAGAATGCCATTGGCCATTTCTTTATAAACCCTGTTTAGAATTTTTATTTTTCTTTTGATAAATTTTCCGGTTTGCTTTACGCAGTGTAAAATTTTGTTTGTTTGAAAAACGAGCAACATACGGGGTGGGCCAAAAAAAACTGGACATTTTTTTTTTCATTATAACTTTTGAACTATACCTCGATTTTAATGGGACAAACTGCACTTGGCAGTGAATTAATCAGAGTTTTGACTAAATGTATTTTTTTTCCGCCAACTTAAAATCCAAGATGGCGGACGAAATTAAAATGTATCCTTCAAAGGTGCTCTTTTATTCTTGTGTTGCGAATATGTTTCAATTATTTTTAAAAAGCTGCATTCTTGCCACGCACTTCAAGGTATAAATCAGCAAAATCGGTTCAGTGGTTCTAAAAAAAATATTTTTGTTCCACCCATTATTTTGAATATTATTCGATTGCATTTATTTTCTTATAAATTCTTTACTACTGAACCAATTTTAATGAAATAAAAAACATCCTGGTAAGAATTGATTGCTTTTTAAAGATCATGATCAAAATTTATCGATATCTTAAAATTTAAGCTGGCGGACAGAATCATAATTGATTCTTCAAAATGGCGTCTTTATTCTTATTTTCTGAAAATGTTTTATTTTTTATTTTAATTTATAGAAAAGCACTACTTTTTTCCCGCACAACGAGGTACAGATTAGTAAAATCGGTGTGGTTGGTTCTCAAAAAATGTATTTTTGTTTCAGTCATTGTTTTACCGATTGCATTATCATTCTTCTCTGCTTTCATTTCCTTATAAACTCGTTATTACTGATCTTAGTGAAATATAAAGAATCGTGGTGAGAATTGATCGTTCTTTAAATATTATAATCGAAATTTGTCGCCGTCTTAAAAGGATGTGGGATAGAATTATACTTGACCCCTCAAAGAAGCACGTTTATTCTTATTTTCCAAAAATGTTTTAGTTTTTTTTTTTTAATTTATAGAAAAGCACTACTTTTCTCCCGCTTAACAAGGTACAAAGCAATAAAATCGGTGAAGCGGTTCTCACAAAACTGATTTTGTTTTAACCATTGTTTTACAAATTAAACGATTGCATTGCCAAGCCTGCCTGCATTAAGTTCTTTATAAATTCATTATAACTGAACCAATTTTAGTGAAATAAAAAACATCGTGGTACAAACTGATTGAATAGGGTCAGTAGTAATGAATTTATAAAGAAATGAATGCCAACAGAATTAGCAATGCAATCGTATAATTTGTAAAACAATTATTAAAACAAAATCAGATTTTGTGAGAACCATTACATCGATTTTCTTAATTTGTACCTCCTTATACGGGAGAAAAGTAGTGTTTTTCTATAAATTAAAAAAAACTAAAACATTTTCGAAAAATAAGAATAAACAAACAATTTTGAAGAATGAGTCTGTCCGACATCTTAAATTCTAAGATGGCGGCAAATTTTGATTATAATCTTTAAAGGGCAACCAATTCTCACCATGATTTTTTTATATTTTATAAAGAAATGAATGCAGACAGGATTGGAAATGCAATCTGTAAAACAATGGTTGAAACAAAAATAGATTTTTTGAGAACCATCCACGGATTTCACTAGTTTGTACTTTGTTGTGTGGCGGAAAAGTAGTGCTATTCTATAAGTTTAAAAAAAACTAAAACATTTTCGGAAAATAAGAATAAGCACGCCAATTTGCCATGTTCTTTAAAAAGAAATCAATTTTAATCAGGATGTTTTTTATTTTATTAAAATCACTTCAGTAGTAATGAATTTATAGGGAAATAAATGCAGACATGATTGGCAAGGCAATTTTTTTTAGAACTATTAAACCGATTTTGCTGATTCGTACATGTTTGCAACATAAGATAAACGAGCATCTTTGAAGGGCAGATTTTAATTTTGTCCACCATCTTGGATTTTGAGATCGCGGACAAAAAAATACATTTAGTCATACCTCTGATTAATTCTCTGCCAAGCGCAGTTTGTCCCATTAAAATCGATTTTGTAGTTCAAAAGTTATAATGGAAAAAAATTGTCCGGTTTTTCTTGGCCCACCCGGTCTATAGTAGCAATTGTGCGTGACACAGTGGTCAGGGTTATAATGACGCGCATACCCAAGGGGGGGAAATCTATCCTTGCTCTCTCTTAGAATCCAACGGTCGTCCAGAGTACAAGCAAAATTGGGGAGCAAAATCCTGCTGAAATTAAGGGTAAGGCGTGTCTTGATCACTGCCGTTTTAATATTTTGTTTAATTATTAAAATTAAAAAAAAATATCGCAGGTAATCAATTTTTGGTCCTTCAAGCCGGATTTGTGGAAAGCTTATTGGAAGTACAGTCAAAAAACCTTGTTTTGTAGGAATTAATTTGTTTTCACCCCACGTCAGCATAGAGTAAGCGTATTTTGCATTAAGCCGGACTCCAACGGTATGTGACTTTTGTTTGCAGGCCTTCAAAAAACTGCAGGTTTGGAAAGGCTGGTCCGTCAAGCCAGATTGATCTCGGGACTCGAGAGTCTACTTTTTTCAAAACTTCTAAGATGGGTGCCACACAAAATTATGAGATTTCTTCACAGAAGGGCGCTGCTGTTAAAATCTCAAAGAGACTGGACACTAGGTAAGAATAATGGACATGGAAAAAGATAGGGAACATTCATAAATTACCTACGTAACGCAAAATTTTAGGATTATTGACCTCCGCCCTCTCCCCTTCTTATCGTTTTTTAAGAAAAAATACATTAAAAAACCATCGAGTGTAACGGCTCTGGAACAAAATAGCGATGTATAAAATAGCGAGTATTAAAATAGCGGTATCGAAATAGTGACAATCAAAATAGCGATGTAATGAAAGGGGGACTATCAAAATAGCGATGTAACAAAATGGCGATGTAACAAAATAGCGATTGTAACAAAATAGCGATGTAACAAAATAGCGATGTAACAAAATAGCGACTATCAAAATAGCGATGTAACAAAATAGCGACTATCAAAATAGCGATGTAACAAAATAGCGATATTTTGGTTCGGTTTTGGCATATAGTTCGACAAAGGGGTTTCTTTCTAACAAGTTAAAAGAAAACTTCCCTGACTTCTTTCTCGGGATCCTAGAGGGTATGAATCTGAACCGAACCGAACCGAACCCAACCAGCATAAAAGAACTCTCCAGACTTCTTTTCCGGGATCCTAGAAAAAATGAATCCGAACCGAAGCAAACTGAACCGAATTCGGTTTAGTTTGGTTCGGTTCGGTTTGGTTAGGTTCGGTTTGGTTCTGATTCACACCCTCTAGGATCCTGGAAAAGAAGTCAGGGAAGTTTTTTTTTTTAAATTTATTAGAAAGAAAAGGTTGTATAGTCAAAATACCGCTAGGATATAACAGCGCATTTCGGTTCGGTTCGGTTTGGAATGATTTGAATCGATATGGTTTGGTTTGATTCGGTATTTTAATACATCGCTATTTTGATACATCGCTATTTTGATTGTCGATATTTTCATAGATCGCTATTTTGATTGTCGCTATTTTGATACATCGCTATTTTGATATGTCGCTGTTTTGTTACAAACGCTATTTTGATACATCGCTATTTTGATAGTCGCTGTTTCATTACATCGCTATTTTGATAGTCGCTATTTCATTACTCGCTATTTCGTACGTCGCTATTTTGTACATCGCTATTTCGTTCCAGAGCCGAGTGTAACGCAAGGGTAAACCCCCCCTTCCCCCTTGAGTGTTACGTAATTAAAGAACGGTCCAATAGCAATTTTTAATGAGGAATCGATTTTTTCTATGATGCGTTTTATTTCGTTAAAATCAGTTTATTAATAATAAATTTACAAAAGATTAATGCAGCCAAAATTAACGAGGCAATCAAATGGTTAAAACACAAATTATTTAAAACTAAACTAATTTGTACCTCGTGACCGATGGAGGCACAAGGAACTTAAAAAACGTTAAATTTTTTAACTAAAAATTAACATGTCGATCTCTTTAAAGATTCAAGATGACGGCAAATTTTTATTGTAGGCTTTAAAGAGCAATCGAACTTTACCATGACGATTTTTATTTCATTGAAATCGGTTAGTAGTTCAGGCAAGATTCGGGAAAATCCACTTTCTAGAAGCATTTTATATTACTTTTTGGCATATTGGCAATTCCCCCTATTTTGACCCCGCTTAATCCGAATATCCCTGTTGCCAACTCGAAATATTGACAGGGGCTGAGATATTCAAGATGGCGGCCAAAATGGCGGCGGAATTTTAAATTGCCGCTGGAAAGCCCAAATTGTCACAGGTGTACATTCAAAATATATATTTGTATAATTAAAAAATAATAACATATTATTTTTTTTTAAATAGCTGCAAAAACCCCCCCAGACCCCCCAAAATCTGAAAGTTTGAAGTTTTTTCAAATTTTTTTTAAAAACTAAGCTTCTAAGAGAAAAATGTATAATATACTTTATTGTAGACAATAAAATACCCTTTTCAACATATTATAACTTAATAAAGTTAGACTAATAACAAGCTCTCCAGCGGCGTCCGTTAATTGAAGTAATTAAAAAAAGTTGAAAAAATACCTATGTATTTTCCAAGATTTATTTAATTTTTTTAAAAACTAATATCTACAGAAAACCATGTATTTACATTTTGGTATACTCAATAAAATTTCCTTTAAAATGACGTATAACATGATTAAATCGGTTTTATAAATAAAACTTCAGGGGCATCCGTAAATTAAATTAATTTTGAACAAACAGAAAATAAACCATTTTTGTTACAGGTTTTATCTAATTTTCTCAAAAACTAGGCTTAGCATGAAAAAACTTGTTCTACACTTTTTTATAGACAGGGAAATTCCCTTTTTCAAAATGTGAAACTCGGTGGGGTTTGACTTATAGGAAACTCTCCAGCGACGTCCGTCAATGGGGGTGATTTCAAGAAATCATTAAAAAAAACGTTTTATTTAATTTTCTTAAAAACCAAGCTCTTTATCAAAAAATATGTTCTATACTTCCTCATAGCCAATAAAATTTCCTTTCAAACGATGTATAACAAAGTGGAAGTTATTTTATATTTACCGCTCCAGTGGTGTTCTTAATTTAAAGAAATTATTTAAGATCAATACGTTAATGATCCAAACTAATCAATTTTGTGTCTTATTAGCTTTTCGGTGGATAATAAAGAGCGGCGGATAAAAGGTCGAAAGTACAAAAGGTCGAAAAAATAAGGTCGAAAATACAAAAGGTCGAAAGTATAAAAGATCAAAAAACAAAAGTTCGAAAGTTCAAAAGGTCGAAAGTATGAGTACCTAATTATGATTATGCCCCCCCCCCCCCCAAACCGTTGCATAAGATTCACCACTTTATTTTTAGTTCCATATGCTTAAAAAAATAACCAAAAACATCTGTGTCAAAGTTACTACTGTTACTTTCTGCAGAAAAATATTGCTTAGGGGGGCCATGGCCCCTATGCCCCCTCCCCTTATAACCACCGGTGTTTTCTTGCTTTAAAGAACTTATTTAGATAAATCAAAATATCTAATCTAATCAAAAAAGAGTTTATTTTAATTTGGAAACATTTTATTTTAGTAAGTATAAATTACGAACCTTTTTGAAGTATTTATCATAACATTAACCTCACTTTGTAATATATCATTTAAAAAGAAAATTGTCTTATCCTTAATAAAGACTAAAGGCACATTTTTTTCTGAAAATCTTAGTTAGAAAAGATATTTAAATATGAAAGAGAAACTGATTATTTCAGTTATTTTTGAAAATAAGTTTATATTAGTACGCCCCTGAAGCCTTAAATATGGCAACAACCCGACATTTTAATAGTTTTTAAAAGAAAATTTTATGTTCTACAATAAAGTATACTACATATTTTTTCCTAAAAAGTGTAGTTTTTGAGAAAATTTTAAAAAACCTATAATAAACATGTTTTTTCTAAATCATCCCAATTTACGTACGCGACTGAAGAGCTACTTGCTTTTCCTAACCCTAATGGCCAATACATCGTTGGAAAGGGAATTTTATTCTCCACAAAAAACTGTTCTCTGCAATTTTTGATAAAAAGGTTAGTTTTCGAGAAAATTGCATAAAACTAAAAAAAAACAGGTTTTTGGGAGTTTGGAGGGGATTTTCTCCGTCCCTGTCGATTTTTTGAGTTGGCAACAGATATTCGGATTCAGCGTGGTCAAATTAGGAGGAAATGGTCTGTTGCCAAAAAGTAATATGATTTGCTTCTAGACCGAAAACGGAAAGCCTTTTAAAATAATATGCTCTGACTATAGGTACCATCTAAAAATTAATTTATGAGAAAATAAATGACAGAAATGAGAAGGCAATCGCATAATCTGGAAAAGAATTATTGAAGCCAACATTAATTTTTCGGGAACCACTGGACCGATTTTAATTTTTTGTACCTCGTGCCTGGCAAAAATAAAGTGTTTTTTATTTTAAAAAAATCGAAAACAATTTCGTAGTATAAGAATAAAATAAACAAGACTCTGAAGATTAAACGATTCTGTCTGCCATCTTGGATATCAAGATGACGAATAAAATACTCTGCCAATATATGGGCCCCTAAGCTCACACTAGGTACTATAGTGATAGTGTACGTGTGAGCTAATATAACTAAAAACTGAAATATATTTTATTCAACTCCAGACTAAATTACCTTTTGTTTGATACCACACAAGCCATGTTTTGACTTAAACTCAAATTTTTTAAATCTACCCCCACCCTTACAAAAAAAACAAAAACTAAAATGTATTTTGTTAAACTCCGGACTCAATTACCTTTCGTTTGATATCACACACGCCATATTTTCACTTAAACTCTATTTTTTAAAATATACCCCCACCCTTTTTTTTAAATAAATTAAAATGTATTTTGTTTAACTGCAGACTCAATTACCTTTCGTTTGATATCACACACGCCATATTTTCACATAAACTCTAATTTTTGAAATCTACCCCCACCCTTTTATTTGGTTTGTGTTCGGTGGATTTTGTTCATTTTTAAATGGGACCCTCTCGACGCAAGACCCAGCCTAGGTACCAAATTTCATTAAAATCGGCCAAGCGGTTTTTGAGTTATGCGCGTTGGTCGTTACAGACAGACATACAGACAGACAGACAGACAGACAGACAGACAGACATACAGACAGACAGACAGACAGACAGACGGCGCAACAAAAAAGTTTCAAAATCATCTGAAACGCAAAGATATATAAAAATTTTTGAAATCGGAGCAACTTTTTTTTTCTCGGAAAAATTAGGATCACCATAGCTCACACTACTATAGTATAGTATATGTGTGAGCTAAAAACAGTTGTCTACGCCTTCAAGGCACGTACACATACGTGTGCTCGTTCGGCCTCGCAGCGAGGCATGTACATTCTTGCATAAGTGTTTATTTACTTTTATAGATGTCAGACCTAACGATCCGAGGGAAGACAAAATTCCAAAAGACTTAATCAAAGGTGCCTACGAACTAGCCTTATCGAAGAGAGAGAAAAAATCATACCGCAGATCTTGTAGAGGATACGTATATTCCCCTCCGGCTTCGAGGATCGGATCTATCAGAGGATCTTACCGAGTAGGAGCCAAGAAAGAAGGTGAATCCTGTAGAAAAGATCTCTCAAAAATGTCTTATGTAGAAGTTGATGAGGAGTCTGGATTTGGAACCAAATAAACATCTTTGATAAAATTTCATGAAATGTTGCGAAATTATAACTCCTCTAATTTTATAAAACTCTGTATAAGATGTGAGGAGGATTACAATGAGATTTAAAAAGACTTTTTTAGCAGTGTAATCATGCAATCCGTTCAAGTCAGTCCAGTATACTCTATATTATGTTTTTATCTGTCAAGAATTTTGTATATGTTATTTTTGTACGTAGTATAATAGATGTATTTTTTGTAAACCTGTGATATTTTTATTACAATATATATTTATGTTACACAAAGTTTGGTCGATTCCGTTTATTTTGGGAAACTTATTTAAGTTGACAACTCGATTTTTTCTTCTCCGATCTTCGTTGGGATATCCTTGGATGCCAGGCACTGCCGATTTTAAAATAAAGTCAGGTTTTATTGCAATAAGTCCCTAATGATCACGGTGGATAGAATAGACCGGTGTTCGGATCTTATTTATATATGTCGAATTTTCACGTCACTGGTGGTCCAGCTGATTTTTGTAAACAAAAGTTAGATCTGTTATGAACAACGGAACAACTAATATTTTTTGAATTTTTTGAAAACTAAGGCCATTTTTCTACTGTTTTCTAGTACAACCTTATAAACTGTAATTTTATAGATGTATTGTCGTTATTTGTTTTTAGCCCGCTTTATTTTTTATTACACAAAACTTAAACTACAAGTCAAACTGAATGTGATCGTTTAATATCAAAGGTGAACCAAGGACTATTGGGTAGTAAACAAAGAGGTATGTCAGCGGATAATTTTTGAAGCTGAAGTTCATTTCTTCGAATTTTAGTTTTTGTGTAAAAAGAAATGAAGCGGGCTAAAAAAAACAACGACTGGTATGTCTGAAAAATATTACTTTATAAGAATATACTAAAAAATAGGACAAAAATTGCCTTAGTTTTCAAAAAAATCAAAAAATATTAGTTGTTCATATCATATCTAACTTTTGTTTCTAAAAATCAGCTGGACCACCAGTGACGTGAAAATTCGACATATATTTATAAGATCCGAACACCGGTATATTCTATCCACCGTGCCTAATGATTACACAATTTGTACACAGATAGGCAACGCAACAAACTTCATAACAGTAGCGGACATAAAATGGCTCTGTATATCTGTCCGCTGCTGTTAGGAAAACCTCGATGGATTCAAATAAACCCCAACTAAGTATGTCTTAAATATATCTGTACTGCTAAATCGTATTAAAACCATTAATGGAAAATGACTGCTATAAACGTTCCGCCATATTGGATTCAATTGAACCCAAACGTGTAGCTTGGATTAAAAAAGTAGACGCTTTTAATCAAGTTTAAAAGGGACTGCCTTCAAATGACGGTGACAATTTGGTGATTTGACGTTGTCAAAATTGAGGTTAATTTTTGTTTTTGATTTAAATTTAAAAAAATTGTTTGTATCTGGAACTTTTGGAAGACAAATCCATTATCTTGTGTTGATGTAGCCGCTTACTTGGCATTTTCTTAAAGAAATTAAAACGTATTTATCCTAAGGTAACTAATAATGGGGGTTTTTAAACTTAGAAAAGAGATGGCGCTGAGAGCGCGGCTTTCATTATCAGTAGCCTGAATTTATCCAAGCCATACATTGGGGTTTTGAAATCCAACATGACACACACAGGTGGATTTTAAGAAAAAGCTGGCCATAACCCCTAAACACTAAAAAGCCCTGTTTAATTGTAAAATTGCTATTAATGCAATCACTGATGATCATGCTAGGCCGTGACCATGTCACGCCTAATTTGAAAAACAATTGCCATAGTAATGACCGATGAAACTTCCATTTATTTTTTTATGTTATTTGCGTTACTTAAATTTACAAAACTTGATGGTTAAAAAGCCCTTTTAAAACTTGTGCCTATTATCAAAAATAATTTTTTTGAAGATGGATTTTGAATCTGGAGGTATGTAGCTATTTATTGTACATATTTAACATTGTTTTTTATTTTATTGTTAATATTTTAAACCGGTTTAAACTCGGGTTTAAAGCAACCGTTGCAGAAAACTTTTTAAATTTTCATTTTCTGAAATAGAATTTGACTAAATGTTTCAACTTCATCCAACTTTATTGACATTTTTGGTCCTATTAAGTGCATGCATATGTTTTCTAAGTAATAAAGTCCGTTTCAGCTGCGGAGTTATGCGGATCGAGTAAAAAAGTTAAAATTTTATTTTGTGTATATAGAAAATTGTCCAGTAAGAAATACGTACATAATATGCGTAAATTAATAATTAAGTTTTCTTAGCTTTAATAACAATGGTTTTTGTAAACCAAAAGTATAATTATTATGTCACATGTATTCTGATTTCATTTTTACGTTCCTAGCTCGCGCAGCAATGGCTACAAAAGGTATTATTTTCGACAACAAAAAAAATTGAGATAACACTGAAAATATGTTATTTTGGTGTATTGTATCTTAGCAATTTTATCATGACGTCTGTCCGTGTGTTTTTCTGTGTGGTGTATTTAGGTGTGTGTATATCTGTTCGGCGCAAGCCAAATAAAAGGGTGGGGGTAGATTAAAAAAAATTAGAGTATATGTGAAAATATGGCGTGTGTGATATCAAACAAAAGGTAATTAAGTCTTAAATTAAACAGAATACATTTTAGTTTATTTTAAAAAAAAGGGTGGGAGTAGATTTGAAAAATTAGATTTTAAGGGAAAATATGGCGTGTGTCATATTAAACGAAAGGTAATTGAGTCTGGAGTTAAACAAAATACATTTTATATATTTTTTTAAAAAGGGTGTGGATATTTTTTTCAAAATTAGAGTTCAAATCAAAATATGGCTTGTGTGGTATCAAACGAAAGGTAATTGAGTCTGAAGTTGAATAAAATATGTTTAATTTTTTAGTTATATTTTAGCTCACACGTACACTATAACTATAGTACATTGTGTGAGCTTAGGGGCCCATATATTGGCAGAGTACTTTTCTTGCTAGACAATATACTTAATTTATAACGAAAGTCGGAAAAAAGAGAAAAAGTTCAATTAATTTTACATACCTACATGCTGGTTAAAACATTTTTTCATGAAGCTATGCAATTAATAAAATCAAATATTGCAATATCTTGTATAAATTTATACAGCCAAAATTCTGGTTTCAACGATTTTTTAGGAAGCATTTTAATTAATTAGTAAAGTTCCAAATTTAATTTTTTTGTGCGGGGTCCCTAAACAATTTTTCTTCTTTATCTTTTTTAAACAATAAATCATATATTTTTTTATTACTATATGCGATTTTAGGGGGCTGTAAATGGATCTTAGGTTTTGACCAGCTTTTTCGTGAAATCCGCCTGTGTGTGACGGCACGATGATAGTCATTTTTAGAGGCCCTTTCCCAGTATAGATGTATATAAGTACGATAATCTACTAAAACGCGATGGCGCACAGGCGGATTTCACGAAAAAGCTGGTCAAAACCTAAGATTCATTTAGAGCCCCCTAAAATTGCATATAGTAATAAAAAATATATGATTTATTGTTTAAAAAAGATAAAGAAGAAAAATTCTTTAAGGACCCCGCACAAAAAAATAAAATTTGGAACTTTACCAATTAATTAAAATGCTTCCTAAAAAATCCTTGAAACCATAGTTTTGGCTGTATAAACTTTTACAAGATATAAAAATATTTGATTTTAATAATTGCAGAGCTCCATGAAAAAATGTTTTAACCAGCGTGTAGGTATGTAAAATTCGCAATTGCATAAAACAATGCGATATTTTTGCAAAAAAAATTAATTGAACTATTTCCATGTTTTCTGACTTTCGTGATCAATAAAGTATATTGTCTAGCAAGAAAAACACTCTGCCAATATATGGGCACCTAAGCTCATACTAGGTACTATAGTTATAGTGCACGTGTTAGCCAATATAACTAAAAAATGAAATATATTTTATGCAACTCAAGACTCAATTACCTTTCGTTTGATACCACACAAGCCATATTTTGGCTTAAACTCTAATTTTCGAAATCTACCACCACCCTTTTAAAAAATAACTAAAATGTATTTTGTTTAACTCTAGACTCAATTACCTTTCGTTTGATATGACACACGCCATATTTTTCCTTAAAGTCTAATTTTCCAAATCTACTCCCACCCTTTTTTTAAAAATAAACTAAAATTTATTTTGTGTAACTCCAGACTCAATTACCTTTCGTATGATATACACACGCCATATTTTCACATATACTCTAATTTTTGAAACCCTTTTACTTGGCTTGCGCCGAACAGATATACACACACCAAAATACACACAGACACACACACGTACAGACGTCTCGATAAAATTGCTAAGATACAATAGACCAAAATAGCATATTTTTAGTGTTATCTCAATTTTTTTTGTTGTCGAAAATAATACCTTCTCTAGCCATTGCTGCGCGGGCTAGGAAGGTAAAAATGAACTTGGAATAAATGTGACATAATAAGTATACTTTTGGTTTACAAAAACTATTGTTATTAAAGCTAAGAAAACTTATTTCTTAATTTATGCATATTATGTACGTATTTCTCACTGGACAATTTTTCATATACACAAAAAGAAATTTTAACTTTTTTACTCGATCCGCATAACTCCGCAGCTGAAACTGACTTTGTCACTTAGAAAACATATGCATGCACTTAATAGGACCAAAAATGTCAATAAAGTTGAAACATTTAGTCAAGTTCTATTTCAGAAAATAAAATTTTAAAAAGTTTTCTGCAACGGTTGCTTTAAACCAGTTTAAAATATTACCAATAAAATAAAAAACAATGTTAAATACGTACAATAAATAGCTACGTACCTCCAGATTCAAAATCCATGTTCAAAAAAGTTATTTTTGATAATAGGCGCAAGTTTTAAAATGGCTTTTTAACCATCAACTTTTGTAAATTTAAATAACGCAAATAACATAAAAAATTAAATGGAAGTTTCATCTGTCATTACTATTGCAATTGTTTTTTAAATTAGGCGTGACATTATCACGGCCTAGCATGATCATCAGTGATTGCACTAATAGCAATTTTACAATTAAACAGGGCTTTTTAGTGTTTAGAGGTTATAGGCAGCTTTTTCTTAAAACCCGCCTGTGTGTGGCGGTGGGATCTTTTGTTTTTTTAAACCTGCATCGTCATTTGTCTTGCTACTCATATTATTATGCCGAGTTTAGACGGCTTTTATCTTTGATTATAATAAAATGTGTTGGTTAATCAATGCTTTTATATATACAAGGTGACATTTTAAAAAAGGATCCACTTGGATTTTCTCGAAAATTATCAGGAAATTAAAAAAACGCCGAAACACGTCGATTGTGTTTGCAAGGGCGACACTTTTTGGCTATCTTGAAACTTCTGTAGCACGAACCCCCTTCGAGGGGTATACTTTACCCCTATATTTTGAATAGGGAAAGTGGGTCTAGTGATACCTTGTATTTAAGGCCTTTTAAATGTCCTTACAACCGTATAAAAATTTCAAAAATCTATCCATTCGTTTTTGAGATAATTGCCTTCAAACTTTTAAATTTAACATGGACTGATATAATAAAAATTTAATTAGAATTTTATATTTTTCAAATTTAATTTTTATTTTATCATTCCTTGTTAAATTTGAAAGCAAATATCCCAAAAACTTATCGATGGATTTTCGAAATTTTTACACGGTTGTAAAGATATTCAAGAGAGCTTCAAAACAAGATATCACTACCACTTTCCCTATTCAAACTATAGGGGTAAAGTATACCCCTCGAAGGGGGTTCGTGCTACAAAAATTTCAAGATAGCCAAAAAGTACCCCCTTTGCAAACAAAATCGACGTGGTTTTTTAATTTCCTGATCATTTTCGAGAAAATCCAGGTGGATCCTTTTTAATTTGTCGCCTTGTTTTTGGGCGGCGGACGAAACATCGAAAGACAGAATGTCAAAAGTACAAAATGTCGAAATTACAAAATGTCGAAAGGCAAAATGTCGAAATTATAAAATATCGAAATTACAAAATGTCAAAATTACAAAATGTCGAAATTACAAAATGTCGAAACTACAAAATGTCGAAATTACAAAATGTCGAAATTACAAAATGTCGAAAAGCAAAATGTTAAAATTACAAAATATCGAAATTACAAAATGTCGAAGTTACAAAACGTCGAAATAAGCAAATATCGAAAATCAAAAATAGAAAATATCTAAACTTTAACCTAACCCGACCCTGACATTACCTAACCTAATCTAACTAAACCTCATCTGACTTAACCACATGAAAATAGAAAGAAAAAGCCTAACCTGACGAAACCTAATCAAATCTTGCCGAACCGAACTGAACCGAACTAAACCAATAATTTTTTTCAAAAAAAAAAACTTTCCTGACTTCTTTCCCAGGATCCTAGAGGGTGTGAATCCGAACCGAACTGAATTAAACCGAACCGAACCTAACCTAACCGAACCAAACCGAACCTAATCAAATCTAGCCAAACCGAACCGAACCAAACCGAACCTAACCTAACCAAACTAAACTACAACACTGCTAATTTTTTGTAATTTCGACATTTAATAATTTCGACATTTTGTAACTCGACATTTTGTAATTTCGACATTTTGTAATTTCGACATTTTGCTTTTCGACATTTTGTAATTTCGACATTTTGTAATTTCGACATTTTGTAATTTCGACATTTTGTAATTTCGACATTTTGTAATTTCGACATTTTATAATTTCGACATTTTGTAATTTCGATATTTTGTAATTTCCACATTTTGCCTTTCGACATTTTGTAACTTCGACATTTTGTAGTTTCGACATTTTAAATTTCGATATTTTGTACTTTCGACATTTTGTGTTTTGATGTTTTGGCCCTCGCCCCTTGTTTTTTTTCTATTTCCATGACTAAATAAAATACTTGGAAAGCTGTGTAATGAAAAAAAAAAGGATTGGTTCAAGTTTTTTATTAGTGAATCCAGGCACAGATAAATTCATTTTTTTGTGAGACCTATCAGTAGAATAAGAATTAATAGCTCAAGAGCGCATAGGCTTGTCATTTATTGACATTTCAGTGTCAAATGGTTGACCACTTCTTTGCTAAAGCATATAGTATTTCTTATTATTTTTTAACTTTTTTCTTTGTTGCAAATTAAGTGTCACAATAGCTTTTAAAATCTAATACAAAACTATATTTTTATTGGAGAAACTTTTGTATAATTAATATTTTAATTTGTTTTTTTTTTAAATATCAATAATAAAATGTCCGTATGTTAAACTACTTTATAAACGCTTGTGCAAAGAACTTATCTGCATGTTGACAGGGAAATGTCAAATAAATGACAACTCCTACTGACCCTTAAATATCCTAAAATTAAAAATCAGTAGGTACAGGGTAAAGTTATACTAAGTACATATTTACAAAAATTTATAATAAAATCGAATAATTATGATGATAACAATAACATAATTTAATTAAATAATCAAGTAAATTAAAGGATATCAGAACGCAATTTTGATCACTACGATTATTTATCGCTTAAACAAAATGGCGACTAGAGAGAGTGAGAATGACCATCTCCCTACGTCAGGACCAATAGAGATGCGGAAATTAAGTGAGATCGCATGCGCAGTTTGACTTTCATCCGATTTTGAGGAAGTAATCTCCATATCATAATTTTTGAGATAACTTTTTGACACTCATCAGCTGTTTACCATAACAAATAGCATAGGCCAACGAAAAAAAGTAGTAACAAGTTATCTCAAAAATTATGATATGGAGATTACTCTCTTCTCACCTATTCAAGAGTTCATACATCATTATTTTTAAGACAACTTTTTTTCGTTGGCCTATGCTATTTGTTATTATAAACCAAGGCCGACAAAAAAATACAGACCACGACCCTAAAAAAATCAGCTGTTCTCCGGGGGCTGACTTTTACATTGGGTCTTATGGGAGGTCAGACTTTTTTTATGATATTTTCAAAATGGCACTACAGATTTTCCCGAAATTTTAGAAATATTTTATATATATATATATATATATATATATATATATATATATATATAAGATCCGAACACCGGTCTATTCTATCCACCGTGCCATCACCCCACGTCAGGACCAATAGAGATGCGGAAATCAAGTGACATAGCATGCGCAGTTTGATTTCATCCGATTTTGAGGAAGTACTCCTTCTCACCCATTCAAGGGTTCATACACTGTCAAATATGGCAGAGCAAAAAGCATTTTGGTATACCTTAATCTTCTTGAAGACATTTGAGGATCCACAAATAAATAATATTCCGTATCCCTCAAAAAATTAGAAATATAAGTATGGTATTTTCAGAACACTTTTTATTTTTTGCTAGTAGATATACATGCAAGTTAAGAATGGTGTTTTAAAACGAGATTTCAAAAAAGTTACAATAGTATTCAGATAATTGAAAGCAAATTAAACAAAGACTCTTTTAGTTGTTAGATATTTATAAATCATTCTGTATAGAAGTGTTTAAATAGCTTCGAAAAGTCGACAATGTTTTGAAATCACCACATCTATAATAACTCCTAAACAATTTTTAAAAAATATACAATCAACATAATAAAATTACTAGGCTTTTTTTGTTGGGTAAATTAGACATAGGTATTTAAATAAATTATTATGCTTATTAAAAAGTAATATATAAAATTATTCTTTATCAATAATTTAAAATTATGGTAAAAAATCTTGTTTTTAGAGGGCCATCTTTTTTATTTGAATTTAAGATTGTCTAAAAAAATCTAATCTCACTTTAAAAAAAACATAAGTTTACAAAATACATTTTGTTTCATTTTTTAAGGGATTAGTTTCCTTTTGTCGTCACGAATTTGTGCATTTCTAAATATGCAGCGTGCCAGAGTTCATGCTGTTGTTAGCACATGCGTATTGCAACGTTTTAGGTTCTGTTTACAGAAAACAAAAAATATTATAAAAAGTTTTTGCAAGATTTCTAAATAAAAATGGAAAACTTATTGTCGAATAATATAAATCGCCAATTCTTCTTACACTTTTATGAGAAAACTGACTGACTGTAAACAATGTATTGCGCATGTCTGGTGCGTAGGACGGGTGGCTACGGTCTGGAAAAGCTTGCGGCTTGCAAACGTCAGACCGTGCTGACATTAAAAATGGTTACATTGATTACCATATACCTAGCACGCATGTTGTGTTTCTACTCTCCCAGCTAACACTATTAGAAATGCACCTTAACTGTATTCCTAAAGCGAGGTTAGGTTTGCGACATGACATTCCTCTAGCTCTTTTTGACATACACTTATGGATAGCCCTCTCTGCTTAACATGTAGTGGCTTAGAAGTCAAATTTTAGAGAATATTCTTATTATTATTCTTTTGTTTTCGTGATAAAATGTACAAAAAGATATGAAAAATGATTCTCTTCTTTGTTGACAGTGTACAGTCTCAAAATAGGTTTGAAATAAAATTAGTTGAAAATAAATCACAATAGATACTTACTTCATTAGGATAGGTTTATTCATCTTTATGCATGATTTACCAGGCAACGTAAAGAAGAATAGGGAGTTTTTGGAACACTTTAAATTTTGACAGCCATTGTGTTAATAATAACTACTCCGACGGGCCGCTCTTTTTAACACATTTTAAATTGTCATGGAAAGCCAAAATATTAAAACCCACGGTGGATAGAATAGACCGGTGTTCGGATCTTATAAATATATGTCGAATTTTCACGTCACTGATGGTCCAGCTGATTTTTGTAAACAAAAGTTAGATCTGATATGAACAACGGAACAACTAATATTTTTTGATTTTTTTGTAAACTAAGGCAGTTTTCCTACTATTTTTTAGTATATTCTTATAAAATAATATTTTTCAGATATATTTTTTTAGCCCGCTTCATTTCTCTTTACACAAAAATTAAAATTCGAAGAAAATAATGTATTCGTTTCAGCGTCAAAAATCATCCGCTGACCTACCTCTTTGTTTACTACCTAATAGTCCTCGGTTCACCTTTGTAACGAAACGATCACATTCAGTTTGACTTGTAGTTTAAGTTTTGTGTAATAAAAAATAAAGCGGGCTAAAAAAATACCGACAATACGTCTAGAAAATTACATTTTATAAGGATGTACTAGAAAACAGTAAAAAAATTGCCTTAGTTTTCAAAAAATTAAAAAAATATTACTTGTTCCGTTGTTTATATCAGATCTAACTTTTGTTTACAAAAATCAGCTGGACCACCAGTGACGTGGAAAATTCGACATATATATATATATATATATATATATATATAAGATCCGAACACCGGTCTATTCTAACCACCGTGATTAAAACCTACCTTTGTTTTCAGCCTCATTTACACAAAATAAATGTTTTGTCTGTTGGGAACTGGTAATATAACGAAAGAGATCGTAACTTACAACAGTAATAGTAGTTAATTACCACTACGAACTAATAGACTAAAAGAAAAAATAATCCCAAACAACTGGAAAAAATCCATAACCATTATTCCACACATGAAACGCGATATTAATATTAACAGATAAGACTAACAACAAAGTTTGACGGATACCAATCAAAAGAAAAAGCAGACCTCAGAAAAGGTTTCAGTACAGTTGACCACCTATTAACCATAAAAATCCTAATAAAACGACCAACGAATACAACATTCTACTATATTTTGCGTTTATGGACTTTAAAAAATCTTTCGATAGCATTAAGCACAGGGCAGTAAAAGCATCTTTGATTAATACCCGAATAGATCACAGATTTAATAGCCAATATATATAGCCAAGCAACGACATCAATCAAAATCTACGAAGGAACTAAGCCAATCCTCATAAGAGGTGTCAGTCGGGTAACACAATATCCCCTAAACTTTTTAACCTGGCCCTACAAGATGTTTTTAAAAACTTGGGAAGATTGGGAAGAAATAGACATCAAAGTAAGTGGACAATACTTGAACCACCTAAGATATGCTGACGATATCGCTTTAATAACAGATAAGAAAGAAGAACTGATAAAATTGCTGAAAGAACTGGATACAGCAGCTACAAATATAGGCTTGAATATGACACTCTGAAACTAAAATCATAACAAACACAAATGAAGATATCACGATCAGAATAAGCCATGAAAAAATAGAAGAAGTAGAGAAATATGAAAAATATGCGGAAACTAGATGAATGAACACACAGAGAAGAGTATTGGGGGAGGTGTATGTCCAAAGATGAATCGAAGACACGGTCCTTAAATAAACCGGTTGTCTGGTAACTCGGTGTCATGACGGCCGTAACGTCAGAGCTACGTCACAGTTTTCCTAGCAATCAGCAGTCATCAGCGTAATTTCGTCTTTTGCCAGGAAACTTTGTACATTTTGGGTCTTGTCGTCTTGTACGTAGTGTTTATACCTGTTCCGTGCTTGCTATAAATGTATTATACCCTGTTTCCACCAATGCATGCCCACCCCGATTAAAAAAACGCACGTGATGGGCCATGGATTTGCACCGGTTTTAAATGCAGCGTCACCTGATACGTTTTTTTAATCGGGGTGGGCATGCATTGGTGGAAACAGGGTATTTAAGACTAACTAAAAGACATTTTAGAAAAAGGTTTAGTTTATATGGCAGGATTTTAGCACGAAAGCATCACAATGAGTTCGTTCCCTGAACTTGGTTGCTATTATTTGGAGGCTTAACTGAGCCTTCACCATCATGGAAAAAAGATGTTAACAAAATGGACAAATGGTTCATAAAATTGCATGGTTCAATTTTAAATTTATTAAAAGAAATATTGTGAAGCGATCCACTAAATTTATATTTGAAAAAGTTTCTATTCCATATAAATTGGTAAATTTATTTATATTAAGTATAGGAATCAAATTTATAAATACCAAAAAGCAAAATGAATCCACAAAGAAACGAAAGCTTGATGATACAGGGACTGATGAGAGTCGAAAAACAGTAAAAAAGTTAAAGAAAATTATTTTGTAACTGATGAGGACCATTCTTAAATTGGATACTGGGTGTTCCAAGTTAAAAGTCCACCGTGTTCGAAGTTAAAAGTCCACCATATTGCTAACTTTGTTATTATTAAAAATAGAAAACAATTTAAATTGGCAAACTGGTAGAATTTTTTGAAATTATATTTTTGTTGAAAACTCGAAAACTCAATGTTCAATTTTTTTATTTGAGAGCATCTTAAAGAGCATCAAAAATTCTACCATATCTTTAATAATAAAAAAGTTAACAATGGTGGACACTCAACTTGGAACACCCTGTATAATGCTCAAGTAGGAGGGAAGGAATATTAGCGTTACAGTCAATGTATTTTTATTATAATTTTTTTTGAAATGCGTTAAGAAGGGGGGGATCAAAGATCCTTGTGTTATGTAATTTATGAATGTTCCCTAACTGTCATTTCAATTTTCTTTCTTTTAATTTAATTTCCCCAAAAAAAACTCATTTTAATTACCTCCTATTTACAAAAAAAATCAATATTGCAGTGTTCCGCGAAAAAAGTTAAATTAATATGAACAAGAGTGTCGAATTATTTTAGGAAAAGTATTTATAATCGTGTCCTGAATCTGATATTTATAAAACTGTTGGAATTTTTATCATAAATTTTTAAATTATTTGATTTTTTAATAAATTTTGGTATTTTTACGGCATCTATCTTTATTTCTCTCATAATATAACGTATAGGTCTCTCTTTATTGGATCGTGGAGCAGGCATATTGCCGCGTCATAGGCTGCCGAGTTCTTATTGGCTGGGAGTTACCAGACACCCGGTTTATTTACGGACCGCGGAACGAAGAAGGTTAAATGGATAGATAGATAGACCACTACGAAATGACATTAAACTACTACGCAGACGCAATGCTTACTACAACCACAACGAAGTGTCAAATAAGTGTTCCAAAAACTCCCTAATAACAGACAAATTTATTGCTTAATTTTATCTTACCACACTGAGCAGGCGCGAAAAACACAGAGATCAAAATTAAGCATTAAGTTTGTCCGTTATGCATTACGTTGTTGGGTAAACTAGCCCTTAACTTTATCACTCTCTTTTATTTACATTTTACTTTCTCAGCTGTTTTATCATGTTAATTTACCTCTAAATCATAAATGTGATGTTTGTTGTTAGTTTCAGTTTTAATAGAATGTTTTATTAAATCATAAAATCAATAAAACCTATCTTAGTCTTTAAAATAAAATACAAACACCATTAAAATGGCTACTACAGTTTTGTAAAAAAGCACTTATTGTTCAGCGTTTTTATTCTCTAATGCTAGTTAATAACACGTTTTTATTAATGCCTGTACGGTCGGGTGCACTCTAAAGCAGCCTACTCACCAGCCAATTTGCAGCTTGCATATTAGGTGATAAGTGGGCCGCTTAATGTAATGTTTAGTGACAATTTATAAAGCTGGATTTATGAAAAGGACAAAATTCCTGATGTTTTACGTTAATAACAGCTGGTCATGTGGCAACAGTGCCTTTGGAGGATTGTCAAGCGGTCAATTCGGAACGGCAGGCAACCATTTGTCGTTGTTGAAATAAATGCTTTGAAGTTGGTTGGGGAGTCTGCGAAAGCGTATCTACCCAACTGTTACTTTTGTTATGACCTCGGAAACATAATTAATAACAATTTGCTACTTTTATGCTGTTTTTTCTCCTATAATAAGTCTAAAAGTGTCATTTTGACGTTTAATACAAATGCCTACTTAAACACTGTACTCGACTATCTAAAGCGGGGTCTACACATAACGTTTTGCCTGACGTTTTACTTGATCAAGTAAAACGTATCAGGCAAAACCTTTGGTGTGGAAAATAAAACGTACGTTTTGCCTGAACTGAACTGGACTGAAGTCGGACTTGTTGAACTGATCGGTAGAGGCTTTGTTTCCGGTAAAACGTCAGTTTTAGCGGCATTTCTTGTGGTAGTGCATACAATTTTAATTCCTTTCGATTGCAACTTGGAAGTTGGTGTACGAAACGTCCGAGATTAGATAAGATAATTTTTTAGGAAATCAAACAGGTTATTGTCTTCCTCCACTAATTTTTAATTTGTTTTAAACAAATAGTCTCGACATGTTTCGTAAGCAGAAGCTTACATCTTCAGGGGACATTAACAAACTAAACCAGCACAACATTTTGAAAAACTGGTTAAAAAACTATGTTTAGCTACTGAAACGGTTAAGTCATAGACATTTAAAACAAAAAACATTATTGACAAAAGCAGTGCTTCCTCCATGGTGTATCAAAAACTGATCTAAAAACGTACGTTAAAACTATCAAGTGTGTACGCTAGTCTTTCAACCGTCATACTTGAACCTTTTGACTGACAGGCAAGACGTAAGGTAAAATGTTATGTCTAGACCGGGCTTAACCAAATCCGAAATCAAATCAGGTTAGTTTTATATAAATTTCTAACCTTGACCTTGAAATAACCTCTAAATCATGTTTCAAGGTCATAATCAAGGTTACAGTGAGGTAGAAAAATGTAAACCCAAAAGTCTTATATTAAACATTTTTCTCTAAAGCCTCTATTTTGCAAAATACTTAGGGGTCCCAAAACTTTTCGGACACATTGTAAGAGGAACATATCTTTAAAAACATCTTTATCATATTGCGCGTTTCCTGAGTGAACCCGACTACACAAACATGATACAGGGATAACGAATGGCGGCTAAACATAGGAAATCAAATCACCCAACGGCGCATGTGCCCTTTATTTCTCTCTTTTCGTCTTATGTAAATTATTCTTCTCTATCTTCCTCTCACCTTGAACATCCACGACACCCCTTTACATGATGACAAGAGAGAGAGCGAGAGATGAAAATAATTTCTGTAAACAGAAGAGTGACGCATGCGCAGTTGAAAAACTTGGTACGAAATTTAGCCGCTGGTGGGATAACGACAAGGCGCTTATAAAGATTGTTTAAGATGTGCATGCACAAACTTTCTATATAAACACTGATTATATTAGTAATTGATCTATCATAGAGATCCTAAATGAATTGTCATATTTCGTTCTATACTCTATGTACAGTCAGGGACTTTTAAAATTGCCGCGCTTGAAAATAAAAAATATTCCTATTTGCAATGAGAAAACACCAGTATAAACCAAACCAAAAAAAAATTAAACCATACCTCTGTATGTATACGTACATATTTAAAAAACTCTTTTTTTCTGATATCGTTAAATGTAAATTTTTATCAGTAAAACATACAACGGCAATTTAAAAAGTCCCCGACTGTACATATAAAATGAAACATCACAAGTCATACACGACCTCTATTCTGACCTTGCCAGGATTTTAACAACTCTTAGCTTTAGGATTTTTTAAATAATTTTATTACACAGCTAAAAAAAATAAGAAAAAAATAAATAGTTATATACGACATTTTTGGAAAAACCTACCACATATTTATACAAGGTAGCAAATAATATGTATGTAAACACACGCTTTGCTTTCCAAGTCAGGAAGCTAGAGAAAAAGTTTAAAAGAAAACTTTTAAATAAATAAATATTATCATAATTAAAAATTAATATTTTGAAAACGGGTAAAGAGATATTGTAAAAAGCTTATTAAACTAATTTTATTGTTCCAAATCTTGTTTTTACGCTAGCGGGTAATACAGGGTTCAATAACATAATTTTGGTGTTGAATTCCTGAAGACAAAATTAATTTTTTTTTTTAGTTTTTGTTTATAGCTTGTGCAGTTTTTGAGATATTTAGCTTCAATTTGGCGCGTATATTTAGCTATGGGCACTACAATATTAGGCATGCCAAATGATAGTAAAAATTTACAGGGTTATACTTTTTCAGGAGTCATATGTTGCCTTTTCTCCGGGGATTTTTTTTTGTGAAAAGTCTATTGCTATTGCACCAAGGGTCCTATAATCAAAATAAAAAATTATCCAGTGTGGTATATGGCGAGTATATCAAAATAAACAAAAACAATATTATCTCGAAAACAAAGCGTTTGCGGACCTATGTTTATATGAACTTTTTGTCTTGAAATCACTCAAGAAATTTAACATTAAAATTACATTATTGAATTTTTAAACACACTGTATAATTTTTTGTAACTCACGGGTCCTCATACTAGTATCAGCGACCATGTATAAAAACGTTAAAAAAAAATCAATAAAATATCAGTTTTTTGCCAATAAAAATTCGCCTCAAAATATTTTTTTCTTATTTTCTCATATAAAAAACGTTAAAATACTAACACCTAACCAGTCTTAGCATATTCACACATTTTTTTTTTAAATTTTTAAATATTATTATACAATTATTATGTTCAAACTGATGTCAATGATACTTTTTTATTATTTTACATTTCTATTTTCTCCTCATGCATTTTAAGCATATACATAATATACCAATACTCCCTGTTACCTATTTACACAATGGTTGGCGTTTGATGCAAACATTCAAAAATAAAGATACGAAAAATGCACAGATACCAAATTTACATAGATAGAGTTTTTGTCAACTGTACGCCGGTGATTTGACTTTACGAATACAAGAATAAAATAATATTAATGGGTAAAAGTATAACCAATCAGGACATTTTATCTTAAGGACCGCAAAGAGAATAGACTTATACCCATGGATATTACTATTTCAAATATGTTTGCATTCTGCATCGTAAGGTACCGTAGGTATTGCAATAATACGTACTATATGGAAATAATATGCATATGTCTTTGAAAGCAACCAATCAGGTTTTTTTTGCTTAAAGACCCGAAAGCCATCATGTTTGCATCATTAATGGGCAGTTACCGTAGGTATTGGAATATTATGTATGATTTTAAGTTGTATTTTTTCAATCTTATTTTATTTGTCTTGATATTTTCTTTATGAAACCAGATTAGGTTATAATTTCAAAACATTTAGCAGTTTTTTTGATAAAAATTCAATTGGAAATTTGAAAAATAAAATTTTTTGGAAAAAATGGTTATGTTCAAAATTTGAGCAAAGCATTTCGTTGCAAAAAAATCAACACGAATTTTGGTTCTTAATTAAATATCTTTCTAATAAGGCATTTTTTATAATTTAATTTTTTTAAACATAACCATGTTTAACAAAATTTTTAAACAATATGTTTTCTTATGAGTCCAGGATCCCAAAGCTCTCAAAATTAAAAACCTTCGATTTATTTTAACATTGTCCAATGCTCGGTTGTCAATATTTTTTTAATTTATGCTGAATTTAATAAAAATAATAAAAACAAATAAAGTTGACTCCAGAACCAGATAAATACAGGGTGACCCAACTAAAAGGTAACAGAGGTGTTTTTGGGTATTTTTCTTGCGAATTTGGAGAGACGATCGGACACGTCGATTTTGTTTGCGAGGGGGACACTTTTTGGCTATCTTGAAATTTTTGTAGCACGCACCCCCTTCGAGGGGTATGCTTTACCCCTATATTTTGAATAGGAAAAGAGGGTCTAGTTATACCTTGTTTTGAAAGCCTTTTGCATGTCTTTACAACCGTGTAAAAATGTCAAAAATCTATCCATTAGTTTTTGAGATAATTGCCTTCAAACTTTGAAATTTAACATGGACTGATAATTTAATTAGAATTTTATATTTTCGGATTTAATTTTTATCTTATCATTCCGTTAAATTTGAAATTTTGAAAGCAAATATCTCAAAAACTAATTGATGGATTTTCGAAATTTTTACACGGTTGTAAAGACATTCAAAAGGCCTTCAAAACTAGACCCACTTTCCCTAATTAAAATATAGAGGTAAAGCATACCCCTCCAAGGGGATGCTTGCTACAAAAATTTCAAGATAGCCAAAAAGTGTACCAAACAAAATCGACGTGTCCGAACGTTTCTCCAAATTCGCACGAAAAATACCTCTGTTACCTTTTAGTTGGGACACCCTGTATAAAAATTGAAATTAAAATAAAAAGTTGACCAACTTTTATCTTTTTTTAATTTTTTTATCTGAAAACGAATGTAAGCAAGTGTGACATGACGTCACATAACCTTTGTTGTTGTTTTTGTGTAGAATTTTGTTTTTTTTTCTGTGTTTTGTAACTTTTTTTTAGCACATACAATTTCTAAGTAATCCAACTTTAAAAAGCCAGTGGTTTAATCCAAAAATACTTTTACAGGGATTTGTAACAAAAACAGTTTTAAAAATTTATTTTAATTTGAATGATAAACAACAAAATATTTTTATTTTTATCTTAAATTTAAATTTTATACAAGGTGACAAATTAAAAAGGGGTATACTTTACCCCTATATTTTGAATAGGGAAAGTGGGTCTAATGATACCTTGTTTTGAAGATATCTTGAATATCTTTACAACCGTGCAAATATTTCGAAAATTTAGCGATTAGTTTTTGAGATATTGGCTTTTAAATTTCCAAATTTAACATAGAATGATAAAATAAAAACTAAATCCGAAAAATAAACATTCTAATTAAATTTTTATTTTATCAGTCCATGTTAAATTTGAAAGTTTGAAGGCAATTATCTCAAAAAATAAAAATATTTTACGGTTTATACATTCAAATATAAATGTTAAAAATTGCTTTTATTTAAATTGAAAATGAACATCATTATTGTAAAATTTTATTTTATGAGTTTTTGTGGAACTTTATGAACTTCAAATATCATAAATTACATTTTTTTGACACTGGACCCGTATGACCTACATGAAATTTTATAACTTTTAATGACTATACCTTCAAACTTTATGACTTTTCATAATTTTATGACCAATGGCCACCGTGAGTAATGGTGTACTGTTATGGGATCCTGGACTGGATGATTTATTATCATTTTTTCCTTAAATAAAATCTGTTTAAATTTTTGAATTTTGTTTTGTTTTTAGTCCTTTCATTTAAAAACTGTGATATTTGTTGACATCTTATTGTTGTTTTTTTTTTTTAAGACAAAGCCTTACCTTTTTGTCTAATCCACGTTGTCTTGAAATATTAATCGTATGTAACCTGGTGAGCCGGTTAATGGGGTTGCGCAGAAGGGACACACTGCTTGGAAACCGTTGGTTCCATGTGGGATGACCACATTAGCCCAGTATCTGTAAATAAAAAAATATTGAGTTCTATAAAGAAGATAGAGATAGAGAAGGAACATGAGGGAGGCCACCGACTGAAATCAATTTTTTTAAATAATTTTATGACCAATTTTTTCAAAGTCTGACTTTTTATGACAATATTAAATAAAATTTTATCATTTTTTATTACAAACATTTTTTAAAAGAAGGATTTTATAAATTTAACTTATCAAGCTTTGTACGGTAGGATTTTTATAGATCTAATAGAGAATGATTTTCATGAACAAGAAGAAGAGCAAAGTGGGTTTCGTGCACGCAGATCTTGTAGTGATAATGTTTTTTGTCTTAAATAAGTAATTGAGAAAAGGAGCGCCAGAAATATAGAAACTCATGTTACCTTTGTGGATCTACAAAAAGCATATGATACCGTTCCAGTAGAAAAATTATGGACAGTGCTAGAGCAGACTAATATTAATCATACATACATAAAAGCGATAAAAAAACTATACAAAGGGTCAAAATCTAAAATTAAAATTGGAAATCGACTTTTAAAAGAATTCCTGGTAAGGAAAGGCTTAAGACAGGGATGGTGTATCTCTCCAACTCTTTTTAAAATATATATCGCAGTAGCTTTAAAAAACTGAAAACGTTAAGTACACGGCACGGGAATACAACTTAACGACCGATTTACCATATACACACTACAGTTTGCTGACGACCAAGTAATTGTAGCTAATGATAAAGAAAACATGGAGTATATGATGAGAAAGTAAACGGAAGAATACCAAAAGTGGGGGTTAACAGTGAACGTGGATAAGACACAGTACTTATGTATTGGAAACGAATCAAGTGAATTAGAATTAGAGAATAGACAAACAATATCTCCATGCAATGAGTATGTATACTTGGGTGTCACATTTGATGACAGGAACAGAATGTAAAGAACTGGATAAAAGAATAGTAAAAGCAAAAAAGGTTATTGGTTGTCTTAACATATATGAAACACTGATGAAAAGCACGCTGTTGTATGGAATAGAGACTTGTCGCGTAACAGAAAAATACAAAGCAAAAATGGAAAGTGTCGAAATGGATGCAATAAAATCAATGAGAATATCCAGAACAGATCATATAAGAAATGAGATCATAAAAGAAAGAATGGGAATCGAGGGAAGCATAACGGATGACATCACTAAAAGGCAACTGATATGGTACGGCCATATACAACGGATGAGCGACGAAAGATTACCTAAGCAGGTCCTAGAATGGCAACCAATAGGGTCCAGAAAAAGAGGGCGTCCTAAACTGGAATGGCAGTCAATCCAAAGATCAATGAGTCAAAAAAACCTGACGGAAGATGACTGTCAGGATCGAAGGAGGTGGAGAATAGGCGTCGGACAACGTATAAAAACGTTCTAAACCGACATAGTAGTAACTTATCAAGCTAACCCATCCCTACTTCAAGCGAGGATTTGAGTGGGGATAAAGACTTTTTTATATTAAAAAAAAAGAAATTTTTAGAAATCAAGTAGTGTCTTTTTACAGCCAAGAATTTTTTTCGGTAAGGAGAATTAACACTCTAATCAAATCAAATCAAATCAAATCAAGCTTTATTGTCTTATACAAAGTATAAAACTTTGTAGACAAAGCAAATACATAACTAATAATAATAATAGAAAAAATCATTTAAAAAATATAAAATATATAAATCCATCCAATAAGTGGTTTAATTATGTTGTTTGATTATATATATATATATATATATATATATATATATATATATATATATATATATATATATATATTTTATAATAATTGAAAATTTTAAGTTTAAAATTATTCCTTAATTGTAACTCTGATCAAGAAATTCGTTAATTGAATAAAAAGCTTTAGTGATAAGAAAATCCTTGCACTTATTTCTAAATATGTTATAGTTATTATTAAGTTTTATATTGTTTGGCAAATTATTATACAATTTTATACCGTTATAAGTTATGGATTTTTTAAATAAAAATGAATGTGGTATAGGTAATGTAAGATTATTAACTTGTCTCGTTGAATAAGTATTTTGGTTTATTTCAAAGTAATTTAGATGTTTACTTATCAGACAAATTGTTTTAAGAATATATAAACAAGGAAGAGTCAAAATATTATTTTTGATAAACAAGTCTTTGCAGTGATATCTAGAATTTACATTGCATAAATACCTAATTGCTCTTTTTTGAAGAATAAACACTGATCTAAATAAATAGATTGAACATGTACCCCAGAAAGGAATGGTCTTTTGGGACGCTAAAGGGATACTCGTCATAGATTATCTCGAAAAGGAAGAACAATAAATTCAGAGTACTACAGCGACTTATTGGACCAGCTCAAGCAGAATATAAGCGAAAAACGCCGTGGTTTGGCAAAAAAGAAAATTTTGTTTTATCAGGACAATGCACCTTGCCACAAGTCCGCTCTTGTAATGGGTAAAATCTATCATGTAATGGGTAAAATTTATCAGCTAGGCTTTGAAACCTAAAAAAATCTCTTGCTGGAAAAAAATTTTCCTCAGATTTAGAAGTCGTTGCAGCTACAAACGCCTATTTTGACGAGTTGGATAAATCAGACTTCAGTGATGGCATCAAATCAGTTGAACATCGTTGCGCCAATTGTATTACCTTACAAGGGGACTATGTAGAAAAATAAATTATTATTTAGTTACTATGGTGTTGCGTTGCGTTAGGCCGGAAACTTTTCATCCCATCCTCGTATATCAAGTTATTTTTTCAAAGGCTTTTTTATACTTTTCTCAGTTTTTTTGTTCTTTTTACAAGCTTTTATTTAGCTTCAGACGTTCTGTCTAACTATCTAACTAACTATCTATCAAATCTTGTGAAGCGTTTTTGACACACTTCCCATTATCCGATTTGGATGAAATTTGGTACACACATAGTGGTCCCATGACAATACAACATTAAGAAGAAAATATCCTCCCACCCCTATCCCCACCCCTTCTATAGAAAAATGTGTTTTTGACACACTTCCCGTTATCCGATTTGGATAAAATTTGGTATACACATAGTGGTCCGATGATAAAACAACAATAAGAAAAAAATATCCTCCCACCCCTACCTCCACCCCCTTTGATAGAAAAATGAGTTTTTGACACACTTACCATTATACGATTTGGATGAAATTTGGTATTCACATAGTGGTCCGATGACAATACATTAAAAAAAAATATCCTCCCACCCCTACCCCTGCTATAGAAAAATGTGTTTTTGACACAGTTCCCGTTATCCGATTTGGATAAAATTTGGTATACACATAGTGGTCCGATGATAATACAACAATAAGAAAAAAATATCCTCCCACCCCTACCCCCACCCCCTTCTATAGAAAAATGTGTTTTTGACACACTTCCCGTTATCCGATTTGGATAAAATTTGGTATACACATAGTGGTCCGATGATAAAACAACAATAAGAAAAAAATATCCTCCCACCCCTACCTCCACCCCCTTTGATAGAAAAATGAGTTTTTGACACACTTACCATTATACGATTTGGATGAAATTTGGTATTCACATAGTGGTCCGATGACAATACATTAAAAAAAAATATCCTCCCACCCCTACCCCCACCCCCTTCCATAGAAAATTCGTTTTTGACACCTTTCCCATTATCCGATTTGGATGAAATTTGGTATACATATAGTGGTCCGATGACAATACAACAATAATGAAAAAATGTCCTCCCACCCCTACCCCCCACCCCCTTCCATAAAAAATGTGTTTTTGAGACACTTCACTTCAAATGACTTTTATAAAATTTGGTATATGCATAAAGGTCCGATGGCAATACAGCCCAAACAAAAAATATATTTCTCCTCTACCCCCACCCTCTCCTTCCCCCAATAGAAAAATGAGTTTCCAAACAACTCACGATTAGCGATTTCATTATAATCTAGAATAAACTCTTCTGTTCTGTTATTAAACAAATATTTTCATTTAATAGAGTAGATAGCTGAGACTAAAAAGTAGAAAATAAATTGGTAAAAATTTTTTTTTAAGTACTAAAAATTAAAAAATAATTTTCTGACATTCTAATATTATCATAATAATAAAAGCGATGGCCGCAAATCAAAGCATAAGTTAATCTAAATTTGTGATCCAAACATTTAAAGAATATTCAACATAGCAGGTCATCAAAGATATGTTTGATGTGCCGCAATGTTATGCCATTGCCATACCTATGTCAGAGAAATGCTGGGGTATCTTGGGTCGGGTTGGGTGGGTTTGGTACCTCTGCATTTTTCTGCTAGATTGATTCTTGCAAATAGTGATATTTAATTGATACGGATATCTTATCGTGCTAACATCGTCAAAATTTCCATCAGTCGGCCATCGCTTTTATTATTATGATAATATTAGAATGTCAGAAAATTATTTTTGAATTTTTAGTGCATTTTATAAAAGCTTGTGACTTAAAATTTTTTTTTACCAATTTATTTGTAACTAAGATTGATTAAATTGGACTTTTAACATAATAATACAAGGTGCTACAAAAATTTCAAGATAGCCAAAAAATGTCCCCATTGCAAACAAAATCGACGTATTTCGGCGATTTTTTAATTTCCTGATAATTTTCGAGAAAATCCAGGTGGATCCTATTTAATTTTCCACCTTGTATATTCCATAACCTTTGGACTCAAAATGATAATATAATTCCCGTTTCTGAACTTTAATATTGTTTTTAAGAAAGAAAAAAAAACTCAAATAATAATTTATTTTCTAACCTATTTGTACTATTAGGACTTTTTCTAATGTATTTTAGTTTTGACCCTACAGATGTCGACTTATGCCGACGAAACATGTAGGTCCTAACAAAGAAAGTTTTGAATAAAATAATAGAGAGCGAAATTTTGTATTTTTTATGAGAAGATTTAGTTGTCAGATAACAATAGTTTCCGCTGGGCAGATCAAATTTTGCAAGTAAAAGTTCCGTCTTGAAACGCTGATGCAAAGCAACTGATACAACAATAAGCCTTTTTCCTCGAGGTTACTAGTCACTCATTTAAGTTACTCGAAATGACGTCACGGTTACTCGGAGTAACCGCTGTATGACGTCAGACAGTCAGCTGTGGATGACATTTCCAATTGTTTGTTTTTGTTTTTACCAGCAATTTTCGAAATGCAAAAAATAATTCGTTGTTTCCACCAATGCATGCCCACCCCGATTCAAAAAACGTATCACGGGCCATGGATTTGCACCAGTTTTAAATGCAGCGTTACCTGATGCGTTTTTTGAATCGGGATGGAAACAGAGTGCTCCTTTGGTATTCTGTGGTAAGGCCGCAGTACCACAGAACACCAAAGGCCGTACATTTTAAGACTAGTTGCAGTTGAATTGATATAGGCTGAGTGGCTGCTTTGTGTAGTATATAAGTCTCCCAGTTTTTCTAATTCCTCATTTCTTGAAACATTTGAGGATTTATGTTCAGAATTTTTACCCAATAATAAAAAAGTTATTTTTGTAGGGGATTTTAATATTGATTACTCTTGTGATTTATTTTATAGTAAAAAGCTTAAAGATATTGTTGCTCTTTATGGTATGAAGCAAGTAATCGAAAAATACACGAGAATTACAGAAAATACCAAATCAACCATTGATCTAGTCATAACAAACTGTGATAATAAAATGGCTTGTAGGGTAAACACTACTCCCAAAATAAGTGATCACTTTAGCATATCAATTTGGTTAAGTCAAAATACAAATAAGCCTAACACCAAAAACTTAGCCAAAAAATTAGTTAGAAATTTTAGTAATTTTAATCTAGATAAGATCTGTGATAGACTAATAGGTTTAGAATTTCCTTTAGATAGTACTGACGTTGATTTTATTTATCAAAATTTTTTAAATGTCTGTGAAGGTGTTATTAATGAAATTTGTCCTATCAAAGAAATACGTATTCATGGTAACGATCTGCCTTGGTATGACTATGAAGTACATCTTGCTGCTAGAGAACGGGATGTTGCTTTTAAGTCCTTTAATAATAACCATTCTGAATCTGATAAGCAGGCTTTATGGAATAGTTATAAAAAGGAACGAAATAATGTAGTAAGTTTGCTTAAAATAAAAAAAGATGCCTATTTTAAAGATCAAATTGATGCTAATTTTCATAATAGTAAACAAATGTGACAAACTCTTAAAAAACTGTTAAAAGAGGGCAAAACAAGCTTTGATTCCAGTTCCATTGCTTTTGTTGTTGATGGTAAGGAAAAATCAATTTCTGGTGATAAAGAGATAGCTGAGAATTTTAACAAATATTTTATTGAAAGTGTCTTAGAAATAGTAAGTAGCATAGATGAGAGCGATGCATGGTCTCCGGCTGGATACCCAAGTGTCAGCTCACGCTTTTTTAAATTTAATAAGTTAACACTAAAAGACTTGAAAATTATACTTGCGTCTCTTGACAACAAATGCAATCCAAATGACGTATTGAATTCTAAAATGCTTAAAAATATTGGGAGAGTAGTTGGCCATGTGCTACTTCATTTGGTTAATACGTGTCTCGAAATGGGCAAATTTCCAAAGTTGCTGAGATCAAGCATGGTTGTTCCTGTTCCTAAAGTGAAAAACTCAAAATTAGCTAGTGATTTTCGACCAATAAACACTTTGCCAGCTATTGAGAAAATGTTGGAGCTTGCTGTGTACAATCAGCTAATGCACTATTTTACAAGCAACAACATACTTATGGAAAACCAATCTGGATTTAGGGCAAAGCATTCTTGTGAGACGGCATTGCAACTGACACTGGCAAACTGGCATCAGATAATTGACAAAAATCAATATATTGTCGTAGTTTTTCTTGACTTAAGAAGAGCGTTTGAAACCATCGATAGAAACATTCTTCTTAAAAAGCTTGAGTACTATGGGATAGGTGGGGCCGTGCTTGGTCTGGCAAAGGAGTTTCTCGAAAATAGAGTTCAGACGACCGTGATAAACAACATGGTGTCATCAGTTCAAGAAAATAAGTTAGGAGTTCCTCAAGGGAGTGTCTTGGGACCCTTATTCTTTATAGCCTATATTAACGATATCGAAATGAATGTCAATTTTGATTATTTAAATGTCTTTGCTGATGATACCTACTGTGGTGTAAATGATGAAAATTTGGATACTGCAGTTGTACGAATAAATACTGAACTTGCAGCTATGTCCAAATACTTAAAAACAAATAAACTAAAATTGAACACGTCTAAAACAAAGGCAATGATACTGTGCAAACAACACCTCTATGAAAAGATTGACTTGTCTAAAATAGACATAATTATAGATGGTGAACGAATTGACATTGTTGACGACATAAAATATTTGGGTTTTATGCTGGAGAGAACACTTAGCCTAAAAAATCATTTTAATTATATATACAAAAAAATTATTAAAAAATTGTACTTTTTGTCCCGTGTATCCAAAAGTTTATCTGTTCAATCTACAATAACTGTGTATAAAACTATAGTACAACCACATTTTGATTATTGTGCAAGTGTTTTATATTTTTTAGATAATAATTGTAAAGGATCGTTACAAAAACTACAAAATAGGGGAATGAGAATAATTCTTAGGTCTAATAGAAGAACTCCTATAGATATAATGCTTAACGCTTTAAACTGGCTGAGTGTTGATAACAGACTGAAATACTTTATGCTTATTTTTATTTATAAAATAGTTAATAATTTACACCCTCCATATTTCAGCAAATTTATAACGTTTAATTTAGAGATACACAATTACCCTACAAGAAATAGATTTAATTTTAACATTCCTAGAGTAAATACCAGCAAATGTGCTAATTCATTATTTGTGAAAGGCCTGCAAGAGTATAATAATTTGTCAATTGAAACCAAAAACTCAAGTTCGCTGAACATATTTAAAAGCAAGATCAAAGAATTGCTGTTTTAAACTTAATTCGATATTAATAATATATATAGACTGAGAAATATTTTATTAATGTATTATGTGTTTTTGTGTATACCTTACTATTGATTATTATTATGTTTTTTTGTTATCACTATTATTATTATTTGATAAATTAATGTTATTAGCTATGTTGTATTAGGAGTTTCTAAACAACGAATAAAGAGTTATATTATTATAGTACCAACTTCAAGGGATGTGCTTCATTTTCTACCGTTACCAAACATAATTCGTTGTTATATAATATATTTATATATATATATATATATATATATATATATATATCTTAACCTCAAAATATTTCAGCAACCACGTCTGCTAGGCTGGGTACACTGTGTGGTTACTCGTGACGTCATAGTTAGTGTTACTCAGCGAAGAAAAACAGAAAACGAGTAACCAGGTTACCTGGTAACTTGTAGTTACTGCGAGGAAAAAGGCTTAATGTGAAAACGTGCGCGAATCACGCCGCCTATCATTGAGCTACAAATCGCGCTAGATAATGTGGCAAAGGCGTTTAAGAGATCGATGTGCACAGTAACCCAGCAAAGTAAATGTGTCCTGAAGTGTAAATGACGACTATAGCAAAATTATAATTTTTGTAGAGCATATCGCCTACAAGGGGTAAATCTCACCCCTAAAATTCAAATAGGGAAAAAGGGTTGAGTGATTACCCTTTTTTAAAGATATTTTAATTCCAAACCTATAATTTGTACTTAAATTTATCGATTAATTGTCGAGAAATTAGCATTCAAAGTTATTTTAAAAATATCCCTTTTTATTAACATCTGCGATACTGCTCTAGATATTTTTGTGAAATTTGGTATTGTTACAAATTTAAGTGTTTAAATTTTATAGTTAGAATTTATTTAGGTTTAGTGTAGTATTAGGTTGACGTATTTTATGGTTGTATTCTTAATCTAGGTTTTAGTTGCATTATCTATGACAAACTGGTATGCGAACGGTCCGTCTAGAAAAGGCTGGAATGATTCCGAATCGAACAAGGATGGAAGGGTTCTCGAATAGTAGGCAGCCCCTTATATATAAGGCCGGACGTCGTGCATCAGTCAGTCAGAGATAACCAATGGTAGTGATCGCTAGATGTTAACGCGAAGTTAATAGGCGTATTAAAGTAGTGAATTATTAGCAAGTTATTAGTAAGTTTAAGTGCGTGTTTTTGTACATAATTTGTCGGAATAAATTGACGTATCGTTTTCAACAATTGCGAGTTTTTAATTGTTGTGGAGAACCCGTAACAGTATTAAAACGTTTAGGACATGACATTTTTTCTAAAAATTAATCCAAGAATTTCCTTCTTCAATATATTAGCATCTTATTCAATAACAACCTGTATTTTTGTGTCACTTACTTGACAGTTTTTTCCGTGGCCATATGTCCGCAAGGGTTGAAAGCGAAAGTAGGCAAGCCGGAATCTACGTAGAAAGCTGGTTCCAGACCCATACAGACCTTGACTACTGGACCCAACTGAAAAAAAAAACAATTATTAAAATAAAAGTTTAGGCTAATTAAACCTGGGCAGTTTTGTAAGGCAGTTTTAGTAATAAAGAAACAGAAATATAACAATTTTATAAAATTATTAAAATATTCCGTTGTTTTTCTTTTTTTATAAGCTTTCGGACGAGGTACCGCAAGTTGGGTCATTATAGGACAGCTAGAGACAGGGCTATCAAAATGGACGGGCCACGATCCTCCACTTTGTTGACGTCACATCCGGGGCTGATTTTTTTTTGATGGTCACGTTACGACACAGCTGATTGTCTTTAAAATTTTGAAGTTGGAACAGGGCTATCAAAATCGACGGGCCACGATCCTCCACTTTGTTGACGTCACATCCGGGGCTGATTTTTTTTTGATGATCACGTTACGACACCGCTGATTGTCATTAAAATATTGAAGTTGGAATGACGGTTCACGAAGATTTGATTTTTAAAAAAATAAAGCCGATTTTGAGATTGTTCTTACTATATTCTTGCAGAACAATTTTTTTTAAATGTATAGTAATCCTTAATTTTTCAGAGCCGCTTCATTAGCTCACACTAAAATTAAATTTAAAACAGAAGCGAATGTGACAAACTCAGATGACAATGTCAAATATATGTCAAATATAACAGTTGGCATGCGGAACATGGCGGGTAATTTAAATTCAAAATAAGAAATGCTAAATTTTGAAGATTTTAACTTTTTAATCATCTTGCATCCTTACAAAAGTTTGGGTGGAATATCGGAATGGTTTCTGAGAATATTTCACTGAAATTTCACGGAAATCTGTAGTGCCATTTTGAAAATATCATAAAAAAACGTCTGACCTCCCATAAGACCCAATGTAAAAGTCAGCCCCCAGAGAACAGCTGATTTTTTCAGGGTCGTGGCCTGTATTTTTTTGTGGGCCTTGGTTGGAATGACGGTTTATGGATATTTGATTTTTTTTAAATAAAGCCGTTTTTGAGATTGTTTTTACTTTATTCTGGCAGAACAATTTTTTTAAAAATGTATAGTAAGCCCTAATTTTTCATAGCCGCTTCATAAGCTCACACAAAAATTAAGTTTAAAGCAGAAGCGAATGTGACAATCACATATGACAAAGTCAAATACATGTCAAATATAACAGTTGGCATGTGGTACATGGCGGGTAATTTGAATTCAAAATAAGGAATGCTAAATCTTGAAGATTTTAACCTTTTAATCATGTTGCTTCCTTACAAACCTTTGGTGGAATATCGGGATGGTGTCTAAGAATATTTCACTGAAATTTTGCGGAAATCTGTAGTGCCATTTTGAAAATATCATAAAAAAACGTCTGACCCCGGGAGAACAGCTGATTTTTTCAGGCCTCTATTTTTGTGTTGGCCTTGCTAGAGATTAAGGTTGGTGAAGTCTCCAGAGTGAAGATTATTCATCATAGGAATGCCATCATCAGGGTGTCTAACTCACAAAGTGGCGATCATTTAAATTTTATTGAAATTATTTTTGATGATCGCCACTTTGTCAGTTAGACAATTGTATGACACCTCCTAATGATGGCATTATAGACGAAACTGGTCGGGAAAACAATAAATATTTGATATAGAATCAAAAGGCTTTTTCTCTTCCTATGAGCTAAAGATTGGATTTCACACCCAACCAAAATAAAAAGAGGGTACACCAAGGTTTGACATTAACATTGAAAAAGCGGAAAATTGGTTTACGTAGCCTAACCCAAGGCCAACACAAAAATAGAGGCCACGACCCTGAAAAAATCAGCTGTTCTCCCGGGGCTGAATTTTACATTCGGTCTTATGGGAGGTCAGACGTTTTTTTATGATATTTTCAAAATGGCACTACAGATTTCCTCAAAATTTCAGTGAAATATTCTCAGACAACATCCCGATATTTCACCAAAGGTTTGTAAGGAAGCAACATGATTTAAAGGTTAAAATCTTCAAGATTTAGCATTCCTTATTTTGAATTCAAATTACCCGCCATGTAACACATGCCAACTGTTATATTTGACAGGTATTTGACTTTGTCATCTGTGATTGTCAAATTCGCTTATGATTTAAACTTAATTTTTGTGTGAGCTAATGAAGCGGCTATGAAAAATTAAGAATTACTATACATTTTAAAAAAATTGTTCTGCCAGAACAAAGTAAAAACAATCTCAAAAACGGCGTTATTTAAAAAAAAATTAAATATTCATGAACTGTCATTCCAACTTCAATATTTTAAAGACAATCAGCTGTGTCGTAACGTCGTAACCATCAAAAAAAAATCAGCCCCGGATGTGACGTCAACAAAGTGGAGGATCTTGGCCCGTCCGTTTTGATAGCCCTGCATAACCAAACTCGCTATACCAGGGCTATCAAAACGGACGGGCCACGATCCTCCACTGTTGACGTCACATCCAGGGCTGATTTTTTTTGATGGTTGCGTCACGACACAGCTGATTGTCTTTAAAATATTGAAGTTGGAATGACGGTTCATGAATATTTGATTTTTTAAAAATAAAGCCGGTTTTAAGATTGTTTTTACTATATTCTTGAAGAACAATTTTTTTTTAATGTATAGTAATCCTTAATTTTTCAGAACCGCTTCATTAGCTCACAATAAAATTAAATTTAAAACAGAAGCGAATGTGACAAACACAGATGACAAAGTCAAATACATGTCAAATATAACAGTTGGCATGCGCTACATGGCGGGTAATTTGAATTTAAAATAAGGAATGCTAATTTTTGAAGATTTTAACCTTTTAGTCAACTTGCATCCTTACAAAAGTTTCGTGGAATATGGGGATGGTGTCTGAGAATATTTCACTGAAATTTCGCGGAAATCTGTAGTGCCATTTTAAAAATATCATAAAAAAACGTCTGACCTCTCATAAGACCCAATGTAAAAATCAGCCCCCGGAGAACAGCTGATTTTTTCAGGGTCGTGGCCTCTATTTTCGTGTTGGCCTTGGCTATACATTAATTTCATCGCGGCCTTGTCAGAATGCTCAAAATGGCGGAGGCTGTCAGTGGTTGTTATTTTTGTTGTGTTTTTTTGGAAAAATAAGGTAGTAAAGAGCAATATTTTAAGACCCTGAACAGCTTATGACAGTTAGATTTTATCCCAAATTATATTTAAAAATCTAGCAAAAACACAAATAAACAAAAACAGAGGTCGACAAACATTTCACATTAATAAACCAGAGACAGAAATGTCAAACTGACGGCCATTTTCCCTTTTAAGTATGGTCAAATCCAATCCGTTAATATTTAATAATACGTAATAAATTCGTCAAAATACGTGATCTGAGAACTGGATTAAAGTTTTCAAATAAAGCACTTGAAGAACCAAACCGGTCACTTCTTGGCGCCGGAGTCCTTGTCCTGGCCCCAGTCATGCAAGCTCTGCACATGCGCAAAATTCAGAAACATGTAGGGTTGCTGTTGATTCTTGTTGGGCCACATCCTTCTCAGTATCACCCAGTACAACCCATTTAATTTTTAAATCATAACCCTATTTCACTATTTTTCATGGACTGATAAAGTTAACCAGGAATGTTCTTCAATGCTACCCAACTTCATCTTATAAACAGTTCTTCGGATTGTAAAAGCGTTTGCCTTTGTATAAAAGAGTATTTCGCACCTCTCGAAAACCATGAAAGCTTATGAATTTTCCTTAGCTCAATTCACCTTATAAAAAGTTCTTGGGATTGTAAAAATGTATCTCCTTTGTATAAAAGCATGTTTCGTACCTCTAAGAAAATCGGGCACTTCCTGGCGCCCCAATCCTTGTCTTGGTCCCAGTTGTGCAAGCCCTGCACATGGTTGTTGCTGATTCTCGTTGGACGACGCCCTTCTTGGTATCACCCTGTACAACTCGTTCAATTTTTAACTCTTTACCACTATTCCATTATTCTTTATAGACTGATAAAGTAAACCATGAAAGCTTATGAATTTTCCTTAGCTCAATTCACCTTATAAAAAGTTCTTGGGATTGTAAAAATGTATCTTCTTTGTATAAAAGCATGTTTCGTACCTCTAAGAAAATCGGGCACTTCCTGGCGCCCCAATCCTTGTCTTGGCCCCAATTGTGCAAGCCCTGCACATGTCCGCGATTCAGATACACGTATGGTTGTTGCTGATTCTCGTTGGATGACACCCTTCTTGGTATCACCCTGTACAACTCGTTCAATTTTTAACTATTTACCACTATTTCATTATTTATTATAGACTGATAAAAGAAACCATGAAAGTTTAAGGGATTTCCTTACCCCAATTCACCTTATAAAAAGTTCTTAGGATTGTAAAAATGTATGTATTTGTATAAAAGCATGTTTCGTACCTCTGAGCAAATCAGGCACTTCCTGGCGCCCGAATCCTTGTCTTGCCCCCAGTCGTGCAAGCCGTGCACGTGTCCTCAATTCAGATACACGTATGACTGTTGCTGATTCTCCTTGGACGACACCCTTCTCGGTATCACCCTGTACAACTCGTTCAATTTTTAACTCTTTACCACTATTTCATTATTCTTTATAGACTGATAAAGTAAACCATGAAAGCTTATGAATTTTCCTTAGCTCAATTCACCTTATAAACAGTTCTTGGGATTGTAAAAATGTATCTCCTTTGTATAAAAGCATGTTTCGTACCTCTAAGAAAATCGGGCACTTCCTGGCGCCCGAATCCTTGTCTTGGCCCCAGTTGTGCAAGCCCTGCACATGTCCGCGATTCAGATACACGTATGGTTGTTGCTGATTCTCGTTGGGCGACACCCTTCTCGGTATCACCCTGTACAACTCGTACAATTTTTAACTCTTTACCACTATTCAATTATTCTTTATAGAGTGATAAAGTAAACCATGAAAGCTTATGAATTTTTCTTAGCTCAATTCACCTTATAAAAAGTTTTTGGGATTGTAAAAATGTATCTCCTTTGTATAAAAGCATGTTTCGTACCTCTAAGAAAATCGGGCACTTCCTGGCGCCCGAACCCTTGTCTTGGCCCCAGTTGTGCAAGCCCTGCACATGTCCGCGATTCAGATACACGTATAGTTGTTGCTGATTCTCGTTGGACGACACCCTTCTTGGTATCACCCTGTACAACTCGTTCAATTTTTAACTCTTTACCACTATTTCATTATGTATTATAGACTGATAAATTAAACCATGAAAGTTTAAGGGATTTTCTTACCCCAATTCACCTTATAAAAAGTTCTTCGGATTGTAAAAATGTATGTATTTGTATAAAAGCATGTTTCATACCTCTGAGCAAATCAGGCACTTCCTGGCGCCCGAATCCTTGTCTTGCCCCCAGTCGTGCAAGCCGTGCACGTGTCCTCAATTCAGATACACGTATGACTGTTGCTGATTCTCCTTGGACGACACCCTTCCCGGTATCACCCTGTACAACTCGTTCAATTTTTAACTCTTTACCACTATTCCATTATTCTGTATAGACTGATAAAGTAAACCATGAAAGCTTATGAATTTTCCTTAGCTCATTTCACCTTATAAAAAATTCTTGGGATTGTAAAAATGTATCTCCTTTGTATAAAAGCATGTTTCGTACCTCTAAGAAAATCGGGCACTTCCTGGCGCCCGAATCCTTGTCTTGGCCCCAGTTATGCAAGCCCTGCACATGTCCGCGATTCAGATACACGTATGGTTGTTGCTGATTCTCGTTGGACGACAACCTTCTTGGTATCACCCTGTACAACTCGTTCAATTTTTAACTCTTTACCACTATTTCATTATTTATTATAGACTGATAAAGTAAACCATGAAAGCTTATGAATTTTCCTTAGCTCAATTCACCTTATAAAAAGTTCTTGGGATTGTAAAAATGTATCTTCTTTGTATAAAAGCATGTTGTTTCGTACCTCTACAAAAATCGGGCACTTCCTGGCGCCCGAATTCTTGTCTTGGCCCCAGTTGTGCAAGCCCTGCACATGTCCGCGATTCAGATACACGTATGGTTGTTGCTGATTCTCGTTGGGCGACACCCTTCTCGGTATCACCCTGTACAACTCGTTCAATTTTTAACTCTTTACCACTATTCCATTATTCTTTATAGAGTGATAAAGTAAACCATGAAAGCTTATGAATTTTTCTTAGCTCGATTCACCTTATAAAAAGTTCTTGGGATTGTAAAAATGTATCTCCTTTGTATAAAAGCATGTTTCGTACCTCTAAGAAAATCGGGCACTTCCTGGCGCCCGAAGCCGTGTCTTGGCCCCAGTTGTGCAAGCCCTGCACATGTCCGCGATTCAGATACACGTATGGTTGTTGCTGATTCTCGTTGGACGACACCCTTCTTGGTATCACCCTGTACAACTCGTTCAATTTTTAACTCTTTACCACTATTCCATTATTCTTTATAGACTGATAAAGTAAACCATGAAAGCTTATGAATTTTCCTTAGGTCAATTCACCTTATAAAAAGTTCTTGGGATTGTAAAAATGTATCTCCTTTGTATAAAAGCATGTTTCGTACCTCTAAGAAAATCGGGCACTTCCTGGCGCCCGAATACTTGTCTTGGCCCCAGTTGTGCAAGCCCTGCACATGTCCGCGATTCAGATACACGTATGGTTGTTGCTGATTCTCGTTGGACGACACCCTTCTTGGTATCACCCTGTACAACTCGTTCAATTTTTAACTCTTTACCACTATTTCATTATTTATTATAGACTGATAAATTAAACCATGAAAGTTTAAGGGATTTCCTTACCCCAATTCACCTTATAAAAAGTTCTTAGGATTGTAAAAATGTATGTATTTGTATAAAAGCATGTTTCGTACCTCTGAGCAAATCAGGCACTTCCTGGCGCCCGAATCCTTGTCTTGCCCCCAGTCGTGCAAGCCGTGCACGTGTCCTCAATTCAGATACACGTATGACTGTTGCTGATTCTTCTTGGACGACACCCTTCTCGGTATCACCCTATACAACTCGTTCAATTTTTAACTCTTTACCACTATTTTATTATTCTTTATAGACTGATAAAGTAAACCATGAAAGCTTATGAAATTTCCTTAGCTCAATTCACCTTATAAAAAGTTCTTGGGATTGTAAAAATGTATCTCCTTTGTATAAAAGCATGTTTCGTACCTCTAAGAAAATCGGGCACTTCCTGGCGCCCGAATCCTTGTCTTGGCCCCAGTTGTGCAAGCCCTGCACATGTCCGCGATTCAGATACACGTATGGTTGTTGCTGATTCTCGTTGGACGACACCCTTCTTGGTATCACCCTGTACAACTCGTTCAATTTTTAACTCTTTACCACTATTTCATTATTTATTATAGACTGATAAATTAAACCATGAAAGTTTAAGGGATTTCCTTACCCCAATTCACCTTATAAAAAGTTCTTAGGATTGTAAAAATGTATGTATTTGTATAAAAGCATGTTTCGTACCTCTGAGCAAATCAGGCACTTCCTGGCGCCCGAATCCTTGTCTTGCCCCCAGTCGTGCAAGCCGTGCACGTGTCCTCAATTCAGATACACGTATGACTGTTGCTGATTCTTCTTGGACGACACCCTTCTCGGTATCACCCTATACAACTCGTTCAATTTTTAACTCTTTACCACTATTTCATTATTCTTTATAGACTGATAAAGTAAACCATGAAAGCTTATGAAATTTCCTTAGCTCAATTCACCTTATAAAAAGTTCTTGGGATTGTAAAAATGTATCTCCTTTGTATAAAAGCATGTTTCGTACCTCTACAAAAATCGGGCACTTCCTGGCGCCCGAATCCTTGCCTTGGCCCCAGTTGTGCAAGCCCTGCACGTGTCCGCGATTCAGATACACGTATGATTGTTGCTGATTCTCGTTGGACGACACCCTTCTCGGTATCACCCTGTACAACTCGTTCAATTTTTAACTCTTTACCACTATTTCATTATTGTTATAGACTGATAAATTAAACCATTAAAGTTTTTAAAACTTCCTTACCCCAATTCACCTTATTAAAAGCTCTTCGGATTGTAAAAATGTATGTCTTTGTATAAAAGCATGTTTAGTACCTCTAAGCAAATCGGGCACTTCCTGGCGCCCGAATCCTTGTCTTGGCCCCAGTCGTCCAAGCCCTGCACGTGTTCGCAATTCAGATACACGTATGGTTGCTGCTGATTCACGTTAGCAGACACTCTTCTCAGTATCACCCTGTACAACTCGTTTAATTTTTAACTCTTTAGCACTATTTCATTATTCTTTATAGACTGATAAAGTAAACCGTGAAAGTTTTTGAAATTTCCTTACCTTAATTCACCTTATAAAAATGTCTTGGGATTACCACTATTTCATTATTCTAAATAGAATGAAAGTAAACCATAAAATTTTTTGGGCCTTCCTTACACCAATTCACCTTATAAAAATTTCTTGCAATTGAAAAAACGTATGTGTTTGCGTATAAAAGCGTGTTTCGTACCTCTAAGCAAATCGGACACTTCCTTGCGCCCGAATCCTTGTCTTGGCCCCAGTCGTGCAAGCCCTGCACGTGTCCGCAATTCAGATACACGTATGGTTGTTGCTGATTCTCGTTAGGCGATACCCTTCTCGGTATGACTAGCGTATTGAGGCCTACCGGACACTGCGGTCGGCCGGCGTTTATTTCATCTATTACTCGCTCCAGGTCGTGTTTACTCTGTAATAAAACAAATTATTGTAAAGCCAGGAATCTAAATTACCCTTGACTATGCCACCGTACGAAACCAACTTGGAAAAACGAAAAGCGCAAACATAGTTTTGCAGAGATAAGAAAGTGGTTTCGCTTCCCTCCACAATGGCAAACGTAGGTGTTGCCTACCACACAGCAGGTGGTTGATGCGAGAAGAACTACTGAAAAGTTAACAGTGGGAGTGGTAATGGTTAAGCGAGAGGTAACCTCAAGTAGAGAGAGGGTTTTCCCTTCAACGTGATTGGCTATGGAAAATGTGTGAAATAAGAAAGTGTTGTCTATAAAATGTCATTTTATCTCTGTTTTTTTAAGGTTTTCTTCTTTAGCTCATTAGCTAGAATTTAAAGTAAACTTTAGGATTATCAGCAACGCCACTGACTGGGTTCCTCCAAGCTCTACAAAGAAGGGATAATGGACTACTTAGGGCTAACCTACCTTTAATAAAAACCCAAACTTTGAGGAGACAAGTCGGTAGTCACATTCTAAGTTTTGTTGAACTTAAACTAAAACCTCTAAATTAATTGTCAGTAAAGAAACATAAAATTTTTCTATTTGAAGAATATTTTGCAGTTTGTTATTATGGTAAGTTAATGTTTTTATTTTAATATTTTGTGTCTTGCTTGTTTTATAGTTAATGATAAAGGTCTTGTAACAATTTGTAAATCGCACAAAGTTTATTTTGTGTTCGTTAAAGTTTATAAAGTTTTTATCAGATTTTTTGATTTAAGCATATCTCTCTAGTTAGTAGTCGATTTAAATTTTAAATCTCATTTTACTTCTTTTTTAAAAGCAAACATATTTTGTATTTATACATTTCTTGCTAATTCGAGTAGTTTTTGAGATACACCAAGATTATGAATACTTCCGCTCGCAAAAGGATTAAAATAATACCCATGCTCATTTTATTGTAGTTATAATATAATTCAAATTTGGTTTCTTTTTTGTTACACAAAAGACTTTAGACCCTTTATAGAAAAGGATGTCGGTTTTGCTTTAAAAAAAAAGTGATTTTGCCGCGAAACGGTGCATCATATAAAAAAAACCATTAAGAATCATTTTTTATAGTACTTTTCAGTCCGCTTCTTTTGATATATCGCTTAAAGTTAACTCGCTAAAATAGTAGCTCTCCATTCAATGCTTGCGAACGGTGTACTTTAAAGTTACCCAGCTACTACAGTAAGGGAGCTAAGAAGTTTATTAAGTAGAGGTTAGTTTTGTCAACCTCCCTAGAAATACCCAAAATCCACTTGGACATAAACACTTAGGATCAATTTGTCGCAAAATTTCTAATGTAGCATACCAAAACTTACAGGTGTTTTTTCTAGCCCTTCTGCTGACCTCCAGAGAAGAGTGGCACCGCATAGGTCTATTAAAGTACCGTCTTGAAGCACGTTGGTTTCATCTTCCACCTGAAAATTACAAAAATGTACCTAGTTTAAAGACAAAAAACATTATTATTAAAAACTTATTTTAAAACGATTTCCTACTTTATTTAAATAACACCGTAAAACTAGCATTACATCCTCTACAAGGCACACCGAGGCTGAGCGAGTATGAAAGTGTACATGAAACCTTGCCTCTCGTCTGCCTTGGCGCGGCATTTTTCTGACGACCAAGTAATTGCAGCTAATGATAAAGAAGACATGAAATATATGAGAAAGTTAACGGAAGAATACCAAAAGTGGGAGTTAACAGTGAACCTGGACCAGACACAGTACTTATGTCTTGGAAACGAATCAAGTGAGTTAGAACTAGAGAATGGACAAACAATATCTCCATGCAATGAGTATGTATACTTGAATATCACATTTAATAAGACAGAAACAGACTGTAAAGAACTGGAAAAAAGAATAGTAAAAGCTAAAAAGGTTATTGGATGTCGTTACAGTAATTTATGGAGCAGAGAGATAAAAAAGAATGTAAAATTTAACATATATAAAACAATGGTGAAAAGCACGCTGTTGTATGGAATAGAGACTTGTCGCGTAACAGAAAAATACAAAACAAAAATGGAAAGTGTCAAAGTAGATGCAGTAGTAGAAGTGGTGGGGAGACAAATTTTGGTCTAGCGTCTGGGCAGACGGCGCGCCCTTTTTGCAAACCCCGATTTGTCCGTACACCATATACCAAACTAATGCACGTGCCGCTTATGATGCAAGTTTTCTTTCTCTAAGAGGACTTAATTTTGCCTGACTTCTCTTTGTGGAGGGCAGGGATCTTTATACTGCGTAGCAAGTATACACAGTGGACCCACGCTTTTACATCCCTTCCGAAAGGTAGGTCTGCTACATGTGAGACTTGCATCTATCTAACATCGCTATCGCCCTAGCAAAACTTGGTTATAGGCGATAGACTTCTTTCCTTTTCAGAGCAACAGTCGCGGTCGTCGTGAGTTGACTTTAAGAGATTTTTTTTGGCGCCGTCCTGGTTCCAACAGTAGATCCAAAGATCAATGAGTCAACAAAATTTGACAGAAGATGATTGTCAGGATCAAAAGAGGGGGAAAATAGGCGGCGGACAACATAGAAAAACGTTCTAAACGGACATAGTAGTAGTAACAAAAAGTAGCGGCACGTTACTAATCTATAAATAACGACGTTACTACATTATAAGGTCAAATTTGAAATTCGGATTTAACAATTTTATAAGTGCAAAATTTAAGGTGAAAACTTTTTTTCTTGGTTATCAAATTTTTTTAGGCATTTTTTGACTTGGAAACGAAAAACTATTTCCGTCACCGTATACGTTATTTTTCTGGAACGATAACGTTGACAATGTTCTTAAATAGGAACCGTTATTCCCATTTCTAGTTCAAAACAAATACGTCACATAACACGGAATATATCCTTCTCTCTCATAGATGCCAATGAAACAAAACTTAAATAAAGAGGCAAGAAAATACTCACCACTTGCCCCCTCTGTTGAGCACTTCTTGATTCTCTTTTCGTGAACACCCCTCCGCCTACTGAGGTTTCAAACCAGACCCCACACTTTGCTTCTCCACCACAAAAGCTTCCTTTTGGATGCATGATTAACACGCCATTGGTGGTTTGACCGTCGATTTCTCTTCCGTTTTCTTGCCATTTACATGCTTTTTCCTAAACAATAAGAAAATTATTCGTTTATGATCAATCTTAAGCATAAGACCACAGTACAGTGAGGGCAAGTGAGTGTCCTCCTAAAACTAGACAACAAACAGTATTTTTAATTGATTTATTTTAAAAAAGTTAAATCTTTCCTTACGACATGATTGTCTAGTACTTTTTATTATCCGTGGTTAACAGCAAGCGATTAATTTAACTTTTTTAGCGTAAATAATTACAAGCCGGCAGCGCCGCGCGGGGCAAGGTGTCAATTTCACCCGTTTTTCAGCCGGATATGGGTTTGGAACGTTTCTTTTAGTTGAAGTCGGCCATCATCATCATGCGAAAACGGCCGTTGCCCTTGCTACGAAGTCGGTTCTATCATTAGTGAAGACGTATGAGTTTGTTTTGATCGCGTGTCATTGTTTGTTTTTGTTATCGTTTGTTTATAATATGGAAATAAATACCGTCGATTACATAATTAACTGCAAATTTAAATACGTTGACATATGAACTCCGATTACAAATAAAATCTTTAGGGCCACATAGACCGGACCTAAAAATTAACCAAAATTTTAGTGCAACTAATGCCGACGGGTGTTTCAAAAAAACTTATAATAGAAAATTTAATAAAAAATTATATGATGCTGAAAACTGGTTGTTTGTAAAAAAAGAAATGCTTTTTTGATTTATTTGTTATGAACAATCCATAAAGTGATCCTGCGTGGGAGACAAAAGGAATGTGTGATATGAAGCACTTTAGAGAAAAGTTTAAAAGACACAAAGTAAGTGCTACTTAAAACTAATATTAGGTGCCAATTGAATAGTGCCTATCGAGAAAGCATTACCTAACATAATGAAAATGTGACAAAAAATAGACATATACTTGGTAGGTTAACAGACTGTTTAAAATTCTGTGAGATTTTTGAGGTTGCTCTACGGGACCATAAAAAAAAAGGCGAATGGACTATCTATAAACAAATAAACTAAATACTACACCAAGTAGCTGCCTGTTTGAAAATTATTAAAATAAAATTGTTTTGGTAAGTTTTTTATCTCATTTTTCATGCAATTTAGATTTCTGCCCCCCCCCCCCCCCCAATTTATACCGTCACCAGCCGCTACTGCATAAAAACTAGTTGTTTTGAACAGCGAGGTAGCTTTATTTTTGTTGAAATAGACATTTGTGTATGAGAACTGCGTTACTTTAGTTGGGCTGACGTTATAGAGATATCTACGATATTTTCCCCAAAAACAGAGATGTAAGACTTTGATGTTACGAGAAATTTTGTTGTAACTCATAGCGATTTCGGCTTCACCACTCTGAAGTCACTCGCGGGTAGAGCGGTAACGTCATGAATCTCTTTCCAAGCACTCCGGGAGTGATCTGAGATTGAGCGGGATTGCTCGCCTTCAGAGCAAGGGCAAACACGATTTTTCAAAGACTTGCTCGAAATTTCCTGGGTTTTATAACGTCAACAAATAAAAATGTTTTATAATTTTTTGATTTAAAATTTTTGGGTGCAATAAAGTATATAAATGTAAATTTTCTAGATGTAAAACACGGAAAACACTTATAAAAACACAAATACACCAAAACTATAAACAAATTTATCAGATCTAAAAAATGGGGTTGTTTTTGTTTTGATCTGATACGTTGCTCCGTCAAACTACGGAGATTTGCGGGCAATAGTCGAGCACGCAAATCTTTTGTAGAGCACTGCTTGTTTTTAAGTCGAACGCGTGTATCCGTTTCCGAGCAATTTTCGAGCACTCGAGGGCAGTTTTCGAGCAAAAGCCGAAATCGCTCTCAATTTAAAATTGAAAACCGCGTTTCGCTAGCTACTATGGTTCGTAAGATACGATTTTCTTTAATCCATTTTTTTATATCTGAAAAACTGCCACTCTTATTGGCTTGACGTTATGACAAAATTTGTTGAAAATATTATTTAAATAAATTTGAAAACCGCATTATGCTAGTTACTGTGGTTCTCGAATTGTGATTTTTTAAAATAAGTCTACTCCTTTGCAACTTTAAGACCATAAAATATGAGGTGTGACAATAAAATTATAAGACTGGTGTAGAAAACCTACTTTATTTAAATACTCATACAACTTAATGATGTTCCTCATCAATGTAGTCCCCTTTTCTATCGATGCAGCGTTGCATGCGTTTTTTTCCAATGTTGGAAGCAATTTTGGACATCATCAGAAGAGAGGCTGTTAAGAAGTCTTGCCGTTTTTTCCTTGACATGTTTTAATATTTTAAAACGGGTTCTTTTTAACGATTTCTTCACTTTCGGAAACAGGTAGAAGTCGCAAGGGGCCAAGTCTGGTGAATATGGGTGGGTGGTTAACGACGAAGATCTTCTTATTAGCTAAAAACTGCTTAATGAATAGGGCATTGTGGGCTGGTGCATTGTCCTGGTAGAACAGCGTTGTTCTTCCACAAATCTGGAAGTTTTTTCCTTGGACGCCCATTCAATAAGATTAACACCCCTAATATCGAAAAGAAAAACAATGAGCATCGCTGTTTTGGATGTGTTGGAGCGCCCTTCTCGTTCATCATCTTTAACTTCTTCACGACCCTCGACAAAACTTTTATGCCACACAAAAATCATTGCACGAGACATACACGGCTCCCTGTAGACACCCTTTAGCATTCAGTAACCGTTTTTTTGAGTTTTACTTTATATTATTACGTTGCTCAATTTTCTCGTTTGTCGTGATTCCGGCAAATGAGCTATGCACGATCCGCTTCAAACCACTTGGTAAGCCAAACTAGCTGTAGAAAGACGACAAGATTGCGCGCGGTAGTAGAACGCACCTGTAGTAGTAGTGGAAGGGTTGACCCGCAGGTCTGACAAGTAAGCCAGAGTAGGCCCTTTTTGCCATGCCCCACTCTCTGCACTTCCCTTTGATGGTCGGGTTACTCATTGGGCCTTCCTGTTCTCTTTACAAAGTCCAGTAAGTCTGCCCATTTGAGCATGTGCAGTTCTTCCTCGCTCAGAGTTGGCGCTCCGAGTGCCTGTTGTCTCATCCTTGCGTAGGCCTCGCATTCTGCCACAAGGTGTCTTGATGTCTCTTCTTCCTGTCCACAGGCTGGGCAGGTAGAGTCATTCTCGACTCCTATACGTGTCATGTGCATCCTCAACCGGTTATGTCCGGTTAGAGTACCTATCAGCAGTCCGAGGTCTTTTCGTGTCCGTCCCAGCATCCATCTAATTCTGGTCGCTTTTGGACGGTCTACGAATTCTCTGGTCTGTCTGCAACCCGTTCCTGTTTCCCAGGAGTTTAATAGCGCGTCCTGGGCCCATTTGTTGAGTCCGCTTTGCACTTGTCTTTTTGTCACGCCCAAAAGTGGCTCCGGTCCTACATAGGCGGTTCCTGCCCCGAGTCGTGCGAGTTCGTCCGCTTTCTCGTTGCCTGGTACACCCGTATGTCCCGGAAAACAATCTACTACTACTAGAACGCACCTCAAGGTGAATAACTTCAACCGCCCGAGGCGTAGAGATTTAAAACCTGTTAGTGCGGGGACCAGTCTTAACATTTAATTGTCACACCTCGTAATGTCCTTATCCATCAGTACAGCAAAATTTTTGTGCCAAATTTGGTTAAAATCGGTTTTTGAGTTATCATGTAAAAGACAGACAGACACCACCTCAAAATTAAGCTATGGCTAGTTAGGCCGTTTTAAGTGCAAGAAAAGGTTTTTTTATGATAGGTAGGTAAAATGATACATACTCCTAAAAAAATATTCCTAGACGTGTCAAAGCCTGCTGCGTATATCCGAGCGACTTTTGGGTTGTTTCGCTCGCAAAGTATCCTGCAGGCGAACCTGGATATGGTGCTTTGACTGACTTTCACTTCACCAGTCTTATCGCCTGGGATCGTGTCCATCACAACGAAATCTATGGCTGTTTCTGACGATCTCCCAATCTGAAAATCAAACAAATAACAATCAATGAGGATCTTCACAAAAACAATTATATATATATATATATATATATATATATATATTCTACGATAACGGCGTGATTCCGACTCAAAGTCTACGATATCGAATGTTGGATCATGTCCAATAATTGTGACCAGTTGGGACTAGGATAAAGGAGTCCAGATTAGGATTTAGAAACACCCTATATAAATGAAACGTACCTGAAACATGTCGGTATCATCATTACTGGTATATTTTACGATTACGGCGTGATTCCGACTCGACGTATACGATATCGAATATTGGATCGCTTGCGATGAGTGGGGACTAGGATTTAGGAGTCAAGATTAGGATTAAGAAACACCCTATATAATTAAAACGTACCTAAAACATGTCGGTATCATCATTGGTATATTCCACGATAACGGCGTGATTCAGACTCGACGTATACGATATCGAATGTTAGATCGTGTCTAATATCGCTTGTGACGAGTGGAGATTAGGATTTAGGAGTCAAAATTAGGATTTAAAAACACCCTATATAAATAGAACGTACCTGAAACATGTCGGTATAAAGGCGTGATTCCGACTCAACGTATACGATATCGAATGTTAGATCGTGTCCAATATCGCTTGTGGCGAGTGGGAACTAGGAATTTGGAGCAAGATTAGGATTTAAAAACACCCTGTATAAATAGAATATACCTGAAACATGTTAGTATCATCATCATTGGTATATTCTACGATAACGGCGTGATTCCGACTCAAAGTCTACGATATCGAATGTTGGATCATGTCCAATACTTGTGACCAGTTGGGACTAGGATAAAGGAGTCCAGATTAGGATTTAGGAACACCCTATATAAATAAAACGTACCTGAAACATGTCAGTATCATCATTACTGGTATATTTTACCATACCGGCGTGATTCCGACTCAACGTATACTAGGACTAGGATTTAGGAGTCAAGATTAGGATTAAGAAACACCCTATATAATTAAAACGTACCTAAAACATGTCGGTATCATCATTGGTATATTGCACGATAACGGCGTGATTCAGACTCGACGTATACGATATCGAATGTTGGATTGTGTCCAATATCGCTTATGACGAGTGGGGATTAGGATTTAGGGGTCAAGATTAGGATTTGGAAACACCCTATATAAATAAAACGTACCTAAAACATGTCGGTATAATCATCATAGGTATATTCTCCCATAACGGCGTGATTCAGACATGACTTATACGATATCGAATGTTAGATCGTGTCCAATATCGCTTGTGACGAGTGGGGATTAGGATTTAGGAGTCAAGATTAGGATTTAAAAACACCCTATATAAATAGAACGTACCTGAAACATGTCGGTATCATCATCATTGGTATATTCTACGATAAAGGCGTGATTCCGACTCACCGTATACGATATCGAATGTTAGATCGTGTCCAATATCGCTTGTGGCGAGTGAGAACTAGGAATTTGGAGCCAAGAGTAGGATTTAAAAACACCCTGTATAAATAGAATGTACCTGAAACATGTTAGTATCATCATCATTGGTATATTCTACGATAACGGCGTGATTCCGACTCAAAGTCTACGATATCGAATGTTGGATCATATCCAATACTTGTGACCAGTTGGGACAAGGATAAAGGAGTCCAGATTAGGATTTAGGAACACCCTATATAAATAAAACGTACCTGAAATATGTCGGTATCATCATTATTGGTATATTTTACGATTACGGCGTGATTCCGACTCAACGTATACGAGATCGAATATTGGATCGCTTGTGATGAGTGGGGACTAGGATTTAGGAGTCAAGATTAGGATTAAGAAACACCTTACATAATTAAAACGTACCTAAAACATGTCGGTATCATCATTGGTATATTCCACGAAAACGGCGTGATTCAGACTCGACGTATACGATATCGAATGTTAGATCGTGTCTAATATCGCTTGTGACGAGTGAAGATAAGGATTTAGGAGTCAAGATTAGGATTTAAAAACACCCTATATAAATAGAACGTACCTGAAACATGTCGGTATCATCATCATTGGTATATTCTACGATAAAGGCGTGATTCCGATTCAACGTATACGATATCGAATGTTAGAGCGTGTCCAATATCGCTTGTGACGAGTGGAAACTAGGAATTTGGAGCCAAGATTAGGATTGAAAAACACCCTGAAACATGTTAGTATCATCATCATTGGTATATTCTACGATAACGGCGTGATTCCGACTCAAAGTCTACGATATCGAATGTTGGATCATGTCCAATACTTGTGACCAGTTGGGACTAGGATAAAGGAGTCCAGATTAGGATTTAGAAACACCCCATATAAATAAAATGTACCTGAATCATGTCGGTATCATCATTTTTGGTATATTTTACGATAACGGCTTGATTCCGATTCAACGATAACCATATCAAATATTGGATCGCTTGTGATGAGTGGGGACTAGGATTTAGGAATCAAGATTAGGATTAAGAAACACCCTATATAAATAAAACGTATCTAAAACATGTCGGTATCATCAATGGTATATTCTACGATAACGGCGTGATTCAGACATGACTTATACGATATCGAATGTTAGATCGTGTCCAATATCGCTTGTGACGAGTGGGGATTAGGATTTAGGAGTCAAGATTAGGATTTAAAAACACCCTATATAAATAGAACGTACCTGAAACATGTCGGTATCATCATCATTGGTATATTCTACGATAAAGGCGTGATTCCGACTCAACGTATACGATATCGAATGTTAGATCGTGTCCAATATCGCTTGTGGCGAGTGAGAACTAGGAATTTGGAGCCAACAGTAGGATTTAAAAACACCCTGTATAAATAGAATGTACCTGAAACATGTTAGTATCATCATCATTGGTATATTCTACGATAACGGCGTGATTCCGACTCAAAGTCTACGATATCGAATGTTGGATCATGTCCAATACTTGTGACCAGTTGGGACAAGGATAAAGGAGTCCAGATTAGGATTTAGGAACACCCTATATAAATAAAACGTACCTGAAATATGTCGGTATCATCATTACTGGTATATTTTACGATTACGGCGTGATTCCGACTCAACGTATACGAGATCGAATATTGGATCGCTTGTGACGAGTGGGGACTAGGATTTAGGAGTCAAGATTAGGATTAAGAAACACCTTACATAATTAAAACGTACCTAAAACATGTCGGTATCATCATTGGTATATTCCACGATAACGGCGTGATTCAGACTCGACGTATACGATATCGAATGTTAGATCGTGTCTAATGTCGCTTGTGACGAGTGAAGATAAGGATTTAGGAGTCAAGATTAGGATTTAAAAACACCCTATATAAATAGAACGTACCTGAAACATGTCGGTATCATCATCATTGGTATATTCTACGATAACGGCGTGATTCCGACTCAACGTGAACGATATCGAATGTTGCATCGTGTCCAATATCGCTTGCGACGAATGGGGCGTTTTGACGACATAGTGACGTGACTTTTTGACGCCTGTGGCTTGCGGCCTTTTGTGCAGGACGAATTTGGATCTCCTACGACCCCGGTCGCCCTGGGGAAGGAATCCATTGTAACTGAAAAAAAAAATGAAGCAATTAAGAATTTGAAATTTTGTGTGATAATTATTGTGGGTCAATAGTTTTCTCAAATTTAAGATACCTGCCTGTAAATGTGCATTACAGTTCATGTCATAAATTTTTCCATTTTTTTGTATAGATCCTGTTAAAAAAAAGTTAATTTGTTCGTTGGTTCATACTGTGCCAATATATGGGCCCCTAAGCTCACACTAGGTACTATAGTTATAGTGTACGTGTGAGCTAATATAGCTAAAAATTCTCGTAAAAATTGTTACATATGTTATTCAACTCCAGCCATGTTTTGACTTAAACTCAAATTTTTGAAATCTACCCCCACCCTTTTTTTTAAACTAAAATTTATTTTGTTTAACTCCACACTCAATTACCTTTCCTTTGATATCACACACGCCATATTTTCACATAAACTCTAATTTTTAAAATCTACCCCCACCCTTTTATTTGGCTTGTGTTCGGTGGACCCTAGGCTAGGTACCAAATTTCATTGAAATCGGGCAAGCGGTTTTTGAGTTATGCGCGTTCGTCGTTACAGGCAGACAAACATACAGACAGACAGACAGACAGACGGCGCGACAAAAACGATTCAAAATCATCTGAAACGCAAAGATATATAAAAAATTGAAATCGGAGCAACTTTTTTTTTATCGAAAAAATTAGGATCACCATAGCTCACACTACTATAGTATAGTATTGTGTGAGCTAATAAGATTTTGTCCGCCTGCTTCAAGACTTTAAACAGAAGCATTGTCCTTTTCAAATTCTGAGTAAATTGTCAAATACTCTTTTAATAAATAAATGGCGGGAAAAAAGAAGAAGGCAAAAGGGCTCGCTTAAAAAACCCACGTTTTTGACCCTAGATTTTTTTTCAGAAGAAATTAGAACCCCAAAAATTTACAAACAACGAATTATACAGTTCAACAATTTTGAACTTATCTAAAAAAAAAAATGCGACAAAAGCAGCCGGCAATTGCTTTGTTCGCTAGGAAGGTAAAAATCTCGGCAAAAATTAAGAACAAAATAGACGACCTTCGCCGAGTTCTCAAGCTGTGTAGGTAAGGATATATAATTTTATACGATTTGTTTATGCCATATTTCAACAACGTCAGGAAATGCATTCGATCCTGCAAAATCTGCATATTCACTATACAAGATGATCTATCACCCTTAAAAGAAAAATTTATATTGATAATATAATGGTAGGTAGAGACTAAAGTGGTTTTAAGGGTGACAAAAAAGATGACCCATATCGCAAGGTATTTACGAACAATTTATATAAATATTAAAAACTATTGCATTTACGGGAAAAATGAGTTAAACCTTCAACCAAAATGTAGACTTTTAAACCTAGGATTGTAGCACTTAGCACTGTAGACCCTTTAGTAAATACTGGTGTTATTGTTTATATAACAGCAGCATATCAAGAACCAAAAAGTTTTTAAACTAAACAGGTTTTTTATTAAATTTACCATTATCATTTTTATATATTTTCACTTTTTCATTTTAAGTTGTTGGTTCGAAAATATTTAAATTAAAACAGTTTTCAGGGCAGACTAAATAGTAGGCAGTAACATGAATTTAATTCTGGCAAAACTCGATTGAATTGCATATTTTTGCAGGATTGAAAATTCCATCTGGATTCGTAAAGTTATTGCGATTATTAACAATTGCATGCAGTTTTCGCTGACAGTGTGAAAACTTTATCAGCTTATCAGTAAACATTTTCAATTCAGGTTAAACGTCCATCAAAATGTCTTCGCTACTTTTAAATGGAATCAATCAAGTAATTTTTGGAAATATCAGTTCAGTGTTCGATTTAAATAAATAAGAAATTTACTGCGTTTAAATAGGATGACCATTCGTCCTGTATTAGGCGGGACCGTCCTGTATCTGCAAGTTTTGTCCTGTATAATAAAATGTCTTGTTTGAGTCAAAATGTCTTGCGCTGTCCTGTATTATGATTTTACCATATTTTGTCTTCCACTTTTGCAAAATTTGAACAAATTGCAAATAAAATTCTGAGAAAATTGTGAAATACACTTTTAGCCTTCCATGGACAAATGCCGCGACTAAAAGTGTATTCAGTCGCATTAACAACTTTTGACATACTCTTTCAATTAGGGTGAGCCGACCAGTGAATGACCACCTACCAGTGAATGACCACCTTGTACTGTTCTTTGTCTTAGTAAGAATTGTGAAAAACCAAAATAAATAAAACATTCTGTAATTTGATTCTTACCATATTCCCCAACTTCCTTAGGTGTTTGGCAACCCTGTATAACAAACAGTGTTTTGCAAATGTCAATCAAAAGTCTGTTTGTGTTTATTAAAAAGTTGATATAAAAATAATAAGGTAAGCGAAGCACAGGGCTTATTAATTTTGCAAAAAAATAGTATAAAAATTGTTAAACAATTATGCATATTTACTTAAACTGCATGAAAGGATGTTAAAGTTAGCATTTTTTAGATTGTAATTTTTAATTAACTTCAAAAGCATATATTTTTTTGTGTGGTCATCTTCTGGTATTGTAAAAACGAAGAAATTCAGTGAATGACAGCCCGTGGTTATTCACTGGATACCTAGTCAATCCAGTAAATGACTGGTTAATTTTTGTAAAAAATATATTATTTGCACAAATCGGTTAGTAAATAAGAAAATCCACCATTTTGTATCCGCCATTTTGATTTTTTTGAGTTTGAGTAAAAAATTTTGTTAAATGACCTCAAGCAATATAATATTTCAAGTTTGAGACAAATCGGTTAGTAAATCCGCCATTTTGGATCCGCCATTTTCATTTCTGGATCCGCCATTGTTGTAATAAAAAACGTAAATTGTAGTGTTACCAGGTTACCAAACACTACAACTACCAAGATTCAACAGTCGACTTAATGGATTTAACTTTACTTAACAAAAACAAATTTCAAAAAATTTGCGTAAAGGATTTTTTAAAGATGTTTTTATATAAATAATATATTTTATTTTTCATCTACACATTTTATCAAAAAAAATGTTTTAGTCCGGCGCCGGGTTGGCCCGGCGCCGAGTTGGCGGCGCCCAGTTGTCCTAGACCGGTGATTAGGTTGAGCTCAAATTTTATGGCTGTTAAAGTTAAAAAATCACCATGTATATGGTCATTCACTGGTGGCAACTGGTCATTTACTAGGTTTTTGTGCAATTTGCCCTAAAAATGGTTAAATCTATTAAACAAACTTAAATATAGTATTTTATTTACAAGAAAATTATAAAAGAATAAACACAGTCTCCAACCACCATTTTAATTTTCTATCAAAATCAATACTTATTTTTTGATAGACATTTTCAAATAACTCCTTTCTTAAGGGGACAAACTTCGACCGAAAACTTACCATTTGACAACATTGATATCGCATTTTTTGGCCAAATCTTTGTTCTAATAGAAATAGAAAACGAGAAAGCGGACCGCGTCGAAATTTTGAGGGGTAGTCTTTTAAAGCATTTTTAACAAACGTCTTAGCAGTTTTTTGCAAAATCATTTTATTCAAAAAATAAAAAAAAAGTTATGGCTAAAACACAACAAATATTTCAAAACAATGTTTGGCATTTCAGTAGCCTAGTTGTGTTATAGAAAACTGTAGCGAAATTGTTTTGATTTTTGTATTTTTTGGAGATGTACAAAAGAAAATCAAAAATCTAACAAGATACGTTTGAAGATTTTAAAAAAATCTTGCATATGAGCACAAATAATGTTTCAATTAGTTTTTTATAGAAGAGATCTATTAGGATTTACAAAAGCGTCCTCAATTTTATAATTGCTGCAGGACACCAAATCAGACAAGAGCCATCAACCTCCTGACTAAAGCGCCACCCCCATATACCGGGGCAAGTCAATTCGATTGAGAAAATTTAACTAAGATCACGTGACCCGGATTTTCACATTATTTTCAGATATTTTGAATAAATAAAATGTCGTTTAATATAAGTTAAATGATTATAAGAAGGTATTTAAAGACATACAATTTTTTCTATTTACAAAACGTTTTTTAAGGGCTGGCCATAGCGTAACAAACAAAATTACGGGATTACGAACCAATTTATAAGATAGTTTTTGATAATTAGTATATGCTCAGTTAACAGAAGCTTGTGCTTAACTTCGCTGAGTGGAAAATAAAGCCCTTTTCATGTATTTATTTATTTATTTATTACATAACAAGAGAAGAAAGTGACAAATTTCACCCAAGCGTGAGAAAGTTACTTTCTGTCGAGTTATGGACGCTATTTTTCCTACGAACACTGTTGAACTATACTAACTTTTGTAAAAATTGGTGTTTAATTTTGCGTAAATCAAATGAAACTGCTTTTCCGCACGTGTGGCAAAGTAGTTTGCAACACATGTGCGAAAAAGTATTGTGACAGTTAAACACTTTCCATAAATGTGCCGAAGTACTGAAAGTACTTGTCACACATGTGCGAAAAAAAATTCTGCACACTGATGAAATTTAATCTTTTCTGAGGATGCAAATCGTGTAAAATCCAACATTTTCATATGTGGTCGCCGGAAATAGTAATTTACCTAACCAGTGCGGAAGACGCACACACATTCGTTAAGTATGTAGGTAAAATATTTTATCTACAAGGTTGTGGAAACAAAAATAAATTACTACAATAAAAACAACTCATAGTAACATTATGTGTTCCATCCTATTGTGGCTAAGTCTTCTTCGGGATTATCGGTATTTTCTATCACAGTAAATAAACACTTTTTTTCTATTTTTATTTATAAGATGAAATGTCATCCTCTGGCTTTTGACAAAAAAAGGCTTTGTTATTTACTCTATTCTTTTATTTTTTCTGTTGCTATTGGAAAACTAGCCGCCCACTTGTGTTTTTAGGCAAAAATTAACATCAGTGTCAAACTCAAAAGGTGTTGTTTTTTTGTCATCCCTAAAATTTTAGTAAGGCCCACAATTTAGAAACCGAATAGGTGTCCCTAGGACTCTAATATGTAGTGCCACCTATTGACTGATATTTAAATATTTTGCCTTGTTGTCTTTTGCTTAAAAAATTGGCTGAATCGAATTTGTCGCCTTAAGTGGTCATTCGCTGGTCGGTTTACCCTACCGCATTTGTCCCTCCAAGACTAAAAGAGTATATTACAAAACAAAGTTTGCAAAAATAAGTAGAATAAAATCCGTCAAAGTTATTTTGACTCAAATAGAATACTTTACAGGACATTTTATGATACAGGGCAGAACTTACAAATATTGGACGGCCCCGCCGCGCCGGTCCCCTCTACTACAGGACGAATGGTCACTCTATTTAAACGCAATATACTTCTTATTTGTTTAAATCGAACACTGCACTCACGTTTCCAAAAATTACTTGATTGATTCGATTTAAAAGTAGCGTATACATTTTGATGGACGTTTAACCTGAATTGAAAATGTTTACTGATAAGCTGATAAAGTTTTCACACTGTCAGCGAAAACTGCATGCAATTGTAAATTATCGCAATAACTTTACGAATCCAGATGGAATTTTCAATCCTGCAAAAATATGCAATTCAATGGAGTTTTGCCAAAAATAAATCCATGTTACTGCCTCCTATTTAGTCTGCCCTGAAAAATTTGTTTTAATTTAAATATTTTCGAACCAACAAAGTAAAATCAAAAAGTGAAAATATATAAAAATGGTAAATTCCTTAGAAAATTGAGCTAGTGTTTAAAGGTAAATTAAAAAAAAACCCTGTTTAGTTTAAAAACTTTTTGGTTCTTGATCTGCTGCTGTTATATAAACAATAACACCAGTATTTACTAAAGGGTCTACAGTGCTAAGTGCTACAATCCTAGGTCTACAAGTCTAGATTTTGGTTGAAGGTTTAACTTATTTTTCCCGTGAATGCAATAGTTTTTAATATTTATATAAATTGTTCGTAAATACCTTGCGATATGGGTCATCTTTTTTCGTTGTAACAAAGACATTATTTCCACACAAAGCTTAGAAATACATAAAAAGAATATAATATTTTGGTTTAAAAATGGTAGCCATATTTAAACCTCCAAACTCCACTAGAAGATGTCCAATAAAAACGGTGTAAGTCAGTGTCAGCTGTCTGCTATATTTTACATATTCATTTTTTAGACAAGTTAGCGATGATTAAAACCGCTGTTCAATTGTTTTGGTGGATGTGTAATTAAAAACGGATTCTAATATATCTTGTGCTTTTTACAATATTCAAATATTGATACGTATTTAATACGGTAATTCATCTACAGATATAGTTTTAAGTTGTTTATGTATTATTTAGCTTTGAAAACTTTTTATATAAGTTTTTCTATCAATCATGGATTATTTCTATTGTTTTTCGAACTTTAAACCACCCTCAGGGGTGGTACTACAATTTGAGACTATTTTTAACGGGAATCCTACGACTGCACGGAGTAAATTTCCAAAAAATGACATTTCGTTACAAATTGTTTATGTGGTTTTTCTTTATTTCTAAAGTTAATTTGAATTTATTTGAGGTAAAACTCACAGTGCAAATATCATATTGCACATTAGGGTGAACCTAATCTTTGAAGTTATTTGACCTGTGAGTATTAAAAAATACGCTGCCAATATATGGGCCCCTAAGCTTACACTAGGTACTATATAGTGTACGTGCTAATATAACTAAAAACTGAAATATATTTTATTCAACTCCAGACTAAATTACTTTCGTTTAATACCACACAAGCCATGTTTTGACAAACTCAAATTTTTGAAATCTACCCCCACCCTTAAAAAAAACAAAACTAAAATGTAGTTTGTTGAACTCCGGACTCAATTACCTTTCGTTTGATATCACACACGCCATATTTTCATATAAACTCTAATTTTTGAAATCTACCCCCACCCTTTTATTTGGCTTGTGTTCGGTGGATTTTGTTCATTTTTAAATGGGACCATCTCGACCCAAGACCCAGCCTAGGTACCAAATTTTTATTGATCTAGGGTGATTTAATTAAAACAATGACACAAATATATATTTATTTCGTTTATAGGTTAGAAAACAGCTTTGTTATTTTATATTAAGTATTTCTTAGAAATATAGTACAGCTAATTTATTATTTAAATTAAGTTAACCCTTTGGTTATTACTAAAAAATAAACGTTATTTTTTTTAATTCAATCTTTTCAAATGGCGCTATATAGAACACAAATACGTACTATATAAAAAATTTACTATGCATACGTTACCCTAATTAGACTTCACCACTACATCAAAAACTAATTAAAAAGATTAATTTATGTAAAATGGCAAAACAGTAAAAGTAAGTCTGTTCAAAAACAAAAAAGACTAAATATTTTTATCGGACTTCGCTTATCTTTTTCTTATATCCAAAATATTTTTATAAAATTTTTTATGACAAATTCGAGGGGTGGTCAGCTGAACCAAATTGTACACCGTCCTACAGGACTTTAATAAATTTTTGGTCCTGTACATGTTCTGTATAGTCCTGCCTGTGGAGTCCTGTACAAAAAACAAAAAAGGTCAGCACATCTTAAATTGCGTTTTTCTTAGAGAGCCGATTTGCCTTTGCCGGCCCTAGTACTTCTTAATCATGCTTAGGGCACTCTTAGACGCCAGTACCCTCGGGGTCCTGTATAGTCCTGTGGAAGTCCTATACAGTCCTGTATAGTCCTGTGGAAGTCCTGTAGAAAAATTTGTACACCTACTGTGGGCAGCTGATCACCCCTCGGAAAAACGTCATTTAGCGATTTTTAGTATAGGACCAAAATGGCCAAACTTTGAAAAATTCATATCTCCCAAACTATACATTTTATTAACAAAAGCACCGAGTTACAGTATAGTGGGACCATAAAGATGCGAAAAAGCCACATCTTGAGTTGATATTCTGAAAACGTCATTTAGCGATTTTTAGGATAGGGAATCCCATAGGACGAAAATTGCCAAACTTTGAAAATTTATATCTCCCAAACTATACATTCTATTAACAAAAGCACCGAGTTACAGTACGGTGGGGCCATAAAGATGCGAAAAAGCCACACCTTAAGTTGAGATTCTGAAAAACGTCATTTAGCGATTTTTAGGATAGGGAATACCATGGGACGAAAATTTTATTAACAAAAGCACCGGGTTACAGTATAGTGGTGCCATAAAGATGCGAAAAATCCACACCTTGAGTTGAGATTCTGAAAAACGTCATTTAGCGATTTTTAGGATAGGAAATCCCATAGGACCAAAATTGCCAAACTTTGAAAATTCATATCTCCCAAACTATACATTTTATCAACAAAAGCACCGAGTTACAGTATGGTGGGGCCATAAAGATGCGAAAAAGCCACACCTTGAGTTGAGATTCTGAAAAACGTCATTTAGCGATTTTTAGGATAGGAAATCCCATAAGACGAAAATTGCCAAACTTTGAAAATTTATATTTCCCAAACTATACATTTTATTAACAAAAGCACCGAGTTACAGTATGGTGGGGCCATAAGGATGCGAAAAAGCCACACCTTGAGTTGATATTCTGAAAAACGTTATTTTTTTTAGGATAGGGAATCCCATAGGACCAAAATTGCCAAACTATGAAAATTCATATCTTCCAAACTATACATTTTATCAACAAAAGCACCGAGTTACAGTATGGTGGGGCCATAAAGATTCGAAAAAGCCACACCTGTAGTGGAGATTCTGAAAAACGCCATTTAGCGATTTTTAGGATAGGGAATCTCATGGGACGAAAATTGCCAAACTTTGAAAATTCATATCTCCCAAACTATACATTCTATAAACAAAAGCACCGAGTTACAGTATAGTGGGGTCATAAAGATGCGAAAAAGCCACACACCTTGAGTTGAAATTCTGAAAAACGTCATTTAGCGATTTTTAGGATAGGGAATCCCGAGGGGTGATTTGCTGAACAAAATTTATACACCGTCCTACAGGACTTTAATACATTTTTGGTCCTGTAGTGTCCTGTATAGTCCTGTACATGTCCTGTACAAGTCCTGTATAGCCCTGCCTGTGGGGTCCTGTATAGTAAAGGCGCCCATAAAAAAAATTCGCGACCAAAAAAAAAACAAAGGTAATCACGTCGTAACTCTCGTTTTTCATAGAGAGCCGATTTAAATTTGCCGGCCTTAGTACTTAATCAAGCTTAGGGCACCCCTTAGGCGCCAGCACCCTCGGTGACCTCTATAGTCCTGTGGGGTCCTGTGGAGTCATGTGGGGTCCTGTGGAGTCCTGTGGAAGTCCTGCATAGTCCTGTGGGGTCCTGTAGACAAATTTGTACACCTACTGTGGAAAGCTGATCCCCCTGGGATAAATTAGTATTTTTCAGGTATTTGACCATTAAGGTTTTTTTAAAAATATAATATAAAAATATTTAATGAAATTCCCCAAGAAAAAGTATTTTAAAACAAAAAACTGTTTTTCAAATCAAGTGTTTGAGTTTTCTTGAATATATTGATTTACTTGAAGACAAACCATACCAGAAATTAAACAAATAATTAATTACTCCCACTAAATAAAAAATATAATAAAAAAGAGATAACGGTGGCTGGGGTCCTTCCATTTTTAACTTGTTCAAGCAAAACATTCCTTCTCTTGAATAAAAATCATTATTTTCTCAATAAGAAAGCTATATTTTCTTTATTCAAGAAAAAAAAAAGAATTTCTACATTCAATTTCTTAAATCAAAACAAGTTCTTTTCGAGACTTGAAATAAGCGTTATCTTAATTTGAAATAATTTATATTATTAGTGCACTATATCTTTACTATACTTTCGGTTATAGTCATTGGTTATCGATATAACCAATTCCTACATAACCGTATTCTAAAATGAAAAAAATTTTAAAACTCAAATAAAAAAGGGTAATTCCATAAGGAAATATTACTTTATGTTATATGTCAGAAACTAAATGTATGAGATAACATTTAATTTAATAGCCCTCTCCCCTCTGCGTACGACACTGAACGAAAAGCTTTTTCCTGTGACGTAGACAAAAGAGTAAAACCTAAGACGTAGGGGGATGTAGGTTAGGAAACTTTCCTTGAAAAACAGATAAATATTGGTAATATTATGTGTGGAAACTCTAGCCGGGAAAACTACTTGAAAAGGTTTCCACTACTTATAGATGCATGAAAACAACGTTAAGAGTGTTTGGTCTGGCACTCTAGCATATTGAGATCAGCAAATAAAAATAGGTAATATTTTTTTTTTAAATATCAAACAAGTTTTAGTGCCTAATCTGGTAAAAAGAAGTTTTTGTTTCTCCCATATTTTTCCGTGGGCAGCTCAAAAGCTTAACCTCAGGAGAGTGTTGCCAGATTTAAAGGTTTTTCCTTCAATATGAAGGGTTTTGAACAAAAATTTTGAGCATTGTAGGATTTTGACTATTTTGAGGCAAATATTCCGATAAGTTTACCAAACTATAACTTATACAGGTAAATTTAAATACTTTATTTTTATTTTTGGTTTTTAAAATTTTTGATTTAAGTTATAAATCTTTTATTTGTTTGGATTTTTCTTGGCAGTGACAAGACGTGACTGCTTCAGTCGCGTTACGGTGACAAAGGAAGGGCGAAAAAATATCGAAACACAAAATATCGAAAACACAAAATATCGAAAACACAAAATATCGAAAATACAAAATATCGAAAACATACAAAATATCGAAACTACAAAATATCGAAACCACAAAATATCGAAACTACATTTTATCGAATTACAAAATATCCAACCTGCAAAATATCGAAACCACAAAATATCGAAACTACAAAATATCGAAACCACAAAATATCGAATCACAAAATATCGAAAATACAAAATATCGAAAATACAAAACATCGAAAATACAAAATATCGAAAATACAAAATATCGAAAATACAAAATATCGAACATACAAAATATCGAAATCAAAAATAGAAAATTTCAAAACCTGAACCTGACCCGACCCTGACGTAACCTAACCTGATCTAACTAAACCTAATCTGACCTAACCACATGAAAATAGAAAGTTTCAAAAACCTTACCTAACGAAACCTAATCAAATCTAGCCGAACCGAACCGAACAAAAGCAAACTGAACCAACAATTTTTTTCAAAAAAAACTTTCCTGACTTCTTTCCCGGGATCCTAGATAGTGTGAATCCGAACCGAACCGAACCAAACCGAACCGGACCGAACCTAACTGAACCGAACCAAACCTAACCTAACCAAACTAAACTACAACACTGCTAATTAGGTTTGTTTGGGTATGGTTAGGTTCGGTTCGGTTCGGTTCGAATTCACACCTTCTAGGATCCCGGGAAAGAAGTCAGGAAAGTTTTTTTTTTAAATTGTTGGTTCAGTTTGCTTTGGTTCGGTTCGGTGAGATTTGATATGGTTTTGTTAGGTTAGGATTTTGAAGCTATCTATTTTCGTGTGGTTACGTCAGATTAGGTTGAGTTAGATTAGGTCAGGGTCAGGTTAGGTGCAGGTTCCGAAATTTTCTGTTTTTGATATTTTGTTGTTTCAATATATTGCATTTTCGATATTTTGTATTTTCGATATTTTGTTATTCGATATTTTGTGTTTTCGATATTTTGTATTTTCGATATTTTGTTGTTTCGATATTTTGTTGTTTCGCTATTTTGTGGTTTCGATATAATGTACTTTCGATATTTTGTTTTTCGATATTTTGTGTTTCGATATTTTTTCGCCCAGCAGTGATTTTTTGAAGCAGTTTAACCAAAACATGTAAATCGTTATCTAGAAAATTGTTTACTTTGCGCTGTGCTGCCGTGTCGAGGCGACCCGACTGTCACTGTTTGGGGTACTCGAGATCGCTACTTTATGCTGCAACGCCGAAGGTGACATGACGCGAGGGTTCAGTCGGAGCGCCCAGTGCCAGACTGTGACAAAATGTCACTGCTATTTCGTTCGGACTGTACCAGACCGTGACTGCGACAGACGAGTCACAGTGACAAAGTCTCAGTTCGTCAAATCGCAACCCACCTCTACTAACTCCAGTATTTAGTAAGATCCTAAGACTTGGCACTTAAGCCGCATATTCATTTGAGGCAGAATTCGTATGCCTCGCTGCGAGACCAAACGAATGCCTCGTAAGTGAGCCGCAAATATTCAACTGAATGCTCGTTCGGCTCGTTTGAAGTTCCCACACTGATCGGATGACGTCGCATGCCGCGGGTACATACGTGTTACTGTTGGCCACGCCTCCAAGGCACGTACACATGCGTATGGGTGTTCGGCCTCGCAGCAAATGAAAACGCGCCTTTAGACCAAAGTTTTTTGTATTTCTAAATTATGTGTGAATATAATGTCATTGTAACAACGAAAAAAGATGGCCTATATTACAAGGTATTTATAAACAATTACTGGGTGGGTCAAAAAAACCGAACAAAATTAATTTTATTATAACTATCCCATCAATTTTAATGGAAAAAACTGCACTTTGCAGAGAATTAATCAGACTTTTGAGCAAAAATATTATTCTGTTCGCCATCTTAAATTCCAAGATAGCAGACAATTAAACTTGACCCTTCAAAGAGGCTCGTTTATTCTTATGTTGCGGATTTTTTTTAATATGTTTTTTGAATTCGTAAAAATGCTCTATTTCCACTTCCGCCACGCAGATTGTGGTATGAATTATTAAAATCGGTTTAGTGGTTTTCAAACCATTGTTTTACCAATTATACCATTGTCTTCTAAATTTTATTTGCATTCAATTCGCCCTAAATTAATTTTTACTTAACCGATTTTAAATAAAGAAAAATCGACTGCTGTTAAAGAATAATTATAAAAATTTGCCGCCATTTTAAAGTCAAAAATGGCAGACTAAATCGAGTTTGACCTTCCATAAAGGATTGCTTTTTCTTGGGCTGCGATACATTTTTCGAGCATTTCTAAAATGCCTGTAAATGACCTTGGCTCGCCACACACAACGAGGTACCAATCATTAAAATCACTTCAGTACTTCTCGAGATCTTAGTGTTTGTTCTAACGATTGGTTTATTGGTCTGCGTTTATGTCTATAGTTGATGTTGTATTAAAGTGGCACTGCGTCATAGCTATAGGAAATCAAATTGTGCGGCAAAATCTAAGTTTTCACTTTGTACATGCAGTATGCCGCTCGGGATTTAATGTTCGAAGGATAAAACACTAAGACCTTTTAAAGGAGAGATCAAATAGGTACTTACCTAATAAATAAAAATCCGAAACATAAAAGAGGATCCAAAATTATATTAAAATGTGCGCAAATATTGATTTAGTTGTAAAAACGGTAATTTGTTTTGTAAAAAACTCCGTCATAATTTGTTTGACATAAACAGTCAAAACAACAACGAAAGGAAACGTCAAAGCCCGGCTAAATCAATAATATGTTCGTAACAACCAGATAAGAGTATATATGTATGTTCCTTTCTAATGCAATCGTTTAGAAGAAGACATCAATAAAAAGCAAGTAAAACAGTAAGCTAATGACTAATTAGTGCAGTGCCTAATTTTGGGAATCAATATCAATAAAAAAATTAAAGGAAGTGCGTGCCACTGTATGTACCCCTCTACTCCCTTCCCGCCCATCAAGGTTTTGATGACGCGGTGTCACTTTAATACAACATCAGGTATAGTGTAAATCGAAAACGGCCATGTTTAATGTTAAATCCTCGATACAAACATAATTGACATCGCCATACTTCTAATCTTTTTAAAAACACATGAAAATGCGTAGGTGGTATAATTGAATAAAAAAGTAAAGGCCTATAGATGTTTTTTTTTTCTGTTGATTTTCCGAGTTTATTTCTAAATCCAATTTATGTAAAATGTCAACTCTTTTTAGTTCACTATAATTTATTTATTACTCAGACAAGTTTGAAACACACGCGACATGAATTAATAAATTAAAAGAGCTTTAAAATCAGTTGCAGAGGTGACAGAACGGAGACTACCCCAGATCGAAGCTGCCAATTGATAGTTCGTCTTTCTTGGGTAATCATCTTTCTTTTTTAGATGCTTACATCATCATTCCATTTTCTCTCATTTCGTTTTATGGTTATGCTCGGACTGAATGAAGCCTAGTGATGCAGAAACTCAGCGTTTCCGAGCTATCTATACCTTTGAGTATTTGTCCGTAAAACGTTTTTACTTAGTCGTCTGACTATATACCTCAATACAGTTCCACGATTTTGTATCGAACTTAAAACTATATAAGGTGACCGTATTGTAAATCTAGACTGTAGTAAACAAAAATCTGCCTGTTATTTTTTACTTTTTAGTGCAATTTTCTAAAAAAATATATATTTATTTTATTTTTTACGTTTCTTTCCTGTCAATTTTGTACAATCCAATTCCTTCAGTCCATCAAGCGGCAGCGGCGTAGCGTGCCTGATGGGGCGGGAGGGGGGGCGACCGCGGCAAAGAGCGCCCATCAAAAATCTTGCAACCAAAAAAAAAAGGTCGTCATCTTTCTTTCTTTGCCGTTGCCGGCCCTGTTACTTAATAAAGCTTAGGGCGTTTCGAGCACCCATGGAGCGCCAGTACCCTCGGGGCGGGGCGGGGCGGGGCGGGGCGGGGGGGGGCGACAAACCCCCCGCGCCCCCCACGCTACGCCACTGTCAAGCACCCCCATTTTTCTTCACAAAATTGTATTGTCACCAGATCAAATTATAAATCTTAAAACCGCATGTTTGTATCTGTTTTCATTACAAAGTTCTGAATTTGCCCCCTTTACACCCCTCACCTACCCCCTACCACCGATTTTTGTTTATAAAATTGTTTGTTTGTAAAGTTGTATCTATTTTGCTTCCAAAGTTATGAATTTTTTCCCTTTACACCCCACTTTTTTATAATATTGTATTGCCATCGGAACAACATTACTGTGCCAAATTTCATTAAAATCGGTTCACGGTAACTATGTCAAAAATGATTCGCAAGATTTGATAGGCAGACGGACAGACAGTCAGGTTCTGTGAAGTTAAATAAAATCGTTTAATTAAAATAAAGACTTACCCTAATATAACTAATTCTCCATATTTAACTTGCTTTGGTTTTTCTTCTTCTATAATTGGTGAGGGGGAATCTGTGCCATCGGATCTGAAACAAAATATATATTTTATTAGTTTAAGCAAAAACAATTCTAGTAAAATACACTCGGCCGAGGCCCTTGGTCTCAAATATCATAACACCTCCAAAATTTCGGACTTCCGTTGTCTTTATTTATATTAGACACGACGCGCAAAGTTTTAACTAAACAATCAAAAAAGTACTCAATTTGGGGGTATCAAAAACTGATGATTTGTCGGGGGTATTGAACAATTCGGTTTAAACGCGATTCATATCCAGCGGCGTAGCGTGAAGGGGGGGGGGCGACAGCTAATCAGGGCGCCTATCAAAAATCTTGCGACCAAAAAAAAAATGTCATCATGTCTTTAGTTTCCTTTGCCGCCCTCTCAATTTGGCGTTGCCGGCCCTGCTACTTAATAAAGCTTAGGGCGCTTCGGGCACCCATGGGGCGCCAGTACCCTCGGGGCAGGGGGGCGACAAACCCCCCGCGCTCCCCCACGCTACGCCACTGCAGAGATACGAAAAAACGACACCCTGAGTTAAGATTCGGAAAAACGTAATTTAGCGAAATTTAGGGTAGGGAATCCCATACGACCAAAATGACCAAACTTTATTTATATTTATATTAATTTATATTTCAAAAACTATACAGTTTATCAACAAAAGCACCGAGTTGCAGTATTGTGGGACCATAGAGAAACGAAAAAACGACACCCTGAGTTAGATTCGGAAAAACCAAAATGACCAAACTTTGAAAATTCATATTTCAAAAACTATACAGTTTATCAACAAAAGCACCGAGTTGCAATATTGTGTGACCATAGAGATACCAAAAAACCACACCCTGAGTTAAGATTCGGAAAAACGTCATTTAGCGAAATTTAGGGTAGGGAATCCCATAAGAACAAAATGACCAAACTTCGAAAATTCATATTTCAAAAACTATACAGTTTATCAACAAAAGCACCGAGTTGCAGGATTGTGGGACCATAGAGCAGCGGCGTAGCGTGCCTAAAGGGGGGGGGGCGACATCTAAACAGGGCGCCCATCAAAAATCTTGCGACCAAAAAAAAAACAAAAACAAAACAAAAAAAAGGTCATCATGTCTTTAGTTTCCTTTGCCGCCCTCTCAATTTGGCGTTGCCGGCCCTGCTACTTAATAAAGCTTAGGGCGCTTTGGGCACCCATGGAGCAAGGGGGGCGACAAACCCCCCGCGCCCTCCCCCCCCCACGCTATGCCACTGTTCATATCATACGTACCCGCACCGTCAGGTATTCACAGTACACCCTTTACGGTACCCTCCCGGTTTAGTGTGAACGTGTCCATTGCTTTCAATGTAAGAATATCTTAAGTGTCGGTGAGGTGACGGTGCCGTCTTGTCACCGTACACTACACCCTTTACGGTATAGTGCGAATGCATTCGTTGCTTTCAATCAATGTAAGAATACTTAACGTGTCGGTGACGGTAAGGTGACGTGACGGTGCCGGTACGTATAGTATGAATCGCGCCTTATCAGTTGAAATTATGATCAACCCTTGGAAAAAATCAAAAAACCACAAAATTCTAATTTAAAACCCTCCCCTATAAATGTAGAGTTATGTAAAAGTAACATTGCCCACTTCCAGAAGCGCTAGAGAGCTGAGCTTTGGCAGACTGATAGGAAATACGATCAAACTATAGGAAAAAAATTAAAAATCCCAAAATTTTAATTTGCTTCCCTCCCTTATAAATGTAAAGTTATGTGAAAGTAACATTGTCCACTTCCAGAAACGCTAGAGAGCTGAGCTTTGGAAGGCCGATAGGAACTATGATAAAACTATAGAAAAAAATAAAAAAACCCCAAAATTTTAATTAAATGCCCTCCCCTATAAATATACGATTAAAGTTATGTAAAAGTAACATTGCTAACTTCAAGGAAGGTTAGAGAGCTGAGCTTGGAAAGGCTGATAAAAATTATGCTAAAACCATGAAAAAAAATTAAAAAATCTCAAAATTTTTAATAAGGCATTATAAAAGTTTTGAACATATTAGGCATATTTTACTACTTTAAAACTGATTCCAAACTAGTATGTACCTTTCATTTTGAAATTTGTATTAGAGAACTTGGCTTTACTTTTAACTGAATTCTTTTTTCGGAATACCATTTTCGCGTACTTGGCTTTTTTACATGAAATGTTTTTATAAATTATAATTTAGCATTTCTGTTTGGCTTATAAATGTCTTACACCAACTATCCCTAGATACCACTTTAGGAACCCTTAGGGCAGGTTTCTCAATGGAGGCTTAACCCTGACCCGTGGGTTATCTTTAATAGCTGTCCTTTTTTAGCATGTGGTAAATATGTTAGTCATCTCTTTTTTTTAACCACGGGTCAGGGCTAACCCTCTATTGAGAAACCGGCCCTTAGACGACAATCTGTTTCACTAGAAATAAGAGTCAAGAGGGATAAAAATAGCTAAACCAAGGTTCTATGTTTTAAAAAAGCTCCTTTTTGGAAAAATATAAATGCAAATATCATTAAAAAAATAAATTTATTATTTAAAAATGGAATGATTTAAAAATGTAATTAAATTAAACCCTTTAGCGAACACTAACAAACCGGAATAAACAATTTCGAATTGATTTTACAACAAAACAAACTCAGTCGATTGTTTTTGCTGTTAATTATCTAGTAATACTTTAAGCTATTATAATCCTTTGTTTCTTTTTTTAAATAAAAGCGCTGTTCATGAGTTTTGTAAATAGGTCACGTAAAAAATTTATTAATTTTAAAACAGTAAAATTTGTTTACCTACTTGCGTGCGGTAAAGTAACTTTACCGCACAGTGTGTTGTTGTACCTAACACATGCGGAAAGTGTCTTTACCACCCTTGACGACTTGACCGAACTCCGCCAACTGCCGTCGAGTGCGGTAAAGTATAACTTTCCGCACTTGTTAGGTAAATAACTATTACTTACTCGCGTGCGGTATAGTAATTACTTTACCGCGCACTGTGTGGTAAAGTTACTTTACCGCACGCGCACCACTTAGAAACCTTAGCCAACGTATCAATAAGACAGCTTCAATATTTGTTTACATTTCAATTCCATCTAATTTGACATGTTTATTTATAAATTACATTCAATTTTTTGAAAATAAAAAAGGTTGTCATAGGTAAAATGTTGTACCTAACACATGCGTAAAGTGTCTTTACCACCCTTGACGACTTAACCGAACTCCGCTTCGCGTCGTTCTGCTAACTGCCGTCGCGTGCGGTAAAGTATTACTTTCCGCACTTGTTAGGTAAATAACTATTTTCTACGAGCGTGTGTAAAGTGTCACTTTTCCGCACGCATTTTCGTTTTAAAAGTGCCACTTTTCCGCACAACGTGCGAAAATAGTATACAGTGAAACCTCTCCTTGCGGACACCTCTATTAAGCGGACACTCCCTTTAGCCGGACAAAGTTAGAACAAAGCTTTTCCCTATTTCTTTGAATGTAAAATTCACTCCTATAACCGGACACTCTAATAACAGGACGCGGATAATTTTTTTTGGTTAAAAAATTCTGAAACCTCTATTAACCGGACGCAAACCTCTAACAATGGGACGGAGCGCTGCACGACATGGGCATTAATATTATGTAGTATGTTGGTAACAACGCACTCTGGAGCCGGGTAATTACCTCTTTCCGTTTTAATGCGGAGACTAAAGACTTCGTCGTATTTAAAACATATTTTATTAGGCGGGGCTGCTGTGTTTTATTTTTATTGTTCAGTTAGCAATAGATCTCTTTGAAAGGGCGCCTAGTAAAAAATTTTTTGGTTTACGTGAAAAAATGAAAGTTGTTAACATTTCTTAGAAGGAACATCTATCAGCACGAAACATTGCCAAAAAAATTTAATATCGGAAATTGTTAATAAATATTTATATTCAAATTTCGGTTCTCTCTCATAAACGGACACCTCCAACAAGCGGACAAAATTAACGAAACTGTGAGTGTCCGCTTATAGGAGGTTTCACTGTAGTCGAAAAAATTTCAAACCAATCGTAATTTCATCGGTCCGTTAAAATGTCGAAAATAATATAATCGAATATTAAACGCGCGAAACGGAATGGAGAAGAGTAGTAAAATTATCGAAATGTAATTTTGTCGAAACGCAAAAAGATCGAACTGTAGAAAAGTCGAAAATAAATGTCGCAATGCCATATTTAGCAAAATTTCTTATCTAAACTCGTTGAACTGGCTCTGACAGGTACACTTGGCCTTTTTGTGGTTCGATTTTTTTACGGTTTAATCATTTTGCGAATCGACATTTTAACGATTCAACATAATTACGCTTCGTCTAAATTATTTACGACTAAATTATTTTCGAGTATATCATTTTCGACAATTTTACGGATTGACAAACTACGTTTCGTTTAAATTATTTTCGTCTATTCTATTTTCGATTGTTTTATTTTCGACCAAATTACGGTTCGACCTTTTTTTTTGACATTTTTATTTGGCGCCTAAAAAATATATTTTATAAAATCTCTTTGTGAAAGATCTTTGATAGTGTAATACTATAGCCTTAGGAAGACAGGGCAATTACCCTGATACTTCCTCCCCCCCATCCGACTTGTTTACGCCGGTGTTCCCAAGCAACAAAGTTAGCTCAGACACAATTACAAACATTTTGAGGAATGTTGAAAAACAAGGACTGTATAAATGTAGAAGCAGACAGAAAATAAAATTTTAATATTTTAATAAAACTTAAATAAAAATAAAATACACAAAAACACATTATAAACTTAAAATAAAGTTTATATTTTAACAGTTCAAGTCAACGATTTTACTTCAAACCCAGCAAAAATTGACCTGCTGGTACTTTACTAATAATGTACTTTAACTGCTGGCATCGGCAACGATATGCATTATTTTTATTATTTTTGTATTGTCTAATTTGCATATTATTTAAAAGTACAAAAAACGCAACATTTTAGTACTTTATTTTTAATACAACGAAAAGTTATACCTTATTTATGAAGAATGACAAGTGCAGCCAGGGTTAATGGCAAAACAACACTTTAAAAGTATATTTACGCAGTTGCTTTTAAAGCACTTTATTTTAGTACAAAACAATTAAATATTTTACTGTGAAAATAAAATACAAAAAAAAACATTTTAATAATATTTTGAAGAAGGTACTCTTAAAGTAAATTTAATTTATTATTAAAAGTTGTACTGCAAAATTAATATAACAGTGAAAAAACATTTTAAAAGTATATTGCTTTTAAAGCACTTTATTTTAGTACAAAAATATTAAATATTTTACTGTAAAAATAAAATATTTACAAAAAACTGACTAGATGATGTTTGCCGTCCTTGCCACTAGATGGCAAACACTAGTCAACATTTTATTTTATTTATTTTTAAATTGATGTGTAATGTTCCATAATCTCGGAAATATCCTCATCTGATATGAAACGGAAAATATTAAAGATCCCTAATGATTATATAATGATCAATTTCTTTTTGTAAATATGAGACGTGAGTGACGTTATGTCCTTACAATATTTACAATAAAAGTAGTTTCTTTGAACTTCTAAAAAAAATAATAAAATACAATGCTTTAAAAGTACAGGTTTTTTTCAAAAATGTATAAAAATTCAGTTTTTTTGTATTTACTAAAAATACGAAGAAAATACATTGCTTGAAAAGTACATGCTTTTGTGTACAAAGAAGTTTAAAAAAATGCATTACTTTAAAAGTACAGTGTTTTTTGTACTAAAATATATACATGCCCCCTGATGCAGGCCGTTGTTCCAAATCAATACGAATTAAGTACTTTCTACTTAGTACTTTGCCGTTAAGGGCAGCAGTAAAAGCCAGTACTTAAAAAGTACTTTTTTTGTAATCCATGTTTGCTGGGAAGGTTATTAAGAAAAATGAAATTGTTTTTAAACGTTGCACATAGTTTTTGCTGTTGCTACTTTGTCACTTAGACACACTGATACAAGTCCAAAACATCCGCAATAATTCTAACTATACTATATTTAATTATGAAATCGGGATAATTCTGCCCAAATTCAAAAAAAGGCTTTAGCTAGCTAAAAATCCGAAATGCTTTTTTTTAATAGCGAATTATCTTTTTATTATTTTATATTTTGTACCCAATTTTAACGTAAAAATTCATTTTTTCACTTTATTTTCCACATAATATTTGTTAGTTTGCAGTTACCACAGTTGAATCTCACACGACATGCGAACAATCCACGCGATGCCTCCTTGTTCTTTCTCACTCATTCTTACAGCCCCAGCGGTCTGCAGAATCGAAAAACGCGCAGCCTTTAATATCCCATTAGCGATAATAGAAATAAATCATGCCGCATTCACAAAAGTCATTATTATGCAGCACATTAGGAAAATATTAGATGAGAAATGCGCGATAATGCAGTACATACAATTAGTCGAACTCTGTCTTACGCAATCTTTAGAATACAAATTAGTGAAAAAAGCTTGAACATGTCATGAGGTAAATTATTTAAAATGTGATAATATTAAAACGCCGCTGTGTTCCAACCATCGCGTCGCCAATCTTGTAAATTATTCAACTTAGCAGTTTGACAAACAGAACAATGTAGATTTGTTTTTCTGAAACAAATACCTATTTAAGAATTCCTATGCGCTTCTTCAATTCCCTTGGCCATGTTTATTTTTAATTAAATTCCGTAAAATACGCAGTAAACGATAAAATATGCTTTGTTTTTGTTTTCAAATATATTTATAAAGATAAAGTGGATAGGTACAACCTAACAATTTCGAAAATTTTTATTGCAAAACCAAAAATTTGCACTGTTTTTCAATTTTTAAAAACTTATTTTTAACTGTGATCTGAGCTGAAAAGTTTCTTCTCCATTGCGTTTCGTGCGTTTAATTATTGACTATATTATTTTCGACATTATTACAGATCGACGAAATTACGATTCGTTTAAATTATTTTCGACTAAAATATTTTTGACAATTTTACGGATCGCCAAAAATGCGCTTGAATTGCTTTCTTCTCTTTTATTTTTTTTATTTTTCGACTTTTTGATTCGATTTTTTTACGGTTCGATCATTCGGCAAATCGACTTAACTCTGTTTCGATGACTTTAAGTTTTGATGTTTTTACGTTTCATTTAAATTATTTTCGTCTATTTTACTTCCGATTGTTTTATCACAAATTATGGTTTGACATTTTTTTTACCACTTTCGTTTCGTTTCGTTTCGACAAAACTTTTTTCGTTGTTTTTGTAGAAAAGACTGAAGTTTTCCTTTGTAATTTGAAAATAGTAGGAAGTAGTAGTAGGAGTAGTGGTGGGGAGACCATTTTTTGTTCTAGCGACTAGGCATATGGAGCGACCTTTTCGCAAACCCCGATTTGTCCGTACACCATATACCAAACTGATGCACGTGCCCCATAGGATGCAAGTTTTCTTTCTCTAAGACGACTTAATTTTGCCTGGTACCTCTTTGTCGAGGACAGGTATCTTTATACTGCGTGAGTTCGTGTCCGCTTGTGTAGTGGTCCTGCTTCGGATGTATCGCTGCTATGATGGCAGCTTATATTTCGACCGGACTTCCTCGATCCCGGCGTTTTGCGAGCTTGTGGGTTCGAGTCCCACTTAACGCAGGGTTCTGTTGTTATGTCTAAAAAGCTATTTTCGACGCAAACATTTTGGCAAAAACTGGGTGATTGATCCTAGTATAAATAGAAAAGTCACAGTATAACAAAAATACTGCGTAGCAAGTATACACAGTGAACCTACAATTTTACACCCCTTCCAAAAGGTGGTCCTGCTACATGTTAGACTTGCATCTCTAATATCGCTGTCGACTATAACCAGCAGAACTTGGTTATAGACGAAAGACGTCTTTCCTTTTCAGCGCAACATACTAGGAAAGTGAAAAGTTACAAAAAATTTTTTGTTTGGTGGGATTTTTAATCCTTATTAGTCCCGATATCGCCGCCTTTGGTTCGAAACGTAAAAATAAATAAATATTGATTTTGTAAAAAAGGAACTTTGCACATTGCATTGCACACAACAAACAATGTCCTAGAAAGATAATAAGAGCAGGTTTATTTACTTTTTTTTAAAGCAAGCAAACCGTCTCGCTTTATCACGCATCATTTAACGTAATAAAATAAAGAGGTTAAAGAACTTTTTTGTTAAAAAAAAAGATTGAAATTAACTGTACCTATTAATGGAGACTTATTGCAAATTTCAAAATAAGGCCAACAGTCAACAACTTTATTTAAATACTGCTCGGCCTTAACTGTAAGGTATACAAGGCTATTGAAATGGTAAAAAAAGCCTAACTACCCATACAAATGTTGTCATGATGTCTGTCTATCTGTGTGGGACTCGATAACTTAAGAACGCGAGTTTATCGCGATTTATTAATTCAGAAAAGGGAATAACTGTCCCCCTTGAATCCCCTGGTCACTCTTATGTAGGGGTGGGGGCTGCAAGAACATAGTAGGGGGGGGGGAGGGCAAATGTTTAGGCCAGTCATGGGAGCGAAAAAAACCCCTAGGTTGCAAGGTGTAGTCGCGATTTTGACATAATTATGTTGGTCACATTGAAGTCCTAAAAAAAATTTGAGTTTTCGACCTTGTGGGGGGGGGCTGGCTTCTCCCGCCATCTTGGATTTAGTGCGCACGAAAAGGTTTTTTTTAGATTACTTAGTCCCTGTACATTAAAAAAAAGTTTTAGACAAAAGTTGAAGAATATTTACCAAAAAAAAACGCTATTATCCGTTTTTTTTACACGACTGGTTTTCGAGTTATGACGCTAAACATTTCGCCGCCTTTTTGGATTTTGACTAATTTTTTTATTTAGTGACCTTTGAAATAAAATAAAGACCAACTATTAGCCTATAAAATCATTAATCTCTAGTTAGTACCCTTGCTGAGATACGAACCCTGAAGTGTTAGCAACGGTTTCCTATGTATTTCCATAGTCTATGCAAAATAAACCGAAATTATTCAGTTTTATATAATTTTTTCAAAAAGTAAGCATTTTACAGAAAGTGTGTAATAAACTTTATTATAAAAAATTTAATTATCTTTTAAACGATGTATCAACGAAGTGGACCAAGTCCACCGTTAGCAATTAATTGGCATTCATAAATTGGGGTAACGAAAGGCTTAAGACAGGGATGTCTTATCTCTCCAACTCCAGTAGCTCTAAAAAACTGGAAACGTACCACTTTTAGGGGGTTTAAGGTACTTCTAGGAGAGACAGAGAAAAACTGACCACGCATTGCGAGGCTCAAATTTCAAGGGACGACTTATAGTGAAAACCGCATTTTGAAATATCGTCTCGTCTTTGAGCTACGGGGGCTTTTTGGAAAGTCTGCATTTTTGAAGGGGGTCTATAACTTCGTTATTAGTGGAAATTTTGATTTAGAGTAAATTGCAGTTTTTTAGACTTTGTTACGATGAATTCACCCGCTAAATTATATTTCAACTGTCACTTTTAGTTTTTGAGATATGACATAAAGTTGCATTTTTTCTTATGGAATGGCCTATATTTTAATTAATTTTCAAAATGATGTATCATATGTCATAGTTTCATTGAGCCGTTTAGGAGATATTCAGCATTTTCACTTATTTCTAGTGCGCTATGATTTCCTGCTGAGGCAGGTCAAGGCACTCCAGTATTTTTATTATTTTACACAGTCAAAAATATAGTAACCCTGGTTTGGAAAATTATAATTCAGCTGACGGCCCTCAAAGCCTAGTTATAAAAAGTAACAAAAATGATACATATTTCAAAATAAAATTAAAACGCTTTTGTGCAAAATAACTTCATATCAAAGCGTAATGTCAAATTGTTTAAACAATTGAAAACAATGACAAAAGGCCAAGACGCAAGCCCAACTTGATTTGCATAGTATAAGACAACAAAACTATAGGAGCATTGAAGTAGCATTTGACCGCAAGGCTTTCACGTCAATGGCGCATGACGTCATTCAACGCACACTAGACAAAAATAAAAAACTTTAATTATCTCCGAAATCGCTCAATCAAACTATGACATATGAAAAATCATTTTAAAAAGAATTCAATGACGAATTTGAAAATTAATTAAAATATAGGCCCTTCCATAAAAAAAAATGCAACTTTATGTCATATCTCAAAAACTAAAAGTGACAGTTAAAATTTAATTTAGCGGGTGAATTCCTCGTGAAAAAGTCTATAAAATTGCAATTTACTCTAAATCAATATTTCCAATAATACCGAAGTTATAGACCCCCCTCCAAAATGCAGACTTTTCAAAAAGCCCCCGTAGCTCAAAGACGAGACGATATTTCAAAATGCGGTTTTTACTATAAGTCTTCTCTTGAAATTTGAGCCTCGCAATGCGTGGTCAGTTTTTCTCTGTCTCCCCTAGAAGTACCTTAAACCCTGTAAAAGTGTCCAATTTGGGACACCCTGTACACACACTACAGTTTACTGACGACCGAGTAATTGTAGAAGAATAGCAAAAGTCGGTGTTAACAGTGCACGTGGACAGGACACAGTACTTATGTACTGGAAACGAATCAAGTGAGTTAGAACTAGACAATGAGTATGTATATACTTGGGTATCACATTTGATAAGACAGGAACAAACTGTAAAGAACTGGGAAAAAGAATAGTAAAAGCAAAAAAGGTTATCGAATGTCTTAATAGTATTTTATGGAGCGGAGAGATAAAAAAGAATGTAAAATTTAACTTATATGAAACAATGGTGAAAAGCAAACTATGGAATAGAGACATGTCGCGTAACTGAATAATACAAAACAAAGTGGAAAATGTCAAAATGGATGCAATAAGAAGATCAATGAGAATATTTAGAACAGATCATATAAGAAATCAGATCATAAAAGAAAGAATGGAAATCGAGGGAAACATAACGGATGACATCATTAAACGACAACTTATATGGTACGGCCATGTACACCGGATGAACGACCAAAGCAAATACTAGAATGGCAACCAATAGGGCGCAGAAAAAGAGGGCGTCCTAAACTAGAATGGCGACAGTCAATCCAAATCCAAAACCTGACCGAAAATGATTGTCAGGATCGAAGGAGGTGGAGAATAGGCGTCGGACAACGTAAAAAAATATTTTAAACCGACATAGTAGTAGTGTGAAACGCGGATGGCATATAAAAAATAAAAAGTCTGGATCTAAAGTGAGCACTAAGTTAAAATTTGGCTCCAAAAATACCTCGAAGTATTGGGGAGAAGCCAGTCAAATATATGCAGTGTAGCAAATCAATGCCCTAATGACCCAATTTTGGGGGCTCGATTTCGGCTAGCTCGAGCTGCAGAGAATAGATAGGGAGAGGACTGCTTAAATACTCTGCCAAAAAAAAAAATACAAAAGTCTACACGGCCCAGTTTTTCTTCAGGTTTAGTTAGAAGTCGCACTTTGTTTCAAAATTCCAAACCAACTAGAAAAAAAAAATTACCATCCAACGTAAATAAAGTTTTCGTGGCTAATCGGGTAAAAAAAAGTTTTTGTTTCTCTCATATTTTTCCGTGGGTAGCTCGAAAGCTTAACCTCACGGGGGTCCAAGATCTCATGAACACCTAATAAGTTGACAGTTAACTGTTTCGTCCTTATGGGACTCCTTGGAACACTGCTTGGTCAACATTAGCGAACGCAAGGCGTAATTTTAAAGTTCTTCTTCTTTCTTCTAATTACATTTGAAAAAACTGCAATGAACTTATGGTCTAAAAAGACCTGAAGGAATGCACACGGAAGGCAAAAGCTCACTTTATACTTCCTATTATTCAAGAATAAAGTGGGCATTTGGCCAAATAACTCAGGTTGTCGTATGAATTCTTGGCTGTAAGCGGTTTTGGCAAAATAGAATAATAATAATCACAACTCCTCATATTTGCATTGGTAAAGCTCTCTTCATCGTTTAATGAACTTGGCCACGATCTACATGAAAGCTACCGTAAAAAATCTTTACACTTTTAATAGCCACCCTTCAAACTTGATAAATGCTATAACATGAAAAAAAATTTTTTGGCCTAAAAGTTATTTGAACTTTTTGTCTACTTTTGATATTCATCCCTTAAAGTTTGGTGCATCATTTAAATTACTCTCTGTATAATATACCATTTGTTTCGCTGAATAAAAAGTACACCATAAATTATTTGAGATCGTGCGTGTTTGATTTTTTCTTGTTATTCGCTATCAAAACAGGAAAACGGATTTTTGTCGCCATGCATTATCTGGTAAATAAATATCTCCCTTTAAAATTGTAAAAGCAGGTGTAACAGGATAAAGTGTCGGGAGTGAAACTTGATGCCTGTGTCGTGCCCATAGATACATGATGCCAAAAATAGATTATACATTAAATTGGCCATGATAGTGCAGAAACAAACCGAATAGATCACGTTTTGATATCTAAAAAGTAGGCTACCGACATCGACATAGAGATTTTGTAAGAACGTTTTAAGCAGCAAATTCAGAACCCAACCGAACCGACCACTTTCTTGCAGGTGTAAAAATCAAACGAAAATGTATCCCTGTTCACCAACCAAGGAGAAACTAATCAAATAAGAAATGGAACTGAACATTTTACGATAATGCAATCTGTTTTAACTGTAGAAGGAAAACAAATCTAGATGAAGAATATGAAGCACTTAAAGCCAGCATACAGAAAGCAGGATGCAATCTGTTTCAACTGTAGAAGAACTACAAATATAGGACAGAAAAACAAATAAATAAGAAGCAATTAAAACCAGCATACAGAAAGCATCAATTAAAACAATAGAACAGAACAAGAGAACGAGAAACGAGGAATGGTATGACGAAGAATGTAGATGAATAAAAAATGAAAAGTCAAAGGACTGTGTCTTCAGAGGGATACCAGAGCAAATAGAGCAATGTACAACCAGAAGCGATTGCAGGCGTTAGAACAAGATGCCATAAAAAGAGAGACACAACGAAAAGAAGAGTTCAAACACTGTTGGATCTCCATAATCAAAAAGACGGTAGAAAATTGTATAGAAACTCAAAAATTCAGGCTGAAAACGACGACATGCAAGGACACGCAGAGTAAACTATTAACTGAGACTTAATTTTAAAGATTTGCTGACAACAAACAGCAACGATAGTGTAGAACCTATAGTGTACTACACAGTAGGACTAAATAAATAAAATAAAAAAGAGGTTGTTACAGCAGTTAAATGTCTGAAAAATTCAAAAGCTCCTGAAATTGACAACAAACCGACGTATACTAAAATGAGAGGCGCAACGAAAAGAAGAGTGGAAACACTATTGGGCCACCAAATTCGAAGACAGAAACTAGACAGCATGCAAGGATACGCAGGGTAAACTTTTAACTGAGACCGACGCAGTAATAGAAGATGGGAATATTTTAAAGATTTGCTGACAACAAACAGCAACGATAGTTTAGAGTTTATATTGTACTACACAGCAGCACTAAATATTGAATCGAGTTACGAAGAGGTTGTTACTGCCGTTGAATGTATAAAAAATTCAAAAGCTTCTGGAATTGACAACAAACCCGCTGAGCTAATAAAAAAATGGTGGTGAAAATTTATGGCGAAGTATGCATGACCTAAAAAGAGAGACGCAACGAAAAGAAGAGTTGAAACATTGTTGGACCCATATTCGAAAAGAAAGAAAGAAACTCAAGAATTCAGGTCGAAAATAGACAGCAACGATAGTGTAGAGCCTATAGTTTATTACACAGCAGAACTAAATATTAAATCGAGTTACGAAGAGGTGTTACTGGAGTTGAATGTCTGAAAAATTAAAAAGCTGCTGCAATTGACAACAAACCCGCAGTGCTAATAGAAAAATGGTGGTGAAAGTTTATGGCGACGTATGCATGACCTAAAAAGAGAGACGCAACGAAAAGAAGAGTGGAAACACTGTTGGACCACCATATTCGAAAAGACAGCAAGAAACTCAAGAGTTCAGGCCGAAAATAGAGAGTATGCAATGATACGCAGGGTAAACTTTTAACTGAGTGACGCAGCAATAGAAAGATGCAGGGAATATTTCAGAGATTTGCTGACAACGAACAGCAACGACAGTGTAGAACCTATAGTGTAGTACACAGCAGAACCAAATGTTGAACCGATAGGTTATAAAGAGGTTGTTACTGCAGTTAAATGTCTGAAAAATTCAAAATCTCCTGGAATTGACAACACACCCGCTGAGCTAATAAAAAATGGCGGTAAAAATTTATAACGACGTGTCCATGATATAATAACAGAAATTTGGACACAAGAGAAAATTCCTGAGGAATGGACTTTATAATTTACATAGCATTTATGTAATTTTAAACAGGCTTTTGACATCGAAAACCGGGAGAGAATGATGCAGGATTTAGCTACTTTGGAATCCCCTCAAAATACATTAAGCTTATAAACGCTTCTATTCGGGGTTCCAAAGCTGTAGTCACAATAAGTAACCAGTTCTTAGAGCCATTTTCAGAAACTTCAGACGTAAGACAAGATGATGCGTTATCTTCATTGCTGTTAATTCTGATTGCAGCTTGTTATAATGATTGATGGTGTTCTATCATCGTTCCTTTTTCTATGGTCGTGTGTGCCCTTCTCAAAACGAAAAAGCCCTGAATATTTGATGTTTAAAAAGCTCTTTGGGGTTTAAGTCTGTCTTCCTCGGTAAAGTAAAGGGATTGGATCGGGTGAGATTTGAAATTTTTTATAAAAGTTACGTCAAACAGGCCTGTATCAATCTGGCCGGAAGAAAAAATTTAATTAAAAAAAACTTTTGATACCATACAAGAGGTATTCCGAATTAAGCACTTTTGGCGATTTTTAGTTATTGTGGAATAGATAGACAACTTGACATCAAAATTTCATGACCCGTCTTGAAGCAGCACAGTCATGTGATACCTCACAAAAACCACCTTAAAGGATCTTTCAAATAAATCACTTTGCTGCTATAAGTAGTTTTTGATATATCGTAGTTTCCCTATATCCCTAAGTACAGGGTGGTCCCATTTTGGGCACTTTTGAAGTTTTAAGGTACTTCCAGGGAAAAACTACCACCCTTTGCGAAGCTCAAATTTTAAGAGAATGTACCATGTTGGTACATCTGGTGAACACTTGATGAAGGCACTTGATAAAACAGTTGACTGTTGCGGCTCGTCCAATGATGCAGGTGAAGCGCTGCTTCACCTCTTTTTTCAGACTAAATATAATAATTCAAGAATCTAAGATAGGACAAAAAGTTAAAAACCGGAGCCGCACCGCGTCAGCAACACCGAACGAGCGGTTGGTCACCTTATTAGCTATTAACCGTTAAAAAACCGTAAGCGTTCCCCGCCGCGAATTTTGTGCGTGCCCAGTGTACAGACAAGCATTGTTGCTGCGATTTTTGTTTTTTGTTCGTCTGTCTACTCGATATGCCGTGGGGTTGGCAACAACGTCGCATGCTTTGGCAGGGCAAGGAATCAGGTTTGAACCTGCGTAAATTAAAATAGTGTCCGGTTACCTGCGTATTGTTTACATTCGGTTCTGATTCGGTTGTTATTTTAATTATTTTGCACAATGTTCCCTGTGTACGATGCAGTGTTTTTTACAGGAAAAAACGTTTTCGAGGTGGAACGGCCATGACAAAAAAGACTTTTTGAACTCTGAAAAGCCGTCCCCTATATTGAACGTAAATAGTAGTAGGGTACATTCGACATTTTAAAGAATCGTGAAACAAAAATTTAAACGATAGACGAATTTGCCTCACATAAAAGCAGTAAAATTTAAATTAAATTGCAATTGCATTATCGTGAACGTACTACCTACCTTATTTTGCTGATGTTACTGAATTTATGTAAGTTCTTTATAGAATAGGTATTTTTTTGTTTTAATTGTGTGTATAAAAAAGGGGGAATAAAAATCCTGCTATTGCGAAAGTCACGAGTCGCCACCGACAGTTCATGAACTTTGAGATGTATCCAATCATTTTTTATTTATGGAAATTCCGTTTTTCTTCAAATTGTTTTTATATAGTTTTCTTTTATAAGGAATCCAACTGCCAAACTCAATTTTATCTGTCTCTTTTACTTTTTAGGATATTTTATAAAATTGAAATTTTTAGCTCATCCTAGTTGATCCTAATTTTTTCGAGAAACAAAAATTGCTCCGATTTCAAAAATGTTTATAAATCTTTGCGTTTCAGATGATTTTGAAACTTTTTTGTCTCGCCGTCTGTCTGTCTGTCTGTAACGACCAACCCGCATAACTCAAAAACCGTTTGTCCGATTTAAATAAAATTTGGTACCTAGGCTGGGCCTTGGGTCGTGGTGGTCCCATTTAAAAATAAACGAAATCCACAGAACGCAAGCCACATAAAAGGGTGGGGATAGATTTCAAAAATGAGAGTTTATGTGAAAATATGGCGTGTGTGATATCAAACGAAAGGTAAATGAGTCTGGAGTTAAACAAAATACATTTTAGTTTTTAAAAAAAAAGGTTCGGTTTGGTTGGGGTAGATTTCAAAAATTAGAGTTTAGGTCAAAATATGGCTTCTGTGGTATCAAACGAAAGGTAATTGAGTCTGGATTTGAATAAAATATATTTCAGTTTTTAATTATATTAGCTCACACGTACACTATAACTATAGTACCTAGTGTGAGCTTAGATGCCCATAGATTGGCAGAGTATTTATAGAATGACTCACTGTTTAATAGTTTCGAAATAAGCGTAAAATTTCGTTTAAAATGACGTATCTATTTATATTTTTTTATATATTAATTTCTTTGGTTAGGTACCTAGATTTTAGGTAGGTAATAAAAATCGAATAAGAGATGAAATTCAGTTTGGGAACATTCTTAATTTACGTAACGCAAAAATTCATTAATTATCCCCTTCCCCTATGCAAGGCATTTTCAAGAAAATCCCATTAAAAAAACATTGAGTGTAACGCAAGACTTAATCTCCCCTTCCCGCCTGGAGCGTTATGTAATTTAAGATTGGTCCCTTTGACAGTTGGATTCTTTATAAAATACTCTGCCAATATGTGGGCACCTAAGCTCACACTAGGTACTATAGTGATAGTGTACGTGCGAGATAATAAAGCTAAAACCTGAAATATATCTTATTTAACTCCAGACTAAATTACCTTTTGTTTGATACCACACAAGCCATGTTTTGACTTAAACTCAAATTTTTGAAATCTACCCCCACCCGTAAAAAAACAAAAACTAAAATGTATTTTGTTTAACTCCGGACTTAATTACCTTTCGTTTGATATCACACACGCCATATTTTCACGTAAACTCTAATTTTTGAAATCTACCCCCACCCTTTTTGAAGAAAAAAAAACTAAAATGTATTTTGTTTAACTGCATACTCAATTACCTTTCGTTTGATATCACACACGCCATATTTTCACATAAACTCTAATTTTTGAAATCTTCCCCCACCCTTTTATTTGGCTTGTGTTCGGTGGATTTTGTTCATTTTTAAATGGGACCATCTCGACCCAAGACCCAGCCTAGGTACCAAATTTCATTAAAATCGGCCAAGTGGTTTTTGAATTATGCGCGTTGGTTGTTACATACAGACATACAGACAGACAGACAGACAGAGAGACAGACAGACAGACAGACAGACAGACAGACGGCGCGACAAAAAAGTTTCAAAATCATCGGAAACGCAAAGATATATAAAAAATTTTGCAATCGGAGCAACTTTTTTTTTCTCGAAAAAGTTAGGATCACCATACCTTTTTGAAGAAAAAAAAACTAAAATGTATTTTGTTTAACTGCATACTCAATTACCTTTCGTTTGATATCACACACGCCATATTTTCACATAAACTCTAATTTTTGAAATCTTCCCCCACCCTTTTATTTGGCTTGTGTTCGGTGGATTATGTTCATTTTTAAATGGGACCATCTCGACCCAAGACCCAGCCTAGGTACCAAATTTCATTAAAATCGGCCAAGTGGTTTTTGAATTATGCGCGTTGGTTGTTACATACAGACATACAGACAGACAGACAGACAGAGAGACAGACAGACAGACAGACAGACAGACAGACAGACGGCGCGACAAAAAAGTTTCAAAATCATCGGAAACGCAAAGATATATAAAAAAATTTGCAATCGGAGCAACTTTTTTTTTCTCGAAAAAGTTAGGATCACCATAGCTCACACTACTATAGTATAGTATATGTGTGAGCTAAAATATCTATAGAAAAGCTATTTACACCACAATAAATTTTTCACAAAAATAAAACATTTATTTATAGACTCCTTCCAAAATGCAAACTTTGGAAAAACCGCTCGTAGCTCGTAAACGGCTTGATTCAAAATACGGTTTTTACTTTTTAATTTCTCCTGAAATATGATCGTTGCAAGAGGGTGTCATTTCTTCTCTATCTCCCCCCAAAACTACCAGATTTATATTTTCAAAAAAAAATTAAAGTTTCTTTTATTTACAACGATCCACACTTTAAAAGAAAAGAATTGATGAATATAACTTTGTTAGTTTTGAGTCGGCGAACGTAGCGCAGCATTTGCTTCACACGTCGGTCGGTCCGGATTCGAATCCTGGCTAAATATATACATACATGGATTTTTGTGATTGTTTAATACTTTAATTTCTTTGTAACTTTGCAACACTGCATGCGACTAATCTTAGATGGATAAAAAGTCCCAGTATAAACTTTTAGCTCACACATATACTATACTATAGTAGTGTGAGCTATGGTGATCCTAATTTTTTCGAGAAAAAAAAAGTTGCTCCGATTTCAAAATTTTTTATATATCTTTGCGTTTCAGATGATTTTGAAACTTTTTTGTTGCGCCGTCTGTCTGTCTGTAACGACCAACGCGCATAACTCAAAAACCGCTTGGCCGATTTTAATGAAATTTGGTACCTAGGCTTGGTTTTGGGCCGAGATGGTCCCATTTAAAAATGAACAAAATCCACCGAAGACAAACCAAATAAAAGGGTGGGGGTAGATTTCAAAAATTAGAGTTTATGGGGAAATATGGCGTGTGTGATATCAAACGAAAGGTAATTTAGTCTGGAGTTAAACAAAATACATTTTAATTTATTTAAAAAAAGGGGTATATTTCAAAAATTGGAGTTTAAGTGAAAATATGGCGTGTGTGATATCAAACGAAAGGTAATTGAGTCTGGAGTTAAAAAAATACATTTTAGTTTTTACAAAAAGGGTGGGTGTAGATTTGAAAAATTAGAGTTCAAGTCAAAACATGGCTTGTGTGGTATTAAACGAAAGGTAATTGAGTCTGGAGTTCAATAAAATATACTTCAGTTTTTAGTTATATTAGCTTTCAAGTAGATACACTAAAACTATAGTACCCAGTGTGAGCTTATGTGCCCATAGATTGGCAGAGTATTTTTAACTTTGACAGTTTTGAGGAAAGTTCAATTCTCTAAAAAGACTTACAGTTTTGAGAAAAGTTCAATTCTCTAAAAGACTTACAGCTTAAACTTCACACATACTCTTTTTCCCGTTCCGAGACTAGCAGAAGTCCCAACTTCAACTCCGATTTCTTCGGAAATTTCCAAGTAAACGCCTCTTCTCAATATAGCACTAGAACTAAGTTTAATTGGTACCGGTTTAAAAGAAGATTTTAAGAGTAGTCTCTTCTTGCTCATGTTTTGGCCGGTGGCTATTTAAAAAATTTCCATAGAGTGGTCAATATTAAAACTGGAAAAAACATGTGAATTTTATTTTAAAGGAGTACGGTTTTAGATACACAGATTTTGAGCCGATGAACAAAATACATTGATTTAATGTAAATTAATGTTTGTGTACATTGAATGAATTTTTTTTCGTTCATCGGCTGAAAATAATGTACGGTGTCATTTCCTATTAGCACACTTCAAGTGAAGCCATGATAACAATATATCAGACTTGAAAACAGTTTTTTGTAAATATCACAGAAACTAAAGCCCTTACAAAGTTTTTGGTTATAACACAAATTATTGAGAAAAATATAGTCTACTATATTCCGAAAACTGTATATTGATACGATGCTCTGTTAACAAGTTAGCATTTTTTTCATTAACATTCATGGATTTTGACCAAAATCTAATCAGCTCGTAAGAGTGTCGAACAGTATTTTACCTGAAAATTTTATGAAAATCGGTTCAGCGGTTTAGGAGCTATCGTGTTACGGACAGAAATAATATACACACACACACACACACACACAGACAGACATCACGACGATATTGCTAGGATAAGTCAAAATACACCAAAATAAAATTGAAGTGTCGTTTTAATATAAGTCACTGACAGGAAAATTAATTTTATTTCAAATTGTCACTAAGCGAATAAAAACAACAAAAAATAAAACCGCAAAATTTTGGAACTAAACTGAAGTTCGTTTTAGTTCCAGATATGAAGCACGACTAAAAGAAAAATTTTTAGCAGAATGAATTTTATTCTTCCTTTGGTGTCAAAGTTTCAAGTTAATTCTTGTATAAATGTTGAGCTGCAATACTTATACTTGCCTTACATGTATAATTTAATAGGAATTTAGTTTTGACTTGTTTTTATTCTGAAGGAACTTGTTAAAATTCGAATAAAGGTTAAAAAAATCAATGAGTTCGAAAAACCACGAACTCAGTAAAATAATTGTATATTTCCTAACAAAGTAGGGGAAATGTACTTAAAATGGGATTCTTAAGCTTTAAAAATTTATACAAAAAAAAGTTATGACGTTATTGGTTAAAAACATTATGCTGTTGATGAAATATTCTATTTTGTTTGTTATAGTTGATTTGTAGTACTCAAAACACTTAAAAATAATTTGTTATTTTGAAAAACCTGTACCACTGCAGTTTCCCACTTTACCCTAATTGTGCAGGTAAAATAGTATTAAGGTAAAATGGGATATAAAATTAGTATTGAAAATACAAAAGACTGGTTTAAAACAAAAATAAAAAAAATACGACACAAACACAAAACATGTTTTCAGACGTTGATATTTTACGTCTAACGTTTGAGTTTTCATACCTTTGACAGTGGGAAGGAAGAATTATGGAAATCAGTTTGATGACTTGGGCGAGTTAATACCCTGAGAATCTCTCGTTCTTGTATTGAGACACCGCAGCCTGCATAGATGAAAGTTTTCCGAAAAATTTAAGTATGGCTTCGGTAGTTCAATGTTTAGAATGTTTGCGCACAGAGCAAGAGATCCCGGGTTCGAGTCCCGGCCGAAGCAAAAACTTTTTTCTTATTTTTCTTTCTTTAATTTCACTTGTTGTTTATAATAAAATGATTGTCTATCATAAATTGTCGCAAAAGGGTAGAGGACAATTTACCGCAGCCAATTCGCCGCGGTGACAATTCGCCGCGGGTAAAATTCGCCACGAGGACAATTTGCCGCCAGAATTTTTGTTCAATTTTAATCTCATTTTTTCTTAAATCATAGCCCCCCCTTGTTCTCTGGTTGGGAGATCAAAATCTGTATTAAACCTAACCGTGGTCAATTGATCGCAAACAGATCCTAACAGGTGTCTGGACCATCAACATTTTGCAAGAAGAAATGTCCTCACAAAAAAATGGTTTTCGAAAAAAAAACTTTATAAAAACCAGTTTTTCTAAAAATTAATTTATAAAAAAAACAATTTTTAGCTCACACATATACTATACTGTAGTAGTGTGAGCTATGGCAATCCTAATTTTTTCGAGAAAAAAAAAGTTGCTCCGATTTCAAAAATTTTTATATATCTTTGCGTTTCAGATGATTTTGAAACTTTTTTGTCGCGCCGTCTGTATGTCTGTCTGTCTGTCTGTCTGTCTGTAACGACCAACGCGCATAACTCAAAAACCGCTAGGCCGATTTTAATGAAATTTGGTACCTAGGCTGGGTCTTTGGTCGAGATGGTCCCATTTAAAAATGAACAAAATCCACCGAACACAAGCCAAATAAAAGGGTGGGGGAAGATTTCAAAAATTAGAGTTTATGTGAAAATATGGCGTGTGTGATATCAAACGAAAGGTAATTGAGTATGGAGTTAAACAAAATACATTTTGGTTTTTTTTCTTTAAAAAGGGTGGGGGTAGATTTCAAAAATTAGAGTTTACGTGAAAATATGGCGTGTGTGATATTAAACGAAAGGTAATTAAGTCCGGAGTTAAACAAAATACATTTTAGTTTTTGTTTTTTTAAGGGTCGGGGTAGATTTCAAAAATTTGAGTTTAAGTCAAAACATGGCTTGTGTGGTATCAAACAAAAGGTAATTTAGTCTGGAGTTGAATAAGATATATTTCAGGCTTTAGTTTTATTAGCTCGCACGTACACTATAACTATAGTACCTAGTGTGAGCTTAGGGGCCCATATATTAGCAGAGTATTTTTAAATGCTTTGAAAAATATGTTTACTACACAAAATAAACAAAATTGCAATCTTAAACCTCTTTGGTGGCGAATTGTCCCCACGAACCGGATCGCGGTGAATGGCCCTCCCTGCGAATCGGCCGGCGGCTAATCGGCCGCGGCGAATTATCCCATCCCCGTCCTAAAAGAGTTTAAGGAAAACAAAATATAACTGGTATAAGTAAAGATATTTTATACACTTTTTCGATATTCAGTGACATTATGAAAAACAAGTAGGCTTTCCAGTTTTATGGTGGTGTCCAAATTTGTAGTTACGCCGCTGGATATGGCATGATTAAACAAACACTTGTAAGTCGTCGCAACTTATACCCACCCACTTTTCATCTCTAATAAGGCTTTCATTTAATTATTTATCACACTTCCAGCTAGTAAAGCTGTGAATTTCATTAAACTAATTAACTCGGTCATTGAAATATTAAATTATGTTTTTGCGCTAAGTAACCACTAAAATAGGCGTTTAAAAAATTAGACAACAGCGGCGTACCTAAAGAGCGGGGAAGCAGGCGAGCAGACCGGCGAAACACAGTCAAAGGCAACATAATATAGTAAAAATTAGTATAGTTTTTGCAAAGTCACTTGAATAACTCCTAATACGGGCTATCGATTTCATCAAATTTTGCTTCATTCTGCTCTTCAAAAGTTATCCAAATTCATAATCTTCCTGGTATAATTTCAACCGTACCGACAGAGAAGAGGCGCGGCTCTTTGCGGTCCGACCACAAAGTCTTTGTTTTCCGACCGACCTAGCCCAGGTGGATGGACGGCACCCGATTGGCAGATTTTTTTGAGATGCGCTTTTAATTGCTTTCGGGTGTGCTTTTCGGGACCCCTTTAGTCGGCAGTCTGCAGAGTTAGAAAATAAATCAGTGTTATTCTTGTAGGTGAAGGAATAGAAAGTTTTATTATCTATTTTCATTTCTTTACTTTACGCCATAATTAACTGAAATAATTTTCATGAGTATATCTACCGCCGCCCATGCCACTTTCCATAAAGGATTTGCCGATGGTCGGCTTTTATCTTTGTTCAACTGACTTTGCAAAAACTATACTAGCGTTGTTTGATTAAACAACGGTATTAGGATATACGACTTGGAACTAAAGGGGTCAGCCACAATAATTATTATGCCTGTGGGACCTTTTTTAAAAAAAATATATTGCATAAAAAACGTGTTTGAAAGTATGGCAATAGACACTTGATGGAATAAAACCTGACCTTATTTTAAAATGGACCGTATTGTGACAGATTTACATATAAAAATATAAAAAAGCAGCTGCTTTCTTTCAAAATTCGGCTTTTGTGTATTTAAGAACCGGATTTATTAGAGTCTGCATTTATTAAATGAAAGTTAACGACTTTATTTTTAAATTTGACTTTAGTCTGTCAATTTTGAGAGGTCAGCTGTCAGTTTTTTTTGTAAATCTGTCAGAATAAAGTCGACTCTAAAATAAAGTCAGGTTTTATTCCAAAAAATATTAGGGACTCCCTCCCTCAAAAAACCATCGACCTGTCAAATTTTGACATTTTTTTTTGACATTCTGACCCTAAGATTCTTAAACGTCGTAAAAAATTATGAAACTTTTGTATTGATCATATTTTGATATCTATTCAAATAAACGTTTTAGATATGGGGGAGACCTAGAAATCTACAGGGAAACCAGAAGACAGCTAAGAAATTTGATACGCACAGAAAAAAATTAAATGTTTGAGCGCAAGTGCCACGACATAAATACACACGTAGGAGGTAGGCAGAGTTCTGAAGTATGGAAATTCATTTCTACAGTAAAAAACCCAACAAAAGAAAAAGTAAACATCCAGATAATCAAACCAGAATAATGGACAGAACACTACAAGGGACTGCTGCAGGAGACGAGACCCAAATATCTGGCAGCCTCTCCGAGAAGAGAGATAGAAGTACATGGAGAGGAAGTAATCATCGAAAAAGAAATGATAAATAATAATATTAAAAAGCTTAAATCCGGAAAAGCTAGCGAACCTGGGGGAATATATGCTGAAATGCTCAAATATGGATCAGAGAAACTACTCGAAAATCTCACATATATTATTAACCAATGCATAAACGGACATCCAATACCTAATGATTGGAAAATTGCATTCATATCCTCAATACATAAAAAAGGAAACAAGCTGGATTGCAACAATTACAGAGGAATTTCAGTAACCAGTACTCTAAGTAGATTGTACGGTAGGATTCTTAGAGATCTAATAGAGAATGATTTTCATGAACAAGAAGAAGAAGAGCAAAGTGGGTTTCGCGCAGGCAGATCTTTTTGTGATAATGTTTTTTGTCTTAAACAAGTAATTGAGAAAAGGAGCGCCAGAAATATAGAGACTCATGTTACCTTTGTGGACCTACAAAAAGCATATGATAACGTTCCAGTAGAAAAATTATGGACAGTGTTAGAGCAAACTAATATCAATCATACATACATACATAAAAGCGATAAAAGAACTATACAAAGGGTCAAAATCTAAAATTAAAATTGGAAATCGACTTTCAAAAGAATTCCTGGTAACAAAAGGCTTAAGACAGGGATGTTGTATCTCTCCAACTCTTTTTTTAATATATATTGCAGTAGCTCTAAAAAACTGGAAACGTAAAGTGCACGGCATGGGAATACAACTTAACGACCGATTTACCATATACACACTACAGTTTGCTGACGACCAAGTAGTTGTGGCTAATGATAAAGAAGACATGGAGTATATGATGAGAAAGTTAACAGAAGAATACCAAAAGTGGGGATTAACAGTGAACGTGGACAAGACACAGTACTTATGTATTGGAAACGAATCCAGTGAGTTAGTACTAGAAAATGGACAAACAATATCTCCATGCAATGAGTATGTATACTTAGGTGTCACATTTGATAAGACAGGTACAGACTGTAAAGAATTGGAAAACAGAATAGTAAAAGCAAAAAAAGTTATTGGATGTCTTAACAGTATTTTATGGAGCAGAGAGATAAAAAATAAATGTAAAATTTAACATATATGAAACAATGGTCAAAAGCACGCTGTTGTATGGAATAGAGACTTGTCGCGTAACAGAAAAATATAAAACAAAAATGGAAAGTGTCGAAATGGATGCAATAAGAAGATCAATGAGAATATCTAGAATAGATCACATAAGAAATGAGATCATAAAAGAAAGAATGGGCATCGAGGGAAGCATAACACATCACCAGAAGGCAACTGATATAGTACGGCCATGTACAACGGATGAACGACGAAAGATTACCAAATCAGGTCCTAGAATGGCAACCAATAGGGGGCAGAAAAAGAGGGCGTCCTAAACTAGAATGAAACAGTCAATCCAAAGATCAATGAGTCAAAATAATCTGACAGAGGATGATTGTCAGGATCGAAGGAGGTGGAGAATAGGCGTCGGACAACGTAGAAAAACGTTCTAAACCGACATAGTAGTAGTAGATATGGGGTAAAAAAATATACGGGAAAACCCTGTATATTTGAAACATTGTAACAATAGACTTTCTGATATATTATGAAAGAAGATCAAAACAAAAATGCCTGCATGTGTGTGTTGAAACGCATTATCGTATTTCAATATACTCGAAAACAAAGGGTAGTAAAAAAATCTGTCATAAAATTTCACAAACAATGTGCTAACCTGACAAATGTTCTTTATTTAAACATCGCCATTCGATACATCCTGAATGGAGTGAGAATCTACTTCGAAACTTCCCTCGCTCATAAGGTATGTTTCATGGAAAAGTATTTGTAGACGTTTCTTCCCAAATATTTATCGTTTTTTCGTTCAGCTTTCAATTTCGACTAAAATATGTTGTGTTTGTTAATTGTTTTTTTTTTGTCAAACACACTCACCAGTATTTACTAAAGGGTCTACAGTGCTAAGTGCTACAATCCTTGGTTTAAAAGTCTACATTTTGGTTGGAGGTTTAACTTATTTTTTCAGTGAATGCAATAGTTTTTAATATTTATATAAATTGTTCAAAACCTTGGGATATGGGTCATCTTTTTTCGTTGTAACAAAGAGATTATTTCCACACAAAGGTTATAAATAAATAAAAATAATAAAATATTTTGGTTTAACAATGGTAGCCATATTTAAACCTCCAAATGTCACTAGGAAATGTCGAATAAAAACGGTGTAAGTCAGTGTCAGCTGTCCGCTATATTTTACATGTTAATTTTTTAGACAAGTTAGCGACGATTAAACCGCTGATCGATTGTTTTAGTGAATGAGTAATTGAAAAGGGATTCTAATGTATCTTGTGCTTTTTACAGTATTTAAATATTGATACGTATTTAATACGGTAATGCATCTACAGATATAGTTTTAAGTTATTTATGTATTATTTAGCTTTGAATATGTTTGTATGTAAGTTTTTTTGTCAAACATGGATTATTTCTATTGTTTTTCGAACTTTAAACCACCCCTCAGGGTGGTACAATTTGAGCCTATTTTTAACGGGAATCCTTCAACTGCACGGACTAAGTTTCCAAAAAATGACATTTGGTTATAAAATTTTTATGTGGTTTTTCTTTATTTTTAAAGTTAATTTGAATTTATATGAGATGAAACTCACAAAGAAATGCTTACTATCATATTGCACATTAGGGTGAACCAAATCTGTGCAGTTATTTGAACTGTGAGTATAAAAAAATACACTTAAACCGGTCGGTATCAAGTCTATAGACTTGATACTTAAACCCGGTCTACAATGCTAAGTCTTAAGGTCTTAGTAAATACTGGTGACTATGTTTATTTTATTACAATCTAGTCAATAAGACTAATTAACCATTTTGTTTTAACTTAATTTACTAGAAAAATAGATTTAAACTTCACTTCAGTCAACAGTTCTCCCGGCTTTGTTTCGTTTGTAACTTATAATAATTGTGTTGTGTTTATAGCATTATATTGTTTTATTATAAGCTCAAACGGTTTCACTCTTAGAACTAGCAAGTATTGTCTAGAAGCTGAATTGCTTCCACATTCACATGTCAATGGGGTCTATCTTCTTGGCTTTTTGCGTACTTTTTTATAGTCTCTGCTACAGTTTCGATTCTTAGATCCCGATAAAGGTCCCTATTTCGAACGTACCAAGGTGCATTCACAATGTTTCTTAATACTTTATTTTGAAATCTCTGTAAAACTAGAATGTTACTCTCTTTAGCACAACCCCATAGTTGAATACCATATGTCCATACTGGTTTCAGTATTTGTCTATAAAGCAGTAACTTACTATGAATTGTTAAATTGGACTTCCTTCCAATTAGCCAGTTCATTTTTCTATAACTTATCTCAAGTTTTTCTATTTTTGTCTTAACATGTACTTTCCAGCGCAATTTGGCATTAAGTGTCATACCGAGATATTTTGCCTGATTTGAATATGGTACGGGAATGTTGTTAATTATTGTTATTTGTATGTGGTTTATATTTTTGTTTGTAAAATCAACATGAATTGATTTGGTTTCATTTACTTTTATTCGCCACTTTGTGGTCCAACTGTAAACTGCATCCTGAAGTTTTTCTATGCATTTTTCAATAGATTTTTCTACCGTCAATAAACGATTTGCGATATATGCAAGTGAATAATAAATATAAATAAGGGCCTAGTGCGCTACCCTTGGGCACGCCTGCTGGAATGTCTCTTAAATTTGTTTTGGCAGAAACCGTTTTAGTATAAAATTAAGGCCTTTATACCACACTTTGCTTGTGCTACATCTAGAAAGACTGCAGTACCAACTTTTCCCTCTTCTAGTGCTTATTCTATTATATTAGTAATTCTGTGTACTTGGTCCATCCTGGAATGCTTGTCTCGAAAACCAAATTGATGAGATGGAATAATTTATTGTCTTTCTATGATTGGTTTTATTCTTTTAAGGAATAATTTTTCATAGAGCTTGGATATAACTTTCTACAGTTTAGATACATACCTAAGCCTAAGGACGCATTAATTAGGTTGCATAGTTTTACGATAGCTTTTCTGGGGAGTTGTTTTATGACTACTCCGTTAATAAGATCATACCTTGGGGCTTTTTTCGAATTAATATTTTTGATTTCTGTTCATATTTCTTTTGGTGATATAAGCTTCATGGGGCTGAAATATTTTTTGTAAATATTTATCGTTTTTTCGTTCAGCTTTCAATTTGGACCAAAATATGTTGTGTTTGTAATTGTAATTTAATTTATCTACACTCTTAGCCAGCTTTACAAAACTTGTTAATTAGTTGAATGGCTTATAGTCAAAAATCGTGTCCCGTGGGATAGTTGTGGAAAATTTTTTAAAACTACCCTACATCGATTGGTAATAGATCACACAATTTTAGTACACTGTCTTATAGGAGGGCCTGTGTGACGGTATAAATCCAAGATGGCGGCTTTTTTTCATGTTTTTTCTCAAACTTGCGTTAAATTAGTTTTACAAAAAAACTATTAATACGTTTTTTAGTTGCAAGAGAATACCAATTCTTATAGTGAAGAAATTAAAAAATACTAAAGAATAGTAACTTCTTTTTACAAAAAAAAAAACAAAATCAAAGAAGTTTTAGACTTATAGTTAGTTCTCTTTAAGGGGTCAATGGAAAAATCTGAAAATTTGTCCTCGATAGGAGCAGTAAGTGTGCAAAGTTTAGTTAAAATTGGTTAATACGTTTTTAAGTTATTGAGTCCATTGGAAATAATTTATTTTTAGGATATTTCCTTAAGAAGTAACTCAGCAAAGCTCTAATCCTCAACGATAGCAATTGTATAGCAATATGTGTACAAAATTTGATTAAAATCCGGTAAAGTGTTTTCAAGTTATGCGTGACAGACAGACAGAGGGAAATGCGTTTTCAGCATCTACAGGACCCAATTCGTAAAGATCCATCAAAATCCCGATGTGTAATTTTTTGACGAATACAATACTCTCCTCTAGCGAGGGAGGTAAAAATGAATATTAGCAAAAACAAAAGAGAAAATAGATATTAAATTTAATCAATATTTTAATGCATATTATGCACCATCTCCTTTAAAAAGTTTATCAATTTAAAAAATTTGTATTTAAATTTATTGCTGATATGTAATAACAAAAACTAAATGAAAAAAGATGTTCTATATCTTGGGTGTGATACATTCAAAAATTCTTGAGTTAAACCTTCAACCTAATGTCGTACTAGGTCTTTAGACATAGACTTACCTACATATATTTTCCTTTAGTATAATTACATCTTTAAATTTTTAAAATAAATTTAAAACACAAGACTACGATGTCTGACCCCGATGTTTATTCGACCAAAAAACAACTTTTTCGACAAATTCTTCAAAGTTCTTTTTCATTTTAATTAAAAGCAGCTCGCTGTAAAGAACCAGCTCGCCGTCTTTCTATTTCCCACATTACGTGGCAAATAGATTTTTAATTTGTCGAAAAACTTTGTAGGTATAGAGTTTTATTTATTTGTTGTTACATTGTGTAAAAACAAAATCGTTGATGTCGTTTCGAGGGTCCATTACCGTAAGTCAAACTGTATCTTTTGATTTCTCTCTCGGTCGTCTTTGGGGGTTTGTGGTTTTGCCTTTGCTTTCAGGACTGTTATATAATTTAGTTATATTTATTCTGTTCCATCAAACAGTTCGACGGTCATAAAACCGTCCAAAAAATCCCAATGCGCGCGCAATGCAGTACGAGGAGTTCGAGGACTGTTTTAAAACGGTTTGGGTTAGATGGAACGACCAAATAACTGTCCAAAAACCGAATGCTGTTCGGTTTACTTCAGGCACGTGATCATATGCGAGACAGTTAAATTCAAAATCACGTGACTAAAAAAAGGGTAGGTTTGGCGTCTCGCTTAAAGATAAATCGAAGGCAACGTATGAATTCGAGAGCACGAAATTAAAGTTGCACACAGAAAGGATTACACAATTACATGACATATTTTTTTAGTTCTTTAAATTGCAGATAAAATTACATCCATTTAATTTATACAGGGTGTAACTAAATAAGTGTAAAACATTTAAGGGGATGATTCGTCATCGAAAAAAAGATATCTTTCATATAAAGAAACTTTATTGGAGCATCCCTTGTTAAGATACTGCCCCTTAAAGGGGGTACATAACATTTATGACGATGTATCTCTGTAGTTCGTGAAATAATTTTTTGCTGCGAACTGGTTTATTTTGGGCAAAAAATCCAAGAGACATTTTTTATTTACAATAAAACAGGCTATCGGAAATACGTTTTTAAATGGAAAACAAATAATGAGACAAAAAATTATATTGGAAATAAATTTTAGGGGTTGCGTTTTCCACCCCGTACAACCATGGGGTAAACCAAATTCATTACCGGCTAAGTGTCTTTTTGGTAGTAGAAAATTTTATGTACCCCCTTTAAGGGGCTGTATTTTAACAAGGGATGCTCCAATGAAGTTTCTTTATATGAAAGATCCTATCTTTTTTTGATGTGGAATCACCCCCTTAAATGTTTTACACTTATTTAGTTACACCCTGTATTCACAAACTATAAACCACTACAGACTAAAAAATTAAATATACCAAAAATTAAAACAAACTTGCATTAGCACATATTTTTGGGCGAAACTTGTGAAAATATATTTATTTTTTCTAATATCACAAGTTTCATGTGAAATTTATATATTTATTTATTTGTATTTTCTAATTTGATTTTTATAAAATATTTGTGAAATTACCTACATATTATAGAAAGCCTTAATATTCACAAGGTTTTTGCGATTTTATTCATTTTTAGGAAATAGAGATCGTGATACTTCTAAGAAGTTAGGAAAATCACATTTTGTAGCTTGTACTTTAGTAATGACCTTAATGTCGATGCCTTGAAGCGAAGTCGTTTGTTCTTCCGCCAAATCTGGTGTAAAATTTTACTTCCGGTGTTATCCTTCTTCTTTTATCTTTTAGTTCACAGGTCACCGGGATTTGATGCGATCAGGGTAAACAGTTATGTTTCTATTCCTATCCAATCACCTGCTAAACTAGTTTTTCTTTTTCTAAGCAAGCTACCCTATGGTCAGTATAGCTTTTTTTCATGTGGTATACCTACACGATCCGCAGTCCCGTAGTAATAAAAATTAAGAGGCTCTTGCAAAAAAATCAACAGATGCTGCAGATGTCGCAAAATTTTTTTTTGGAAATTTAAAAAATATTTGTATATTTACGTGGGTTTCCCGGCATTTTGTCATGTGTTAAAATTGGTTGTGAAACTCAATTTATTTTGACAAAAATTTTAATTTTTTGGGTTATTCACTGTTTTTTGAATTTTCTCAGGCAAATGTAAGTTTCATGTAATTTTATGGTATATTATTATATCAAACTAGAAATGTGTGTGTTTTACATGAAATTTTTGCGCGCCTTCGAATGCGCCTGTCTGCAATTCTTGTCTTTCAGAGGAGTCCGAAACCAGTTTAGGTTGCTTGATGGAACGGAAAACTAACTGTCCCATAACAGTTCCACGTCGACCTGGAACGCAAACAGGATTTTTCGTACCGTTCTATAACCGTCCCACGCTTTGATGGAACGAAACTATTATTGTTTGAAAATTTAAATAATAAAGCCCGGTGCCCACAGGTGGGGATCAAGACCAAAAGCCGTGGGGGTGTGTGCGTCTTTCTCTTTATGCGCAAGTAGAACTGGCGACATAATTGGAGAAACCCAGTGTACAGTAATTGACAAAAAATATAGACAAATGAAAAAAAAAAGCGCCTTGACATGTTTACTAAAACAGGCAAATGTTTATTTTATCAAACCCACAAAAAATTGCCTATATCTTAGAGTAAGAAAAATTTATATATACCGGGTGGGCCAAAAAAACCGGACAATTTTTTTTTCATTATAACTTTTGAACTATACAATCGATTTTAATGGGACAAGCTGCACTTGGCAGAGAATTAATCAGAATTTTGACTAAATATATTTTTTTGTCTGTTATCTCAAAATCCAAGATGGCGAACGAAATTAAATTGTACCCTTCAAAGATGCTCGTTTAGTCTTGTTTCCAACATGTTTTAATTATTTTTATAAATCAGTAAAAAAAGCTGCATTCTTGCCACTCATAACAAGGTAAAAATCAGCAAAATCGGTTCGGTGGTTCTAAAAATAAATAGTTGTGTTTTAACCATTGTTTTGAATATTATACGATTGCCTTGCCAATCATGTCTGCATTTATTTCCTTATAAATTCATTATTTCCTTATAAATTCATTATTTCCTTATAAATTCATTATTCTTATTTGCTGAAAATGTTTTAGTTTTGATTTTAATTTGTAGAGAAGCACTACCTTTCCTCCGCACAACGAGGTACATATTAGTAAAATCGGTGTGGTAGTTCTCAAAAAATCTTCTTTTGATTCAGCCATTGTTTTACAGATTAAACAATTGCAATGCCAAACCTGTCTGCATTCATTGCCTTATAAACTCATTATTACTGAACCGATCTTAGTGAATCAAAAAAATTATGGTGAGAATTGAATGTTCTTTAAAGATTATAATCGAAATTTGCCGCCATCTTAAAAGTTAAGATGTCGGACAGAATCATATAGGCAACTTTATTCTTATATTTTCCGAAAATGTTTTAGTTTTTTTTTTAATTTAAAGAAAATATTTTTTCTCCCGCTTAACAAGGTACTAAAATCAGTAAAGTGGTTCTTACAAGATACGATTTTGTTTTAACCATTGTTTTACAAATTATCCGAATTGCATTGCATCAAGTATGATTCTGTCCGACATCTTAAATTCTAAGATGGCGGAAAATTTTGATTACAATCTTTAAAGAACAATTTCAAATTCTCACCATGATTTTTTATTTCACTAAAATTGGTTTAGTAATAACGAGATTATAAGTAAATTAATGCAGACAGGATTGGCAATGCAATCGTACAATCTGTAAAACAATGGTTGAAACAAAAATAGATTTTTTGAGAACCATCACACCGATTTTACTAACTTGTACGTCGTTGTGTGGGGGAAAAGTAGTGATTTTCTAAAAATTTTAAAAAACTAAAACATTTTCGGAAAATAAGAACAAATACGCCATTTTAAAGAATCAAGTATGACTCTGTCCACCATCTTAAATTTTAAGATGGCGATAAATTTTGATCATGATCTTTAAAAAGAAATCAATTCTAATATTTTTTATTTCATCAAAATCGGTTCAGTAGTAATAAATTTATAACTAAATAAATGCAGACATGATTGGTAAGGCAATCATATAATATGCAAAATAATGGTTTGCAGCTTTTTTACTAATATAAAAAAGTAATTAAAACATGTTCGTAACACAAGAATAAACGAGCATCTTTGAAGCGTACATTTTAATTTCGCCCGCTATCTTGGATTTTGAGACGGCCGACGGACAAAAAATTATTTGGTTAAAACTATGATTAATTCTCTGCAGTTTGTCTCATTTAAATCGATTGTATGGTTCAAAAGTTATATAAAAAAAAATTGACTGTTTTTTTTTTGGCCGACCTGGTATGTATAGTTTTCTTCATTACTGTAGATGGTGGTATAGTGTGTCTTTACTGAATTAATTTAATCGGCAAAATTGGCCATAAAAATCATTAAACTGTAAAAATACTCAAAGTATATTAATCAGGGGTACTGTTCTTATTTTGCGTGACCAATCGTCATTAAGAAATGACTTCATGTGTGCACGGTGGCCACTGTAATATGCAGATAAACATCACATCGTACAACAATGAATGACATACATACAAACAATGTAATGAGAGACCGTGATGTCCGTCTGTCTGTCGTTAGGTAAAATGTGCACCTGGAGGTTTATCATCGAAATTACATACAGGGTGTTTTTTTCAAGGTAACAGATACATTTTTGCAGTGGCCTGCAGTCTCATCAAAGCAGGGTAGGCAAAAATTGGTATTGTTTTGTCACTTACACACTAACTGCACACACATACTAGATAGCATGTTAAAAATTTCCGAAAAACATTCCCTAAAACTCTATTTTCAAATATCAAAATAAAATAAGAACACGAAACATGGAAAATAATTTAAAAATCGAACAAATTTATTAGAGCTATTAATTTGCATAGAGAAATTTCTCTATGCTATTATGAATGGAGATAATTCTACACAAATATGAAAAAAGGCAACCAAAAAAAATAAAATGCGTTTCTTTTTCTACCAATTAATCTTAAATTATTTTATATTTTGCACCCAAATTCGACATAAAAAAGAAGTCATTTACTTTATTTTTTGTAAATATTCGATAAAACATTTACTGCTGCTGGAAAAACTCAACCTTTGCTAGTTTAAGTTTGCACATTTCACCTTTCACCTTTCACTGTAGTTTAAGGCGAACAAACCTCGCGATGCCTCCTTGTTCTGTCTCTCTCATTCTTACAGCGCAAGCATTCAGAAAAGGCGCATCTAATCCTATTAGCGATAATATAAACTAAATCATGCCGCCTTCACGAAAATCATATCGAGCACCAAAATATTCGATGAGAAATGTGCGATAATGCAATCAATTTATTTCCATAGAACAAATTATAATTTGTTATCAAAAAAGTACTACACTAAAAAAAAACTTAAGACCAGAAAAAAAAACTTCAAACAAAAAAAACAAAATTAAAATAAAACAGAGACAATTTTAAAAAATTTTGACAATTGACTAACAAGTTTTTATCTCACTAGGCAGTTTGTTATAAAATATTGGGCCCAAATTTTTTGGTGACCAATTGCCATTAAAAATGACTTCATGTGTGCACGGTGGCCACTGTAATATGCAGATAAACATCGTACGACAATGAATGACATACATACAAACAATGTAATGAGAGACCGTGATGTCCGTCTGTCTGTCGTTAGGTAAAATGTGCACCTGGAGGTTTATCATCGAAATTACATACAGGGTGTTTTTTTCCAAGGTAACAGATACATTTTTGCAGTGGACTGCAGTGTTAATCAAAGCTAGGAAAAAATTGTGGCAGCCTGCCGAAAAGGAAACGCGACGTATCATGGATGTCGAGACATACGATCGATGAAGTTCTGGAAAAAGGAGACTAAAAAACACTACCCAAAAATCTAACCACAACCATATAAAGACGCAGCTACAGCGGACGCCGTTAGATCCCGCGTGACTCCACACCACAGTAAGGCACCACATTTCTATGGGCTACCAAAGATCTATAAGGATATACCATTGCGATAGATTTGTAACCAAACAGAACCAAATCCCGTGTGAGTCTGGTAAATCATATGTAGGCGAAAAGAAACGACCTCTTAAGGTTAGAGTCAATGAACATCTAAAAAGTACCCAATTAGGGGATATTGAAAAACCCGGTTTAGTGGATAATGCATGGTCAAATGATCACAGGATTCAATGGTCAGAAGCCAAAGTTTTGCATAAGGAGTCGCATTGGCGAAAACGAAAGTTTGTTGGAGCTGCGTTTATAGTGCAGAATAAAGTCAGTCAGTCAGTCAGTTAACCAAGCACGGAGATACCAAACATATAAAAACCACCCCTTAAGGAAAACAAGCGTCTTACGATTAAAAAGGGGGCGGGTCGTCACACCTGACTGCACACCAAGCAGAATAATTAGCAGCCTGTAGACTGGATTGTTTAGTTTACACTTGAAAACGGTTAAAGATAATTACTAATCGAAACGTCGTGTTTAAACTAATTAAAGCACCTATGGAAGTCCGAAATTTTGTTTCTGATCCATCATTGTCTACAAGTTTCACACAAAAAAAAATATTATAAAGAAATTTCTCTATGCTATTATGAAATGGAGATAATTCTGCCCAAATATGGAGAAAGCAAGTGGATTAGCAAACAAAAAAATGCGTTTTTTTAATGGTACCAATTAATCTTAAATTATTTTGTATTTTGCACCCAAATTCAACCTAAAAAAAGCAGTAATTTACTTTATTTCTTTTAAATATTCGATAAAACATTTATTGCTTTCTGGCAGAACCAAACCTTGGCAAATGTGCAGACTCTACCTTTCACTATAGTTGGCATATTTTCTTTTAACCAAGCAACTCACATGCTTGCGTGGCAAATGACCAAGACGGCAGACGAACAAACCACGCGATGCCTCCTTGTTCTGTCTCTCTCATTCTTACAGCGCTAGCCGGCTGCGGAATACAACGTCTTTGGAGAATCGAAAAGGTGCAGCCTTTAATTTTTTTTTCCTTCGATCATAGAAACTAGATCATGCCGCCATTTACGAAAATCATATGGAGCACCTATTGGGAAAATATTAGAAATGCGCCATAATGCAGTATATGCATAAAATGAAAACGTGTCTTACGTAATCTCTAAAATAAAAATTATTTATCCATATTTTGTAGGATATGTCATGGGTTGAGTTATTAAAATGTTATGACACTTGCCTTTCTTCCTACTGTTACGGGTTCACAACGACAAATTAAAACTCGCAATTGTTGAAAACGATATGTCAATTTATTTCGACAAATTTTGTACAAAAACACGCACTTAAACTTACTAATAACTTGCTAATAATTCACTACTTTAATACGCCTATTAACTTCGCGTTAACATCTAGCGATCACTACCATTGGTTATCTCTGACTGCCCGATGCTGCCTACTATTCGAGAATTTTCCATCCTTGTTCGATTCGGAATTATTCCAACCTTTTCTAGAACCGGACCGTTCGCATACCAGTTTGTCACAGATAACGCAACTAAAACCTAGATTAAGAATACAACCATAAAATACGTCAACCTAATACTACACTAAACCTAAATAAATTCTAACTATAAAATTTAAATAACTTAAATTTGTAACACTATCCTCCTCTTCAGGTTTGATCGTTTCGATCAACCTTTCCCAGGTAAGGTTTTAGTCTGTCTAGATGAACAACTTTCATCTTGGACTTCGGGCTTTTCTGGATTCGGTAGACTACATCATTAATTCTCTTAACAACTTTATAAGGCCCTTCCCATGGTGGTGTTAACTTAGGTGATCTTCCTTTCTTGCGTTGAGGATTGTATAGCCAGACTTGATCATTCTCTTTGAACCCTGAAGAGTTTGCTTTCAGGTCATATCTCGCTTTCATGCGGTCACTGGCTATTTCTATTCGCTCTCTAACCACTTCATGGATATCGTGCAGCTTTTGCCTTAAACGTTCGACATAGTCATTAACCTCTAAGTGTTCTTCTTCAGGTGAACCAAACATGATATCTACAGGACAGATACTAGATACAACAGGATACTAGATGGAGTAGCTCCTGTCGTATTGTGAATGGCGGTTCTATAGGCCATCAAAAACAATGGAATATATTGGTCCCAATCTGTTTGGTGCTCATCAACAACTTTGCACAAATGTTCTTCTATTGTTTTATTAAATCTTTCAACCATGCCATCTGACTGCGGATGTAAAGCCGTAGTCCGTGTTTTATGTATTCCTAAAAGGTCACAGAGATTCTGGAAGAGCTTTGATTCAAAGTTTCTTCCTTGATCTGAATGTAGTTCCAAAGGAATGCCAAATCGGCTGAAAACATCATTTACCAGAACTTCTGCAACTGTAGCGGCCTCTTGGTTAGGCAAAGCAAAAACTTCTGGCCATTTGCTAAAGTAATCCATGACAACAAGGATGTATTTGTTGCCCTTTTTAGTTTCTGGAAATGGTCCGGCCACATCAATAGCAATGCGCTCGAATGGCAGACCTACGTTATATTGTTTCATTTGACCTCTGGACCTTGTTTTGGGACCTTGGCTGGCTGTACAAGTCGAACATCGGCGGCACCAGTTTTTCACATCTTGAAAGTAATTGACCCAATAAAATCGGTTTCGAATTTTGTCCATGGTTTTATTTATGCCTAGGTGCGCGCCTGATTTTCCACCATTCGGCCACTATATTGTCTACCATGCTCCTAGGAACCACTACTTGATTAACCACAGTAAGGCCATCGGCACTTTCCCAGGCACGTTTAAGGATGTTTTCCTCTACTATCAGTGAATCCCATTGTGCCCACAGTGATTTGAATATCACCCCTTGGTTTGCGATATCTTGCCATGATGGTCGTGGCTTGTTCTCTTCTTTCAATCGCAAGATAGGTCCTACATCTTTGTCGTTAAGTTGTGTGGTTCTAATCGAAGCCGACATCCATTCTTCATCTGGTTCTAACTTTATCTGGCGCACGTAGGTAATTCCTTCTTTCTGGTCAATTTTCCTGCAATGTTTACAATCCTCAGGGCAAGGTCTTCTGGACAATGCATCCGCATTATTATGCACCCTTCCCGCTCGGTGCTTAATTTGATAATGGTATTGTTGTAGCTTTTCTATCCATCTCGCGACTTGCCCCTCAGGTTGTTTCATTTTCATGAGCTACTGTAACGCAGCATGATCCGTTCTAATCAGAAACTCTTGTCCATAGAGATATTTGTGAAAGTGATCTACGGATTTAATAATGGCTAGGAGCTCCTTTCTGGTAACACAATAATTTCTCTCTAGTTTGGATAGCTTTTTGCTGAAAAATTCGATGACCCGTTCTTCTCCATCTTGTACTTGGGAGAGTACTGCTCCTATGCCATCGTTGCTCGCATCAGTATCTAATATGAATTTACCTTTGGGAATGGGATATGCAAGAATCGGACTAGAACATAATGCTGCTTTTAGTCTTCTAAATGCTTGGTCACATTCGGTATTCCATTTGTAAGAAGCTTTATCTTCTGTAAGTCTATGTAATGGAGAATCCTTCTACAAATCGTCTGTAGTATGTACACAGACCCAAAAAGCTTCTCAATTCATGTTTGTCACGAGGTTGAGGCCATTCTTTTATTGCTTGTAACTTTTTTTCGTCGGTATGGATGCCTTCTCGGGAAACGACGTGACCCAAGAACTCAACTTTTTCTTGGAATAGAAAACACTTCTTTGAGTTTAGTTTAAGATTTGCGTTCCTGATTCTTGAAAATACTTCTCGTAAATTGTCTAGATGATCTTCAAATGATTTTCCCATTACTATGACATCATCCAAATAGACTAAGCAGGTTTTCCAAGTAAGGCCTCGTAGAACGACTTCCATTAGTCTTTCAAATGTAGCTGGGGCATTGCATAGGCCAAATGGCATCACATTAAACTGATAAAGTCCACTTCCAGCAGAGAATGCAGTCTTCTCTTTATCTCTTTCAAAGATTCCTACTTGCCAATACCCACTTTTCAGGTCAAGAGTAGAAAACCAATATGATCCTGCCAATGTTGTTAATGTGTTGTCTATTCTTGGCAGTGGGTAACTATCTTTCTTGGTCACATCGTTAAGTTTCCTGTAATCGACACAAAATCTAGTACTTCCATCCTTTTTAGTGACCAACACCACAGGAGATGACCAAGGACTTGATGACTCTTCAATAACACCACCGCTGAGCATTTTATTAATGAGATTGTGAACTTCTTCTTGTTTGGCCAATGGTAGTCTTCTTGGGGGCTGTCTTATCGGTTGAGCATCGCCAGTGTTGATGGAATGTTGAATAAGCTTTATGCGTCCCGAACTACTCTTAGTTTCAAAGATATTACTTTGTTCTTCTATAAACTCTCTCGCTTTACGAAATTCTTCTGGAGTGAGATGTTGCCAAGTTGACTGAAATTGCTGAAGTACCTCCGTTGGTAACTTACTTTTATCCTCCGAAGTTGGCTCTTCACATCTTGTTACTTTCTGGACTGGCTCAAATAATGCTACCACCTCCCCCTTATTAATTTTGACACTATTTGGGAAAATATTAGCGACTCTAATCGAGATGTCTTTATCGGTTTTAACTAGTGACTTTGCAACGAGGTAGGTGTTGGATAATTTCTGTTGGCTTATGAGCCTCCCAAAAATTATGGTCTCACTGTTACCGACCAGTCTTGTTGTACATACTGCCACAACCTTTATTGGTTCTTTATTGAAGTGACTATTTGACAAAATGAACTCTTCATTCCCAAATCTCAGGGTATTAAGTTTATTATCAAACGCAAGTCCATTCCCAAAATAAATTCGTCTTCTATTTCGGCAACCAATACAGTGTGGCGAATCTTCAATCTTCCCAGCTGTAGGTCTATGTCTGTCTGCCCCAACACGTCGGCGGATTCTCCAGTCACAGTCTTAAGTGTTATTTTCTTTTCTGTTGGTCAAATTTTATATCTCGTTGCAATTGTGAACTTAAGCAATGATATGGCAGCACCAGTGTCTACTGTTATGTTAACTTGTCTTCCATTTATAAGTCCGTCGATGTTAAGACTGTCAGCTGTGTTTTAAGCTCTTAATTGAATAAATTTTGGGGGCTACATTCCCTTTAGCCAAGACCCGCCCCTCTGCGTTGACTAGTTTTAGTTTTCCTGATCTCTTCTTCGGTACTCTGTCCCGCTAGATGGCGAGCGAGACCTTATTTGGACGCGACAATCGCGTTGAATATGCCCTGTACGTCCGCATCTGAAACACTTTACATTTGAAGGGGATCGTCTGCTTTCTTTCAAAGAGTCAATCTTCTCTATCAGTGATTGAAACATTTGGTTTAGCGTTTTTGAGTTGACCTCATGTCCATTGCTCATTTCTTCTCCCTCCTGAATTGAAACAGCTCTTACTTGCAGTGAAGTGTTGATTCAGAGCAGGTTCTCGTAGAGCTACTAACAATGCTCTAGCTTTTTCCTCATCATCCCAACAATTTGCAGCAGCGGCAGCTTCAAACTGTTGTTTATAAGTAGACCAGGAAGACGTACCATCGAAATTTGGAGGCTTAATGTTTTGGTTGGAATTCACAACACATCCCTGAGCTTTCATTTTGTTGTGTTCTTTTTGGAGCTGTATAAGCTGTTTTGACACGTCCTGGAATTTTTCTTCCATGGTTTGAAAAACTTCTTCCCTAACATTCTGTACCTTTTCTTCAACTTATGTACCTTTTCTTCTACATTCTGCAATTTATTTTGTACCTTTTGTTCCACACTATGCACTCTTTGAGTTATTTCTTCCTTAAGATCTTCGGTTGCAGTCTTAAACTCTTCTCTCAGCTGTTCGGAGTTGCTCTTTATTTGGTCAAAGTTTTGTTCGATGGTCTGTCTCATATCATTCTGATTTTGTTCAATAGTGTGTTTCATGTCGTCCATGGTGTGTTTCATATCGCCCTGGTTTTGTTCAATTTGAGCTGCTAGAGCCTGCATCATTTTAGTTAAATCTTCCATCTTGGCCGATCTTTGTCTAGTAAGCATCAACTTCGTGATAAATGACTTAAAACGTGTATTTTAGGGCTACAAAGCGAATGTCGAAGTCGGTTTTTCAATATCTCTTCCAATTCTTAAATAGCCTAATGAAATGTTCTGGAATATACTGGTAAATGCTACTTTTTCTGCTACTAGGCAAATGTAGAAGTCACTTTTTGATTATCTCTTTTGGTTCTCGAATAGACCGTCGTAGAATGTTATGGAATATTCTAGAAATAATTCTTACTTTTGAAATAACTAAACTAATGTCGAAATCGGTATTTGTATATCTCTTCTAGTTTTTGAATAGAACGTCGTAGAATGTTATGGACTCTTCTAGAAATTCTTTTTAGTTCTTACTTTTGAAATTACTAAGCTAATGTCGAAGTCGTATTTTGGATATTTCTTCTGGTTTTCGAATAGAGCGTCGTAGAAAGTGATGGAATATTCTAGAAATTCTTTCTAATTCTTACTTTTTAACTAACTAAGCTAATATCGAAGTCGATTCTTAAATATCTCTTTTGGTTTTTGAATAAATCAATATCGAACTTCTTCGAATATTCTGCAAAAATAACTTACTGTTCTTCTGTCCAATTGTTCTCTGGCAAAATCACTTACTGTTCTTCTTTTCAATTGTCCTAGCCGGTGGTACTATGTAAGGATAGTCTTTGCACTATTTATTTCTTTTAATCTCACTTCTGACACCAATTGTTACGGGTTCACAACGACAAATTAAAACTCGCAATTGTTGAAAACGATACGTCAATTTATTTCGACAAATTTTGTACAAAAACACGCACTTAAACTTACTAATAACTTGCTAATAATTCACTACTTTAATACGCCTATTAACTTCGCGTTAACATCTAGCGATCACTACCATTGGTTATCTCTGACTGCCCGATGCACGACGTCCGGCCCTATATATAACGGGCTGCCTACTATTCGAGAATTTTCTATCCTTGTTCGATTCGGAATTATTCCAACCTTTTCTAGAACCGAACCGTTCGCATACCAGTTTGTCACAGATAACGCAACTAAAACCTAGATTAAGAATACAACCATAAAATACGTCAACCTAATACTACACTAAACCTAAATAAATTCTAACTATAAAATGTAAATAACTTAAATTTGTAATACTACATTATATACAGTTTTTGGAAAACCCAAGAAACACGTCGATTTTGTTTGCGAGGGGGAAACTTTTTGGCTTGATCTAGAAATGTTTGTAGCTTGCATCCCCTTTAAGGGGTAAACTTTACTACTACTATATTTAAATACGGAAAGCGATAAAATAGAAATTTAATTAAAATAAATATTAAACACTAAAATAATTCAATGATATAAAAAGTAAATCGCCGTGTTTCTGGATTTTTAAAGAATTTTCTTAGTAAAGTATATAAAAGCGTTTTTTTATCCCTCCATGTTAACTTTGGTGGCAAATATCTAAAAAACTAATCGATAGATTTTCGAAATTTTTACACGTTTGAAGAGAAATTCAAGAGACTTTCCCATCAAGGTATCACTACTCATAAAGTTAACTTATCAAAGGGATTGCGTGTGACCAAAATTTCAAGATAGCCAAAACGCAACAACATCGAATGTTCAAAGGTTTTTCATAAACGTATAATGAATACCGGAAGCATTAAAAAAAATCACCCTGTATATTTACTGTAATTATAAATCAGGAAGTCTGAAATTATTATAAAGATCTAACATCAATCAAATCAAAAAAATGTCGTTCAATCATTTAACCGGTCAAATTAAAAAAAAATGGAAATTATTTTGATTAAGGAATCTAATAATAATAGAGTAAGGATCGACATGATGATATCTACCCTTCCGCCACTACCTTAAAACTAAAATGTTTTCATTCTCTATAAATTGAAATGATCTCCAATATTTTTAATATCCTCACTCTATCTACGTTGGAGGTCGTTGACCTTTCGGAATTTTCGTTATGCCCCACATTACCGATTTTCCACCAAACCACCCTCCTCCCTCGTTCACTTACCCCACGATCTTTACTTTCTCTCTTTTGCATTAACATTTTATCATTTATCCGTAAGGAACAAGTATGTAAAGGGTGTTCCAAATTCGATGCTTTTGACAGTGACGCAGAAATGAATCCTGGAGGGAGAGGAGGCTTAAGAAATCGAGACGCAGAGATGATTGTATGTTATAGGGGTCAATATTGAATCCCTATTCATCGTCATAAATGACAAAAACGGAATTATTAATAAACGGACATTATCAAAAACGTCATTCATCAATACAAGACAAGCGCAAAATCGAAGTTTAGTATAACGTCTTTCATCAAAACCGGACAAAATCAAAAAGGACAAAATCATAAAAAGGGATCGGAGCTAGCATGAGGAACTCTCTTCATTCTTTTCATATATTCATGTTGCGTCTCTCTTCCTCTCATACAAATCGGTAGCATTGAAGTTTGGCAGCCAATTTAAATCGGGAAGAAACAATATTGTTGTTTTCGGCCCAAAAATACATTAAAAATACAAATGTCTGTTTTTTTTCCTGTAACTAGCTCCCCTGTCCTTCTTTTGAGATGAGAGGTCGCAATCGGTGTTAACCGAATCGAACATCTTGGTCCATTAATTGGAAACATATCCTAACATGGGGTCCAACGCCTGACGTTTTTTTAAGGAGGGACTTTGCTTAATGAAAATTCCGTATGTGCTATAGCAATCCCAATGTAGATACGGTGTTGTCATTAAGAATGACAGTAAAAAAGATTGCAATTGCATAGCAAAATTAGAACCGCTCTTCTTTAGGTCAACAACACAAGCTAGGCCCGAGCCCTTCTTACGATTTTGTGCTTTTTGATTTTGTCCGATTTTGATAAGAAAAACGTTACACAAAACCTCGATTTTGCTCTCGTCTGGTCTTGATCAATGACGTTTTTGATATTAATAATTCTGTTTTTGATATAGGACTGTCATTTTCCTTATTATGATTTTAGACGATTTTTTATTTGTCCTTTTTGATAAACTATGGGGCCCTCAATATTCAGTCATACTCAATATTAGGATGATTCTACCAAAAGTGGGCTATATGGATATCATTTTTGGTCATTGCCTTTAAATAACAGTACAGCACAGTAAACAATTTTGTTTTTTTAAATTTATGTAACTAATTAGGTGTAACCTAAGAAACATTTATTTTCCCGAATTTTAGGAATTATTGCATAAAAATTCCAGAGGGATGAGTACCAGAGGAATGAGTTTTTTAATGGTTTTCCAATTTAAATCAAAATCTATTTAGACTACTTAACTTAAGTTTTATATAAACAAAGTTTCTATACTTATAATTTTAAAGCAAGCAACAAAAAAATTATACTATTGATATCAGTCGAATATTTACTTACCAGAGGGATGATAATTGATTTCTCCGAAAAAAACTAATTTTCTGCCGAAAATAAAAAGACCTATAACTTAAAACAAACTAAAGTTGACATTATCTGTCACAACTTGTCACCCTCACAAGTAAATTAGATATCCAGGGCCGTCTCTTTCTCTAGAAATTAACAGGTGGTATTCACAAATATTGTGTTATTAAAAATGGAGCACGTTTAAAATTGTAAAATTTTCCGGAGATGATGTAAATTCAGATTTTCAAAAATATGACTGCAAACTTAAGTTTTATCAATTTTTTGATAAATAGTTAAGACTTGGTTAAATATTATTTATTAGGATTTTTTTTCAATTTGAGTTTTTAATATTTGGTTTGGGACTACACCAGAGGAATGAGGTATTTGCATTGTAATAAAAAAAATTATAAACTTGCAATTTTTTTTATACATTAAACTCAAATGCTCCATAAAGAAAACATTTCGTTCTAAATCTTGTAACTAAAACTATGCTTCATTTGTAGTCTGTGTTTGAAAAATATTCATTCCCACTCCACAGCACCATTTTTGTAGAATCATCCATTAGGGACTTATTGCAATAAAGCCAGGCACAAATTGTTCCATTCGCATTATAAGAACAGCTGTCTTCTTTCAAAATTAGGCCTTTGTGTATTATAAGAGACGACTGGATTTATAAATTCGACTTTGGTACGTCAATTTTGATCAACTGTCAGTTTTCAATGCGAAACTGCCAGAATAGTGCCCGGCACAATAAGTGCATGGCTTTATTGCAATAAGTTCCTATTTTGATTTTTTAGTTTTTATTATTTTTAATTATTTTTTTAACTTGATAATAGACTACACTAACCTTAAAACATCGCGAAATTTTAACTTTGAGACAAATCGGGTTTTGGCCTTTTTAAATTTGTTTGTAATAAAAGAAAAATTAACATGTATTGTCACTATGTACAACTACCAAATTTCAATTTAATTCATCGGGAAGTATCTACTTAAAAGGCTACAAGATTTGAGGCATATAAACAAACAATCAAACATACGGAACCAAGCTAAATAAAACGGTTTAATTTAAAATAAAAAAAACTAGTTTTTGCAAAAAGGAAGCGATTTTATTAAACACCATGCACTGCTTTTGTTTGTTTGTTAATGCAGTGGAGAGGTCATGAAAAACGAGGTCATCTCTCAATCTTAATTCATTCCAAATAAACTCGTCAACCAACGCACCGATGTAACGTTATACAGTGAAACCTCCTATAAGCGGACACTCACGGTTCCGTCGATTTTGTCCGCTTATTGGAGGTGTCCGCTTATGAGAGGGAACTGCGAAATTTTAATATATAGGTATTTATTAACAATTTCCACTGCCTGAGTATTTCCGATATTGAATTTTTAGCGATCTTTCGTGCTGATAAATGTCCCTTCTCCAAAACGTTAACAACTTCCATTTTTTCACGTAAACTAAGAAGTTTTTTACTATAGGTGCCATTTCAAAGAGATCTATTGCTACCCAACTGAACAATAAAAATAAAACACAGTAGTCCCGCCGAATAAAATATGTTGTAAATACGACAGAAGTATTTAGTCTACGCATTATAACGGAAAGAGGTAATTCCCCAGCTGCAGAATGCGTTGTTACCAACACACTATATAATATTTATGCTCATGTCGTGCAGCGCTCCGTCCCGTTGTCAGAGGTTCGCGTCAGGTTAAGGGAGGTTTTAGAATTTTTTAACCAAAAAAAAATTATCCGCGTCCGGTTATAGGAGTGAATCTTACATGTAAAGAAATAGGGAAAAACTTGGTTCCAACAAATTTGTCCGCTTAAAAGGAGTGTCCGCTTAATAGAGGTGTCCGCAAGGAGAGGTTTCACTGTATTTTATAATCTTTAGATCAGACGCTATTGAAAGGGCTATGCAGACCTACATTACAGGGCTCTCACCAGATAACCAGCAAAATAATATGAAAAATAAGAAATCTTTTAATAAAAATATAAAAAATATGAAATTACGAAAAAAAATTATGAAGGAAATATGAATAAAATACTCTGCCAATATATGGGCCCCTAAGCTCACACTAGGTACTATAGTTATAGTGTACGTGTGAGCTAATATAACTAAAAACTGAAATATATTTTATTCAACTCCGGACTAAATTACCTTTTGTTTGATACCACACAAGCCATGTTTTGACTTAAACTCAAATTTTTGAAATCTACCCCCACCCTTAAAAAAACAAAAACTAAAATGTATTTTGTTAAACTCCGGACTCAATTACCTTTCGTTTGATATCACACACGCCATATTTTCACTTAAACTCTCATTTTTAAAATATACCCCCACCCTTTTTTTTAAATAAATTAAAATGTATTTTGTTCAACAGCAGACTCAATTACCTTTCGTTTGATATCACACACGCCATATTTTCACATAAACTCTAATTTTTGAAATCTACCCCCACCCTTTTATTTGGTTTGTTTTCGGTGGATTTTGTTCATTTTTAAATGGGACCATCTCGAGCCAAGACCCAGCCTAGGTACCAAATTTCATTAAAATCGGCCAAGCGGTTTTTGAGTTATGCGCGTTGGTCGTTACAGACAGACAGACAGACAGACAGACAGACGGCGCAACAAAAATGTTTCAAAATCATCTGAAACGCAAAGATATATAAAAAATTTTGAAATCGGAGCAACTTTTTTTTTTCTCGAAAAAATTAGGATCACCATAGCTCACACTACTATAGTATAGTATATGTGTGAGCTAAAAAAAATTTTGTCCCTTTCCATATGGCCGGCAAATTTTTTTTTTGGAAGATATATTTACTAACCAAAAATGTTTTTTTTTTTTGAAGAAATGTATCAAGAGTTTGAAAAAGTTGAATTAGGCCTAAATGGGGTATCGCCAAACAAAAGTAAGGCACATATTTTAAAAGTACATTTTCTGGGAATTTCACCTCACCTCTTTTTTCATCGAAACTTATTTTGAGAAAAAAATGATGCTGCCAAATTTTTGACAGGTCTAGTTTTTAAAATAAGTTTGGTTTAGTTCTTTTTGACATTTTAAAAAGTATTTTTTTGTTTTTAAATAAAGGATGCCAAAAACCAAATTTTTGGTAAAAATTTTGACAATGGCATTTTCTTCTACCAAAAAAGTTTCTATAAAAATCTTTTTACAAAATTACGGTATTTTAAAAATATCTTCCGTATAATAAAAACTATAAGGTACGAAAAAAATCTAATAACCGAACCGAACCGAACAATGTTTAATAACACTGTAAGGTAAAATCAGCAGATCGCCATCTTTATTAATAAGCGAATATAAAAATGGGACATGCTATACATTGAGGAAGGAAACAGACAGGGGGGGGGGTGGGTCTCTCCGCCATCTTGGACTTAGTGTGAACGAAAAGGTTTTTTTTTAAATTACATTTTAGAAAAAAAGTTTCAGACAAAAGTTGACAATAAAAATGTGGAAAAACGCTATTGAACGTTTTTTTGTCAAAAGAATGGTTTTTTTATTTAGTGGCCTTTAGCTTCGAAACTGCTTATTTTTGAGAAAATCTGTAATAACATAAAGTAAAGACCAATTAATAGCCTATAAAATAAGATATTATTGATTTCGCTGGGTCGTACCCTTGCTGAGATACGAACTCTGAAGTGTTACCAGTACACCCGTTTCCTATCTATTTCCATAGTATTATAGATGCAAAATAAACCGAAATTATTCAGTTTTATGTGATTTTCTCAAAAGGTAATTTTACAGAAAGTGTGTTATCAACTTTATTATAGAAAATTAAATTATCTCTTATACGATTTATCACCGAAGTAGGCCAAGTCCACGGTTAGCACTTAATTAGCATCCATAAATTGGGGTTATTTTTTAAGATTATTAACAAAATATTATGTTTTTTTAGGTTTTATTCACTTTTCAAAAAACCAAGCATTTTAGGGAAAAATGTTCGGTTTATTTTGCATATACTATTAAAATACATAGGAAACGAGTGTACTGCTATAGTCCTTTCATTTCAAAACGCCGCCAAAAAAACCATAATATAATTTGAAGTGTGAAACCCATTAAGTAATCCTAAACAAATAAGAGAATATGGGCCGGACTGGGAACTGTTTATAGTATATAGACAAGTAAAATAAAACGTTTAATAAAAGTTGCTGCTTAATGCGTATATTAATTATTAATAGATAGGTACTAGATACTATGTAGCTTGCCCCTGTAATATGTGTAATATGTTCGTATATTCTGGAACGATTTTCGTAATTTTCTACTGAGAGTTGCGCATACATATCATATATAATAACTTAAGTTTTCCTCGTACAATGTGTCTTTAAAAGTTTTGCCTTGCCCTTTGGATATTTTTACCTTCCTAGCCCGCGTAGCAATGGCTAGAGAGAAGATATTATTTTCGACGATTTGAGATAACGCCAAAATAGAGTCAAAATAAGTCGATTTAAAGCAACTTACCTTAGTCCGAAATTGCTCCGTTTCAGAGATTTTCATGAGCGAAATTGCCGAAAAGCAACAAACTTGAATAAAGCTTTGAGAACAATAGTCAGTAGAAAACTGGCTGTTGCTATGACATTTTGCCAGTGTAAAACACTCTAGTGAAATAGTCATTCAAAATAATTTCAGTATTCCGTTGCGGCATCGAACACTAAAAACGAAAATATCTCGAAAACGACTTACTTTAGCGCATGTTAGCAAGAGTACCTTTTTGGCTTAAAAAGATTCAGGAAAATATTTTCTTAACAAAAAAAGTTACACTGAGAAAAAAGTTTGTCATTTTAAACTATAAAAAGAGCATTGTGAAGCGCCCTCTAACGGCCACAGTGAAAAGGTATCCATATTTAGGTTTCGCAACCCAAAAAGCCCCCGAATACCAATTCTTAAAGTAATGCGTTGAGAAATGTTTTTAAATTTTAAGACAATCGATTTTTAATTTTTAAATTTACCACCCTGTATCTCTAAGGTACTAAGGTAAGTTGCTTTAAATCGACTTATTTTGACCTCAGAAATATGTGCTAAGATTTTGTACAGACCTTTTAGAGACACCCTGTATATATATATATATATATATATATATATATATATATATATATATATATATAAATATATATATATTTATATAGGTAAAATAGTGTTCGATACTCTTACGAGCTTATTAGATTTTGGTCAAAATCCATTAATGCGAATGACAGTTTTTTGACAATTAAAAACTTTAAAAAATGGTAATTTTTTAACGGAGCATCGTCTTAATACACTATTGTGAAAATGTAGTAGACTATATTTTCTTTATTAATTCGTGTTATTACCAAAACCTTCGTAGGAGCTTTAGTTTCTGAGATTTAAAAAAAAAATGTTTTTAAGGCTGATATAGCGTGGAGTTTAAACGATAAATGGCCAAAACAATCAATTCAAATCTGCTGCAGAATGGTGCGCAACATTGCATTGCCTGCTGCCCTCCAACTGTATACACCTTTCCTTTACAAACGAGTAAAATTTAAAAAAATCTAGCAATTAGTTTTTGAAATATTTTCAAAGGTAACATCCACCATGGAGAGAACCAAAAATTCCTGCCGCAGGCCCTGATAAAAGCTAAAAATACCACCTACTTTTATACAACTGCAAAGAGTGTTTTATAATTGTATGTATATTAATTCTTTAAAAAGTAATTTAGTAGGCTTTAAAAATGCATTGTTATGTTAGGCATAAATCTTGTGCCTTTTGGGAGAGCTTAGAATGCACTTACTTTCAAAGCATTTTCTATTTTTAAATTTCAAATTAAAATTGGAAATAAAACCGGGTGTCATGAACTTTTATTTTTAAAACTATTTTGAAACAACCTAATTTCAGGTGACTTAAGAATAAATATTTTTAACACCTAAAAAATACTCTGCCAATCTATGGGCACCTAAGCTCACACGATAAATGTATAATGTATTTTTTACCCATTTTGGTCCGCGAAAATAACCCCCTACCTCTAACACCACTGAAAAAAAAACTATAATGTCCTTTTTTGATCTTCATTCACAGTTAACTTTCATATAGTAATATTTTTACCAGAACTCCAATTTTTGAAATCTACCCCCACCCTTTTTTTACAATTTGAAAGAAAATCTAGAAAAATTGAAGCATCTCTCTGCATCAATTTTGCTTCTTAAATAATTTAAAAACAAGATTATTACAACTAAAAAATACTCTGCCAATATATGGGCACCTAAGCTCACACTATGTACTATAGTTATAGTGTACGTGTGAGTTAATACACCTAAAAACTGAAATATATTTTATTCAACTCGAGACTCAATTACCTTTCGTTTAATATCACACGCCATATTTTCACTTAAACTAATTTTTGAAATCTACCCCACCATTTTTTTTAAATAAATTAAAATTTATTTTGCTTAACTCCAGACTCAATTACCTTTCGTTTGATATCACACACGCCATATTTTCATATAAACTCTAATTTGAAATATCCCCCCCCTCTTTTATTTGGCTTGTGTTCGGTTCATCTCGACCCAAGACCCAGCCTAGGTACCAAATTTCATTAAAATCGGTTCGGTTCGGTTCAGACAGACAGACAGACAGACAGACAGACAGACAGACAGACAGACAGACAGACAGACAGACAGACAGACAGACAGACAGACAGACAGACAGACAGACAGACAGACAGACAGACAGACAGACAGACAGACAGACAGACAGACAGACAGACAGATAGACAGACAGACAGACAGACAGACAGACAGACAGACAGACAGACAGAAATCGGTTTCGGAATAGGTGGATGTTCAGGCAGTACCTAGGGCGCTAAAACTAACCTTTGTGAAGGTAATTTTATCTAGATTACAGAAAATATCCATGCCCATTGACTGGCAAAGTATTTTTATTTCAAATTTCTTAACGCAACCAGAAGAACCGTTTTAATTAACAGTTTGCATGCAAAAAAATAATTTTAGCAGAGGCAATTTATTTTTAATCCCGATATCACGATCCATTACACTTTCATTAAGAAATTAAATTAATTGAACATTCACTTTTTTACAAAAATTTCACCAAAAAAATTTCTTGCAAAAAGCATACATTTTAAATGTTAAAACTTCATTAATATGGTCTTTACTCGGGTGATGATTAAATGTTTATTAATAATGAACTAAAATTTTAAATATACTTAGTTTAAACAATTTTCTGATTGCTGTGGATATTTTAGCTCACACTTAGGTGAATGAGTGGTTAAAAGATAATTTAATTTTCTAAAATAAAGTTGATTACACACTTTCTGTAAAATGCTTACCTTTTGAGAAAATGACATAAAACTGAATAATGTCGGTTTATTTTGCATATACCATGGAAATATCGGGTGGGCCAAAAAACCGGACAATTTTTTTTTCATTATAACTTTTGAACAATACCATCGATTTTAATGAGACAAATTGCACCTGACAGAATTAATTTGACTAAATATATTTTTTTGTCCGGCATCTTAAAATCCAAGATGGCGGACAAAATTCATTTGTACCCTTCAAAGATGCTCGTTTATTCTTCTGTTGTGAACATGTTTTAATTATTTATTTCACTCAGTAACAAAGCTGCATTCTTGCCACGCACAACAAGGTACGAATCAGCAAAATAGGTTCGATGGTTCTAAAAAAAATATTTTTGTTTCTACCATTGTTTTGCATATTATACGATTGCCTTGCCAATCATGTTTGCATTTATTTCCTTATAAATTCATTCCTGCTAAACCGATTTTGATCAAATAAAAAACATCCTGGTGAAAATTGATTGCTTTTTAAAGATCATGATCAAAATTTACCGCCATCTTAAAATTTAAGATGACGGACGGAATCATACTTGATTCTTCAAAATGGCGTGTTTATTCTTATTTTCTGAAAAATATTTTAGTTTTTTTTAATCTCTACAAAAGCACTACTAGAATTACTTAACCGATTTTATTACTTTGTACCTTGTTAAGCGGGAGAAGCTTAACAAGGTACAAAGTAATAAAATCGGTTAAGTAATTCTCACAAAATCTGATTTTGTTTTAAGCATTGTTTTACAAATTATACGATTGCATACAGTTCTTTATAAATTCATTATTACTGAGCCGATTTTAGTGAAATTAAAAACATCATGGCGCAAACTGATTGATCTTTAAAGTTTGCACCATGATGTTTTTTGTTTCACTAAAATCGGTTCAGTAATAATGAATTTATAAAGAAATGAATGCAGACAGGATTGGCAATGCAATCGTATAATTTGTAAAATAATGGTTAAAACAAAATCCGATTTTGTGAGAACCACTACACCGATTTTATTAATTTGTACCAATTTATGCGGGAGAAAAGTAGTGTTTTTCTATAAATAAAAAAACCTAACATTTTCGCAAAACAAGAATAAAGACGCCATTTTATCTGATATCTTAAATTCCAAGATGGCGGAAAATTTTGATAAGAATCTTTAAAGAGCAATCAATTCTCACCACGATTTTTTTTATTTTGCTAAAATCGGTTTAGTAATAGCGAATTTATAAGGAAATGAATGCAGACAGGATTGACAATGCAATCGCAGATTCTGTAAAACAATGGTTGAAACAAAAATAGACTTTTTGAGAACCACCACACCGATTTTACTCATTTGTACGTCTTTGTGTAAGGGAAAAAACATTTTCGGAAAATAAGAATAAACACGCCTTTTTGAAGAATCAAGTATGATTCTGTCCGCCATCTTCAATTTTAAGATTCTATATTTTTATCATAGTTCCTCCAAAGCTCAGCTCTCTAGCGTTTCTGGAAGTGGGCAATGTTACTTTTACATAAGTTTACATGTATAGGGGAGGGGAGTAAATTAGAATTTTGGGGTTTTTGATTTTTTCCAAGGGTTTAGTCATAATTTCTATCAGTCTGCCAAATTTCAGTACAGTAGAATTTTGATGATCTATACACAAGTGCGTGAGTGGGTGAGTGAGAATGTCGTTTTTTGAAATTTCGTAACTACTTTACTACTTTATGAAAGTCCATGAAACTTGGAGGGGTTGTTAACTCCATGAAGATCTACGACCAGGAAAACTTTGAATTTCGTAGCTCATTCCGAAGTAGATTTTTAGATAGGTCAAATATGGGTTGAAATGTCAAGAAAAGATAGTACAGCAGTTGTGTGAACTTGGCCGGGCACTGTCACGTCAGATGTAGAATTTTAGGTGGTTTCTCCACTTTTGGCCGTTACTGTATATATATAAAAATCGCAAACAAATTAAATGTTTATTTATAAACAAATATTTTCCAGGCAAGCAACGAAGTAAATAACCTAAAATTATCTTTATATGTGCACTGTGTGCAATACAATTTACATATCTTTGGTGCTAAACTGCGATAATTGTTGATTTTGGTCGTGAACTTGTTCGAGAAAATAGGCTATTAAACTAGTGCAGATCAGTAGCGTACATATAATGTAGGGGAAGGGCCCAAGTGGCAGCAAACATCAAAATATTTTTTAAAAGTGGTTTTTGATAGATCTGAGGTGTGAAATTTAGTATCTAAAGATGATTTATGCAGCTAAACTGAAAAAAAAAGTTATATATCTGGGAGAGGGGGAAGGCCGGGCCCCTCTGGATCCGCCACTGGGTGGAACGGCGTTGTCTACCCTAGATAAATTCAAAACACTTTTATTTCACATTTTAAGGCATTTTAAAATTCCCTTTCTTAACTATGGATTGCTTTAATTTTAAGCATGCCTTATTTTTAAATTTGTTGCACCGAGCAAAAATCTCGTCTTCTTTGTTAAGACGCGGCCACCTTCTGACCCAATCAGGCAACGCCGCTGTTTTAACCAACAAAATTTTTAAACTATGAAAAAACAACAACAACACCCAGTACGTCCCAAAGTAGTTTTGTTAAAACCCATCAATTTTCTTTGTCAAGTCGCCTTTAAAAATTTATTTACAAAAATAAAAGTTCTTGAATTTTTGGAAGATGATGAAATCGAAATGGTGGTGCTACTCGATTTTTTGGAATTTAGGTGTCCTTGTCGCCTTGTTGGTACAGTCGCGTATTTTTTCCCGGACTGGTTTACGGTTCCCCATCCAGCCCAGGACAAAATCCGCGCCCGGCCGAAAAATGTACTGCTCCTAAGGCACAGGCCCATAAGGCACCTGGCCATAAGGCTCCTGTCCATAAGGCACCGGCCCATACACCCTTGTATATAACCAAAGGATTAAAAATTATAATGAAATTAGGCTAAAATGTAAAGGCAGAAAGGAAAATCATCTTGTTACTTCATGCACTGCAGTTTCATTTAAATGCAAGGGTTTTCTTACACTGGTCAGTCCTATCCTACCCTTACCGCTGTACCCACCAGGCTGTGAACAACAGTTAACCCAAAAATCGGACGAAAATACTGTAATAAAAATTAGATTCAACTTTATTTAATTATTTTTCTTTTTGTAATCGATACATAGGTATATTTTTTCCCAAAAACATTGTGCCAAAAGAACCAAAATCTAGCCGTTATCTTGTGCAATAATGTTTTTTAAAATCATTTTTATTTATTTAAAAAAAACATGTTTTTTACTTTATTTACTTAAAAAAATACAAAATTCACTTTAATCAAAACACTGCTCATTTTTAGGTATTGTCAGTTGCTATGGCTATGCCAGACGGGTAACATTATGTGACCAGCATCTTATCTTTAAGCAGCTCTTAAGGAACAGTAAAGTCACGAAAAAAGCTGACTTAATTTTAACAACACTAAGGAAGGAATAAGTCTGCCTTTAAGTTCGGTGCAACGAAATTTTACGAAATAAGGTATTCTTTAGGCTAAGAAACGGAAAAAAAAGTCGGTGCAATGGGCCCTTAATAACTTAACTCACATATTCAACAAAACTTTTCATAATAAGCATTTTTTGATTAATTTTTATTGTTAATATTACGTGAGACATATTTCGATTAAATGCCAGGATCCCCTTTAATTCTTAATGTTCCTTTTTCGGTAACTGCGCATGCGCCAGTTTTGGTCGTTTTAGAACATATTCCGTTACGTTATTGCATTATTTGACAATTGTCAAAAATTTAGGGTTATTTCTATTATATTTTTTTCCAAAAACTAGTTGGATTGGGTGAAAATTTATTAAATTGCGGATCTTTGTAGTTTTACTGTTAACTTTATTAACAAATTATAAAGAAAAATACAAGTACAGTGAAACCTCTCCTTGCGGACACCTCTATTAAGCGGACACTCCCTTTAAGCGGACAAATTTTTTGGAACCAAGCTTTTTCCTATTTCTTTACATGTAAAATTCACTCCTATAACCGGACACTCTAATAACCGGACGCGGACAATTTTTTTTGGTAAAAAAATTCTGAAACCTCCCTTAACCGGACACGAAATTCTGACAACGGTACGGAGCGCTGCACGACATATGCATATGTTGGCAACAACGCACTCTGCAGCCGGGGAATGACCTCTTTCCGTTTTAATGCGACGACTAAATACTTCTGTCGTATTTACAACATACTTTATTCGAGGGGGGCGGGACTGCTGTGTTTTATTTTTATTGTTCAATTGGATGGTAATAGATCTGTTTGAAATAGTGCCTAGTAAAAACTTCTTAGTTTACGTGAAAAAATGGAAGTTGTTAACGTTTCGGAGAAGGAACATCTATCAGCACGAAAGATCGCTGAAAAATTTAATATCGGAAAAACTCAAGCAGCGGAAATCGTTAATAATATATATTTAAATTTCGCAGTTCCCTCTCATAAGCGGACACCTCCAATAAGCGGACAAAATCGACGAAACCGTGAGTGTCCGCTTATTAGAGGTTTCACTGTATTTACCTATGAAATGGCACTTCCTTACTTCCTTTGGACATTTATCCACAAACCGCATATATTATTATAAATTTTTCATGGAAAAAAAATCAATTTTACACGACAAACGCAAAACACCGCAAAATAAAAATAAACAATAAATATGACGTCCATCCACACAGCAGCTGTGTATCTACGTGCCGAAATACACGCATGCGCACTTGAAAATTTGCGTCTGCCAATTTAAATTTGCGATTGTTTCCAAAGCTAGCTATGATTGCTTCACTTTTCGATTTTTTAAACCAATATTTATGCTCTAAGGTATTTGGTTGCGCCGTTAATAGAAATTCTGTTTTATTGAATATTTTTAACAAATAAAGTAAATTACCGCTTTTTAGGTTGAATTTGGGCGCCAAATTTAAAATAATTTAAGATTAATTGGTACCAAAAAAATCGCATTGTGTTTTTTTTTTGCTAGTTATTGCCTTTCCATATTTTATTTACTGCATCTCAATTTCATAGCTATAATACATTTGTTACTTTTTCTAAGGGCTTTGATGTTTTGTGTTTGGTTGTGGTTTGGTTCGGTTCGGAACCTCTAGAATCACGGGAAAAAAGTCAAGGAAGTTTTTTTTTTTTGAAATATGCTGGTTGGGTTCGGTTCGGTTTGGGTCTTTTCGGCTCGGATTCACACCCTCTAGGATCCCGGGAAAAATAGCGCATAGGCGTATGCGCTATTATGACCATGCGCAATTTCAACCATGCGCTATTTTGACCATGCGTCATTTTGGTCTGCGCTATTTTGGCCTGCGCGATTTTAACCGCGCTATTTTGTACAACTACACCTCAAAGTGCTTCCGCGAGTCAGTCAGAGTTTTACTTTAGTAAAATTATACAGTTTTATAGCCAGAAAGTCTGTGTCCAGACCATAAGTTATTTTTGGAAATCCAGCGATCACTTCTCTATAGCTCTATTAACATACATTTTACATAGTGTGTGTGCCGGTCATTTGTAAACGTCTGCATCGGGAATTAGGTCGTTTTTCTTCCGTATTTTCTTGGCAAATTTTCCTTTTCGGCTTTTAAGTTATATTTCTATGATTCTATGTCTCTTATGGATAAATCCCATTAATGCCAAAGTAGGTATTTTTCAAGACCCATTTTTTTATTGAAAATTTTTATTTTTTGCATAGTGGCATAGTAATGATTTTCGTGATGTTAGACCTATTCTCAATGTTTATTACGCATATGTCTATAGACAGCTCTCTTTTGCATCGGTCGTGTGGGTCCCATGTTATGACGTTTATGCAAAAAGATTAGAATCTGTCCAACACAAATTTCTAAGATATATTGGCTACAAAACTAGAACACCTATAATTGATAGAGACTACAGGTTCATTATGCAACAATACAAAATCATTTCACTCAAGGACCGTAGAACAATGTCCAATCTTTTGATGATTTTTAAAATAATGAAGGGTCTGGCATCGTGTCCAGAGGTTTACCAGAAAATACAGTTTAGACCACAAAACAATATGAATATAAGAAACCGTGAGAACTAACTCTGGACAAAATGCTCCCCTTTGTAGAATGTTGAAATGTTATAATCAATATTGTAATACAATTGAATACTTCGATATGTCACTCCCTAATTTAGGATCAAAACAGTATTTTTAAGTAATAACATAATGTGACTTTCTCAAACACAAATGTTTCTTTTTTCTCTTTTAGCCTGTAGTTAGTGTTTAATTTTTTTCCCACTGTTCTTACTATGTCGAGGGTTGCGTTTGTGGATGTAATCATCTGTTGTTAACCCCTAATTGAAAATAAATAAATAAATAAATAAATAGTGAAATATATTGTTTTTCACAAAACCCATTATTACTTCATTCCAGTTCCAGCAAGATTGGAAACACTCTAGTTATAATCATACATTTTTAACTTCCTAGCCCGCATAGCAATGGCTAGGGAAGGTATTATTTTCGATGAAAAATGTTTGTTTGTGTTATTTGGGTGTATTTTGACCTATCTAGCAATATCGTCGTGATATCTGTATGTGTGTGTGTATATTATTTCTGTCCGTAACACGATAGCTCCTAAACTGCTGAACCGATTTTCATAAAATTTACAGGTAAAATAGTGCTCGACACTCTTACGAGCTGATTAGATTTTGGTCAAAATCCATTAATGCTAATGACAGTTAAAAACTTTAAAAAATGCAAACTTTTTAACGGAGCATCGTATCAATATACAGTTTTCGGAATATAGCAGACTACATTTTGCTCAATAATTCGTGTTATAACCAAGAACTTCGTAAGAGCTTCAGTTTCTCAGATATTTACAAAAAACTGTTTTCAAGGCTGATATATTATCATGGCTTCACTTGAAGTGTGCTAATAGGCTAGCTAGGAAGGTATCAGATCCCTCATGGATTCATTTATTTTAATAAAAATTAAAAATACAGATTTTTAAAAAAAAATTGCAAAGAAACTAAATAATGTGATATATCAAATTAAAGGTCTTTAAAAGACCTTTTAAACAAAACATCTACAACAAAAAGATGAAACCCACCCCTCCCGAAAAAATATTCTGGGTACGGCCATAGCAGCAAAGGTGAATCCTTCTACTCACCTATCCTCTAAACCCTGGGTCATAGTTTTGTGAGTACGGTTAGATGGTTAAGGAAGAGGGAGTAGGGCGTACTTTTGTAAATTTTGGGAATTTAAAAAAAATTGAACCAAAATTAATTTGTTTGGTCATTTGTAAAAATTAATTTAATTTCCAGACGCTCCTGAGGTTTTGAAAATGAAACTAATCTTACCTTGTTAAACATGGTCTAAAATAACATTTTATTTTCTACAATCAAGTATAAGAAACATTTTTTTGATAAGGAGCTTGGTTTTTAGGAAAATCGGGTGAAACATGTCCCAAAAATGTTTTTTTGTTATGATCCCCATTTACGGACGCCGCGCCGCTGATGAGTTTGTTATCAATCAAATCCCACTGACTTACACATTGTTAAAAAGGGAATTCTATTGTCTACAATAAAGTGGAGAACACATTTTTTGATATAGAGCTTAATTTTTAAGAAAATTACATCAATAAACGGACGCCGCTGGAAAATTTGTCAGTAGTCGTACCCCACTGACATATATAGTGAAAGCTCTCCTTGTGGACACATCTATTAAGCGGACACTCCCTTTAGGCGAACAAATTTATTGGAACCAAGCTTTTGCCTATTTCTTTACATGTAAAATTCACTCCTATAACCAGACACTCTAATAACCGGACGCGGACAATTTTTTTTTTAATAAAAAATTCTGAAACCTCCCTTAACCAGACGCGAACCTCTGACAACGGAACGGAGCGCTGCACGACATGGGCATTACCTCTTTCCGTTTTAATGCGGAGACTAAATACTTCTGTCATCTTTACAACATAAAATTTTATTCGGCGGAACTGTTGTTTTTTATTTTTATTGTTCAGTTGGGTAGTAATAGATCTCTTTGAAATGGCGCCTAAAAAAAACTTCTTAGTTTACGTGAAAAAATGGAAGTTGTAAACGTTTCGGAGAAAAAACATCTATCAGCGGGAATATATTTTTTGCTTTTATTTTTAGTTTTTTATATTTGACATGTTTCTGTAAGTTAATAGTTTTCGATAAAATCTCTAAAATATTAAATGGGGCGCTTTGGTGAAGTGGGAAAGAGGGTTGCAGAAGTAGGATTCTCCAGGACTTTTGGTATGTTGCCATTTAGCCCTCAAGCATGATATCTACCAAAAATTGGGTTTCTATTATTATTGGCTAGGCTTATCCCAAATTGGAACTAAGTATCTTGACTCGGGTATTAGGCCAATAAAGCAAGTTCATTAAATAAATTCAAAACTGTTACACCCGCATATTGGATTGAAACAACTATTTATACGTAACAACAGTTAAAATGTCCAATTTCGTAAGAGGTCAATGGGCAATAATACAACTACGTGAACTAAATTTTTTAATGAACTTAATGTTTATTAAGACAGCCTAGTTTAAGCGGTTGTTTTTCCTTATTTCTGGTGTGTAACCTCCTATTAAAATTAATGAAGCTTTCAATGGCGGGTCAGGGATTCCCAAAGACGAGAGGAGGTAGGGTAAAACACTCAGTTAGCCGTCCACCCCCAATTGTCGTCCACTTTGGCACTTTCTGCCTAAAAATAAGATAACAAGCACCATATGGCTTCATCTATGGACACTTTCTTAAAAAATGATCTTTCCCCCACCAAACGGTAAAGTCGTTTTTTAAATCGCGTCAAAAGTTTAGCCAGTACAGTCTTGTCTTTAGAAGGGTGAACGTGCGCTGAACCAAAGTGAAGTTTTCGTTATGTTTTTGCTAGTGTAGGTGCCTGCGGGAAATAGCGAGTAAGTATTAGAATTTTACAAAATGTGTTGAACTTTTATGTTTTTTAGTTAGAATACCAATTTTCCCATCGAAAAATATCACTTTTAGTTACAATTTCTTAGTTTTTCTATCAAAAAATGGGTGGTCGCCGAACTGGATGAAAAAAAGATCAAAAATAATTATTCGTCCAGGTCGACGAAAACTGGGTTACTGGTCCATGTGCTTATAATCTATAATAATTTTTTATTATTAAAATTAGTGAAATTTTAAGACACATTGCAAACAGATTTTTTTCTCTATAATATCATGTCCAGTTCTCGTCCGCATTTTTCTCTTCGTTTACCAGAGTTATTATTGACACAAATTCGGCAAAATTTGGCTGGTCGAAGAAATTGAATTTTTCGACCACCCAAAATATGGCCGGACGAAAAACTGGAATCTTTCGACCACATCAATTTTTTTTTTTGATTTTGACGGACGAAAAACAGGTTTTTTTACCACTAGCAATTAAGACGTTAATCCCTGACTGTTTCTTGTTAAAATAGGTAATTAAAAAATGGAAGTAGGTACCTACCTATAAGTATAGGGCATTCCCAGTTGGAAACTCTTGAAATTTTTCGGGTACTTCTAGGGACAATAAAAAAATGGTCCACATTGCAGTTTAAATTTTATAAGAATTTAAATAGTGAAAAATGCATTTTGGTAATTTTTACCATTTTTGAGATACAAATCCTTTTGAAAAAATTACATTGGTGTTCATAATTTTATTATTTAGGTTAGTCTTTTTTAATTTTTTGAAGGTTTTTTTATTTAGCTAGTATAAAATAGAATTGAATTTTTCAGATTACACCATAATGAAAAATTTAACTATATTTCATATTCTTTTTGTAACCATAACGAAATAAAAAAATTGGATTTCTACGTATACCAAAAAAAGTACACAGATATTTCGACTAAATTTCCTCGACACAAGAATAATAACGGCTGTAACTTATGGTGACTAAACTAGTTTACCATCAAGATTTAAGTTGAAGTTGCCTTCAACAAGAAAATTAAACGGAAGACACCGAATACTCTTCCAGTTCCACTATGTTTTTCAGGCACACTAATATGCTTAACGAACTTCGCGGGAATATTGGTCCTAAATCTGCTCAAATCAAGTTTTTCCTTGTGAATTTCGTCCAAAAAACCCCAATTATCGACCAGTTTATTTGGCGTGTGGTCGATTAATTCCTATTTTTCGTCCTAAAATGGTCGAATAATACCAGTTTTCGACCGCCAACAAACCAGTTGTTCGACCCACCAAAACCTAGTTTTCGTCCGGTCGAAAAACTAGAAATTTTTGGACGGAAGGAGGGAAGGCCGTGGACGGAAACTGGGCAAAACGACATTTTTTTCATTTAAATTGTCTGGAACTGTTAGATTAAAGCAAAAAAATCTAAATTAATTATTTTTGAATTCTTAAATCATCAAAGAATGGAAATTAGCCGCTCATAATACCAAATGATGTAAAATGTTCGAGATTTCGGGCTCTAAAGTTGAACTTTCCACTAACTGGACGACAATTGGGCAGTTTACCCTAACAAAAACCAAAATTTTCTGTCTGAAATTTAACACAAAATTAAATAATATATTTTTTTAGAATATGGTGCTGCGGGAAAATTTGATAAGGAATCGCAGTTTATGCATTATGCATTGCAATTTCTTAAAAACAAAATAATATAAGGGTGAATGTTTTTGAGAGAAAAATTCTCGACAGCAATTCTTTCAAATGGACAGGATTAAGAGTAGGGGAACGGGGGGCAAAATGAGGTATGGGGGTAAAACGGGGTAACGCAATTTTAGGTAAACTGCGCACACTGATAAAACAAATCATTGGGGCAAATGCATAATGGATTTGATATATGCCAAATGCCTAAGATTTGAGACGGATGACAGCATGGTTTTGAGTACGAAACATAAGTCATTTAGATAAGAGAACAGCTCTTCTTTCCAAAGAATTGTCTTTTTCTAAAACCATGGTGTTCTCAGTTCAAAATCAGCATTCATTTGGCATATATCAAATGCATTATGCATTTGCCCCAAGGATTTGTTTTTTCAGTGCAAGAATAAAACCTCTTAAAATCAGATGTTTTATCCCCATGGCTGGTTCAACTCTCTGCAAAATGATTGGTGACGGTCGGCTGAGCTTAACTTGATTTTTGCTCAACATGTGATGTTGTGCGCTGTTTATTGTAAAAATAGCTTGCGCATTTTAAAACGGACATTTTTTACAGACTTTTCAAAATTTTGTTTACATTGAACAATTAATTAGCCTTTACTGTGTATGATTTTTGTTTTAATTTTACTGGCGGCTTGGGGCAAAACGCATATACATAATATTCCAATACCCACGATAACTGCCCATTCATGATGCAAACATGAGGGCCTTGGGGTCTTTAAGCAAAAAAGACCTGATTGGTTGCTTTCAAAGACATATATATGCATATTATTTCCATATTGTTAGTATTATTGCAATACCTACGGTACCTTGCGATGCAGAATGCAAACATATTTGAAATAGCAATATCAATGGGTATAAGTCTATCCTTTTTGCGGTCCTTAAGATAAAATGTCCTGGTTATACTTTTACGCATGAATATTATTTTATTCTTGTATTCGTTACGTCAAATCATCGGCGTACAGTTGACAAAAACTCTATCTATGTAAATTTGGTATCTGTGCATTTTTCATACCTTTATTTCTGAATGTTTGCATCAAACGCCAACCATTGTGTAAATAGGTAACAGGGAGTATTGGAATATCACGTATATGGCAAAACGGGTTTTTTATGGAGGTACCTTGTTATACCTAGTAATCTAAACCTAATTTTGTTTTGCTAACTGCGCATGCCTCAAATAGAAGATAAGAAAAAATGGGACATGTTAAAGGTCCTTATTGTCGTGAGCTTGATTTTCTAGACGTCTTCAAATATCAAAGCCGCTTCTACAAAGGTCTCGTAGTTTTTGAGCTATACTAGGCGATTTTGAGAAGTCTGCTTTTAGGGAGGGGGACTATAACTTTTTTATTTATTAAAATAAAATTTTTGTGTAAATGCTTTTTTATAGATTTTTTTATAAATAATCCTCCCGTCAAATTAAATTTTATCCATCACATTTAGCTTTTCAAATATTACATAAAAATATTATTTCTTTATGGAATGACCCCTTTATTTCTTTTATTCTTTGTATTTTGGAATATTGTTAGTAATTATTTGATATTTTAATTTTTTGACAGTAATTAAAATATTTTTAAGGAAATTAAGAAATTAATAAAAAATAAAGTAAAATAAAAGTATAAAAAGCAATAAAAAAATATTGAGTGTAAATTTACTCTGATTCCAAAAATTGAATAGAGGTCATTCCCTAAGAAAAATACTAACTTTATGTAATATCTCAGAAAATGACGGATAAAATTCAGTTTAACAGTTGGATTCCTTATAAAAAAAAACTATATTTACAATTTACACCAAAATATAATTTTTATTATAAGCTCCCTCCTTAAATGCAGACTTGTCGAAATCCCCTCGTAGCTGAAAAACTACCAGGTCTATCAAGAAATGGTTTTTGATATTTGAAGACGTCTCTAAAATCGAGCTCAGGTCATTTTATTTATTTTTCTCGGCTAAAAATACCTAAAAACCCCTAAAAATCATCGAATTTGGCAAACTCTGTACATTGAAACTGTAGAAAGGTCCTCATCATTGCACAATCCAAAAATTTAATCATTAGTTTCGACAAACAGTCGCGCCTTGACCTGACCTTAAAATTACTTGACCTTCTTCGTAACATTATATTATCAAAAGACGGCAACTTTCTATTGATAACGTGCCAAAAGTTAAATTGGACATCAAAGTAAAGTGCCCATGGAATGGAGCCTTATTCAGGATAACACTCGAGAATACTACTTGACTTTTGACTTGAGAAGACATTATAGTACAGTACAGTTCATATAATTATTTTTGAGACAGCTTTTTACACCTTTTTTTTGTTGGCCTATGCTATTTGTTATGGTAAACAACTGATAACTGTCAAAAAGATATCTCAAAAATTATGATATGGAGTTTAGCTCGTTGGGTTAAAAATTCAATCGTTTTTTTGGCTTTGTACAAACTTGCATTGTCTTGGTGGAGGATGATTTTTCGTTCGGCGTTCGTTTTTCGAAGCTCAGCGATGACTTTCGGCAAACAATTGGTGATGTACTAATCGACAGTAAAATCCCATTGATCTTCCAGAGGAATTGTTGGTACATGACCTGCTTTTGAGAAATATGTCGCGACCATCTTTTTGGACACCCTTTGAGAACGGATGACTCTTGTTGGCTTTTCTTCCTCTTGTACCACGCCAACAGACGACTGAAGATTATTCTCGGGTTCATATGAGTAAATCCACGATTCACCACCACTGGCAATGCTGTACACATTTATCAAGTTTCCAAATTAAATCAAATCAAATCGTTTATTGGTGTTAGATACACAAAGTGTTTACACAAGTCATAATTTTTTTTTAACTATAATTTACCTAAAAAAAAGTTCTCAAAAATTCTACTACTAAAATTTCAAATATTTTTACACTATATTTTTTTTTAATATTTGGGAAGTACTTAACTAAATTCTAAAATACACCTAATGTACATACTATAAAAAGTGACATAAAAAGAAAATTTGGACATAAAAAAGGATACATTACTTACATAAAGATTGATAAAATTTAGTAAAATTTGGGGACTAGAAAAATTGCAGCCAAAAAATTGCAAACAATGAAAGAAACAGCACTATTTAATCTTATTAGTTGACCAAGTGTGGAGTTGTAAAATTCTTCAAGTGAATAAAATGCTTTTTCCAACAGATATTCTTCTATCTTTTTTTGAAAAGAGTTTTATTGAGGTTAATTACCTCCTCTGGGAGCTTATTGAACAGTTTTGCGGCATGGTATCCCGGTCCATTCTGGCACCTATGAAGTCGATAAAAATTTGGCCTTAAGTTGTTTTTATTTCTAGTGTTATGGCTATGTATATCACTGTTACAGTTGTACTGAAGTATATCTCTCAATCCTTCACCCACACTAAAAGACCATATCCCAGATGGGAATGCACAAGAGAGAAGTATGCCTGCTTCAGCACTTGGAGGGAGACACACATTGCCAAGTTTCATAGTAGAAAAGTATTTTTGCTCATCTTGTTTGAGATCATTTCAGTGTGCGCGTCCCACAGTAATTTCTGGTCCATAATTACCCCTAGAAAGTTTGGATTGTCGATCACAGGTTCAACCTTTTTAAGTGAAAAGACTACATTTTGTCTTTTGGATTCATTGAGGTATAATTTATTTGATGCAAACCATTGGCCTGCTCTCGATTGTGCCTCGCCCGACATTACTAGCGCTGTCTGTAAGTCTGTGTCGTGTACTTGGTCTGTCGTGTCATCTGCAAAATTTGTAAGAGTTTCATTTTCATTTTCGGCAATATTTGGAAGATCGTTTATGTATATCAATTTCCTGTCTCAAAGCGATCTAGAGTTTTCTGATACTAATTAAACCTGGCTTCTTTCTGTTCTACGGTTAACAGATGCGGTATCCAGCGGCAAACTGTTTGCCCTACCACTAATTCTTCATGCAATTTTTTTTAATTGAGGTCTTTGAAATTGAAGCCTCAATCTCGCGATATGTCACGTGTCGATCTTCCGGGATGAGCATGCGCACAGCATCGATGTTTTCCTGAGTGACAGCCGTTTTTGATCCACCTGGCCTTGGATCGTCGCTAAGGCTAATCCGTCCACGCTTGAATTCTTGACGTTTTTAATTTACGTTAGGTAAAGATTGAGGTTAAGTTTTAGTAACGACATTCGATTGTCGCCCTCTATGTTCCCATATGCAAAATATAAAAGACAGTCCTCGTAAAAAGGGTTTTTTGGTTATTATCGAGGTTATTATTAAAAATTATCCCAGTTTATGGACGCCCCTGGAGTGTTACCCACTAAGCACAAAATCGTAAAACACGTTAAATAAATGTTAAAAAAAAAAATTCTAACACAAATTTGTGTTAAAATTAAGTCAACTTTAGACATTAAAAAAACATGTAGAAAATCCTAACGAAAATTTCATGTAAAAGCATTACCGAGGGGTGAACAGCTCTCACAATCGGTGTACACATTTCTCACAATCTTTCACAATCTTTACAATCCCTCCCAATCACTCACAATCTGTCACAATCTTACCACAATCCTTCACAATCCCTCACAATCTTACCACAATCCTTCACAATCCCTCACAATTTTTACACAATCCATCCCAATCACTCACAATCTTTCACAATCCTTCATCCCACAATCCTTACACAGTCTGTCCCAATCACTCACAATCTTACCACAACCCCTCACAATGGTACCACAGTCCTTCACAATCCCTGACAAAAGAAACTATAGACATGATGACCTTTTTTTTTTGTTTTTTTTTGGTCGCAAAAATTTTTAATGGGTGTGGCCCCCCCGCCCCTTCAGGCACGCTACACCGCTGCACAGTCCTCCACAATCCCTCGCAATTCCTCACAATCTTACCACAATCCCTCACAATCTTAGCAAAAAATTGTGGATTTTCACAATCGGTGTACACATTTTGGGTTAGCTGTTCACCACTCGAGCATTACCAAAAATATATTTCTTAATAACGTTAAGAAACCAATATCTAAAAAACCATATTTTATTAACATTAAAAATAATACCATATGGTTATTTTTTATAATGTTTTTCCTAGATCTCATTTCTAACGTTGAATTTAAGATATATGAAGCTAATAAATGTTTTGTTTTTTAAACATTAAAAAAATGATTCTATAGACGGCGCTGCGCATAATTCCACTACCAGAACAGGCCATTGCCATTTTTAGTTGCATTTCGCTGCGAGTTCATACGAGTCGGTAGCAGATACGCTTTGTGCAATTTTGGTTAAAATATTTATTATATATTTAATATATATTTTAATATTTATTATATATTTAATAAGACCTTTTGTAGAAATAAACATGGCAAATTAAAAGCACAATTATTAATAATGATAGTGAATACATATTTGGATAGGAATATACACCAGTTGTGCGGAAAAGAGGTATTGAAAGAACAGCAAATATATATGCAGTGATTTAAATGAAGCATCACAAAATTAGGTAAGAAAAGTAAACAAAAGTAAAAAAATTGTTTTGTATAGAATATCGCATACCTACGTTACAGTCAGACAGGGAATGCGACAATTCACCGCGAATGATTAGCCGCCGGACCTTAAGCCGCGTATTCATTTTTGGCAGAATGCGCAAGCCTTGCAGCGGGACAAAAAATGCCTCGGCACGGGACCCCATCCGATCAGAGTGCGAATTTTAAACATGCATTCAGTTGAATATTATTTGCCTTGTATTCACTTGAGCATGAATAAGAACGAGGCATTCGTTTGACCTCATAGCGAGGCACTTACTACAAAATTATTGTTTACATATAATTTTAAATTTTATTTTCCGAAGCTACGGATCCGAATTTCCTTTACTGAGTGTCGAGTTCACGAAAACCTCAACGGACTCTTGCTGCTCTGCTTTTCCAAAATAGAAGAATTTTATTTACGTTATTTATGTTTAGAGATACAGTCGAACCTGTATAACTCAAACTCAAAGGGACAACCAAAACAGTTCGAGTTATGGAGAGTTCGAGTTATAGACATTCGAATTAAACTGGTTAAAATACATATAAAAAGAGCAGGGACCACTTAAAAGGTTCGAGTTATAGAGGTTCGAGTTATAGAGGTTCGAGTTATAGAGGTTCGAGTTAGAGAGGTTCGACTGTATTTGAAAAAAAATATATTTTTTCATTGTTAAAAAAACATTTATTTTTCAATGTTAGAAAAACATTTATTTTCCACTGTTAAAAATCAATATTTTTTTCACGTTCGAAAAACATTAAAAAAACGTTCGTTTTTTGATGTTGGAAAAATAATTATTTGTTATGTTAGAAAAACATAAGATTATTTTTCTAACGTCAGAAAACGGTATATTAAGCTTTTTCACTATGAATATGACGTTAGAACTAACATCCAACCCAACGTTATGTTTTTAAATTAAACATTATTTTTAAGTTATTAAAATGTTTTTGTGTTTAGTGGATAGCATCGTTAACCACTATCTGGGCTGCTCGAATTAATACACATGCGATTTTCTTTTTTTTAAAATTGTGACTAGAAAACAAGTTAAGACAGTCGCATTTGGGAAGCTGCGTGCTTAGCCCTCTCGATATTAGAGAGTTTCAACCCAGAAAAAACTGCTCCTTTGCTAAGGTTTAGCCGCGATATCTATGGTAAAGGTATGGTTGGCTAAAAAAATACTCTGCCAATCTATGGGCACCTAAGCTCACACTAGGTACTATAATTATAGTGTAAGTGTGAGTTAATATATAACTAAAAACTGAAATATATTTAATTGAACTCCAGACTCAATTACTTTTCGTTTGATACCACACAAGCCATGTTTTGACTTAAACTTTAATTTTTCAAATCTACCCCCACCTTTTATTTTAACTAAAATGTATTTTGTTTAACTCCAGACTCAATTACCTTTCGTTTGATATCACACACGCCATATTTCCACATAAACACTAATTTTTTTAATTTACCCCCACTCTTTTTTTTAAGTAAAATGTATTTTATTTAACTCCAGACGCAATTACCTTTCGTTTGATATCACACACGCCATATTTTTACATAAACTCTAATTTTTGATATATACCCCCACCCTTTTATTTGGCTTGTGTTTGGTGGATTTTGTTCATTTAAATGGGACCATCTCGACCCAAAACCCAGCGTAGGTACCAAATTTCATTAAAATCGGGCAAGCGGTTTTTGAGTTATGCGCGTTGGTCGTTACAGACAGACATACAGACAGACAGACAGACAGACAGACAGACAGACGGCGCAACAAAAAAGTTTCAAAATCATCTGGAATGCAAAGATGTATAAAAATTTTTGAAATCGGAGCAACTTGTTTTTTCTCGAAAAAATTAGGATCACTATAGCTCACACTACTATAGTAATAATGCTATCAACAAAATCGCCATTTTAAGTTAAAAACTTTGGTTCATTAGCGATATTAGAAAGTTTCAACCCAGAAAAAACTGCTCCTTTGCTAAGGCAGCGGGTTTACCCGCGATATCTATGGTATAGGTTGGCTAAAAAAATAATACTATCAACAAAATCGCCATTTAAAGTAAAAAACTTGATTCATTTGAAATAAATTTTAAAATCATAAATAAAACAAGAAATTAAACAACCTTTCAAATGTTTATTCGAACATGAATCTTTAATGATACTACAGAGCCTACCGGTCAATCCTTAAACCAGTTTTGAAAATTTCAATTGGTGTGCCTTCATTAATTCCTAATTACTCGGGCTTGTGGCCTGTCCAAAGCAATGATGGATTCTCTGTTACCTACTCTTCTTGTTTGTATATTTAATATTTATATCTGTACAAAACTGTATTTTTAGCTCACACATATACTATACTGTAGGCCCCCCCGTATATACGCCACTGACTATAGTAGTGTGTGCTATGGTGATCCTAACTTTTTCGAGAAAAAAAAAAGTTGCTTCGATTTCAAAACTTTTTATATATCTTTGCGTTTCAGATGATTTTGAAACTTTTTTATCGCGTCGTCTGTCTGTCTGTCTTTCTGTAACGACCAACGCGCATAACTCAAAAACCGCTTGCCCGATTTCAATGAAATTTGCTACCTAGGCTGGGTCTTGGGTCGAGATGGTCCCATTTGAAAATGAACAAAATCCACCGAACACAAGCCAAATAAAAGGGTTCGGTTCGGTTCGGGTATATTTCAAAAATTAGAATTTATGGATAAATGTGTGTGATATCAAATGAAAGGTAAGTGAGTCTGGAGTTAAACAAAATACATTTTAGTTTTTTTTTAAAGGGTGGGGGTAGATTTAGAGAGTTTTCGTGAAAATATGACATGTGTGATATCAAACGAAAGGTAATTGCTTGGGTAATTGAGTCCAGAGTTAAACAAAATACATTTTAGTTTTGTTTTTTTTTAAGAGGGGGTAGGGGGTAGAATTCAAAAATTTGAGTTTAAGTCAAAACATGGCTTGTGTGGTATTAACCGAAAGGTAATTTAGTCTGGAGTTAAATAAAATATATTTCAGTTTTTAGTTATATTAGCTCACACGTACACTATAACTATAGTACCTAGTGTGGCTTGGCAGAGTATTTAATTTCCTGGAGATGCACATAAAGCGCCCTTTACGATATACCGGGTGGGCCGGACAATTTTTTTTTATTATAACTTTTGAACTATACAATCGATTTTAATAAGACAAACTGCATCAGAGTTTTTACTAAACCTATTTTGTTGTCCGCCATCTCAAAATCCAAGATGGCGGACGAAATTAATTATACCCTTCAATTATGCTCGTTTATTTTTGTGATGCGAACATATTTTAATTATTTTTTTAAATTAGTAAAAGAGCTGCATTCTTGCCACGCACAACAAGGTACAAATCAGCAAAATCCGTTCAGTGGTTCTAAAAAAAATATTTTTGTTTCAACCATTGTTTTGCATATTATACGATTGCCTTGCCAATCATGTCTGGATTTATTTCCTTATAAATTCATTACTACTTAACCGATGTTAATAAAACCATCCTGGTGAGAATTGATTGCGTTTTAAAGATCATGATCAAAGTTCATCATCATCTTAAAATTTAAGATGGCGGACAGAATCATACTTGATTCTTCAAAATGGCGTGTTTATTCTTATTTTCCGAAAATGTTTTAGTTTTTTTTTTATAGAAAAGCACTACTTTTCCCCCACACAATGAGGAAATTAGTAAAATCAGTGTGGTGGTTCTCAAAAAATCTATTTTTGTTTCAACCATTGTTTTACAGATTATACAATTGCATTGTCAATTCTGTCTGCATTCGTTTCCTTATAATTGTACAAAAAAAGAAGTCTTTGAAAATAAATTAATGTGACACAGTTTTTTTTTTGTATTTTAGTTTACATATATAGAGAGAGAGAAGACAATAATATACTGTGACACAGTATATTATTGTCTTAGGTTAACTTTCTCTCCAAACTTTTACGTGTGCTCAAGCAGGGGCTGGTCAGGACCTGTACAAAATCCTGACAGGACTTTTAAGGACTGATCAGGATCTGGCAGGTCCCATAAGGACTTGACAGGGCCCATAAGGAATTGGCAGTGCCCATAAGGAATTGGCTGGACCTGGCAGGACCAGTAAGGACCTGACAGGACCCATAAGGACTTGGGTCAGTCTATAGTAGGTACTTATACATGAAGCCAAACTAAAATTCAATTTTCTGGTGGTATAAGCTGTATGTTGATTATAAATTTTGATTCCAGCTTTCTATTACAAAATCAAACTTACTAAAAATCAAGCTAAAAATGTGGTTACAACTGTTTTGTCCAAATCCGGGACCTGTAGCAAAATATTTTATATTTAACCTATATGTAAATATCAAACCTAATAAAATGTAGTTACAACTTTTTCATCCAAATCAGACAAGGCAAAGCCATAGACTTTATACCTATACCTAAGTGCTTTTATGGGTAGATGATAATGATAAATGTACAATTTTGAAGATTTTAAGTAGGTATTTTTACCTACTTACTTCTGAGAAACACCTCTAACCCTATCTAGACCAAACAAAATTCCTACCTGCTTAAACAAGTTAAAAATTATTTAAAAATTTTAAAAGGATTTAGGTACCTACCTACCAAAATTAAAAGGACAATTTAATGTGTACACTTGCCAACTTTTTTACTGTCATCTTATTTTTGCCACATTTGGTAAATACAAAGAAACAGTGTGTTGTTTGGCAATAATTGATTTTTAAAGCCTCCTGAAATTCAGAGCTTTCCAGGCAAGTTCATGCAATTTTAAGGTGACATTAAAAAAGTGGGTGACTGTACCTACCTAGTTCTTGGAGGTATAGGACTACTTGAATATTTTTGAGTTAATAATCTACATTTCTACTAATTTTTGATCTATAATTTTTTTAAATTACATTTGTCCTAAGTACCTATATGAATTTATTTTAAGAATAAACCTGAAGAAAATTAAATAGAAAAATTGTAAGACTGTTGTCATAATTGCCATTCTGCATAACATGATCTCAGTGTAGACAAAAGGTTATCATAACAAGTGAGAAAAAACTATCTAGTTAACTGTGGAAATCTTGGAACCTATTGTTTTCAGGGAATTTATATTAATGTGTCACCAAAAATTACTTTATGAAATCACTATCTTTTGGCAAGCTACTTACTTACTTTGTTTACATAGCTTTATCACTAAGATTTAAGCATTCATTGCAGAATTATGGTTATTTTAAATAATTTATTCAATTTGAGACTGACAGAGGAACCAGACTCGAAACTGGCTGTATGAGAGGCTTGACAATCCTCAGGGTATAGTTTCCAAATACAAAATACTCCTGATCTGATGAAATAAATATTTCCTAACCATTTTGATGCACTGGAGAACAGAGCTGTCATAAGTACATTATGAAAGTAATTCAAGTACAAGTACATTAAGATTTGAAAAAGTACTTGAAGTACTAAGTACATTTTCTTTTCAAATGTACTTCAAGTACCAAGTACATTATAAAAGTGCTTGATTTTTCCCAAGTACTGTACTTGAAGTACAATAAAAGTACTTGAAGTACTTGAAGTACTTCAAGTATTTGTACTTGAATAAGATAAAACATATAAAATAATAATATTTATGAAATCCCTACATTGAAAAAAAAGGTATGGTTATTTTAAACCTTCAGAAAAACAGAGCACCCTCTAACAGCGATAGTGAAAACATATTTGAGTTTAGCATTCTGAAAATCATCAGAGTACTAATTTTCAAAATAATATGTTAAAAAAATTTCAATAAATTTAAAAAAAATTGATTTTTATTGTTTAGTTTTAACACCCTTTATCTTAGAAATTTCAGACCGAAGTGTTAAAAATTAGCTTATTTTAACTACTTACTTTATTCTGAATTTATCAATACCATCAAACTTCTATAACTTAAAGCAACAACAAAAACATTGAGTTATAGAAAGTTCGTGTAAGTGAGGTTTAACTGTATTTTAAACTTTTAAGGCCTAAAATGTTGTAATCTAAATTCAAATAAAATTCAAGATTTTTACCCCACCTTACCTTATTTCTATTTTGGTAGTGCATTTGGGGCAGTGTTCTTCCCATCTATAATTTATAACTCACTCATAGAAAGTACTATTTTTATAATAGCCCACCTAAATCATTCCAATGGAAACACCTTAAAAACTTGTTTGTCAAACTAAATAAACATAACAAACATAAATATACAAGAAATTGACGTCTACCTAGCAAAAGACTAAATAAATTTTCAGGTTCTTTAAACCAAGCTTCTTCAAACATAAAAATTATGTCTGCTGCTAGGCGAGTATGTGGATCCCCAAAAATCGAGCTGCAACTCTTGTACTGCACTACCATTCTACCGACACCCCTCAATAGATGGCATGACAGTGCTGCAGTAGTTTCTCACACAGAATTTGAATTTCTTGTTCTACAAAATAATAGCGCAATATTATGATTGTTTGGGCGATTTATTAAGACCTACCTATCAAGGTTGCTAAAATACTGGACTTCAGTACCAGGTTGATAAAAAAACCGGACAAGTGGCAACCCTGAGGTTTCCACTTGTCTTCAACATTTTAACTTTATATCTCACCTATCTACATTGTACTTTAAGTAAAAACATTTTATTGTACTTGATGTACTTAAAGTACTTCAAATGTACTTGAAGTGCTTATAATGTACTTGATGTACTTTCAATGTACTTGAAGTACATTTTAGTGTACTTGAAGTACATTTTAGTGTACTTGAAGTACTGTACTTGACAAAATCAAGTACATTTTCAAGTACATTGTTAAAAGTACTTCAAGTATCAAGTACAATTTAGTGGATTGTAGATGTAGTTCAAGTACAGTTTTTGAAGTTTCAAGTTTCAAGTTTTCTTTATTGCCATTTGATTTACATAGTAAATATTGACATTGTCACATAAGAAAAGTTTGAATATAAAGTGCTACAAAGTATGAAAATCGCACTGAGTGCCCTAAAACTAAAATTGCAAAGTAAAAATATTAATATTATTTATTGATAATATAAATTTATTCTAAAACCTAAAGGAATTAACTAAAATCATAGGTACAGTAATCTACATCAACATACCTGGAGCTAACCACCTCTTGAGTTAAAAAATTCTTTTACAGAATAGTGGCTTTTTGACACTAAATATTTCCTTAGTTCTGTCTTAAATTTCTTAAAACCATCAGTTTCTTTAACAGCCTTTGGCAGAGAATTGTAAACAGTGGAACAAAAGCAGTAGGGACTTTTAGTGAAGAGTGCTAGATTATATGAGGGAATTTTTATATTTGAACTGGATCTTGTGTAGTGGTTATGAGAGTACTTGTAAGTACTTGAAGTACAATTTCAAGTACTGTACTTGAAGTACCTGACAGCTCTGCTGGAGAACACATTTTTTGTTAGTTGTTGAGGCAAAGTAAGGTCCCATTTATCAGCTGGGGAGGATTTATTATTTATCTACTTTGTTTTATTTTGTAACAATCAGCTGGAGCTCCAACAAAAATTATCCATATTTTCCTGCAAAAAAAAATGGCAGAAAACTTACCTTTTTACCATATCTGAAGCCGTCTTTAAACAGGTCGTCGAGCTCACTTTAGAAAAACACAATATTTAATCACTCAAAGTGGATTGTCCCCATGAAAAATCGTCACAAAAGTCTCAAGTTGTTTACTCAATAAATGCATCGTTTTATCACACAAAAACACAGTACAGTAATCCCCAGAAGTTCAATGTTTCACAATCAAAAAATTGTTCTGAGAAGTTGATAACTCAAACATTTACCAGTCGAAGGAAAACGCACTTTCAACTGGTGCAGAAAGCGTGTTCAAATTTGGTTGAAAAACGTGGTAAACGAAGGAGAAAAAAAGCACTTTCTTGCTTGCGTTTGCGAGAGTTCCACGAAAACATACACGACTTTTCAGTGAACAACAATGGCGATCGTAGCGCCACTGGGCTGCCTACGGATGAGTTTGGGAAGACTCTATAGGTCAAGAGACAACTGTGAGATTCCATTTTATTTGATTTTATTCGATTTTATGAGTTTGTTATACCTATTACCAGTGGCGGTTGGTGACGTTTATAAATTGGGGGGGGGGGGGAGCAGAAATTTAAATTGCATGCAAAATTAAATAAAAAAACTTGGCGAAACAATTTTATTTTAGTATTTTCCAAACATGCAGCTACGTGCAGTAGTTTTTAGTTTATTTGTTTATAGATAAAGTCCAATCGCCTTTCTTTTTTATGGCCCCGTAGAGCAACCTCAAAAATACAACGGCATTACTTACATGTGTGATTGGTTAATTTTTAGGTCCGGTCTATGTGACCCTAAAGATTTTATTTGTAATCGAAGTTAATATGTCAACGTATTTAAATTTGCATAGTTAATTATGTAATCGACGGTATTTATTTCCATTTTATAAACAAACGATATAACGAAAACAAACAATGACACGCGACCGGCAAGACTTTTTACTACTCACAATCCCAAATCAAAACAAATTCATACGTCTTCACTAAGGATTGAACCGGCAACAATAGAAAGGGCAACGTACGTTTCGGTACGATGATAATGGCCGATGTCAAATAAAACAAACATTCCTCCCGTCCCCGCGCGAGAACAGCCACACATACACCGCTGAAAAACGGGTAAAATTGAAACCTTGCCCCGCGCGGCGCTGCCGGCTTGTAATTATTTACGTTCAAAAAGTTCACCCAATCAATCGCTCGTTGTTAACCACAGTTAATAAAAAGAACTAGACAATGTCCCCTACGATGTCGTAAGATTTAACTTTTTTTAAATAAATCAATTAAAAATACTGTTTTTTGTCTAGTTTTGGGAGGGCACTGCCCCGTTGCCCTCCCTGTAGCAGCCGCCACTGCATATTGCGCTTGGATTATAAAGTTCTAAAGACAAATGATCGAATAGGAGAAAAATCGCAACAAAAAAATTAATTTGAACTGACACTCTATGCAGACCTGTGATTCCGACAGTTAATTCACTTCGAAGATTATATACTATTTTAAAGTTAATTTGACATAAATTTGTCTTTTAAACCAAGACGCACACGTAAAACCTATCCTATTAAATTAATAAAATAGTAAACAACAAAATCTTGATTGAAATTACAATAGACTACTGGGTACGCATTTTAGAACAATCAATATGTGTTGATCATTTTGGGTCATATGTTCACGCGGTGATTTTGCGTGGATGACAACAAAGCATTATTTATGGTTGTTGAGTGCCTATAAATGTCCAGTGTTTATTTTAATTTGTTTGGTAATTTATTAATTTTTAAAAATAGTTTTTTGGTGTAGTTAAAAAATGGTGTTTAGTTTAGTTACTGTAAGCAAATTAGACACTGCATTATTGCCAACATTTTTACATTTAAAAAATTTATTGGAGAAACTCTGACATATTTAAAAAAAATACCCAGTCCCATGATGGGTCCTGTATTTCTATTTGAGTTATTGGGGAATTCTAAAATCCGTGTGAAAAATTCCCTTATTTATGTTTTGGACCCTTTTAACATGTAAATTTGCGTGAACGCCGAGGTGAACGCAGTTTACATAAACTCGAATTAACCGAGTTTCAGTTGTGCGCGGATCTGGGTCAAAATCTAGGTAATAGGGGTAATACTGGACCAAAAAATTATTTGTAATATAATTTTTTTCTAGGGTTATCCCCCCTAGTTCTTCTCCTGTTTTCATTTAATTATTAACAAAAAGAGCATTTTTTTTTCTAGAAGGGGGAGTAATTACCACGTTACCTCACCTCCCTCAAATCCGCGCTGGCCGAGGAGGGTGAATCCCCACTTTACTTCGGATTTCCGGGGTTCTCCTGTATTTGTACCTTGTTTCGATCTGTTATACTTTAACCTTATTTATTATACATATTTTTGATATTTTGCACTTTCGATGATTGTCCCGCAACTCCTTTTTTACAACAAATTTTTCTGAAAAATAAAATTATTAATTAGACAGCAAGCGGACAGCGGCGTGCAACTGTGAGTGGGCCACAATGAGACCCCTCTTATTTGAAAAAAAAGTTTGAATTGGAACTTTTCTCGGTGGCTCATAAGAAACATATTTTAATAAATATTTAACTTAAATATTCAAAAACGATCATAAATTACACAAATAATAAACTCGATAATAAATTTACCTGAAAATTTCATGAAACTCGCTTCAACGGCTTAAGAGCTATCCTGTTACAATATGTTAAAACAGACGTCACGTCACGACGATATTGCTAAAATAGGTTAAAATACACTCAAATCATTGTTAAAGGAGAAGAAACGAAATCTACAATTAATTAATACAATCACAAATCGACTTTACCTAAACAAAAAAACGTTACTGTCCGTTTTACTTTTTGAAGATTCCTAAATTACGTAACGCTCAAGAGGTGGGGTTTTTTCCTGAAAATGCATTACGAAGGGAGGATGTGGTTCAAAAATCCTGAATTTTTGCGTTACGTAATTTATGAATGTTCCCTTGTCGCTTTACTAATCGTGAAAATATATTTTTATTCACACGTTTAGAACAAGCTGTTAGTTTCTGTAAAAACCCTATAATATGTAACATAATTAACTTGAATGCTAAATTTTCTCTCTTAGCTCTTGGCCTATCGTAAATTTGTTTAGCTAATGGCGACATCTAGCAAATTTGATGTTAATAATATTTTTTTCAAACAGATATTTGTAGTATATTTTAATAATAAGTGGCGCCATCTATCGCACAACCACCTTACCGATTAAAATTCTTTCATGGCGACATCACTTAAGGAGGAATATTACGACTAATTACGAGGGGATTAAAAAAAAACTAGTTTGGGATCTGCTTCTTAAAACTGCACGTTACTGCCCGCTTCCCGCCCTATTCGTGGAAATAACTTGTTATTTAAAACCCAGTTCAGAAGTTCACAACAAGCGGTTTTGGTCTGTAAAAACCTTGAAAAACTTTACTTCAATTCAGATTTTCTAAAAGCTTGTTGGTAGGCTCTAAGCAACGAGATTCAATATCGTTGGCTCTGAGCCACGGATTATTGAAACAGCCTAGAAATTTGTATAACTGATGGCGACATCAGGCAATTTTGTCTATAATCACACATGTGGCGCCATCTATCGCGGAACCCCTTTAACGATGGAAATTTTTTCGGAGCGACATCTCTTGACCCGATTTATATTACAATTAAAATTTTTGAATTTAATTTGAAAAAAAACACTGATCTGGGAGTTTTTTAATTAGAATATAAGTATAATAGGACAGGATTAAATTTAAATTAAAACCTACTCAAAACATTTTACAGGAAGTTTGTTTCTTTAGTAAAAAAAGTTTTTGAATAAAAGATGATGAAATTTTAATAGGGATTTCTTACATATAAATCAAATATTAATTATAAATAAACAATAATGTACTTACATTTTGAGGCTAACAGTCCTGCTGGTTCTAGTTCTGATCATAATTGTTGTTTTTCTTTTTTTCCTCCCCAAAAAAACTTCAACTTCAAAATTCTGCACTAAACTGCAATTCGATGAAAATTTAACAAGTTTTCTTTTATTAACTTTGCGAGTTCTATCCATTGTTTATAAATCGAGATTTGCAAGCAAAGTAGCAAAATCACCAGCACAACAAAATTTTTTTGAGTTTGAGTTGAGACCCTGTGACGGAGTGGGATAGCCATTTTAAAAAATTTCTTGTATTTTTTAAGACCGAAGGCCAAAAATTTAAAACCGCCTCGAGAACATAACCCGTTTGCGAAATTAAAATTTCAAAGTTACTGCCACAAAATAACAGAAATTTGAAGAACCACTTCGATTTTGCTTGCTACCACAAGAATAAATGAAAACCAACCTTCTTGATGTCAAAGTACTCTAAAGCAAAGATAGAGCAATAAGCGAGAAAGAGATGGCGCTATGGATAGGATGAAATTGCTCGTCTCTGATTGGTTGCTGGTGATAGCTAAAGTTGCAGCGGCGATGAGTCACCCAATGAAATGTTGTGGCCGTTTTGTGTGACGGGAACTTCGACTTGTTGCGACTTGCAGGTTGCAGGTACTCTTTTCAGTGCCGGACTTAGGACTTGTAAGTCTCAAGGCTGAATGTTATAATGCAAGGGACGCGAAAAACGTACATTTTTTTTTCGAATTAGACATTAAAAAGGAATGAGTAAATTATTGATTTAAAATTTATTGTATAGGGTGTGATTAAAAGTTATTTAAGCAAAACAATGTTGCAAAAACATTGATTTTATTTGGTATATTATAAAAATCACATTTTTGGGTCAAAATCCAGGACGTGGAGAATTTGAGTTGAAGAGGATTTTCGTAGTTAAATCCAACGGCGGCTCTGGAGCAAAAGTCTGGGGGGGGGGGGGTAATGGTGAAATATTGACCGTAAATAACCGAAATAGTCGCAAAGAAAAAAGGCACAGACCAAAAAAGCGCGCAAAGAAAAAAGCAAAACAGCGCACAGGGTGTCGAGGCAACGTGTTTAAAAAAACGTTGTTTAAAAAATTTGGTTGAAAGGGAAATTATTCAAAAAATTTTACTCAAACGGAAATTTGTTTAATAAAGTTTTCTTTTAACTGAAATTTGTTCGAAAACATTTTCTTTGAGCGGGAATTTGTTCGAAAACATTTTCTTGGAACATATTTGTTTAGAAAAAAAATATATTGTATGGGAGTTCGAAATCGGTGCGTTTCTAGACTGGTTAGGGCACGTTTTCAATCAATTGACAAAAATTAGAAAACATTGATTTACACCTCTCAAAAGGAGGGCAGAAAATTAAAAGGAAATTATTTTAAAACATATTTCCAGTCAAAGAAAATATTTTCGAACAATTTTCCGCTCGAAAAAAATATTTTTGAGCAAGTTTCCTGTTGTGTTTTCGAACAATTTTTTTCCAACCAATTTCCGTAATTTGCGCATAGGCAATATAAAGGAAACTTTTTGATGAAAAAAGCATAAAAATAATAAAAAAGTCTTTAGAATTAGAATGCTCCATGTAAAAAATTAACACGTCTGGTTATTTGATCATCTCAACTTTGGCCATAAAATTAGGGGAGGATTTATATAAACATTTCATAAAATTTTATTATTTGTAAAAATGTTGGTTTTAAAAAATTTTGTTTTTTTTTTAATTTTGAAATTTTTTGAATATTTTTTTATTTGTGAAGTATTTAAATATAATTGACAATTTTTTAAATTTTCAAAACTATAAATTAATTTTCTTCAAAACCTGTTATTATTTACGTCTAAGGTTTATTATTACACTAGGAGCATAAATAGGCCATCAAACTAGTATTATTGGTTGGTTGTAGGTAAAATTTACACTGGCGCTTAAAATAAAAAAGTGATCTGTATATACTTGTTCAGACCTACTTATACGGAGTACGTTTTGACCGTTCAAATAAATAAAACGATGCAATTTTTCGCACAAACACAAGAAAAAAATGCGAAAACCATTGAACATCGCATAAAATTAGTCCTAAAAATGTAGAAAATTTGTTGAATGATGTCAATGTTGCTTTACAAAATAGTTCTGCGAAATTAGTAAATACTCTTCGAACTTTTTTTAAAGTTAGCTCTATATAAATTGTTAGCACCAAAATACTTTGATCAACTTTTTTTAGTAATTTACTTAAAATTTTTGAAAAAAAAGCCTTGTCTTTGAATTTGATGATTGGCGCATCGAAACATATTCTGGTCTGTCCAAATGTATAGACCACTTTTTTTATTTTATGTGCCGGTATTTTTATTGTAAGTTAAGCTTTTTCTCTGTGCGCTTTTCCGTGTGCGCTTTTTTCGTAAGCACTTTCTTCGTGTGCACTTTTTCTGAAACCGATTTTTTCATATGTGCTTTTTTCCTGTGCCCAATTTTTTCTGTGCGCTTTTCTCCTGTGCGCTTATTTATAGTAGCTAATAAGTTAATTTAACTTGTTAAGAAAGTTGTCCATCATTTGGGGAACTTGTAATTAAGTGTTAGATGGTGCTGTACTACGTCTTTCAAACGCAACTTCCAACATGTTGGAACGCTGAGTTGATTGTTTGGATTAAATATTAAATTAAAGCTGTAAGCAAATCAATTCAGCATCATTCGGGGAGAGCTGTTTGTAAAAGGTGTTAAGGTTAAAACTATATGTTTTTGTCTTTGTTTTAATAAGAAATCGAGGCGGCAATAATACAACCTCTAAAATATTTTGTTTTACATTACAACACAAAAATCAAAGATAATAATAGTAGTAACGTCATTTTGGGATCGGTTATTTCGGAAACGTTCTATAAATAAGCCTTATTTTATCACAACCGTTTATTTAACTTTATTTATAAGTTTGTAATAAATATAGGAATTCAATTTTGACAAACTACTACATAATTATCAGATCAACTTAAAGAAAATATGTATAACAATTTACTCATACTCGAGACACGACTTAATTTATAAAAATATCATAAAAATATTTCGAGTTTTGAAAATTTTTAAAATATTTAAATTGTTTTTTTTTTAATTTTGGAAAATTTAATGTTTTTTATTATTTTTTAAAATGTATATTTTTTTAATATTTGAAAACTTAAATATCTTTTTTAGAATTTTAACTTTTATTCCCTTTTATAGATTTTTTTTAGAAATTTTAAAAATATGTCATTTTTTTTTTGAATTTTAATTTTTATTCCCAATTTGTGAAAATTTAATTAATAAGATATTTTTTGGAATTTTATAATAGGATTTTTTTTTAAATTTTGAAAATACATTTTTTTTAGAATTTTTGAAAATTTTTGTTTTGATTTATAGTTCTTGAAAATTTTTTGTTTTTTATTTTTGATAATATATAATATCAGAATCCTTGACTAAATTAATTGAATAAAAGTACTTTTTAAGAAAGTTTAGTATTATTTTTAAAGTTTTAAAAAACGTTCCCCAAATGATGTTTTTTTGAGCGTAGTCTATTATTTTTTCCGAAAATTTGAAAAATCTATACCGTTCTATGCTCTGCCCGGTTATAAATTAATAAAAAGGAGGAATTGCCTTAAAAATCTTTTGTAAAGCAAAATCAAACTTTTAATAAGTTGCAAAATCAAATTTTCCACTTCGATGATTTTGATCCTTGTCTAGGATTCACACAAACTTTTTTATTTTTATGACACCCTGAAATTTTTCTATGTATATAGCCTATATGCGCTGACACAGCCCTGACTTTTTACTTTTTTCTGTGCAAGTGGCCAAAAATCTTAATTATAACTAGTCTGTGATAGGAGGATTGAAATTGGGAAGAGAAATATTATGCAATGCATCTGTAAATTGTGCAACTTTATATCATTTGATGACGTTGGATTTACGTACGTATTACATAAACCAAAATTATGCAAAAGAATAGGCCAGTAGCATGATATTGAATGTTTGAAAAACCTACAGGGTGTTTCATATATACTGCCGTCAAGCTAGAATGCCGTTAACTACCTAGAAAATAGTCCTATTTTTGATAAAAAAAACCCGGAAAATAATAAACAAACGATGCTCCTTGATAACTATAAGTTATTTATTTCTTGAAAACCACAAAAGCTAAAGAAGATTTGCTTATAAAAATTGACATAGATTAATGTTTTGATTAAGACGGCACCAAAAAATCAAAATTGTCCAAATGTTGGTTAACGGCATTATAGCTTATGCACGGCAGTATAGTAGATCTTACATACTTTAAGTAGGTATGTACACTGTACAGGATGTCTCAGACCACCCGTCCACACCTTTTAAAAACTTAGAGGGGTGATATATAGGGTTGCCAACCCGTCCTGATTTCTCAGGACTGTCCTGATTTTTAGCAAAATGTCCTGCGTCCTGACAACACCCTTCAGGACAGCAAATGTCCTAATTTTTCGAGCATAGAAAAATAAAATGTTTCTCAAATCTGTAAAATCTTCAATCAAATCTGATTTCAAAAGAAAAAGTGTAACTTGATTTGTTCATATAATTTACATTTCTTGCTGTGCAAGCTGTGCTTGACAATTACACTTGCTTAACTCGGCTTGGTTAAGCAGCGGGACTAAAGTAAAAGTTTACTGCCAGGGAGAAGCCTTACTCCCTGCAATGACCAAGAAGGCTTATGGTACAGTAAACTAAGTATAGGTAAGGTATAGTGAGAACAACTATCAAATGTTGAATCTGCTTTATTAAGATAAATCCTTTCTTTTTATATTAACAAATTGTTATAGTTTGTGATAAATTATAAAATATAAAATTCCATATAATGTGTTGTTTTATAAACTAAATAATTTATATTATTTAAATAGGTAAACTTGAGAAGGTTAGTTTATGTTATTAAAACCTAATTTCTCAAGATCACCTGTGTTTAAATAATAAATTTAACTAAAAATGAAGATTTATGAAAAATGGTAAAAAAAAATCTGGTTAATTTTATAATTAAACACTTGCTCAGTTGATTGAGTGTAAAAATATTTAACTTTATCATATTTTTAAATAGTGCGGAGATGGATACGTCGAGTTTTCAAAATACATACCGTTCGTCCACCGATAATGTCATCAAAAAAGTTGTAATCACATTATTTTTAGCATTTTTTAAGAGCTTTCCAATGATGTATTACAATATCAATGTCTTAGCAAAATTAGAAATTTTTTAAAAGATTTATAGTAAAAAAAAATTGAAGATATTTTATGTATTAGTTTTTGATAACAAATTGTGAATGTCCTGAATTTGGATCAAATGTCCTAAGAATTTAAAACAAATATCCAGACAAACCTAAATTTAACGTTGGCAACCCTAGTGGAATCCGAAACCGTCTATATGGTCTGAATAGACCACTTCCGGTCGGCGCCGAAATTTGAAAATACCACCAGTCAAAAAGAGCGGCCTTATATATTAACACGGATCGCCAAACATATGGTGATCCGTGATATAAGGCTGTCATAATTTTTTAGATCATTAAAAAATCCATTCCCTGAGTTTTTAAAGGGGTTGACCATATAGTCTATGGCTACATTAATTTGAGCGTTTTGTAGTTTTGTATCTCTATCAAACATTGGTTGAAGACTAGATAGAACGACCATTGACTTACAAAATAAATATTAATTTATTTAATAGGCAATAACCCCAATAATATAAGATGAATTTTTTTTTGTCTCTAGCAAATTTTAGGTATGTACCTACTTACGTATTTGTTTAGCTTTGTTGTATCAGGTTAACGTAGCCGTTATTAATACATCTATTTAAGAACATTATAAAATAACGTTTCCTAAGCAAGCAAAGAACATATTATTCGAATTTTTTTTATCTATTTTGCCAGTAAATGTGTACTCACTCAAACCCAAATTTTTTTGCTATCTCACAAACGTCAACTCTATTAACAAAACGAGATTTTATTTTAGATCCACTAGCACCAAATTTTATAAAAAAATATATTTGAAGAGCATTTCACTTTCTACTGTGTTGTTCGATTTTATTACTATATTAACATACCGCGCCCTGACCGCGCCGACTCGTCGGGTTTCGAAATTGAAACTTGAAGGTCCTATAAGATTAAACCGGTCTTCCTCTCGCCCATAAACTTTACTTAGTGAGAACCTCAATTTTACTTTAGTTTTAGATGTGGTGACCCTGGTATTTACTTGTTAGAAAATTACAGTTTCAGATTCATTGGCCCTAATAATTACCGATTGACAGCATTCTGTAAAATATTACGGTGTGATGTATAGAAATCTGCAATGTCGATCATAAATTCGGACATTCGGACGAAAAGAACGAATCTATAATCTGAAATTTTAAGATATTCGATAATACAGAAAACTGTAATTTATTTTTCGTTGGTTAAATCTAGGGACTTTTCAGTTTTATGTTTTTGACGTCTGTCAAACAGTTGACAGCTTGAATGAAAGGTGTGCATTTGGGAAAGTGGCTGTCTGTTGAATTTTCTTCGTTTATCTCCTTAATTTCTCGAAAAAGACTGCCTTGCGACAGTTTTCCCATCGTGGGAAAAAGTTTAGTTTTTTATGGGAGTGAGGAAAGCTAATACTTTCCGGTCTGAGTGCGCGTAAATTAATGAGAAAGTAGTCGGGCTGCCGGCGTTTTGACGAGAGTGAGAGAGACAGCTAGATAATGTCCTCTGAAGAGTATCCCAAGACCCTTTATGTGGGCAATCTGGACCATTCCGTGTCCGAGGACCTTTTGTGCACACTATTTTCTCAAATAGGTAAGCACATCTAAAGCTCAAGGTCCAACTGAAGCCATTGGGGCTCACCTACTAGTTTTCTTTTGTCCAAATCCTAGGTTATAAAGTGTTTTGTGAAAGTCTTGAGTCACTTTCCCTATTCATTTTTTTTTTATTTTGTATTTGGAAAATGCACCCTAATAAAACAATTCATACAGATCAAGATACTTAAGATTATAATAAATGTTTCCTAAATAAAAACTTAGATTTCTTTTACTTAAAATATTTAAGTGGGTAGATACAAAATGACATTTCATGATACTTTAAATTTAGATTAGGGCTTAACTTGGGGTTTGAATATTAAAAAAAAATGTATTGCAGTGTTGTTTCCTGTGCAGTCACTAAATTAAACCTCAAGTTTAAAGTTCTGGTCTAACTAGAGTTAGAAAAAACTGCTGGTTGTTTATTCTGGCCAAAAATTTCCAGAGAACAATGGTTTACTTCTTAAAATTTGTTGATCATGGATATTTTCCAGTTATTTCATATAATAAGTTGATCTAGTTTCTTGTTATTTTGTTTTTTAGGTCCAGTCAAAGGGTGTAAAATAATTAGAGAACCTGGAAATGACCCCTATGCTTTTGTTGAGTTTACTAATCACCAATCTGCTTCCACAGCTCTGATTGCTATGAATAAACGACAATTTTTACATAAAGAAATGAAGGTTTGTATGTAAATTATGTATTTCTTTTTGAGAAAGATAGTTATTAAAAGGTTTATAGAAATAGGTCATCTGTATTCATAATTTAGAATTAGTAAAAACCGGTAAAAACTATAAAATATTTTTGGTTAAAAGCCCATTGTAATTATACAGTTAAATACTTATTAAGCTAGACATATATTTTTTAAATAGTTGTTGTGTTTGTAGAAATCCTTAAATCAAACAAAAATGCTAAACATTAATTTTTGTAACTCAGTAACAAATAATGAGAGTAAGTAAAAAATAATTTTTGGTTAGGAATAACTTAAAACTGACTTTTTCTAGTTAACCTTCTTTAAAGTGATGGTGGGGGCATCCCCCCTCTCACCCCCTCAAAAATGCTCTCTTACAGTATTTTCCCAACTATTTTAAAACTTTTAACTTGGCAAAAAACAACTAACTAACAATTATTGAGGCTGATGAAAAGTCCTCTCTAACAATGTATCACATGCTTCCCTTACATCAGTGGTGCACTTTTTTATAGGCATTTTAATAAATAAGAGGTGTGGAAAAAACAATATTTTGCTTTCCCACATGTCCAGTTTTAAAACCTATTTTTAAAGCTGAAGAAATTTCCCTTCCAATGATGTACATCACTCCTAAATAGACACCCCAAAAATGGTCAAATTTGGTGTAACAAGTAATAAAAAATGTAAAAAGAAACATTTAGGGGTTCAAGTGTATACCCAATTTGACCATTTTTGGTCTGTCTATGCTAGATCTACTGCTGCCTTGAGAGGGGAGTCATATACATTGTTAGAAAGGAAATTTCTTCAGCTTTAAACATGACTTTTAAAACCAGACATGTATGACAATAAAATTCAGGAAAATTAAAAAAATATTGTTTTTTCCACACCTCTCATTTATTTAAATGCCTATAAAAGGTGCACCACTGATGTAAGGGAGGCTTCTTATACATCATTAGAAAGGACTTTTGGTCAGCATCAATAACTATTACTTATTTTTTTTTGGCCAAGTTAAAAGTTTGCAAATAATTAGAAAGAAACTGTAAAAGATCACTTGAGAGGGTGGATGCCTCCTTCCCCCCATTTAAATGAATTCAACTCGAAAAATTAAGTTTTAAGTTATTACTGATGAAAAATATTTTTTTACTCACCCTGAGTATTATTTACTGAGTTTTATTTAAAAGTTATGTCTAACTTATTAAATATTTAACTGTATACAATGTGTTTTGGAACAAAAAATGGCCCTTTTTTTGTAAACCTATGGAACATGCACCACTGCCTGTAGGGGGTATTAAGGTACATGGTTAAAAGGGAAATTTTGTCTGCTTGCAAAATTATCATTAGAATATTTTTAGAAAAGTTTACCATTTTCAAGCTATTAGCAAAAAACTGTCAAAAAGCCTGTTAAAGGTGGGGAAATATTCAGGTGAGTCTTATGTCTATCTGTACCAAGTGTGTTGCTTTTATCATTAAGTGCAGTATCAGACTCATAGGGCCTGAACTATAGGGTAAAGTCGCCAAAATCATACTAAGGTTAAATGCCTAGTGATTAAAACCTTGCCAATAATTGATACCCTAGAATATTTTTTCCCAAAAAAAGAGTTCTATAAGCCTTAAATTGTATTTAAAGGTGTTAACTAGTAAGTCAGAGTATATGGTAACCCTGTACAAATTTTTGTTATTGTACTGCTCTTCCCTTCAGAAATATTAAGTTTATTTTTGAATGTTGACCTGTAGACACCATTTTTTTGATGGTTGCTTAACCCATTAACTGCCAACTTTTTGTCTTGCTAATTCCGATGTTTGAAACACTTATGTATGTCTTATTAAGAAAATGAACTTAATTGACATACATTTCCAAAACCCTTAATTTTTTAACCTTTTTTATTGTGGATCCCCATTTCCATTTGGGGACCATGGCATATACCATGATTAAAAATAACACAAATATAAAGGAAATATAAGTAAATCCCCAAATGGGGACTGTGGCAGCTAACAGGTTAAGAAAAAAATAAGGGAAGTGTATTTTTTAAACCTTATAATTTTTTGTTTTTAAAGATATAGTGGTTTTTACACAGGGAAATATGGAAAGGATTGAAAAATACTGTTTTTGCATTTCTTTGTTAATTTTATTTTATATTACCTAAAAAATGTGCTTATCTATTACTGGATAAATAAAAAATACATTTTCCAATTTTTGATATGCCTATACCTTATAACAGCAGTAGATGAAATTAAATTTTCTCAACCTGTTGAAATTTTTTAAATATACAATTTTTTTTTAAAATATACAGTAAAGTCCAGAGATGGTGAACTCGAAGATTGCATGGAGACTGGTTCTCTATGTCCAAGGTTTACTATAAAAAAAAATTTTTTTGGGTATTTTAAATGAGGTTTGCTAAAAGCAAGTGTTCTTTTTAAGGGTTGACTATATGCAAACATCACTGTATGTATCTAAACAGTTTTGTTTTTAATAACATGATAGTGGCATAATTTAAGCAAGAAAAGTATTAATTTCTGGGATATCAACTGAAATTTTTTTAGACATAAATTTTATTTCTTACAATTTTGATTATGTAAATCTATCAGGAAAATAAAAAAAATAGTTTTTATTTTAAAACTGTTTTTATTTTAAAAGCATGCATAATCCTTGACTGCTCTGTAAACAGGGCCTTTTTCAAAAAAGGTTGATCTATGGAAGGGTATGCCAAGGGCATTCCTATTGCTGGTTACTTTTGTAATTTCCTCCTTCTAAATTTGTCCTAAAAATATGCGAGTTTTTTTACAAAAGGTTTTCATGATTTAATCCATGAAATAATTGTCAGTGTTGTAAAACTTTCGAACAAAACCAAAGTTTTTGTTGAAATGGTCAACACAGTAGTTTTTGCCCCAGTACTCACCCCAAAATCTATCAAATTGTTAAAATATGCCTGAAATAAAATAGCTAGTGAGAAACTGACCAAAAAAACACATAGTGCAGTATTTTTATTATAATAATCGAGCAAAAAATTTCTTAAAAACTAATTTTTAGAGATTTTGGGTATGTTTTTCTAGTATTTTTATCCTCACCAATGATTGAAATATACATTATCCAAAAAATAATTTATTCTTTTACTTAAGTTGTATCTAAACTTAAAAAAGTTGGTTTAAAATAACACTGGAGTAGTAAATTTGACAAAATAGCAGGTATTTTAGGTGTTCCAGAAGTGACACCAACATTACAGAAGGGACAAAATTGAAAAACACTCATTATATGGTACAAAGCAAAATTACAAAAACAGATAATGGTCAAAATATCCTGGCAGATAGATACAACTATTATCCAACTAAATTCCAAAGAAAAAATTCAGTGTACCGATCTGTAATGCTGCGACAATTTCTGTAACATCGAAAAATAGTGTTATTGAACGGAAGAAATCGTGTTACAGATGGGACAATTTCTTTACATTTTAGCATTTTCCGGCCAAGCCAAATATTTGACACAAGTTTTCTTTTCAGTTTTGTTCAAGATTTGAATGGTTGAATCAAGTTTTATGTAAGATAATCCACATAACAGGATAACAACATTTGCCTCAAATCTATAAATTTTTATTTTTCAAACATAAGACAATATATTATCAATAATTCAAAAACTCACCAACATTGTAGCTGTCTTGTATAACCCACCACTTAATGAATTTTTTTTGTTGAAATATTGGCTGTTACCGCCTGGGACAAATTTTCTGTGACAGGTTATTTTATTTTTTTATTTAATTTTCTATGTATAAAATCTTGTATAAAATATAACAAAACCTATATGTTTACAAATGTAGACACTTCAAATTTTGATAAAAGGTCAGATAGTAGCTCCATTACTTTGAAGGCAATATTTGAATTCAGACACTAGACAAACCTCTAGTGTCGGTAAATTTTCATGTTTAAAAAAGAATTTCTTGCTTTCTACTAAGTAATTAATTGGTGACTTTAATTGGTTTCAGACTTAAAATGATTTGTGTTCTATAAATAATTTAATAAAATTTCAAAAGCTTAGATAAGCTTTCAATAATTTTTTTTAGTCTGTGATAGCCAAAATTAGGCCAAGTGTCATATTAGTGGTAAAGAGAAGTTAAAATATTTCGGGTATTTTGATGTTATTTTGTTTCAATTATTTAAGGCTGTACTTCATGAGTAACTAGTATTTATACAGATTATTTTCTTTAGTTGAGTAGCCTATAGTTGAGGATGTATATAAGTGGCACCTCGTCATAGCTATGGTAAACCAAATTTTGTGGCAAAAAAGCCTCAAAAAATTGTTGTTTCACTTTGTACCTGCAGTGTGCCGCTTTATATGTCTATAACAAAACACTGAGACCTTTTAAAGGAGAGACAAAATAGGTACTTACCTAATAAATAAAGATCCAAAACATAAAAAAGAATCCAAAATTATATTAAAATGTGCGCAAATATTGATTTAGTTGCAAAAACGGTAATTTGTTTTGTAAAAAATCGGTCCCAATTTGTTTGACATTAAAACAGTCAAAACAGCAACGAATAGACAACGTCAAATCCCAGCTAAATCAATATGTTTGTAACAACCAGACAAGAGTATATATGTTGCTTTCGAATAAAATCGTTTAGAAGAAGACATAAATAAAAAGCAAGTAAAATAGTAAGCTAATGACTAATTAGTGCAGTGCCTCGTTTTGGGAATCAATACCAATAAAAAAATTACAGGAAGTGCGGGCCACTGTATGTACCCCTCTACTCCCTTCCCGCCCATCACGGTTTTGATGACGCGGTGCCACTTTAATACAACATCAAGTATAGGAAGTTTTCATTAATTTACAATTATTATACTTGAATTAAACAGTAGATATGAACTTTAATACCAATGTATTATCATTTTCTTTACAGGTAAATTGGGCTACAAGTCCTGGCAACCAACCCAAAACTGACACTTCCAACCACCATCACATATTTGTTGGTGACTTGTCACCGGAAATTGAGACTGAAACGTTAAGAGAGGCCTTTGCTCCATTTGGAGAGATATCAAATTGTAGGATTGTTAGGGATCCACAGACGCTCAAGTCTAAAGGTGGGTAATATTGTTGCTTGTTTATAATACACTTGTAGTAGTTAAAACTGGGTGATTTATCCTAGATATAGGTAGAAGGTTCAGTATAAAAAATACAAACAGTGTGTGCAAAAATTTGCTTAACAAATGGAGATTTTTTTAATACTGTGTTATCCAAGAAATATTCTTTCTGCAGAAAAGTTTTACTTGTCCTAAAACTTATTTAACACTAAACAGATCAACATTGCCATGCACAGTATAAAACACAAAATACATATTTTGCCTGGGAGTAAAGTATCTGCCCTTATTTGAAGAGAAAAATTGTACTAAAAAAGTTGTTTAGAATTAAAAGTTCTGTGTAGATATGAATTTTCAACTTGTACAAAAAATGTTTTTTTTTTAAATAAAATACAAAATTAACAATGTCTTAGACAATATTTATTGTGAACAGTTTTATAAAAACTACGATTCATAACTATAGTCCTTGCCATAGGCAGTTACACTTTTGTGAGATTTTCAATCTCTTTATTTATCATATGCATACTGAGAGCAACAAAAAAGTTTTTTTGTCAACCTATAGTCAGCATCTTTTTAGTCAGAGGCAATGACAGTTTTACCTTTAATTTTATACCAACATGATATGTTTGCTTTTTATTATATTTTGGGTTAGGAAATTGTTTATTTCAATTCAATTTTAATTTATTTCAAAGTTTCGTTACAAATTCCTAATACAATTGAAGTACTGTCCCTGAGCTGCATGGTAGCTCGTTGGGAGAATACTGGTCAAGTTTACATATACTATAATACTTTTTTCTATAAGCGTGCGGAAAAGTCCACTTTTCCGCACGCATTTTAGTGTGGAAAGTGCCACTTTTCCGCACTAGTGCGGAAAAGTAAATTTGTTACGATTTTGAGGTGTTCTATAACATTTAGACCGTTCAAAATACATTTGTATCTTTCCTAGCACACGAAATATCCTAAAAATATTCAAATTGTCTAAAATTCTGCTATATTTTCAATATTTTCGATATAATAAAGTTTTCAGTAAAATAGGTTCAAATTATAAGTTTTAAACCTCCCCGGTATAAATATCGTCATTGTCAATGTCAAACAACAATGAACACTAGTGGTTTTAGATTTGGCATCTTAAATCACCATAGCAACAAAGTACAAACAAACTGTCAAAACAAAGCCAATTTTGCAGATACAAGCGTCTTTTGAATTTTTCAAACAAAAAAATCAGATTTTCAATGGATTCTTCGGACGAAGATCTACCCCAGTCAGTTCTAGAAGCCGCTAGAATGTGAATAATAATAATTGATTTGATTAAAACATTTTGAAATTAAATAATTTTCTGATTAATTTTTAGTTTTTTCCTCACGCTTATAGAAAAAATAGTGTACCTAACTCGTGCGTAAAGTGTCTTTTCCGCACTTGATTGCTGGCCAAACTCCGCTATCGCGTCGTTTGACACCATCTGCAATCGCGTGCGGAAAAGAGGCACTTTCCGCACTAGTTAGGTAAACTACTATTTTTTCATTATATCTACCTACTTATATATCTTATATATTATCACAAAATGATCATAATATTATTATTGTCATAAATGTTTTAATCTAATTAATTTTAAGCCACACCTATTATAGATGTGTTATGTTATACTTTTAGAAATTTATATGTTATACTCTTATAAATCTTATGCTATACTCTTATAAAAAGTTATGTTATACTCTTATAAATGTTATGTCACAGGCACAAAAGTGTAACTGCATATAGCAAGGGCTATACATACTTTAATCAAAAAACCTGGATTACTTATGATCATTTATAATAAAAGTTATATTTTGTTATATGTCATACAGTGGTGACTATAGTAATAAGAGTCCCCTAAAATTGAATTGAAAATCTGACCCTGATCCACCTACAAAAAAACTAGTGAAAACTATTCTATTTCTTAGTTCACGAGTTCACGGCGATTTTTATAATAACATTTTGTATTACCATTTTGTCAGGATTAAAAAAGGTAAAAAAAAGTTTTTTGAAGTGATAGTCCACATAAAAGTTTTTAAATTTGGCAAATTGGTTATTTTTAGGAATTTTTGCCGAGTTTAAAAATCCTGTATCTTGACCATCCTTTGTTCAATGGTTATCAAATTTTCAGAAGATATAAACTTGAGTGCATAGAAATCGGCCCACTGTAAACTTTTGATTTTAACTATATTTTTTTAAAGAATTATTCATCAGATCAAAAAAAGAAATATGCTGTTTGAAAGACAATTTAATATGCTTTAATGTAAGTATAAATTTTTTAAGAAAGCTTATCGTTTATATGCGTAGCAACCGGTAAACAAATGAAACGTGTTTATGTGGTGTTTGTAACCATGTAACGAAAATAACAAATTTGTCAAATTGCGTTTGCAACTGAAATTTACATATTATTCGTTTTTCAAAATCTGAATAGTGTTCAAGTGTGTAAATTTAATGCATACTACACCTCAAAAATCTGCCCAAGTTATTGCTATAATCGAAAATGGACATAGTCAGCGAGCTGTTGCCAGACAATTGAATATGAGTCGCGCAGCGGTTCGAAGAGTGTACCAGCGTTATGAGGAGACTGGAGACTTTCATAGGCGACCTGGAACAGGCAGAAGGCGTTTTGCAACCGCTCGTGATGACCGCTTTATTGTGCCAACAACATTAAGAAATCGTCACATTAATGCCGTTCAAGTGCAGCGACAGCTCCGTGAGGTGCGAGGAGTGGCTATTAGTCAGTGGATAGTAAGACGAAGACTGCAGGAAAATAACCTGACCCCTAAAACACCTGCGATTGGTCCAAAACTGACTCCAGCTCATCGGCAAGCATGCATGCGTTTTGCCCAGGATCATCTGAATTGAACGTTGGAACAATGGGGATCTGTTCTGTTCTCAGATGAGTCCAGAATATGCCTCCATGGTAGCGACCGAAGAAGGAAAGTGTACCGAAGACCAAGAGAGCGATTTGCAGATTGCTGCTTTGAAGAGCGGAGTGCTTATGGAGGTGGTTCCTGCATGATCTGGGGTGCAATTTACAGTGGGCCGATTTCTATGCACGCAAGTGTATAAGTTTCCTCCCCTTTCGAACCGTATCAGTTATTTTTTTCTAAAATTACACACCAAAAACTTTTTTAAAAACAAAATTTCATACTTCCATTGTCTTTATTTATTTTAAACACGACGTTTCGGTTAGTGAGTATCTCTAACAGTTTTCAAGTGTAAACTAAACAATCTAGTCTATAGGCTACTACTTATACTACTTGGTGTGCAGTCAGATGTGACGGCCCGCCCCCTTTTTAATCCTAAGACACCTGTTTTTCTTAAGGAGTGGTTTCCATAGGTTTGGTATGTCCGTGCTTGGTTGACTGAACACTTCTTTATTCTGCATTATACACGCAGCTTCAATAAACTTTCGTTTTCGCCAATGCGACTCTTTATGCAAAACTTTAGCTTCTGACCACTGAATCCTGTGATCATTTTATCATGCATGATCTGCTAAACCGGATTTTTCAATATCCCCTAATTGGGTACTTTTAGTTGTTCATTTGCTCTAATCTGAAGAGGGCGTTTCGTTTTTCCGCATTAAAAATAATATGGGAAAAGTGATTTTCCGCAAGCTACTAGGAAAAGCCTAACAAACATGTTTTTGAAATACTTGTCACAATTTCAGGTTATGCCTTTGTGTCATTTGTTAAAAAAGCTGAAGCCGAAAATGCCATACAAGCAATGAATGGCCAGTGGCTCGGGTCACGCTCTATTAGGACTAACTGGTCGACCAGGAAACCTCCACCCCCACGACAGGAAAAACATATACCCAACAAGAAGCAGCATGCTTCTTTCGAAGAGGTAAGAAATTTGCTGGGTGAAAAAAAAATATGTCACTTTAGTCAAACTCAGTATGTAGGTATGTGGGCATAATAGATCCATTTGTGGTCACCACCACAAATACAATACATACTAATTTGGAAATGGTTTTTTTTTTTAACTTTGTTATTACAGTCAAACTTCTTTATGTTCAATTTAGCACTGTGCCTAATAGTGATTTGCAGCCATAATAGCCAAGTTTAGAAAAACATTTCCAAACTAGTAAGAACCTTTCATTTTGAAATTTGTATTTGAGAACTTGGCTTTACTTTTATCTCAATTATTTTTACGGAATACCATTTTCGCGTACCTGGCTTTTTTTACATGAAATATTTTTGTTATAATTTCACTCCTTTTTTAAAGAATTTGGATAATATTAAATTTTTAAAGTAGTAAAATTTGCGGAATATTTTAAAAAAACTTTTGTAATGCTTATTTAAAGTTTTGAGATTTTTTAAATTATTTCCTATGGTTTTATCATAGTTTCTATCATCCTTCCAAAGCTCAGCTCTCTAGCGTTTCTGTTAGTGGGAAATGTTACTTTTACATAACTTTACATTTATGGGGGAGGAAAGTAAATTAAAATTTTTAAAATCGTTTCTGGAAGTAGGCGATGTTAATTTTACATAACTTTACATTTTTGGGTTTTTAAAATTTTTTCTAGTTTTATTATAGTTCCTATCAGTCTGGCAAATTTCAGCTTTATAACATGTCTGGTAGTACAGTAGAATTTTGATGATCTGTACATGAGTGAGTGAGTGGCAATAATTTCGACGTTTTTTGAAATTTTACTCTACTATTTTATGGAAGTTCATGAAACTTGGAGGGGTTGTTAACTTTATAAAGATCTACGTCTGTGCAAAGTTCGTAGTGTCGGAGCTCATTTCGAAGAACAGTTTAATATAGGTCAAATTAGGGTTGAATTTACTCCATACCATCTCGTTTAACACATTATAGTAGGTATACAGTAAACCTCTCTATTTTATTATTTTCCTTTTAAATTTGCAGGTTTATAATCAAAGTTCGCCAACAAATACAACCGTTTACTGTGGAGGATTTTCCAATGGTCTCTCTGAAGATTTGGTGCATCAGACCTTCATCCCTTTCGGGCCAATAGCAGACATTAGGGTGTTTAAGGATAAAGGATATGCTTTTATCAAATTTCAGGTATAAAAAATTGGCGTCATATAAAAAAAGTGGTTAATTAAATCAATAAAAATTTATTAATTCAATTCTCTCTTGCTCTCTCCCACTAAAGTCCGGTCTAGACATAATATTTTACCTTACATCTTGTCTGTCAGTCAAAAGGGTCAAGTATGACGGTTGAAAGACTAGCGTACACACTTGATAGTTTTAACGTACGTTTTTAGATCAGTTTTTGATACACCATGGAGGAAGCACTGCTTTTGTCAATAAGGTTTTTGTTTTAAATGTCTATGACTTAATCGTTTCAGTAGCTAAACATAGTTTTTTAACCAGTTTTTAAAAATGTTGTGCTGATTTAGTTTGGCAATGTCCCCTGAAGATGTAAGTTTCTGCTTACAAAACATGTCGGGATTATTTGTTTAAAACAAATTAAAAATTAGTAGAGGAAGACAATAACCTGTTTGATTTCCTAAAAAATTATCTTTAATTAAACTTCTAAGTTGCACTCGAAAGGAATTAAAATTGTATGCACTACCACAAGAAATGCCGCTAAAACTGACGTTTTACCGGAAACAAAGCCTTTACGGATCAGTTCAACAGGTCTGACTTCAGTCCTGTTCAGTTCAGGCAAAAGGTACGTTTTATTGTCTACACGAAAGGTTTTGCCTGATCCGTTTTACCTGATCAAGTAAAACGTCAGGCAAAACGTTATGTGTAGACCCCGCTTAACCCTTAAATAAAGAATTTATTTAGTAGCTGGCCTTCTAGCCCAGTCATATTAAGTTTTAAAAAATTAAACCACTATAAAAATAGGTACTGGCTGAATTTTTGTATACTTGTTCCTTAGCATCTAAAACACATTCCTACATATTCTGCGTCAGTATCCTCTTTGAGCTTCGCTAGATATAAGGCCCCAAATGTCCTAAAAATCAGTTTTTTTTTGCGATTTTCTCGAAAACTAATAATTTTTCAAGAAATTTCAAAAAAAAAAAATATGTCATTTGATTTAAAATTGAACAAAAGATTACCCAAAAATTTTTTACTTTAGGTGTATTGTATTTTCCAAATTAAAAAAAAAATAAAAGATTTCAGAATTTTTCTTTAGTTGACTAGGTACTGCTGTAGCTTTATATTCACAAAAACTTGCAACCAGATCTCAGTCCAAGGCCAACAAAAAAAAATAGAGGCCATGACCCTAAAAAATTCAGCTGTTATTGTGGGCTGACTTTTACATTGGGTCTTATGGGAGAATAGAGGTTTATTTGTGATATTTTCAAAATGGCACTACAGATTTTCGCGAAATTTTAGTGAAATATTCCCAGACCCTATTCCGGTATTCCACCAAACTTTTGTAAGGATGAAAATGATTAAAAGGAAAATCTTCAAGATTTAGCATTTCTTATTTTGAATTCAAATTTCCCGCCATACACTAGATTTGACTTTGTCATGGCATTTGTTTATTTGTTTGTATTATAAAACTTTTTCGTTTTTTTTTAAGCTTATTTAACATCCAAACATACCAGTGTAAACTTTTTTTTTTTAAATTACTCTACAAAAAATATATTTTTTTTGATGTAAAACACAAGTAAATAATTATCTTAAGTTTTAAAAGTCTGCCGTATTATATAAACAAATAAAGACCCGATCACTTTCCACGCAGAAACGAACACATTCGTTTCTGCTTTAAATTTAATTTTTGTGTGAGCTAATGAAGCGGTTCTGAAAAATTAAGGATTACTATACATTAAAAAAAAATGTTTTACAAGAATATAGCAAAAACAATTTCAAAATCGGCTTTATGTTTAAAAAAAAACAGATAATCATGAACCGTCATTCCAACTTCAATATTTTAAAGACAATCAGCTGTGGCGTGACGTGACCATCAGAAAGAAATCGCTTTGCTGTGACGTCAACAAAGTTGTAGATCGTGGGCTGTCCGTTTTGATATCCCTGCTCAAGCACATACGTAACTGTGCGAGGAAAGGGCCTCTCAAAATAACTGCTACATGCTTTAGCCATTCGATTTTAAAATGAGTGCTGCTCTCAGCGCCATCTTTTTTCGAAGTTTAACACTTGTTATCATTTACCTCCCGGTGGATAGAATAGACTCTATCCACCGTGCATTTACCTTACCGATAAAAAACGCCATACAAGCAGCTACGTCAACTCAAGATAAATCTTTCCAAGGTTCCAAAATTCAGAAAATTTTCTCAAATTTAAACCAAACATAACTAAAAATTAACCGAAGTAAAAAATCGTCAACATCATTTGAAAGCGCTACCGTTGAAATTTTATTAAAAGCGACTACTTTTTTAATTCAAGGCATATGTAAAGTTCATCTCGTTATTTTCGGGACTAGTTTTTTTTCGTTGGTCTATGTTATTCTTATGATATCAACTGATAACTGTTAAAAAGTTATCTTAAAAATTATGAAATGGACTGTACTTTGAGGTTCATTCATTTCAATTGAATCCATTTCAGCAGTAATTTTCTATCAGGGCCAAAGAAATTTAATCAACCCGGCTATTTAATGCCGGTTTTCCACCAAACGGATAAACCAAAAACAAAACATAAACTGGTGTCGAATAAAACAAAACTGAAAATTTTGGCCAACTTTTTCAAGACTGGCGTGTTTTGCGACAGTTGGAGTTTTGTTTTTCGAGTCCCGTTTGGAAGCGGTAACATCAAAAGGTTTTGACTAGTTTCGACGAGTTTTGAAACTCGCGTCTGTTAGTGGAAAGGGTCGTGTTGAGTTTTTTTTTGTTCTACTTTTATTTCGTTGTGCTAGTCTGGTTATGTGTTCTGACTAGCGACTACCAGTGGAACAGGACCGAAAACAAAAAAAAATCTAATAAAACCCAGTCCGCTTGATGGAAACAAGAGTTTTGGGTTTGTCTTCGATTTGTTTTTGTTTTTCGGAAACTAGAAAACACAAACAAAACACAAACTCAACTGTCCGTTTGGTGGAAAACCGTCTTAAACAGCTGATTGTCTTTAAAATATTGAAGTTGGAATGACAGTTTATGACTATTTCATTTTTTTTTTAATTAAAGCCAGGTTTGAGATTGTTTTTACTGTATGCTTGTAGGGCATTTTTTTTAAATGTATTGTAATCCTTAATTTTTTAGAACCGCTTCATGGGCTCACACAAAAATTAAATTTAAAGCAGAAGCGAATCTGTTCGTTTCTGCTTGGCAAGTAATCGGCTCACCTACATTTATTTGTTTATAATCGGCGGACTTTTAAAACTTAATATAGTTATTTAAATTACATCAAAAAATTATTTTTTTGTAGTGTAATTTTGTTTTAAAATGATTAACACTGGTATTTTTGGATTCTAAATGAAGTTTATTAAGAGATCGAAAAGATTTTACAATAGAAACAAACAAATGCCATGAGCAAGACAGATGACAAAGTCAAATACATGTCAAGTATAACAGTTGGTACAGGTACATGGCGGTAAATTTGAATTCAAAATAAGGATTGCCAAATTTTGAAGATTTTAACCTTTTATTCATCTTGAATCCTTACAAAAATTTGGTAGAATATCGGAATAGTGTCTGGGAATATTTTACTGACATTTTGCGAAAATCTGTAGTGCCATTTTGAAAATATCACAAATGAAACTCTGTTCCACCATAAGACCCAATGTAAAATTCAGCCCACCATAATAGCTGATTTTTTCAGGGTCGGGGCCTGTATTTTTTTGTTGGTCTTGTTTCTATTAATAGTTTTAATACGCTTTAATAGTGCAGATAGCTATAGCGCCTACTATTTTTGTTCTAGACAAAAGATAGTGCCACACACGCCATAGAAAGCATACACAATTCGGAAATCAACGGCAACCATGTCAAGTGTTTCTGGGGCAAAGAAAATGGCGGCATGGGCGGCCCTCCGGACCAGCAGGGCGGTCCCATCGGCACGTCAATACCTCCCGCAGCTGCTGCAGCCGCCGCGGGCGCCCCCTACACGTACGGCTACGGCACTGGAGACCCTAGTAAGTACATTTTTTAAAAAATATGGCCGTTTTCACTTTGAATTTTTTTAGCTCATAACAGCTTAAAACATTCATAAACTAAAATTTGTTAATTCTATTTTCTGAGAAAACTTAAATCTTAACCGTATATTAATGTCACTCGTGTCTTCGTCTTTTAATTTGTAAAAACTCATTAGACCGGTTGATAATACCGTAGAACATTGAACTACTAGAAGCAGCATAACCTCAAACCATAGGCAGGTTTGTTTGAGTAAATGATCTCCAGACATTGTTGTCAAGTCAATTTGAAAACATTCCTAAACCTTTAATGATACAAATATTTCTTTGCAAATCTTAAAAATAGTACAAAACCATAATACAGCATTAAACCAGAGAATACTTTTTTGTATTAAAAATGATTCAACATTCTGTTGTTGCAAGTACATTATTTTTTGAATCTCAATAGTAATAATAGAAAATCGTGCAGGTATAATACATTAAAAACAATGTGGCAGCTTAAAAACCGGGTGTTTGTTTACATAACAATGCTTAAAATATTTAACTACGCCTATGTTTTGTTTACAGATAAATAAGCTGTTTACTTACTTGTAAAAGGACCGTTTATTTCCTACGGCATAGGATGTTTTACACACCTCGCACTTTTTTACCATATTGACTTTAACGCAAAAAAACAATAAAAATCACAAAATCACAGGCGTTTTAGCATGGATCACCGTTTAGTCCACAACGATTCAAAATACAATGACGGCCATCAACAACAAGTGACAGTACGACTATGCCGTTGTTGGCGAGGTTGCCGCGCTGTTAATTTTTTCGAACGTTTAAAGGACACATTTATTATTAATTAATGTAATTTGACATAAGTAAAAATATTTTATTATATTTATCTTGGTGAAACTAGTAAGATAGGCTTTTACATTTGATTTTGAATGAAAATAATGTTAATTTTTAAAGAAAATACCGTTTATTTAATTTGCCCTTTTAGTTATCTTATCACATTATGTAAACGTGGCAATTTGGGTTATTTTCCCCCTTGGCCCCTTTGTAAATATTAGACTGAATCAATAAGAAAGCATGCTGCTTCTACGGGGTTTAATGTTCGAAGGATAATACCAATAAATTAATCAATAAACAGTTTTGTTTTGAACAATATTACTTGTCTGTGCTTTGACATTTTTTCAGGATTTGAGCAGTTGCTGAATGAAAGTTTTTTTTATCGTATTTTTAAACTTGATTTTTGCCCAGCCAATGATAATGTTTGCCTTTTTATTTCGTAGTCGACGAGGTAGTGAATTTTTTTGAATCTTATTTTCTTAGTCAGCAATAAAATAAAAAGTTTGAGTATAAACAAGTGGTGGTCGTCACTTGGGGTAAAGTGCATTTACCTTTGTTTGAATTGATGATAAATTATAGGTTAAAAGAAATACCACCCTATTGTTCGGTCAGTAAGGAAACCAAAACAATAATTAATAAATGGATTAATTATTACAACAAAATATAGATCGTATGGCATCAAAAAATAACCCTGCTTACCTTGAAATTTCCTATTGTTTTCACCTCGTGTGTACACCTCCCTTGTTGGATTCGAACAGAACGGCCATAGTGCCGTTAATCGTCGCCTCATGGCGGGGGTGGCGCGCAGCTGTGATTGAAACTTTGACGGCCATTTTGCGCGCAATTTTAAATTGAACAAAAAATACATAACAAAAATATTGATCATTTTTTTCTTAAACTTTACCAAAATGGTAAAAAGAAAAATAACCAAAAATAGTCTTGTGGAGAATATCTTTCCCCAATTCCAAGAAAAAAGAAAGGAAAAATAAAAATTTACATGAAAAGTGGGCTTTTTTACCCTAATAATTTAAAAAATCTGAATCCAGTAGTCCAAGTTTGTTTTGTTCTTTAGGTTATTGGGCGTACACGCAAGCCTCACCGGGCACCGCTTATAGCGCCACCTACATGCAAAACTACCCCGCCGCGGCAGCGTACCAGCAACAATATCCACAGTACGGGCAACAGTACGGCATGGTACCGCCTCAGGGACAGTACCCGGGCGCCGTGTATGGCGTCAAGTACCAATAGATGTCGCTCCGGTAGGGCCTGTGGCTGACATAAGGTTTTTTACGTTTTTTTTCTTCCAGAAGAAGTTTTTTTAAGATACCTAAATAAAAATCAGATAATTTTGACAAACATTTGGTATGAGTAAGGGAATTATGGGTATTTGCCGAAAGCATGTTATGGGCGTAGATATAGAAAAATAACTAGATAACGCTTCGATTACTGCGCAACCTTCACTACAAGCGGTTTCGCCTAGATGTCGTTATAGTACAACAAGCATATAAGGTCACTGAATCACAAAAACTGCGTTGCCAGGTGGTGATCTTACAAGTGTGGTATAAGCAACCACCCCTAGAGGTCGCCGTAAGCAGTTACGCTATGTCAAATATCTTTAATTGTGATCAGTGGCTACATATAAAGTTGGCCTTGCTCAGTCTGTAAAAAATGGCGGATTTCAATTTATTCCCACTTCCTCCAGTCTGCGCAGGTTTGATAAGTGTTCTATTTATTTTTCTATTTCTACGTTTATGGACCGCCTTTTTGGGAGTGTGCTTTACCACTGAATTTAAATGAGTGGAAGAAGTCACAAGCCCATACAACCATCGATTTTGATTTAAGTACTCACCAAATAACAAGATAAAAACCTTGTATGATCCACAGGCGGGTGCTGTACATGTGGTACTCTTATTATTATTAATATGTTATAACGTGAATGAATGCGTGAGTGATCTGAGAATATCTGAGATGCTATAGTAAAGGAGTGCTTTCAACTGACGTCATGGCCCACACTGCTTCTGAACGCCGAAAAATGTTTTGAAAATGACTCCCAATATGACCATAGGATTTTGTTTATAATTATTTTTGTGGTTATTTGTTTTAATTGCGATCTTTCGGTGTTGTAAAATATTTTTATCTGGTTTATAATGACGAATTTTTCGCTATTTTAATTTAAAATAACGGAATTAGAAGGGCCGATTTGAAAGCATACAAAAGACGAGAAACGTTAGTGTGACGTCAAAGCTAGTTTGTCGGGTAAAATAGCCATTTCTCGACATTTTCAATGGTTTGACGTATTTTTTTTTGTTGGTTATATTCACGGATTATAGAACTTGAAGATTGGATTTGACCAAAGTTAAAGTCCCGTTTAGTTTGACATGTCGTTCACTATTTTAGAAGTGTCAAGTGCTTGTCAACTGTTGCCCATCTTTTATTGTTTATATTTCAGATTTTTAAATGCTAATTTCAAATGCATGATGTTCCCACTCTTTTTATTTTCGTTGGTTGTGAAATCCATTCTCTAGCGGTTTTAGCATAACATTTTCAATGGTTAGACGTATTTTTTGTTGGCCATGTGACACGAGCCATCTACGTCTGTCACTTGAATTCTTCTTTTTTATTTTGATGTATGCCAAGGCCAACAAAAACTTAAAGCCTTGCTGTCATGGCTTTCTGGGCGTTACGTGAGTCTACAGTGAGATCATTTGAATTATTTTTTTACAAGGAAAGTTACGAAACTTGGGTGGACGAGTCAGGAGAGACGCGATCTCATTGAATTACAGAATCATTAAGCACAAGGAAACTTAGGTGGACGCCTCAGGAGAGACGCGATCTCATTGAACTACAAAAGCATTTAAAGATAACACTAAGAATAGATATTTTTTTAAGTAATAGGTAAACGAAAAATCTTTCTCATAAAGCAATCTGGTATTTTTTTTATCATTTTATAATTTTATAATGAGGAAATTGTCCTAAAGAAAATTCGATGGTCAGACTTCTAGGGCCTTATTTAAGACACTTTTTTCATGTTCAGGAACAGTGTGATAGGATTAGAAACAAGAAACGAAAAAAATACTATTTTATAAATGACGCTTTAAGATTTTTGATGTGTCCAAAGGATATAATTATTCCTAATTATTCCGAAAACGGACGATACCAGTCATGTGACTTAAAACCATGGGTGTTTCAAATTCGATCTTTTTGGGGGAGTTTGGGTATTTCTAGGGGAGATCATAATAAATTGATACCGTCACGTTAAGAGAAGCTGACAAATAAAAATCTTGGTAAACATGCCGCCACAGGTTTTTTGAAAGTGTGCACAAAGTACTTTTTTGTCACATTTTGTGGACAATACTGTAACTAAATAAATAGCAAAAATATTAAAAAAAAATATGTGTAGCAAGTCGTTTTAAATAAAATATTACCCCGATTTAAAAAATTAAGTAAAAAACAGGGTCATTTCATGAAAATGGACCAAAGTTATGTAATATCTCAAAAACAATATGTGATAAACTTAACCAGGCGCGTAGCGATGGGGGAGTTTAGGGGTTAACCCCCCCCCACGAGGCAAATAATTGTGTGTATTGTTAATAAACTGAAATATATTTGCATACAAATTTTAATATCTCCATTTATACATTTAAATTCCCCCCTCCCTCAGTGGATTGCTGGCGCTACACTACTGATCTTAATTCAGTTTGATAGATGGGCTCTTTATTAAAAGACTATGGGAAACAATAATTTACGCCAAAATTAAGTTTTCACAAACAAAAAGGTTATAAAACCCGTTCCAATATGCAGACTTTCCAAAACCTTAAACAAAAGCTTAAACGAATTGCTTGATACAGCAATTCGTTTACGCAATTTTGAAAACCAATGCTCAAAAAGTGTGAGTCAGTTTGTTCTATCTCCTTTAAAAATAGCCCAGATCAGCCAAAAATATCAAATTTGAAAATTAATTAGACGTAGTTGAAGGTTTTTAAATCTAATTTTTGTAAAAATGAAATGCAACAAAACAAAAAGACAATTTGACAAAAAGTTGAACTGCTCTTTACTGCGCCCTTCCAATAATATCTGCAGTAAAACAGTCAAAATTAATGGAATAAACAAGGACAACAAGATTCGTTGTAATTTTAAAAGAATATTGCAGTATTGGCTTGGCCAACAAGTAATGAGAGATTTTGTCCAATAAGGGAGTCAGTCCCCCAAAATGTAGAAAGTTTAAATTGTAGAAAAGTCCTTAAAGGAACCTTAAATCCTTCAAAAATCGTACGAAACTGATTTATAAACAAATTATTTATAAAAATGTAAAACCAATGCTTAAACTAGTCGGTGGTAAAACCTAAAAACCGTAAAGGTTAGAAATGGTTTACTGATCTACCGGTAGAGGGTGCTGTCATCAGCTGTGGTCTTAGAAAAAGAAGGGAATGGGAAACTGTTTTATATTTTGTCGTAAAAGCTAACACAATCTAACTAATCTTAGCCTATTCTAACGTATTTTGACTTAAATTAGCTATTCTGTCCTCAGCTGAGGACAAAAAGTTGTCAATAAACATAACCTTTTTTCGGATGACATATTACAAAAATTTTTGGGACAGTATACAAATTGATTATGCTCTACATTTATTATTACGGCCACAGCTGGGACAGATGATAGTGCCCTCTACCAGTAGATTAGTAAACCAGGTCTACACTATCTACAACTCTATATCGTAATTTTTGAGATAACTTTTTGACATTTATCAGCTGTTTACCATAACAAATAGCATAGGCCAACGAAAAAAAGTTGTAAAAAAAAACTGTATAGTTTCTACATTTTACATTTCCATATATTATATACTTATAAATTCAGTTTTTACAATTTTACGATTTTATGAACGAAAAAGTTTTAAAAATCGTTAACTTTAATACTCTATATCTCGACAATAAAAGAGTTGTGACCCATATGTTAATATATGTCATATACAGTCTCTAGTTTGGAAGAAATGTCAAAATTACAATGAATCTAAAATGTCCCGTTTTTACCCTATACAGGCTGTCCCAATTAAAAGTAACTATATGGAAGATTTCAAAAACGGTTTCCAAAAAAAAGTAGAAGACCGCAATACAAAACTACTAAATTCTATTAAATTTGTTTTGAAGATGGCGAAAATATTTTACTTTTCGAAAAAAATTTGCAGATCTTTGTGATTTTGATACACCATCTGGCTGGAGTCGGAATAGGCTCACTTTTTTCCCATTTGACCAAAATTGTATATCTTACCGTTTCCGAAATCTTTGTCCTATATAGTTACTCCTCTTTGGGACACTATACGATATAAACAGAATTTAGAAACGATGTTCCAAATAGTAAGAAACAAAAATTTTATGTAATTTATGCACTAAAGATATAATTATTTTTCGCTAGAAATAATTATGATGTATAAAGGGAAAAATTGTCATTGGTAAAAAAAATCTGCATTAGGTTTTTTCTGGAAAATAAATATGTAAAATAATAATAATAATAAGACGAGCCCTTTCTCGGTAATGTTGGCCCAAACACTGTTTTTGTTTTAAATTTAATATTTTTTAAAAGAATTAAAATATTAAGTAAAACTCAAAAAAACGGCTACTGAATTATTTCAAATGCTAAAAGATGTCTACGGAGAGTAGTGTATGTCTCGTGCAATGATTTTTATGTGGCATAAAAGCTTTTTCGAGGGTCTTGAAGAAGTTAAAGATAATGAACCAGAAGGGTGCTCCAGCACATCCAAAACAGCGATGCTCATTATTTTTTTTTTGATATTAGAGGTGTTATTCTTATTGAATGGGCGCGTGGGGGTCAAACAGTCAACCAAGATTTATATTTGAAATTATTGATGTAGCTAAAGGTGCGTGTAATGAAAAAACGTCCAGATTTGTGGAAGAACAAAATTGCTTCCAACATTGGAAAGAAACGCATGCAACGCTGCGTCGATAGAGAAGGGGACTACATTGATGGGGAACATCATTAAGTTGTATTAGTATTTACATAAAGTAGATTTTTTACAAGTCTTATAATTTTATTGTCATACTTTGTACATCATGCCAAATCTTGTCTTAAAATCACTCAAAAAATTATCCTCTGTAGATTAAAATATCTCAAAAATCAAACTTTTATTATTTACTTATAAATATACATACCTGCATCTTTTATCTTTGAAATTATTATTTAATGAAAAATGATTTAGTTAGTGGGGCCAACTTGACCGTGACAGGGCTCATATAGTAACTGTCTTCAAAAATATTCGATTTTAGCTTATTTCATTGCGACTTTAAAAAGTGTGCGTTAGTTACTCTTTGCCTAAGGCAATTGACAGTAATAATTATTGCCAACCCTTCCTCGCATAAGCCAGTGGCTTTCGAGGGTGTAAATAAGGGGGCAGAATTGTTATTAGATAGTTTTTGGTCGTGCCAAATTTAGGCCCGATAACTTTGCCGACAACGATAACTTTGACAATATTTGACAGTTCGAAATAGCGTTTTTGGTACCGGTTTTAGTCGACACTGACGGTGCGGTTATTTGTCGTTTGGTGTTTAAGACTATTAAAATCGAGATATTGAATAGGGGACGCTGGGGGAATATTTTTTTGTCTAAAGGAAAACTTTATTTCTAGTTTTAATACTTTCCACAAAGTATTAAACAAGTAGTAAAGAATGGAAATGGTTCGTATTACCTCTTGGTTTTGACTATCGTGGGGTTGCATATTGATTTGAGTTGTGATCTTACCTTCAAATTTGACTAAAGTGATGGAAAGCTGTAGAAATTGCAAGTTGCAGAAATATTAAATGGCATCTAACGCAAATAGTCCACAGGAAAGGATAATAAGAAACATTCGACAACAAAATTAAATATCTGAAATGGTTTGCTTGTTAAAAATATGTTTAAAAAAGAGCACAAAAGTGCTAAAAGTTTATCAATATTGTAGTAGAATTTCAAAGGTTTTTTTCAGATATCTCAAATGACAAAAAACAAAATGCAAGAGTAGCAAAAAACATTTTCTATTACCCCTGTTTCTTATTCCCCCATCTTCCCCTATGTCAAATAAATGGATTACGCCTTTGAGTATATGACCCATATAATTTACTCAATGCTTCCGCTCAACACTGCAGTGACCTGTGCAGCCAGCGCCCGCCAAATGGCACAGAATGTAATAGAAGCTGACTAAAACAATTGCGCACGTTCTACGTACGTCAAAATTCTTATGTCAACCGTCCGTGAGTTTGCGGCGTTCCACGAAAGCCATTAGCTACATGTGACGTTCAAATGTCAACAGTGTCAAATTGCGTTAGTCGTCTACCGTTTTTGGCACGATCAAAAATTAAGTAATACAAAATTGATTTTATCAAAATGGTTTTAATAAAAAGCTTGAAACGGGTTTTAGTAAAAGTCTTTTTTTTGACATATGTTTCGCACTAAAATTCCCAATGGAATACGCTTGTAAGACATAGGGTCACTGCATCCTGGAAGCCTGGCGGAGAGGAGGATGCAGTGACCCTATGTCTTAAGTCTTAAAAGCGTATGCAGTGACCCTATTTAAGACATCGCGAACGTCGCCATCTATAAAGTGATTGCAGAAGCTAAATATAAACTTGTTTATAATAATTTATGTAATTAGATTTTGTTTTTTTAGGCAATACATTTAAATGTGCACATTTAATTTTTAATAAATAAACAAAATCAAGAACTAAACAGTTGGCTAATGATTTCAAGAGTAAAAAACACAATTGTTTGTTGATTAATACAGTGTACTCCGGTTATAACGTACCTGGGTTATAACGTACCTTCGGTTATTACGTACATATTTCATTGGTCCGGCCAAAATACTCTTCTTTTTTCACTGGATATTACGTACCTTTTATACCTTCTACTTCGGTTACAACGTACCATATTTTGACTAATAATATAACGGTGTACGTTAAAACCGGAATATTACCGGTGATTCCCCGAAAAATTTGGGGATTTTTCAATATTCGTTTCGTCGGTTTTCTGGAACGCGAGTTGCAGGCGGCAGGCCGTCAGTTTCGACTTTATTCTTATATGGAAAAATGGTCTAGTACGATTTTGTGTGTTTGTGGTTAAAATGTTGAATTGCCGGCGCAAATGTATAACTGTAAAAGAAAATATAGAGATTATTAAAAGTATTGAGAGAGGCATCAGTAAAGTGGAAGCTTGTAGGCAAAAGAACTTGTCAAAAACAACCATTTTGTTCCAAATAAAAAATGTACGTTCTAACATAACTTTTTAATTGTGTTTTTGAAGTGTAAACTTCTTTAGGCGCGTTTAGCACTTTTTGTGGGTACTGAATTGAACTGAGCCGTCACGCTCGGCTATGTAACGCTCATTCGGGTGAAGTCGGCTCAAGTCGACTAACTGTGAGAGGAACAGTCAGAGCGATATGATGATGCAGATGAAGGCCACTCAGAGCAAAATTTACCAGAGTAATTATACACATTTATAATTATGTAAATGTTATTACTTTGTATATTACTTTGTCAATATACAACGCAAAAAATCTTATATTTCGTATTATTAATTTTGCCTTGTTGAAGTTTACACCTCTGCCGTGTGGTCTTAAGCATACACAATTTTTTTTACAACTTACGTCCGCTTCTAAAGTACACATTTTCTGATCCCTTGACGGTACGTTATAACCGGAGTATACTGTATTTCAAAAACACAAACGCCACTATTATCTTCAATAATAAAAATTCTACATTTTTGTTTTTATTCTATTATCAAGAAAGGTGATTTCCAAATACGCTAAATTGACGTGAATTTTGTAAAGGATTTTTTTTACAGAAAAAAATAGTGACAGTTTTTTTAAAGGGTTAGATTTTTGTTGATCATAACTGGCTCATAAAAAAGATTGTTAGACAGCAAAAGTCGAATTTTCAAAAAAAACATGAGAGAATGTATTATATATGATAACAATGTACCTACTAAAATAGTTTGTTAAATAAGAAATAAACTTTAAGGACTGGGTAAATAGTATGTTTTTTTAATATAAGTACCCAAAATAAATTTAATCAAATAGGACACTAATTCTGGCATTAAATGGCAAAAAATAGGCGGCGGATAAAAGTACAAAAGATCGAAAATACATATACGTAATATATATGGAAAAAAACCTTAAAATGTATGGTACACGCGTAAGTCCCATTCATTACACACGCAGCTGACGTCCTTATAAGGGCGAAAGCTACGTGTGTAATGAATGTGACTGACGCCCTTAGTGTACCAAAAGGGAGATTTATTTGTATTAAATTTTGTCAAGTTGGTGTTTTTAGTGAATTTTATGACTATAACTTTGTTGCTACGGGAATGTTTTTTTTTCGAATTAGAGCAACTTTCCGCACGCAAAATGCATGATGATACAAAACAATATTATTTATTAATTTTTCAGAGATTTGTTTTTTTTTTCACGCCTGTGGAAAAATAATATACCTACCTACCTAAAACGTGCGTAAAGTAACATTTCTGCACTTGATTGCTGGTTAAATCACTAACGCGTTGTTCGGCCATTTGCACATGCGTACGCATTTTATTATTTTCTGCTTGCAACATACCTACTTTAGGAACTGTTTTTAGATAAGTTTGGTGCGAAAAGTAGAAGTTTTTACACTGTTATTAGGTTATATACGAGTAGGAAACCATAAAATTAATTGAGTTTTCGCACTTCTAATAGATAGTTTAAGTTGTGCTACATATTTTTACGTAAGCATGAGATTTGACAGTTACGCAAGCGCACTTCGTCACACCGTCGTCAAGGTCACGTTAGGAGCTTACGTATTTACGTTAGCTTACGGCAGTCGGATCTGCGGGCACCTTAACGTTACCAAAGAATAGAGTTGGTTGATTGACCGATCGAAAAATGAGGCCTAGACGATAATTTCCGCTTCCAGTACAAACGATTCTTTGCAAATATATTCCTACTGTAGTTGAAAAGACAAAAAACAAAATTGTAACATCAAAAAAACACAGTGCCGAATTCCATATTCTCTGCTATTAGTAGACTTGTTATGGTAACGTAAAAACATTTAGCTTAAACTCAAATTTGGAACAAAACGTAGAGCGCTTAACGTGCAGTTTTACGTAAAAATACGTAGCACAACTTAAACTATCTAATGTAAACTAATACAGCACCATTTTAAAGACAAAAATAAAAATTTAATTCTATGAGCTTTTTACATTATAAATAAAAAACTATTGAGCACCCCTTGAGGGCCAGGATCGAGATAAGCGCCTCGTACCTCATAGCCTAGTTACGGCTCTGATTCTAACTTAGGCAGAGGCGTGTTGTAAAGGACAGACTTATGCAATTTTCGTATTCTCATTTCTTATTGTGACAACAATGATCTCTATATATAAATAACTCGTATATAACTCATTGTGTGACAATCAAAACCCACTCATTTTGTAAAAAGGTAGTCGGGAGTTTTGGAATATTACGTACATGCGAAAACATAAGCAAAAAAAGCACCCTGACTTCTTTCCCGGGATCCTAGAGGGTGTGAATCCGACCCGAACCGGTTTAGTTCGCTTCTGATTCACAACCTCTACACACACCCGAACCGGTTTAATTCGGTTCGGATTCACACCCTCTAGGATCCCGGGAAAGATGTCAGGGAAGTTGTTTGTTGTATAGGTTATATAAAAATGGTTCCAACAAATTGCACATTTTGAATATGGACTCTTTCCTGACTTCAGAGCGATATTCATATAAATCCTAGCTAATCCTCTTCTCGAAATCAATTTTTTGCTATTTTTCTAGTTAGTCTAGGCACTGGCTCCTATCACATGTGACCTAATATGTGCGCTCAGTTTGACTGCGGGGCATTGTTAAGCACCCATAGGTGTATAAAAACAGTTTGGTCACGTGGTTGAACTCATGGTCGTTTGGCCGCCATCCTTGAAAATGGCCGCCAAATTGATAGATTTTTTTGTTTAAGCGTATCTCCCTACCCAGTCATCCGATTTTAATTTTTAAAGGCTTGTTATACTCCTTTTTTAAAGGCAAATAAATTTTGTAATTACACATTTTTTAATAAATCAAGTAGTCTTTGAGATATACCAAGATTATTATTATTTCTGCTCGCAAAAGAATTAAAATAATAACCATGCTCATTTTACTGTAGCTATAATATTATTGACATTTGTTTTTTTTGTTACATAGAAGGCTTTAAACCTTTCACAGAAGAGGATATTGACTTTATGTTTTTAAAGTTCGTTGGATGGTACTCCTAAAGACTGCCTTAAAGGGGGTGGTTTCTAAAACTGTTATACAAAAAGTGGATTTGCAGTGAAACAATGCATCGTAGCGAAAAACGTTAAGAATAATTTTTATAACACTTTTAATTCCACTTCTTATGACCATTCTCATATCTTTTACACTTTAAAAAAAATATCGATTTTAGACCGAAAACATGGAATTTTTACAAAATTGTATATTTTAGCTGGCTTGTACAGGTAACTATCAAAGCTAGTATGCTAAGTGATACATCGGAAGAAGAAGAAATTAAAAGTACTATAAAAAACACATTTTATCGTTTTTCGCTAGGATGCATCGTTTCGCTGCAAATTCACTTTTTCTATAATATTGTGAACAGTTTCAGAAGCCATCCTCTTTAAGGCAGTCTTTAGGGGTACCATCCAACGAACTTTAAAAACATATAGTCAATATCCTTTTCTGTGAAAGGTGTAAACCCTTCTATGTAACAAAAAAAAAACAAATGCCAATAATATTGTAGCTACAATAAAATGAGCATGGGTATTATTTGAACTCTTTTGCGAGCGGAAATACTAATAATCTTGGTAAATCTCAAAAACTACGTAATTTATCAAAAAATCTGTTATGATAAAATTTGTTTTCCTATCAAAAAGGAATAAAACAAGCTTTAAAAAATTAAAATGGGGCCACTGGGTAGGGAGATACGCTTAAACAAAAAATTTTTTAATTTGGAGGCCATTTTTAAAGATGGCGGCCAGACGACCATGAGTTCGACCACGTGACCAAAGTTTTTTTATACTGCTATGGGTGTTTAACAAAGCCCCGCAGTCAAACTGAGCGCACATATTAGATCACATGTGACAGGAGCCAGCGCCTAGACTAACTAGAATTTCGAGAAGAGGATCAGCTAGGATTTATATGAATATGGCTCTGAAGTCAGCAAAGAGTCCATATTCAAAATGTGCAATTAGTTTTTGGAACCATTTTTATGCAACCTATACTTCATTCAGGCACACTGTGTTCGGATTCACACCCTCTAGGATCCCGGGAAAGATGTCAGGGAAGTTGTTTTTCGACCTTATGTTTTCATTTTATCCGCCTACCGCAAAAAATAGTAACGAAATTTTTTTTGGACTGATTGATTACGTGTCATTAGAATGGCTTTTAAAAAAATGTGTCTACTTGACCACCCCTCCGTTCTTGAGGGTTTTTTGGAATACCCAAAATATTTGCATTGTAAATACAGTCGAACCTCTATAACTCGAACCTGAAGGGACAACCAAAACAGTTCGAGTTATGGAGAGTTTGAGTTATAGAAACTCGAGTTACATGGGTTAAAATACATGTAAAAAGTGCAGGGACCGCTTAAAAGGTTCAAGTTATAGAGAGGTTCGAGTTATAGAGGTTCGAGTTAGAGTTTCGACTGTACGTTTTTCCAAAGGTACCGATTCCAGAGGTGCCTATTAATCATGTGGTAGTCATTTCACGTTTAGTAGAGTACCTGATGAATGTCGTATATAGTACTGCTGTCAAAAGGAAAACCACGTATTCAACACAATCATTTTGAGAAATGGAGAGTAAAGTTTTGGATGCAAATAAAACAGAAATTTATTTTCCGGAATAAAATCTTATATTGCACAAATTTACTTACCAAAAAAAGCGCCTGAATAAACCAGATTATTAAAGCAATAAATATCTGTTATATAACATAAAAAGGAAAAATACGGCGTACCAGACGGAAAAATATATTTGCAATAGGTACTAAGAAAGAAACACGTATTTTTCCATAAGCTTTAGTCCAGCAAAAGACAGAGAAAGGACGAGAAAAATACACATTAATCGTAAATAAAGTGAAAAAGGATTTAATTGCTTTGCTGGCTTTAGCAACACATATTGCTCTGCTGGCTTTAGCAGAGCACCAAATTTTAGAAATAAAACAGGGATGATAAAAAACCATTACAAGGTTTTGAAATGTAATTGCTCTATATTTACCGCGTCAGTATCAACCTTGATAATATTTTCATTTAAACGACTTAAAATTCCATATTAACTGATCTTTAGTATTATTTGGATCACTACAAGCACTGGAGTTTGCTTAATCGTCATTTTGTTGACACTTATTGAGTGCTAAACTCACTAAACGTCTTGCTCGATTCATTGCAAAAACGCAAATGCGTTCAATGTTCAATGCATCTTAAAAATAAGTGGGGTCGTGACAGAAAAAAACCCCGGAAATGTACAGTGCTAAGAAAGAGCCACGTAAAATTGCCGCTGCTAAGAACAACCGCATATTATTATGATTAATTTTTACGTCGTTTATTCTTATTACTGTGTAAGTACGTGGTTTATACCTCGTATGACAGGTCGCGGAACTTTGTTCGAAAACACGTTGTTCGAAAACCATTTTTTTGAAAGCAATAGTTCGAAAACATTTTCTTCGAATGGAAATTTGTTTAAAAACAGTTTCTTCGAACGGAAATTTGTTCGAAAACAGTTTATTCAAACGGAAATTTGTTCGAAAACAGTTTCTTCGAACGGAAATTGGTTAGAAAACATTTTTTTCGAACGGAAATTTGTTCGAAAACATTTTATTTGAACGGAAATTTGTTCGAAAAAATTTGTTGGAATGGAAATTTGTTCGAAAACAGTTTCTTCGAACGGAAATTTGTTCGAAAACATTTTGTTCAAACGGAAATTTTTTCGAAAACATTTTATTCGAAAATAAATTGTTTAAACGGAAATTTGTTCGAAAACGTTTTCTTCGAACGGAAATTCGTTCGAAAACATTTTGTTTATTAAAAACAGCAACTGTTTGACTAAGAAGTCTCTTTGTAACATATTTAAAAAAAAAGCTTTCCTGACTTATTTTGCGGGATCCTAGAGGGTGTGAAACTAAACCGAACCGATGCGGCATCCTAGAGGTTGTGAAACCAAACCGAACTAAACCGATACTTCGATTCGGTTCAGTTCGGTTCAGTTTTGTTTCACACCCGCTAGGATACCGCGAAAGAAGTCAGGAAAGTTTTTTTTTGAAGAAAGAACAAATTTCCATTTGAACAAATTTCTTTCGAACAAATTTCCGTTCGAACAAAATTTCTTCGAACAAATGTTCTTTCGAACAAATTTTCGTTCGAACAAAATGTTTTCGAACAAATTTCCGTTCGAACCAAATGTTTTCAAACAAATTTCCGTTCGAACAAAATGTTTTCGAACCAATTTTCGTTCGAAGAAACTGTTTTCGAACAAATTTCCGTTCGAACAAAAAAATTCGAAGAACATTTTTCGAAGAAATTTCCGCGACCCCTCGTATGACTGGTGCAAATACGTGAACACTTAACCATGTTTAGAAACCTAATATAAGTCAGGGACACAATATCTCGTTTTTGCAAAAAAAATGTTGAATACGTGGTTTTTCCTTATGACGACAGAGTAGGTATAATAATAGCTGTATGAAATAAACCTCGAAAAAAAGGTGTAAAAACTGGCGTGATAAAAGTGTCTTTATCCCTTGAAGACATTATTGTACCCCTTGCCTATAAAAAGTGCCACTTTTATCCCTTGGAATATAATATACTTCTACAGAAAGCATGCATTGCTTTGCGCGGGCTAGTAAGTTAACAAATGGAGTTATAAGTAGGAGGTGGTTTTTTATTTTTATAAATTATGTGGTAATTGACTTTAGAAAAATAATTTAGTATACACCTACCTATAATTAGACTGATAAAAAGCAAAACATTAGAAAATTATTTAGTTTCAATGGAAAATTCCTCCATTGATAAATAGAACACTTATGCGTCATTTTTTCCACAACCTATTCATTCATAATTTTTTTTGGTATTTTCATAGACTAATGGTTTTTTAAAGTCTATTTATGTATATTTTCATTAAACCAAAATCTACCTACCATTAAATTTGTGTGCTGTAGGTACCGTGGTACCACAAAAACAAATTTATAATTCGGTTATATGCAACAAATCTACAAAACATCTTAACCGATTTTAATGAGCATAGATGCGTTAAGAACACGAATCGAAAGGTAAGCTTATTAAAATTTCTTGAGATAATATTGGCGTTCATTTGATATTTTTTATCCCATGATTTTTATTTTCCTCGCCTGCCACCCAAAGCCTTAAAAAATGATTGGTTTCGTAAAAAAAATAGGAGCGATCTCGTCTTGACGTATTTCTATGGTATACAGCGATAGTTCCTAAACAGCGCTTAACCGATTTTCAGAAAAAAATTGATCTTCGAACGAGCTGAACTTTTAAAAACTTAAACTGTTGCAGGTTGCTAAAGATGCCTATGGTTTGATTTTGGTTTTAGTGGTCTCTTTGATGCCTCCACATGTAAAAATTTTGAAAATTATCGATTCGTTTCTGAGATATTTGCCTCCAAACATGTCATGTCCCTATCCTTATTTTTAATTATCCATCGATTGACACCAAACACGTTCGTTTCGGTTCAACCGGAATTTCCGATTTTCTGTTAAAACCGGACGGGGTCGTGGTTGATGTCAATCGTTAGATAATTCAAAATAAGGATAGAGATATGTAAGCCGTTTTTCCATAGTTCTAACCGTTTTCGAAATATTCCGTCTCGAAATTGGAAATTGTCGTTTTTAAACTGTCAATATTTCAAAAATGGTTATTGGCCACTGTCACATGACACACCCTATGTAATTTTTTTTTGAAAAAAGTGAGCATTTAAAATAAAAAATTGACGTGTCCAAGCGTTTTTCCCAACAAGCCCTTATTTATTCGTTATCGAATTTATTCCATTTGGCTGTTCCACACTGTATATTACATTCCCAGCCCGCGCAGCAATACTTAAGAGTTATCAAATACCAAATTGCAAATAATGCAAGGACCAAAAACTATAAACAACAAGTGAAATTAAAGAAAGAAAAATAAGAAAAAAGTTTTCTGCTTCGGCCGGGGATCGAACCCGGGATCTCTTGCTATCTAGGCAAACATTCTACCACTGAACCACCGAAGCCACACTCAGGCTTTCAGACGTTGATTCTTTACGTCTAGTTTGAGTTATCATACCTTTGACAGTGGGAAAGAAGAATTTAGAGATCAGTTGGATGACTTGGTCGAGTTAATACCGGAGTGTCTCTCGTTCTTGTATTGAGACACCGCGGCCTGCATAGATATAAGTTTTCCGAAAATTTATGTGTGGCTTCGGTGGTTCAGTGGTAGAATGTTTGCCTAGATAGCAAGAGATCCCGGGTTCGATCCCCGGCCGAAGCAGAAAACTTTTTTCTTTTTTTTGCGACGACTGTTTGGACGCCCTCGGTTTTGGCGCCGACCATTTGGGGATGACTATAACACACACCCACATAGAAAAAAAACGTTGATTTTAAAAGCTGCTAGAAAAAAACGTTTATTTCATATATGAAAACAAGCTTAATAGGTCATTCATTAACGTTATAAAAAATAACGTTGCTAAAAACTGCGTTGTAATAACGCCATTAAAAAATTAAAACAGCAATGTTTTTACGTTAGTTTCAAGTGATTTTTACGTTAAAATCACATTAGATTCACGCCTTTTCTACACGAATTTTAAAACGCGACTTGCATGGCTTTTCTACTGAATATTTTTGAGATTTTACTAGCAGTAGCGCTACCTATTGTCGGGCTTTTTCAGTTTGACGAAATCTATCAGGCAGTGCTTTGGCCTCTAAACTCCAAAAACCTTTTAAGGAACTGATCCCTGATCCTTCACGATCACGACGCATCTGTTATTAACCTGACACAGCAAAAATCTTGTTTAGCTTAGAGCGCCATCTTTAAAATTGTCTTGAAGTGTTGTAGTCTTAAACTAGAAAACTTTTATAACTTCCTTTCGCGTCTCTTAAGTTAAAAAAATGTTATTAAAAAAACGTGACCAAAAAAGACGCAGAAAGTTAGTAGGTTTGAGAAGTCTTAATCTAGTGGCGTTTTAGAACATGTTGTGGAGGACTTTTCAAGTGTGAATTTGATACATGAAAATAACGAGGGTAAAAAACACGTTATATACTGTGTATACCGAACCGAACCGCACCAGAAAATTCAGCAAAAAGTACATTTTTATAGCTTGATTTCTCCTTGTTTTTAAGTTATATTTAAGCATGTAGATTTAACAAAATAAATATTACATGGTATGAGGTTGTTTTCAAGTAAAAAAAAACTTTGTTATTTTTGTTGACGTTAATTTAACGTTGATGTGATTTTTGTGCTATGTGGGCAGACACATATATTCTCCCCAAAATTCCTCCTTGAGCTTGGCTAGATATAAAGCCATCAGTTTTTTGCGATTTTATCGACCACTTCATGTTATTAATAAAAATTTGGTCAGTTTTAGTTTTTGAGATACTTAAAAAAATTTAGGTTATGAATTTGAAAAGTACCTGCATACATTCTGGTTGTAAAATCTGTGGTTCATTTATTTAACTTAAAAAGTGAATTTTTTAGAAGCTTGTTTATTTTCACAGTTGCTTTGTTTTATCCAACATTTTCCACTTTTCCATGCACATACGTCGCATCACGCTTTGCCGGCATGCCAACACGTTTTTCTTGACCTTGTGCAATCGATTTTCTCGGCAATGCACTTTTTAACCGGCTCAGCTGAAATTTTCCAGATTTCTTTTGATAGAAATTCAGTATGAAAATTCCATTTGAGTGAAAAAAACTACTAGTGTGATATTTTTGTAATTTAGGTGCGTAAATACGCACAGGTATCTACTACGCGTTTTGGCACATGCAAGTTTTTTCAAATATTTTACTTATAGTTTTTGAACTTGAATTTTGGAAAACTAAAAATAGTATTTGGATGCCCGAACAACGATATGAGTATATAGTTGCAAATATATTGGCATATTTTCATGGTCATTTTTAGAGACTAGATTTTTTTTAAGGTTAAATAATTTAAAAGTGGAGTGTCTTGAGGAAAAAACTGACAAAACTTTGTTGAATGCAAGTGAAGTTCAAGGGCGTTAAGGTCAAATTCAGTTTTTAAATATTGAAGTGGAAACTTTTCCAGTATAAATTCTGTAAGTTTTAATGTTTTTTTTATTTTACCAAGAACTCCCCTTTGGGGAGGGGAAAATTTTTGTAGCACGCACCTCCTTCGAGGGGTTAACTTTACCTCTATATTGTTTTGAAGGTCTGGTGAATGTCTTTATAACTCTGTCAAAATTATATTTAACTTTAAATTTTCAAATTTAACATGGACTGACTAAATAAAAATTAAATCAGAATTTTCTATTTTTTTATTTAATTTTATCAGTCCATGTTAAATTTGAAGCCAAATAGCTTAAAAACTAATGGATAGGTTTTTGTGGTTTTGACACGGGTATAAAGATTTTCCAAAGACCTTGAAAACAAGGTAGCACTAGGCCCAGTTTACCTATTCAAAATGTAAAGGCAAAATTTACCCTTTCAAAGGAGTTCCTGCTACAAAAAATATCCCCCTCGCAAACTAAATCGACGTGCTTTAGGATTTTTCCAAAAAAATACCCACCCACATAGCACAAAAATTACCCTTTCAAAGGAGTCTTCTTTACTTAATAAGCATTACTGTTTTAAACTATTTAATTAATAATTATCATGGTAGCCAGAAAGCAACAATTTTTGAAGATAGATGTTATAATTAAATGATTTCAGGGCAATTAGAGACCTCTTGGCTGGAGATGAGAGAGAGTAAACGGGTCACAAGACTTAAAGTTTTATTTATAGTGGTTAGAAATGTGTGTCACAATGTGAGATTTTACTGTATCTGTAATTGGCCATTGGCTGTTGATATTTGAGAATAAATAAATAAATAAAAATTACATCAACGTTAAATTAACGTGAACAAAAATAACATTTTTTTTTTACCTGAAAACAACCTCATACCATGGAATAAATAACATATAGTTATTTCTTCGATGCTCATACCATGTAATATTTATTCCGTTAAATCTACACGCTTAAAAATAACTTAAAAACAAGGAGAAATCAAGCTATAAAAATGTACCTTTTGCTGAAGTTTCTGGTGCTGTGTATATAACGTGTTTTTTTACCCTCGTTATTTTCATGTACCAAATTCACACTTGAAAAGTCCTTCACAACATGTTCTAAAACGCCACTAGATTAAGACTTCTCAAACCTACTAACTTTCTGCGTCTTTTTTGGTCACGTTTTTTTACTAACATTTTTTTAACTTAAAAGAGACGCGAAAGGAAGTTATAAACGTTCACAGTTTAAGACTACAACACTTTAAGACAATTTTAAAGATGGCGCTCAAAGCAAGACATAATATCTATATATCTATCTATATATCAGGATCAGGGATAAGTTCCTTAAAAGGTTTTTGGAGTTTAGAGGCCAAAGCACTGCCTGATAGATTTCGTCAAAGTGAAAAATCCCGACAATAGGTGGCGCTGATATTCGGTAGAAAAGCCATGCAAGTCGCGTTTTAAAATTCGTGTAGAAAAGGCGTGAATCTAATGTGATTTTAACGTTTATAAAAATCACTTGAAACTAACGTAAAAACATTGCTGTTTTAATTTGATAATGGCGTTATTAAAACGCAGTTTTTAGCAACGTTATTTTTTATAACGTTAATGAATGACTTATAAAGCTTGTTTTCATATATGAAATAAAGGTTTTTTCTAGCAGCTTTCAAAATCAACGTTTTTTTTTCTCACGCCTTTTTTACTTGAATTGTGCTATGTGGGTTTATTTATTTTAAACACGACGTTTTGGTTAGTAAGTATCTCTAACTGTTTTCAAGTGTAAACTAAACAATCTAGTCTTTAGGCTACTACTTATACTACTTGGTGTGCAGTCAGGTGTGACGGCCCGCCCCCTTTTTTAATCTTAAGACGCCTGTTTTCCTTAAGGAGTGGTTTCCATATGTTTGGTATGTCCGTGCTTGGTTGACTGAAAACTTCTTTATTCTGCATTATAAACGCAGCTTCAAGAAACTTTCGTTTTCGCCAATGCAACTCCTTATGCAAAACTTTAGCTTCTGACCATTGAATCCTGTGATCATTTGACCATACCTAATCCGCTAAACCGGATTTTTGAATATCCCCTAATTGGGTTGTTTTTTTATTCACCTACATATGATTTACCACACTCACATGGGATCTGGTAAATACATTTCTTATTACTTCAGGAATTTTCTGGTTTTGTTTTAGTTACAAAACTCTTTATCGTATTTCCCGATGAAAATACGGTTTTTATATTATAGTGTTTGATTTATTCGTCTTATGTTTTCTGAAATTCCTTGAACATATGGAATTTTAATAACACCAAATGGATTATAATTTTAAAAAATTGCTACAGTTGGTTTATTTTTAATTTTAGAGATCGTTGAGATAAATAATTTCTCGGAATAACCATTCTGTTGTAAGTCCTTTTTAATGTTCTTAATTTCTGGGGTTAATTCTTCATTATTACTACAAATATTTACTGCTCTTAAATACTAAACTCCTTGTTTTGTAGCAACAGAATGATTAGACTTAAAATTTAGGTACTGTCCCGTGTATGTAGGTTTCCTATATGGTTAAATGTTTCTGTCTGTTCATTTGGCAAAAACATCCAAGAAAAAAACGAATAGACAGTAACATTTAAACCACTGTATATAGGAAACACACACACGGAACAGTACCTTAATTTTAAGTCTAATCACCTCTCCTTAAGGAAAACAAGCATCTTAGGATTAAAAAGAGGGCGGGCCGTCACACCTGACTGCACACCAATAAGTAGTATAAGTAGTAGCCTGTAGACTGGATTATTTAGTTTACATTTGAAAACTGTTAGAGATACTTACTAACCGGAACGTCGTGTTTAAAATAAATAAAGACAAACCGAACCGAAGTCCGAAATTTTGTATCTACTCAATCATTGTCTACGAGATTCCAACACCTTTTAAAAAAAACCCCCCAGATACAAACGGTAGTAGTTTTTGGACACTGGTGGTCTTACACCCGATAACTCATTGACATGTTTCACTTTTGACAGTTTAAGGTTATTTTAAATTCATAAAACATCAGTTCCATATTTTATACATTAAAGTTTGTCAAACTTTTTTATGTGTCAAACCTAGTTAAATTTTTAGAATCCTAAAAACATTTTTGAAAACCTTAAATTCTATTATTGTATGACGTCTTTTGGCAGAGCCATTATGAAATCGGTAAAATTAGCTGGGACTAATGCAGAGATGCCTCTGGTCGGACTGGGGACCTGGAGGGCATCCGCTGAGGACATTGAAAGAGCAGTTGGAACTGCATTGGATTGCGGATATAGACATATTGGTAAGTGCAGACTTCGGGGTCTTGTATAACTTAACCTTTTTAATCCATTTTGGGCCAAGGATAGAAAGAAAACAATATTTATAAAAAAAAGTATTTGTGTATTATCAATATACATAAATGTTACTAATAGGTACCGTAAAAAAAATATAGAATATTAACTTAACAAAATATGGGGTGTTGCGTTAACGCATCAACGGCCTAAACGGTTAAGTAAAATTGCCGAAAACAGTCGGCGTGCAGATGTAACGCTCACAAATGTAATTCGTTTGACTTTTGCACACCCGAGATCTTCTTCTGGAGTCAGTTTTGCTTATGACGTGTCTCATCAGGTCACCTCTCATATTAGTGAGCGAATTTATCGGAAGTGCTTTAGCAACAAAATTCTTTGTTTTGGGCATAAATGATTTGAAATTCAGCTGCGACATCTTATTCTGGTTTACGGTATTGTAAAGTTTCCAGGCGTTCACAAACGAACTGTCAATAACATTTATAAAAAGTGGCCACCACCATTTTTTACCCATTACTTTCTATAGTTTGCAAATTCATTATCGTGTAAATCTACGCCTCCCATATATTTATTATATACTGATATTACTGGTTGGGGAATTGAAACTGATGCATAAGCAAAACTGACTTTTGCAAAAGTCCATCGATTTACATTTGTCAGCGGTGCACAGTATATCTGTACGTCGACTGTTTTCGGAATTTCACTTAATCCTTTAGGCCGTTGATGCGTAAACGCAACACTATAAGTTATGACGTATTTAAAAAAAACCTGCTACAAAAAATATAAGTTTTAAACCAGCTACAAAAAGACATAAGTTTTCCGTTTGATATTGTTAGCGAAAGTTTACTTGGTAAGATAAAAGTACAATATCTTTGGAAATTAAATATAATTGTGCTTTTTTGAATTTGGAAAATTTTGGAGCCAAAAGAAGAAAAAATTAGGTATTTAAAAAATTTTCAGGCAGACGGAAACAAAAAAAATATTCCAAATCCAATTTGATTACCTTTGTCTAACCTTACATAAGTGGGATTTGTCTATATCTCATGCCAAAAAGGTTCCTATTTTTGTAAAAAAAAAATATTACTGTAGTGTTGCGTATACGCATCAACGGCCCAAAATGGGTTAAATCTATATTAGTCCACAGTACAGGGTTTCTCACTTTTTATATTGATTGTGGATTTCATTACTGTCCTTAAATTTTCAGACAACAAAAATATGTTAAACGGTTTTTTCTAGCCGTTGCACAGTAGGATAAGACGTCTTTATTTTGGCCAATATTAGAAGAATATGATTTAAGCAAACAAAACCAATTTTTTTGAGTAGTAATATTTTGAAGACCTTTATAGGTGGTATACTAAAGAGTTTAAAATCATTTTAGTAAATTATATAAGATTTTATTATGTACAGGGTGATCCCCATTGTGCAATTTTGGGGTGTTGAAAATAACTTGCATAGAAGATATAAGACAACCGCATGTGTAGAGCTGTATTTTAGTCAAATTGAATGTCGATTTTTAAAATTAAACAGTTCAAAGTTAAAGTTTACTTTTTTTAAAATATAAAAAGACAACACATAAAAAATCAGACATAAAGGATTATAGACACTTTTCAAAAAGCAGAATTTTTAGAACGCCCTGTAGCTTGGTAATATGTAGTTTTCACCGTAAAAGTTAACTTCATATTTTATCTTTTTCCTTTAAATAACCTGAAAATCCCCAAAAGTGCCAAATCAGAATTACACTGTTTGTTCTAGTTCTATATTCATAAGAAACATCTTACATTCACCCTAATTATCCGGAATTCCTGGATACTTCCACAAATTAAAATGGCTGGATATTGAATAATTTTGCAAAAACAGAACAAGTTATATTTCTCAAAAATAGCAAAGTCTAAATATTACAGATCACTTAACTTTTCTTGAAGTTTTACTTAATCGTTTATTTCTGAATCCAACTCTAAGCTATCTAATTCTGAAATGTCAAATAAAAATTCATGATCTGGCTCAACACTACTGGATTGGCTGTTATTTTCAAGTAAACCTGATTTAGATAAATATTCATCGGGTGATTGTAAAAAATTTCTTACATATTCAGGTAACACTTTCGATTTCAGTTTGGATTTTCGTGACATAAGTGACAAAGTTGAGATTAACGGATCTGAAGTGTCTATTGCCCTATTGAAAATGTCTATTAAATTATTTATTCCACTACTTTTTCGGGCATGGTATTCCCGATCATGCTTGTAGATCTTGTTTCTCGTTTCTGAGGCTTTCTCTCCCAAAAACCCAGCTGGTAATAAACAATTCTGCAAAATCTGTTTGCTGTGAATAAGTACCTTGTGTACACTAGCTGGCATAGGAAACCAAGGATTAGTGCTCATGAAAATATAAGCAGTTTCAAAGCAGTAGTTCTCAAAGTTTGTCAAATTTAAAGGCAATTGGCAACACAGGGAAACTAATATTACTCAAAAATGATGAATTAATTCAAAGGAAACTTGCGTTACCTTAGACAACCACACATCAAAAAGGTCTTGATTTTTAATGCAGAGTTCATCTAAAAGTAAAAAAACTCCTTTGTTGCAAATAGTTGCAAACGGTTTTCAACATCCTTTTAGCCTAAACTCTAAAGAATATTATTACATATCGGCCTGATCGGATCCTTGCGGATCTCATTTTGTAATTCAACCTAACCAAACAATTTTATTTCTTTTGCCAGATTTCTGCTATATATTGATTTAAAACCAGCAAATAAAAAATAGGTAAGCTTCTAAAAACAAAAGGTATATAATTAATCAATCTTACCTTCGTTCTTCATGGGTAATAAAAAAAATCTCTTTTAAATTAATATCTTTGGTACAGCGCCTTTTGGAATATCAGTAAATATTTAAAGAAAAAACAAAGAATACTTTATTCGACGTATAAGCTGACTTTGCGCTGTTATCAAGCACAGCCTACTTAGATTTCAAATGTCATTATTAGAAATATTGATGACTTGGTCATTTTAAATATTTTTGGTGGTAATTTATTAACTAAAAGGTAAACCTATTTTCTTCCTATATTGGCCAAAATTTGGATTTTTTATCCTATAGTGCGTTGTAGTTTTAAAGCTACGAGGGAAAATTAAAAAATTCGGAATCCGAGAAGTTCATTATCAGGGCAAATAAAATCCTAGATTTCAGAAAATAAATAAAAATAAAATTTTACGGATTTTTTTTTATAGCTAGGGTTAATTGGAGACCCAATGTGAAGCAAAAAAATTTAAAAAAAATTATTGTGTGTGTTTAAGAGCACACGGCAGAAGTGTAAACTTCAACAAGGCGAAATTAATATTATTGGCCCATAACATATTCTGCAAAGCGGAGCGAACCGAACTCTTCTGTGTACTGGCCTTCATCTGCATCATCATATCGCTCGATGAATGTTTCTCACAGTAAGTCGACTCGAGCCGATTTTACCCGAATGAGCGTTACATAGCCGAGCCTGATGGCTCAGTTCAATTCACTACCCACAAAAACTGCTAAACTCGCCTAAAGAAGTTTACACTTGAAAAATACTCTGCCAATATATGGGCCCCTAAGCTCACACTAGGTACTATAGTTATAGTGTACGTGTGAGCTAATATAACTAAAAACTGAAATATATTTTATTCAACTCCACACTAAATTACCTTTTGTTTGATACCACCAACAAGCCATGTTTTGACTTAAACTCAAATTTTTGAAATCCACCCCCACCCTTAAAAAAAACAAAAACTAAAATGTATTTTGTTAAACTCCGGACTCAATTACCATTCGTATGATATCGCACACGCCATATTTTCACTTAAACTCTAATTTTTGAAATATACCCCCACCCTTGTTCTAAAATAAATTAAAATGTTTTTGTTTAACTTCAGACTCAATTACCTTTCGTTTGATACCACACACGCCATATTTTCACATAAACTCTAATTTTTAAAATCTATCCCCACCCTTTTATTTGGTTTGTGTTCAGTGGATTTTGTTCCAGCCTAGGTACCAAATTTCATTGAAATCGGCCAAGCGGTTTTTGAGTTATGCGCGTTGGTCGTTACAGACAGACATACAGACAGACAGACAGACAGACAGACAGACAGACAGACAGACATACAGACAGACAGAGAGACAGACAGACGGCGCAACAAAAAAGTTTCAAAATCATCTGAAACGCAAAGATATATAAAAAATTTTGAAATCGGAGCAACTTTTTTTTTCTCGAAAAAATTAGGATCCCCATAGCTCACACTACTATAGTATAGTATATGTGTGAGCTAATATAGGTCCGTATATGGTCCGTATTTACCTTTTAATTATTTTGATTTAATTTTTTTCCAACCAACCATAAATTTGAGGTGATTTTCTTGACAGGAGCAACTTTCTGTGGAGAAGAAGAACAAAATTGAAATATCTGTACTGATAACAAAAATATGACCGATTTGTAGAATTCCGAATTTTTGAATTTTCCCTCGTAATGTGTTATTTGGGTGTATTTTGACCTGTCCTAGCAATATTGTCGTAATGTCTGTCTATGTGTGTATAGCTCCTAAACCGCTAAACCGATTTTCATAAAATTTTCAGGTAAAATATGGATCGATACTGTGACGAGCTGATTAGATTTTGGTTAAAATGCATTAATGCTAATGAGAGTTTTTTGACAGTCAAAACATTTCAAAAATGCGGAGCGTCGCATCAATATGTGGTTTTTGGAATATAGTAAAACACACAGGGCTCTCTTCATATTTTATGAAAATGTTCATATTTTTTTTCCAGACTTCATAAAACTTCATATTTTCCCCAATGAAGAAACTTCAGTCATAGAATAAGTGTGAAAATTTTCAATATTTTTCTTGAATTTTGAGTTTCCTTTAGTTTATTATTAGTTTGTTGCCGCTGAATAAAGTAGGGCTTATTTGCCTTTTGTTTTATTATTCTTATGTTTGTTACATTTTTTATGTTGAATAATTGCAGTAGATCTTGGTTTAAAAATACGGAAACACCTTATACCTTGTTGTAAAATATGCTTTAAAAAATGTGCCTTGTTTTTGTTTGGCCATACTTCATCCAGGCCTAATTCAACTTGAAAATGTTGATTAATACTTTTCTTAATAAATAAAATTAAGAAATATATATTTTTCTTAAAAAAAAGTTGGGTTTGACATAAAAACCATTTGGCAGAGGACCCAAAAAAACTTAATTTTTTATTCATATTTCCTTCATATTTTGTTTTCTTAATTTCATATTTTTCATAGTTTTATTAAAAAAGTTCATATTTTTCATATTATTTTGCTGTTTATCTGTTAAGAGTTCTGAACACAAAAAAAAGTCATCATGTCTTTTCGCAACTACGCCACTGCTTGGGGTTGGGGGGGGGGCCCGAAGCCTCCTGATGTCAAATTTTAAGGTATTTTTCATGTTTTATCATCAAATATATAGAAAATATATTAAAAATTCTAAGGCTTGGGGGGGGCCGGGCCCCGGGGCCCCCCCTGGGTGCGCCCATGGGCTAGGAAGGTATTAGATCCGTCATGGATCCATTTATTTAAGTGATAACAGGCTGAATTTTTGTACATAGCTTTATTAGGCCGATATGCCAAACTTTATCCTCTGCGAAAATTCTTGGAAGTGATTCCTAAAAGTGCGCGGGCGCAGAAATCTTGCTTCAGACTGATAATCCAACACATTTTTTAGATACAGCTTTCAACTATGGAACTGAAGAACCCATAGGAAATTGTTTAAAGAAATGGATGGAATTAGGAAAAGGATCTAGAAAAGATCTTTTTATTACAACCAAGGTATAAAAATTAACAGAAACCAAAAATTTCTACACTAATACAACTGAATGCATAGTTTTATCACTTTTTTATGAAGCGGCCTACTCACGAGCCAATTTAGCGTCCCAGCATGTGATATATATCAGCGTTTGTCGATATCTGTCGGCCGCTCTATTTGGTCCCTTATGAAAAAATTCATTAAAATTTCAATTTTTGGATTTTAGTTACCAAATTTTGGAAACAGACCTGAAGACGTGGAACGCTTTCTCAAACTTTCACTCAAGCGCCTTCAGTTAGACTACGTAGATCTGTATTTGGTGAGTTGGGGTTACAGAATTCACTTATTTAAAGCCTTTTTCCTCGAGGTTACTAGTCACTCATTTAAGTTACTAGAAATGACGTCACGGTTACTCGGAGTAACAGCTGTATGACGTCAGACAGTCAGCTGTGGAAGACATTTCCAATTGTTTGTTTTTGTTTTTACCAGCAATTTCCGAAATGCAGAAAATAACTCGTTGTTTCCACCAATGCATGCCCACCCCGATTCAAAAAACGTATCACGGGCCATGGATTTGCACCAGTTTTAAATGCAGCGTTACCTGATGCGTTTTCTGAATCGGGGTGGAATCAGAGTGCTCCTTTGGTATTCTGTGGTAAGGCCGCAGTACCACAGAACACCAAAGGCTGTACATTTTAAGACTAGTTGCAGTTGAATTGATATAGTACCAACTTCAAGGGATGTGCTTCATTTTCTACCATTACCAAACATAATTCGTTGTTAATATATATATATATATATATATATATATATATATATATATATATATATATATATTAAATCAAACATTTTGAAAAAAAAAACAAAAAAAAAACGATCTTAACCTCAAAATATTTCAGCAACCACGTCCGCTAGGCTGGTTACACTGTGTGGTTACTCGTGACGTCATAGTTAGTGTTACTCAGCGAAGAAAAACAGAAAACGAGTAACTAGGTTACCTGGTAACTTGTAGTTACTGCGAGGAAAAAGGCTTTTAATCAGGGTGACTGGTAAGTAGACGTATTCATTTAAGGAGGTGAAAGTAGAGCCTATTTGCTACCGAATAAACATTATTCTCCTCTATACCATTCTTAACGGTTTTCGAGATATTGGATTTTTTTAAAAATTAAAAAAATATAATGCTTTTTCAAATGTCGTTTTTTGAGTTATAAGCTAACACACTAGCACAAATATCAGCATTGAAAATTATTGAAACACTAATGTTAACTATTAAATTATTTCGGTTTAAACTTTACTTTACTTGTCAAGTTTCTGACTAATGATTCCTTTATTCAGAATTGCCTTTTTGTTTTATTATTAAATAAATTATTTATTTCTAAGAGTAACGGTTTTAGTTTCGCATTTATAAGAAATAAGTTGCACTGTAACACTATTTTGCTTTCTTTTCTTATCGTAATTTGGTATGATACTTGTCAAGAATGTTGGTATTTATTAATACACCGTACGCATTTATTTTTTAATTATAAACAATAACAAAATTTGGTTTCAATTTATCGTCTAGTGTCGATTTAAGCAGTTCTGCTTTAGATTTTTGGCATTTATTCACGGTATCTAAAATGGTTAGTTTTCCCGAATATGCTGATATTTTATTTATTTATGGTTTTTCAAATGGCAATTTTACATTGTATTGCCAACATAATTAAAAAAAACAGAAATTAATTAATTATTGTTTTATTATAAAATAAGGTGCCAATTGTGTACATGACTTGCAAGACAGTGCATTCAGGAATGCCTGGCAATAAATTACATGTTTAATCTATCATCTATTATGAAAATTTCAAAATTTCCGAACAGAAAATAATAATAAGTACTTCTTGACTAGTTACAATTATTACTATTATGTAGTTAGTAATTTGACAAAAATAGTTTAGGCCGTACCTAATTAACGTTAGTTTTAACGCCAATATGTGACATCATTTTTATTCCAAAACTAGATTATAAAAGCAAATCAATTAATTTTTCTTGATATAAATGTGATTTTTTTTGGAAAATAAAACCGTTACTCTTAGAAATAAATAATTTATTTAATAACAAAATAAAAACGCAATTCTGAAATAAGGTACCTTATTTTGACGAAAATAAAATGGGGAACTTTTAACAATAGTTTGTACGTTTGATGTACTACGAAATTTTTAAGCATAAAAGAATCATTAGCCAGAAAAGTAAAGTTTAAACCGAAATAATTTAATAGTTAACATTAGTGTTTCAATAATTTTCAATGCTGATATTTGTGTTAGTGTGTTAGCTTATAATTCAAAAAGCGACATTTGAAAAAGCTCTTATTAATCAAACAAGTTTCGTGGCTAATCGGGCAAAAAGGAGTTTTTTTGTTTCCCTTATATTTTTCCGTGGGTAGCCTGAAAGCTTAACCTCACGGGTTGTTGTGTTGATCCGGCCTGAAAGACAAAGAGCTGTCGTAGGTCACGGACTATAGTTGTTTTCTTTTATTTGCATTCGATCTTTTCATTGATCGATATTGTATAGCAGTGTTTCGCCTGCTTTTGGTTTTTTGTTTCTCTCGTATCTCGGTAGATGGCGCCTCTTGCTATAGTTCGCTCACTAATTACATTTAATTAGACACAAAACCGTCTGATTAACTTCGCAAGATTTGTCACATTGACCAGCAGTGTTCTGAGGAGTCCCATAAGGACGAAACGGTTAACTGTCAACACTTATTAGGTGTCCATTAGATCTTGGACCCCCGTGAGGTTAAGCTTTCAGGCTACCCACGGAAAAATATAAGGGAAACAAAAAAACTTCTTTTTGGCCGATTAGCCACGAAACTTGTTTGATTTTTAAATTCACGGGTACGAAATTCCACGTTTGAAAGCTCTTATTATTTTCCCTAATTTTAAATATTTGTCCCGCAAAGCATTAAATTTTTTAAATTTTTAAAAAAATTGAATATCTCGATAACCGTTAAGAATGGTATAGAGGAGAATAATGTTTATTCGGTCCTCAAAGGAATACGTCTACTTACCAGTCATCCTGTATAAAGTATAAAAACGCAGCAAAATAACACTTTGTAACAGGGAAAAGGGAAAATTCTCGTTAGTGATTAACGGCTACAGTTAGCTTTCCCTAAAAGTTAGCCAAAGCCAAAGATACACTGAAACTTTTCTTCAATTTTATAACTGACTATCGAAGATAGCAGGCCTCCTTTTTTCCACTTGGGATGCAATTTGCTTATGACCGTTTTTGGTACAGGTAACGATACCTTTTTTGGGATGCAATTTGCCTTGGGCCACCTATTAGTAGGTACCCAATAATAGAACCGGGAATACTGCCTGGCAATACATAGAGTCCCTGTATGTTGAGATATTTGGATATATAATTATATCTAAATATGTCAACATACAGGGACTCTAGCAATACATAGAAGAAAAATAGCAAATTTATAATTACAGGTTCACATGCCGTTTAGTTTTCACTGCAATGAAGAAACTCTAACGCCTGCTGTATGTGAAGACGGGTCACCCCGTCAAGATTTCCAGGACATTGTGCAAGTTTGGAAGGTAAGTTGTTTAGCTAGCCATGAACATGTGTCATTTAACTCGGTTTATCGTGTTCTAAAAACATATGAAAATTCATATGCGTGTATAACTGTGATTGACAGGGTTGCCAGATTTTTCAAATTAAAAAGCGGGACAAATTAAGTAAATGCGTAAACAAAAATTTAAAATAGATACTAAAAATTTACATCGATTTTAACATAAAGTTGGTGTAGGAGTCTTTTAGGAACCAAACGGTGTATTTATTTATTTACGTTTCCAAAATACATTATCAATAATTATAGGTAAATTTAGTGGGAATAAGGACACTGTTGTTCTGGTAAATATACGTTTTAATCCATCGGTAACGTTTCGACAATGGTTTTTGTCTTCATCAGACCTTCAGACTAGCTCGTACATTGGAACAACAAAAAACAAGAATTCAAGCACATCAGGAAAACAAACGGCACAAAATTAAAAACGAAACCCGACATTAATCTGCTAATTATTTATATTTTCTTTTGTTTTGTTTATCAGGAAATAAACAAAACAAAAGTTACGTTACCTACCCCGGATTTCTAATCGCGTTTAGGGATTTTTTTACAAAAATTGTTGGCAACGCTGTGAATGCATAATAAATAATTAATCATAAGTAGATGTTTATAATTCTGTTATTCTTTTGACTTTTAGACAATGGAAGAACAAGTTAAATCCGGTCTAGCGAAAAATATCGGCTTGTCAAATTTCAACCAAGAACAAATAGACAGAATTCACAAAAACGCCGAAATTAAACCGGCAGTATTACAAGTCGAAATGCACGCCTATCTGCAACAAAGGGACCTGGTAAATTTCTGCAAAACTCTAAATATTGCAGTTACGGCGTATTCGCCACTAGGTAGTCCGGGAGCCAACAACCATTTCAGTAGCAAATACAATTACGAATTGGCAGACTTTCCTGACATTTTAGGACATCCGAGTGTAAAGGAAATTGCGGAAAAATATAGCAAAACACCAGGTCAAATTCTTCTGAAACATCTAGTTCAACAGGTAAATAAACAATACTCGTAATTATCATTAATGTCAAAACAGAAAAAAATGGAAAACACAAAGTGAAAATTCACAACAAAAAGGCTTGGTAAAATTCCGAAAAAACTTAAATATTGCAGTTACAGCGTAGTCGCCACTAGGTAGTCCGGGAGCAAACAACCATTTTAGTAGTAAATACAATTACGAATTGGCAGACTTTCCTGACGTTTTAGTTCATCCGAGTGTAAAGGAAATTGCGGAAAAATACAGCAAAACACCAGCGCAAATTTTTTAAAAACATTTAGTTCAACAGGTAAATAAACAATACTTATAATGACAAAACAGACAAAAATTTTAATTATAAAGTGAAAATTTAAAAGAATACTAATGCGCATGCGCGAGAATTTGCAACCGAAAGTCGTGGAGAATTCAGCAAAAACTTAAATATTGCAGTTACGGCGTATTCGCCGCTAGGTAGTCCGGGAGCCAACAACCATTTCAGTAGCAAATACAATTACGAATTGGCAGACTTTCCTGACATTTTAGGACATCCGAGTGTAAAGGAAATTGCGGAAAAATATAGCAAAACACCAGGTCAAATTCTTCTGAAACATCTAGTTCAACAGGTAAAGAAACACTACTCTTAATTATCAAATGATTAATATAAAAACAGAAAAAATTCAAAATACAAGGTGAAAAAAAGAATACTAACGGGCAAAAATTCGCGAATTGGTAATATTCTGCAGAAACTTAAATATTGAAGTTACGGCGTATTCGCCACTAGGGAGTCCGAGAGCAAACAACCATTTCAGTAGTAAATACAATTAAGAAATTGCAGACTCCTGACATTTTAGGACATCTGAAAGTAAAAGAAATTTCGGAAAATACAGCAAAACATCAGGGCCAATTCTTCTAAAAGATCTAGTTCAACAGGTAAATAAAATAAGCAATACTCGGAATGTCAAAACAGAAATTTTTTTAAATAATTCAAAGGAATACTAATGCACAAAAATTTGCAACCGAAAGCCCTGGTGAAATTCTGCGCAATATCTTAAATATTGCAGTTACGGCGTATTCGCCGCTGAAACATCTAGTTAAACATGTAAATAAACAATACTCGTAATGACAAAACAGAAAAAATTTAAAATACCAAGTGAAAATTTAAAAAAATACTAATGCGCGAAAATGTGCAACAAGAAGACTTGGTAAAATTTTGCAATAACTTAATATTTGCAGCTACGGCGTATTCGCCACTAGGTAGTCCGGGAGCGAACAACCATTTCAGTACCAAATACAATTACGAATTGGCAGACTTTCCTGACATTTTAGGACATCCGAGTATAAAGGAAATTGCGGAAAATAATAGCAAAACACCAGGTCAAATTCTTCTTCGCGAGAATTTGCAACCGAAAGTTGTGGTAAAATTCTGCAAGACTTAAATATTGCAGTTACGGCGTATTCGCCGCTAGGTAGTCCGGAAGCCAACAACCATTTCAGTAGCAAATACAATTACGAATTGGCAGACTTTCCTGACATTTTAGGACATCCGAGTGTTAAGGAAATTGCGGAAGAATACAGCAAAACACCAGGTCAAATTCTTCTGAAACATGTAGTTCAACAGGTAAATAAACAATACTCGTAAGTGAAAATTCAGAACAAAAAGGCTTGGTAAAATTTCGAAAAAACTTAAATATTGCAGTTACAGCGTAGTCATTTCGAAAAAACTTAAATATTGCAGTTACAGCGTAGTCGCCACTAGGTAGTCCGGGACCAAACAACCATTTTAGTAGTAAATACAATTACGAATTGGCAGACTTTCCTGACTTTTTAGTTCATCCGAGTGTAAAGGAAATTGCGGAAAAATACAGCAAAACACCAGCGCAAATTCTTTTAAAACATTTCGTTCAACAGGTAAATAAACAATACTTATAATGACAAAACAGACACAAATTTTAATTATAAAATGAAAATATAATTACCAATTGGCAGACTTTGCTGACATTTTAGGACATCCGAGTGTAAAGGAAATTGCGGAAAAATACAGCAAAACACCAGGTCAAATTTTTCTGAAACATCTAGTTCAACAGGTAAATAAACAATACTGGTAATTATTAAATGATTACTTTCAAAACAGAAAAAAATTCAAAATACAACGTGAGAATTAAAAAGAATACTAATGTGCAAAAATTTGCACAAAAGAGACTTGGTAAAATTCTGCAAAAACCCAAATATTGCAGCTACGGCGTATTCGCCACTAGGTAGTCCGGGAGCAAACAACAATTTCTGTAGTAGGTAAATACAATTACGAATTGGCAGACTTTCCTGACATTTTAAAAATACACCAAAACACCAGGTCAAATTCTTCTGAAACATCTAGTTCAACTGGTAAATAAACAATACTCGTAAGTGAAAATTCAGAACAAAAAGGCTTGGTAAAATTTCGAAAAAAACTTAAATATTGCAGTTACAGCGTAGTCGCCACTAGGTAGTCCGGGACCAAACAACCATTTTAGTAGTAAATACAATTACGAATTGGCAGACTTTCCTGACTTTTTAGTTCATCCGAGTGTAAAGGAAATTGCGGAAAAATACAGCAAAACACCAGCGCAAATTATTTTAAAACATTTCGTTCAACAGGTAAATAAACAATACTTATAATGACAAAACAGACAAAAATTTTAATTATAAAATGAAAATATAATTACCAATTGGCAGACTTTGCTGACATTTTAGGACATCCGAGTGTAAAGGAAATTGCGGAAAAATACAGCAAAACACCAGGTCAAATTTTTCTGAAACATCTAGTTCAACAGGTAAATAAACAATACTGGTAATTATTAAATGATTACTTTCAAAACAGAAAAAAATTCAAAATACAAAGTGAGAATTAAAAAGAATACTAATGTGCAAAAATTTGCACAAAAGAGACTTGGTAAATTCTGCAAAAACCCAAATATTGCAGATACGGCGTATTCGCCACTAGGTAGTCCGGGAGCAAACAACAATTTCAGTAGTAGGTAAATACAATTACGAATTGGCAGACTTTCCTGACATTTTAAAAATAAACCAAAACACCAGAGCAAATTCTTCTCAAACATCTTGTTCAACAGGAAAATAAACAATATGTACTCGTAATTATCAAATGAAAAATTCAAACACAAGTGAAAATATAAATACTAATGCGCGAAAATTTTGCAACTGAAATATTGCAGTTACGACCGCTATATAATCCGGAAGTCAACGACTATTTCAGTAACACATACAATTACGAATTGGCAGACTTTCCTGACATTTTAGGACATCCGAGTGTAAAGGAAATTGCGGAAAAATACAGCAAAACACCAGGTCAAATTCTTTTGAAACATCTAGTTCAACAGATAAATAAACAATACTGGTAATTATTAAATGATTACTGTCAAAACAGAAAAAAATTCAAAATACAAAGAGAAAATTAAAAAGAATACTAATGTGCAAAAATTTGCAGAAAAGAGACTTGGTGAAAACCCAAATATTGCAGATACGGTGTATTCGCCACTAGGTAGTCCGGGAGCAAACAACAATTTCAGTAGTAAATACTATTACGAATTGGCAGACTTTCCTGACATTTTAAAAATACACCAAAACACCAGAGCAAATTCTGCTCAAACATCTTATTCAACAGGAAAATAAAAAATATGTACTCGTAATTATCAAATGAAAAATTCAAAACACAAGTGAAAATATAAATACTAATGCGCGAAAATTTTGCAACCCAAACTCGTGGTGAAATTCTGTAAAACCTTAAATATTGCAGTTACGACCGCTATATAATACGGAAGTCAACAAACATTTCAGTAGAAAATATAATTACGAATTGGCAGACTTTTCTGAATAACCCTCTTTCATCCACTTTCCATTTAATTAGTAAAAAATGGTTATTAGCAGAAAACTACTTAGTTAAACAAAATTTTATCCAATTCGTTAATATAAAAGTTGATGAAATTATCAAAAAAATATCAACACGTGATAAAAGAAGTCACAAAACAACCAGGGCAGGGATAGAATGCCTTGCTGGCACGCTAAATTACCATACCACTATTATTAATGCGCAAATTGAAGAAAATCTAAAAAAGGTAAGAGCGATTGGGAATAGGCATCGCGAAAGTCAGGTTTGAAGCTCAGCTTTGAAAGCAAAGTTTAAATAAACATTTCCAAACTAGTAAGAACCTTTCATTTTTAAATGTTTATTGGAAATCTTGGCTATAATTTGATCCCAATTTCTTTTCGCCTTGGCAGTGTTGCCACCCTCGACCCTGAGGTCTTCGGTAGAAGGCTTCGAGAAAAATCGGTAGATTTTTTAATCATCTTAGTAAGCAGTGCTGGAGAACTATCGATAGTTTGGATGGATTTAGTAGGTAAATTGTATTTCTAGGATTTGTTTTTACTGACAAAATACCAAAATTAGGAATTAAATAAAAAAATTAGGTACATATTAGGTAGATAGTATTATCAAAAAAAACGTCAGGGTTTATAATAGCGTGATCTTTAATGCCGCTTGCGGCTGCCGGCTGAGTATATCGCAAAATCCAAGAGATGGCGCCATAAATACACTTTTAAAAACAATGGCTTGAAATAAAAATTTTATTCTACAAATGATATTACATAAAAAGAATATTTTATTTATGGTGTTCTTTTTATCGCGATTACAAGGCATATAAAAAAAACAAGTTTTTGTCGATAAGAAAATCGGTAGAAAACTATGGTAATTCGGTATATCGTAAAGTAAAAGGCTAAATCGGTAGATCTACCGAAAATTCGGTAGAGGTGGCAACGCTGCTACTTGGCTTTTTTTCATGAAATATTTTTGTTATTCGAACCATAGCACCATTGACTTCTATACCCTAAGGGCGTTATACAACTCAATGCATAGCACCTATTAACCTGAGGTTCTTGGATTTGGATAAGAATAAAACCCGACTACGAAGGAAGTTCACACATTCCATTTTTTTGGTGGGTTGAAGATAAATACTTTACCTTGTTTTCTTTCTTCCAGGGTATCGTGGTAATCCCAAAAAGCGGCAACCCCGAAAGGATCAAACAAAACATAGACATTTTTAACTTTGAACTGTCAGAAGAAGATATGACAACGCTGGAAAGCCTAGATCGGGGCGAAAGAGGCAGAATTTTTGACTTTTTGTTTTTTAAAGGGATTGAAAATCATCCGGAATATCCTTTCAGAAGATCAGTCACTGGGTAGGGCGTAATAGAGCAACCAGGCAAGCACTTTGAGCTTTAAGGTATTAAGGGCCTATTCTCAGTTAGGGTTGCAAGAATTTTTCAATGACAAACCGGTTTTGATACTTTTTTTGTGCTGATGACGATTTGACTATTTGCTCTACTAATAAAATGCCTTAAAATATTTTCTTTTGTTGGCAAAAAGTATAAATGCTTTCTCGTTTCTTTAAAAAAGACAGGTCAGTTGTTCTGGAAATCACTCTGTGCCACAGGTTGTTTTATTTGAGGCTTCAAGAAAAAAAAGTACATTTTTTAAATTTGCTTTTTTTATAATCTACACAATGTCCTTGACTAATAAAACATGATTTTAAATTTGATTGATTGTACAGTCGTCCCACATATAATTTACCTTATGGTCATAAGGTAGTTTTTATTAATAAAAATAAAAACAATTTTTAAAATCAATAAAATGATTATAAAAACATTTCTGGTCCTTGCAAAAAGGCCAGAGGGAGGCAGAACATCCCTCGGAGGTCCTAGCTACCCTCTGGCAACAACACTGAAACTTTCATTATCGGGAATATCTTCAGAAAATGAAGAAATTCCCTTTAATTTACAATTTCTCATACCTGGGATTTAAATCAACACCCTTGGAGGTAGATGAAATAAACAAATTAAAAATGAATTTTTAATTTTCTGGAATATATAAAAAGTTAATACACTTATAAACAAATAGCGCTGTATCGTTTATCAGTTGCATTATATCTTACTACTACATACTAAAATATCTAAGTAAACAAAGTTATTGAAGGAAACAGAGCTGGCCATGATTTCACAAGTAAAAAAGCAACTGTTTAGCAATCTTCATAACCTTTAAGTCTTACCATTTTTAAAAAACAAACAAAACTTTTAGACTTAACAATAATCTATTTACGGAATTTAATTTGGCGTTTAGCGTAAACTCGGAACAGTTGCTTTTTTCCCTGTCAAGTCATGGCAAATTCTTTTTACTTCATAAACTTTGTTTATTTAGATATTTTAATAAGTATTTAACGAGCAACAAATCGGTGAGAGCAAGAAATCGGTGAATATAAAAATATATAATGCAACTGATAAATGATACAGCGGTATTTGTTTATAAGTGCATCAACTTTTTATACTACTACTACTATGTCGGTTTAGAACGTTATTCTACGTTGTCCGACGCCTATTCTCCACCTCCTTCTATCCTGATAATCATCTTCTGTCAGATTTTTTTGACTCATTGATCTTTGGATTGACTGTTGCCATTCTAGTTTAGGACGCCCTCTTTTTCTGCGCCCTATTGGTTGCCATTCTAGGGCCTGCTTTGGTAATCTTTCGTCGTTCATCCGTTGTACATGGCCGTACCATATCAGTTGCCTTTTAGTGATGTCATCCGTTATGCTTCCCTCGATTCCCATTCTTTCTTTTGTGATCTATTCTAGATATTCTCATTGATCTTCTTATTGCATCCATTTCGACACTTTCCATTTTTGTTTTGTATTTTTCTGTTACGCGACAAGTCTCTGTTCCATACAACAGCGTGCTTTTCACCATTGTTTCATATATGTTAAATTTTACATTCTTTTTTATCTCTCTGCTCCATAAAATACTGTTAAGACATCCAATAACCTTTTTTGCTTTTACTATTCTTTTTTCCAATTCTTTACAGTTGTTCCTGTCTTATCAAAGGTGACACCCAAGTATACATACTCATTGCGTGATATTGTTTGTCCATTTTCTAGTAACCAAACCGAACCGAACCGAACTCACTGGATTCGTTTCCAATACATAAGTACTGTGTCTTGTCCACGTTCACTGTTAATCCCCACTTTTGGTATTCTTCAGTTAACTTTCTCATCATATACTCCATGTCTTCTTTATCATTAGCCACAATTACTTGGTCGTCAGCAAACTGTAGTGTGTATATGGGAAATCGGTCGTTAAGTTGTATTCCTATGCCGTGCACTTTACATTTCCAGTTTTTTAGAGCTACTGCGATATATATTTTAAAAAGAGTTGGAGAGATACAACATCCCTGTCTTGAGCCTTTTGTTACCAGGAATTCTTTTGAAAGTCGATTTCCAATTTTAATTTTAGATTTTGACCCTTTGTATCGTTCTTTTATCGCTTTTATGTATGTATGATTGATATTAGTTTGCTCTAACACTGTCCATAATTTTTCGACTGGGACAGTATCATATGCTTTTTGTAGGTCCACAAAGGTAACATGAGTCTCTATATTTCTGGAACTCCTTTTCTCAGTTACTTGTTTCAGACAAAAAACATTATCACTACAAGATCTGCCTGCGCGAAACACACTTTGCTCTTCTTCTTCTTGTTCATGAAAATCATTCTCTATTAGATCTCTAAGAATCCTACCGTACAATCTACTTAGTACTGGTTACTGGAATTCCTATGTAATTGTTGCAATCCAGCTTGTTTCCTTTTTTATGTATTGAGGATATGAATGCAATTTTCCAATCATTAGGTACTGGATGTCCGTTTATGCATTGATTGATAATATATGTGAGATTTTCGAGTAGTTTCTCTGATCCATATTTGAGCATTTCAGCATATATTCCCCCAGGTCCGCTAGCTTTTCCGGATTTAAACTTTTTAATATTATTCTTTATCATTTCTTTTTCGATGATTACTTCCTCTTCATGTACTTCTATGTCTCTCCTCGGAGAGACTGCCAGATATTCGGGTCTCGTTTCCTGCAGCAGTCCCTTGTAGTGTTCTGTCCATTGTTCTGATTTGATTATCTGGATGTTTACTTTTTCTTTTGTTGGGTTTTTTTACTGTAGAAATGAATTTCCATACTTCAGAACTCTGCCTACCTCCTACGTGTGTATTTATGTCGTGGCACTTGCGCTCGAACATTTAATTTTTTTTCTGTGTGTATCAAATTTCTTAGCTATCTTCTGATTTCCCTGTAGATTTCTAGGTCTCTCTGCTCTTTAGTACTGAGCCATTTCAAGTATGTGCGTTTTTTCTCTTTGACTCTTTTTATATATTATATAATTTTTAATGTTTTTATTTTATCTACTTCCAAGGGTGTTGATTTAAATCTCAGGTATGACAAATTGTAAATAAATGGTATTTTCTGAAGCTATTCACGATAATGATAGTTTAATTGGTGTTGCAAGAGGGCAGCTAGGACCTCCGAGGGGCGTTCAGCCTCCCCCTTAAATTTTTGCAAAGGTCAAAAATATTTTTTAAAATCAGATTATTTATTTTTAAAATTGTTTTTATTTTTATTAATAAAAAATACCTTATACTATAGGGTAATTTATATGTCGGGCGACTGTACAATTAATTTCACATAGAATATTTTAAAATTGTGTTTTAATAATATTGTGTAGATTATAAAAAAGCAAAATTAAAAAATGTAATTTTTTTTTCTTGAAACCTCGAATAACACAAGCTGTAGTGCAAAAATAGGATAAGCTTTAATAGTGGCTTTTTCGGGATGTTAGTATATTATGAAAAAACCCTTGTTTGCGATTTTTAGCACGCACCCCAATCGAGGGGTAAACTTTACCTCTCATAGAGGGAAAGTGGGTCGAGTGATACCTTCTTTTAAAGGTGTCTTAAATGTCTTTACAACATTGAAAATTTCCATCTATTATTTTTTGAGATATGCCTCCAAAATTATAAAAAATCTCGAAATTCGACGACTTACTTTTTATCGAAGGAGTATGCTATTTTATTTTTATTATATCTGTCCATGCTAAATTTAGAAATTTGAATGTCTCAAAAACGAACTGATAGATTTTCGAAATCTTCACACGGTTGTAAAAAGATTCAAGAGGCCTTCAAACCAAAGTATCATTCAACCCACTTTTCCTATTTAAATTATAGGGGTAAAGTTTACCAGTCCTGGGGGTGCGTGCTAAGAAAAATTTGAGATAGCCAAATAGGATCTCCTCGCAAACAAAATCGACGTCTTCGAGGGTATTTTCAAAAACGTACGACAGATACCTAAAAAAGCCTTGATTACTTAAAAAAAACACCCTGTATCTTAAAATTAAATTATTTTTCTTCCTTAATTAGTTTAGAAAATCATACAGTTTAACATAATAAACCAGGGCAAGGCCAACACAAAAATAGAGGCCACGACCCTGAAAAAATCAGCTGTTCTCCCGGGGCTGAATTTTACATTGGGTCTTATGGGATGTCAGATGTTTTTTCATGATATTTTCAAAATGGCACTACAGATTTCCGCAAAATTTCAGTGAAATATGCTCAGACACCATCCCGATATTCCACCAAAGGTTTGTAAGGAAGCAACATGATTAAAAGGTTAAAATCTTCAAGATTTAGCATTCCTTATTTTGAATTCAAATTACCCGCCATGTACGACATGCCAACTGTTATATTTGACATGTATTTGACTTTGTCATATGTGATTGTCACATTCGCTTCTGCTTTAAACTTAATTTTTGTGTGAGCTTATGAAGCGGCTATGAAAAATTAGGGCTTACTATACATTTAAAAAAAATTGTTCTGCCAGAATAAAGTAAAAACAATCTCAAAAACGGCTTTATTTTTAAAAAAATCAAATATCCATGAACCATCATTCCAACTTCAATATTTTAAAGACAATCAGCTGTGTCGTAACGTGACCGTCAAAAAAAAATCAGCCCCGGATGTGACGTCAACAAAGTGGAGGATCGTGGCCCGTTCGTTTTGATAGCCCTGACCAGGCATCCGCGGCTGATTTTTTTTTGATGGTTACGTTATGACACAGCTGATTGTCTTTAAAATATTGAAGTTGGAATGACGGTTCATGAATATTTGATTTTTTTAAAAATAAAGCCGTTTTTGAGATTGTTTTTACTTTATTTTGGCAGAACAATTTTTTTTAAATGTATAGTAATCCCTAATTTTTCATAGCCGCTTCATTAGCTTACACAAAAATTAATTTTAAAGCAGAAGCGAATGTGACAATCACAGATGACAAAGTCAAATACATGTCAAATTTAACAGTTGGCATGTGGTACATGGCGGGTAGTTTGAATTCAAAATAAGGAATGCTAAATCTTGAAGATTTTAACCTTTTAATCAGGTTGCTTTCTTACAGTCCTTTGGTGGAATATCGGGATGTGTCTGAGAATATTTCACTGAAATTTCGCGGAAATCTGTGGTGCCATTTTGAAAATATCATAAAAAAACGTCTGACCTCCCATAAGACCCAATGTAAAATTCAGCCCCGGGAGAACAGCTGATTTTTTCAGGGTCGTGGCCTCTATTTTTGTGTTGGCCTTGGTTAAACTTTAGGCTTTTTTAAATTATTTAAGAAAAAAAATAATCTATTCAGGAAGTTTATTCCTAAAAGCTTATCCTAAAATTGTGACACTTTTTGCGTAATATAATAGTTATGTTGTTAAAATAAAATAAAACTATGTATATATTAAATATGAGTATTACTTTTTAAAAATAAGTGTATTTCTTTTCTCTCACAACAGTTTTAATACCTTAAAAAATAGGTTTACAGAAAACAAAAATTTTAGATGCGAAAGATATTATAAATAAAAGAAGGCGGGCATCTTTGATATATCCCGCCGTCCCCTGTCTTCGTTTCTAATTTTTAATAATTTCTTAATATAAAATTTAAAACAATACATCATTTAAAAGTTTGTGTACTCACATAAATATAAACGAAGACATTATTCAATGAAGACACACATTTGAAGTTGGAAATTCTAACTGATCCTGTAGAGCATACGTCTTTGCATTCTATGTTGAAGTTGGCCTCTGCGAATCATAGCTTGAACCACTTTGATAATGGAACGTTCTTGGTAACCTATCAAATAAATTGTAACAGTTAAGTTCAAACGCATAGGTTACTCCTAAATACATTAGAGCATAAATACATGTTCAAAAAATGGGAGTGTAAAAGTTCGAAAAGCACTTGCTGCACATAGCTTGCTTTGGAAAACAATGACGCGAATTTACAAGGGCACATGCGTGTTTTGTCACGTAGGCACACAGCTGCTGTATGAATGGACGCCATATTGTTTATTTACATTTTGCCGTGGTTTGCGTTTGTCGTGTAAAATTGTTTTTTTCTATGAAAATGGGAAATAATTCACGTAAAATCATGTGCGGTTTGTGGAAAAATATCCAGGAGAAGTAAGGGAGTTCTATTCCATAGGTAAGTTCTTGTATTTTTCTTTATAATATGTTAATAAAGTTAAGAGTGGTTTATAGACGCCATTAAACACTCTTCATGGTGTCCACAATAAATCTGCATAATAAATTTTAGAAAAACTACAATTTTAATCCACAATTTAATAAACTTTCACCCAATCATTTTTTCATTCATTTCATTCGATTTGGTTGGCCTATGCTTCGGAGGCCAACTGGCCACAGTCTGCAACTTAATGCTCTGATTTCTGATTTGGACGATCACAACACACTCACATTCATACACATATAGACCCCCATGGTAGGCAATTTTCTTTTCTCATGGAGGATTTAATATTGCCTGATGCTCTTTGTCGAACACATGGGTCTTTATCGTGCTAGCGCCATCTACGCTCTTAACACGGGACCACCGGCTTAACGTGACTTCCGAACCGCAGTCTTGAATTCATCAACTTTGTCTACTTCGTTGATGCCCAAACTTCGCCCAAGACAGGCTTTACCCCTACTTCCGGTAAATCTGTATTCACAAACGGAGAGTAGGTTCGAGTTTGTAGTGGCAGGCATGGGATTCAAACCACACACCCTCTGATTGGCAATCGGACACCTCGCCCACTGAACAAATCAGGGCCACTTTCACCCAATCAACTGAATTTTAGAAAAAAAAACAATAGACATAACCCTAAATTTTTGACAATAAGGCGCTGACTGTGACGTGCCCGATACAAAATAGGATTCTGGAACGTACTACCATCTAATCTAATCGTGTCATTAACTCAACTTACACATTAATATCCGATTATTTACCATCTCTTTTTAAACTAATGTATTAGTAAGGGCGCTTAATAATCTTAAACAGTCATGAGTTTATTAACTGAACAGTGGTCCACTCGTTTTATTTACCAAACTCACACATTGTCATCCAGCTACTTACTCTCTCTTTTTAACTCAAAGTAGTGGGACGGGCGCACCCAATCTAAAACAGTCTTGGTATTATTTTGCAAATAGAAGTGTTTATAAAATGTCATTTTGACAATCAATGTCAATTGTCTTATTTGTGGGCTCGCGAACCTGATTTTTCGCCAAAAAGAGTTAAATTAAAAACATACTGAAACTTCTGAACACCTTTACTAAAAAAGAGTAGATAGTCCAGTAGGCCTTGAAAAAACTATGATTTGATTGACGCAACTTTCAGTTATTTTTTAGAAGTGTCATTTTTCGAACGCGTTAAAGTACCATTTGTATGGTGATTTGATTCAGATTTAAAGCCATTTTGCGAAAATAGTTTATGTTGTATAAAATTCGCATAAAATAAATCTTGTAGAGGGAGGTAGTAGATTTTAAACCTGTACAATTTGATTCCAATTTGGATGTGTTGACAGGTATAGTTAAGGTCACTCATCGTCAAGCAAAGCTTCTTGACGATGAGTAACCTTAGCTATAATCCTTGCCATACGCAGTAACACTTTTGTGACTTTGACATGAAATAAACATATTTCCTACCCAGAAATATATTAAAAAGTAAACATGTCATATTGGTATAAAATTAAAGGTAAAACTGTCATTGTCTCTGGATAAAAAGGTTCGCTGACTGTAGGTTTGAAAATGACATAAAAGTGTAACTGCCTATGGCAAGGACTATAAGTCAATTGTTTTTGCTTGGGATTTCTGAAATTCTATAAAAATATAGATTTCTTATAAATATTGGACAAAAATTTTGCTTCAGTCATTAACCGTTTTCCTGAAATTTTTATTTTACTAAATAGTACATATCTTTCAAAAATTATACTTTAAAATCTGCTGCCAAAAGTTGCCCATATGAAAGATATTATTAATTTACTAAAAAAGGATTTCTTCGGGAAAAACGAGTTTTATATTAATCATATACCACAAGTCTTAACAAAGGTGCTTGTCTAGTATTTTTAAAGCACTTTGGGCTAACTTAAACAAATAAAAATAGAAAAAATAAATATTAAGGAAAAGTACAAATAATGTAAAGAATATTCAAAAATTAAAAAGCTAAAAGTTAAAAAAATTAAAATGTTCCGTATGACACGTCATTTTAAAGAGAATTTTATACTAATTTCAAAAATCAAATAAAAAGAAGGGCACTCCATAAAAATACCAACTGCAATATCTCAAAAATCAAAATTCACAGATGAAGTTAATTTTAACAACTATATTGTTTATGAAAAAAAAATAGATAAAAACTCTTAAGGTAAACGGTTCTATTTTGAATCATCAGCAGTTTACCAAACCTGACTTTTAACAAACTAATATAAAAACGTGGACGCTTTAAAAATATTTATTTTGTTGGAACTAAAAACACATTTTCGCCATTTATAGCCGCCATTTTGATTGATAATTATTTTTTTCTCATTTTAAAACAAAATATTGTTACAAAACCTATTTTTCTAATTTTGGTCAAAAGTTAGGTTTGGGAGCCCATTGTGCAGCGCTATGAGTTGGACAGCAATAAAAAATTAGCTGTGCTTTAAAAAAAGATGCAAATGAGTATGTTCCAAAATTACAATTTATGTCGGGGTGCTAATTTCAACCTACGTCACGAGTCAGCGCCTAATTGTCATATAATGTAGTGACGTAACGCAGTATGTTCCAAAACCATCAAAATTGACGCATACGCAGTACCCGAAATCCTATCTACCCGAAAAAGGAACATCAAAGGCAAATATTAGCGACGGACCGTTCAGTTATTTGTTCTCTTCGTTTAAATGCTAGAATCAAACAGAGAGTGTTTAACCAAGAAACGTCAAAATATCATTTCATTGTTCTTTAAACCAAAGATAACCTACCTCCAGAGCAGGGTTATTATTGGTGAATAAAACAATGAAAATGCATGTTTTTTTGACGTTTCTCGGTTAAACGCTCTGTTAGATTCTCGTATTTAAACGAAGATAACGAATAACCGAACGGTCCGTCGCTAATATTTGCCTTAAGAATTAAATGAGGGTCCTGGCTTCAAGCATTGCGTGTGAGAATGGATGGGTATGCCCCATATTTATGCTCTAACGTATTTGGTTACCGCTAAAATTAAAATCATCTATGTATATGTATTATTTCTTTTCAATTTACGATACATTCTTTAGAAAACGTAAAAATACTTTTTTTAGACACAGAACCATCAGAAAAAAGTACACTACGATTGACAAAGAGCATAAGGGCAAAAATCAGTAAAATGTTTAAATTTGCAAATTTTTAGCCAGACATATTGTCCACCACTTAAGATGAACCAGATTAGTTGTCTTAAGCCGGCCACAGACACAGGCAAGTACGCGCGTTCCAAAACGCCCGTTCATGGAATGAACGTGCCTGATGCCAACACACAGGGAGACATGTTTGTGTATTTCCCTAGTTGTAAAAATGGCTTCAAGTAGTGAAGAACAGTTCTATATTTTAATTTTCATCTAAAAAAAAGAAAACCGAAGACCAAGTGGGTTAAGGAATGGCTTTTGAAAAGAAATCACTTTTCCCATATAAATTTATTAGAAGAATTGCGATTGGAAGTAAACGACTGGCGAAATTATCTCCGTATGGACGAAAGCTGTTACTTACAGCTTCTAGAGCTAGTATGAATTCCGTTAGTAATTCTTTGGAAACACCACAAACGAAAAAGTTTTGAATTTTCCAAAATAATCTTGTTATGCATGTCTCGGTCGCCATTTTATATTTAGTTATCAGTATGGCACGTGTCCAATAAGTAGAGAAAACTAATCGCAAAGAGCTTTAAATCTCTGGAGCTAAATTAACATTAACACGCAATAAATGCGTGGGCTTCTCGAAGGTTTGAAAAATTCGTTGCCCTGTATAATTTAATATTAATAATGTTTTAATTTAACCTTGAATTAAAAAAAAAATACAAGTATAAACCCATGTTAAATGCATTGCAAAATAAATGGATCCATGACGGATCTGATACCTTCCTAGCTAGCCTATTAGCACACTTCAAGTAAACTCCATGATATATCAGCCTTGGAAAAGTTTTTTGTAAATATCTCAGAAACGAAAGCCCCTACGAAGTTTTTGGTTATAACACAAATTATTGAGAAAAATATGACCTAAAATATACTTTTAATTGTTATTAGCATTAATCGGTTTTGTCCAAAATCTAATCAGCTCGTTGCAGTGTCGACCACTATTTTGCCTGCAAATTTTGTGAAAATCGGTTTAGCAGATTAAGAGCTATCGTGTTACGGACAAACATACACACACACATACAGGGAGACATCACGGCGATATTGCTAAAACAAGTCAAAATACACCCAAATAACACATTTTGGGCGTTATCTTAAAAAAATATTTTTCGTCGAAAATAATACCTTCTCTAGCCATTGCTGTGCCGGGCTATAATGCCTGACAATCCTGACATTTGACCGAATTAAGTTTTTTTGTCCATTTCTTTTCGGGGGTGCATCGAAACTCCGATAATTTTTTAATAAAACGTGTTTTTTATGATTGCAAGAGTTTCTTTTCATATTTTTGCGAAAAAACCCGACTCCGCAGGAGGAGGACATTTTCGTAAAATACTAAAAATGGGCAAAAACCTTTAAACTTCCAATTAATTACCTTGTTGAATATAGTCCTGAATGATATTCTGCTGAGAAACTTGCGTCCCAATAGCGAATCTTCTTTTCAGTTGTTTTTCAATTCGAGCCAAAATTTCTTGTTCCCCTTCCGTTGTAAAACCTTCAGCTCCTAAAAAAAGATTAATAAATATAATAAAGCTGTCTGAATCATTTACAGCAGTCAAAATTATCTCCATTTATTTTCTTAGTCAGTGTATATGAAGAAGTATGTTCTTTTAATGATAATAATAAACAGTTTTTCAATTTGTTAATGATTTTCCGATGGGTTCAAAAAGTTAAGGGATGATATGAGTCCACTTATTTTCTTAGTTCTAAATCTTTTACACTAAGAAAAAGAGATCATAAACACCATAAGACAAGCAATCTGGCTCATCTCAAGTCGTGGAAAATATGTCTGGCTAAAAATTTGCAGATCCAAAAATTTTACTGATTTTTGCCCTTATTTCCTTAGTTTTGAGATAAAACTAGACTAAAACTAAATTTTACACCATCTGCCTGACATTGAAAAATTTGAAAAAGAAACTGAAACTGTAGTAGGACAGTGGTAGACAGCTTGCTTGACAGCTCAACCAAACTTATATTGAACATGATATTGCGAGGACATAGTCACCAAAAGAAAAAAATAAGTTTGTGGGCGAATCCTCAATAAAGTGCCTGGGTAGTATACGTCCTACTAATATCCCCTAATGAGGATTCGCCCACAAACTTATTTTTTCAAACTTATTATACTATCATTATATCACGGCCTTGTCAAAATAGTGGTGTTGTTAGTATTTTTGTTGTTTTTCGCGGAAAAGAAAGAAAATCTCGGACTTTCCCTACTCTAATGTAAAATGTAATATTTTGAGACCTTGATCATGTTTTGACAGATTTTATCCCAAATTCAATTAAAAATCGGAAAAAAACTAAGGTCACTCATCGTCAAGCAAGCTTGCCTTTACGATGAGTGTCCTTAGAAAAAAGACAAACAAAAACGGCGGTTGACAAGCACTTCACATTTCTAAACAAGAGAACAAAAATGTCAAACTGAAACTGAAAAATTTTGGATTTTCAACTTCAAGGTCAAATCCAATCAGTTGATGTTCTATATTCCGTGCTACGGCCAATCAAAAGACGTTAACGAATTTTTCTAGACACTTTAAAGTTCAATTACTCACTTAAGAGTCCAGCAAAGTAATCTGTCTATACTCTATGGTTTCATTTGACAGTCTTAAAACATACTATTATGCAAGTATACATAGTGTACTGTCATATGGTATTATTTTTTGGGGTCCTCCTCTTTTGCAATGGATGTTTTCCGAACGCAAAAAAGAATCATAAGGTGTTTACTAAAACTTAAACCAGGCACTTTATGTGCTCAGCACTTCACCAGACTAAAAATAGGGTCACTGCATCCTGGAAGCCTGGAAGACACTACGTCTTCGTGATGCAGTGACCCTAACTAAAAATACTGACAGTGCCATCTATATATTTCCTACAACTTGTTATTTTTGTTAAAAAACACAAAGCCCTTTTTCCAACAAATAGTGACAGATACGGCAGTAATATGACTGTTGAAACCAGACCCAGAGCTGAGCTCGCTATTCCTATGCATAGATCAACATTTTTTGAAAAGGGACCATTTTATAAAGCTATAAAAGCCTACAACAGTTTACCAACAGAGATCAAATCAATTGAGAATGAAATAAAATTTAAAAACGCTACAAAAAACTATCTTTACCAAAAATGTTTATATGTATTTATTTAAGTATTTTAATTACTAAAATAGGATATTGTTCAAACTATTTTGTACAAATTTTTGACGTTGCTTTGTCAAACATTGTTTTGATTTTGTCGGCAATAAATGTTTTGAGTTTGAGTTTGAGTTTATACACATCCTATTATCTGGAGCCCACCCTCCAGCACGCGATTAGTTAGGATATCAATCAAAGACGGCAAGAGAACCACGGGTATTGTGGACGATTGTGGTGCATTTTTAGCTCACACATATACTATACTATAGTAGTGTGAGCTATGGTGATCCTAACTTTTTCGAGAAAAAAAAAGTTGGTCTGATTTCAAAAATTTTTATATATCTTTGCGTTTCAGATGATTTTGAAACTTTTTTGTTGCGCCGTCTGTCTGTCTGTATGTCTGTCTGTCTGTCTGTATGTGTGTCTGTATGTCTGTCTGTAACGACCAACGCGCATAACTCAAAAACCGCTTGGCCGAATTGAATGAAATTTGGTACCTAGGCTGGGTCTTGGGTCGAGATGGTCCCATTTAAAAATGAACAAAATCCACCGAACGCAAGCCAACTAAAAGGGTGGGGGTAGATTTCAAAAATTAGAGTTTATGTAAAAATATGGCGTGTGTGGTATCAAACGAAAGAAAATTGAGTCTGAAGTTAAACAAAATACATTTTAGTTTATTTTAAAAAAAGGGTGGGGTATATTTCAAAAATTAGTTTGAGTGAAAATATGGCGTGTGTGATATCAAACGAAAAGTAATTGAGTCTGGAGTTAAACAATGTCTACATTTTATTTTAAAAAAAGGGTGGGGGTAGATTTATTAAACGAAAGGTAATTAAGTCTGGAGTTGAATAAAATATGTTTCAGCTTTTACTTATATTAACTCACACGTTCACTATAACTATAGTACCTAGTGTGAGCTTAGGTGCCCGTATATTGGCAGAGTATTTTCTTAGTATTCTAACTCTACAAACAAAAGTTGTGTGTTGCATACCTGCCAAAGATCCGCTCATGGCAGCGTCGAGCGTTGAGACTTGGAACAGTCGCAGTGCTTCGTCCACGTGACTTCCAGTGGCGAAAGGCAGTAACTGCATTTTCGCGAGTGCTTCTGAAATACGTATGATTGCTTCCAATTGACGCACAGTAATTGGGATTGCGTTTTTGTGGTCGACGTCTTTTTCGTGTTGGTTGGCACCCGATCTAGTAAAAAGGAGGACCGTTTTTTAAACCCATTTCTTTTTGTTATTAAGTAAAAATAAATATTATTTCTTTATACAGGGTGTTCTATTATGTCTGCAGCATTGCTAACTTTTTTGTTATTGGATTTACTAGATTGGTTAAATTACTAAACTAGTAGTATTCTTCTCGCTGATTAAGACGATTGAAATAGGAAAACAAACAAAAACGTGGTATTTATTTATTTCTTGACCTAAAGCAACGATTTCGTTGTAAAGTTTGTTTTTGTATTTGTCTGTCTGTCCAATGATATTCGGGTGAGGGGGGACGTAACTCTGATCGAGTGTCTCCCAACCTATTCTTATGGACAAGCATGGTGCAAAATTTCAAACTGGTAACCGGATGTAAAATATTTGTAACTAAGTACACGGACTAATAGGCAAGTGTAAAATTAATTATATACAAGTGTCCATTAGTAAAAGCCATGGTCATTATTTTCATAATTATTTGACAACCATATATGACCATATAAAAAACATATCCCAAATAGAATTTTTTTTTTTAAATTTTTGTACTATCTTTTTAAATTCCGCTATATAGAACACAAAAAAATAGGAGAATTAATGAAATAAAGTCATGCAATAATAGTGTCAGGTCGTATTTTGACAATTTTACATTGGAATATGACAGCTAATCTTTCAACATAATGATTTTGTTTACTATACGAACCGAAATAAATATTGTTGCCTTTAATTATAGATAAATAAAAAACGACTTAGTTTTAAACTTGACTTTGATATGTTAATTTTGAAAGCTGTCAGCCTGCAATGTAAATCTGTCCAAATACTGCCTGACAGTATTATTGCATGACTTTAGTCCAATAAGTCTCTATTTACTATGCATACATTACCTTAATTATTAGACTTCACCACTGCACCACAAACTGTTTAGTTTTATTAATGTGAAATGGTAAAACAGTAAAAGTATGCCTGTTCAAAACTAATATAAATATTTTTATCGGACTTTACGTATCTTTTTCTTGGATTCAAATTTTTTTTCTAGGTTTTAAATTAATTAAATCCCCCTAGATTAACCCATTTGGCCGCCATTTTTTCACAGATTTTAAGTACAACCGGTTAACCCTAGAGGTCATTATGGTGATTTAAACATATAGGGTCACTGGATCAGGCGAACAGCGTTGACAGGCTTCAGAACACAGTGACCTTACAAGCGTAGTATAAGCCACCACCACTAGAGGTCGCCGTGAAAAATAAGCAGTGACGCATGTCAAATACATTTAATAAAGATCATATGATGTTTTACTAAGAGTTTAGTTCAATTCTATCGCCTTTCAAATCGTGCCGTTGTCCTTGCTGAATCTGTGAAAAAATGCTGATTTCAATTTTTGCCCATTTCCTCCAGTCCGCGCGGGTTTAACAAGCGTTCTATTATTTTTCTATTTCTTCGGACACAACTCGTTGAAGAAGCACCTGAGACATATAGGAATCGAGAACCACCCTACCTGAACAGCCTGTGGGCAGAAAGAAGAATCACCAAGACACCTCGATTCACGATTTGAAAGGCGATATAATTAAAGTAAACTCTTAGTAAAACATCATAATATGATCTTTATTAAATGTATTTGACATAGCGTCACTGCTTATTTTTCACGGCGACCTAGTGGTGGTGGCTGAAGCCTGGCAACGCTGTTCGCCTGATCCAGTGACCCTATATGTTTAATCACCATAATAACCTCTAGGGGACATCAACCCTTTGCGGGAAAGAGCTTCACTTGCTCAATAGACTGACATATTGGACTTTGTAGAGAATGAACTACATGGACGTCGAATGGAAGTACACAAGGTAGGTTTTAAGAGATAGACCTGGGTGATAGCAAGAAGGGGCTACTTGCCGAAATGTATGTAATGACTAGACTTAATTGTTTACCTCATTATAACGTATCTCCTCTTCAATTTTTCAGCAGCATCTTTGCTGAGCCTGGGCCCGCACCGGGTTCTGCAGTAGTTGATGTATTTTTTTAGAAATTCCAGAGACATCTCGCCATCTTTCGGTTCTTGAGTGGCTTGCGCTGCGTTCATGTGCACTCCCATAATGTGTTTGGCTAATGTCTAAATAAATCAAAAACGAAATAATTAAAAAATATATATTTTGTTTTGGTGGAAATGATCCCCGTAACATAATAAAAGCAGCCTAATTGGTCTAATATCTTTCTTTCTAAGAATAACTAAATCAAAATGCAGATCCGGCTCGAAGGACCAAAATATTGTCGCAGCGTAAATAACGTAAATAACAAACAAAAATACACTTTCTAAACGATTTACTTACAATATCTCTGCCCTTGTCGTGCTCATCCTTGACAATGAAAATCATATCAAATCTTGACAAAATAGTTGGTAAAAAGTCGATGTTTGCGTCTCCCTAAAATAAACAGAATTTAAATATAAAATAAAGTTTTAAAAAAATGAAATACTTTTCGGTTTAGAAAAAACTTTGCAATCACTAAATAATTCAAGAAATATATGGTGGCAAAAATTTTCGGGCAAAATGACAATTGTAGAGGGCAAAAATGTTAGAAAAATTAGATACTATTTTGAAAAAATTGAACTGTAAAAAATAAATTGTAGTTAAAACAAAAAAAATTAGAAGCTTTTCGAAAAAAAATGGCGCCGCAGAAAAAAAAAATTAAGGAATAGTAATGATAAAAGAAAAAATAAGTAATTCAAGCATTAAATGGCGACAAAAATGGCACAAAATGCATAAGTTTTGGTTGGTGTCACAAATAAGCACCGGTGTTGCAGTTGGAAATTTTCACGGACTTGTCAGTGCGCTTTTGAAAATTTTTGTTTGGGAAAGCTAATTTTCAGTTTGCGGGGGGGCTGAGCCCCCCTAGCCCTTTTCTTATTACGCCCCTATATCTAATGTATAATCTTATGCAGGCAGTAATAAGTTTAAAGTTTGACTTCAATGATTGATTGTTTTCTTTAAAACTTAATTAAATTAAAATCTATTTTGAAGAAATCTTATTTTAAGGTTCCACAATAAAAAAATACAAATCAAACAATTTTACAAAAATTAGATCAATTATTCTACAAGTGAATGAAGAAAATTATAAAATGTTTTGAAGATCAGATAACAAAAACATTTTATTTCAGAAAAAAATTTGAAAAAAATCTAAACAGAAATAATTAGTCACTAATAAGGCTCACCTTAGTTTCATCCCATCGACCAAAAATACTGTTGGCTGCTGCCAAAACCGAGCATCTAGAATTCAAAGTTGTGGTAATTCCAGCTTTAGCAATAGATATGGTTTGCTGTTCCATAGCTTCGTGAATCGCGACCCTAAAACAAAACAAATAAAGCTTTAACAATAGGATTTTTTTATGGAAAAACTCAAATTTCTTCAAAAATCTAACTAAAATTAAGTAATCTTCACTTAATAAACTACTTCTAGGACTCACTTACGTTATACGGAAAAATACATTTTTCGTAACCTTTTGTTTCAATCACAAATATTTAAAAATAAAGGCAGATCCATGCGACATCTAGCGCAAAGTCAGGGAAGTTATAATAAATGCCTGATCAATGAATGTTGTCTTATTACAGTATTCGTAACAATCATATCATTATTTTTTAGACAACTTTTTACAACTTTTTTTCGTTGGCCTATACTATTTGTTATGGTAAACAGCTGATAACTGTCAAAAAGTTATATCAAAAATTATGGAATGGAGTTATATTGTCACGAGTCGTTAAATACAGAGATGAATTCCATCAAAGGAGCATGCGCGAAAATTAACGTCAAAATGTCTAATTTAAATTATTGGCGCGAATACCGGGATTGGCGCGAGATCAAAGAGCTTAACGTATAATAAAAAATTCAAGGTATAAAATAATGGTCAATTCTAATTTTTTAGGTATGATTTTATGTAGGTATCGGGTGGTTTTTTATAACCTGAGCACTCAGCAACTTTATCATTGAAAATAAAGAACTATAATAAATTGTAGATTTTTTTGGTTAATTATGACAACTTTAACAGCCAACATAATTTTTTTCTATCCGTCACCATGTACAGGGTGTCCCAAATTCGATGTTTTTGGGAGGTTTCGGGTATTTCTAGAGGGGCTAAAAAAACCTGATCGCCCTTTGCGACACTCAAATTTCAAAAGAAGCTTAAAGGTGAAAATCGCATTTTGATATAGCAAGCCGTTTTTAAACTACGGGGTGTTTCTAAAAAGTCTGCATTTTGGGAAGGGGTCTATAACTTGTTTATTTATTAATATTTTTTATTTCTGTGAAAACATTCCTAAGACACTTTTTTAAGAGGAATTAAACTGTTAAATTAAATTTCATTTGTTACGTTTAGTTTTTGAGATATCACATAAAATTATTTTTTTTTATTTTTACCACATTTTTTAGTTTGCTTAATGGGTTTAAAATATTTTAATATTATAAAAATAAAAAAATAATAAAGAGGTGATTAAAAAATTAAAATAAAGAAAACAATAAAAAAAAATTAAAAATTAAAATATTGAGTGTGATACATCATTTTAAAGGAAATTTTAAGCTGATTTTAAAAATCGAATAAAAAGAGAGTTGTTCGGTTCGGTTGTAAGAAAAATAACAACTTTATGCAATATTTTAAAAATCAAAACAGATAAATAAAACAAGAAAAGATCTATAAGAAAGCTATTTACACAAAAGCAAAATGCAGACAAAAACACTCCGTAGCTTAAAAACGGCTTGCTATATCTAAATGTGGTTTTCACCTTTAGGCTTCTCTTAAAATTTAAGCGTCGCAAAGGGGCTCAGTTTTTTCTATTTCCCCTAGAAATACCCGACACCACAAAAAACCAACGAATTTGGGACACCCTGTACAGGGTGTGACAATGAAGTCGATTTTTTGAGAGGGAACACCCTGTATATTTTTGCATTTTAAGATTTGTCTTTTCTTTTTGATTTCAAAAATTTACAATATCTATGTGCTGCGATTAATATTTTTTGAGGTATATCGTTAAGCAGTATTTCTTCTATATTGCATTTCACGTTTATTTTGCTTTGCCATGGGAGTATTGACAAATTTAAATGCGCTAAATCATAAAAAATGTTTATCGTAGCATAGACATACAGTAGAACCCCGATGACAGTGTTTATTCAAATTAAATTGGGCACTAAATAATTTGTCACACAACTTGCACGTCACCGGCATTTTCACAGCACAAAAACGACGAATTTTCTTCAAAAAGAACTGGGAATTATTAAAGTTTTGCTGTATAAAACCATACTGAAATATCTCTCAGTTGATTGGTTGGCAGAAGTGACAAATCAACGCTTGCGCACGTCTTGGAATTCATCTCGGTATTTAACGACTCGTATATTGTCAAGGTTTTAAGTACGTTTAAGTAGTGTGTAGATGTCTTTTGTTTCCTTTTATTTATAAATAGATCGAGTAATTTTTTTTCCTTTTCTATGAGTTTAAAAACAAAGATAGCTAGAAGGTTTGTACACTTGACTACAGTACAGAGTGATTATGCAATGTTATCAGAGTTATTATAATCAGCTGTTATAAACCAGCCAAATTGTTATGAAAAACACGTTGGGCGTAAACTTGTTATGAAAACTGTTTTTTATTAGAGCAATATTTTCCTCCAAATATAGAAACTCACGACCCTTACAATATTTATAATAAAAAGCAGCTCTAATAAAAAAACAGTTTTCATGACAATTTGGCCCACTACGGCATAGTTTATAACAACGTCCAAAGTAAAAGTGATTTTACCTGTCATCTTCTCGCATTTTGTCAAACTCGTCGATGCACACCACGCCCCCGTCTGCCAGCACCATGGCCCCGCCCTCCATGATGAAATTTCGTGAAGCGGGGTCTCGCACAACGGAAGCAGTAAGACCAGCGGCAGAACTACCCTTCCCTGTATAAAAAGTGGGGCTTAGATAACTGAAGAGAAATTACTGAGCTAACTAAGACAGAACCACAAAACTGGTTATCTCTGTTGCTTATGTAATTTTCATATTAAATCGACTTAAAATAAAAAACACTGTATTTTTGAGCAACAATAGACCTAGAAAATAATGTTTTTAAATATTTTAAACTCTTTATAATCTTTAATCCTTTTAAAGTTTGGGAAACATGATTTTTTATGAACTTTTCAAATAAAATTTAAGGACTTTTTATGCTCTACAAACATCTTTCCAAGGTACAAACATCTTTCCAAGGAGGGCTCTAAAAGTGATTTTGGACCTTACCTTGTTATAGCATAGTAAAAAGTTTTATTTTCAGGGAAGGATTCAGACTAGAGTACCTGAAGTGTAAACTGCAATAGGTGCTACTCTTTCCACGAATTTCAATAGCTGAGATTTGGCTGTTCCAGGGTCACCTAGTAGGAGAACGTTTATGTCACCTCTTCTTGTTAGACCATCGGGTAACCTCTTTCTTGACCCTACAAAAATTTCGAGATAATTAGCTACACCTAAGATCCATTCCATACGTGATTTTTACCTTCCTAGCCCGCGCAGCAATGGCTAGAGAAGGTATTATAATCGACGAAAATTTTTTTTGTTGAACGTCGAAAATGTGTAATTTGGGTGTATTTTGACCTACCTATCTTAGAAATATCGTCGTGATGTCTGTCTGTATGTGTGTATGTATATTATTTCTGTCCGTAACACGATAGCTCCTAAACCGCTGAACCGACCCAAGAAACATTTATATGACTTGCAACCTAATGTGACCTGAACCGACGTCGGATTTAGTGGAATTTTAAGTTGCAAGATTGATTATGCGTTAAGCGACGTCGCATTCATATCAAAACCGACGTTATCAAATATACGTCCGTTTTTTTAACGATCTCGCGACGTCAAATAATGCAACGCAATATACCATTAATTTCCCAACGTCGGTCTTACGTTCGTTTGTTCGACGTACAAAAACTCTGACCAGCCCAACGACCAACAGACGTCGGCGTCGGGTACGTCCGGTGAAGACCCTAACCTCAGACCTAAACTAGCGTTTAGTTTGGTTGGTGTATTTTCCGTAACTTTTACTTGACCTATTCCACGTCCGTTCATATGGCCTACGCGTCACATGTACAGCCTACTGTCATTTATAGACGCCCATAACCTAACAACAAGTGCATTTGTTTGGTCGAGAGATATTTTGGTCAGGACGGCTACGTTTCAGGACATGACGCAGTTTTATATCTTTTTTGGATTTTTGAAACCATAATACCCCATCCTCTTCCCACAGGTGGGGTATGGGTTTTATTTCCCTTAGATTTTTGATATTAAAACAAACATTTCTAAAAAATAAAATAAAAAAACAATGATTTCGGTGAGTAGTTAGCTTTGGGACCGTGGGCTTTACCTATGGTAGTAGAAAAAGAGCGGGCGTTGAGTTCCAATCCGTTGGCAGGCCGACGCAAAATCATGCGGGGCGAACGTCCGAATTTAATGGGACGAAATACGTTTGCCGGACGTCGGACTTCGACTCTTTGGTTATCTTTCACAACCAAAAGTGGAGACCCGGTCCGGATTGGTATATTATTAGTTCACATTAAGTCAGACACAGTAATCCGCCATTCTGAAAAGGTTAGCGTCTGTCGGCCATTATAAAATATTTTTTCTTTTTCTAATTTTAAGTAGAAATGAAAGAATAATTGTAAAATTATTAACAAATTTGAGTTTAGTGAAACAGCAAAATATTTTTTTTTTACAAAAAAAAAAAAAAATAAATAAAAATTAGATCTATTTAACAAATATATATTTTAGTAAATCTTGCATATTTCAGGAGCGCTTGCTTTTTTTGAAAGTATTTTAATCACATTTATCAATAACATGCCTTCGTTGTAAAATTTTTGTTGGATTCCTGCTTTAAAATATAAATTATTAATATTGTAATACCCCCTTTCATGCATGACTATAATTATCATTTGTAAAATGCACCCATTTTTATGAGACTTGTTATAATAAGTGTAAAATATTTACTTATCAGGTATAATTTTAGTTACTCGACAGGAATTATTTTTAGCAAAAACTATATGTATTCTAGGCAATGGAAACGTAACCAAACGCAACTTACCTGTTTGCGACTAAATTTAAGTGACGGAAATCCAACGTACAATTACGTTGTTAATTGGTAAACTCTATTACCTAAAAGGTCAGATGCTGACGTCGTAGCGACCCGAATTTGTATTCCCCATTTAGGTGCAAACGAGGGTCGTCAGGCGGTCGAAACGACGTCGGCACCCGACGTCGCGTTTAAGTCGAGCACACACAAAAAAACATAACGCGTAAGAAGTTCAACCTTATGGACTTTTCTTACGTAAATCCAATATGGCCGCTGCTATTCGATCGCTGATTGGTTGAAAGCCCCCTATGCGCCATGCTACGGATTACGTAAATTGTGTGTGTGAAGGCCTTTATCGCAAGCAACGTATGGGTAACGTAATATGACGTCCAAATGCTGCTTGGGGAGTTTCATAAAATTTTTAGGTAAAATAGTGTTTGATATAGGGTTCCAACCGTCCTCCAGCCAGGAGGACAGTCCTCCTTTGAGGCAAAATGTCCTCCGTCCTCCACAGGCCCTGTGGAGGACGCCATTTGTCCTCCTTTATCAAAATTATGTGCTTAAGTCAAAAATAACGTGATAAAAAGACATGAGAAATGACCCGAATTCATAGTTGTTCCCCATTTTTTTTCTCTGTCATCCATATAAAATAACACATTTAAGAAATAAATAAACGAAGCCTGAGGAACGTCTGTAAAAACAGTCCTAAGCAACGGCGGCATCATTCGTAAGTTTTCGTCATGTCTCTCGCGGCAAAGCAAAGGTCAGTCAAGTGTTTTAACTTTTTTTTTATTTTTATCTGAAAACAGATGTGCAACATCACATCATATGATCTTTGTTGTTGTTTTGGTATAGAATTTATTATTTTTTTCAGTTTTGGTTTAACCATTTTAAGATTTTTAAGCAATTCAACTTTAAAAAGCCATTTATCTTTTAATTCAAAAAAACTTACAGATTGTGTTTTTTTACAAAAATATTGATGTTTGTTTTTTATTTTGGCTGTCTAAATAGCAAAATAGGTATTTTAATTTTTATATACATAACCCCAGCATAAGAATAAAACAAAAGTACATATTAAAATAGAATTTATATTATTTTCTACAAAAACAGTGTTCAAAATTTATTAAAAAACTACCTCCGATAATGAAGTTTTTCACTGAAAACGGCGATTTTCACAGAGCAAGTTCAAAAGTTTTGCTCACGCTGTATATTGCATGAAAATTTTTTTTCACAACTCGCTCGAATTATGGACCTCGCAAAGGCTCGGACCACCAAACTGACTCGCTCATATAAATAAATTCATTTTTAAAACTTGTTTTTTAAATAACTATTAATTTTGATTGGGCTGTTTCAACAGCAAAATATTTTTATTTTAATTTTTACTTTAAAATGAGTCTCAGTGGCGTCTCGTGGTCATTTGCAAAAGGCACACGCCGCAGGCCAAAAAAATTAGGCATCATGATCAAAAACATTAATTTTGAGCCTTAAAAAGTAGTTATTGTACCCATTATTGTAAAAAATAATATGATATTTAAGCTCCTGATTAATTTTTATCTGTATAAACCAAGCACACAATACGTTTATGTTCTGAAATGACAGAATAAACCATTTGTATCTCCTTTTTTAAGTTTCACCTCCCAGCCAAGGTTGGAAATAAATCATGGCAACGGGAGTCTTATTTGCTGCTGCACCAAACAAAAAAAGAATTCGACATCATGCCGCACAAGTCTCTGATTCTTTCGCCAGGACGTGTTTCTTCTTCTTTGGTGTCTCTTGCTTTTAATTTTAATTAACTTTGTAGTAGCTTGTAATTTGGGGCGCTCATTCCGCGTCATATTAAAATGTCGAAAAAAATATCGAACCGTAATTTGGTCGAAAATAAAACAATCGAAAATAGAAAAGACGAAAATAATTTAAATGAAACATAGTTTTTTCGATCCGTAAAATTGTCGAAATAATTTCATCAAAGTGTAAAAACGTCGAATCACAAAAAAGCCAAACATAAAAAACTAGACTAATTATTTTTAATAAATGTGTTTTGAAAAAGATCTTTTTTTTTATTTAAAAAATACATACCAATGTACGTACCTACCTAGTAAATTTTTATATTATGTTTATACGTATAGAGCTTTATTTTAAGGAACGTGCACTAGAATTTTTTTTTAATTGTGAGATCATATAAAAATGTCCTCCTTTGGCTCCAGTGGGAGTTGGCAACCCTAGTTTGATACTCTAACGAGCTGATTAGATTTTGGTCAAAATCCATTAATGCTAATGACAGTTTGGTGACAATTAAAAAATTAAATAAATGATAACTTTTTAACGGAGCGTCGCATCAATATGCGGTTTTTGCAAAAACATGCGATAAAAACTCCAAAGCGCCTCTGTTTTGCTTTGGTTTATACGATTAGAAATTAATGCTAATTAATATTTGTAATCATTATAATACTACCGTGCTTAATAAAAACGCAGTATCTCCAAAAATTACTGCTTTGAAAAATCGATAATTTCTGTTGTGCTTTTATGATGATGATTATGACCTTTTGCCTTATGGGAAAGGATGATGATTATAATTTTTTGCCTTGAGGGAAAGGCGCCCAATGAATTCTTCCTGTAGAAAATGGAGCCTGCCAAACATCGCAGAATTGTTTGTTTGTTACGGCGTTTTTATTAAGCACTGCAAAATAATAGCCACCCGCGGGAAGGGAAGATCTGTATTCCACTTGTTAGCTGGACTTACCTCCAAATAACAAACAAGTAATGGCCTTCTTGATATCCACTGCCCCAAAAATACTAGGTGCAATGCTGGTTGACAGCCTTTCGTAAATATTGGGCATTTTAGCCATTCTTCGGAACAGTTCCTGCAAACAAACAAGTCACCCAAGTATAAAGTGTTTTTAAAAAAATATATTCTTTTGCTTTTAACATATTTTGAACAAATGTCAAGTTACCCATTTAGTCAGGAGTTTTTTGTACTACTTTTTCAATGTATAGGAATATTTTTAGTTATTTTGTTTTAATTTGGTACACGCTTAAGTATAACACCGGGGACCACCCAAGAAACATTTATTTAACTTACAACCTAATGAGACCTGCACCGACGTTGGATTTAGTGAAATATTAAGTTGCAAGATTGATTATGCGTTGAGCGACGTCACATTTATGTCAAAACCGACGTTATTAAATATACGTCCGTTTTTTTAACGATCTCGCGACGTCAAATATTGCAACGCAATATTCCATTGATTTCCCAACGTCGGTCTTACGTTCGTTTGTTCGACGTACAAAAACTCTAACCAGCCCAACGACCAACAGACGTCGGCGTCGGGTACCTCCGGTGAAGACCCTAACCTCAGGCCTAAACTAGCGTTTAGTTTGGTTGGTGTATTTCCCGTAACTTTTACTTGACCTATTCGACGTCCGTTCATATGGCCTACGCGTCACATTTACAGCCTACTGTCATTTATAGACGCCCATAACCTAACAAAAAGTGCATTTGTTTGGTCAGGACGGCTACATGTCAGGACATGACGCAGTTTTATATCTTTTTTGGATTTTGGAAACCATAATAGCCTATCCTCTTCCCACAGGTAGGGTATCGGTTTTATTTCCCTTAGATTGTTGGTATTTAAACAAACATTTCTAAAAACAAAAAAATATAAAAAATCTAATGATTTCGTCACTGCCTGACAGTTGACAGCGCGGTAGTTAGCTTTGGGACTGTGGGCTTTACCTATTGTAGGCAAAAAAGAGCGGACATTGAATTCTATACCGAGATTTTGGTTGCGAACCTAGAGTTCCAATCCGTTGGTAGGCCGACGCAAAATCATGCGGGGCGAACGTCCGAATTTAATGGGACGAAATACGTTTGCCAGACGTCGGACTTCCACTCTTTGGTTATCTTTCACAACCAAAAGTGGAGACCCGGTCCGAATTGGTATATTATTAGTTCACATTAAGTCAGACATCGAAATCCGCCATTCTGAAAAGGTTAGCGTCTGTCGGCCATTATAAAATATTTTTTCTTTTTCTAATTTTAAATAGAAATGAAGGAATAATTGCAAAATTAGTAACAATTTGAGTTTAGTGAAGCAGCAAAACCTTTTTTTTTTACAAAAATAATTTAGTAAATCTTGCATATTTCAGGAGGGCTTGCTTTTTTTAAAAGTATTTTAATCACGTTCAATTTTAGTTGGATTCCTGCTTTAAAATATGAATTATTAATATTCTAATACCGCCTTTCATGCATGACTATAATTGTCATTTGTAAAATGCACCCATTTTTATGAAACTTGTTTAATAAGTTTAAAATATTTACTTATCAGGTATAATTTTAGTTACTTGACAGGAATTCTTTTTAGCAAAAACTATATATATTCTAGGCAATGGAAACGAAACCAAACGTAACTTACCTGTTTGCGACTAAATTTAAGTGACGGAAATCCAACTTACAATTACGTTGTTAATTGGTAAACTCTATTACCTATAAGGTCAGATGCTGACGTCGTAGCGACCCGAATTTGTATTCCCCATTTAGGTGCAAACGAGGGTCGTCAGGCGGTCGAAACGACGTCGGCACCCGACGTCACGTTTATCGCAAGCAACGTATGCGTAACGTAATATGACGTCTAAATGCTGCTTGGGCACCAAGAGAATATAAATTATTTCGGCGATGGCGTCAGTTCATCTACGTCTTAAACTTTTTCTCGGACAGTCTCAGTTTGACAGCTATATCGTCAAAAATTGGTATTTCAGACTTCTTGTTACACTTCTTAAAACGCTATAAAAAGTCCTTTGATATGGTGTACAAAATATATTTATTTTACTGCATTAATGCAACAAAAAAATCACAAAAAATCGGAAAATAACGCATGTTCAGAAAATTTACAATCTAATTTTTTTGACACTAGTTAAACTTAAAATTTTTTTAGTCCCCTTTACATATCCGCTAAATATGTTTTTCAAAAAGTCATCATAACACGCTAAAATATAAAATGTAAGAAAACACGATAGGCACTCATGCTTAAATAAAATTAATGTCCCGTTAATTAAGGAAAAAACCTCAAAAACAAGCAAGAGCTGTCTAAATTTTTGTTTATTTATTCCTTCACATCTAAGAGACATCCGCATATATTCTTCCTAAAAATCTTTCTAAAGCTTCGCAAGGCCTACATCTTAAATAATTAAATAAAAAAATCATAAATGTAGTGCTAATATTACTATTTTCTGTTTTTATTGAGAAATCTTTAGATAGATATGTTCAAAAATCCAACCTAAGTGTTTTGTAAATTTAATAGCGCATTTAACATTATTTTATGATAATTTATAAAAATTTATACCTATTGGAAAGGTTATTTTGCCCCACTTCTTAACCTATTTTTTGAAAAAAAAATTACTAAAACATTTTATATGCGAAAATGCGCACAATTTTATAAAATTTTAAATTTTAGCAAAACTGATTATTAAAGAAATTTTTATTCAATTTTTTGCAAAAATAGTATCTGGCTAAACTTAGATATGACAGAGGGATTTTGGTATAATAAACGAAACCTAAAGGTAGCTTTTTGAGGGTTGGAAATTATAAAAAATATTTTTATAGAATTCCTTGATAATAAATTGCCCCTAGGTATATACCTGTAAGTACGTAGGTTTTTTAGTACACATTTCGCGTCCCTTACTATATATTATGGAATGGGTAAGCCGTTAGATGATATTTACCTCTTCCTGCGACGTCACTAGTCCAACACTAGGATTTCCAACGCCTTCTACGTCAAGTTGAATTCCCACCACTCTCATGTACGCCGCGCGGACGCCAGTGAACGCCTTCTCACGCCCTTCTCTCTGAAACAATTGTTTTAAGATTAGTTTTTCATCGTGCCAATTTAAGGCTCGAAAACGTTGCGGAAAACGGTAACTTCTACACTACAGCACAAAAGAGACACCTAAAGTTGATACGCACTTTGCAATGCGTAGTCGTTGGTATAACTGGGAAATGCTGTAATCTTGTTGGTTAGGAATCCCTTTTGACAGCTCACTACGTCGCTGCGATTTGCTGCAGGAAATACGTACGGGTTAGGTGTCGTAAAGCTACGTGTTGTCGCCCGTACGAATGTCAGCCAGTATCGACCGCCCGCCTGACCATTCTTATTACGGGATTTACATCGTCATGACAACGTCAACGCGATTCGAAATGCGTATTACGTGGTTAAGACAAAATTGATATCTACGTATCTGAATTAAGTTCCAAGAAAAAGTAGAGGATATAAGTAGGGATTATTGAAAATACACGGATTGTATTTGACAAAAGTTAAAATGGCAAACCCCAAATGGCCACAAGGCAGTGTTTTTTAGCTTGACATTTCGTTGTCTGGTTTAGAAATGGCAAGCGCTTGTCAACCGCTGTTTTTGTTTATGTTTGTTTTTGCCAGTTTTTTTAATTAAATTTGGGAAAAAAGTAACTGTAAAAAAACAAAACAAAAATAACAACTGACAGTCTCCGCCATTTCTAGAAGGCCACGATAAAATTAAGTATAGTAAGTTTGGTTAGGCTGCCTACGAGTGCCCTTCGATTTCAGCCAAATTGTCAGCTTTTTTAATGATAATGTCAAACGCATGGTGTACTAACTTTTTTTTATTTTGGTTGGTTGTGAAAAAATCTTTGGATATAAGGTACCAACAATTATTGATGTTACTTTAAATGTGTTTTAAAATAGGTACCTATTTATTTTTAGAAGGCAATGCCAAAACATTTTTATAAGAAATTTTATTGTCTTCAATTTTTGTTTAACACTTTTTTCTACCAGCTACAGAAATCAAGTTTTTAAAAAAACTGATATTGACTGATTTTACCAAAATGGCGGCGCGCGGCGCAAGCCTATCTCGCTTCAGGTTGCAAACTTACTGTAATACTACGAACCTACCTACCAACCATCAATAAAATTTAAAAACTTTCGGACCTGCAACAGAAGAGGGGCTTATTTTCAATATTGTCTCAAGTCGTTAGTTTAATTTATTACTGTGTCTGGGGGACTGTTTGCCTATGTAATTATTCTGGCTGATCACATATAGTTTTGTAATAGTCGCCTTAATAAGATATACGAAAATCAAATGTTAGAAAATATTTTAAGTTTAGTTATTTTTTTAAGGCCTGTAAAGCGTCTGGCGAAAGATCTGCGATGTGACATGTCTGGAGTGTTAAATATTGATTTGTGCTAATATTATATAAAACTTTTGTAGTTTTTTCTTGGGTATAGGGAGTAATGATATTATTATAGTATTTATTATTATTATTATTATTATTATGAAAGAAAAACCGATTTTCCTTGTGGCAACGTTTCGTTTCTGTATTGAAACTTTTTCAAGCCTCAGAAGGTCAGTTTTATGATTGATGTTGTAGATTGTAAAAATTGATTCATTTTTAGTTCTAATTAAGCACTGGCAAAATTAAAAATAAAAATCATAAATAAATATTTTTAATTTTGCCAGTGCTTAATTAGAACTAAAAATGAATCAATTTTTACAATCTAATTGGAATGCTGAAATCCATTTTCTACAACATCAATCATAAACTGACCTTCTGAGGCTTGAAAAAGTTTCAAAACAGAAACGAAACGTTGCCACAAGAAAAATCGGTTTTTCTTTCATTACTCCCTATACCCAAGAAAAAACTACAAAAATTATATAAAACATCTATAAAAATTAACCATTAGGATTTAACTTAACTATTTTTTCTTTTTTTCTCACCTTTTGCACCTAGTGCCGGTAAATACACATAAGTTCATGCTACATACCGCGTGAACAAGTCCACATCTAGGGGGCTTAATTTCCATAAGAGGACACAAAATAGTATAGTATGTATTAATACGAGACCGCGATACGCACGATTCCCGTAGAAAGCGTTTCAGCGTTACCAAAGACAGGCACTTGTAGTCGCCGCCGTCAATGCGCGGACAACCTGAAATAATTGTTTGAGACAATACTTAAGGAAAATCAATAATTAAAGACTTTAATATTCTGAATTATTTATTATAATTTTTTTCTTTTCTTTTTATTTATATCAGTTAAATTTTTATTTTTTTTTTATTTTTTATTTTGTTTTCTATTTTTTAAAATATTTTTAATTTTTTTTTTAATTTTTATTTTTTTTATTTTTAATTTTTTTTTGACTTTTTTTTTCTTTTTATTTTTATTTTTTTTATTTTTTTAGGAATAAGCTGAATATTACATAAAACTGACAATTCGCGAACCGGGTAGCGACTTATACTGATATTTTCATAATTCTGGCAACGTTGGTTTGACGCCTTTCCGTTCACCCATGCAATCCTTATGGCAAAAAAAACGTAACTCTAGATAGAAGGCTGGCCAGCTGTATAAGTACTACTCAATACCACATATTAAAGAACTTTTATCTGGGAACTCTGAGATCTTGGACTACCAGTAAATATAATTAAAAGCGACAACGGAATCCTGGATACTTACTCTTGACGCCCTACTGATCTTCTTGATGGAGTAGACGCCCAGAACAAAGACTCTGTTTCCTGGCACTACACTGTCACACAAGTATCTGTCACAATATAGCGGCATGTGTCTTGGAATTTCTCCTGCAAATAAAATAGTATATTATACACCAAGGAAAAGAAGTGGCAAAAGTGCCCGAGGGATAAAAATACACTTTTATCACGAGGTTTGTGCGCAATTTTTCGCTCTTTTGTACAGGGTGTCTCATTATATTTTTTCCCACCCTTTTAGATCATTAATAATTGATGTAGGAATATAAAAAAAATTGTGTTCGAATTCGCGAAATTTTTACTTTTAAATTGCATCTTGACTTTATTCCTGATGCTTACCGTATTTGACAGGAGCTCAAATTTATAGTTTTTGTAAATTGCATGCTCCTTATATTATTTAGTTAATAGGTTAGGCTTGGAATACACTTTCCAAAAATACCCCATATGTCGCAGTTTTGATAAATAGTTTCTGAAATATTGGCGATAAATTTTTAAATGATAAAAAAATAACATTACCACATTTGTGTTAATTTCAGTGGCCTTATTTCGAACTATGTTAGTCCCCATGTATAAACAGTGACAATGACAACTATTTTAGCTCACACATATACTATACTATAGTAGTGTGAGCTATGGTGATCCTAATTTTTTCGAAAAAAAAAGGTGCTCCGATTTCAAAAATTTTTATATCTTTGCGTTTCAGATGATTTTGAAACTTTTTTGTTGCGCCGTCTGTCTGTATATCTGTCTGTCTGTAACGACCAACGCGCATAACTCAAAAACGGCTGGCCCGATTTTAATGAAATTTGGTACCTGGGCTCATTTAATCCCATTTAAAAATTAACAAAATCCACCAAACACAAGCCAAATAAAAGGGTGGGGGTAGATTTCAAAAATTTGAGTTTATGTGAAAAAATGGCGTGCGTGATATCAAACGAAGGTAATTGAGTCTGGAGTTAAACAAAATACATTTTAGTTTTTTTTTTAAAGGTGGGGGTATATTTCAAAAATTAGAGTTTACGTGAAAATATGGCATGTGTGATATCAAACGAAAGGTAATTGAGTCCGAAATTAAACAAAATACATTTTAGTTCTTGTTTTTTTAAGGGTGGGGGTAGATTTCAAAAATTTGAGTTTAATTTAAAACATGGCTTGTGTGGTATCAAACAGAAGGTAATTTAGTTATAATAAGGATACTAAAATTAATACAAGAGCGGTACTGTTATAATTGCTAACATCTCAGAAACTATGGCTCCAAACTACGGCATATCGGGTATTTTTGGAAAATATGTTCCAAGCCAAAAACAAAAAATTTGAGCGCCTGTCAAATATAGTAAGCATCAGGAATAAAGTCAAGATGCAATTTAAAAGTAAAAATTTCGCGAATTCGAACACAATTTCTTGTATATTTCTATATCAATTATTAATAGTCTAAAAGGATGCGTAAAAATATAATGAGACACGCTGTACTTTTTTAATTTCTATTTCTAGAAATTAGGTCTCGAATTGAACAAGCGAGAAAGGCGTTCATAAACATGAAACAGTTTTAAACTCCTGTGAGATTAACCTGGACCTCCGAATGCGGATGGTCAGATGCTATGTGTTTTCTGTTTTGTTGTACAGTTGCGAAGGATGGACTCTCGACCCAATTACAGAGAAGAGACTTGAGTCGTTTGAGATGTACTTGTATAGACGCATGCTGAAGATATCGTGGGTACAAAGACTAACCAATGAAGCTTTACTTGACCGAATGCGCAATCCACTTGAACTTCTTGTTAGAATCAAAGAAAGAAAGACCAGATACATTGAGCATGTAATGAGAGGTGAGAAATATGAGCTGAAAGATACAAGGCAGAAGAGCAGTTGGAAGATAAGAAAACTCATGGTTAAAAGACTTGAAAAGATGGTTCGGCTGCAAGTATGCTAATATTTTCAGAGCAGCGGCTTCTAGAATTATGATTGCCAGATGGATCGTCAAGCTTCGATATGGAGACAGCGTACTAAGAAGAAGAAGGACTTTTTTCCATGTTTTTTCTCATAAATTTATAAGCAATTATTATACTAACTATGCGAGATCAAAAACTCTGCTAAAAGTGAAAGGACCACATGACATGATCCGGAATCGGTTACTATGTGTAACAAAACGGGATTTGAATATAAATGGTATTTTTGCTATTTATAAGTTTTTAAATATTTGTAATTAAATATTGTTTTTGACATCAACAAGCATTAATTATATGCGAGACTAGGTTAAGAATAAGTAAAATTTATGGCAACACCGGCGACTTGTTTTTAGGCATATTTTCAGGTCCGCTGTATTTTAATTAAAGTTGTATTCGGCTAATATGTCCTTTGAGTCACTAATATCAAAATAATTTATATTCTGTAACTGGAAAAAAATTTGCTGAATTATTTTCAATTTTTAAAAAACACACTGTGTAATTTTACTTTCTAACGGGTTTTTAAGTCTGGCTTGCGTTGGTATTTTGTCTCTTAGTGAAGCGTTTAAAGCGCAGTCTATCTCTTTCTCGCCAAGGCGACAGGGAGTGGAATTCTAGCCATTCAACGCCAAGGTATTTGTGCCTTCAAGCCCAGGGTGGCTTTAACTGAGACAAGAAACTTTCGAAAGTCGTTAGGGAAAACATTCTTTAGCTGGGCTTGGCTTTGTTCGCTTCTTTTAAATTAAAGGGTTTTTTTTTTCAACTGGGGAAATGTTAAATTTTGTAAATCATTTTTAGTTTGTATAAGCCATTACCTTTATTATTCAAAATTGTTTTGGTCTTTTCTTTTAGTGTTTATTTTAACTTTAAAGCTTTTGATTTTATTACTGTTTCCAGTGTTTTTAAATATTACTAATATCTTTTTTCTGATTTTTAACATCAAAATACAAACCATTTGTTGCCCTAAAATCAGCAATTTTAATCAATAATAGAACCCAAACATAAACAGTAATATTAAGTAAATTAAACAGTTGATTGAATAGTTTCACCTATTCAATCAACGTTTAAAATATTGAAAAATAAAAATATTTACAACAAATATACAAAAGGTTTATGAAACCTAAAAGTTTAAGAAGTGTAAATATTTGAATACAAAAGTTTAATAGTACAAAGATTTGATATTTAAATGATAAATATAAGAAGTAGAAAGTGTGAAGCTACAACAAGAAAATTGAAAAGGTATGTATGATTTTCCTACATTGTTTATTCATTTGAGAAAAACGTTTATAGCATACTTTTCCTCCAAGAATCGTCAAATTCCCTTTCGAGAACAAACAAGTAGAAACATTTAATGGTTTTATAATTTACATAAGTTGTAGCCTAAATTGGTAGCTTATAATATTTAAGCCTTGGTCACTTGAGTTGACAGTACCACTGTCATACTAGGCCCCTGTTACATATGGGTAAATGTGTTTTTTACTTGTTATCCCTAATAGCGTGCTATTTGGCCTTTCGAAATGGCGGGTTAGTGTGGAAGAAAAAGTCACGCTTCTCCAAAAAAAAAAACAAAAAAACGAAATAAGGCTAGTCAAATAATCAGTGCTTTAGGTACCTTGGGGAGTTCCATCTGGCAATTCTTGAAGTTTCAAAACTTGGAAATCCACAGACTTGCATTTGTCTGGCATAATGAAGTATGGATCCAATGGACAACTTTTGCCACCACCTCCTGCTCTTTCGCTGCAAGAAAAATATTCTGGACATTAATGGGCACTACCCCTATATTCCGTATTCAATAACTCATATTTTATGTTTGCTGTTATTTGACCTCTAAGTAATACACTTAAACCGGTCGAGATCAAGTTTTTATACTCTGGTTTTAAGATCCCAGTAAAGACTAGTGAAAATGTTCACACTATACAATAACTAGAGCGATTCTAATACTTACGAATTACATTTGTTGGGCATAAGATACCCTTCGAAACCACTGTTGACATGTAAGTTGGGGATGACGTTGCCACATCCACGGCACTGGATTGAGATTTTTGTAGCTTTGGCCTTGATTTCAGAAGCACTGATTATAATTCCTGGGATTTTTATCAAGCGGGAAACGACGTCAGACTAAAAAGGGAAAATTTTGTATCTGTTTTGTTAATGACAACATTAAAAAGGAAAAAAAAAGTAACATATACAATGTGTTATGTAAATAAAGTACAATGATAGGAACCACCCAAAACTAAGGTAACTGATGATGAGTGCTGCACTTTACCGCCAACTGTGTGAAAATCGGATCCTACACTATCAAAAAACTAGTTGTGTAGTTAGTAAACTTCTGTCTATCTCAAGTGCAAAGCAGATTTTCTTTTTAAAATTCTGTAGTGCTTTTTTGTCACTTTTTAAAAAAAGCATTAAAAAATATACTTTTTTAAATGTATTTTTAGGCAAATCTGGCTGAAATCATTTGAAAGAGGGATAAGTAGTATTTTATTAATCCTAGAAAAAGGAAATAAATTTTTAAAATTTTCAATTTGGCAAAATCTGCTAATATTACCCAATTTTTTACAAATTCTTCCAAGTTGGATCAAGCATACTATACTTAAAGTAATAAAATATATTTATTACTCTAAGGTACTATACAATTTTATGGGGTTGGCACTTGTGAGAGGGCCATATGAGCCCAGCAGGTCTATTGTGACTCACTTTTAAAGACATTGTACAGGGTGTCCCAAATTGGGCACTTTTAGGGGGTTTAAGGTACTTCTAGGGGAGACAGAGAAAAACTGACCACGCATTGCGAGGCTCAAATTTCAAGGGAAGACCTATGGTAAAAACCGCATTTTGAAATGTCGTCTCGTCTTTGAGCTACGGGGGCTTTTTGAAAAGTCTGCATTTTTGAAGGGGGTCTATAACTTCGTTATTAGTGGAAATTTTGATTTAGAGTAAATTGCAGTTTTATAGACTTTGTTACGAGGAATTCCCGCTAAATTAAATTTTAACTGTCACTTTTAGTTTTTGAGATATGGCATAAAGTTGCATTTTTTCTTATGGAATAGCCTATATTTTAATTAATTTTCGAATTTGTCATTGAATTCTTTTCAAAATAATGTATCATATGTCATAGTTTCATTGAGCGGTTTAGGAGATATTCAGCTTTTTCACTTATTTCTAGTGTGCTATGATTTCCTGCTGAGGCAGGTCAAGGCACTCCAGTATTTTTATTATTTTACACAGTCAAAAATATAGTAAGCCGGGTTTGGAAAAATTATAATTCAGCTGACAGCCCTCAAAGCCTAGTTATAAAAAGTAACAAAAATGATACATATTTCAAAATAAAATTAAAACGCTTTTGTGCAAAATAATTTCATATCAAAACGTAATGTCAAATTGTTTAAACAATTGAAAACAATGACAAAACGCCAAGACGCAAGGCCAACTTGATTTGCATAGTATAAGACAACAAAACTATAGGAGCATTGAAGTAGCATTTGACCGCAAGGCTTTCACGTCAATGGCGCATGACGTCATTCAACGCACACTAGACAAAAATAAAAAACTTTAATTATCTCCGAAACCGCTCAATCAAACTGTGACATATGATACATCATTTTGAAAAGACTTTAATGACAAATTCGAAAATTAATTAAAATATAGGCCCTTCCATAAGAAAAAATGCAACTTTATGTCATATCTCAAAAACTAAGTGACAGTTAAAATATAATTTAGTGGGTGAATTCCTCGTGACAAAGTCTATAAAATTGCAATTTACTCTAAATCAATATTTCCAATAATAACGAAGTTATAGACCCCCCTCCAAAATGCAGACTTTTCAAAAAGCCCCCGTAGCTCAAAGACGAGACAATATTTCAAAATGCGGTTTTCACTATAAGTCTTCTCTTGAAATTTGAGCCTCGCAATGCGTGGTCAGTTTTTCTCTGTCTCCCCTAGAAGTACCTTCAACCCTGTAAAAGTGTCCAACTTGGGACACCCTGTACTATATATGCAAATAGCTTTTATAAATAAAACTTTTTTGTAGCATGTATATAAATTACTCATTTATCGTGAAATACCCTTGACACATGTGGATAAGGTTTAATACGAGGAGGTAACCACGGGCCGCAGTCGTGTCACAAATCTCCCGCAATTTATTATTTATATCTTATAATTCAATACTAATAACATAGAACTAACAACATGGTGGTCAGGTATTCTTCTCCAGAGACGCTCATGTATTTTATGTCATATCTTACCTTTAATGCTCTTAAATTAGATGCATGAGAATCTGAAGACAGCATAATCTGAATTTCTTCCATGATTTCCTCTCCTTCTGGTCTTGGAGATGTCAGATCATCCGCCACCTAGGTACATGTTTGTTGCATTGAATTATTAACACATTCACTGTCCAATGAGCCACATCTGGCTCATGGATCACATTCCTCAAACATCCTTGAACCTTATATGGTACATAAATTCATACAAATTTTGTTAGTTAGACATGGTGGTAGGCGCAAATATTTTGCATGTGAACGTTGGAGTATTTCCTTCTCCACATTTGAAAGAAAAGTCATTAAAATAAAATAAAAAATAAAGATTTTATAAAACTTACTGCGCAAAAAGGTGCCACTCAAAGCTACTCCCCCTAATAATGAGTGGAAAATTCATCATTTTTTTTATATCAGTTATGGGGGATACCTGCATGTGTCTCTTTCATGTTCTTTAAAAGAAATAATAACTTTTTTGCTAGTATTAAATAGTTTCATTTGCTTTTAAAAAGAAAAAGTCTTGGGGTAAAAAAAGCCAGTATCATTTTAACCTTCCTAGCCTGCATAGCAATGGCTAGACAAGGTATTATTTTTGCTAAGTTTTTTTTTGAGATAACGCCGAAAATGTGTTATTTGGGTGTATTTTGACCTACCTTAGCAATATCGTGGTTATGTCTGTCTGTGTGTGTATATTATTTCTGTCAGTAACACGATAGCGCCTGAACCGCTAAACCGATTTTTATAAAATTTTCAGGTAAAATAGTGTTCGACACTCTCACGAGCTGATTAGATTTTGGTTAAAATCCATTAAATGAGTTTTTTGACATTTAAAAAATGCTAACTTTTTAATGGAGTGTCATTCTCCGGAATACAATAGACTACATTTTACTTAATAATTTGTGTGATAACCAAAAACTTTGTAAGAGCTTTAAAAACTGTTTTCAAGTCTGATATATCATGGAGTCACTTGTGCTAATAAGCTAGCTGGGAAGGTATCAGATCTGTCATGGATCCATTCATTTGATTGAAATACTTCAGTTATTTTTCCCTAAAATGTGTGTTTATTTTTTAAAGAAAATGATTTTTTTGCTATTTTTCCATGTATTTTTATTGATCACATTTTTTTCAATATACAAACTCATCATTTCTCCATCTTAAAATTTGGTGAGAATCTTGGTAAAACATTAAGGCAAAAATATCTTTTTTTAAAAATTACTTTCTTGAGGAATTAAAAAAAAATACATTTTTGCAAACAAATTAAAAAAAAAAAGTTTTTTAACTCTCCTGTAAATTTATGTTTGGTAATTATCAACAATTTAGCAAGTGTGGAGATTTTGTTGTTTAAAATTTTTTTAAAATAAAAGTTACTTATGCAATACATTATTTTAAGGGTAAATAAAGTACCTCCCAACTAAGCCATAAATCACTATCCTAGTGTAAGTCATTCACAACATAGCTAAATTTATTTCAGTGCAAATTTTATGAACAAAGCAATAAACATACAGGGTAGGGGGTTAACAAAACTTCAGGGGGTTATTTCTTTGAGTGATGAAAAACAGTTTAAATATTATAAACATGGGTATGAACATGTATAGTTTTCAAGATACAGTAAAGTTAAAAAAATAAAAACATTTGGTTGAAATGTGCCAGAGTAGAGTAACAAGAGGCTAATTTGACTGTAATTAGATTAAAATTATTAAGTCCAGTGGCTTCTCAGTCATAAACAATATTTTTTACAAGATAATTGTTTTCTCGATTTGTATCTCCCTTTTTTTTAAATAAAAACCACTTTATTGCATGTCCATATCCCATATTCAAGAGATGACAATAAAAGAGTTATTTTTTAACTAAAGAAATAAATGCCCTAGATAAATAAAATAAATAAATCTCGAAAACAAGGCAAAATACAAAAAAAAAATAAGAAACAAAATCTGATTTTAAAGTAGTCTAATTCTAAAATATACAGACATTGGAAAAAGGTCAGTGACACACAATCAATTTTTTTTAAAGTTTATCACCTTGCAGTTTCAGGAGATACTGTATTTTAATAAATTGGAGAAGAAAGTTTCACCTCTTTTGCAGCTTCTTCAAATATTGGCAAATGCTCAGTGGGTTGTTTGTAGAGTTTTTCAGCCAGAGTCTCATCAAACCCAGCAACATCTTCTATGTTCACTTCTAGGCAGTACTTGCGAAGGTTGTAGTTCCGTTTAAGGGTATCCCTGAGAATCAGAAAGAACCATGTATATTTAAAAAAAAAATGTGCTATCCAAGGTGCTGTCATTACAGTAGCCTGTAATTTTTAGTAGCACAGCCTGGCAAGTGACTGCTAGCCAATTGGTTAGGTTTGTGACATCAAATTAATTAATCTTACTGTATGAGAATGGCATCAAAATCAAAACCATTAATCTGTATAAAGCAGACTTACCTGTACTTAAAATCAAAGTTTTCGAGGTGGTAGTTGTTTAGGAACTCTTTACATTTCCTCTTGACTGCCTGCAAATTAATTAAGGACTCATTGCGAGGCTCGTCCTCATCAAATGCGGTGAAATTATCGCTGACCAACACGTCGGGATGGTCAAAGCCTGCCATGGCTAAATTTTTGTTAACAAATTACAGAAAAATAATTACAAAATTCAACAAAAACTAAAAAAAAAAAGACACAAACAAGCAGTTGCTGAATGGCTGGCGCCAAAAAATGACAGTTGATTGTAAATATACCCAAAGATTTTAGGCGTAGATTGACTATTGGTTGGTTAAACTTTACGTCATAAGGCCAACAAAAAAATAAATTAGATGGGAACTTTGGGAACGCCTTGATATTTTTTTTGTTAGCTTTGTTTTTTCTGTTGGCCGAGCTAGAATTTTTTGTTGGCTTTGGCCATCGAAAAACATAAAAACAAAAAGTGCGGTTATGAAAATTTGCAAATTTTGAGTTTTTTGAAGATTTTTAAATATTTTTGTTTTGTTTGCTCATATGATACCCAAAGGGCAGCAGGATGTCTCAAGAAGAAAGCATCGAAACTCGGCAGAACAACGAATTTGAAGCTTTACAGGTTTGTAGAATGAGTATTGCAAAATGGACCAGAGGTTGAATCAGCTTTTTGTTAATCTATAAAACCGGCTTTTTGCAAAATTCTCTCCAAGAACAAAAAACAGGTTATGGACAGATCTGTTTAGATTAGGCTTAGTTTAATTTTTAAAGAATTTAGAGGTTCTTTGAAAACCTGTCTCAAGAGAGATGCAATTTTATACAAATCCAATATGTAATAGAATTGATCAGATTAATGCCTTATTTACCCATCTTTTAAGCACAAATTTAGTGTTAATTTATGTGTCTATCCAAGTGTCTATTTTAATAAAGAGTAAAAAGGCACACATACAAAAATAGTTTTTTTTATTTTTCAGACAGCTTTCCTCTCTGAGATTTTTGTAAAAACTGAAAAAAAAATTGAAACTTATGTAGGTACTGCAAAATAACTGAATTTGCCCAATATGGCTTATAAGGATTCTTCAAGAGGTGATCAGCTGAACCAAATTTTTAAATAAATTCTTGGTCCTGTAGAAGTATTGTAGCATCCTGTATAGTATCCTGTGGAGTCCTGTATAGTTCTGTGGACAATTTTTGTATACCTACTGTGGCAGCTGATCACCCCTCAGAATCCATCTAGTGAAACAACCTAGAAACAACAAATAACTTTTTGTTTTTATTTGCAATGCAGGCTATTTATGGGGAAGACCTGCAAGACAAAAGAAAAAAGGCTGCATGGAACAAATGGACCCCACTGAATCTTTCTGTTTCTTTGACTCCTCAGCAAGGCAGCTCAGGGACTAAAGAGTTTTATGTTAAAGTGGATCTACATGTAATTTGCTCAGGCAACTATCCATATAAGTAGGTTTCAATAAAAAGTTATTTTAATTTTAAATATCTGTTAACTCATATTTATTCTATATTTTAATTTTGGGAAAAAATTTCACTTCTTAAATAAAAATCACTCTTTTTTATAAAATAATCTGATGGCTGATGGCTTGCTCTACCAAATAAATAAAATTTGTTGTAAACAAATGTGAGCCATGCCACATAAATTTGGATATTTTTAAGACATTTATGTATTTAACAGGGCCCCTCAAGTCTTATTGGAAAATAGCAAAGGTCTGTCAGATACTGTTCTAACACAGCTAAAGGATGAATTGGATCAGAAAGCTGAGGACCTTGAAGGTAAGCTTAAGATTGAGCTTTGAAGCTTTAGCATTAGTGTTATAAAAGTCTTCTATAGAATTGTTTTTGGTAAAAAGAAATTGATTAAATTTACTTACATGTGAGATGCATGAATATATGCTTTAATCCCATAACCTGAGTTTATTTTATTTTCTTAAAAACTAAAGCTTTGAACAACTTTTTGCTTCCAACAATACTGGATAAATATGCCAGAACTGGCTCACTCTAAAGAGTTCATTAAAGGACCTTGTAGAAACAGAGCCAGGAACATTATTGGACTTACCAGACAGGAGATACATATAGTGACTGGTCTTTATACTGGTCACTGTTGACTGAGAGTACCCATGCACAGAATGGGACTAACAGAAGAGACCGAATGTAGACCTTGTATGGAGGATGACGAAACAGTCAGACATGTACTGTGCAAATGTCCGGCTATTGCACATTTACGTCAAAATACTTTCGGTAAACCCCAGACTGACTCAGAAGATCTGAACAGTGTCTCACCCAAACTGATAGCTGGCCTTTTTGGAGGATTAGGCATACAGTGGTGAGAAACCACTCAAAAGTGAGCCACAATAGACCCACTGGTGGTTGCAGTGGAAGGGCTGCAAGGCCCACTCACATATGAATCATCATCAACTTTTTGGTCATAACATAATTGTTAAGTTAAAATATTTTTGTCCAGAAACCAAAATTTGAATTTAAATTACCGCCCTCCAGTTATTACAAACCTCGCCTCACCGACGAGGTTTGTACATTTAACTCTTTTGCAATTCACTATTAATTTTGCTAAACTTTTAAAAAAATGTCAATGATATGTTATTATAATCTTTTCCTAGGACTTCCTTCTAATAGCAGATAACATCAATGAAACCATGCAATTATAGCATATTTGTAATAGTTTATACAAAAAAAAACTGTTTTTGTGATTTGACTGCATAATGTTTTCTAAAATCATTTCATCTAATTTATTCGCTCTTGTTCTGACACCCCACTTTGACAAATTTGATATTTTTACTGCATTTATTAAATAAGTAGTAAAAAAGTACAAAAAAATATTTTGTGTGCTTAAGACCACATGGCAGAAGTGTAAACTTCAACAAGGGGAAATTAATAATACTGGCCTTCATCTGCATCATCATATCGCTCGCTGAATGTTCCTCTCAGTTAGTCGACTCGAGCCGACTTCACCCAAATGGGCCTGATGGCTCAGTTCAATTAACTACCCACAAAAACTGCTAAACGCGCCTAAAGAAGTTTACACTTCAAAAATCGTCAATTTTGATAAGCTTTAAAACTTTTCTGATATCAGTTTTTTTCAGGTGATGAAATGATATTTCAACTTTGCCAACATGTCCAAGAATTCCTGCACAGACACAACAAGCCGGCTATGAAAAGTTTTTATGATGAAATGTTGACCAAACAAAAAGAGAAGGAAATGCAAGAGATGCAGAAAAGGCAGATTGAAGAAAATATAAAAGTAAGCAGCTTTTGGAACAATCAGTATCAAGAGAATATTTGGCTCTGGATACTGTAAGATATTCTTGTAGACAAACATTGAATTTCGTACCCGTGAATTTAAAAATCAAACAAGTTTCGTGACTAATCGGGCAAAAAGGAATTTTTGATTCTCTCATATTTTTCCGTGGGTAGCCTGAAAGCTTAACCTCACGGGGGTCCAAGATCTAATGGACACCTAATAAGTGTTGACAGTTAACTGTTTCATCCTTATGGGAGTCCTTAGAACACTGCTGGTCAATGTGACAAATCTTGCGAAGTTAATTAGACGGTTTTGTCTCTAGTAAAATGTAAATAGTGAGAAAACTATCGCAAGAAGCGCCATCTACCGAGATACGAGAGAAACAAAAAATAAACGCAGGCGAAAAACTGCTATTCAATATCGATCAATGAAAAGATCGAATGCAAATAAAAGAAAACAAATTATAGTCCGTGACCTACGACAGCTCTTTGTCTTTTAGGCCGGATCAACGTATATTGCATTTTTACCCGTCATCAAGAGAGTGAGTGTCAATCAACGGAATTTTTTAAGCCAAATAATACTAACAAACGTGGAATTTCCTACCCGTGAATTTAAAAATCAAACAAGTTTCGTGACTAATCGGGCAAAAAGGAATTTTTGTTTCTCTCATATTTTTCCGTGGGTAGCCAGAAAGCTTAACCTCACGGGGGTCCAAGATCTAATGGACGCCTAATAAGTGTTGACAGTTAACTGTTTCGTCTTTATGGGATTCCTCAGAACACTGCTGGTCAATGTGACAAATCTTGCGAAGTTAATTAGACGGTTTTGTCTCTAATAAAATGTAACGAGAGAAAAAAAAACAAACGCAGACGAAAAACTGCTATTCAATATCGATCAATGAAAAGATCGAATGCAAATAAAAGAAAACAAACTATAGTCCGTGACCTACGACAGCTCTTTGTCTTTTAGGCCGGATCAACGTATATTGCATTTTTACCCGTCATCAAGAGAGTGAGTGTCAATCAACGGAATTTTTTAAGCCGAATAATACTAACAAACGTGGAATTTCGTACCCGTGAATTTAAAAATCAAACAAGTTTCGTGGCTAATGGGGCAAAAAGGAGTTTTTGTTTCTCTCATATGTTTATTTAATAATTAACTTCGCAAGATTTGTCACATTGACCAGCAGTGTTCTGAGGAGTCCCATAAGGACGAAACAGTTAACTGTCAACACTTATTAGGTGTCCATTAGATCTTGGACCCCCGTGAGGTTAAGCTTTCAGGCTACCCACGGATAAATATGAGAGAAACAAAAACTCCTTTTTGCCCGATTAGCCCCGAAACTTGTTTGATATTCTTGTAGTTTGGCTTTACCATGTAATGTTAAACTTTTGAAAAATACTAATTGTTATTTTCGTCTCTTTTACGTTTTTTTTATAAATTTTTATGTAGATTTTCGGTGTCTACAGAAATAATTTTGTTTCTTGAATTTTTTTCTGTAGGATTGCTAGTTGTGAAGCCAAATTTTAAACACATATTGTATTTTATCAACCGCTCTAATACCTACTTTGAAGTGACATTGTGAAAGCAAGAGGGAATTTTTTATGAGAAAGAGAATAATTTTAGAGATAAATTTTGTGAAAAAATCCCGACCATCAAAAAAAAATTAAATAAACAAGAGGGTTGCCAAAGTTTTTTTTGTAGATTTTCCTTACTCTCGATAGAAAAAAAAAATCCGAATTAAAAAAAAACAGACCTGAAGATTAACTTTTTAAACGTCACAAAATAAAGAGATTTTACTGCAAATCAAAAGTAATCCACATAATTGGTAAAATAATTTAATTTTATTCTAGAAAGAACATATGATGAAAGAAGTTCAGCAACGGCAAGAAATGTTGAAAGCTGAGGCTAAGCTTATGAGGGAAAATTACAAAAAGTCCGGCTCCGAAAATGAAGGCGAGGATGCCAGATTGAGTCGAAGGTTTTCCTCTGAAAGGTAACTATCTGTACTAGTAAAGCGTATTTAAGCCATTGAAAAAAAAAATAGAATAATATTATGGGTCGAACATTGAAAAAAAATAACATGAGTTTATGAATAAATAATATTTTTTCAAGAAACGCTGAGAAACCTAAATTTTCATTTTTACCTATAGGTCAACAAAAAAAAAACTAAATCTATCTATTCTAATATCCTATTTCCACCAATGCATGCCCACCCCGATTCAAAAAACGCATCACGTGATGGCCCATTGACGGTAGAAAAATCTATTGAAAAATACATAGAAAAACTTCAGGATGCAGTCACCGAAGTTCACAGTTGGACCACAAAGTGGCGAATAAAATTAAATGAAACCAAATCAATTCATGTTGATTTTACAAACAAAAATATAAATCACATACAAATAACAATTAAGAACATTCCCTTACCATATTCAAATCAGGCAAAATATCTCGGTATAACACTTGATGCCAAATCGCGCTGGAAAGCACATGTTAAGAAAAAAAAAGAAGAACTTGAGATAAGGTATAGAAAAATGAACTGGCTAATTGGAAGGAAGTCCAATTTAACAATTCATAATAAGTTACTGCTTTATAGACAAATACTGAAGCCAGTATGGACATATGGTACTGTTAATAGGAAAAAATTACTTAAAAAGTTAGAAAAATATGGGATAAAAGGTAGGGTGCTTATGTTTATTAAAAATTATTTACAGTTTAGAAAACAAAAAACAAAAATTCAGAATGTGGAATCAGATAGTATTGATATTGATATAGGGGTACCTCAGGGTAGTGTGCTAGGGCCACTGTTATTTTTAATTTATATCAATGACATTGTTCAAGTAATAGGTAGATGCAAAATAAAATTGTTCGCTGATGATACTTTGATTTTTATAGCTGGAAAAAATTTGAATGAAATAATAGATATATTAAATGGGGATTTATTAAAATTGAATGGATGGTTAAATCAAAATAAGTTAAAATTAAATGTGTTAAAAACAAAAGCCATGATATTTGGGAAAAAAGATTTTGATCTCAATGCAATAAATATTAATATAGATGGAGAAAAAATTGAATTGGTAAATGACATGAAGTATTTGGGAGTCATTATTGACAAAAAATTAAATTTTAGAAAGCATGCTGATTATCCTTCTAGTTTTACAGAGATTTCAAAATAAAGTATTAAGTAACATTGTGAATACACCTTGGTATGTTCGAAATAGTGACCTTCATCGAGATATAAAAATCGAAACTGTAGCAGAGACTATAAAAAAGTACGCAAAAAGCCATGAAGATAGACTCCATCGGCATGTGAATGTGGAAGCAATTCAGCTTCTAGACAATACTATGCTAGTTCGAAGACTAAAAAGAGTGAAGCCGTTTGAGCAAGTAAACTAATGCCGTATTCCATTGGAAAAATGAGTGCAGCACTGGTGGTGCACTGACACTAAAACGGTGCTGTCAAAAATTTGCACCGAGTGCAGTCTCAATGGAACACGTGGAAAATTAAAAATTGCACGCGTGTGGTATAAGGTCACTATATCACAAAGTTCCTAACTTCGTGATATAGTGACCTTAGTGTGGTATGCCATTATGAGGTGTAAAACTTCTTTTTTATTCTTGCTTTAAGCAACGTTAATATAACATTTTCTTGCAAATAATTTTTTATAGTATATTCATTATGAATAGGGCAAATTGATTATGCAAAAATCTCATTTTTGAAAAAATGTCACACAACCTGTAGTTTTATCAGGCCAACGACGATATCCATTTTTATTTGTTTCAAAGTTACACGCCGATAAATATTATCCTAAGATAACAATAAAAATTCGTCAAATAAATAAATAATGATTTTATTTAAAAAAAGTTAATAAGAATATTTTAAAAATGCCCAACTCATTCTTGAATGCAGGCTTGTGCTCGTATACCAACAGATAGAGTAGTTATCTATATTTCGCGCTTGTTTTTTAAAAAAACCTAACCAGAAGTGTACTTTATGCTCCCAAAATTTGAACATAAGTATTCGAAACACCTTGTATACATATATAATATTTCACAAGTTTCTTTCAACTAAACCTAACTTTCCTGCCTTGCGGAATTTGGTCAAAAACATGTTGTTCAAAATCCATTTGTTCGAAAGTAATACTTCAATAATATTTTCTTGAAAAGGAAAATTATTTAAAAACATTTCCTTCAATATAGATAACAAAAAATTGTTTGAAAACATTTTCTTAAAATTTTTTTGTTCAAAAACATTTTCTTTGAAAGTAATTTTTTTTCATAAGGAAAATTGTTCAAAAAAGTTTTTGAAGAAAATATTTTTGAACAAATTTCCATTCAACAAGGACATAACCTAACCTAACAGCTACGTAAGGGTGTTTTAACATACCATAAAAATGGCAAGACATGTGTGCCTCAGCGCTAATGGGGTTTCGTCCCCCGTGTTCTTTTTTGGACAAAATTGAGGCTACTTGAATTTATTTATGAAGAATTCTGCAGTGCTCATCTCGAGCCGAAAGTGTTTCTTGAACTAAAAAATACATTTATTTTTACTTATAATCATAGCTGCCAGAAAACCCCAACTGTCGGAAAATTAGCCCCAGGACCCCAGTCAACCAAATCCATACAAATCTACTTACCTGTTTGTTGTTAAATCGGTAAACCACATTTTCAATAAAGTTTTTTACTACTTAGCAGCGAAGAAAATAATAAAAAATCGCTAACAACTTTATTTTCACTCAATTTTACGTCCCACGACAATAATAAGCGTTTAAAATTAATGGCAGAGCCGGTGTCAAAAAAGCCGCACTCAGTGCAAAACTGAATTTATAAGTTCCTCAATGGAATACGAAAACTGAAAAAGTGCATGTCAATGGAATGCAAACACCGAGCCAGTTGTGCACTAGTGCTGCACTCATTTCCCCAATGGAATACGGCATAATAAGTGAATTACAAAAAACAAAATAATGCTATAAACACAACACAATTGTGAGTTACAGACTAAACAAAGCGATGAGAACTATTAAGTGAACCCTAAGTTTAAATCTGATTTTTCTAGTAAATTAAGTTAAAACAAAATTGCTAATTAGTCTTACTGACTAGATTGTAATACAATAAACACAGTGTGTTTGACAAAAAAAAAACGTGTTGGCCCATGGATTTGCACCGGTTTTAAATGCAGTGTCACCTGATGCGTTTTTTGAATCGGGGTGGGCATGCATTGGTGGAAACAGGGTGTAAAACAAGTTTTCTATGGTCAACCCGAATCTTAATTGATTGATAAAATGGTATCCTCATTTGAAAGCGGTATCTTCAAATTTTATTAAAAGCTTTTAAATACATCTATTTATTTGGATTCTAATTTAAATATTCTCATTTTAATAATGGGTTGATTTGAATCCAAATGTATAGATGTATTAAAAAGTAGATGCTTTTAATAAAATTTGAAGATACCACTTTCAAATGACAATGACATTTTATCAAACAATTAAGATTATGGTTGACCATAGAAAACTTGTTTAAGAATAGATACATTTGGTATTTTTTGTCGACTTATGATGATGATGATGACAAAATTTAGGTGTCTCGGCGTTTCTTGAAAATTTTTTATTTATTCATAAACTCTTGTTATTTTTTTTCAATGTTTGACCCATAATATTATTGTAATTTTAACAAATTTTGTCTATTTCAGATATATAGAAAAAAGTTCAACTGACTCAAGCGAAGAATCAATATGCGATCATAAAGGGACACGTTTATTAGATTTTAATGGAAGGAAGGTTCAGAGGGGACAGTGTCTAAGTAAGATTTTGTCTTTTTTGTCTCAATCAATGTCTACAACAAACCTTTATAACTCGAACTTAAAGGGACGGCGAAAAGAGTTCAAGTTTCGTAAGCCTAAATGCATGAAAATTAATAAAATTGAAGAATAAAATGGTTTGATAAAAAAATAGGTTTGAGTTGAGGAGGTTCGATGTCAAAAGTTTTTTATGTTTGTGTTCCTCGTTAACAAAAACCCACTAGAGACATATTATTTTAGAGAATATTTTATTTTCAACAATACAAAGGAAAACGAGCTGTTTTGAAAAGCTTAGTTTTTAAGAAAATTAAATAACACAAAAGAAATATAAAAAAAATTAATTCGAAAAAATTACCTTAATATGCGTACGCCCCTGGAGTGTCAATAATAGCTTTAACACATTTTTGTGATACGCCTTTTAAAAGAACATTTTATTTTCTCTAAAAAAGGTATTTTAACATTTTTCCCCAAAATTTTTAGTTTTTTTGAAAACTCAATAAAATCTATAAAAACATTTTTTTTTTAATGATCTAAAATAACCCCAATTTATGGATGCCAATTAAGTGCTAACCGTGGACTTGGCCCACTTCGGTGATACATCGTTGAAAAGATACCTTTTGAGAAAATGACATAAAACTGAATAATTTCGGTTTGATTTGCGTATACTATGGAAATACATAGGAAACGGGTTTACTATGAGCATGAAGTTAGCAAAGCACCCATCGCAGATCGAATCGGGACTAGGTGGATAATTTGCCGTTAATTAGTCGTGAATTAGTTGTGGAAAAATTAATTTTGTCGCTCTTATTTTTGACCGTTTTTGAGGGTGCTTCGCTAACTTCATATGAAGTTAGCGAAGCACCCTCGTAAAAATGGCTTTTATCAAAATCGAATATGGTGGATAATTTGCCGCTAATTAGTCGTGAATTAGTTGTGGAAAAATTAATTTTGTCGCTCTTATTTTTGACCCTTTTTTTGGGTGCTTCGCTAACTTCATATTTTGGCACCCATCGCAAATCGAATCGCTACTAGGTGGATAATTTGCCGTTAATTAGTCGTGAATTAGTTGTGGAAAAATTAATTTTGTCGCTCTTATTTTTGACCGTTTTTGAGGGTGCTTCGCTAACTTCATATGAAGTTAGCGAAGCACCCTCGTAAAAATGGCTTTTATCAAAATCGAATATGGTGGATAATTTGCCGCTAATTAGTCGTGAATTAGTTGTGGAAAAATTAATTTTGTCGCTCTTATTTTTTACCCTTTTTTTGGGTGCTTCGCTAACTTTATATTTTGGCACCCATCGCAAATCGAATCGCTACTAGGTGGATAATTTGCCGTTAATTAGTCGTGAATTAGTTGTGAAAAAATTAATTTTGTCGCTCTTATTTTTGACCGTTTTTGAGGGTGCTTCGCTAACTTGATATGAAGTTAGCGAAGCACCCTCGTAAAAATAGCTTTTATCAAAATCGAATATGATGGATAATTTGCCGCTAATTAGTCGTGAATTAGTTGTGGAAAAATTAATTTTGTCGCTCTTTTTTTTGACCGTTTTTTGAGTGCTTCGCTTAATTCATATAAAGTTAGAGAGGCACCCAAAAAACACTCAAAACTAAACGCGACAAACTTAATTTTTCCACAACTAATTACCGACTAATTAGCGGCAAATTATCCACCATATTCGATTTCGATACGTCATGTCTAAAGCCATTTTTACGAAGGTGCTTCGCTAACTTTATATGAAGTTAGTGAAGCACCCTCAAAAATGGTCAAAAATAAGAGCGACAAAATTAATTTTTCCACAACTAATTCACGACTAGTTAGCGGCAAATTATCCACCATATTCGATTTTGATAAAAGCCATTTTTACGAGGGTGCTTCGCTAACTTCATATGAAGTTAGCGAAGCACCCTCAAAAACGGTCAAAAATAAGAGCGACAAAATTAATTTTTCCACAACTAATTCACGACTAATTAGCGGCAAATTATCCACCATATTCGATTTTGATAAAAGCTATTTTTACGAGGGTGCTTCGCTAACTTCATATGAAGTTAGCGAAGCACCCAAAAAAAGGGTCAAAAATAAGAGCTACAAAATTAATTTTTCCACAACTAATTCACGACTAATTAGCGGCAAATTATCCACCATATTCGATTTTGATAAAAGCCATTTTTACAAGGGTGCTTCGCTAACTTCATATGAAGTTAGCGAAGCACCCTCAAAAACGGTCAAAAATAAGAGCGACAAAATTAATTTTTTCACGACTAATTAACGGCAAATTATCCACCTAGTAGCGGTTCGATTTGCGATGGGTGCCAAAATATGAAGTTAGCAAAGCACCCAAAAAAAGGGTCAAAAATGAGAGCGACGAAATTAATTTTTCCACAACTAATTCACGACTAATTAGCGGCAAATTATCCACCATATTCGATTTTGATAAAAGCCATTTTTACGAGGGTGCTTCGCTAACTTCATATGAAGTTAGCGAAGCACCCTCAAAAACGGTCAAAAATAAGAGCGACAAAATTAATTTTTCCACAACTAATTCACGACTAATTAACGGCAAATTATCCACCTAGTCACGATTCGATCTGCGATGGGTGCTTCGCTAACTTCATGCTCATGGGTTTACTGCCAACACTTCAGGGTTTGTATCTCAGCAAGGGTAGTACCCAGATGTGATGATATTTAATTTTATAGGCTATTAGTTATACTTTATTTTATGTTATTACAGATTTTCTCAAAAATAAGCAGTTTCGAAGTTAAACGTCACTAAATAAAATACTCTGCCAATATATGGGCCCCTAAGCTCATACTAGGTACTATAGTTATATTGTACGTGTGAGCTAATATAACTGAAAACTGAAATATATTTTACTCAACTCCAGACTAAATTACCTTTCCTTTGAGACCACACAAGCCATGTGTTGACTTAAACACAAATTTTTGAAACCTACTTAAAAAAAACAAAAACTAAAATATATTTTGTTTAACTCCGTACTCAATTACCTTTCGTCTGATATCACACACCCCATATTTTCATGTAAACTCTAATTTTTAAATCTACCCCCACCATTAAAAAAAACTAAAATGTATTTTGTTTATCTCCAGACTTACTTACCTTTCGTTTGATATCACACACGCCATATTTTCACATAAACTCTAATTTTTAAAATCTACCCCCACCCTTTTATTTGGCTTGTGTTCGGTGGACTTAAGACCCAGCCTAGGTACCAAATTTCATTAAAATCGGGCAAGCGGTTTTTGAGTTATGCGCGTTGGTCGTTACAGACAGACAGACAGAAGGCGCGACAAAAAAGTTTCAAAATCATCTGAAACGCAAAGATATATAAAAAAATTTCAAATCGGAGCAACTTTTTTTTCTCGAACTCTATAGTATAGTATATGTGTGAGCTAAAATTTCCAAATTGGCGGCGAAATGTTTAGCTCATAACTCAAAAACCATTTATCTGTCGAAAAAACGTACAATAGCGTTTTTGTAGGAAATTTTATATTCTTCAACTTTTTTCAAAAACTTTTTTTTTTAAATGTACAAGTTAAAGAAAATTTCGTGCACACTAAATCCAAGATAGTGGGGGAAGCCGGCTCTCCCCAATGTCGAAAACTCAAATTTATTTTAGGACTCCAATGTGAACTTCCTATCGTCTCAATCGCGACTACACCACCTTTTGCAAGTTTTTTCGCTCTAATGACTGGGCTAAATAACCTGTTTCCAAAATCGTACAACTTATTGTGTTATTATTTCAGGACATTCCACGAATTCCAACAGCGTCACATTTATAGGATTGGACACGGAAACTGGAGAATTCGTGGAAATATGCCACTGGAGTCTTCAATTCAAGCACAACGACCTCAGCCAAATTCAGAGGCAACTTTCCAGTATAGAGCAAGAAATGAATTATGTGATGAAGTTGAAACATTTGAATTTGGGACATTACTTGGGGTTTAAGTCGGATATTCAAAACGACGTTGTGGAAGTTTATGTTCTAAAGGAATTTATTTGTGGTAAGGTTATTAATTTTTTTTATATACTGGGACTTTTCAAATTTTCCTTTTCCATGATTGTCAAAAAATTTTATTTTCTACAAAGATTATAAATATACTTAGGTACTCACTTTAAATCTAAAAACAAACATTAAAATTTGTAAACCAGCGGTATCCTTCTTTCTTTTAACAATACAAACTTTTATCAATTACACTCGAACCTCTATAACTCGAACTTAAAGGGACAACCAAAACAGTTCGAGTTATGGAGAGTTCGAGTTATAGAAATTCGAGTTAAAGGGGTTAAAATACATATAAAAAGTGCAGGGACCACTTAAAAGGTTCGAGTTATAGAGAGGTTCGAGTTATAGAGGTTCGACTGTATAACGTCGTAAAATTTGTCATTTTCATACAAAGTCTGTAAAAGTTCTTTTTCTATGGAAAAAATTTCCAGCGCGGAAAGTTTATCTTGTGTCATTTTTGATCGTAAGTGGAATAGTTAAAACAAGGTTACAAAGTTTTTTAGTTTCACTAAAATTTCACATAGATTTAACTTAAAATGTTAGTCTTCATAAATTACTAATAATTCAGTTTTAATTTTTCTATATCAAACTTTTTTTTATATGCATTTTCTAAACTATTAATACATTTTTTGGGAAAATTTTTCGAATATTCATCGAACTTGGAGGTGTGTAGTACTGCAACAAGTTCTAATTTTTCAAAATCTTTAATCCTTGTTTGTAACTGAAAAGTTATATTATACAAAATTTCGTAATATAATAAAATTATATTCCTTAAAAATAGTTTCCTCAGAATTTTTAAAATATTTAAGTCTGGCGTTGGTCTACTATTTTTCAAGATTTCCGTCTTTTCAAAATTACTGCGGCGTTGAAATGGTACATTTATCAATGACACAACACTGTCATGTGGAGGAAAACTCATTTTTTTAATAAAAAAACAGAGGGTTTTGTGTTTAAAATTATATAAGGCCAGCGTGGCATGCTGATGCACACAAATTTATGACTTTTACAATCGCCTCACCTAATCATGTAAGCAGTCAAGCGCGCGAGTCACAGAAGAGTTCGGTTCAGTCAGCTAGGGTCAATATGTTATGGCGCGAGTTGCGAATGACGATTCAGTTTATTCATTTCATGTTGTAGGTTCCTTTTTATCTGGGGATTTAATGAAACAACACAAAGTTTAAGTAGTAGAGGGCGAAAAAGCTTGATGAATAATTGAAAATTTACTTTAATTTTTTTTTAATTCGGTGAGGCGCCGCCTCACTTGCCTCATCTGACGAGCCACCACTGATAGCAAGCAGTGCAGCCATATGCACGAAATAACGCGCTTAGCCGGTCGGCCACGGTTCAAATTCCAGGCCTGTCAGACCACACAACAAATCTTAACCAAGGCCAACAAAAAAATACAGGACTGGACCCTGAAAAAATCAGCTGTTAATGGTGGACCGGTTTTTACGACATTGATTCTAATGGGAGGATTGAGGCATTTTTCAAGTGATTCAGATCATCAAACCAGAACAATGGACAGAACACTACAAGGGACTGCGGCAGGAAATGAGACCCAAATATCTGTCAGCCTCTCCGAGGAGAGACAGAAATACATGGAGAGGAAGTAATTATCGAAAAAGAAATGATAAAGAATAGTATTAAAAAGCTTGAATTCGAAAAAGCTAGCGGACTTGGGGGAACATACGCTGAAATGCTTAAATATGGATCAGAGAAACTACTAGAAAATCTCACAGATATTACCAATCAATGCATAAACGGAATTCCAGTACCCGATGATTGGAAAATAGCATTCATATCCTCGTTACAAAAACAACCATATGCCGAAATGGGACTTAAACCCACAAGATACGCAGCGCGATCAGCCTACGCGCGGTCGGTCCAGTCATATAGCAAGCAGTGGCGGCTCGTCACTTGTAAAACTGAGGAGGCACCAAGGCCAAAAATGAAAAAATATTCCTTTATGAAATGGGAATAAATGGTCAAATGCAATGTGTATTTTTTTCAAATTTTCTTTTCCATGATTGTCAAAAAATGTTATTTTCTACAAAGATAATAAATATACTTAGGTACTCACTTTAAATCTAAAAACAAACATTAAAATTTGTAAACCAGCGGTATCCTTCTTTCTTTTAACAATACAAACTTTTATCAATTACAGTCGAACCTCTATAACTCGAACTTAAAGGAACAACCAAAACAGTTCGAGTTGTGGAGAGTTCGAGTTATAGAAATTCGAGTTAAAGAGGTTAAAATACATATAAAAAGTGCAGGGACCACTTAAAAGGTTCGAGTTATAGAGAGGTTCGAGTTATAGAGGTTCGACTGTATAACGTCGTAAAATTTGTCATTTTCATACAAAGTCTGTAAAAGTTCTTTTTCTATGGAAAAAATTTCCAGCGCGGAAAGTTTATCTTGTGTCATTTTTGATCGTAAGTGGAATAGTTAAAACAAGGTTACAAAGTTTTTTAGTTTCACTAAAATTTCACATAAATTTAACTTAAAATGTTAGTCTTTATAAATTACTAATAATTCAGTTTTAATTTTTCTATATCAAACTTTTTTTTATATGCATTTTCTAAACTATTAATACATTTTTTGGGAAAATTTTTCGAATATTCATCGAACTTGGAGGTGTGTAGTACTGCAACAAGTTCTAATTTTTTCAAAATCTTTAATCCTTGTTTGTAACTGAAAAGTTATATTATCTAAAATTTCGTAATATAATAAAATTATATTCCTTAAAAATAGTTTCCTCAGAATATTTAAGGACAATTGGAGTTCCTGTTACATTTTTAGCTTTCTCGAATATATCTTCAAAAACTTTATAATTATCTTGTAATCTTGAACAGCATATTTTAATTTGAGTGATGCACATATTTACATCTAGGTTAACTTGTTGCAAAAATTGATACAGGATATTCTAGTAGTGGTAAATATCTTAAAAATTAAAATCAAAAAAAGAAATTTAAAACTTTCAGTTTTTGAAAAAACCTTGTGCCATAAGTGTAGACTCTGAATTTGAAGCTTCGAGAAAATTCCTTGCCATTTTTTTTGGTCAAGACTTAAAATATTTAAATCTGGCGTTGGTCTACTATTTTTCAAGATTTCCGTCTTTTCAAAATTACTGCGGCGTTGAAATGCTACATTTATCAATGACACAACACTGTCATGTAGAGGAAAACTCATTTTTTTAATAAAAAACAGCATAACCAAAGTTTTAATAAAGGCTCTTACCAGCGATTTATTTAATTGATAGATTCGCATTATAGAGTTGTTAGTCTTCGAACGACCTCAATAATTTTCCGCCACGTGATGTGGACCAGACGCGATATGACCACCCGCAGCGTAATACCCTGTTTCCACCAATGCATGCCCACCCCGATTCAAAAAACGCATCACGTGATGGCCCATGGATTTGCACCGGTTTTTAATGCAGGGTCACCTGATGCGTTTTTTGAATCGGGGTGGGCATGCATTGGTGGAAACAGGGTGTAAGTGAAGCGGAGCTGCTCACCGCCTCATGGAAACCCAAAATTTAGCGAACTCTGAAGCCAAGTTTATGCAGGGAAAACTATTTTTTTGAAATGTCTTATTATTTCATATTATATTGTTAAAAGCATTCCAGTAAAAGAAAAAACTAAGGGTTTTGTGCTTTAAATTATATAAAGCCAGCGTGGCATACTGAGGCACACAAATTTATGACTTTTACAATCGCCTCACCTAATCATGTAAGCAGTCAAGCGCGCGAGTCACAGTAGAGTTCGGTTCAGTCCGCTAGGGTCAATATGTTATGGCGCGAGTTGCGAATGACGATTCAGTTTATTCATTTCATGTTCCTTTTTATCTGGGGATTTAATGAAACAACACAAAGTTTAAGTAGTAGAGGGCGAAAAGCTTGATAAATAATTTAAAATTTACTTTATTTTTTTTAAATTTGGTGAGGTGCCGCCTCACTTGTTTTATCTGACGATAGCAAGCAGTGCAGCCATATGCACGAACCAACGCGCTTAGCCGGTCGGCCACGGTTCCCTAAAAGTTATTAAATTCCAGGCCTGTCATACCACACAACAAATCTTAACCAAGGCCAACAAAAAAATACAGGTCTAGACCCTGAACAAATCAGCTGTTAATGGTCGACCGATTTTTACATTGAGTCTAATGGGAGGATTGAGGCATTTTTCAAGTGCATTTTTACAATTCCTCTAAAATTACAAAATATGTCAAGCAGTTTGTATAGCATTTGTGTTCTGTTAGCTAGCTATGGCAATAAGGAAGTCTCAACAATATTTTGACAAACGTAGCTTTGATTACTGAAAAAATAACTGCTAGAAAGCGTCTTTTATAAAAAACTACTATCTAAATTTTTTCCAGATTTTTTTTATTCCGAACATAGTGTTGGGCATGTATTCTGGTTAAAACTAAACTAAGTTTTAAACTCTTAAAATCTTCCTTAAAACTATTAACTTTTGCATAATGCATATTGGGCTAGAATTTACATATATACAAAGAAGCTGTTGGATACCAATATAATAAAAATAGCAATAAGATGTGGTGAACGGAGGAAATACAGGAAATGATCAAGGAGAAAAAACGCACATACTTGAAATGGGTCAGTACTAAAGAGCAAAGAGACCTAGAAATCTACAGGGAAACCAGAAGACAGCTAAGAAATTTGATACGCACGGAAAAAATACGAGCGCCAATACGAGTATATGCGCAAATGCCAGGATATAAATACACACGTAGGAGGTAGGCAGAGTTGTGAACTATGGAAATTTATTTCTACGGTAAAAAACCCAACAAAAGAAAAAGTAAACATTCAGATCATCAAACCAGAACAATGGACAGAACACTACAAGGGACTGCGGCAGGAAACAAGACGCAAATATCTGTCAGCCTCTCCGAGGAGAGACAGAAATACATGGAGAGGAAGTAATTATCGAAAAAGAAATGATAAAGAATAGTATTAAAAAGCTTGAATTCGAAAAAGCTAGCGGAATTGGGGAAACATACGCTGAAATGCTTAAATATGGATCAGAGAAACTACTAGAAAATCTCACAGATATTACCAATCAATGCATAAACGGAATTCCAGTACCCGATGATTGGAAAATAGCATTCATATCCTCAATACTTAAAAAAGGAAAGAAGCTGAACCTTACAGAGGAATTTCAGTAACCAGTAATCTAAGTATATTGTACGGTGGGATTCTTAGAGATCTAATAGAGAACGATTTTCATGAACAAGAAGAAGAATAGCAAAGTGGATTTCGTGTAGCCAGATCTTGTAGTGATAATGTTTTTTGTCTTAAACAAGTAATTGCCAAAATAAGTGCCAGAAATATAGAGACTCATGTTATCTTTGTGGACCTACATAAGGCATATGATACCGTTCCAATAGAAAAATTATGGACAGTCTTAGAACAAACCAATATCAATTATACATACATAAAAGCATTAAAAGAACTATACAAAGGGTCATAATCTAAAATAAAAATTGGAAATTTCAGAATTCCTAAGGCTAGAGACCCTGTATGTATTTTAAAGTCAAAAATATGTCATACATACAGGGTCTCTACCTAAGGCTTAAGACAGGGATGTTGTATCTCTCCAACTCTTTTTAAAATATATATCGCAGTAGCTCTAAAAAACTGGAAATGTAAAGTACACGGCATGGGAATACAACTTAACGACGGATTTACCATATACACACTACAGTAGTATGACCACTTAAGTAATTGTAGCTCATGATAAAGAAAACATGGATAAAGTTAACGGAAGAATACCGAAAGTGGGAGTTAACACTAAACGTGACCAAGTACTTATATATTGGAAACGAATCAATATATCAATATCTCCATGCAATGAGTATGTAAACTTGGGTGTCACGTTTGATAAGACAGGAACAGACTGTATGGAAAAAAGAATAGTAAAAGCAACAGAGAGATAAAAAAGAATTTAAAATTAAACATATATGAAACAATTATGAAAAGCAAGCTGTTGTGAGGTCATAAAAGAAATAATAAGAGAACTGAGGGTACGGCAATGTACAAAGGATGAACGACAAAAGATTACCAAAGCAGGTTCAAGAATGACAACCAATGGGCGCAAAGATCAATAAGTCAAAAAAACCTGACAGAAGACGAGTCGTTAAATACCGAGATGAATTCCAAGACGTGCGCAAGCGTTGATTTGTCACTTCTGCCAACCAATCAACTGAGAGATATTTCAGTATGGTTTTATACAGCAAAACTTTAATAATTCCCAGTTCTTTTTGATGAAAATTCGTCGTTTTTGTGCTGTGAAAATGCCGGTGACGTGCAAGTTGTGTGACAAATTATTTAGTGCCCAATTTAATTTGAATAAACACTGTCATCGGGGTTCTACTGTATGTCTATGCTACGAAAAACATTTTTTAAGATTTAGCGCATTTAAATTTGTCAATACTCCCATGGCAAAACAAAATAAACGTGAAATGCAATATAGAAGAAATACTGCATATACCTCAAAAAATATTAATCGCAGCACATAGATATTGTAAATTTTTGAAATCAAAAAGAAAAGACAAATATTAAAATGCAAAAATATACAGGGTGTTTCCTCTCAAAAAATCGACTTCATTGTCACACCCTGTACAGGGTGTCCCAAATTCGTTGTTTTTTTGTGGTTTCGGGTATTTCTAGGGGAAATAGAAAAAAACTGAGCCCTCTTTGCGACGCTTAAATTTTAAGAGAAGCCTAAAGCCTAAGCTACGGAGTGTTTTTGTCTGCATTTTGCTTTTGTGTAAATAGCTTTCTTATAGATCTTTTCTTGAAGAATTGACAGATGTAAACGGTTTTTATTTATCTGTTTTGGTTTTTAAAATATTGCATAAAGTTGTTATTTTTCTTACATAATAACTCTCTTTTTATTCGTTTTTTAAAATCAGCTTAAAATTTCCTTTAAAATGAGTGATACATCATATTTTAATTTTATTTTTAATTTTCTTTTATTGTTTTCTTTATTTTTATTTTTTAATCACCTCTTTATTATTTTTTTATTTTTATAATTTTATAATATTAAAATATTTAAAACCCATTAAGCAAACTAAAATATGTGGTAAAAATAAAAAAAATTAATTTTATGTGATATCTCAAAAACTAAAGGTGTCAAATGAAATTTAATTTAACAGTTTAATTCCTCTAAAAAAGTGTCTTAGGAATGTTTTCACAGAAATAAAAAATATTAATAAATAAACAAGTTATAGACCCCTTCCCAAAATGCAGACTTTTTAGAAACACCCCGTAGTTTAAAAACGGCTTGCTATATCAAAATGCGATTTTCACCTTTAAGCTTCTTTTGAAATTTGAGTGTCGCAAAGGGGGATCAGGTTTTTTTAGCCCCTCTAGAAATACCCGAAACCTCCCAAAAACAACGAATTTGGGACACCCTGTACATGGTGACGGATAGAAAAAAATTATGTTGGCTTTTAAAGTTGTCATAATTAACCAAAAAAATCTACAATTTATTATACCCCTTTATTTTCAATGATAAAGTTGCTGAGTGCTCAGGTTATAAAAAACCACCCGATACCTACATAAAAATTAGAATTGACCATTATTTTATTCCTTGAATTTTTTATTATACGTTAAGCTCTTTGATCTCGCGCCAATCCCGGTATTCGCGCCAATAATTTAAATTAGACATTTTGACGTTAATTTTGGCGCATGCTCCTTTGATGGAATTCATCTCGGTATTTAACGACTCGTGACAGAAGATGATTGTCAAAATCGAAGGAGGCGGAGAATAGGCGTCGGACAACGTAGAAAAACGTTCTAGACCGACATAGTAGTATTTACTCTTTACTAGTGTCCTTAAATAATTTGACAGTTTTTACATTTTAGATTTAAGAACTGTCAACTTATGTAGGGACACTACTCCTTACCATCTCTCCCATCATATCTTCAAAGAAATGTATCGAATTACTAGTAACCCTCTATATTTCGCCATTTTTAAAAATTTTTAAGTAATTGTTTGTTTTCTGTGCTTTTTAATTTCTTGTCCTCCTGACTGTGTTTTAGGAATTGCCTGGATGTAATCTATTTTTTGTTATAATTGATTTTAGTTTTCTCTATTCTGTAAAATGCTTTAAACGTAAATAAAATTTTGAATTTTTTATTTGTAGGCCTAAGTTGTCACTCACTGTATACCAGTCAGAACGTCAAAGCAGAAACTGACATTTTAAGTACAATCGCCAGAGGAGTATTACACGCTGTGGAGTACCTACATCGAAACAATGTTGTGCACAAAGATTTGAAGGATACCTGCGTTTTTGTTAATGACAAAGGTAAGCTATACTTTGTCCTAAAAGCCCCACATACATTTGATTGACATGGAAGTTGCTGCAAAGTGAGAAAAAATCCTAACAACTGTTAAAGAGAGTTGCCCACCTGTCTTGTAAAACAACTGTAAAAATTAACAAACAAAAGGGGTAAAGTCAACCACAGACACCGGTGTTTTGGAAAAAGGCATTTCCATCCTCAGCGTGGCTTTCCTGACTACAGTAATTAAAAAGACTACAAGATACAAGGTAAATCAAAAACAATAAAAAAAAAGAGGTGAAAGCTGTTTTTCATTCTTTTTGATTTAACTGTAAAAATGTTAGCCAACCCTAAGATCTTTACACTTAACAGGTTGCCTACAGAATTTAATTTCAACCCGGTGTTGAAAAAAAAAGAATAAATAACACTCGGTACATTGGTAAAAAAACCAGATATGTTTTTTGCAGATTCAAATTATTAAGATTAAAACTGGAGCAATTCCAAATCACACCAATGTTAGTTACTTAATGTCTATGTGTCCTTGTTTAAAACACCTGATATTCAGTTTACCTATTTCCTCTAAACTGACCCATTTAAAATATCTACCTTAAATTGAGTCAACAAGCGAGAACCTGAAGCAACGGAAAAGTTAGTGTGCATTATTCGTTTGACCCCATCATACACAAACTCAAGTTCAAAAATTGGACTGTCGCCAAGACGCGTTACAAGAGGGTTAATCCTTACCTCCCTGTGGCATCAACCTACGGCCTTTGCCAAACTAAACATACTTGCTAATTAACTAAACCTTATTAAAAACTAAATTATTACGCCGCGATCGCGCAAAACTTAACAGTGCCTTAAAAATAACGAAGAACCGTTAAAACATAAAACCTAAGTGAAGCAAAAAAGGAGTTACGACCGCTCAAAGAAGACAAACCACAATCGGATTTCAGTTCCATGGTACCCATTTCCTTCGAAAACCATCAAGGTAAGTCCTATTTTCAAACATAACTCTCTTTAGCTCATTTTCTTTCAAAGGTTTTAATACCCATTCGGTCGTTTACTCACCTCACTGCGTCAGATTAAATTACGTGCTGCTGTTCTCGCGCCCCTTATTCCGTTCCGTAGCAAAGAAGCTATTACGCCCTCGGCCCATTTCAATGTAAACTTAACTGGACGACTGTATCTACGTCATCGCGTTGCCGTTAAACAAATGTTTAAGGCAACTCCGTGACGTAGAGATCAAATTTGATTGCTATGACATTACAGTTGGTCAATTTTTTAGGTATTCTCCATAAGTAAAGACTTTAAACCAACCGTTCATTTTTGCAAACTATTAACTCAACTCAACCAGAGTATTTTTTCCCCTTGTATACAACTTGATGTTGAGGCTCTTATGGTTTTTTTTAAAAAAAGACTGCTTTAAAAGAAAGAAAATTGTCACATATAAAGTAAGGTAAGGCTCGTTTTCAGCTTACCTTAATATAAAGAGGTGTGCATGAAAAAGGACTGTTGCGCAGGTGATGTAACTTCCCGCTCTACGGATCTCATGTAACATTCAAATGTATCAGATTGTACCCGAACGAATCTGGTTGGTAACTGCGCATGTCACAAATGACAAAGATAAAAATGGCATGCACAAAATGAGTTAAGAATTTCTTGCAGGTTTGGTAAAACTGTCAAACTACAGCATACACAGGCGTTTGTCTGATCTGGTATCCACTCTGCATGGCAACTACGGCAAAAAGACTGACATTTACGATTTCGGAAGGCTTTTACTTGGTTTATCCTGTCCCGGTTCTGTGCAGGTGGGGCAAGAGGGACAGGGGGACAGCGTGGAGGTCCCTGATGGATTGCATGGAGACATTTTGGATTTATTGACCAAGTAAGAAATTAAACTAGTTTTCTTTTTGACATCGTTTAACTGCTACTAGCATATGAATCAGGTTTATGCTACTAGGCATATAATAGGGACCTTTTGCACGCTTTCCTTTAGCTAACTTTATCCTTTATAAATGTGACATTAAATGACAGATGTCACTTGATATTTAGAAGCCCAATTATGACATTTTGCAGACACAATTTTTTATCCTTTATTTTATATTTATCTGTCAAACGCCTGTTTTGTGTTCTGTGGGGAAAATTAATTAAAAAGTTCCGAAAACAACTAAGGAAAAACTGAAAGAGCAATATCAGTGAAAAACTGCCACGAAAATATAGGATTGTGTGTGTTTACTGTGTACAGCGTGTCCCATTTTCGATGGGATTAAATGGGAAACTCGGTTATTATTAAATATATTGATTTTCTGATTGCACCTTACCGTGCTCTTTTTTTGAGACCTTAAGAATGGCGTAATCAGATTTTTGCTATACCCCGTAGTTTCGCTAATACAGGGAGTTTTTGAAAAAATTGTTTTTTTAATAATCCCTTGTATCTCGCTTATTTTGCGAGATATTTTTATTCTGTAAAAACCTTTTCATGGCAACTTTTTTAGAAGAAAATAATGACGTTGTCAATTTTTTAAAATATTGTTTAGTTCTTGAGATATGGTATTTATCATAAAAAAATTAAATACGGACCTGGATTTTTTTTATTACTATTTTGATTGGTTTCATGCTAGTATTATCATAAAATAATAAAAATTTTAAAATTTTTTGTTTTAAGGTAAAAGAAAAATATTTAATATTTTAAAAAAAATTAGTCCGAACCTGGACATTTCCAACATAAATATAAATTAAAAAGTGCTAGATAAACAATTTTTAGTTTAACGGTTTTGATACTTAGCATATTAAAGTGGTTTTACGTTAATTTACAGATTTATTTGAAACAAAGTCTACGAAAAATACAAAAAAAAACAAGTTATAAAAAATAACTAATTTTTCTGATTACCATTATGTGTAAGACATTGTTGGCATTTTTGAGTAATTTTTCTTAACGCATTTTGCATAAAAATATTTCTGTTATTTAAATATTGGGATTTTGTTGCTTGAATGAAGCAGTCCAACATATCACATTTTTCAAAATCTGGATATGGTCGATTTCTAGCCAGTTTAAAATAATTGTAAGCCATTCACAAAAATGACAAGTAAAATGATAATGTCAATTCCACGCTTTTGTTTTGTAAATTTCACGACCTGCTGTGCTACTATCAAATAATTAGTATGATATTATTTTTGTAACTTTTTAACGTTTTTTACTTTATTTATAAATCTTTTAATTATCATTTCGAAACAGATAAACTAAAAATCGTTCAACCAGTGTGTCTTGCAATTTTTAATTTATAATTACGTTGGAAATTTCCAGGTTCGGACTATAATTTTTTTTTTTCAAATATAAATAAAAAAACTATTTATTTTTTAACCTTAAATCAAAAAAATATTAAAGTTTTATCATTTTAAGGTAATAATAGCATGGAACCAATCAAAGTAGTAATAAAAAAAATCCAGGTCCGTATTTAATTTTTTTATGATAAATACCATATCTCAAAAACTAAACAATATTTTAAAAAATTGACAACGTCATTATTTTGCTCTAAAAAAGTTGCCATAGAAAGGTTTTTACAGAATAAAAACAGAATAAAAATATCTTGCAAAATCAGCGAGATACAAGGAATTAATTAAAATGCCATTTTTTCAAAAACTCCCTTTATTAGCGAAACCACGGGGTATAGCAAAAATCTGATTACACCATTTTTAAGGGCTCCAAAAAAGAGCACGGTAAGGTGCAATCAGAAAATCGATATCTTTAATAATAACCGAGTTTCCCATTTAATCCCATCGAAAATGGGACACGCTATACTTCTTATTTTTTTTACGCACTTCACAGAACATTGATGACTTTTGGTTAGTTGGTGAATACTGTTGCCAAAAATTATTTTCAATAACTGGCATATAATTAAATCTGCGGATTACCCCGCATTGGTAGCTCCGAAAATAATTGTCTGGTATCAAAAATGACATTTGACATAACGCTATATGCGCGGCAACACTATCTCTAAATAAAGGAATTAGTAGCCTGCGTTATTTGAACACAAGTAAGTTATAACACTATCCTAGTAAAGGAAAAGGTTCAAACCAAGTGACTGCGCATGCCTCAAATAAAAGATAAAAGAAAATTGGGACATGCAAAAAGTCCCTGCATTCTAATTTTTTGGAGAACTTTAAAATTTATCCTTATTCTTAGAGATTTTTAAGTGAAATTATTGTTATTTTCGGATTTTTATCTGCGTTTTTGATATACTGTTCAACAAAAAAAATACATACAAATGACACAGAATACCAATCCCCATAAAATAATATGTTGTAAAGCCGTCACAGCGTAGCCCTAGACTGATATGGGACCGCGCAGTGTAATAACCAAAGATTTACGTATAGAAAATACACACCTAAGCTAAGCTCACACTAGGTACTATAGTTATAGTGTGAGCTAATATAATCAAAAACTGAAATATATTTTATTCAACTCCAGACTCAATTACCTTTCGTTTGATACCACACAAGCCATGTTTTGACTTAAACTCAAATTTTTTAAATCTACTCCCACCCTTTAAAAAAAAACTAAAATGTATTTTGTTTAACTCCAGACTCAATTACCTTTCGTTTGATATCACACACGCCATATTTTCACTTAAACTCTAATTTTTGACATCTACCCCCACCCTTTTTTTTTAAATAAACTAAAATTCATTTTGTTTAACTCCAGACTTAATTACCTTTCGTTTGATATCACACACGCCATATTTTCACATAAACTCTAATTTTTGGAATCTACCCCCACCATTTTATTTGGCTTGCGTGCGGTGGATTTTGTTCATTTTTAAATGGGACCATCACGGCCCAAGACCCAACTTACGTACCAAATTTCATTAAAATCGGACAAGCGGTTTTTGAGTTATGCCGGTTGGTCGTTACAGACAGACAGACAGACAGACATACAGACAGACAGCAAAACAAAAAAGTTTCAAAATCATCTGAAACGCAAAGATATATAAAAATTTTTGAAATCGGAGCAACTTTTTTTTTCTCGAAAAAATTAGGATCACCATAGCTCACACTACTTATATAGTAGTAGTGTGAGCTAATATAGGAGTATAAGTGTAAGTCAAGCTAAATATTTTTACTCAGACAATAATTTTTTAAGGAAGAGATATTGAAAATGAAACTTATTTATTATAACAGGGCTGCCAAATGTAAATTTATTTGAGTAGATTTTCCTTAATTCACTGTCTAAATTAGTAAAATAATGTCTGTCTTAAACTACACGCATCGCCAGATGTCTTGGCCCCTTCTTTAAATGGTTTGAAATAAAGCAACCACTTTTTTAGTATAAATATCCAGGAGGGCCAAGATTTTTGACGTAGTGTGTATAAGTAGAATTCGAATTACTTGGCCTAAATTCACACATAAAATGAACACAAACATTTTGGATAAAATGTTTAAAAAATGTCTTGAAATATCTAGAAGTTGTTTTTTTTAAGAATGCATGAATTGTTTTTATCTGTATTTTTGTTTTATTCAGGGTGTTTTTTCTTAAATTGTAACAGAAGCTTGATCGGGGATTTATTTACGTTTTTCGAAAACCGCTCAAACACGTCCATTTTCTTTGCGATGGGACAATTTTTGGGTATATTAAATTTTTTGTTGCAAACAAAAGGGGTAAACTTTAACCCTATATTTTAAATATAGAAAAAAGGTCGAGCGATACCTTCTTTTGAAGGTCTCCTAAATCCCTTTACAAACGTGTAAAAATTTAGAAAAATCAATTTGTTTTAAAGAAAAACGTTTAAATCCCGAAAACTTTCGACCTTTTCTTCTCGAAGAAACTTTTTGCAGTGACTCGTAATTTTATTATTTTCTTTTTCGTATTTTTTTTTATCGCTTCATCAAATTAAAAATTATGAATTATTTATTTAGTGTCAGAAGAGAAACAGTTTGTAATCATTAGATGATAAAATAAGGGAAAAAATAATAGTTAGGACGTTTTAACTATGTAAGACATAAATAAAGAAGACAACTAAGAGGACATTACACTGTCCTAACTTCTGACTGGAAGTTTTATCGTACTGTTACGGGTTCACAACGACAAATTAAAACTCGCAATTGTTGAAAACGATACGTCAATTTATTTCGACAAATTATGTACAAAAACACGCACTTAAACTTACTAATAACTTGCTAATAATTCACTACTATAATCGGTCTATTAACTTCGTGTTAATATCTCACGACCACTACAGTACGTTATCTGTGACTGACTGACTGATGCACGATGTCCGGCCTTATATATGAGGGCTGCCTACTATTCGAGAACCCTTCCATCCTTGTTCGATTCGGAATCATTCCAGCCCTTTTCTAGACTTTCGCATACCAGTTTGTCACAGATAACGCAACTAAAACCTAGATTAAGAATACAACCATAAAATACGTCAACCTAATACTACACTAAACCTAAATAAATTCTAACTATAAAATTTAAATACTTAAGTTTGTAACAGTACTAATTCATAGATAGGACGTTTTGCGTTTGGTTGGGTCGTAATTTGCGAACATAGGACAATACATTTCAGTGATTCTACCATTGATAAATAAGGTTAGGACGTGCTAACTTAGGAGAATAATGCATATGGTATAGGACTACTGGTATATGCAGATAAGTCGAAAACGAAAAAAAAATTAAGTTAAGACGTTTTAACTAAGGAAGGTAGAAATTGATCGACAACGTTAAAATAAATTGGTGATCAATTGACCAAGGTTAGGTTAACATTTATTTTGACCTCCCAAAAGGAGGACAACACTCTTATTTCTCTTCCTCAAAACTAATAAAAAAGCTTACCCTAGCTTCGCCTATTAAATTTTCGAGCCCAAATTTTAAAATATTTGTGTGCGCGCCCAGCCCCTTAGACTCGTCGCAACCATGCACTGTTGCCGTTTGTAAGAAATAATAGTCGGTCCCTAATGGTTCGTTCCAAAAACGTGCCCCCCTCGCAAACAAAATCGATGAATTCAAGGGTTTTCCATAACCTTACGACAAATTTTCAAAAAAATTAATTCTATAGGTTTTTTACAGATGCCTGTCCAGCGAAAAAGAGCGGCCCACAGCCAGTCAGCTTCTCAGCCACCCGTTTTTCCTTAAAAAATCCGTCCACTTTTCTCCATGCGTGGACGATAATCTTCCGATAGAGAGGAATATTTCTCCTGAAATAGATCCAAATATCCCAGCCTACTCGAATCGTGGAGACAATGGACAGTCCAGAATCGATATGGAGTTTGAAATGATGGAGTTGTTGGGAAAGGGGGCATTTGGCGATGTCCTGAAGGTAAATAAATACAGTGTTTTAAAACGTAGATAAAAATTTAGAATACCCTAAAGACTAGCGTTCCTAGACTGCGGAACTAATGATGAGTGAAAGTGTTGTGAATTTATACACATGTGTTTGATAGCTCAATTGGTAGGACGTTGGTGTACATAACTAGAGGTTCCGGGTTCAAGTCCCGGCTGGGCACAGGAAATTTTTTTATGCTTTAAAAATCTTGCATTATTGCATTTACAATATCTGTAACACCGAAAAATAGTGTTACCGACCGAGACAGTTAGTGTTACAGATGGGACAGTGGTAATGCAAGATTTTAATGTTATGAACTTGATTGCTTTTTAGGCTCGGAACAAATTGGATGGCAGAAACTACGCCATTAAACGGATTAAATTAAACCCCAAAAGCAAAGCTTTAAACAAGAAAATCGTGAGAGAAGTGACGCTGTTATCAAGAACGCTACATGAAAATGTGGTAAGGTATGTACAAGGTGATTTAAATTGGACACCACCATATTTTTCTACTTGAAAACAGTGTTTGTCGTCATTTTAAAATTGACTTTTTGTTGATATAGATATTACAACGCGTGGATAGAAACAACAACTATAAAAGGCGATGCTAATGAAGAATCCAGTTTGACCACAACTACTACTGCTTCGCCTACCAAAAATATCAAAAATAATGTTCCTAAAACTATGGCAAGAAAAAATGAGGTAAGGAGCACATTTTATCATTGCTCAGCGATTTACATATACAGGGTGTTTCAAAATTCAATAACATAATTTTAATGTTAATTTCCTTGAGTGATTTCAAGATAAAAAGTTAATATAAACATAAGTCCACAAACGCTTAGTTTTCGAGATATAGGGTGATATTTTTTTTTTCATAGCACATACAGTTTTTGAGATATTTAGCTCAAATTTGGCATGCGTATTTAGTTGTATTTAGTTTAGTTTGTAAAAACATTTTTATAGCAACTTTTTTTGTGGAAGAAAATGCCATTGTCAAAATTTTTACAAAAAATTTGGTTTTTGGCATCATTTATTTAAAAACAAAAAAAATCTTTTTAAAATGTAAAAAAGAACTAAACTAAACTTATTTTAAAAACTAGACCTGTCAAAAATTTGGCAGCATCATTTTTTTCTCAAAATAAGTTTGGATGAAAAAAGAGGTGAGGTGAAATCCACAGAAAATGTACTTTTAAAATATGTGCCTTATTTTTGTTTCTTTCTTTATAAATAAAAAAAACATTTTTGGTTAGTAGATATCGCTCACCGGATGCAATAATGGCACATTCAAAAAATTTAAGTTTTCAGGAAATAAAGATTTTGTAAATTATGCATAGTAATTTAATTTTTTTTTATAAATAAGCTTTTTACCTGGGTCACAATTTTTTTTATATATATTTAGTACTAGTCAAGAAAGAAATTTTTGAAAAAAAAATTTTTTTTGCATAAATTATTAACAAAAAATAAATAAAATACATGTGCCACTATTGATTTTTGTATTTAAAAAAAAAAATACTTTAGGAAAAAGGAACAAACTTTAACAATAATGGCACAAAAAAGATGTGCCTACTTCTTAAACCACAAATTTATAAAAAATGCTAACAATATTGGCACAACTGGAAATGTTCCACCTCACAGTCTCTTTTTTTCAGGCGCGGATCTGGGTCAAAATCTAGGGGGGGGGGTAAAAATCCACGAAAATTTTATTTTGCAATGTAATTTTTTTTTCTAGGGGGGGGGTAATTTTTATATTTTCCCTTTAATTATTAGGAAAAAGTGCATATTTTTTTTTAGGGGGGGTAATTACCCCGTTACTCCCCCCTCAAATCCGCGCTTGCTTTTTTTCATATCTTTTTACATGCAATAACGACACATTTAAAAATGTGCCATTATTGTCATAACAAATACATCAAAATTAACTTACCGGACTAAATTAAATATGCCACTATTGCACGGACCCACATGTACACTGGTCGGCGCTGTCGACGTACTAAACTTTTGTGCCGGTGTTGGCCGTAGCACATGGCAAAAACGCGGTAAAATCAATAGTGACATTTGTGCCATCTGTCGGATTGCTAGCGAGTTTTCTATGTGCCAATATTTTTAAAAGATACAGCTTTAAAAAATAAGTATTTTATGCAGATTAACTCAAAACTGAAAAATTTTGAGTTGTGCCACTATTGTATCCGGTGAGCGATATATTTTCCAAAAAAAGGAATTAACCGGCCATATGGAAAGGGACAAAAAAAAATTATTCATATTTCCTTCATAATTTTTCATATTATTTTGCTGGTTATCTGTTGAGAGCCATAGAAAACAGTACTTTTATGAAAATGTTTTTTTTTGAGATAACGCCGAAAATGTGTTATTTGGATGTATTTTGACCTATCTTAGCGATATCGTCGTAACGTCTGTCCGTGTGTGTATGTGTGCGTGTGTATATCTGTCCGGCTCACGATAGCTCCTAAGCGGCTGAACCGATTTTCTTCAAACTTTCAAGTAAAATAGTGTACAATACCATAAAGTACTGATTAGATTTTAGTCAAAATCCATTAATGCTAAGTTTTGACAGTTTAAAAATTGAAAATATCCCAACTTTCTAGCGGAGTATCGCATTAATATGCAGTTTTCGGAATAATGTTGAATACGTTTTTCTCAATAATTTATGGTTTTGATAAAAACTTCGTGCTACCGTTTCTTAGATATTTACAAAAACTGTTTTTAAGGCTAATTTAGCGTAGAGTTCACTTGAACATTTCTTACTTCCATTGTCTTTATTTATTTTAAACACGACGTAATCAGGTGTGACGGCCCGCCCCCTTTTTTAATCTTAAAACGCTTGTTTTTCTTAAGGAGTGGTTTCCATATGTTTGGTATGTTCATACTTGGTTGACTGAAAACTTTTTTATTCTGCATTATAAACGCAACTTCAATAAACTTTCGTTTTCGCCAATGCGACTCCTTATGCATAACTTTAGCTTCTGACCATTGAATCCTGTGATCATTTGACCATGGTTGATTCGCTAAACCAGATTTCTTTAATATCCCCTAATTGAGTACGTTTTCCGAAATCGTTTAAATATATGGAATGTTAATAGCACGGATTATTATTTTGATTACATTTTGTTTGTTTTTAATTTTAGAGATCGTAATAATAATAATTTCTCGGAATAACCATTCTATTGTAAGTCCTTTTTAATGTTAATTTCTGTGGTTAATTCTTTATTATTACTAGAAATATTTACGGCTCTTAAATACAAACTTCTTATAACTCCTTGTTTTGTAGCAACAGAATAATTAGACTTAAAATTTAGGTACTGTCCCGTGTGTGTAGGTTTCCTATATACAGTGGTTTGAATGTTTCTGTTTCTATTTAGTTTACACTTGAAAACGGTTAAAGATACTTACTACCGAAACGTCGTGTTTAAGATAAAAAAAGACAATGTAAGTCCGAAATTTTGTTTCTATTATCGAAATACAAGCGCGGATTTGAGGGGGGTGGTAACGTGGTAATTACCCCCCCCCCCCCACCCTAGAACAAGAATTGCACTTTTTGTTATTGATTAAAGGGAAAATAGGCGAATTACCCCCCCCCCCCCTAGAAAAAACATATTAGAAATAATTTTTTCGCCGACTATTACCCCTCCCTAGATTTTCACCCTGATCCGCGCTTGTCGAAATACTCATTTAACGAACGTCGGTTTTTCAGATGTCTCTTGAAGACGACATAGAAAAACTCGCGCCGCCCATGAAAAACGTAGAAATCTCCATAACCTACGACAGTAAAAGCCAGGCGCCATATGCCAGCAGCAGTTCCTCAGATGATGACGATTCGTCTAGCGATGATGACGACGACAGCGAGTGGGCGGGGCCTGCCGTGTTGCGTGACATATCTGACAACTCAGAGAGCATAGCGTTTGAGAGAGACTCCAATGAGAAGGAAAATTCAAGCTCGGATTCAAAATCCAAATCAATACAGGATGTTTCGAAAAAGTCTACCAAAGAAACCAGTAGGTACAGAGTGTTTTTTTTATAAACGTACATTTAAAAACTTTCCTTGCCTAAACTAACTTAATTTCCTTTAACTTGCGTTAATTTTACTGATTTTTGAACATACTCCGTCCGACTTGTCAAAAATTTTAGAAATATTGTTAATAGTTAAAGATTATATAAAATATGATTTGGTATACTTATCACGTCCTTGCAATTGTTGTTCTTTTCTACATGGTATTATGGCTTGCTACAGGTTTTATTTGTTATTGTTGTTTTTATATGAATAGCTCTTTGTGCGTATTTTATTGAGCCACCCATCAGTTACTATAGTGACAAAAAAATTTTTTGAACCTTTGTATAAAAAATTTTATATATGTATATTAAAAAAAAAGGGAAGAAAAATAAACCATAATTATTTCTTTATATAAATAAATAAAAAAATCAGTTACATATACATTAAAAGGGAAAAAAATATTTAGGAAAAAAATAATATATTGTCGATAAGGTCATTTTAAATGTTATTTATTGGGAAAAGAATAATAATTTTTAATTGGTTATGTATTAATGTGCCGTATTTTGTATTATCTTACTAATGAGTTGTAACCTTTTTAGTCTGATGAAGACAAAAACCATTGTCGAAACGTTACCGATGGATTAAAACGTATATTTACCAGAACAACAGTGTCCTTATTCCCACTAAATTTACCTATAGTATAAAATATGATGTTTTTAATATTTTTTTTTTAAATAGAACTTAGATGATTTAAATTACAGATTTAAAGAAAACATGAGCTTGTGGGCAAATCCTCAAAAGGGGGATATTAGTAGCTCGTATACTACCCGTGAAAGTAATTACCCTGCGGCACGGGCGTACGCGGCATCAAAGGTAGAGAGAGGTAAATGTAAAAAGTTAAAAATAAAATAGGTATTTAAACTGACAAAAAAAAATAAAATAAAAAAACGAACACCCACATCATTTTTTATCTGAATCTATTATAGCAAAACAAAGCGTCTCTTTTTTAGATAAATCGTAGATTTCTCCAGATAACCATTGTAACCCAGAAAAAAGAATAACTAATTTTATTGTCTAACCACGACGCGCTATAAAACCTTAAAATGATTCAAATGGTTTTATAACCGAAACGCGACGTAGTTAGATAATAAAATTATTTGTGAAGTAAACAGGATTTTTCCATTCTCTTTTTCTTCTACTTTTTTTTTCTAAAACTAATTTTCGGTGGAACCTCAGCATGCGCAAACCGCTTATTCTATCCCCTGTCATTGTGGATCTCAACAAAGTTTTGACTAAGACGTAGAGTACCTACTTAAAGAGCTTTCTACGGTTCTACTTGTTTTATGAGCACAATTAGTATCAGCTCTTCAAACATATAATTTTTTAATTATTCTATATTTTTATAGAAAAATAGGCCACCAGATTTAACTATCAATCGATTTTAATAGACTAGGCCATGTTGGTGTGCTTAAATCAAGAGAAGTGATTCGTATCAATGGCATTTATTTTAAATTTCATAAAACGATTGTGTTGTATGTGTGTCTTTGTGTTAAGATTATTGAAATATTTATGTTGTTTAACCCGCGTAATTATTTATGATTGCGCAAATATTTATGGAAGAAAACAGACTTACAATAAAATACGTGTAGACCTGAAAATGGTTCCGTAACGAGAGCCCGTCCCATGTGACTTCACTCCAACGCTGCTTTCTCATTGGTCAGCCGCACGGCCATATTGCCTACGTCACTAACACTTTGTCACGGCGCGGGAAATTCAAATTCGTGTGTTTGTCGTTTCACTTATATGCAAACACTACAATTATTCTTCTTATACTTTTAATAACTAAAAATTCAAGTATGTATTTGCAATGTTGTTGTATGTAAAAAAGTAATTGATTTTTCCTTTTTTATTGTGACTAGTCTATGTAGTAAGCTGGTATCGGAGAATAATTTAGAGAAAGTTAATAAAAAAATGGCCGACTTACAGATCCTCATGGTGTCCCCATAAAATTCTGCTGCGCAGTCGTGGTAAAGCTATCTATTCTCCTTACATGTTTTTGGTCGAAACCGGAAAGTGTCCCCGCAAATCCAGAGATATAAGAGGGTGGGGAGAACGAGCATGACTTATATATTATTTAAATATATTAATGTATGTCCATTTAATGAAGTATCTTAATTGGCTTGATATACAGATACAACCTATTGTTGTCTACAGATTTTTTTATCAATATATGAATAAAACAATACATTTTCCATATTTTTCTGTTTTATATAGGTCTAACTTTTGATTTCACATAGAGCAAGTTTTAAAAATATTTATCGTAAATATTCTAAAATTACTTAGTAAAAAATGCAGCTCGTAAATATTGTACCTAAATATTTCAGTACGTATTCCGTGCTTAAAAACTACATTTTAATCTCAAAAACAGAGAAACTTGGCTGCAAATCTTATATTTATTAATATCCAAGTAGTCAAACCATGACCAAGCTTTGATAATAGAGTTAAACCCCGGAACATGTGGGCGGATATGAATAAAAGTGGAAGAATTGCTCAAATTTTGCGTTCTCTCAATTAAAATTTGAAATTCCCGCCGTGAAAAGTATATCAAAATGGTGCACTCCCGTATTAGGAACTTTGCGCAGGTTAAAGCTCATTCTCCCCACCCTCTCATATCTCTGAGAAAATCCCGCAGACAACGACAGCCATGTTTGTCGGTGTTCGGCAATGTGTTAAGGTATAATACAATACAGAGTGGTCCCAACACCGAAACAAAGCCCTTTAAGATTACTTATGGGGTACGATGCGGTGAAACCGTTTAAACTTCGAAAAAAAATAATTTTAGGCAACCAAAATGCCAGTCAGGAAGTGGTGAGAGAGGTAGCTTTTATGTATATTCAAATGGAATTTTGCGAGAAAAGCACTTTGAGGACAGCGATAGATAATAACTTGTATCAAGAAGAGGACAGGGTGTGGAGAATGTTTAGGGAAATTGTTGAAGGTAAGATCACAGTGTAAGTAAAATATAGTACCGGCCAAAACTAGAGAAACCCCCTAAAATTAAAAATAAATTTGATCCTGTACCAACTGTTAAAGAACAAGTAATGCATTAATAACATTCGGCGGCGATTTTGCATACAGATTAATGTGTTTTTTTGTCAGGTTTAAAAAAATCTAAAATTAAAGTTTTTTCTGTGTAATTTCTGACAAGTAATTTAGCTATTCTATAATCTCTGACTTAAGAAGACACTTAAAATATATGTAAGACGATGGACATTATTTTTTATCTACACAAACAAGTGCTAAAATGTTTAGGGACATTGTTGAAGGTAAGATCACAGTTCAAGTAAGATATAGTACCGGCCAAAACTAGAGAAACTCCCTAAAATTGTAAATAAATTTGGTCCTGTATCAACTGTAAAAGAACAAGTGATGCATTAAAAAAATTCGGAGGCGATTTAGCCTACAAAATGTTTTTTTGTCAGGTTTTAAAAAAAGCTAAAATTAAAGTTTTTTCTGTGTAATTTATGGCAAGTAGACATAACTTTAAAAAAATAAACAATAACTTTTTTAATGTAAATAGACGTAATTGCATATTCAAACACGGTTTTTAGTTCTGATCAACTTTTTTTATGAACAAATTTCGAGATTGTCAAAAATAAAGGTACTTTACTCTTAGACAAAATTCATATTTCTTGACAAACCTCGTATACGACTAAAAAAATTTGATATCTGATGTTTATATTACACCATACACAAAAAAGGAAGGAAAGATATATGTGACAATTATAGAGGTATATCTGTGACTAGTACGCTAAGCAGAATATACGGTAAAATAATAAGAAATAAAGTGGAGAGCGAATATAAAGACATGGAGGCAGAAGAACAAGCTGGTTTCAGAGCGGGTAGATCGACTTCAGATCTTCTCTTTTGTATAACCCAAGTTATTGAAAAGAAAATGGTATACGGACAAGAGCTAAGTGGAGAGCGAATATAAAGACATAGAGGCAGAAGAACAAGCTGGTTTCAGAGCGGGTAGATCGACTTCAGATCATCTCTTTTGTATAACCCAAGTTATTGAAAAGAAAATGGCATACGGACAAGAGCTGCATCTGCTTTACGTCGATTTGCAGAAGGCATATGATAGTATACCACTAAATCTACTTTGGAAAGCGTTGGAAAACACAAACATAAGCGTACAACTAATTAAGGCCATGAAAGAGTTATACCGCAATAGTAAGGCAAAAGTTAAAATAAAAGCAAAACTAACCAAAGGCTTTCAAGTAAATAAAGGTCTTAAACAAGGTTGCTGTATCTCGCCCACGCTCTTCAAGATATACTTGGAACAAGTCCTTAAAGTATGGAAGAGAAAATGCCAAAACATGGGAATTCCGTTGGACGATACCACCTTGTATACTTTATGTTTCGCCGATGATCAGATAGTAGTGGCTCAGGATTATGACGACCTCGAATATATGACACGAAAACTAATATAAGAGTACAATAATTGGGGACTAGGGGTTAATCTCAATAAGACAGAGTATATGTTTATCGGTGGAATGAAACAGGATCTAATCTTAAATACCGGGCAGCGAATTCAGTCCTGTAATGAGTATAAATACTTAGGTCTAAAAATTACAGCTGACGGAACACTAGACAAAGCTATAAAAGATCGAAACGTACAAGGAAGAAAAGCAATAATTTTATTAAATGGAATAATTTGGGACCAAAATATATCAAAACATAACAAAAAGCTTATATATAACACCATTGTAAAAAGTATTATTACATACGGCTCAGAAGTATGGCCAATCAAGGATAGAACAGAAAAAATGCTTTCCGCTACGGAGATGGACTATTGGAGAAGAGCAGCAGGGAAATCAAAAAGAGAAAGAGTTACAAATCAAAGAATAAGAAAAATTATGACAGTGAGTGAACGTACTTTAGTGGATGATATAAGAACAAAACAACTGGTGTGGTACGGACATGTACAAAGAATGAATGATGAAAGACTACCTAAACAAATACTACAATGGAAACCAACTGGCCGAAGAAAACGAGGACGGCCAAGGAGAGGCTGGAGAGAAGGAATAGACAGTGAAATAAGAATCAGAGGCCTAGATGATGAATTATGGGCAAACAGAAACGAGTGGAGATTGGGTATCGGAAGACGTAGAACGTTGTGAAACCGATAAATATATAATATGTTTATATTTTAGGTTTTAGAACATGCAGAACTTTTTATAAAGAATAATATTTTTCCTAAAATTAACAATAAAAAAAGTTTTCCATATGGTTCCGTTAGCTAGAAATATTGTATACATTTTACATTTCTTTCGAAGGGTACTTGCTATTTGTTCCTAAATTATCCAGACAAATCTTTTATTTTTCCCTTTTTTTTAAACCTGACAAAAAGGTACGAATGGATTTTGTATTAAAAATCGCCGAAATTCGTGAATTGAGAAGTGGATTAAAGTTTTATAATGCATCACTTTTGGCCGGTACCAAACCTACCTTAATTCTCTAACTTACCTAGGTGCACTCTGGTAAGAGTGTCCATGCAAACATTAACTACGTTAAGGTGTAAGTATAGGATTGCAATTCTGCCGTGTTAATTTAGAAGAGCGTATGACTCTTAAAACTTTTTCTGCAAAAAGGAGTTTTGTAGTAATTTCTATCCTATTAGTTATGATAATATGTTTTTGAGCCTATATCTAATTTTATTTCATTTATTTTATTATTTAAACGAACACGGCAGTATTAGTAAACGAATGTCAAATGTTTATATATTGTTTCCCTGTGGTTGTTTAACTTCATGTCTTTTTGTACAGGGCTGGCCTATATTCACCAACAAGGCATGATCCATAGAGACTTAAAGCCAGTCAACATTTTCTTAGATTCTTTTGACCATGTCAAAATTGGAGATTTTGGACTGGCCACCACTGTCGCTATTCGATCCCGCCAAGTAAGTAAAATATGTTGATTAATTTAATAAATCTCAGATCATAAATGGGAAGTAACTCCATTTTTAATTTGCCATTTTGATTTTTTTGAAGTTTGACTCCAAAATTATAAATATTACTTTGTTTTAAGTTTGAGATAAATTGGTTTGCCAATTTTTGAAGTGTAAAGTTCTTTAGGCGCGTTTAGCAGTTTTTGTGGGTAGTGAATTGAACTGAGCCGTCAGGCTCGGCTATGTAACGCTCATTCGGGTGAAGTCGGCTCGAGTCGACTAACTGTGAGACGAACATTCAGCGAGCGATATGATGATGCAGATGAAGGCCAGTATTATTAATTTCGCCTTGTTGAAGTTTACACTTCTGCCGTGTGGTCTTAAGCACACACAATTTTTAAAATTTTTTAATTCAATTTATTTCTCAACAAACTAAATGTCTATTACAGGGAATACAAATTCATAATAAAAATAATAATAATAAAAAATAAAAAATAAAAATAATTTTATAATAATAGTAATATAAACAACTGAAGCCAAATAATCTACCTACTTTCATGTTATTTTAATTAATTTCAGAAAATACTGTTTTGTATATTTTTTAAATAAATGAAGAGGTTTATTGTCTTTAATGCTTCGTGGTAGATTATTGTAAATGTATTAATTTTAAATTTATTATAATTTCTTTGAATATTTAAATTTTATATTTCTTGTTTTGTTAATAGTTAGTGAATGAATATTGATATTTTTAAACTACATAATTTATATAAGTTTAGATAACCAACTGGTTCATACAAATTAACAGTTGGTTCTAAAAATGGAAGTTCATGAAAACATTTAATAATTTTATTTTGTAACTTTTTTAATGGCTTTAATATTGAGTTATTTGCAGATCCCCAAATTAAAATTAGATATTAAATCTTTGAGTGAAATAATGCGTAATAAATATTTTTTTAAATATTTTAATGGAATGTAATATCTTTCCACCTTAAATTTCCATCTATGTGACGTTCTAAAAATTTTATTGAATTTTTATTTTAATCTCTGTCAAGGATGCTTGCTTGCTGAAATGAAAATTAGATTTTTAGTTGCTTTATTTTTGTTTAGGGTGACATAATCATGTCGAGAAGCATTCAAGAAAGCGCTAAAGAAGATCCAATGGAAGAAAGTAAAACGGGTCACGTGGGAACCGCACTTTACGTCGCACCTGAAATCAGCTCTGCCAATAAGGCGTTCTATAACCAAAAAGTTGATATATATAGCTTAGGTAACTAAAAAATATATTTTTTACTCGTTACCAAAAACCCACTTAGTTTTTTATACAATTCACATTCACATTTTTTGAGTGTTAAAATTGGCGTTGGTTGCGAATTACATGTATTTCTATTAAAAATGTTCTGTTTTTGATTTTTGTAGGTATTATCCTCTTTGAAATGTGTTACCATCCTCTTGAAACCGGTATGGAAAGGATAAAAATTCTCACAAAATTGAGAGCAAAAGAGATAGAGATTCCAGAAGATTTTGACTTGAGTAACAAGAGGGCACATTTTTTGATAAGGTACAATAAATTGAATCATATCCATATATAATCAAATTTGTCAAAGTCTAGAAACACATATTCTTTTGGTTGTAAATAAGGCGGCAATATCTTTTTTAGTTCTTAAGATATAAAGCTTATTAAAACGACAACTAAATTGTTCTATTGCGAACAAATCATAACCTATACAAGTTTTCTGTAAAGTTAAAGTGGCAAAAGCTGGTGAAAAAACATGAAAAAAATCGCAATTTTGTTTGTAACACAGGCGCTTCTACTCAAATTTGAGGCAAACCCCCGGCGACTTGAAATTAAGTGATCCTTAACCAATTGATTTGGTTTTATCTAAAACTTCTCTTAATCGTTTTGGAAATAAAAAGAAAAAAATCAATTTTGATGTAAATCTTCTTCTATAGTATTTTTTTTGTAATTTTTGTAAAATGGCCCTGCCGTCGAAATAAATAAAAAAATAAAAAAAATAAATTGGTGTGTAATAATTCTAGATGGTTACTCAATCATGACATCTCCAAACGACCCACGTCTCAGGAACTATTGCAGTCTCCACACATTCCGCCGCCAGTATTAGAAGAACGAAAACTGCAAGAGATGGTTTTAAATACGCTTAGTAATCCTCAGCTAAAAGGTAATTAACTCATGTTTGACGGAGAACACACCCCTTGCATATTAACAACTATATGCATCTCAAACCAAAAGCTTTTGTGCAAGACGCCAAAAAAAATGCATGCACTTAAGCTTTAGTTAAAAAATTGGCTTGAAACAAAATTTCCAAACATTACCTGGAAATTAAAAATTGAAAATCACCGGTAATAAAGTCAAACGACTCGTGAAACAACATAAATTCCTTGCCATAGGCAGTTACACTTTTGTGACATATCCAACCTCTGTATTTGTTATATGCATACTGACAGCAGCATAAAAGAAATCTGAAAAATGGCATGTCTTTATCTTTTGTGACAGTGTTACCTTTAATAACAAACGTGGAATTTCGTACCCGTGAATTTAAAAATCAAACAAGTTTCGTGGCTAATCGGGCAAAAAGGAGTTTTTTTGTTTCCCTTATATTTTTCCGTGGGTAGCCTGAAAGCTTAACCTCACGAGGGTCCAAGATCTAATGGACACCTAATAAGTGTTGACAGTTAACCGTTTCGTCCTTATGGGACTCCTCAGAACACTGCTGGTCAATGTGACAAATCTTGCTAAGTTAATCAGACGGTTTTGTATCTAATTAAATGTAATTAGTGAGCGAACTATAGCAAGAGGCGCCATCTACCGAGATACGAGAGAAACAAAAAACTAAAAGCAGGCGAAAACACTGCTATACAATATCGATCAATGAAAAGATCGAATGCAAATAAAAATAAAAGAAAACAACTATAGTCCGTGTAGATGTGGATTCAAGGGTCTGAAGCTCAAGTTTTGCATAAGGAGTCGCATTGGCTGTGTTTCTAACGCAGGACAAAGAAGTTTTCGCTGAACCAAGCACGGACATATTATAGATATAGAAACCACTCTTTTGATTAAAAAAGGGGCGGGCCGTCACACCTGACTGCTCACCAAGTAGTATAAGTAATAGCCTGTAGACTGGATTGTTTAGTTTACACTTGAAAATGGTTAGAGATACTTACTAAACGAAACGTCGTGTTTAAAATAAATAAAGACAATGGAAGTCCGTAATTTTATTTCTACTCAATCAGTTTCAAACAAAGATACCGAAATACATTTCTCGTAAAAAAATGTTTTTATTGAATTTTTATATAAAAACATGGTGTACTATTCAAACAAGTTTCGTGGCAAATCGGGCAAAAAGGAGTTTTTGTTTTCCTCATATTTTTCCGTGATTAGCCTAAAAGCTTAACCTCACGGGGGTCCAAGATCTAATGGACACCTAATAAGTGTTGACAGTTAACTGTTTCGTCCTTATGGGACTCCTCAGAACACTGCTGATCAATGTGACAAATCTTGCGAAGTTAATTAGACGGTTTTGTCTCTAATTAAATGTAAATAGTGAGAAAACTATCACAAGACGCCATCTACCGAGATACGAGAGAAACAAAAAACAAAATTATTAGCCACGAAACTTGTTTGATTTTTAAATTCACGGGTACGAAATTCCACGTTTGTTAGTATGATTTGGCTTAAAAATTCCGTTGATTGACGCTCACTGTCTTGATGACGGGTAAAAATGCAATATGCGTTGATCCGGCCTAAAAGACAAAGAGCTGTCGTAGGTCACGGACTATAGTTGTTTTCTTTTATTTGCATTCGATCTTTTCATTGATCGATATTGTATAGCAGTGTTTCGCCTGCTTTTGTTTTTTGTTTCTCTCGTATCTCGGTAGATGGCGCTTCTTGCGATAGTTTTCTCACTATTTACATTTAATTAGAGACAAAACCGTCTAATTAACTTCGCAAGATTTGTCACATTGACCAGCAGTGTTCTGAGGAGTCCCATAAGGACGAAACAGTTAACTGTCAACACTTATTAGGTGTCCATTAGATCTTGGACCCCCGTGAGGTTAAGCTTTCAGGCTACCCACGGAAAAATATGAGGGAAACAAAAACTCCTTTTTGCCCGATTAGTCACGAAACTTGTTTGATTTTTAAATTCACGGGTAAGAAATTCCACGTTTGTTATGGTGTACTATATCAAATGGCAAAGTTTTATTTGATAATAATTGTAAAGACTAAGCTGAATATACAGGGTCACCATTTCTGATAATTGGTTTGTGTTTTGATTACTGTTATTTCAAACTCCTCACGGGGGTCATTTTTACTCTTATTATTAACGCAAAGAACATGGGTCCGGTGGCATCCTATTCTGAAACATTTTGGATATGTTTTTTTAGGCTACATGTACCTGATAAACTCCTGTTTTAAACAAACTTTAACCCCAGCTCAGGATATTACGTATGATAGCCCTTCTGTTGCAGTGTCTAGTAAACCATTGGGTTTGTTCGAGTTTGTGAAAGAAACCTGTATAAAAGTAAGAAAAATACACTTTAAAATAAAAATAAACTAATACCGTATTTCCTTATTTTTCAGGATATTCCTAATATAAGCTACTTAATATTGTGTGTAATGAGCAAGAAAGAAATACAGTGAAACCTTCTGTAACCGGACACTCACGGTTTCGTCGATTTTGTCCGCTTATTGGAGGTGTCCGCTTATGAGAGAGAACTGCGAAATTTTAATATATATTTATTAATAATTTTCGCTGCTTGAGTTTTTCCAATATTAAATTTTCCAGCGATCTTTCGTGCTGATAGATGTTCCTTCTCCGAAACGTTAACAACTTCCATTTTTTTCACGTAAACTCAGATGTTTTTTACTAGGCGCCATTTCAAGGAGATCTATTGCTACCCAACTGAACAATAAAAATAAAACACAGCATTCCCGCCGAATAAAATATGTTGTAAATACGACAGAAGTATTTAGTCTGCATTAAAACGGAAAGAGGTAATTCCCCGGCGGCAGACTTCGTGGTTGCCAACATACTACATAATTAAATGCAATTCGTATCCCTTGGAATTATTTATGTTTTACTGGATCGTCGGTATATGGGATAAAATAAAACTGGATATTTCAAGCTTAGCTTGAAATATCCAGTTTTATTTTATCCCATATACCGACGATCCAGTAAAACATAAATACTACATAATATTTATGCCCATGTCGTGCAGCGCTCCGTCCCGTTGTCAGAGGTTCGCGTCCGGTTAAGGGAGGTTTCAGAATTTTTTAACTGAAAAATACTTATCGCGTCCGGTATTAGAGTGTCCGGTTATAGGAGTGAATTTTACATGTAAAGAAATAGGGAAAAGCTTGGTTCTAACAAATTTGTCCGCCTAAACGGAGTGTCCGCTTAATAGAGGTGTCCGCAAGGAGAGGTTTCACTGTAAATTAAAAACCCACACATTTACACACAACAAATTATAAGCTATTTAAGAATATATTTTTAGGTTTTTAAAAAACATGGAGGAGAAAATTTAACCACTCCTTTATTTATGCCAAAAAGTAAATATTACGACAATGTCGAGTCATGTGTAAAAGTGATGACACATTTTGGAAATGTCGTTTCAATTCCACACGACTTAAGGTAATTATCTATTATTTTATTTGTTTGTTAGTTTATTGTGACGATGTTCACAATATTTATTGCATCAACTCCAAAATTAATTATTTAATTATTTAATTTAATATTATATGTTTAATATTTCATTGTAAAAGTTTCCACAATTGTTTCATCAGGTACAATATTTTATTTGTTCGCAAATAAAGTGAGAATAAATCAAAATGCACATATTTTGGACTTATCTTCTTTCTCCCGCACCAGGGAGAATTCGTGAATGATCATTTAGAAATTCCGATATTTAAACGATAAAAAAACAATTAAATTATTACAAAACAACGACAACAATGGGGTACCTTGATTTTTAGGGTACCATTTGCCAGATATGTTGCCTGGAATAATATCACTTGTTTCAGAAGATACGCGGTTGAGCGAGTTTTCCGGGAAAAGAAGGCATTCGGCTTCATTCCTAGGGAATTCTATGAATGTGCTTTCGATATAGTGACGCCCACAGCAGGTAATTAGTGAAAGAGTTGCTGAAATATGTGAGAAAACATGCGGTTTAAAAAAATTAAAACCAAAGTAATAAGCAATAGCACTGTACAAAATATACTATAATAGCTGAGAACCAATTCAGGACACCAAAATGTTGGGTTTTTAGATATTTCTAGGGAAAATAAAAAAAACTGACCCCCACTTTTTATTAATGCTTTTTATTTTTTGTAGCACCATCTATTTCTACTATAAAAAACTTATTTTATAATAATACTAAACTTAAACATATTCGGTTTTTTCATAATTTAAAGTTAATTTAATTTTTATTATTTTTTATTCCTGTGTTAGGAGTGTGCAATTGTGGTTTTTATGAGTTTTTTATTTTGTTTTTTGGTTGTTGTGCAATTATATACGTTACTATTTACTAACTTAAGTTTCAATAATGAGCAGAGGTTCCTTTGAGTACTTTTTTAAATATTTTTTTATATTTATTTTTTATATTTTTTTATGATAAACATTTTATTTGTTTATTTTACAAATTTTAGCTCACACATATACTATACTATAGTAGTGTGAGCTATGGTGATCCTAATTTTTTCGAGAAAAAAAAAGTTGCTCCGATTTCAAATTTTTTTATATATCTTTGGGTTTCAGATGATTTTGAAACTTTTTTGTTGTGGTGTCTGTCTGTCTGTCTGTCTGTATGTCTGTCTGTCTGTCTGTCTGTCTGTATGTCTGTAACGACCAACGCGCATAACTCAAAAACCGCTTGCCCGATTTCAATGAAATTTGGTACCTGGCCTGGGTCTTGTGTCGAGATGGTCCCATTTAAAAATGAACAAAATCCACCGAACACAAGCCATGTAAAAGGGTGGGGGTAGATTTCAAAAATTAGAGTTTATGTGAAAATATGGCGTGTGTGATATTAAATGAAAGGTAATTGAGTGTGGAGTTAAACAAAATAAATTTTAGTTAAAAAAAAGGGTGGGGGTAAATTTCAAAAATTAGAGTTAACTTGAAAATATGGCATGTGTGATATCAAACAAAAGGTAATTGAGTCTGGAGTTGAACAAAATACATTTTAATTTTTGTTTTTTTAAGGAGGGGGGGAAGTTTCAAAAATTTGAGTTTAAGTCAAAACATGGCTTGTGTGGTATCAAACGAGAGATAATTTAGTCTGGAGTTGAATACCATATATTAAAGTTTTTAGTTATATTAGCTCACAGGTACACTATAGTACCTAGTGTGAGCTTAGGGGCCCATATATTGGCAGAGTATTTTAAGTAGTCTTTAGTGTTTAATTGGAGGACTCCCCCTATAAACAAAGGTTTTTTGTAAATTAGAAAAGTAACTAAAAATCAATAACTACTAATTTTACAGTTTTCTATTAATCAAATTTTCTCTTAATAACGTCAATTCTTATCAGTAAGATTCCAAAATGTTTTTAAAATTTTGACTTAACCGTTTTAGTTGCTAGATAAAAATTTTTAACATTAACATTTTTACGTTGTGCTATTTTATTTTAGGTAAGTCCTCTAATTAGATTTTTTTAGTAGGCAGGTTCTCAAATTTGTTAGTTATTATTTTCAAAAGATATTTTCTAATTTTAAGTTTTTACCTTCTTTTGTTATTCTTTTAGTAATGTCCCTGAGGGTGTGAGTTACTACTTACGAAACATGTCGGTACTATTTGTTTAAAACAAATTAAAAATTAGTCGAAGAAGACAATAACCTGTTTGATTTCAAAACGAAATAAATATTCTTTTTTCTATGATTAAAACTATCAAAGGATCCTTCCATAAAAAATATCCACTTTATATATTATATCAAATTGATAGAATTTTTATTCATAAATAAAAAAGTTTTCCCAAAATGTAGACTTTTTTCTAGGAAATCTATTATCAGACGCGGAAATCCTCTACATTGTGTACGAAATTATAAATGATCTTCCTGGGGTGAAGAACAAGCCATTCTTGATAAGACTGAACCATACCAAACTACTGAAAGCCATTCTGTTGCATTGTGGCATTAAAAATAAGCACGAAGAGGTGTATAAGTTGTTGATTGATATAAGGGTACGTATAACAGGGCTCTCAACACCTTCATATTTTATTAAAATGTTTAAAAAACCTTCATATTTTTTAATATTTTCCGCAATGAGTATCAACTGAGGCGGTTAATGTTTGCTCCAGTGATTATTGTTAAAGCAAACCCAAATTCAAAATTATCCTTTTTATTTAGAGTATACTTAGGAATTTTTTTTATAATACTAGATGTACAGCGTGTCCTATTTTCGATGGAACTGAACATTAATAAATTAAAAAAGATAGCGATCTGTGGATTTTATATTTTTTATCGGTCATACAATTTCAGGGTATTGAGTGGTCAAGTATCATAAGAAGTAATTACATTTAACGTTGGTTATAAAATTTCATAAAAAGTCATACAATTTCATACCTGTCAAGTCTGCAACTCAAAAATGTGAGAAAATAAAACTAAATTAAAATTTTTACCAGTTTTTTTTCCTAGTTTTATTAGAACTAACAGTTTTTTGTTTATTTTGTTTAAAAAATAATCTTTGCTTGATGTGCTCGAATTTTTTAAAAATTAAAAACCACTTTTTGCTAAAATAAGTTGCAAATAAAACATGTGTACTTACCAGTATCTAAAAGCGCCTTCGCGTTTTTACAATCACGATACTAACTAGTTTTGGTTTTACTCTATTAACTTACGTTTTTTAGATTCCATCTTTAGATTTTTTTATAGTCATAGGATTGAAAAAAAAATCATAAATCAAAGATTTTCTTTCGATTTCACTCTACATCTTTGAGAACACCCGATTTTTTGTACGACCATTCTAAAAACATTCTCTTTTCATGAAAGAACCTGTAGGTTACAACATCGGAACTAAACTTGGTTGTATTTTTTTGATAATTTTGATAGTTTTAGGTAGGAAAAATCCTAAAGTACCAAATACAAGTTTTGCTGATTTACCTCGGACTTTTCGAGAACATGATAAATCTTTTGATTAACTATCTGAACTCTGAATACAAAGTGTCGAACAATGATACTAACAAATAAACAGATATACGGAGTCAAGCTAAATAAAACCGTTAAATAAAAAAACTTAGATTCACTGAAATCACATTGTGTCCTTCCTTAAACGCTTCTTTAAAGATGTCTGATTTCAAGTACTACCCATTCCAAAAACATTATCTTTCCATTTTTTCACAAATTTTTGTATTTTTAGGCAAAAATACCCCAAAATTTCGTCATGAGTTGCAAGAATAATTTGATAGACACGCTAATGTGTCAGAATGACCGCCCTTCGCGTTTCGACAATTACGTGTCTCCAACTAGTTTTAGTTTTACTGTGTAAAGTACAATTTTTAACTTTTTTGAATTAAAATGTTTGTCATACAATTTTAGTCAAAAAGGTCATAAAACGCCATATTTTTTCTGAAAAAAATCGTAAAGAAATTGGTGGTACTTTTTTGATTACGTCTGATTTTGACTACTACCCATTCTAAAAACATCACCTTTCCATGAAATGCCTGCACTTTATAATGGGGCAACTAGACCCGATAGGGCAACTAGACTCGTTAGGAGTCGATATTTTTAGGAAGAAAAAAGCCCAAAGTACCAAATGCAAAACAACATGATAAATCTTTTGATTAACTACCTGAACTCCTAATTCTAAGTGTCGAAATAAGAATAGTAATAAACAAACAAATATACGAAGTAAAACCATTTTTAAAACACACATTCAATGTCAACGAATTGACTCCTCCGAACAATACTATTTTGAAGACACCTGATTTTGATTACTATCAATCCCAAAAACATTATCTTTCGATGAAAGACCCTGCAGGTTACTATATAGCGGAACTAGACTCGATACATTTTTTTGCAGTCTTTCATATTTTTGTAACATATAAAATGTCTTAAATAGTTGAATCACCGCCTTCGCGTTTAAACAATCACGTGACTGCCTCAAAACTAGTTTGAGTTTCGCTGTTTAAAGGATTTTTCAAAGTTTATATTTAAAAAATTGTCATAAAAAGTCATATACAGTTTTATTCAACAAGGTCATAAAATGCCATATTTTTTTCCAAAGAAGAAATTGGTCATAAAATCACAAAGAAAATGCGCCTTTAGTCTACTTTTTCCATTACGCCTGACTTTGAGTACTACCCGTTCTAAAACCATAATCCTGCGCGTTACGATAACGCAACTAGACTCGATACAAGTCGATCTTTTTGGCATTTTTTAATATTTTTAGGAAGAAAAAATCCCAAAGTATCAAATGCAAAATTTCCTTATTAACCGCGGACTTTCTGACAGCATGATAAATCTCCTGATCAACTATCTGAACTCGGAGTACGAAGTGTCAAAAATGGTTAACCAGTTTCAAACTATTACAAGGAAGAAATCTGGCGAGGCCACTCAACTGGCCAAAAGTGCTTTGCAAGATTTGAGAAGTATTATTCAGAATGCTGAGGCTTATGGTGTTAAGGTGAGCATAAAATAATATAAAAGAAGATGTGCCCATAAACTTTTTTCTTTTAGTTTGATATTGTAATAGCTCCCGGCATGGTCTACAATGTGCAACAGTTCTCAGGAATGATATGCCAGTTTTCATGTGATCTAAAGAAAAAACACAAACATAGTAACAAGGAAGTTGTGGCGGCAGGAGGGCGATACGACTCAATGATCTCATATTATAGGTAAGCTTTTTTGTTGCCGTGGCAATGTGGCAGTATGTTACATAGTAATTTTTACCTTCTTAGCCATGGACTATAGTACATTAACAGATTGTATTTGACCAAAGTTAAAGTGGCAAATCCAAAATGGCCGCCGTTCCGTTCTTGTTTCAGTTTGACATTTCGTTCACTGGTTTAGAAATGTCAAAGGCTTGTCAACCGCTGTTTTTGTTTATTTGTGTTTTTGCCACTTCTTTTTAATTAAAGTTAGGATAAAATCTAACTGTCATTAACTAATGAAGATCTTCAAATATTTACTTTTTCCATGAGAGTAGGGAAAGGCCGAGATTTTGTTTCTTTTCCCACAAAGCACACCAAAAATAACAACAACTGACTGAGGAGCGGATAGTTCACAACTTGCATTCCGTTTGCTATTGTTTGAAATAGTCAGCTGACTTTTTGATGTTGAAGGAGCGGCTAAAGTTCCTAAAGAAAACCAACGTTGCCGTTGCAGATTATTATTATATTATATTAAGAGATGGTGCCACCAGTCAAGAATTTAACAAACATTATGTTTATAGCCTTCGATAAATACGAATATATACTAGTTGTAAGTGATTAAAAAGTGTAGTGGTTTGTGCAGTACATACCTATTGAATTTAAGTAAATCTATGCATATACCGATGAGTTTTTTTTAAATTGTTTTTTAAAAACATATTATATTTTTTTAAATTAGCTTCCGTGTCCTGTTTTTCCTGTCGAAATCGGTGTTAACCTAACCCTGATAAATTATTCGACAACGTATCCTAACCTGTCCAGACACGCCCAGGTTAGGATACGTTTCCCATCAATTGACCCAGGTTAGGTTTTGTTTCAGTTTGGTTTAACACCGATTTCAACCTCCCAAAACGAGGACAGGAGAGTTTTAATTTTAAAAATCCCGCCTGACTATGTCAACCAATAGCAAATGGAATGCAAGTTGTGAACTATCCTCTCCTACTGACTGTTCCCGCCATTTTGAGAAGGCCGCGGCGTTAAAATCAAAGTCTGCTGCCGAGCGGACTGCCTACCAGTGCCTTTCTATTCAGCTTTTTCATGGTGCTGTAGAAAGCACGGTGTATTCTTTCACTCTTTTTGTTTTGGTTGGTTGTGAAATTTAATCTTTAGCTGTTCTAGAATTTCTGTTCCTAGCCCTAGCCTAGTTTTAATAGTCTATATTAAATGGAACACCCTCCATATTATTTCATTGCATTTTATTGCATTTTTCTTCCTAATTTTAAAATTATACCACATGCCTAAGTTGCGCTTAATATTTTTTGAGGTATTGTATTTTTAAATTTTTTATTTACTTTCCCCCCATTATACCAGTACGACCCATTATTATAATGGTTCTCTTTTGTATAATGAAAAAAGTTTGGGATAATAGGGACTTACTGGAATAAAACCTGACTTTATTTTAAAGTCGACTTTATTTTGACACATTTACACAGAAAACTAACAGCTGACCTCTCAAAATTGACATACCAAAGCCAAATTTAATAATAAAGACGCTAACTTTCATTTAATAAATACCGACACTAATAAATCCGGTTTTTAAATACACAAAGGCCGAAATTTGAAGTAGAGCAGCTGCTTTTTATATGTAAATCTATCACTATAGGGTCGATTTGAAATTAAGGTCAGGTTTTATTCCAATAAGTATCTTATATTTATTAGTCGCCATTTTCATAGCACTAAATAAAAATTAATATTGAAAGCGATATTGCGAGGATATGGTCAAAAACCAAAAAATTTTTTAGGATGACAAAAATAAGTTTAAATAAGTATTATGTTTATCAAGTAATATAAACAAACAGTTTTTAAGGTAGCTACTTTAAGCTAGGTACGGCTGTGGAAAAATGGTTAGGATAGCTCCTAAACCAGTGCTTCGGTTCGGTTGAGTAGGAAAATTAATTAAAAAAATAAACAAAATTCCCGACTGTAAGGTTTTCGGACAATAATAATATATTTATTTTTAATTATTTATCAATTATAATAAAAAATTAGATCTGTTTTAGGAATATTATGGAGCAAACTAATACGACTACTAAAGATATTTACCAGTCTGCAGTAGGTAAGGTATTTTTCTACTTCCTTTTTGTACTACCACAGTAAGCTAAAATTTGAGCATGAAACATGAACCTCTTTGAGCATTCATGTTTATTTTGTATAGTTTCCGTATTTCTCCCTTTTGGTACACTAAGGGCGTAAGTCCCAGTCATTACACACGCAACTGACGGGCGAAAGTTACGTGTGTAATGAATGTGACTTACGCCCTTATTGTACCAAAGGGGTGATTTATTCCAGATTTTTAATTATTTTGTTTCTGGATAAAACAATATTTAAAAAAGTTTGGGTGCTCCTTTTTTGCATTTTACCGAATTTTAGCTAAATTTAGCGCTTAATAAATATGGTTTAAAAATATATAAAGATGCACAGATCAATGCTTATATACATGCTATATGTAGACTTTAGTAGACTTTTATTTGTTGTCACTGGCAACCAATTACAAACATTTACTTAACTCTCAATTCAAACTTGGACCAGATTTATTATATTTGTTAATAACTTTTTACGTTTCTAATCTGCGAATATTGTTTAAACCACTATTTTTTAGGAATCTCACTATCTCTCGACAAGCTAGTCCAAGCCATGCAAAAGGAGCAGGAAGAATCTGAAGAAATAGTCCGGGTAGACCCTGTTGTAGCTATTATTTGCGCGACCAGTTGCCAGGTTATGGTTAGGGAAAAAACAAAAGTAAGTGTATGAAGCTTATAATGTGAATGATCTTTTAACAAATAACTTTCTGTAGATTCTTACTATTATTTAGTTAACACAATGGTAAGCCCTACTAGATCAGTACAGCGAAAATATAACTGATACAAGGGATTTCTTTCATATTTTGCATATAGGAACATAGAGGTCGACACTTATCGAATGTCCTTACTAAAACTTAACCTCAATCTTTATCTAACCCAAATTAAAAACGTCAGTGCGATACATGTAGTTTTATAGCTACAGTAAATTTTTTAACTTAACAAATCAGTCGAAAAATGGAATAAAACCGAGAACATTTTCGGGCTATAATTTTTTGCAACTTTTGAAGGAAATTAACTCAAGTAGAATATCTTGCCGAGTTGATTTCTGTTTTTGGTAATGAAGCGCCATATTAGTCGACAGTTTCTCGTTGATATGGAGAAGGCCAGGTGCACGAAAAATGGCTGTCAGCCAGGAACACATCACATACACACATGTGACATATCGCGAGATTCAATTCAAAAAATTTTGCCTGAAGAATTAAGGATATGAAAATGTTTTCCGCTGGATACCGCATCTGTTAAGCGAAAAACAGAAAGAAGCTAGGATCAATTGGTGTCTAGACCGCTTTGAGGCGGGAAACTCGAAAAACGTGTACAGCATTGTCAGTGGCGATGAGTCGTGAATTTTCATACATGAACCCGAAAATAAACGTCAGTCGTTTGTTTGGGTGTCCCAAGATGAAAAAAAGCCAACAAAAGTCATCAACAAGTGTATCCAAAAAGAACGTCGCGACTTTTGTCTCAAAAGTTACTGACTGTTACTGCCGATTGGTACATCAGCATTTGTTTGCCGAAAGTGAACCCCGAATGACGAATCATCCTCTACCAAGACAATGCAAGTTTGCACAAAGCACAAAAAACCATTGCATTTTTAAACCAACAAAACGTCGAATTATTGGACCATCCCCATACACTCGCCACGATTTTTATACTTTTTTAAAAATCAAGAATGGACTGCGTAGTCTTATTTATTTTTCCTGTTAGTTGCGATCGAGGGGTGGGACACTCATAAAATTTTGTACACCTATTTAAGTATTTAAGTTAAATACTGTATTTATTTGGGATCAGGTATTTAATTGTATTTAAAAGTATTTAAAAGTATTTTAAAGTATTTAAAAGTATTTAAAAGTATTTAAAAGTATTTAAAAGTATTTAAAAGTATTTAAAAGTATTTAAAAGTATTTAAAAGTATTTAAAAGTATTTAAAGGTATTTAAATGTATTTAATAGTATTTAAAAGTATTTAAAAGTATTTAAAAGTATTTAAAAGCATTTAAATGTATTTAAAAGTATTTAATTGAATTTAGACGTATTTAAAAGTATTTAAAAGCTATTGAAATGTATTTATTAAATACTTTTACCAAATTTGTGCACCTATTTAAGGAGTGTTGCGATATATTTTGTTCTATTTCCAATCCAATAGTTTTTATGCGATTATGATTTTTTTTTCACCATATTCGCTTGTTTTAAAGATAAAAGGAAAAATCTAAAAAAATTGAAATATTTCAACACTTAATAGGGTGTTTCAGATAAAAGTAACTACATGGGGTCAGAGATTTCGGAAATGCCAAGACATACAATTTTGGTTAAAAATGGGAAAAAAGTTCGCTGTTCTAAGCACAATTAGATGCTGTATCGAAATTACAATTTGTCTATAGGGTTTATTAAAATTTCAAACAAAAAATAATTAATAATTATGGCGCTTTTTAGTTTTTGCTCGATATTTTAAAAAACCTTTTTTCCATTTAACCAAAATTGTATATTTACCATTTCCGAAATTCTCATAAAGACCTTGCCGACACTTTGGAATAAAACCTGACCTTATTTTAAAATGGGCAGTATTGTGACACATTAACATATAAAAAGCAGCTGCTTTCTTTCAAAATTCGGCCTTTGTGTATTTAAGAACCAGATTTATTAGTGCTTGTTTTTATTAAATGAAAGTTAGCGACTTTTTTTTTTTTAATTTGACTTTGGTATGTCAATTTTGAAAGGTCAGGTGTAGAATAAAGTCGACTCTAAAGTAAAGTCAGGTTTTATTCCAATAAGTCCCTAATGTCAGACACAAAATAAGACAAAGAACCCTATATATCTTCGGCGCCCTAATATATTTTATTTGACAATTTTTTTTAGATCCAAAAAATTTTGTGGGACAACAGTATTACTTGCTTTCTAATTGAAGAAATGGGAGAGGAAGAAATCCAAGATAAGATAAAAGCGCTTAATGTTTCTCATGTGATTATTCTAAAGGAGAACGAAGAAGGAACTATTAGAGTGAAAAATTACGACAAGGAAGCCAGAGAAAGGTATAGTATTGCTAAGAAAAACCTAATTTTCTAACTAGAGCAAACGTGTTAATTTATTATTTGTATGTAAAAATTAGTATACAGTACAATCCCAATTATCCGAATCGCGATTTTCCGAAATCCGGTTTATCCGAAACAAACTTTAAAAACAAAAATCTCGATTAACCGAAAAAATTTGCATTATACGAAACGCGTCTGGGATTCACCTATACTGCTAGGTGGTTCCCCTCGGGGTTTCACGGCAATATGACGGCCTAAAATGCGAATTGTTTTAGTTAGCCCACAGAATGTTACAAATGTTTTTAAGTCGATCTAATGATATACGCATCGCATCCTAAACTCCTATTTTCCAAAAAAAATAAAAAATCGGATTAACCGAAATTTCGATTATCCGAAATCACTTTGGTCTACATTATTTCGGATAATCGGGACTGTACTGTATTTGGAAATATTTGTATAGGTTATGCCAAAATAACTTTTTATTTTTTGACAGCTTTTCTTGTAGATATACATATGAGCTGAAAACAACGTAGAGGGTTTTCTTTTTAAATCAATAAAGGCTTTTTTTGGGTATTTTTGGTACGTTTTTGTTGGCCAGCCTTTGCCTATCTTGAAATTTTTGTAGGACTAAAACTTTACTCCTATATTTTTGAATGGGGAAGTGTGTCTAGTGATACCTTGTTTTAAAGGTTTTTGAATGTCTTTACAACAGTTTGAAAATTTCGAAAATCTATTAATTTGTCTTTGAGATATTTTCCTCCAAATTTACAACCAGGAACTTTAGGGTTTTTCCAAAAACGCATGACAAGTCCACATAAAAAACTCTTAAACATGTTTTGTATCCAATCGGGTAAAAATTAGTGATGGATCGTTCGCAAATGAACCGGTTCAAAGATCCGGATCTTTATACCACAGAACACCAACCAAGGCCAACACAAAAATAGAGGCCACGACCCTGAAAAAATCAGCTGTTCTCCCGGGGCTGAATTTTACATTGGGTCTTATGGGAGGTCAGACGTTTTTTTATGATATTTTCAAAATGGCACTACAGATTTCCGTAAAATTTTAGTGAAATATTCTCAGACACCATCCCGATATTCCACCAAAGGTTTGTAAGGAAGCAACATGATTAAAAGGTTAAAATCTTCAAGATTTAGCATTCCCTATTTTGAATTCAAATTACCCGCCATGTACCACATGCCAACTGTTATATTTGACATGTATTTGACTTTGTCATATGTGATTGTCACATTCGCTTCTGCTTTAAACTTAATTTTTGTGTGAGCTTATGAAGCGGCTATGAAAAATTAGGGCTTACTATACATTTAAAAAAAATTGTTCTGCCAGAATAAAGTAAAAACAATCTCAAAAACGGCTTTATTTAAAAAAAAATCAAATATCCATGAACCGTCATTTCAACTTCAATATTTTAAAGACAATCAGCTGTGTCGTAATGTGACCATCAAAAAAAAATCAGCCCCGGATGTGACGTCAACAAAGTGGAGGATCGTGGCCCGTCCATTTTGATAGCCCAAGGCCAACACAAAAATAGAGGCCACGACCCTGAATAAATCAGCTGTTCTCCCGGGGCTGAATTTTACATTGGGTCTTATGGGAGGTCAGAGGTTTTTTTATGATATTTTTAAAATGGCACTACAGATTTCCGCAAAATTTCAGTGAAATATTCTCAGACACCATCCCGATATTCCAGCAAAGGTTTGTAAGGAAGCAACATGATTAAAAGGTTAAAATCTTCAAGATTTAGCATTCCTTATTTTGAATTCAAATTACCCGCCATGTACCACATGCCAACTGTTATATTTGACATGTATTTGAATTTGTCATATGTGATTGTCACATTCGCTTCTGCTTTAAACTTAATTTTTGTGTGAGCTAATGAAGCGGCTATGAAAAATTAGGGCTTACTATACATTTGAAAAAAATTGTTCTGCCAGAATAAAGTAAAAACAATCTCAAAAACGGCTTTATTTAAAATAAAATAAAAAATCCATGAACCGTCATTCCAACTTCAATATTTGAAAGACAAACAGCTGTGTCGTAACGTGACCATCAAAAAAAAAAATCAGCCCCGGATGTGACGTCAACAAAGTGGAGGATCGTGGCCCGTCCATTTTGATAGCCCTGGATAGCCCTGCACCAACTTTATACTGAGCCAGGGCTATCAAAATGGACGGGCCATGATCCTCCACTTTGTTGACGTCACATCCGGGGCTGATTTTTTTTTGATGGTCACGTTACGACACAGCTGATTGTCTTTAAAATTTTGAAGTTGGAATGACGGTTCATGGATATTTGATTTTTTGTTTAATAAAGCCGTTTTTGAGATTGTTTTTACTTTATTCTGGCAGAACAATTTTTTTAAAATGTATAGTAAGCCCTAATTTTTCATAGCCGCTTCATTAGCTCACACAAAAATTAAGTTTAAAGCAGAAGCGAATGTGACAATCACATATGACAAAGTCAAATATAACAGTTGGCATGTGGTACATGGCGGGTAATTTGAATTCAAAATAAGGAATGCTAAATCTTGAAGATTTTTTAATTATGTTGCTTCCTTACAAACCTTTGGTGGAATATCGGGATGGTGTCTGAGAATATTTCACTGAAATTTTGCGGAAATCTGTAGTGCCATTTTGAAAATATCATAAAAAAACGTCTGACCTCCCATAAGACCCAATGTAAAATTCAGCCCCGGGAGAACAGCTGATTTTTTCAGGGTCGTGGCCTTTATTTTTGTGTTGGCCTTGACTGAGCCAGGGCTATCAAAACGGACGGGCCACGATCCTCCACTTTGTTGACGTCACATCCGGGGCTGATTTTTTTTTGATGGCCACGTTACGACACAGCTGATTGTCATTAAAATATTGAAGTTGGAATGACGGTTCATGAATATTTGATTTTTTTAAAAATAAAGTAGGTTTTGAGATTGTTTTTACTATATTCTTTTAGAACAATTTTTTTTAAATCTATAGTAATCCTTAATTTTTCAGAGCCGCTTTATTAGCTTACACAAAAATTAAGTTTAAAGCAGAAGGGAATGTGACAATCACAGATGACAAAGTCAAATACATGTCAAATATAACAGTTGGCATGTGGTACATGGCGGGTAATTTGAATTCAAAATAAGGAATGCTAAATCTTGAAGATTTTAACCTTTTAATCATGTTGCGTCCTTACAAAACTTTGGTGGAATTTCGGGATGGTGTCTGAGAATATTTCACTGAAATTTTGCGGAAATCTGTAGTGCCCAAAGAAATTCAAGGAACCCTGAATGTTTTTGGTAGTGCCATTTTGAAAATATCATAAAAAAACGTCTGACTTCCCATAAGACCAAATGTAAAATTCAGCCCCGGGAGAACAGCTGATTTTTTAAGGGTCGTGGCCTCTATTTTTGTGTTGGCCTTGCTGAGCCGTGAGAACCGACTCTCGGATTTTCAAAGCCGATCTGACGATTGAGAAAGCGTCCAAAAATTAACGAACTCTTCCGACCACAGAACTCCCGACTGAACCGCAGTTCAAGCCGCTCGAAAAGATCAAGAGACCGAAGAGATCCGAGATCCGTTGAATCGCACGAATCGCAAAGACACAGAACACTGAAGGGAGGCTGCGTGAAGAGCACAACTTTTATTTAAAAACTTTATTTTTTACGGCACAATTTTATGATAATTTATTTACTAATTACTTGAAAACAAAAGGACGTGTTTCTTGATATTTTGTTTATGGTCGATCAGATGATTCATAACCACAGTAAACAGACCGCAGGTCGGTAGTACGGAAACTGCCTTGCAAATTTTTTATAACTGTTTTTAGTTTTGGTCAGCGCCCTCTAATAGCTGGCCGGTTGAACTACACTTAGTGCGGGAGTTGAGCGTAATTTTTTGGAGCACTTTTAGTGCAGGGGATGAGCGTTATTTCTATGAGTCTTTTAAACCGGCTGTCCAGAGAGCATTATATCCGCGCGGATTTTTTTTTCTCTGGCTTTGAATGGTTGAAATTTTTAAATCAACCAACCAGAGCCTGGATAAATAATAATAATAATAAAGGATAAATCCGCGCCGCTTATACGCTCTATGGACAACCAGCATTTATGCGTGAGCTAATGCGGACGAACTCAAACCGATCGACTGCGCATGCGTCACTCGCTTCTTTTGGAAATTCGTTTCTCTTGAGCCGAAAGGAACAATAAAGAGAATAAAGTAAAAAAGAGAATAGCACATGCGTAGTTGAAAAAACCGGTTTCAGTTCCGAAATTTTTCCACCAGTAAGCTGATTGTCATTAAAAATAGGATTGAATAAAAAGTATTTTATCTTAGCATAGTAAGTATATTATAAAAAGATATATATGAAACACATTAATGATTACTAACAAAAATATAAAGGGTGCAAGCCTAGTTATTCTGTGATTAAACTTACTAACTTAAAAGAGTCATTAAATAATATTAAAACATTAATATAATCTTGATATTTAAAATAACCTAGAAAGCCGTGGCGTAGCCAGAGGGGGGGGGGGGTTGGGGGTCAAAACTCCCCCCGTTAGCCAATGAGAGTACTAATAGCAATAGAAAAATATAACTTTTCAATTGGAGAAAATAATATAAGTACTTATAGATATAGATACAATACAATACAATTTATGAAAAAAAACTTGGGTTGAAGACAATTTGAATTACCAAGTTTTACCCTATTATACCTATTCGTGAAGGCGCAAGAAAGTTATAAGGAAAAGCTTTTCACAGAGAGGCCAATTTAACTATTTTTAATTTTTTACCAAAATATTAGTTTAACAATACATAAAATCTGTCTTTTTCCTTTCATGAAAAGTTATAACAAAAATGACAAAATGTTCTGAAAAACTCGGAAAATTTTCGGAAAACTCGGAAAAACTCTGGAAATATTCGGAAAACCCCGTGATAAACCCGGAAAATTTTTAAAAAGCTCAGGAAATGATCGGGAAAACTCGGAAAATATTCGGAAAACTCTGAAAATATTCAGAAAAAACTCGGGAAATAATCGGAAAAACTAGGAAAAAGTGTTTATCGGAAAATTTTAAAAAAATTTAGGAAAACTCGGGAGATGTTTGGGAAACCTAGTTAAAAACTGGGAAAAACGAGGAAAATTTTTGGAAAAACTCGGAAAATGGTTGAGGTGGCATGGCAAAACCCCCCATTGCCAGTTTCTAGCTACGCCACTGTAAAAAGTAGTGCTCATTTGATCCCAATGCAAAAAAAAATATAAAATTTGTTAAGGGATTTAAATCACACTTCTTTTGTAAGTAACAAAGAAATTGTTGACATTACATCATACCTTCTGTTTGAATAAACAGTTATACTTAAACAAAAGAGTCTTATAAAACTAAAAAAGTCCAAAAAAAGTCTATAAAATCACTGAAAAAACACAAATTAACAAAAAAAGCTTCGAAGAGAACTTCCACACAAGAACAAAGAGTACGAAAAATGAAAATGGCGATAGGTCGCTAGGCGGCTGACACCCTGTCAAAAATGTCAAAGTACAGAAATCTGTAATTTTGCGCGCCCTCTAATAGCTGGCCCTTTTTTCAATAGTTTTTGGCGGGAAAGTCCGAGTGTCTATACTACCGCTTTGCGGTCCGTGTACTGTGTTCATAACTACAATGGCGTTGTTATAGTTTTCTTATGTCCCGCCAAGGGTTTGGTGGCGCCACCTCTCAACCCCGTGGACTCTAGAGGTCTATTCTTAAGGTTAATTAGGGAGTTTAATTATAGAGAGATCCGCGAGCCGGTTCAGTGAGTCGGCTCTTTGTACTGACCGGGATCCGTTGAGCCGGATCTCAAAAAAGCCCCACATTGCCCATCACTAGTAAAAATAAGGTTTTGTTTCTCTCATATTTTTCCGTGGGTAGCTTGAAAGCTTAACCTCACGGGGGTCCAAGATCTAATGGACATCTAATAAGTGTTGACAGTTAACTGTTTCGTCCTTATGGGACTCCTCAGAACACTGTTTGGTCAATGTGATATCCTTGCGCAGTTAATTGGCGGTTTTGTCTCTAATCCTATGTATATGGCGGTTTTGTCTCTAATCCTATGTATATAGCAAGAAGCGCCATCTACCGAGATACGAGAGAAACTAGAACAAGAGCAGGCGAAAATAAACTGTTCTACATATCGATCAATGAAAAGATCGACTGCACAGAAAAAGAAACAATCCGTGACCTACGACAGCTGTTCTGTCTTTCAGGCCAGATCAACGCTGGTTAGCGTTTTTACCCGCCATCAGACGCGAGCGTCAATCAGAGGAACTTTTAAGCCAAATAATACTATATATATATATATATACATACATATATATATATATATATATATATATATATATATATATATATATATATATATATATAAAACGTTCTACGTCTTCCGATACCCAATCTCCACTCGTTTTTGTTTGCACATAATTCATCATCTAGGCCTCTTATTCTTATTTCACTGTCTATTCCTTCTCTCCAGCTTCTCCTTGGCCGCCCTTGTTTTCTTCGGCCAGTTGGTTTCCATTGCAGTATTTGTTTAGGTAGTCTTTTATCATTCGTTCTTTGTACATGTCCGTACCACACCAGTTGTTTTGTTCTTATATCATCCACTGTCATAATTTCTCTTATTCTTTGATTTATAACTCTTTCTTTTTTTAATGTCCCTGCTGCTCTTCTCCAATAGTCCATCTCCGTAGCGGAAAGCATTTTTTCTGTTCCATCCTTGATTGGCCATACTTCTTAGCCGTATGTAATAATACTTTTTACAATAGTGTTACATATAAGCTTTTTGTTATGTTTTGATATACTTTGGTCCCAAATTATTCCATTTAATAAAGTTATTGCTTTTCTTCCTTGTACGTTTCGATCTTTTCTAGCTTTGTCTAGTGTTCCGTCAGCTGTAATTTTTAGACCTAAGTATTTATACTCATCACAGGACTGAATTTGCTGCCCGGTATTTAAGATTAGATCCCGTTTCATTCCACCGATACACATATACTCTGTCTTATTGAGATTAACCTCTAGTCCCCACTTATTGTTCTCTTCTATTAGTTTTCGTGTCATATATTCGTGTCATATATCTGATCATCGGCGAAACATAAAGTATACAAAGTGATTTCGTCCAACGGAATTCCCATATTTTGGCATTTCTCTTCCATACTTTAAGGATTTATCCAAGTATATCTTGAAGAGCGTAGGCGAGACACACACAGCAACCTTGTTTAAGACCTTTATTTACTTGAAAGCCTTTGGTTAGTTTTGCTTTTATTTTAAACTTTTGCCTTACTATTGCGGTATAACTCTTTGATGGCCTTAATTAGTTGTACGCTTATGTTTGTATTTTCCAACGCTTTCCAAAGTAGATTTATTTATTTATTTTTATTTATTTATTTTCATTTTTTTTAGTGGTATACTATCATATGCCTTCTGCAAATCGACGTTAAGCAGATGCAGCTCTTGTCCGTATGCCATTTTTTTTCAATAACTTGGGTTATACAAAAGAGATGATCAGAAGTCGATTTACCAAATAATACTAACAAATGTGACACTTAGTACCCTGTTACCTTAAAAAAAACCTTGTATGTTCTACTTTTAGCCACTTATTATAGTGGTTAATATTGGTACACCTGTTTTGATTTTGATTTTTGTAGATTCCAAGAAAAAAAATACACAATATCGGACCTAGCCGAGAATCCCCATAAAATTATCAGACTCGGTTCAGATAACTCACTGGAAAATCCTCAAAATCCTATGCCGTTATCCAGATCAGAAAGTAAATCGGCCTATAATCCAGATAAGAGTGACATCGACAATAAAATAATGGTGGATATTTCTATTGTCTCGGCGGAAAAAGTCAGTTCGAACGCCAGAAAAAGATATGAAAATCAGGTAACCAATGATTTTTGTTTATTTTAAAGAATACCCGAAGGCCCCTTGGATAAACTCTAATGGAGAGTATGGAAACGAATTGTATTTTACCATTTTATTTCAGGTGAGATCTCAGTTAGACGGAACATTTCAAAAACTTTCTGGATTCATAGCAGTATTGGCACTGACCTTAGAATCTGCTGTCATTGGTACTTTGGTTGGCTTTTTAAATTTCGAAAACGAATGTCAGTTCTTGAAGTCTGTACAACTTTGTATTACAAAGTAAGTATTTCGAAAACTATTCTATTTTCGAAACGTATTAGAATGTTGCTTATCGTCACCCTAATTCCAAAACGTCGTAACCCAACTCAACAAAATTTTACAGGAACAAGAAAAGTTTGAAGCAAATTACAAAATACATTATGCGGCTTATAAGAAATCGCGGGAATGACCGTTTTATATTTTCTTTTTGGTTGCGAGGATTTAGCAGCATCATTACTAACCTATATATAATTTTAATTTTTTTGTGGGTTACGAGGTTTTAGACATAGGGCGACGTTATTCTTTTTAATATAAGTTTATACAGAAATAATATTCCGAAAATTTTTTTTTTGTTTATTAGCTCACACCTATACTATACTACAGTAGTGTGAGCTATGGTGATCCTAATTTTTTCGAAAAAAAAAGTTGCTCCGATTTTAAAATTTTTTATATATCTTTGCGTTTCAGATGATTTTGAAACTTTTTTGTTGCGCCGTCTCTGTCTGTCTGTATGTTTATATGTCTGTATGTCTGTATGTCTGTCTGTAACGACCAACGCGCATAACTCAAAAACCGCTTGGCCAATTTTAATGAAATTTGGTACCTAGGCTGGGTCTTGGGTCGAGATGGTCCCATTTAAAAATGAACAAAATCCATCGTACACAAACCAAATAAAATGGATAGATTTCAAAAATAGAGTTTATGTGAAAATATGGCGTGTGTGATATCAAACGAAAGGTAATTGAGTCTGCAGTTAAACAAAATACATTTTAATTTATTTAAAAAAAAAGGGTGGGGGTATATTTTAAAAATTAGAGTTTAAGTGAAAATATGGCGTGTGTGATATCAAACGAAAGGTAATTGAGTCCGGAGTTTAACAAAATACATTTTAGTTTTTGTTTTTTTTAAGGGTGGGGGTAGATTTAAAAAATTTGAGTTTAAGTCAAAACATGACTTGTGTGGTATCAAACAAAAGGTAATTTAGTCTGGAGTTAAATAAAATATATTTCAGTTTTTAGTTATATTAGCTCACACGTACACTATAACTATAGTACCTACTGTGAGCTTAGGGGCCCATATATTGGCAGAGTATTTTTTCTCCTTGATCAGACGCTTTTAATTCCTGATTTTTACTTTTTATTCCTGATCCGTCATATTTCATCCCGGGGAAAAAAGTGATATATTTAACCCTAAAATGAGTGAAATTAAAGAGTAATTTTTATCTCTAAAGTGCAAAATCGTATTTTATAAATTATTTTTTTTCGAGTCTCTTCTATTTTTTGGAGTTTTTAGGTTTTTTTTTGGATTTTTGCTTTTTATCCGCGATCTGTCACTTTTTTCCGATTTTTATTTTGTCCCTGATGTGTCACTTTTCATCCCCATTTTTTACTTTTTATCCCCAGTTCGTCACTTTTTATCATGGGGATAAATAGTGACACTTTTAACCCAAAAATGAGGGCTAAAAAGTGTATACTTTTTATCCTTTTAATCCTTCTCTTGACATTTTTGTTTTATTTTTAGGCACCTAAGACACAAACAGTATTTAAACGATATTTGTGATGAAATTTGGAACGTGAAATCTCGCAAGACTAATCCATCCATTATTTTGTACAGCTTACCGGACAACTTTTATAGGGTAATCTTATAGAATAGGATTAATCAGGGCTATCAAAACGGACGGGCCACGATCCTCCACTTTGTTGACGTCACATCCGGGGCTGATTTTTTTTTGATGGTCACGTTACGACACAGCTGATTGTCTTTAAAATATTGAAATTGGAATGACGGTTCATGAATATTTAATTTTTTTTTAAATAACGCCGTTTTTGAGATTGTTTTTACTTTATTCTGGCAGAACAATTTTTTTTAAATGTATAGTAATCCTTAATTTTTTATAGCCGTTCATTGGCTCACACAAAAATTAAGTTTAAGCAGAAGTGAATTTGACAGTCACAGTTGGCATGTGGTACATGGCGGGTAATTTGAATTCAAAATAAGAAATGCTAAATCTTGAAGATTTTAACCTTTTAATCATGTTGCTTCCTTACAAACCTTTGGGGGAATATCGGGATGGTGTCTGAGAATATTTCACTGAAATTTTGCGGAAATCTGTAGTGCCATTTTGAAAATATCATAAAAAAACGTCTGACCTCCCATAAGACCCAATGTAAAATTCAGCCCCGGGAGAACAGCTGATTTTTTCAGGGTCGTGGCCTCTATTTTTGTGTTGGCCTTGGATTAATTAGTTAAATACTTAATCAATTTTGTTTAACATAGTTGAGTGGCTATAGTAAAAAATCGTGCCCGTGAGATAATTGTGGAAGATTTTTAAAATCACCCTAGATCTATTGGAGGAGGGCCTGTGTGCAAAAATCCAAAGTGGCGGCGTTTTTCATGTTTTTTCATTAGTTTTACTGAAAAAACTAATATTAGTTCAGGCCCTGCGGGATCCGATACTGCGTCCGATACTGCGTTAAATGATGAAAAAGTTGACAGTTTTCGAGTTATTAGCACACGTCACAAAGCACGTTTAAGGGGGAGGGGTGGTTCTCTTTCGTAAAATGTTCGGGCGAGTCTTATGGCTATCCATACCAAGTGCTCCTCTCATTGAACGCAGTATGTGTATTAGTAATGTTCCAACATGGTTGTCTTAAATGAAGATTCAAGTGTATATCAAATTTGTCCATTTTTGGGGCGTCTATGATGCGAGTGATGTATATCGTTGCAAATTTAAATTTCTTCAGCTTTAAAAATTAGCTTTAAAACCGGACATGTGGGACAGTAAAATTTAAGAAAATTTTAAAAAAATTGTTTTTTCTACACCTCATTTATTTAAATCCAATAAAAGGTGCGCTACTGATGTAAGGGGGGGCGTGTTGTACACCGTTAGAGAGGACTTTTCATCAGCCTCAATAATTTTTACTTAGTTGTTTTTTGCCACGTTAAAAGTTTGCAAATAATTGGGAAAATACTGTAAGAGAGCACTTTTAAGGGGGGTGAGAGGGGGGATGCCGCACACACCCGCTTTAAAGAATGTCAACTAGAAAAAATCAGTTTTAAGTCATTACTAACCAAAAATAATTTTTTACTCACTCTCATTATTATTTACTGAGTTACATAAATGAATGTTCAACATTTTTGTTTGATTTAAGGATTTCTACAAACCCATTTATTTTTATTTCAAGGCGGCTATTAAAAATACTCTGCCAATCTATGAGCACCTAAGCTCACACTGGGTACTATAGTTATAGTGTATCTACGTGAAAGCTAATATAACTAAAAACTGAAGTATGTTTTATTGAACTCCAGACTCAATTACCTTTCGTTTGATACCACACAAGCCATGTTTTGACTTATACTCTAATTTTTCAAATTTAACCCCACCCTTTTTTTTAAACTAAAATGTATTTTGTTTAACTCCAGACTCAATTACCTTTCGTTTGATATCACACACGCCATATTGCCACTTAAACACTAATTTTTGAAATTTACCCCCCCCCCCTTTTTTTAAATAAACTAAAATGTATTTTGTTTAACTCCAGACTCAATTACCTTTCGTTTGATATCACACACGCCATATTTCCACTTAAACACTAATTTTTGAAATTTACCCCCCCCCTTTTTTTAAATAAACTGAAATGTATTTTGTTTAACTCCAGACTCAATTACCTTTCGTTTGATATCACACACGCCATATTTTTTAATAAACTCTAATTTTTGAAATCTACCCCCACCCTTTTATTTGGCTTGTGTTCGGTGGATTTTGTTCATTTTTAAATGGGACCATCTCGACCCAAAACCCAGCCTGGGTACCAAATTTCATTAAAATCGGGCAAGCGGTTTTTGAGTTATGCGCGTTGGTCGTTACAGACAGACATACAGACACACAGACAGACAGACAGACAGACAGACATACAGACAGACAGACAGACAGACAGACAGACAGACAGACGGCGCAACAAAAAAGTTTCAAAATCATCTGAAACGCAAAGATATATAAAAAATTTTGAAATCGGAGCAACTTTTTTTTTCTCGAAAAAATTAGGATCACCATAGCTCACACTACTATAGTATAGTATATGTGTGAGCTAATACTCTGCCAATCTATGGGCACCTAAGCTCACACTAGGTACTATAGTTATAGTTAGTTATTACCTTTCGTTTGATACCACACAAGCCATGTTTTGACTTAAACTCGAATTTTTTAAATCTACCTCCACCCTTTAAAAAAAAACTAAAATGTATTTTGTTTAACTCCCGACTCAATTACCTTTCGTTTGATATCACATACGCCATATTTTCACTTAAACTCTAATTTTTGACATCTACCCCCACCCTTTTTTTTAATAAACTAAAATTCATTTTGTTTAGCTCCAGACTTAATTACCTTTCGTTTGATATCACACACGCCATATTTTCACATAAACTCTAATTTTTGGAATCTACCCCCACCATTTTATTTGGCTTGCGTTCGGTGGATTTTGTTCATTTTTAAATGGGACCATCACGGCCCAAGATCCAACTTAGGTAGCAAATTTCATTAAAATCGGACAAGCGGTTTTTGAGTTATGCGGGTTGGTCGCTACAGACAGACATACAGACAGACAGACAGACAGACATACAGACAGACAGACAGACAGACGGCAAAACAAAAAAGTCTCAAAATCATCTGAAACGCAAAGATATATAAAAATTTTTGAAATCGGAGCAACTTTTTTTTTCTCGAAAAAATTAGGATCACCATAGCTCACACTACTTATATAGTAGTAGTGTGAGCTAAAATATATGTCTACCTTAATAAGTACCTATTTAACTGTATACAGTGGGCTTTTAACCAAAAATATGCGCCTATGTGACGTCATAAATTCACGAATTTTTCCATGTTTTTTCACACACTTGCCACATCAACTTTACAGAAAAATTGTAAAGCGTATGATTTATTCGCAGTAGAATAAAAATTTAATTGTCGTTTTAATAGGTTTTATATCTCAAGAACTAAAAATGATATTATTTTTTTAAATACTAAAAAAATATCTTTGCCTATAACTTTTTTCTTCGCAAAATTAATTTGACTGAAAAACTGTAAATACGTTTTTTCTTTGCAAAAAAATTGACTTTATATCTTAAAAACTGACAAATGATTGTTTTTTCGTAAAAGAAGAAACTATTTTTTTGTATTTTATTAAATTATTATATCTTTATTAGTTTTATTTGTAGTAGTTATAAGGCAAAGTTTGTCAAAGCATGAAAAAAGCCGCCATCTTTTATTTGTGACGTCACACCGGCCCTCCTACTCAAATTGGAGGCAAACACACGGTAACTTAAAATTGTGTGATCTATTACCAATCGATCTAGCGTAGTTTGGGAAAATCTTCCACAACTATCCCACGGGATACCAGGCCTCTCAACTATTCATATAAAAAATGTTTTCTAATGCGTGTAATTTTGTAAAAGGAACTTTCAAAAAATATTTTTAGCTACATTGTTATTAATTGGTTTATTTAAAAAAATATTCTTCTTGTAAGCATTTGTACTATTTTTGTTATTCGCTATTTATATTATTATTAGAAAAAATTTTGAAAAAAATTTAAGTTTTTTATTAGACTTTCATTGTTAATATGGGCTTGATAATTTTAAAAATTAGAAATTGTGCCTTTTTCAAAAGACGCATACTTTGATTTTCTATTTAAGGTTTAGGTCAGTAAGTAGGTCAAATGGGGCGGCCGAAATTTTTTCAGAAACTTTTTTCAAATTACTGGTTTTCAAAAAACAACATTCTTGAAAAACAATTTTTCGAAAAAAAATAACAACAAAAAGGGTAGAATTTTACATAAGTCAAAACAATTGACAAAAGTTTAAATTTTCTCAGTTAAAACCTCCCCTAAATGAAACGAAATGAATCGTACAAAGTCCAACTAAATAATAATTCAAACAAACTTCTAACGGTTTTCTCGTCTCGATTAAATCTACACCGCTTTGTACTCCCAGCCTGCCGTTAATTGGCCTAAACTCTGAGGCTATAGCGCTTTGCAGAGAAAGACAAAAACTGGTGTGTGGATGCTTTAGAAAAAGAGGCAAGGCAGCAGCGTAAGCTAGAGATGCGTCGCCATAGAAATCCGTTACAAGTCAATATTATATTGAGTATTTGAAAATAATTGGCTAAATTTGTTTTTACTTATAAAATATAAGTTATTTTGATGTTAGTGGCTTAAGGAAAGATTAGCTGAATGTAACTAGTTTTTTATTAGACTTTCATTGTTAATATGGGCTTGATAATTTTAAAAATTAGAAATTGAGCCTTTTTCAAGACGGATACTTTGATTTTCTATTTAAGGTTTAGGTCAGTAAGTAGGTCAAATGGGGCGGCCGAAATTTTTTCAGAAACTTTTTTCGAATTACTGGCTTTCAAAAAACAACATTCTTGAAAAACAATTTTTCGAAAAAAAACAACAACAAAAAGGGTAGAATTTTATATAAGTCAAAACAATTGGCAAAAGTTTAAATTTTCTCAGTTAAAACCCCCCCTAAATGAAACGAAATGAATCGTACAAAGTCCAACTAAATAATAATTCAAACTTCTAACGGTTTTCTCGTCTCGATTAAATCTACACCGCTTTGTACTCCCAGCCTGCCGTTAATTGGTCTAAACTCTAAGGCTATAGCGCTTTGCAGAGAAAGACAAAAACTGGTGTTTGGACGCTTTAGAAAAAGAGGCAAGGCAGCAGCGTAAGCTAGAGATGCGTCGCCATAGAAATCCGTTACAAGTCAATATTATATTGAGTATTTGAAAATAATTGGCTAAATTTGTTTTTAGTTATAAAATATAAGTTGTTTTGATGTTAGTGGCTTAAGGAAAGATTAGCTGAATATAACTTGTATAAAAAGACAGCGATTGCTGAAAATTTGTCAAAAACAATTCATTCTTGTTGATGCCGAAAATAAAAAAAAATAACTACCACTACGATAACTATGTCGGTTTAGAACGTTTTTCTACGTTGTCCGACGCCTATTCTCCTCCTCCTTCGATCCTGACAATCATCTTTCGTCAGGTTTTTTTGACTCATAGATCTTTGAATTGACTGTTATTATATTTTAGGACGCGCTCTTTCTCTGCGCCCTAACGTTTGCCATTTTAGGACCTGCTTTGGTAATCTTTCATCGTTCATCCGTTGTACATAGCCTTACCATATCAACTGTCTTTTAGTGATGTCATCCGTTATGCTTCCCTCGATCCCCATTGTTTCTTTTATGGTCTTGTTTCTTATATGATCTGTTTCTAGATATTATTCTTATTGATCTTCTTATTGAATCCATTTCGACACTTTTCATTTTTTTGTATTTTTCTGTTACGCGACAAATCTATGCCATACAACAGCGTGCTTTTCCAAATTGTTTCATTTATGTTAAATTTTACAATATTTTTTTGTTTCTCTGCTTCATAAAATACTGTTAAGACACGTTTCCAATACATAAGTACTGTGTCTTGTCCACGTTCACTGTCAACCCCCACTGTTGGTATTCTTCCATTAACTTTCTCATCATATACTCCATGTCTTTATCATTAGCTACTATTACTTGGTCGTCAGCATACCATAGTGTGTATGTGGTAAATCGGTCTCTAAGTCGTATTCCCATACCGTGTAATTTACGTGTCCAGTTTTTTTGGAGATACTGCGATATATATTTTAAAAAGAGTTGGAGAGATACGACATCCCTGTCTTAAGCCTTTCGCTACCAGGAATTCTTTTGAAAGTTGATTTCCAATTTTAATTTTTGATTTTGATCCTTTAAATAGTTCTTTTATCGCTTTTATGTATGTATGATTTATATTAGTTTGCTCTGAAACTGCCCATAAATATTTTTCTACTGGAACGGTATCATATGCTTTTTGTAGGTGCACAAAGGTACCATGAGTCTCTATATTTCTAGGACTCCTTTTTTCAATTACTTGTTTAAGACAAAAAACATTATCACTACAAGATCTGCCTGCACGAAACCCACTTTGCTCTTCTTCCTCTTGTTCATTAAAATAAAAATTGATAAAAACTTTTAAATAGTAAAAAAATATGTGTGTCCACGAATTAAGTGCAGGTAAGGTATAAATCACAGCAAATTTTCGATTTAGATCATGATTTTCGAGGAATCGCTCCTGCTTGGTCTTAAACTAACATGTTAAGAAAATAAGTCAAATCAATCCATATTCGGCTCTGGAACGAAATAGCGATGTACAAAATAGCGACGTTCAAAATAGCGAGTAATGAAATAGCGATTATCAAAATAGCGATGTAATGAAAGAGCGACTATCAAAATAGCGATGTATCAAAATAGCGTTTGTAACAAAACAGCGACATATCAAAATAGCGATGTATCAAAATAGCGACAATCAAAATAGCGATATATCAAAATAGCGACAACCAAAATAGCGATGTATCAAAATAGCGATGTATGAAAATGGCGATGTATCAAAATACCGAATCAAACCAAACCGAATCGAATCAAATTAATCCAAACCGAAAAGAACCGAAATGCGCTATTATATCCTATTTTGACTATACCAGCTTATTAAAAAAAAAACTTTCCTGATTCTTTTCCGGGATCCTAGAGGGTGTGAATCCGAACCGAACCGATCTGAACCGAATTCGGTTCGGTTCGGATTCATACTCTCTAGGATTCCGGAAAAGAAGTCTGAAGAGTTTTTTTTGAAAAATATGCTGGTTCGGTTCGGTTCGGTTCAGTTTGGGTCGGTTTGGTTCGGGTCGGTTCGGTTCGGTTCGGATTCACACCCTTTAGGATCCCGGGAAGGAAGTCAGGAAAGTTTTTTTTTTGGAAACATTTCTTAGAAAGAAACCCTTTAGGCGAGCTATATGCCAAAACGGAACCGAAATATCGCTATTTTGATAGTCGCTATTTTATTACATCGCTGTTTTGATAGTCGCTATTTTGTTACATCGCTATTTTGTTACATCGCTTTTTTGTTACATCGCTATTTCGTTACAATCGCTATTTTGTTACATCGCTATTTTGTTACATCGCTATTTTGATAGTCGCCTTTTCATTACATCGCTATTTTGATTGTCGCTATTTCGATACCGCTATTTTAATAGTCGCTATTTTGTACATCGCTATTTCGTTCCAGAGCCTAACTTAATACAAGAACGAGAGTCTCTCGTTCTTGTATTGAGACACCGCAGCCTGCATATATAGAAGTTTTCCGAAAATTTATGTATGGCTTCGGTAGTTCAGTGGTAGAATGTTTGCCTAGATAGCAAGAGATCCCGGGTTCGATCCCCGGCCGAAGCAGAAATCTTTTTTCTTATTTTTCTTTCTTTAATTTCACTTGTTGTTTATAGTTTTAGGTCCTTGCATTATTTGCAATTTGGTATTTGAGGACTCTCTATTTTGCTGTGTAATATTCGTCTATTTCACGCATCTGATCGCGGTGTGTCATTATCTCATCGGTTTGCGGTCGCCATTGCGAATCGAATTTCAAATTTGATTAATGAATCGCTGTTCCATTCGGAATTTTGGTCACTATGTAGTAGCCTGCATACAATGTAGGCGGGAAATCAAGGGGGATTAATCCCCCCCTCCCCCCAAAATAGTCGCTAAGGTGCGTAAAAAGAGATTTCTCAGAAATATAGATAAGACAAAATAATTCAACAATACGCAAATTTTTATTGAAATTATTTAATCCTCCCCGAAATTTTTTTCTAGGTAAGGCCTTGAACTTACCTCATGACATATTCAACAAGACGTTCGTCTACGGTGACACTTTCTTTTTAATAAAAAATTTTCGTTTGTGATGCCATTTTTTCCAACAAGTACCCAATCTTTCTAAAGTTTTCGACTGCAGACCCATATTTTCCAAAAAGTACCTTATATTTCCGCGGCCCTTTTTTCCTTCAAAAGTTAATTGTGGTTTCTTTGTATTGAACAAATTTTTATTATGCGACGCTGTACTTAATTTCCTTATTTACTTTACCCTAAAAAGAAATTGCCGCCAATTTTTTCTAAAATTTTGTTCAAAAATTTTCTTTTGTGATGCTATTTTTTCAAGTACCCAATTTTTTGCCTGCAGACACATTTTTCCAAAATACCTTCTGCGGAATATTTTTTTTATACGGCGCCGTGTGAAATTTTGAACCGAACATAAAAAAGATTTCAGTGTGATACATATACAATCGAACCTCTATAACTCGAACTCAAAGGGACAACCAAAACAGTTCGAGTTATGGAGAGTTCGAGTTATAGAAATTCTAATTAAACAGGTTGAAATACATATAAAAAGTGCAGGGACCACTTAAAAGGTGCGAGTTACAGAGGGGTTCGAGTTATAGAGGTTCAAGTTAGAGAGGTTCGACTGTAGTTTTATAGCGTCAGTAAATTTTTTAAGTTAACAAATCAGTCGAAAAATGAAATTAAACCGAGAACATTTTTGGGCTATAATTTTTTGCAACTTTCGAAAAAAAAATAGGGACTTATTGCAATACTAGTGCCGGTCACTATTCTGACAGTTAATCTTTCAAAATTGACATACCAAAGTCGAATTTATAAATCCAGTCGTTTATTTTCCATTAATAGTGACGGCACTATTAATTCCGGCTCAGAATACACAAAGGAATAATTTTGAAAGAAAACAGCTGTTCTTATAATCCGAAACTGTCAGAATAGTGACCGGCACTGTGTTTGTTATGACTTTAGTTTTAGTGCAGTTCATACTCAAGCCTATACCCACATAGCACATTCACGTGTTTAATACGTAAAAAAGGCGTGAGAAAAAGAAACGTTGATTTTAAAAGCTGCTAGAAAAATACGTTTATTGCATATATGAAAACAAAGCTTAATAGGTCATTCATTACGTTATAAAAAATAACGTTGCTAAACACTGCGTTTTAATAACGCCATTATCAAATTAAAACAGCAATGTTTTTACGTTAGTTTCACGTGATTTTTATCAACGTTAAAATCACATTAGATTTACGCTTTTTCTACACGAATTTTAAAACGCGACTTGCATTGCTTTTCTACCGAATATTTTTAAGATTTTACTAGCAGCAGCGCCATCTATTGTCGAGATTTTTCACGAAATCTATCAGGCAGTGCTTTGGCCTCTAAACTCCAAAAACCTGTTAAGAAACTGATCCCTGATCCACGATCACGACGCATCTGTTATTAACCTGACAAAGACACATTAATATTCTGTGAAAGTGTTTACTGTTAAAAAATCTTGTTTAGCTTTAAAAAAAAACATAATGTATATAGATAGATATATAGATATTTTGTCTTGCCTTGAGCGCCATCTTTAAAATTGTCTTGAAGTCTCTTTTAAATTAAAAAAATGTTATTAAAAAAACGTGACAAAAAAACACGCAGAAAGTTAGTAGGTTTGAAAAGTCTTAATCTAGTGGCGTTTTAGAACATGTTGTGGAGGACTTTTCAAGTGTGAATTTGGTACATGAAAATAACGAGGGTAAAAAACACGTTATATATACAGCACCAGAAACTTTTTTATAGCTTGATTTCTCCTTGTTTTTAAGTTATCTTTAGGCATGTAGATTTAACAAAATTTAAAATTACATTGTATGCGGTTGTTTTCAAGTTAAAAAAAACTTTGTTATTTTTGTTCACGTTAATTTAACGTTGATGTGATTTTTGTGCTATGTGGGTATTTTTAGCTGCTGTATTCAGTTCCTCCAGAATTTTTATCAGTTTCTCTTTCTTATCTGTTATTAAGGCAATATCATCAGCTTAGGTGGTTCAAGTATTGTCCGTTTACTTTGATGCCTATTTCTTCCCAATCTAAGTTTTTAAAAACATCGTCTAGGACCTGGTTAAATAGTTTAGAGGATATTGTGTCTTGATTCCTTCGTGGATTTTGATTGATGTTGTTGCTTCGTTATATATATTGGCTATTAAATCTGTGTATCTGCATCGAAGAAATTTCTTCGATGGTATCTGTGATCTATTCGGCTATTAATAAAAGATGCTTTTACTGCCCAGTGCTCAATGCTATCGAAAGCTTTTTCAAAGTCCATAAACGCAATATATAGTGGAATGTTGTATTCGTTGGCTCGTTCTATTAGAATTTTAATGGTTAATAGGTGGTCAACTGTACTGAAACCTTTTCTGAAGCCTGCTTGTTCTTTTGATTGATATCCGTCAAATTTTGTAGTTAGTCTATCTGTTAATATTGTCGTGAAAAGCTTATAAATTACAATTAGAAGTGTTATAGGTCGATAGCTTTTTAGGTTTACTCTATCGCCTTTCTTGTGTAGAATAATTGGTTATCGATTCTTTCTAGTTTGGGATTATTTTTTCTTTTAGTATTTTATTCAGGAGATTATGTAGGGTACTAATTCCCACTAAGCACAAAATCGTAAAAAACGTTAAATAAATGTTGAAAAAAAATGTTTGTGTTAAAATTAAGTCAACTTTTGACATTAAAAAAACATGTCGAAAATCCTAACGAAAATTTCATGTAAAAGCATTACCAAAAATATATTTCTTAATAACGTTAAGAAACCAGCATTAAAAAATCCATAATTTCACTAACATTAAAAATAATACCATCAATATGGTTATTTTTATAATGTTTTTCCTAGGTCTCACTTCTAACGTTGAATTTAAGATATATGAAGCTAATAAATGTTTTGTTTTTTAAACATTAAAAAAATATATACTATGGTATAGCAGTCCCACTACCTGAACATCGCCATTGTGTGTGATCTAAATGAAGCACCACAAAATCACGTAAGAAAAAGTAAAGAAATGAAAAAAAATGGTTTTGTATGAAATATCGCATACCTATAGGTAATCAGACAGGGAATGCGACAATTCACCGCGGACGATTAGCCGCCGGACCTTAAGCCGCGTATTCATTGGAGGCAGAATTATATAATAATAATAAAGCGTCTTTATTGATAAATAAATGTTCCATAGGCGAGGTTTAGCAAACTGCTACTTCGCAAGCGGGACCAAACTAATGCTTCGTTTGCATTCATGCTAAAGTGAATACGCGCCTTGAAATTTTTTGCCTTGTATTCACTTGAGCATGAATTGTTTGGCCTCGTAGCCAGGCACTTACTACAAAATTTTTGTTTACATAGAATTTTAAATTTTATTTTCAGAAGCTACGAGCCGAATTACCTATACTGAGTGTCGAGTTCACGAAAACCTCAACGGACTGTTGCTGCCCTGCGTTTCCAAAATAGAAGAATTTTATTTATGTTACCTTATCTTTAGAGATATTTGAAAAAAATATATCTTTTCATTGTTAAAAAAACATTTATTTTTCAATGTTAGAAAAAACATTTCTTTTTCCCTGTTAAAAATCAATATTTTTTTAACGTTCGAAAAAACTTTAAAAAAACGTTATAAAAACATAAGATTATTTTTCTAACGTCAGGAAACGGGTTATTAAGCTTCTTTTTCACTATGAATATGACGTTAGAACTAACATCCAACCAAACGTTATGTTTTTAACTTATACATTATTTTGACGTTATTAAAATGTGTTTGTGTTTAGTGGGTTACAGCTTTACCACCGTATTTGAGCATTTCTGCCGTTACTCCAGCTGATTTGTTATATTTTATTTTCTTTAGCTCTCTTTATTTCCGTTTTGCTTATTTCAGCTTGTAGCTCTGTGTTTATGTTCTTTTTGTTTGGACTTTTTTCGTGGTTTCTCGTGATGGTTCCCTTTTTGTTTGGTATAATTCTCTGTAGAACAGTTGTGTGATATTTTATTGTTGTTATCAAAGGCAAATTAATATAACAGGTTATTAATTTATTTTATAACCTGTGTTATTAGTGTGATAATAGATTACTATTATTAGGTATTAGAAGCTATATCTTAAAGAGTATCCATTAGCCAAGTAGAGGGGGCGGGAATGTATTTTCTCCCGACGGCGCGCCGAGGCGCCCCCTATTTTATGCAAATGCAACACCTGAGACTGCATTTAAAGGGTTCGTATTTCAAGGTGATCTATGGGGCCTCTATATCTATCTGCTCTGGAAACATGGAGTTATAGGTGCATTAGTTTACTCCCACTTACGAGTCTATGGCAGTATTATTAAGTGCAAGTTTGGCTCCTGAAGTGAATTTATAAAACAAGCAAAAGCCAGGAGGCGAAGCACAAAAATTTGGGTAGAGGTTGACTTTGTTTTTGAGCTATAGGGTAAGGTTGCCTAAATCGTACCACTTTTTGGTTTTTATTTTTATTTCTTACCTACTAAACATAAAAACCTTTTAATAATGTCAAAATAATGTCTAATTTAAAAACATAACGTTAGGTTGGAGGTTAGTTCTAACGTCATATTCATAGTGAAAAAGAAGCTATTAATAACCCGTTTTCTGACGTTAGAAAAATAATCTTATGTTTTTATAACGTTTTTTTAAAGTGTTTTTCGAACGTTAAAATAATATTGATTTTTAACAGTGGAAAAGAAATGTTTTTCTAACATTGAAAAATAAATGTTTTTTTAACATTAAAAAAATATATTCTTTTCAAATCCCTCTAAAGATAAAGTAACATAAATAACGTAAATAAAATTCTTTTATTTTGGAAACGCAGGGCAGCAACAGTCTATTGAGGTTTTCATGAACTCGACACTCAGTAAAGGGAATTCGGATCCGTAGCTTCTGAAAATAAAATTCTATGTAAATAATAATTTTGTAGTAAGTGCCTCGCTACGAGGCCAAACAATTCATGCTCAAGTGAATACAAGGCAAACAATTTTAAGGCGCGTATTCACTTTAGCATGAATGCAAACGAAGCATTCGTTTGGTCCCACTGCGAGGCTTGCGAATTCTGCCTCAAATGAATACGCGGCTTAAGGTCCGGCGACTAATCGTCCGTGGTGAATTGTCGCATTCCCTGTCTGATTACCTATAACGTTAGGTATGCAATATTCCATACAAAACTATTTTTTTTATTTTTGTTTACTTTTCTTACCTAATTTTGTGATGCTTCTTTTAAATCACTGCATACAAATTTGTTGTTCTTTAACTATCTTTTCCACAAAACTGGTGTATATTCCTATCCAAATATGTATTCACTATCATTATTAATAACTGTGCTTTTAATTTACCATGTTTGTTTCTACAAAAAGTAAATATTTTAACGAAAATTGCACAAAGCGTATCTGCTATCGACTCGTATGAACTCTATAGTATAATTTTTTTTAATGTTTAAAAAACAAAACATTTATTAGCTTCATCTATCTTAAATCTAACGTTAGAAATGAGATCTAGAAAAAACATTGTAAAAATAACCATATATTGATGGTATTATTTTTAACGTTAATAAAATTGTGGTTTTTTAAATATTGGTTTCTTAACGTTATTAAGAAATAAATTTTTGGTAATGCTTTTACATAAAATTTTCGTTCGGATTTTCTACATGTTTTTTTAATGTCAAAAGTTGACTTAATTTTAACACAAATTTGTGCTAGAAATAAAACATTTTTTTTCAACATTTATTTAACGTTTTTTACGATTTTGTACTTAGTGGGTAAAAACTGATAACTTTAATTAATTTTTTAAAATTCAGTTTGATAGATCAGTCTTTTGGACACATACGAGCAATTTTTAATATAAAGTATTTTATTGAACTTTGGAGAAACAAGAGTATTTGTAAGGGGTTGCAAACGGTACGATTTGGAAAACTGGTTGTCTAAATCGTATCAGCCGGTTCCTTTGTCGTACCATCGGGCTCTTTTAATTTAATTGATATAAAGAAGAACAGAAATTTGATGGCATGTGAAAAAAAATCTATATAAAATCTGAGGTTTTATTTACAAAAAAAACAACATTTTAAATTATGAACATTTTTAAGTTTATAAACAGAAGTCAGACAAGTAATCACCCTTAACTTTAACTGTTTAAAATCGGAGGTTTTTATTAAGTATTCAGAAAAAAACAACATTTTAAATTGTAGTTTATAAACAGAAGTCGCACAAGTAATCACCCTATAACTGACAGGTTAAAACACATTTCATGTACCCATTTTCCACACTTGATGCACTTTATCATATCTTCGACAAAGGACTAATGGCTTATTGTGCAGTACCAGTTTTTTTATCTTTAGATCATATTTTTCCTCCAGGTTATTCTTCTAAAAGCCTTTGGTTGCTATTAACTTTTTGCTCACCTTTTTTTTTGCTTTTCATCCAATTTTTTTACGACTTTTGGTAGTGGACTTAACTGCTCAATTGAAACAGCCTTACTCTTTTTGTTGAGATCTAATATTTCTTGTCGAATTAAACAATTAAACCACTTGTAGATGGAATTGGATCATCCTCGTTGTGCAAGCTGCGCTTGACAATTACACTTGCTTAACTTGGCTTGGTTAAGCAGCGGGATTAAAGTAAAATGTTTATTGCCAGGGAGCAGCCTCACTTCCTGCAATGACCAAGAAGGCTTATGGAACAGTAAACTTGAGTAGTTATTGCGAGAACAACTATCAAATGTTGAATCTGGTTTATTAAGATAAACCAGCTCTTTATATTAAAAAATTGTTATAGTTCGTGAGAAATTATAAAATATAAAATTCAATATTTCGTGCTGGAGCATAAACTAAATAATTTCTATAATTTAAATAGGTAAACTTGAGAAGGTTAGTTTATGTTATTAAAACCTAATTTCTCAAGATCACACCTGTGTTTAAATAATAAATTTAACTAAAAATGAAGATTTATGAAAAATGTTAAAAAAATAAAATCTGTTTAATTTTGTATTAAACATTCGTGGTTAAGACTATTTTGATTTTTGTCTGGTTCATTTGTATCTGTGAGAGGGGTATTCTTCTGGGATTCAACAGAGTCTGGTACCAGTAAATATTCACTAGCCATAAAATCTGCTTAAGAAAAGACATTTCGGTTTACCGGCCATATCCCCGAAGCTTTAAATCCATTTACGGCATTACTTATGTATACAGGGTGAGGAAAAAGTACCGGGACCCCTTCAAACAAGAAACAATTTGCGATTTGTTTTGACACAATATTAAGATATAATGTCATTGTCACAGCTACACGCATAATAAAATACAGGGGTAATTAAATAATCTACGAGTTTCTTAAAGTGTTAAGGCCACTTTAAGAACAATTATTTAATTTATATTCTTCGAAATGTCATTCTGATACAAAATTACAATGTCATTTTAAACGTAGATTTTTATTCTCCATCGAATGGTAAAAGAAAAAAATATGGTTTTCATTTAAATTTTTAAAGTTGACCTCCGAAAGACTCCTAATGCTGACAGATACGTCAATGTCAATGTCACGACCAAATAGAACAAATTCAATCCTAAAACTTTTATTTAGACCATTTTTGCAAATAACTCTTAGTTATCGAGATATTTAGGGGTCCCGGTACTTTTTCCTTACCCTGTATGTATGTATGTGTGGTGTCTCAATACAAGAATGAGAAATTGTCAGGGTATTAACTCGCCCAAGCAAATTCAACTGATTTTTTATAATTCTTTTGTTCCACCGTCAAAGTTATGAAAACTCAAATTAGACGTAAAGTATCAACGTCTGAAAAAATGAGATCACCTTTTTCGTGTGTGATCTCATGTTTTCACGTCTAATTTGAGTTTTCATACTTTTGACAGAGGAAAAGAAGAATTATAAAAAATTTGTTGAATTGGCTTGGTCGAGTTAATACCCTGATAATTTCTCGTTCTTGTATTGAGACACCACACATAGGTGAAAGTTTTCCGAAAATTTGTGTATGTTCCTTGGTGGCTCAATGAGAGAGCGTTTGCGTACAGAGCAAGAGATTCCGGGTTCGAGTCCCGGCCGGGGACAACTTGTTTCTGATTTTTTCTTTCTTTAATTTCACTTGTTGTTTATGGTTTTAGGTCCTTGCATTATTGGCAATTTGCTATTTGAAGACTTACTTTGTGTCTTTAACTTTTCACTAAAGTGCTTGATATCACACATTCCCTTTGCCCCCTCGCATGATCACTTCGTGGATTGTTCATAGTAAGACAAATAAAGCAGAAAAAAGCATTTCGTTTTTCACAAGCGCACAACCAGTTTTCAGCATCGAATCATTTTTTATTAGTTGCACTAAAATTTTGGTTAATTTTTAGGATTTTTAGGTCCGGTCTATGTGGCCCTAAAGATTTTATTTGCAATCGAAGTTTATATGTCAACGTATTTAAATTTGCACAGTTAATTATGTATTTATTTACATTTTATAAACAAGCAATAAAAACAATAAAACAAAAACAATGACACGCGACTGGTAAGGCTTTTTACTACCCCAAATCAAAACGAACTCATACGTCTTCACTAAAAATAGAACGGCAACGCTAGGAAGGGCAACGTACGTATTCGCACGATGACGATGGCCGACTTCAACTAAAACAAACATTCCTCCCGCCCCCGCTTGAGAACATCCACACATACACCGCTGAAAAACGAGTGAAATTGAAACCTTGCCCCGCGCGGCGCTGCCGGCTTGTAAATATTTACGCTAAAAAAGTTCACCCAATTAATCGCTTGTTGTTAACCACAGATAATAAAAAGAACTAGACAATCATGTCGTAAGGGAAGATTTATCTTTTTTTAAATAAATCAAATAAAAATACTGTTTGTTGTCTAGTTTTGGGAGGGCACTGCCTGTAGCGGTCGTCAATAATCTTCCCATTAATTTATTGGTGAAATTTCAGCTGACTTAAATGAGCGAGAATAAAATAGTTATTATGGCAAGCCTATCATAATTTCTATAATGAGATACTGCAAATAATAATTTTCCCAATGCCGAGACAAAGGGAATGGGAGGCAGCCGCGTGCTCAGGTGGCCCCAGGGGTGCACTAATTACACCACTAATAACGAAAGTAACGAACGGCGCGCACTTAGGCCCGTTCCAATATTAATAATATTTATTCGCGGTGCCCCACTCATTCACCTTGCCATAAACAATAAGGGCGATAGGCCAGTGCATTAAGAAAAACTTTAATCTACCGGGTGAGCCAGAAAAACTGCACTATTTTTGATCTTAAGCTAAAGTAATGAAATTTGGCCCGCACATCGGCCTTCACGTACTTATTTTTTGGGTATCAAAAAAAAGTTATATATACATATATATAGGGTGTCTCAGATAAAGGCAACTTCATGGGGATTTCGGAAACGGTAAGAGATACGAGTTTGTTTAGTATGAATGTTATATTTTGTGTAATAAGAATGCTGGAAGAGCTCGAGATATGTACTTTTAAAGTTATCCAGAAAGACGACAACCAGGTTTGTCAATCTTCAGAATAATGTAATTAAATATGGTTCCTTTAAAATAGAAAATTGTAATTGACAACCTGATGAAAATATTGAAGCTCTGGTTTTACAAAGTGTCGTTGACGATCCTCGCATCTCTCCTCGTGAACTAAAAATAATGTTGAAGTACCCAAATCAACTGCACAAAGAATTCTTTTTGGAAAAAAGTGCAATACTGGTGCGCCACTAGTGCAGTTTTCGTATTCTTTTGGGAAAACTAGTGCAATTTTTTGTATTGTTTTGACCCACTGACAAGCCCAGTGTTGCACTCAGTGCACATTTTTTGGCACGGGCTTTCCGAGCGCGTGTTGCACTACTGCACTTTTGTATTGTTTTGAAACTGCACTGGGGCAATTTTTTGACAGCACCAAAACAGTGTCAGTGGACCACGAGTGGCCCACTAACTTTCTCAAAAGAATTCGCTATTAAAAAATTTAAGTATCATCCATATGTAACACAAATTAGTCAAGCAGTCCGATATGGTGACTTAGAAAAAAGAACCTTGTTTTGCAATTGGTTCATACAAAAGTCGCAAGAAAACCCTCAATTTCCGCTTAAGGTTCTGTGGTCCGATGAAAGCAGGTTTACAAACTGCGGGGTGTTTAACAGACATAACTACTGGGCCGATAAAAATCCGTTCTTAAATCGTGAGGGTACCATCAAGTTAGGTGGGGTTTGAATGTATGGGTAGGAGTCATAAACGAACACCTCGATATCTAGAAATTCTACAAAATTACGTTGACCAAATTTTAGAAAATTTGCCTCTTCAAGATGTAGCAAACATGTGGTTCCAGCAAGATGGAGCACCTCCACATACTGCAAGAATCATAACCGACTATTTGAATCAGCAACATGGAAATAACTGGATCGGAAATCGAGGTCCAGTTGCCTGGCCTGCACGTTCGCAGGAGCTTACTTACTTAAAAGATAAAGTTTATTCTATTACTCATAATACGATAAAAGAACTTGAGGCAGCCGTTGTTCAAGCCATAGAAGATATTCCTGAACAAATGGTTAAAGATGAATGCATGTCTCTAATTCATCGATGCAGGATTTGCATGAATAACAACGGTGGAATTTTCGAACATTTGCTTATGTAATTCAATGCTTTGATATCGGTTTTTAGTTTTATTTTAAATTAAATAAGAATTGCAAACTTTTGTTTTAGAAATAAAAGACAGATTTTAAGAAATTGTATTATTTCTTAGCCAGAGAAAAATTAAAAAATAAGGGCCGTAAAGATTTGCATATAAATCAAATAAATGGAAAAGTTTTGAAAGGTAGTTACGTAGGTATGACAACAAACACAACTACGGTATTTGTTTCAGAGCCAACTAAGTGAAAAACTATTTTTTATCCAAAGATAGGCTTATTATACCCGGTTGAAAAGCTTCTTTTATGCTCTATTTATTGAAGTATAAATCCAATATGGCGGTCATAAGAATTAATAAAGTTGGCTATGGTTTCAAAAAAACTAGAAGGTCTAGAAGAAAATTGTTAACGTCGTTCAATTGGCCGTAGTTGCTTATACAAAACTACCAAATTTCATTAAATTTTGTTTGCAAGATGGCGGCAATATTTCAATTTAAAAAAAAACACAATTTTTAGTTCCTGCTCGATATTTTAAAAACCCCTTTAGATATTTTTAATTTTGATACGGCATCTGATTGAGCTTATAGCGCAACTTTTTATTGCTTTTATTTGCTTTTATTTGGGACACCCTGTATACATATTTTACCACTAGGGGGCGTAAGGGGGCAAACTGAGTTTTTAGATTATGCCTTATATCTTTTAAAGTGTTCCACCTGCACAACTATGTCTATATCAAATTGGTAACAGGTCTACTATACAAAAAAATACTCTGCCAATATATGGGCCCCTAAGCTCACACTAGGTACTATAGTTATAGTGTACGTGCGATCTAATAAATCTAAAACCTGAAATATATCTTATTCAACTCCAGACTAAATTACCTTTTGTTTGATACCACACAAGCCATGTTTTGACTTAAACTCATATTTTTGAAATCTACCCCCACCCTTAAAAAAACAAAAACTAAAATGTATTTTGTTTAACTCCGGACTTAATTACCTTTCGTTTGATATCACACACGCCATATTTTCACCTAAACTCTAATTTTTGAAATCTACCCCCACCCTTTTTGAAGAAAAAAAACTAAAATGTATTTTGTTTAACTCCATACTCAATTACCTTTCGTTTGGAATCACACACGCCATATTTTCACCTAAACTCTAATTTTTGAAATCTTCCCCCACCCTTTTATTTGGCTTGCGTTGGGTGGATTTTGTTCATTTTTAAATGGGACCATCTCGACCCAAGACCCAGCCTAGGTACCAAATTTCATTAAAATCGGCTTAGCGGTTTTTGAGTTATGCGCGTTGGTCGTTACAGACAGACATACAGACAGACAGACAGACATACATACAGACAGACAGACAGACAGACAGACAGACGGCGCGACAAAAAAGTTTCAAAATCATCTAAAACGCAAAGATATATAAAATTTTTTGAAATCGGAGCAACTTTTTTTTTCTCGAAAAAATTAGGATCACCATAGCTCACACTACTATAGTATAGTATATGTGTGAGCTAAAATTCGAAGCTGTTAACGACGATTCCTTTATCTATGGCTAGGAAGGTAAAAATTAGGTTTGGCAGACCATCTTTTCGATTTTAATGATTTTTTGTATAAATATATTCTAGGAAATTTCAAACTTTTCTAATACCAATTTTAGCTCACACATATACTATACTATAGTAGTGTGAGCTATGGTGATCCTAATTTTTTCGATAAAAAAAAAGTTGCTCCGATTTCAAAATTTTTTATATATCTTTGCGTTTCAGATGATTTTGAAACTTTTTTGTTGCGCCGTCTGTCTGTCTGTCTGTCTGTCTGTCTGTCTGTATGTCTGTCTGTCTGTCTGTCTGTCTGTCTGTCTGTCTGTCTGTCTGTCTGTCTGTCTGTGTGTCTGTATGTCTGTCTGTAACGACCAACGCGCATAACTCAAAAACCGCTTGGCCGATTTTAATGAAATTTGGTACCTGGGCTGGGTCTTGGGTCGAGATGGTCCCATTTAAAAATGAACAAAATCCACCGAACACAAACCAAATAAAAGGGTGGGGATAGATTTCAAAAATTAGAGTTTATGTGAAAATATGGCGTGTGTGATATCAAACGAATAGTAATTGAGTCTGGAGTTAAACAAAATACATTTTAATTTATTTAAAAAAAAAGGGTGGGGGTATATTTCAAAAATTAGAGTTTAAGTGAAAATATGGCGTGTGTGATATCAAACGAAAGGTAATTAAGTCCGGAGTTCAACAAAATACATTTTAGTTTTTGTTTTTTTTAAGGGTGAGGGTGGATTTCAAAAATTTGAGTTTAAGTCAAAACATGGCTTGTGTGGTATCAAACAAAAGGTAATTTAGTATGGAGTTGAATAAAATATATTTCAGTTTTTAGTTATATTAGCTCACATAACTATAGTACCTAGTGTGAGCTTAGGGGCCCATATATTGGCAGAGTATTTTTAAATTATTTATAAAAAATTAAACATTTTTCCATTTCATTTTTGCATTTTTTTCTATCATAATAAATTTAACGTTAAATTAAGTTTTGGAATCAGGGCCCTGCGGGCCCCCTTGTAGCTGCGATCCCTAGGCAAATGCCTATAGGATAAACCGGCGCTATTGTCAACTTTTATAAAACTATTATTAATACAAAGCCTCTTTTTAATGATCAATGAATGTTACTTGGGCTCCCCATTTTGTTCAATTAAAAAATTACAACTTTGATGTGTTAATTTAAAAAATATTGTGTTTATTCTGATTCGTTTTAGTGAATTTTCTCGAAATTTCATGATCTACTATTTTAATTCTTTTGATTGTTTCGTCAGCAGTTTCTATTTTTAAGTCTCGGAGCCGTAAATTTCTCATGTACACTCGCCCACTTTTTTAATGTCATCTTGTTTTTCCAATATTTGTAGAATACACGGTTGTAAAGATATTCAAGAGAGCTTCAAAACATGGTATCACTAGACCCACTTTCCCTATTCAAAATATGGAGGTAAAGTATACCCCTCGAAGGGGGTTCGTGCTACAAAAATTTCAAGATAGCCAAAAAGTGTCCCCTTCGCAAACAAAATCGACGTATCCGACCGTTTCTCCAAATTCGCACTCCAAATACCCAAAAATGCCTCTGTTTCGATGTTCGTAAACCACCCTGTATATTAAATTCCACGTTAGAAATGAGATCTAGAAAAAACATTGTAAAAATAACCAAATATTGATAATATTATTTTTAATGCTAATAAAGTTATTTCTTTAAATGTTGGTTTATTAACGTTATCAATAAATATAGTTTTGGTAATGCTTTTGTGTGAAATTTTTGTTAGGATATTCTAAATGGTTTTTTTCATTTTAAAAGTTGACTTCCCACATAGCACGTGTTTAACACGTAAAAAAGGCGTGAGAAAAAAAAACGTTGATTTTAAAAGCTGCTAGAAAAAAACCTTAATTTCGTATATGAAAACAAGCTTAACAGGTCATTCATTAACGTTATAAAAAATAAAGTTGCTATAAACTGCGTTGTAAGAACGCCATTATAAAATTAAAACAGCAATGTTTTTACGTTAGTTTCAAGTGATTTTTACGTTAAAATCACATTAGATTCACGCCTTTTCTGCACGAATTTTAAAACGCGACTTGCATGGCTTTTCTACTGAATATTTTTGAGATTTTACTAGTAGCAGCGCCACCTATTGTCGGGATTTTTCACTTTGACGAAATCTATCAGGCAGTGCTTTGGCCTCTAAACTCCAAAAACCTTTAGAAACTGATCCCTGATCCTTCACGATCACGACGCATCTGTTATTAACCTGATAAAGACACATTAATATTCTGTGAAAGTGTTTACTGTTAAAAAATGTGGTTTAGCTTTAAAAAAACATAATGTATATAGATAGATATATAGATATTTTGTCTTACCTTGAGCGCCATGTTTAAAATTCTCTTAAAGTGTTGTAGTCTTAAACTAGTGAACTTTTATAACTTCCTTTCGCGTCTCTGCTTTTAAGTTAAAAAAATGTTCTTAAAAAACGTGACCAAAAAAGACGCTGAAAGTTAGTAGGTTTAAGAAGTCTTAATCTAGTGGCGTTTTAGAAAATGTTATGGAGGACTTTTCAAGTGTGAATTTGGTACATGAAAATAACGAGGGTAAAAAAACAAGTTATATACACAGCACCAGAAACTTCAGCAAAAAGTACATTTTTCGAGCTTGATTTCCCCTTGATTTTAAGTTATCTTTAAGCATGTAGATTTAACAAAATAAATATTACATGATATGAGTTGTTTTCAAGTAAAAAATAACTTTGTTATTTTTGTTCACGTTAGTTTAACGTTTATGTGATTTTTGTGCTATGTGGGTTAATTTGAACACAAATTTGTACGTTTTTTTTTCAACATTTATTTTACGTTTTTTAGGATAAGAAGCGTCCCAGACAGCACAAGTACGTACTACGTACGTACATAGTACGTAACTTTGCGACGTATTGTACGTACATAGTACGTACAGTTTTGGCTTACGTCCACATATGGACGTAACTTTAGCCATTATTTTTCTTCGATTTGTACGTAATATGGACGTACTGAAGTACGTACTATGTACGTACATTCAACGTATTTTGGACGAATATACGTACTATGTACGCACATTCGACGTATTTTGGACGAATGTACGTACTATGTACGTAAAAAACTCGTACTAGGTACGTACGTGGTACGTTCAAATAAACGTAAAATATACGCACTTCAGATTTACATTTTACGTACATAGAACATCAAATTAAAAAAAAGAAAATTTAGGATTGGGTATTATTTAAAACATTCCTACTTCAGAGTGGATCTTCCAGTTTTACCTCGAGGCTCGAAGTCTCCACAAGTTTCATTAAGTTTTGTCTTGCTTGATTTAATATTGAAGTCATATATCTCTAACAATGCCGTTAAATGTTAACTAGTGTATGCCATATATTAGCAAATTCCGTTGTTAAATGTTTGGAAGCGCATCTCTAAAATGAACGTAAAATGTACGTAGCTGGTGTACGTACTATGTACGTAGCTGGTGTACGTACTATGTACGTAGCTGGTGTACGTACTATGTACGTAGCTAATGTACGTACTATGTACGTAGCTAATGTACGTACTATGCACGTACATAGTACGTACTTTATTGGTCCCGGGACGTACCGACGTAAAATGGACATAAAATGTACGTCCCTGGGACGGAGTGTGCTGTCTGAGGTAAGAGGCCCCGTATTACTCGGGTGTCCGATTTGGCGCGTGTCGGAACTATAAAAGTTGTACAGTATTTTAAAGGAAAAATATGTCATACATACAGGGTTTCCACTGTAAAGTGGATGAGCACACCGTACAGCAAAGATAGTCGGTTGGGTCGGCCCCTCTTACGTCTTTACCCCCTGGATCCGCCACTGCATATATACATATTGCGCGTTTTATTTCGATGCCTATAAAATTAAATTTATTTGCAGATTTTTGGCAACCGATTCAAAGTTTTTGTTTTTGATTTAATTTCCAATGAACTTAGTGAACTTGACCGCGTAAATATAGAGTAAAGAAAGTATTTTATTTATTTAAATATCAGAGGCGTATCAACGCTTTTTCTAGTAGCAGTTTTATAGCCACAGTAAATTTTTTAAGATAACAAATCAGTCGAAAAATGGAATTAAACCGAGAACATTTTCAGGGTATAATTTTTTACAAGGAAGGAAATTATCTCAACAAGAATTCCTTGCCGAGTTGATTTCTGTTTTTGATAATGAAGCACCACATCAGTCGATAGTTTCTTGTTGGTAAGAAGAACTCAAGCGTGGACCGATTAGCCTTAGCGACCATTCAAGGCCAGGTGCACCAAATACGGCAGTCACACAGAAAAACATCGATGATGTGCGCATGCTCATCGGAAGATCGACATGTGAGATATCGCGAGATTTAAGCTTCATTGGGGATTTCAGGGACTTCGATTCAAAAAAATTAGCATGAAGAATTAGGGGTAGCAAAATTAGTTTTGGAAGAATAGAAAGAAGCTGGGGTCAATTGGTGTCAGAAAACTCTAGGCCGCTTTTAGGCAGGAAACTCGAAAAACGTGTACAGCATTGTCAGTGGTGATGAATCGTGGATTTACTCAAAAAGATGGTCGAGACATTTGTCTTAAAAGCAGGTCAGATAGCAACAATTCCTCTGACAGATCAAAGGACTGTTCTTGCCCATTGGTACAATGACAAATCATCCTCCACCAAGACAATGCAAGTTCGCACAAAGCACAAAAAACATTGAATTTTTAACCCAACAAAACGTCCAGTTGTTGACCATCCTCCATACAGTCCCGACCTAAGTCCCAAAGATTTCTATACTTTTCCGAAGATCAAGAATCGTGGTCAAAGATTTCAGTTACCAGACAAAGCAGTCGACGCGACGCCTTCAAGAATGCAATTTTGACAGTGCCAACTAACGAGTGGAATTACAGCTTTGACAACTGGTTTGAGCGCATGAAATAGTTATTTTCCTAACAAGTGTGGAAAGTGATACTTTCCCGCACGCGACTGCAGTTGACCCGAACGACGCGGAGCGGAGTTCGGGCAAGCAGTCGAGGGTGGGAAAGACACTTTCCGCATGAGTTAATAACATTATTTTTTCTTCGACCGATGTTACAATACCACAAATTTACTTTTGAAAAAATATTTTATTTGAACATAAATAAAATACTAATTATTATTATTGGTAATAGTGATATTGAAAACACAATTTGTTGCAGTTTGAAGATTATTCAGAATTGCCGGTGTAGTGGAGTTCGATGGTGGTAATTCTCGCATCTGGTGGCCGCTTGTAGAATCGAAAGTGCGCAAAGATGGCGTCTGGGTCTGCAGGACTCTTCCAGTGGACGTTGACGGCAGCAGTTGCAGGTCACTTACAGTTGACGATGACGGTGCTGGCAACGATTGCAGGTCATAGGTAGATGAAAGAATCTTACTCGAGATGTTCTCTTTCTGTTTCTCGGAATCTTCCAAATACCCCTCAGCGACAGCAGTGGACTTCCACCCACCAAGGCGTTTTATGTTTGTTATGCCTTCACCTGAATCTGCTAGGAATGTTGCTGAAGAACGTCTGAAGCTATGGCCGGTATAACGTTCTGGGTTAGGTAGGCGCAAATATGCAGCGATCTCTGATGGCATCTTTCCAAAAGTGTTCACTCCTACACACTGATTGGAACATTTTCCTTTTTTATAATAAATGAAAAACCGGCGGTGCGGAGTAGTAGGAGGTCTCAAATTTGCGTACTTTCTATACAGCATCAAAAAAGATCCATTATTTATTTCTTCGGATAAAACGAAGGATCTTGAGGAATGATTTTTAGTGTCGGAGATCTTAACAACGATCAGACTTCCTTTATCCTGTATGTCATTCAGAGTGATATTTAAAAGCTCCGCCCTGCGGAGAGCACCAGCCAAAGCAAAAATGGTACTCACTTTAATCATCAAATAAATCTCATCAGGAGCTAACATAAACCGCGATATATCATCTTTGGTGAAAACTTGCGCCTTCTGTGCTCGAAAACCAACATTTTTTTGTTTAAGAAACGATGTTAGCTTGTGGAATCTGCTTATGTCCAGATTTTGCTTAATTTTAACCAAGCTTTTCACCATGGAATAGCGTGACCATAAGGTATTCGATTTCAAGACCTTGCTCAGGTCTAGGTTAGGTTAGGTTTGATTATGAGTGGTGCGACTGTCGCCCCTCCACTGCGACTCAAATGGTCTATTGTGGCTCATCCCAACTTATATATCACCAATACCTATCTCCTTTATGAAGCAGATCAGTTTGTTTGGTGATATTTCCTCAAGATCTTGAGGCTCTATCTGTCCAGGTCCGAATATTTTCGCCCTAGTTCTTTGTCTTGCTACGCAGTGGCAGATTAGATGAAGTGGCGTTTCCTCCTCAACACCGCAGAACCTACACGCTGGTGTGTTGCTTACTCCCAGTCTGTTCATGTGTTTGTTGAGTCGGCATTGGCCTGTGTATAGCCCTGTGATTATTCTTAGGCTATTCCTGTTTAATTCCAGGAGTTGGTTCGTTCTGTGTTTGTCTGGCTTGCTTAGGAAGGTTTTGGAGTGTTGTTGTCTCGGGGTTGCCCGCCAGTTTTGAGTCCCTTTTCTAACAACCCACTCTCCTATTTCTTTTGTGACTGTGGCCTTAGGTAAGCCGAAGTAAGGCTCCGGTCCAACCAGCGCGGATTCTGCTCCCGCCCTGGCTAGTGCGTCTGCTTTTTCATTTCCCTCAACTCCCGTGTGGCTTGGCACCCAGACAAGATTGATCTTGTTGGTTCTGCTGGCCTGTCTTAGGGTTTCAAGGCAATTCCAGACTAGTCTGGATTGAATTTTGTGTGAGCTTAATGCTTTTAGAGCTGATAAGCTATCTGAGATGATTTTGATGCTTTTGTTTGAGAGGTCCCTGCGGGTAATCTCTCTACAGCATACTTCTATTGCATGTAGTTCTGCTTGGAATATGGTTGCTAAGTTTCCGAGTCCCACAGATATTTCAGTCCGTGGTCCCGTCACACCCGCACCCACCCCATTTTTTGTTTTCGATCCGTCTGTATACCATACGTGGTCGGCGTTTAGCAGTTGAGCAGGTCTCTCCCGCCATTCCTCCCTCGTTGGTATGAGAACCTTAAAAGGTATATCGAAGCTGTATTTGGGTAGCATGTAGTCTGTTGGCATGCTAAGTATTCGGTTATTCCTGAATACCTCAGCCAGGCCCGCAAAGTTACCCTTAGCTTGTCCAGGTTGCTCTTGGTTTAGGCTCTTAAACCTTGCCACTGCTGCCCTGGCCTCCTTCTCTACCCATATGTGTAGGGGGGGAAGGTTTAGCATCACCTCCATTGCCTCTACAGGTGTCGATTTCATTGCTGATGTTATGACTCTACACGCCATGCCTTGCACGCGTGCCAGTTTATCCCTGGTTGTTTTTTGCTTAGTTTTTGCCCACCAAGCAATAGAGCCATATGTGATCATCGGTCTCACTACCGTTAGGTATAGCCAGTAGGTTTGTTTTGGTTTCATGCCCCATGACTTCCCACAAATTCTGGTACATGTCCACAAGGCCATTTTCGCCCTGCCGATTACCTTGTCCAGGTGGGTGTTCCAATTTAGTCTCTGGTCCAGAATCAGTCCCAGGTATTTGGCATCCTTTTGAAAAGGAATGCGTATCCCTTCGACGGTGGGTTCTGTTAGGTTCAGTTTCCGCCGTCTTGTGAAGGGTACTATAGTGGTTTTTCTAGGGTTGATTGATAGTCCCTCCCTATTACACCATCCATTTATTAGGTTTAGCGCCCTTTGTAAGATGTTGGATATTACACCATCGAATTTGCCTTGTATTCTGATCACAACGTCATCGGAGTATGCCTGCGCCTCGATTCCCTCCCTTTGCAGGAGTTCCAGCAGCCCGTCTACTCCCCCTTGCGGACAACCTCTGTCCGTGCTTACTCTGATTTCCTCCTCACCAAGGGTGGTTTTTACGATACGCGTTTGTAGCATCATCCGGATCCAGTTGTTAATACAAGGTTCGACACCTCTTTGACTGCATGCGTTAATGAGTGAGTCGATTGGGGCATTGTTAAATGCTCCTTCTATGTCCAAGAAGGCCGTGACCGCAATTTCTTTGCTGTCTAGTGTCTTTGCTAGGTTACTGACCAGGTTGTTTATTGCCAGATCCGTAGATTTGCCTGGTTGATAGGCATATTGGTTAATGTTTAGAGGGCGTTCCTGCAATACCCCTTCCCTAATATGCCTATCAATCAGTTTTTCTATCGTTTTCAATAGAAATGATGTTAGACTTATTGGTCGGTATGATTTGGGTAGGTTTAAACCTGCCTGCCCCACTTTCAGGAGGTATATTACCTTTACCGACCTCCAGTTTTCTGGTATGTAGCTCCACGCTATGCTAGCTCTGAATAGCTTAGTCAGGGTGGCTGTTAGAGGTTCCAGTCCTTTTTGGAGTAAGACCGGAATCACTCCATCCTCTCCTGGTGATTTGAATGGGTGAAAGGTGTTGATCGCCCATTTTATTTTGTCCGGGGTTGCGATTTGATACGCCAGCCTCCAGTCTTCCCTATCCGGTCTATTTCTGCCCGGCCTTTGCATGGGTTGGTTCTGCCGAGTCTGTTCTGTAATCATTGTGCACCCCGGAAAGTGACAGTTACTTAGTAATTCAAGTGATTCTTTCCTTGATGTTGTGTAACTCCCATCTGGTCGCTTTATTGCCCCTATCGATGGTGTTTGATTTGGGTCTCTAGAGAGTATCTTGTGGATTCGTGCTCCCGCAGGGATATCTGATAACCCCTGGCAGAATTTCCTCCACGATTCCGTTTTCGCCTTTCGAATCTCTTTGTTGTAAGCGGTCAATTCAGCTCTTTACTGGTCCCATGAGTTATTCTCTTTCGCCCTGTTATAGAGCTGTCTGACATTTCTCCTTCTTTTTTCAAGGTTTTTGTTCCACCAAGGTGTGGTCCGAGAGTCTTTTTTGGTCTTCACAGGACAGTTGTCCTGGTATGCTGATAGAATAGCGGTTTGGATTTGTCCTGCCGCCTCTTCTATTTCCCTAGTGGTCTTGATAGATTTAGGAACCTCCCGTAAGCGTTCAGCCAAGGTTTGGTTATAGCCCTCCCAGTCTGTGCTTTTGGGGTTTCGGTAGCTGACTACCGTTCTTTCTTGTGATTTTATTTCGAATCGGATGTGTCTATGGTCTGAACCTGATGGTTCAGAAGACACTTCCCAGTTGACGATATTGTCGCTAAAGTGCGCCGTTGATATCGTTAGGTCTAAGACCTCGCTTCTGTTTGCCACTACAAAGGTAGGTTCATTTCCGCGGTTGTTAACCGTTAACCCCTCCCCTAAGATGAAATCAAACAGTGACTCACCTCTGTCATTGATGTTAGTGCTTCCCCATGCTGTGTGGTGAGCGTTGGCGTCACAGCCGAGAATGAGTTGTAGGTTGTTCCTCCTGCAGTGTCTGATTAATTCAGCCAATCCTGCGGGTGGTATCGGTGCATCTCCCGGAAAGTAAGCTGAGCATACTATCAGTGGTTGTTGTCCGCCGCCGATTTTGATATCCACTTGGGCCGCCACTAGGTCTCCATTACAGAAACCTGTTAACAGAAAGTGGTTAATGTTGTTTTTAATGATTATACTTGCCCGGGGTTTATTTCCCAAGCGATCATACAATACCTTTGTGTTGGGAAGCCTCAGTCCGCACACTTGGTTGTTGTTATTCAGCCAAGGTTCTTGGACGAGGGCCAAATCTATTTTGGCTTCAGTGATTGACTTAGCGAGGATGTAGGTCGCAGCTTTCGCGTGGTGTAAGTTGACCTGAATGCATTTTATTGTGTCCTCCATGGCAGTTAATTTTTTAATTGGTGATTACATAAGACCCGCTGATCCTGGTGGTTGATCTTCCAGGTCTTGGGTTCCGTCAGAACCAGGTGGTTTATCCTCCTGGTCCGTATCCGGTATGTTCGGGGTGTCGTCCGTCTCCATGGGATCAGGGGTGTGCTCCTCCTGAACGGGAGCCTCAATAGGTTCATCGGTTGGTTTAATTCCCCCCGATGTCCCTGGTTGCACACCCACACTGACTGGGTTTAAGCCCATTCGTCCTGGGCGGAATTTCACCTGCCCGAAGCCGAAATAAGGCTTAAAGTCAATCGCCCTTAGAGCGTCCCAGGAAGCTTCGTCCACCGCGAAGGTCCATGTTTGGCCAGGTCCTGAAGGTTCAGTTTTAACTACCCTCCAGTTATGTGTGTGAAGGCTGTGGTTCATTTTCCTCAGCCTCTTGAGCACACTGTCCTTCTGCAGGCGTTCTTCCGCACTATCATCAGGTAGGTACACTACGCATAGGTGAGAACTAGGTAGGTTGTCTCCCTCCACTAGCCTCAACTGTGCATTTTCCCATGGCTGTAGAGTCTGTACCAGCCCCTCCAGCCATGTTCGGGTCGTGCCGTCTGCACAGGTTAGCATGAGCCATCCAGGTCTGTTAGCAGAGCCCTGGAATCTCACCTGTGGCCCATCTTCAGGTAGATTTTCTACCGCCAGCATGATTGCTCTCTGCAGCCTCTTAACGTTTACTGTCTCCATCATTTGGCTTGGGTAGTCAGGGTGGATTATTCCAACCCTGATTCCTTCCGTGACAGCACTGTAAGAGGGCGCTGGTGGGCTTTGTATGGTCCCTTGAGGTGGCGTTTGTCTGGTTCGGGGTTTCTTAGCCTCCATTCCTGGAGTGCTACCATCCGAACGAGTTCGTTTTCCGGTCTCTTTGGCCTGGGGTTTTGCGGGTGCTGGTTTGTGGGTGGATTTTGCTCCCACGTTTAGCTTCCCTTTACCGCCAGGTGCGTTCTGAGGCCCGGATCTTTTGTTGGTCCCTGAGGTGGATGGCTCTCCTATCTTCAGGGGTACAGTTTTGCGGGTGGATTGCTCTCCCGTTCCCTGTTTCCCCTTGGTTTCGGTTGCGGCTGGTGTCCCGGTGCCTTTCTTGGAAGTTCCAGAGGTGGATTGACCTCCTGCCTGGACTACCGTTTCCGGCTCCCTAAGGACCTCCGCCAGCGCATCCTGATACGGCAGGCCTTTTTGCAGTAGCTTCTTTAGCTTCCTGCTTTTATGGCCTGATAGTCTTTTGTGTTTTGGTTTGTCTAGAACCTTTACGGTTTCCTCAGCTGAGGTGTCGCCTGATAGTAGGGCTTGTTCCTGTTCAGAGGTTAGATCCTCCGAAACTGGATTTTCTAGAGAGTTGGATTTATCCTCCTCTCTTCTTTCTTTTTCGGATGAGTCGGATTCGTTCCCGCCAACATCCATTTTATTTTGGTTTTGGTTATTAGATGTACTCATAATTGTTCCCACGAGTAGCGTCGGAAAGGGTGGTCCATCCCAGCAGAGCCGCGCAGTACTGGTGACAAGGCCTGGTTACTCCGGAATTTGGCCTGGTTTTCCGGAGGCTCCGTTCAAGACATCTGTTTAGCGGTACAGATGCCTTCCATCCCTCGGCACGGGTCGCATAACACCTTGGAGTAAGCCGGGCGTCTTTGGTTAGGTGATATGCAGGACAAGTAGCCTTGATCTGCATATCACCGACATCCAGTGGTGCCACGTGGAGGCAGACGCAGCAGAAGTTGGATTCTTATCCCCACCGCAGATACAGGTCACAAAGCCCTGATCTACAAGGGGATAACAATTTCAACGACCCTCACCACCTGCTCAGGTCTAGGAAGTATGCCAAGAAGACTTCTTCTTTGTAGATTCTCACCCCTTTCTCCTTACACCATGTCACGAAATGATTGTACTGTTTTTCGTACCTTTGTCTCGATTTGGCAGGTAGCAGCTCACCATTCACATCTTCAGCAGCCTGCAAAATGCACTCCGGAAGTTCATCTTCGGAACAGTCCATTGAAAAATCCATTTTATTCAAAATAAAACGCAGTTCTGTCACTTCAGAGACGCTCTTTGACTAGCTTTGACGTTTGAGTAACAATAACATAACTTGGTTGCCATAGCAAACTGGACCAAGCACCTGTCACAGCTTGGCTTGATAGTTGTTGTATGACATGACTATACGGGGGGTATGCAGAAATATTTAAAAAAATCCATTATTCTGTTTTTTTTTTAAATTGAATAAAAAACTTGAAATGAGCTATAATTCATCAGATTGCCTATCTGTACCAAGTCGATAGTTACGACTTTTGAGGTATAAACCTATAGAATAACTCCAAAATTGGCATAGTTTTACTTTCCCGCACTAGTGCGGGAAAGTGATTTTCCCGCACTAGGGCGGGAAAGTGATGCTTTCAAAACTAAAATGCGTGCGGGAAAGTGGGTATATATGCACGGTCGTAGAAAAAAGTTTTTTTCTGTATTATTTTCTTATGGATGGTAATGTTTGCTTTGGTTTAAAGTGCGAATTATCGTCCTAAATTCGATTTTATTTTGTGTTTTGCTTATAAAAACATTTTCAATGCAAAACGGATTCTCCAACTTGCCAATGCTGAATTCCTTTATGGTGGCAGGTTTCTTTGCCAACAACAGTGATTTTTGTTCTGCGGAATTTAGAAACGTTAAAATGTTGATGTAAGTATTCGATGAGTTGTTTTGTATATAACTGAAAGTTTTTTACGATATTCTTCGCCTACTTTTGCTCATTTAGATTTTGAGGTTAGGTTATGTGTTTTGCTTTTTTGTTTAATATGCCACTTACAGTCAATTAAATACCTAATCATTATAATTTTAAGCATTAAGAAACAATCAAAAATTGCATGACAGGTAGGCAAAAAGTATACAATGTCCAGCAATACTTGAAGTACTGCATAGTCCTGCGTAGGTACTGCCCAGTCCTGCCTATGCACTGCTTAGTCTTGCATATGCACTGCTCAGTCCTACATTTAGCCTGCATGTGCACTGCCTAATCCTGCATTTAGAGATACTCCCTAGTTCTGCCTAATAACTGCCTAGCACCGCCTAAAAATTTGTACACCTTTCTGCCTATTATAGTTGTTCACACCTCGTAATAAACATAACCTCAAAAATTTCATCGTCATTTACGAAATAGTTATATAGATTAAAGACAACGTGAGAAAATTTAATAGAAACAATTTAGTTATACTCACATCAAAGTGATCTTCACAAATGTAAAGTGAAGATGTATTAGATAAGGCCCTTGGGTCTCTTCGAGCAAGTTCTAGCCACTTTTTCCGTTCTTTTTAGGCACATGATTAAATAGTTTTTCCGCTGTTTTTATGCTAGTATTCAAACACTGAGGCACTATACACCACTTATAGGACATTTTTTTACATAAAAAACAGTAAAAACTCAGACCAAAAACAAATAAACACTTGAATGTCGTGTATTTGTCCACGAGTTTACTGTGCTGTGACGTCATTGCAACGCCATGCTAGAAATGAGCGTTTTAGCGGCAAATATAAATCGGAAATTAGAAAACTTGATTTTAAATTTAGTCATGATAAAATATAGTTTTAATAATTTTGCGTAGCAAATTATGGATCTATGTATCATTCTAAACTCTTTTCTGAAATTTGTCAAATACCCTATTCTGCATAGAAAAGATATTGTGCAATATTATTGTAGGTCTAGGGGCCGCCTAAGATATGTTCAAATACACCCAAATAATAAAATATTTTCGGCGTCATCTCAAAAATATTTTTCATCGAAAACAACCTCTAGCTATTGCTGCGCGAGTTAGGAAGATAAAAATTTCATGGTATTACTTATCACACAATCATAATGTAATAATGCGTCATTAAACAGCAATAATATTACCAAACATGTTTTCTGTTGTGATACATGCGCTTGCTATTCCATATTTTTTTTAACGACCTATTAATTTATTTTACATCTAAAAAATTCTACTACAATAAAATCATTATTTAAAAACGATAACTACCAAGTTAGCATTTTTCACTTCCGTTGAAAAAAATAATGACTGTGTACCTACAAACAAGTAGCACCTAAAGGTTGTCTGATCATAAGTTCTATCTTACCACTCTCCCCCCACAATTAGTGTCACTACATCTTGGAGACGCCAGGATTTCAGGATTCACTGTCTTTACCAACAACAATCCAACCTAATATCCGCCCGCTCCAACAAATATACCTAAATTTTCTCCCCTTCTTCCCATTCTCATCAAGCCTTATATATATATATATATATATATATATATATATATATATATTATTATACGTATACAGTAAATGTCAAATTTTTGATTCTTTGGTTTTTCCTGATTTCAATATATACCGTATGTCTCCAAAAATTATGGAAAACTTCTTCAATATTAATTTCAAGAAAAAACTTTATATTTTATAAAAAGTTTTGCAGGTTCTAAAATTTAAAAACAGGTATCAGGTATCAAATTTTTTTAGTTGTGCACTAAAAAAATTGTATTGGAATTCACATATTGACATTACCCGAGATGTAAATATGCCATAAAATTCAGTTAAATTTACATATTTGCTTTGAAAAATTACAAAAAATTGTGATTAACCAAAAAGTACAGCCGATTTAAAACAAAACTGACGACTCTTTAAAGTACTTTTACCTATTCGCGTGCGGTAAAGTAATTACTGTGCACACTGTGCGGTAAAGTTACTTTACCGCACGCGCACCACTTAGAAACCTTAGCAACGCATCAATAAAATAGCTTTAATATTTGTTTACATTTCAATTCCATCGAATCTGACATGTTTATTTATAAATTACATTAAAAAAAGAAGGTACTCATAGGTAAAATATTGTACCTAACACATGCGGAAAGTGTCTTTACCACCCTTGACGGCTTGACCGAACTCGGCTTCGTGTCGTTCGGCCAACTGCCGTCTCGTGCGAAGAAGTATCACTTTTCTCACTTGTTAGGGAAATAACTATTACCAAATTTTAAGCAATGTATTCCATGTCAACTTTATCAAAACCTCAGTATTAACATTATCAAAACTGTCAATGCCATGTAATAATGTAATAAAATTGTCATCAGCTACGGAATAATAAATACATAAGCATAGTATTTAATCCAAAAATGGCTTTACATACGACCAAAGAGCTAAAAGCCAAAATTGTTATAGTTTTTGCTAAGTCAGTTGAGCAAAGGTTAAAGCCGACCATCGGCATATCCTTAAAGAAAGTGACATGGGCGGCGGTAGATATACTCATGAAAATTATTTCATTTAATTATAGCGTAAACTAAAGAAATAAAAATAGATAATAAAACTTTCTATTCCTACACCTACAGAAACGACACTGATTTATTTTCTAACTCTGCATACTGCCGACTAAAGGTGTCCCGAAAAGCACACCCGAAAGCAATTAAAAGCGCATCTCAAAAAAATCTGCCAATCAGGTGCCGTCTATCCACCTGTGCTCGGTCGGTCTGAAAACAAATACTTTGTGCTCGGACCGCAAAGAGCTGCGCCTTTTCTCTGTCGGTAGGGTTGAAATTATACCAGGAAGATTTTATATAAATTTGGATAACTTTTGAAGGGCAGAATGAAGCAAGATTTCATGAAATCGATAGAATCCCGTATTAGGAGCATTTCAGGTGACTTTGCAAAAACTATACTAAGTTGGAAAATGGTTGGTCCTTTCCAGCGGTAGCCCAATATTTTAACGTAAGCCGAACAACACTTAATTTTATAAATAAAAGATGGATAAAAGAACAATCACTTGAAAGGAAAAAGGATGATCTGGCAGGCATGTGGGCAGGCTTAAAGTAAGTCAAGTTCAGGAAGATCAGGCTTTAGTTTGAGTAATCTAAAATGACCCTTCTGAGGGAGCGAACAACGCAAGAATTTTTGCACAGTTTCCAGGCAGCAAAAAGACTGAACTTACTTTGTAGATGTATTATTTAGCAAAGCTAATAAACATATTCAGTTCAAAACTAAATTCAATTTAACAGAAACAAGCACGTCATTTTTAAAAACCACCAAAAATTTATTGTTAGCTGGTTTTTATTAAGTTTTATTTAATTTATTTTATAACCATAAAAAAGTCCGCTAATAGAGGTGTAATTAAAACGATGCAGCAAACTTTAAGGGGTGGTTGTGCGGAAGGTCAATAAAAATTTCAAACCTTCGTGTCAAAAGTCTTTTGTTTCCAAGTTAAAGCATTTATCAAGTTTGAATCGTGGAGAAAATCAAGAATTTGAAACTACTAAAGTATTCTTAAATGACCTCTTCGAGAGAGCGAAGATTGCAAGAATTTTTTCACAGGTTCCAGACAGCCAAGCGCCCATTTGCCGTAGAATTAAATCATCAAACCTCAGGTGCCGAACTGCAGCAAAAAAGACAGAACTTACTTATTAAATATATTATTTAGCAAAAATAATAAAGATATTCAATTAAAAATTAAATATAATTTAACAGAAATCAGCAGGTTATTTCCAAAAACAACCAAAAATATTTTGCTAACTGGTTTTTATCAAGTTTTATTTTATAAACATGCAAAAGGAAATAAACATTATTGGACGTCATAACACTACTGTAATATCTAAAAGTCAACCTGATATAATAAATATATACTGCTTAAAATAAAAAACGATCTTTTCCAGTGGTATCAGATTTTTTTGAAATCAGCTGCACGTGGCTTGTTAAAAAATGATGAACATTTCTCAAGAGTAACATTTATTTTTGATAATATTACGTAATTACGCTTGTGAAGTCTGTGAATTACAACAATATATAGTCTAAATAATACGCATTTGTAATGACGTCACCAGGTGAGAAAAAAACTTATAGCGTAGATATTTTTGTCAATCAATGTTTTTTGATTGACAGTGACGAATACTTCACATAACCATTTACCTACATATTTAAATCATAGATACTACTTTTTTTTTAAGTTTATTGTCACCGCTGTTTATAATATACTAAACAAAGATAAACAAAAATTACGTCATTACAAATGGGTATAATTTGATCTTATACAATACAATATTAGGTTTTGTAATTTTGTACTAATTTATCTACTTAATAAGTTAATTATAAATGAACATAATATTTATCTCTTGTGATTATTAAAAACAAGATAACCTTTTCGTTTTCTGATTTTGTTTAACAACTCAACAATTTAGCAATTTAAACACGTAATGATGTATATATCAGTGCATCCTAGGTCACATGAAGGTACCTACAGTTAAATTTACATATTGTTATTGTATACACACGTTCCAAAAAAGAAAAATAGATATTTTTTTAAAAATGTAAATGGGTGTATTTGCAAATATAAACGTGGTTTTTAATTCTGATAAACCTTTTTTCGATATTGTCAAAAATAAACGAACTTTACAAGGTTTATATGTTACTAGCCCAAAATAAAATGGCTATGCCAGTTCGTCCGACTCACACGAGTCGCAGCGTAAAAAATTGCCTTAACCAGATATAACAGATAGTTTAAGTTGTGCTACGTATTTTTACGTAAGCATGAGATTTGACAGTTACGCAAGCGCACTTCGTCACACCGTCGTCAAGGTCACGTTAGGAGCTTACGTATTTACGTTAGCTTACGGCAGTCTGCGGGCACCTTAACGTTACTAAAGAATAGAATTGGTTGATTGACCGATCCAAAAATGAGGCCTAGAGGATAATTTCCGCTTCCAGTACAAACGATTCTTTGCAAAGATATTCCTACTGTAGTTGAAAAGACAAAAACAAAATTGTAACATCAAAAAAACACAGTGCCGAATTCCATATTCTCTGCTATTAGTAGACTTGTTATGGTAACGTAAAAACATTAAACTTAAACTCAAATTTGGAACAACACGTAGAGCGCTTAACGTGCAGTTTTACGTAAAAATACGTAGCACTTAAACTATCTAATAACCCATAGAACATGTCATTGCCTCCAATATTGCTCTAAAGCACTACGCATTTAATTTAATGCTGAAGTTGCTATTTATTGTTAATATTTCTGAAAGACTAGCCCAAACGTCATACTCCGTTATCATAACCGGTTGGAGGTTTGGATTCACAACAACAAATAAAATGTCAAAAAAACGATATGTCAATTTATTTCGACAACTCACTATACAGAAACGCACTTAAACTCACTAATAACTCACTACTCAAAACGGGTTATTAACTTTGTGTTAATATCTCGCTATTACTACAGCTCGATATCTCTGACTGACTCTCGTGTCGCGATGTCCAGCCTTATATAGGGTCTTCGATCTTTCGCGAACTATCTATCCTTTTTCCATACTAGAAGGTTCGCGTCCAAGTACGAGTGTGAATCATAGATAACGCAACTAAAACCCAGACTAATAATATAACCATAAGATAAGTCAACCTAATAATACACTAAACCTAAATAAATTCGAACTATAAAATTTAAGCAACTTAAATTTGTAACAATATCAAACGAATTTCAATATTATATGCCCTTTCAGTCTAGTTTAATGTTTTTATATATATAAGTATGTATCGCCATTGGTTAAAAACAAATATTATTCTTAATTTTTTTAAATAAAATAACATTTTATACGCTTACCCTGGTAAAGTGCCATTACCGCTATCAGTTTGTAATTCCTTAATATCTACCGCTAGAAGCGCGCGCGAATTGTTCGTATCAACATCTCTCAATACAGAGATCGCAACGCCCGAGTAAAGCCACATCTGTTATGTGCAGTTTAAGCGTTAACACGTGCATAGGTATAATCTAAATTATACGCATTTGTAATGACGTCACCAGGTGAGAAGAAAACGTATGGCGTAGATATTTTTGCCAATCAATGTTTTTTGATTGACAGTGACGGATACTTCACCAAATTACCTACCTATTTAAATCATAGACACTACTTTTTTTAAAAAGTTTATTGTCACCGCTGTCATAATATACTAAACAAAGATAAACAAAAATGACGTTATTACAAATGGGTATAATTTGAACTATAAGCTTGTCCGATCATAAGTGGTAATTACCGTTATCAGTATAGTGAGGTAAATAAAATATGTTTATTTTCTATTTTATCCATATTTTATGTATTTGACAAAATTTATTACCGAGAAAGAAAAAAAATTTAAATTCTTTAAACAAAACAAGTAAAGCAATAGAACATGCGTGACGTCATTTCCGTTATCATCGTCATTATCAAGGCTTCTAAGAGGTAAAACATTATTAATTTACAGTAATATATAGGGTGGCTTACCGAAAACGTATACGGGATGCCATTATGAGTATTTAAAGTAAATTTTTGAAAAAATCCTTGGACACGTTATTTTTATTTTCTTAAAATTTTTATATCTGTCGACCCCTACTTGCTTTGACCCCTTGACTTTAGATAGGCAAAGTGGGTCAAGTGATACCTTGTTTAAAAGAGTTTTTTTTCATTCCTTTAAAGCATTGATATTATTTCAAAAATTAATAGATTAGTTTGTGAGATATTCGCAATTTAACAAAAAAATTAGATTGACCGCTTACTATTTTCTTACAAGTAAACTATTTTAAATAGATTTAGCAATTTTTTTTTAATTAAAAAAAAAACATTTATTTGTAAATATGTAGGTACACTTTTTCAAGAGTATATATATCTCAAATTCACTGGGTACTTTGTTTTAATTTAAGGTCTCCATATCGCGCTTCGAGCTTCAAACAATGCGGGCTTTGCGCGGGGTAGTAGTGTTCATACTAGTGAATTAATCCCGCTCGTTGCTCGAAGCTCGAGGTTCGCGTAGGGCTATCAAAGCGGACGGGCCACGATCCTCCACTTTGTTGACGTCACATCCGGGGCTGATTTTTTTTTGATGGTCACGTTACGAGACAGCTGATTGTCTTTAAAATATTGAAGTTGGAATGACGGTTTTGAGATTGTTTTTACTGTATTCTTTCAGAACATTTTTTTAAAATCTATAGTAATCCTTAATTTTTCAGAGCCGCTTCATTAGCTCACACAAAAATTATGTTTAAAGCAGAAGCGAATGTGACAATCACAGATGACAAAATCAAATACATATCCAATATAATGCGGGTAATTTGAATTAAAAATAAGGAATGTTAAATCTTGAAGATTATAACCTTTTAATCATGTTGCTTCCTTACAAAACTTTGGTGGAATATCGGGATGGTGTCTGAGAATATTTCACTGAAATTTTGCGGAGATCTGTAGTGCCATTTTGAAAATATCATGACCTCTGACCTCCCATAAGACCCAATGTAAAATAAATTCAGCCCCCGGAGAACAGCTGATTTTTTCAGGGTGGAGGCCTCTATTTTTGTGTTGGCCTTGGTTCGCTAATGAGTACCCGCCTTTAAAGTGTCCACGTGTGACTAAACGCACTAATCGTTCGCCGCTCGAGCAAATCTTTTCGGTCGAATTCGTTCGACGCAGTTATAAATTAAGTGATATCCACTTGATTTCTTTTTTTTAATGCATAAACACTTGTGGCAATTTTATTACTTCAAGAATTTTTAAAACATATCTCAATTTTTGTGCAAATCTTCTTAATTGATTTAATCAAACATTTAATAAATTAGTCACGAAAGTTAAGATTTCCCAGAAAGTAACTTTTTCACTCAGTCCCAAAATACTGTTACATTTTCATGGGAATTGAATTCGTTTTTCAAACGATTTTAATCCAATACCGTCCATAAAAACTTTCCCTTTTGAAATGTATATTTAAAATGGTTTTAATTTAGATCCGATTCTTAAAGTTTTTAGGGTTAAAGCAAGTTAATTTTTCCATAAAAACGGCAATTAGTAGGGGAGAGGAAGGTAATGATACGCAGTGGGCATTGATACGCACCCCTCTGCAGCAGAATTGGATTGTTAAAGTTGATAGCTGATCGGTTAAGCTCTTGTCAAAACTCTATTAAACATTTGCTCGTTCAATAAGGGAAGACAAATTTAATTTTTAAACAGTTTTGATAAAAATTGGTGATTTTTTAATAAAGGTAATAATTTTATCTTTGTTTTTTTCTCTTATTTTTGTAAATGCATTTTGGCTAGAATCCTAAAAGGTATTCATAGCAAAATTTCCTGTGTTGGTTTTAATTAAACGCGTTTAAAATGCCGTGAACTCTGGTTATCATACACACAATTTTTTCCACAATTATTTTTATTATTATTTTTTACCTTCCTAGTTCTTGAGTTTGTAGGTAAATAAATGGATCCATGACGGCTCTGATACCTTCCTAGCTAGCCTATTCGCACACTTCAAGTGAAGCCATGATATGTCAACCTTTTTATAAATATCTTAGAAACGAAAGCTGCTACGAAGATTTTGTAACACCACAAATTATTAAGAAAAATGCCATCTACAATATGCCCGGAACTGTATACTGATGCGATGCTCCGGTAAAAAGTTTTTTTTGAAAAAATTTAATTGTCAAGAAACTGTCATTAGCACATACCTACACACACACAGACAGACAACATGACGATATTGCCAAGATTGGTCAAAAGACACACACATTTGCGGCGTTATCACAAAAAAATACTCTGCCAATTTATGGGCACTCAGACTAGGTACTATAGTTATAGTGTACGTGTGAGCTAATATTACTAAAAACTGAAATATATTTTATTCAATTCCAGACTCAATTATCTTTCGTTTGATACTACACAAGCCATATTTTCACTTAAACTCTAATTTTTGAAATCTACCCCTACCCTTTTTTTAAACTAAAATGTATTTTGTTTAACTGCAGACTCAATTACCTTTCGTTGGATATCACACACGCCATATTTCCACTTAAACTCTAATTTTTAAAATTTACCCCCACCCTTTTTTTAAAATAAACTAAAATGTATTTTGTTTAACTCCAGACTCAATTACCTTTCGTTTGATATCACATACGCCATATTTTTACATAAACTCTAATTTTTGAAATCCTCCCTTACCCTTTTATTTGGCTTGTGTTCACTGGATTTTGTTTATTTTTAAATGGGACCATCTCGACCCAAAACCCAGCCCAGGTACCAAATTTCATTAAAATCGGGCAAGCGGTTTTTGAGTTATGCGCGTTGGTCTTTACAGACAGACATACAGACAGACAGACAGACATACAGACATACAGACAGACAGACGGCGCAACAAAAAAGTTTCAAAATCAACTGAAACGCAAAAATATATAAACATTTTTTAAATCGGAGCAACTTTTTTTTTTCTAGAAAAAATTAGGATCACCATAGCTCACACTACTAGAGTATAGTATATGTGTGAGCTAAAATCTTTTCTAGCCTTTGCTGCGCGGGCTAGGACGGTGTATGTATTATTTTAGACAAAAATTTCAATATAACGGTAAAAACGTGTTTTTTTTTATTATTTCTTGATCTAAAGCAACGACTTCGTTGTTAAGTTTGTTTTTTTGGCTATTTATCTGTCTGTCTATGACCCGAACCAGCGCCGTAACTAGGATGATTGGCGCCCGGTGTAATATTAGAGTTTGGCGGCCCCCCTTCTACAAAAATTGAGTAAGGAGAAGCCCCACGACGCCATCTGGCGATACCGCCCTGTGTGGGGGCACCTGTTACGGCACTGAACGAACACTCCACTCATACGCAAACGACACAACTTGGTTTTATTAGTCTCATCCAAAGTCATTTTCTTTTAACTAACATTTAACATTACTATATTAAAGCTAACAACCTAGGTTATTATTTTCGAAACAGTCAAATATGTAAAACAGCTGTAAAGCTGGGGGGCGCAAATTATTTAAAAGTGGCGATTCCAAAAATTTTTCTTATTATTAACCTAGAAAAAAGTCCCACAGAGGTACCACAATGTTTTAACAAAACTGAGGTAAGGTGGGGTAAGTGCGTCATGATTTTACAACGGGAATATACTTTTAAGACTTTTGTGCTTTCAAAAAACAGCAAGCTTAAAATAAATGGGTTTTTCATTACAGGAATGTGTTAAGGAAGGATTTACGTGATAAAAGATTTAATTCTTAAATAGAAAATACAATTTTTCTTTTTTTTGTTAGCCTGTGGGTCCAGTTACCCCATGAAGATGCGGCAACTGGAACATATACGTATATTTTCTTTGTAAAATTAAGGTATTTAGTTTCGGGTATCTGGACCAAATCTGGAACATTTAAATTTTCGAAAAAAAAAGACATACAATTTTTTTTTTTCACCATTAAGGCAATTGCAAGCTCGATAGCATTGAGCACTGGGCAGTAAAGGCATCTTTAATTAATAGCTGAATAGATCAGGGATACACAGACTTAATAGTCAATATATATACCGAAGCAACAACATCAATTAAAATCCACGAAGGCACCAAACCAATCCGCATAAGAAGAGGTGTCAGCAGGGTGACACAATATTCCTTTAACTATTTAATCAAATTGGGCAGAAATAGGCATCAGGGTAAGCGGTTAATACTTGAACCACCTAAGATATGGTGATGATATCGCCTTAATAACAGATAAGAAAGAAGAACTGATAAAAATGCTGGAAGAACTGGATACAGCAGCTAAAAATATAGGCTTGAGTAAGAACTAAACTAAAACCAAAATCATAACAAAGGCAGATGAAGATATCACTATCAAAATAAATTAAAATAAAATAGAACAAGTAGAGCAATATATACGTGGGACAAATTATTATTAAACTAAAAAAAGAAAACCAATCAGCTGAAATCAAGAGACGAGTAAGATTAGCCTGAGCAGCATTTGGTAACTGGATCAGGTTTGGGGTAACTGGATAAGGTAAGCATCCAAACTCATGGTCCAGTAACCCCTTTTTATTAAAAAAATCGAAGTAACTGGGCCATATATCCACAATACACAAAAAAGGAAGGAAAGATATATGTGACAATTATAGAGGTATATCTGTGACTAGTACGCTAAGCAGAATATACAGTAAAATAATAAGAAATAAAGTGGAAAAGCGAATATTATGACATGGAGGCAGAAGAACAAGCTGGTTTCAGGGCGGGTAGATCGACTTCAGATCATCTCTTTTGTATAACCCAAGTTATTGAAAAGAAAATGGCATACGGACAAGAGCTGCATCTGCTTTACGTCGATTTGCAGAAGGCATATGATAGTATACCACTAAATGTACTTTGGAAAGCGTTTGAAAACACAAACATAAGCGTACAACTAATTAAGGCCATCAAAGAGTTATACCGCAATAGTAAGGCAAAAGTTAAAATAAAAGCAAAACTAACCAAAGGCTTTCAAGTAAATAAAGGTCTTAAACAAGGTTGCTGTATCTCGCCTACGCTCTTCAAGATATACTTGGAACAAGTCCTTAAAGTATGGAAAAGAAAATGCCAAAACTTGGGAATTCCGTTGGACGAAACCACCTTGTATGCTTTATGTTTCGCCGATGATCAGATAGTAGTGGCTCAGGATTATGACGACCTCAAATATATGACACGAAAACTAATAGAAGAGTACAATAAGTGGGAACTAGAGGTTAATCTCAATAAGACAGAGTATATGTGTACCTATCGGTGGAATGAAACAGGATCTAATCTTAAATACCGGGCAGCGAATTCAGTCCTGTGATGAGTATAAATATTTAGGTCTAAAAATTACAGCTGACGGAACACTATGCAAAGCTATAAAAGATCGAAACGTACAAGGAAGAAAAGCAATAACTTTATTAAATGGAATAATTTGGGACCAAAGTATATCAAAACATAACAAAAAGCTTATATATAACAACATTGTAAAAAGTATTATTACATACGGCTCAGACGTATGGCCAATTAAGGATAGAACAGAAAAAATGCTTTCCGCTACGGAGATGGACTATTGGAGAAGAGCAGCAGGGAAATCCAAAAGAGAAAGAGTTACAAATCAAAGAATAAGTGAAATTATGACAGTGGGTGAACGTACTTTAGTGGATGATATAAGAACAAAACAACTGGTGTGGTACGGACATGTACAAAGAATGAATAATGAAAGACTACCTAAACAAATACTACAATGGAAACCAACTGGCCGAAGAAAACGAGGACGGCCAAGGAGAAGCTGGAGAGAAGGAATAGACAGTGAAATAAGAATAAGAGGCCTAGATGATGAATTATGGGCAAACAGAAACGAGTGGAGATTGGGTATCGGAAGACGTAGAACGTTGTGAAACCGATAAATATATATATATACGGGGCCAACCATGACTGTATAAATAAAAAAATACTGCATGGGATAAAACACTTCTATTTAGTTTCTTTTATACTTCTTTCTTAAAAACTAGTAGATGCCGTGTCAGAAATACTTATAGTTTTCATACAAAACCCGCTGAACTGCACAAGTGCAACACTTTGTTTGCAAAAACTATAGCAAAAAATTTTGTCATCCATTCACCACGAACAAAGCTGACATTTGGCAGACTGATAGAAAATATGACCACACCCTTAGAAAAAATCAAAAAACCCCAAAATTTTCATTTAAAACCCTCCCTTATACATTTAAAATTATGAAATACATGTAAAGTTATATAAAATTAACATTGCCCACTTCCAGGAACGCTAGAGGGCTGGGTTTTGGCAGACTAATAGAAACTATGATAAAACTAAAGAAACAAATTAAAAAACTCCAAAATTTTAATTTGCTTACCTCCCCTATACATGTAAATTTATGTAAAATTAACATTGCTTACATCCAGAAACGCTAGAGAGTAGAGCTTTGGCAGACTGATAGGAAAAAATTAAAACCAACCACCAAAACTTTTATTAACTACCTTCCCCTATACATGTTAAGTTATGTTAAACTATTATTGCCCGATTGCAGAAATTGAAGAAATGTTGGTTCCTTAAAAGAAACTCCAAATCCCCTCCTTCATCCAAGCGCAAATTAATAGAAATAGATGCATTTCAAAAGGAAAACTAAAAAGTTAAAAGGTAAGGCATCGCAAAAGTTTTGAGCATATTCCGCATATTTTAATTCCTTTAAAATAGGAGTAAAATCATAAAAACATTGTAAGTAACAAAAAGCCAAGTACGCGAAATTGGTATTCCATAAAAGTTATTGAGATAAAAATATCCAAGTTCTTTCTACAATATAAATTTCAAAGTTAACGGTTTTTACTAGTTTGGCAAAGTTTTCTTAAACTTGGCTGTTAAGTCTACAAATTGACGTTTAGGCAGTGCTCAATTAAACATAAACAAGTTTGGCTGTAAGTTTAACAAAACTTTTTCAATCCAGTAAAAACCTTTAATTTTTTAATTTATATTGGAGAATTTGGCTATACTCTCATCTCAATTATTTTTACGAATAGCATTTTCTCCTACTTGGCTTTTTTCTACATAAAATGTTTTTGTTGAACATAATTCAACCACTACAGGTTAAGTCCGAATCCTTTGCCAAAAACTCGGAACATTTTGTTGAGGTTTTAAAAGGGATAGAATTAGATCCCGACGATAGATTTGTAAGTTTTGATGTAGAAAGTCTGTGCACCAACGTACCAATAAATGAGTCACTCAGTATCATCAAAACAAATTACAAACGGATGATACACTTCATGAGAGAACAACGCTATCGGTGGAGGGGGTGATGGTTCTGTTGGAGCTCTGTCTCCGTAACTCTTACTTTCAAATGAAATATAAGTTTTACGCGCAAAATGATGGACCTCCAATGGGTTCGTCTCTTTCACCAGTGGAAGTAAACATCTACATGGAGTGGTTTGAGGACCATGTGATCAACACAGCAAGAGTCAAACCAAAACTATGGCTACGATACATGGGTGACACATTTATTAGATGGCCGGAAAATGATGACGAACTACAGAATTATCTACACCATCTGAACGGTATTCGACCAACAATCATATGCACTTTGTTTGAAACTCGTAGACAATGATTGAGTAGAAATGTAGTATATTATGTATGTACATAATTCAACCACTACAGGGCAAGTCCGAATCTTTCGTCAAAAACTCGGAACATTTCGTCGAGGTTTTAAAAGGGATAGAATTAGATCCCGATGATAGATTTGTAAGCTTTGACGTAGAAAGTCTGTGCACCAACGTGCCAATAAATTAGTCACTCAGTATCATCATTACAAACGGATGATACACTTCATGAGAGAACAACGCTATCGGTGGAGGGATCTGTTGGAGCTCTGTCTCCGTAACTCTTATTTTTAAGTGAAAGATAAGTTTTACGCGCAAAATGATGGACGTCTCTTTCGCAAGTGGTACCAAACATCTACATGGAGTGGTTCGAGGACGATGCGATCAACACAGCAAGAGTCAAATCAAAACTATGGCTACCATACATGGATGGACGAACTACTGAATTTTCTACACCATCTGAACGGTATTCGACCAACAATCAAATGCACCATGAAAATTAAAAAAGATTCGGCCTTACCTTTTTTGGATGTTCGTGTCAAACGATTAGACAGAAACATTCAAACCACTGTATATAGGAAACCTACACACACGGGACAGTGCCTACATTTTAAGTCTAGTCATTATGTTGCTACAAAACAAGGAGTTATAAGAAGTTTGTATTTAGGAGCCGTAAATATTTGTAGTAACAGTGAATTATTATTATTGAATTAACCACAGAAATTAACAACATTAAAAAGGACTTACAACAGAATGGTTATTCCGAGAAATTAATAAACTCAACAATGTCTAAGATTAACAAACCCAATGTAGCAAATTCTCAAAGTAATAATCCGTTGGGTGTTTGGGTGTTTGGGGGATTTCAAAAAACATAAGACGAATAGCCAAGCGCTATAATATAAAAGCAGTATTTTCATCGGAAAATACGATAAGGAGTTTTATAACTAAAACAAAACCAGAAAATTCCTCAAATAATAAGAAATATATTTACCAAATCCCGTGTGAGTGTGGTAAATCATATATAAAACGCCCTCTTCAAAATAGAGTAAATGAACATCTAAAAAGTACCCAATTAGGGGATATTATATCACAGGATTCAATGGTCAGAAACTAAAGTTTTGAATAAGGAGTCGCATTGGCAAGAACGAAAATTTATTGAAGCTGCGCTTATAAGGCAGAATAAAGAAGTTTTCAGTCAACCAAGCACGGACATACATATGGAAACTCCTTAAGGAAAACAGGCGTCTTTGGATTAAAAAGCGGGCGGGCCGTCGCACTTGACTGCACACCCAGTAGTAGAAGTAGCAGCCTCGGGAGTAGATTGTTTAGTTTACACTTGAAAACGGTTAGAGATACTTACTAACCGAAACGTCGTGTTTAAAATAAATAAAGACAATGGAAATCCGAAATTTTATATCTATTCAATCATTATTTATGAGTTTTCAAATAAAATGTTTTTGTTATGATTTGTTAGGTACGCCACTGATAATTCAGTGCGAAAATCAAGATTTTTGAATTTGTAAGCATTGGTTACATTCGAGGTGGCGTATCTCACGGTCCGCGGTATGGAAGTTTTACAAATTGATTTGTTATTTTAATGTGTACTAAAAAACAAAACAAAAATCAATTAAAATTATAATTTTTTGAAATTTATTAGTTAATGCTTAAATGAACGAAAGAAAATTAAAACCAATAATATATTTTTGAAAAATTAACCGTATGGACAGAAAAAAAGTGCGATATGAATAAATAACATTTTTGATTATTGCGAAAGATTGGAACTGATTTGTTTTAAGTAGAATATTATGTTGAAGTGGTGGATTTTTTATCGATAATAAATTGTCGATTAGTGATTGCGAGGGAAATTTTTGAGTACTACAATTAACTGATATGTCCCTATTTACGGTTTGCTTGTGATAAATGGAGATGGTCTAGGCATCGAACTTATATGTTCGATGGTGTAGGGACATTTTTTATAAAATAATTTGTGTTGCAATTTTTAAAGACAATGGAGTATTCAATTATAACTGTGCTAATTGGTAAGTTTTCTTTCTTAATTTTTAACACTGGTAAAAAAATGTACTACTATACAGGGTGTTCCAAGTTAAGTGTCCACCATTGCTAACTTTGTTATTATTAAAGATAGAAAAAAGTTTAAATTTGCAAACTAGTAGAATTTTTGTGAATGTTTTTTTTTCGAGCATTTTCGAGTTTCTTTCGAACTTAAAACAAATTTTAATTGAAATTTTTTCTGATGAGTCTTTCTATTCTAAACAAAAATTATCTTTTAAGTTATTCCAAATAAAATTTCAACACGTAATTTTACATTTGAAATATCTTCGTTAATTTTAACTTTAGGAAAAAAAATCTTAAGATAATTTTTCTTTAGAATTAAAAGACCTATCAGAAATCACTTATTGATTTGAGATATTTGTCTCTAAATATAATCAATTAACCATGAAGGCATTAAAAAATTGTTTTTTGTAAATATGTCAGAAATTAAAGCTCCTACGTATTTTTGAGTTATAACACAAATTATTGAGCAAAATGCAGTCTACTATATTCCGCATATTAATACGATGCTCTGTTAAAAAGTTAGCATTTTTTTCAAAAAACTGTCATTAGCATTAATGGATTTTGACCCAAATCTAATCAGCTCGTAAGAGTGTCAAACACTATTTTACCTGAAAATATTTTGAAAATTGGTTCAGTAGCTATCGTGTTACGGTCAGAAATAATACACACACACACGCACACACAGACAGACATCACGACGATACTGCTAGGATAGGTCAAAACACACCCAAATAACACATTAGCCATTGCTACGCGGGTTAGGAAGGTAATAAAATAAGTAGTAGGAGTCACTGCAAAACGTTCACTCGATAAAAAAATAGTCAATGTCTTTCTGGATTTTTTACATTTTATCTCAGAAATGAACATAAATCATATTTTTTTATGGATCTGTGGTAACTTCAGAGGCAAACTTCTGAAAAACTAATCGATAGATTTTAGAAATTTTTAAACAAGACAAATATGAATGGGACCTTCACAACACGATATCCTCGACCCACGTTCCCTATTCAAAATATAGGGGTAAAGTATACCCCTCAAAAGGGGTGTGTGGTACGAAAATTTCAAAATAGTTAAAAAGTGTCTTCCTCGCAAACAAAATCTATGTGCCCGAGCATAAACCTTTAAAAAATACCCAAAAATGCCTCTGTTACCTCTTCGTTAAAATGAACCTTGTAAAAAAATTTGTATAGGTAAATGTTGATTCAAAATATCTCAAAAACTAAAAAAAAATCTCGTATCTGTTCGGCTATACATTCGTAGGTTATTTTGAAGGTCACTGATGATAACGTATGTAAATCAACAGACGGCTAGGTCACTGTGAAAGTGGTGCCAGACGCAGATTATTATCTTGTGGACCATTTTTAGCATAAGTGGAAAATCGTCAGACAAAAATATCGCTACAAAGAATAAAATTGAAAAAAATTTCTCGAAAAATGTTTTACCTGCTAAAAATTCGTAGGTTACCTGTTTGAAGGTCACCGATCAAGTATAAAAGTCATCAGAGGGCTAGGTCATCTTTAAAGTGATGTCAGGCGCCCTCAAATGTGTTTTTTTTTTAAATTTTTTATCTGCGACCTGTTTGAGAGTTCACATACAGAGGCGAATATATTTTATACAGATAGCTAAATATCCTTGCAAACTCAAATTTAATCCCTAAATATACCGTATGCACATTTCTTGGATTAGTCACTTATTCGCGATTAAGTCCTTGTTACTTACATAAAAAATAAGAAAGCAAGAAAAACTAACCATGGAGCCATAAAAAAATGAAATTAGTCGATGTGTTTCGGGATTTTTTACATGTTATCTCAGAAATGTACATAAATCACATTTTTTATTGCTATGGTAACTTCAAAGGCAAATATCTCAAAAACTGATGGATAGATTTTTAAAATTTTTACACAACACAAACATTCATGAGACCTTCACAACACGATGTTTCCCTTACAAACAAAAAAAGTTATTAGAAAATGTTGATTCAAAAACGCAGATTATTATCTTGGGGACCATTCTGAGCATAAGTGGAAAATCGTCAGACGAAAACATCGCTACAACGAATAAAATTGAAACAAAATTCTCGAAAAATGTTTTACTTCGGGCTAAAAATTCGTAGGTTACCTGTTTGAAGGTCACCGATCAAGTATATAAGTCATCAGAGGGCTAGGTCATCTTTAAAGTGATGTCGCGCCCTCAAATGTGTTTTTTTTTCAATTTTTTGTTTTCTGCGGCCTGTTTGAGAGTTGACATACGGAGGCGAATATATTTTATACAGACAGATATCCTTTCTGATGATACCTTCAAAACTCAAATTTAATTTAAAGAGGGTGTAAGAATTTATTTTTATTAAAAAAAAAATTAAGAGTATTTTGAACTCAAATATTTAGAGGTTTTGTACAGTTGTTTACGCATGAACATAAAATAAAAATATCGTCTAAATTTTTTCTAAAATCTGAGGGCACGGCAGTGCAGTGCACTTCCAGACATGCTACAAAGCTGAAATTTGGCAGACTAATAGAAATTATGACCAAACCCTTGGAAAAAATCAAAAACCCCAAAATTCTAATCTACTCTCCTTCCCTATACATGTAAAGTTACGTAAAAGTTACATTGCCCACGTCCAGAATCGCTGGAGAGCTAAGCTTTGGCAGACTGATAAGAAATAGGATAAAACTATATTAAACATTTAAAAACCCCAAAACTTTAATTTGCTTCCATCCCTTATAAATGTCAAGTTATGTGAAAGTAACATTGCTCACTCCCAGAAACGCTAGAGAGCTGAGCTTTGGAAGGCCAATAGGAATTATGATAAAACTAAAGAAAAAAATTAAAAACCCCAAAATTTTAATTAACTTCTCTCCCCTATAAATGTAAACTTATGTAAAAGTAACATTGCCACTTCCAGAAACGCTAGAGAGCTGAGCTTTGTAAGACTGATAGGAACTATGATAAAATTATAGGAAAAAATTAAAAAAACACCAACATTTTAATTTACTGCCCTCCCCCATAAATGTAAAGTTATGTAAAAGTAACATTGTCCACTTCCAGGAACGCTAAAGATCTGAGGTTTGAATGGCTGATAGGAACTATGATAAAACCATAGGAAAAAATGAGAAAACCTCAAAATTTTTATTAAGGCATTGCAAAAGTTTTGAACAATATTCCACATAATTTACTACTTTAAAACTTAAATATTATCCAAATCCTTTAAACAAGGAGTGAAATCATAACAAAAGCATTTCATGTAAAAAAGGGCCAAGTACGCGTAATTGGTATTCCGTGAAAAGAATTAAGATTAAAGTATAGCTAAGTTCTCTAATACAAATTTCAAAATGAAAGGTTCTTTAGTTTGGAAATGTTTTTCTAAACTTGGCTATTACGGCTGCAAATGACCCTTAAGCACAGTGATAATCGAACATAAAGAAGTTTGGCTGGAATAGCAAAGTTTAAAAAACATTTCCAAACTAGTAAGAACGTTTTATTTTGAAATTTGTATTAGGGACCTTGGCTTTATTTTTATATCAATTCTTTTTATAAAATTCCATTATCGCGTACTTGGCTTTTTTTACATGAAATGTTTTTGTTATGATAGTTCTTTCCAAAACATATAATATGATATTTGTGTATTTATTCGAGCATATTAAAATATAGCAGATTTGGCAGAAACTAAAAAGTTAAAATCGTCGACTTATAAAATTATGCAATGATTTTAACCTGCCTAAATGTCAAAATGAAATCGATGCTGTAACCAATTTTAATGAAAATTAATAGTTAATTTTATTTTTACTGCACTCTATTTAATTAATGTAGTACTAAACTTCGATTTTTTAAACAAAATAATAAACCTTTTTAAATCAGCTTTATAGTTATGTTGACTGTACGAAAAAATCGTATATACGGTTTTAAATTTGACCTTATTTTCAATAGGATGCTATAAAGGTTAAGGTTTAAAAAAATGTAAAAATTTTTTGTTTTGAAAATCGTTTTTGCTAACTGTGCAAGAAATTAAAGGGCAAGACGCTGCTCTAAACTGCCGAAACACTTGCAAGAGCCATGCTTCTTCCTGTATCGCAGTAAAGAATGAAGTTAAACAGGCGTAATTCTAGTTCCATTGTTTACCGCGCTACAGTAACTGAATTTACTGTAGCGGAGTAAAGATGGGAGCTGCGAAACCTCGATACAATAAGTTAATCAAGTATAAAAGGCAACTTCATAGGGGTATAGTCAACCACGGACACCGGTGTTTCGGAAAAAGGCATTTCCATCCTCAGCGATGACACAAAGTAGAACAAACTGACTACAAGATACAAGGTAAATCAAAAAGAATGAAAAAATAGGTGAAACCTGGTTCGCTGTCGTTCACTCGTAGAATGAAAAATAGTTTCACCTATTTTTTCATTCATTTTGATTTACCTTGTATCTTGTAGTCAGCTTGTTCTGCTTTGTGTCAGGCAAGCCACGCTGAGGATGGAAATGCCTTTTTTCCGAAACACCGGTGTCCGTGGTTGACTATCCCCTATGAAGTTGCTTTTTATACTTGATTAACTCATTGTTTTCGGTTACAAACCGATACCGTGGAGACGGTGACAGCATGGTCTGGTTGAACTGTGACGAAAAGTCTTTCTTCCTTATAGACTGGTGGACGTTTTCGTCCCGCCATGGACTAAGTTTCCTTGGTTCGCTGTCGTTCACTCGTAGAATGAAAAATAGTTTTCACCTATTTTTTCATTCTTTTTGATTTACCTCGAAACAATAGTTTCATTGTTTACTGCTCTACAGTAACTAAGCTTACTGTGCCCCAATAAACAATGGATTTACACGCCCGGGCCAAGTGGCCTAGTCCCATTGAAATGTAAATAAAAAATTGTTTGTCTTCGGCCGGGACTCGAACCCGGAATCTCTTGCTTTGTACGCAATCGCTCTTTACATTAAGCCACCGAGGACCATACATAAATTTTCGGAAAACATCCATCTATGCATTTGTGTGGTGTCTCAATACAAGAACGAGAAACTCTCAGGGTATTAACTCGTTGTTTATAGTTTTAGGTCCTTCCTTGCATTATTTGCAATTTGGTATGTGAAAAAAAAATTGTTTGTTGTGTGAATTTTTATTTTTGCAGTCATTTTTCAAGTAAAACTTTCTACACTAAATTATTTATTCAAATGTCTTTAAAATATTTGCCAGTTTTAAGTTTATTAGATAATGAGATATTGATCAGTAAAATTGAATGTCAAGTTGACTGTTTCAAAAACATCATATATCTCTTTAGATTTTTGAATCAGATATTTGAAATAGTTTACCTAATGCCTAATATATTTTTCAAATTTTTACATAAAACAATAGTTATGAACTCATACAAATCTGTATCTGTTTATCTAATTCGTAGGTATCTACTTAAGATTTAAGTGAGCTTATTATATTATAGCTGTTGTTGTTTACGCCCTCAAAAAGTCCTTGATTGATTTGAGGTTGAATTAAGGTGTTTTCCACATACCTTTTAAATCCATACTGGCCCAAATACGTTAGAGCATAAATATGGGGCATACCCATGCATTTTTATACGCGATACTTGAAGCCAGGACCCCTATTTAATTCTTAATGTTCCTGTTTTGGGTAGACAGGATTTCGGTTACTGCACATGCGTCAGTTTTTGTGGTTTTGGAACATACTCCGTTACGTCACTACATTATTTGGCAATTGTCAAATGTTAAGGTTTATGTCTATTATTTTTTTCTAGTGAAAATTTATCAAATTGTGGGTTAAAATTGTAATTTTTCTAAAACTAATTGTGCAGATTTATTGTGGACACCATGAAGAGTCTTTAATGGCATCTATAAACCACTCTTAACTTTATTAACAAATTAGAACGAAAAATACAAGTGCTTACCTATGGAATGGTACTCCCTTACTTTTTCCGGACATTTTTCCACAAACCGCACATGTTTTACGTAAATTATTTTCCATTTTTTTAAAGAAAAAAACATAATTTTACACAACAAACGCAAAACACCGCAAAATGTCAATAAAGCCTCCATCCACATCTGCAGCTGTGTGTCTACATGAGAAAACGCATCCGCGAATTTAAATTTGCTAGTGTTTTCAAAGCCAGCTATGAGTGCTTCACTTTTCGATTCTTTGAACATGTATTTATGCTATAACGTATTTGTACTGGCCATTCACATTTACTTGGTTCACGCACTTTCTTACGTAACATGAAAAATTTAACTGAACCCAAATTTTCTTATGTACATGCGTCGCCCAGCCATTATGCCATAGTACAAGTACGTCTTGAATATATCTGTACTAGGAAAGGGCCTCTAAAAATCGAAATGGGACAACTGGGCGCCGTCAACTCGGCGCCGCCAACTGACTGAAAAAAAAATTCGAAAAAATGTGCAGATGAAAAACAAAATAGATATATTATTTATACAAAAAATCTTTTAAAAAATTTTTACGCAATTTTCTTGAAATTTGGTATAGTTAAATCCATTAAGTCGAGTGTTAAAATTTGGTAGGTGTAGTGTTTGGTAACCTGGTAACATTACAATTTACGTTTTTTATTACAACAATAGCGGATCCAAAATGGCGGATTTCTTTATTTTTAAACCGATTTGTCTCAAACTTGAAAGTTTGGAGTGCCTGCGATCACTTAATAGAGTTTTATCCTCAAACTTAAAAAATTCAAAATGGCGAATCCAAAATATCGGATTTTATAATTTACTAACCGATTTGTCTTAAACTTAAAATATTACATTGCTTGAGGTCATTTAACAAAATTTTTTACTCAAAGAAATCAAAGTGGCGGATCCAAAATGGCGGGCTTTCTTATTTATGAACCGATGTGTATCAAATATAGAAATTGGCGGTGTTTTAAGTCGCTAATTATGAGTTTGACTTAAACTTATAGAAAATTCAAAATGGCGAATCCAAAATGGCGGATTTTCTTATTTACTAACCGATTTGTCTCAAACTTGAAATATCACACTGCTTGAGGTCATTTAACACAATTTTTTACTCAAACTTAAAGAAATCAAAATGGCCGATCCAAAATGGCGGACTTTCTTATTTATAAATCGATGTATATTAAATATAGATATTCGCCATTTTGAATTATTTATAAGTTTACGTCAAAATCATAAGCAGCGACTTAAAACACCGCCAATTTCTATATTTAATACATATCGGTTCATAATTAAGAAAGTCCGCCACTTTGGATCGGCCATTTTGAATTTTTCAGTTTGAGTAAAAAAATTTGTTAAATGACCTCAAGCAATGTAATATTTCAAGTTTGAGACAAATCGGTTAGTAAATAAGAAAATCCGCCATTTTGGATCGTCAATTTTGATTTTTTTAAGTTTGAGTAAAAAATTTTGTTATATGACCTCAAGCAATGTAATATTTCAAGTTTGAGACAACTCGGTTCGTAAATAAGAAAATCCATCATTTTAGATCGGCCATTTTGATTTTTTTAAATTTGAGTAAAAGAATTTCTTAAATGACCTCAAACAATGTAATACAGTCGAACCTCTATAACTCGAACCTGAAGAGACAACCAAAACAGTTCGAGTTATGGAGAGTTCGAGTTATAGAAACTCGAGTTACATAGGTTAAAATACATGTAAAAAGTGCAGGGACCGCTTAAAAGGTTCGAGTTATAGAGGTTCGTGTTAGAGAGGTTCGACTGTATTTCAAGTTTGAGACAAATCGGTTCGTAAATAAGAAAATCCGCCATTTTGGATTCGCCATTTTGAATTTTGTAAGTTTTATGATAAAACTGTATTAAGTGTTCTCAGGCACTGCAAACTCTCAAGTTTAATACAAATCGGTTTAAAAATAAAGAAATCCGCCATTTTGGATCCCCCATTGTTGTAATAAAAAACGTAAATTGTAGTGTTATCAGGTAACCAAACACTACACCTACCTAATTTCAACACTTGACTTAATGGATTTAACTTAAACCAAGTTTCAAGAAACTTGCGTAAAAAATTTTTTTGTATAAATAATATATTTATTTTGTATTTCATCTGCACATTTTATCAAAAAAATTTTTTTTAGTCCGACGCCGAGTTTCCCGGCGCCCAGTTGGCTTGGCGCCCAGTTGGCCCGGCGCCCAGGTGGCGGCGCTGAGTTGGCGGCGCCCAGTTGTCCTAGACCGTCTAAAAATACCCACTACACGCATGCCGGCATGTCGGATTTCAGATCAACTTTTTTAGGCTACTGATAATGGGTGCTGCGCTCTAAGCGCCATTTTTTTCCAAAATATTCCAAGTAGGCGGCTACGTCAACACAAGATAATTGCTTTGTCTTCCAAAAGTATCAAAATACAAAATTTTCTTAAATTCAAATCAAAAATCAAAATTAACGCCAATTCTGACAACGTCAAATTTTATTAAGTGTCTACTTTTTTAATCCAAGCCATACCTTTCGGTTCAATTGAATCAAATATGGCGGAACGTTTGTAGGAGGCATTTTTCATTCCATGGTTTTAATCCGCTTTAGCAGTACAGATATATTTAAGACATATGTACATGTAGACCATCAATCCGTCAGCCAATCAAAGCAGCAGACGCATGCGCTAAAGCAAAATTGGGAATGGTTTAAAATCTCACAACCTCCACATATATGTTGCTTATACTTTTTTGATATCCAGAGCAAATATACACGGTAAAAAATTTTGTCTGAAATAAAAACTGTTTTACCTTAAAACAATTTGTTTTGAATTAAAATATTTCTTTTTAGTTCAACGCAACGTTTAATCTTGAAATAAGACTTTATTTTTCTTCTTTGAGTGTTTTGTTTCAGTATATTCCATTTTGTAACAAAGCAAATTTTGTTCATATAAGTAATATTTTGCTTCCAGACGCCTAAAATTAATTCAGTTCTAATTTATAATAAAACAATTTCTGTTTCACATTAAAAAACTCTGCCAATCTATGGGCACCTAAGCTCACACTAAGTACTGTAGTTATAGTGTACGTGTGAGCTAATATAACTAAAAACTGAAATATATTTTATTCAACTCCAGACTCAATTACCTTTCGTTTGATACCACACAAGCCATGTTTTGCCTTAAACTCTAATTTTTAAAATCTACCCCCACCCTTTTTTTAAAAACTAAAATGTATTTTGTTTAACTCCAGACTCATTTACCTTTTTTTTGATATCATACACGCCATATTTTCACTTAAACTCTAAATTTTGACATCTACCCCCACCCTTTTTTTTAAATAACTTAAAATTCATTTTGTGTAACTCCAGACTTAATTACCTTTCGTTTGATATCACACACGCCATATTTTCACATAAACTCTCATTTTTGAAATATACCCCCACCCTTTTATGTGACTTGCGTTAGGTGGATTTCGTTCATTTTTTAATGGGACCACCACGGCCCAAGACTCAGCCTAGGTACGAAATTTCATTTAAATCGGACAAGCGGTTTTTGAGTTATGCGGGTTGGTCGTTACAGACAGACATACAGACAGACAGACATACAGACAGACAGACAGACAGACAGCAAGACAAAAAAGTTTCAAAATCATCTGAAACGGAAAGATATATAAACATTTTTGAAATCGGAGCAACTTTTTTTTTGTCGAAAAAATTAGGATCACCATAGCTCACACTCTTATAGTCTAGTAGTAGTGTGAGCTAATAAGAGGCACGACATTAGGAAGGATAAGATAAGAATAGGAAAGCACAAATTATTTTACTTCAAAGCAATTTGCTTTGATCTAAGACAATTTTTTTTACCGTGTATATCTAATAAAATTGTAATATCTCCTTAAGGATACTTTCATCTTCCCATTTACTTAAGACGAAATCTTGTGCATTGTATGTAATAAAAACCTGGCAGGACACAACCAGGTTGATCTCCTGTGGGCTTCAGGACATGAAGGCATTTTTTGGAACAAGGAGGCTGGCCAGTGGGAATCGAACCCATGGGGTGCATTGCGGGTTGTCTTTCCATTATGAGTCTGAAACGAACTTATACAGGCACACCCAGGTACTCTGGGAAATCTTGGAAGAAATGAGACAAGCCAAACTTCTCATTGGGTAGGGAAGCACCTCCAGATGAGAAAGGTCCTTTCTGGTAACTTGAGAGAAAATATATGACACTGGTGACAGTTTCACATATGAACCCGAGAAATTGAACAAGTATTTTACTTTAAAAGATTCTATCAGATTTTACTAAAAAAAGCATAAGTTTTGCCGAATTATCACAAGAGAATTTAACCCGTTGAATAATGACCACATTTGCGCAGTTTTTAAAAAAAAATGACTAGAAACTTTTTGTATTTGCATGTAAAAGATTGTATGAGTGTCCATGTTTAAGCAAACTGTTCGGTTTCCATAAAAAACCTCTTTATTTTTCTTTTATTTTTGAATTTTACTTTTTATTTTCCTATTTTTCATGGACTAAAATTTTGTCTTGAACATAAAATTATTAGTATTAAATTTATATTAATGCTAAGTAATGGGTCAACTATTAGTTATTATAAAATTTACCTAAAGCAAAATTGCATTAAAATGCGAGAATTAAACGCAAAAAATGTAATTTCTATTCTAAATTTAAGAATTATCATTTTATTTCTTATTTCTTTATTTTTATATACTTTGGCACTACAAGCGTCCTCTATCGTGTTTTTCACATATCCATAAAATTTTAAATATAGTGATATGGTTTCCTATAGAGGGTGAAGTGCTGTGCGCATGTGCCAAAAAAACTGCAAGCGCAGGATAGAGAGACAGACAAAGTGTGCTGCGCGTCGCCATGTCTAGAAAAACGACAACCTTAAAATTTAAATTTAAAAAATAGTGAAAATTCACTTTAAAATACCGCAAATAATTAAAATTATCGTGCCATCATCCTGTTGGAACTTCAAGTCAAATAGCTCTTATGGAAAGGTGTACACCTTGCACTTTGGAACTTCAAAACAGCGGTAAGTCCCTCTCCATGAGGCTATATCACAATTTTATTTCTCTTTCAAATGTAACCTACAATTTTTAAATTAGTTACTTTCTCTAGTTAAATGAATTTTTTGCGCCAATGCTAATTATAGTCCACTGTATCTACCAAAACCCAATCTGAGCCATCGGAGTGCTACACAAACGTTTCCATTTTTTTATAAAAACTGCAAAGATCTAATGAGAATTAAGGAACCGAATATTAACCAGTTTTGGTAACTTTTTACAAACATGTATTCCTTAAGGAATTTACAAGACTTTATGAGTATCTAGTTTTGAGAAGATTTGTATAGCAGTTTTTTCTGATTTCTATGAGATTTTAAAAGATTTTATGAGCTCTCAGTTTCAAAATATTATTTTTTGTAAGGACATTTTTTTTGCAAAATGTTGGTGTGGGAGGACAGGACAGGGAGCTATGACTTTTAAAAAAATACGATAATTTAACCCCTGAATTGGGTCGGTGAGTGAGTCCAGCGGCGAATCGGTGACGTTGAATTGTTCTAGACCCTCACATCAGTATTTACTAAAGGGTCTACAGTGAATGCAATAGTTTTTAATATTTATATAAATTGTTCATAAATACCTTACGATATGGGTCATCTTTTTTCGTTGTAACAAAGACATTGTTTCCACACAAAGGTTATAAATAAATGAAAAGAATAAAATATTTTGGTTTAAATGGTAGCCATATTTAAACCTTCAAACGTCACTAGGATATGTCGAATAAAAACGGTGTCAGTCAGTGTCAGTTGTCCGCTATATGTTACAAGTTAGCGATTATTAAACCGATGTTCGATTGTTCTGGTGGATGTGTAATTGAAAAGGGATTCTAATATATCTTGTGCTTTTTACAGTATTTAAATATTGATACGTACAATTTGAGACTATTTTTAACGGGAATCCTACGACTGCACGGACTAAATTTCCAAAAAATGACATTTTGTTACAAAATTTTTATGTGGTTTTTCTTTATTTCTAAAGTTAATTTGAATTTATATGAGATGAAAATCACTGAGAAATGCTTACTATCATATTACACATTAGGGTGAACCAAATCTTTGCAGTTATTTGACCTGTGAGTATTAAAAAAATACACTTAAACCGTTCGGTATCAAGTCTATAGACTTGATACTTAAACCCGGTCTACAATGATAATTTTTAAGGTCTTAGTAAATAGTGGTGTCAAACTCTGCTATAATGAAAATTATTGTCGAGCTTAAAAACTTTTTTAAAGTTAAAAAAATTATTAAAATGTAAAAATAGCAACGCAATTCACGAAATTTAGACGCAGTTAATCACATCCATGGTATTTTTAGATTTATTTGTTTAAAATTAAACCAAAGCTTACAATAGTGCCTTTTATTTTATTTTTATAGAAGTTTTATACTGATTCCGAAAATCCATTAAGAATTTTAAGAAATAACTCAGTATATAAACAGAAGCGCAACAAGCCAAGTCATTTAAAATTACAATTAAAAAAAAACTAAGTTAAAAAGAATTGAGCCATAGACGAAAATTTTAGAAAATTAATTACTTTTTGACAAAAATCACGACGCATAAAAAAATACTCTGCCAATCTATGGGCACCTAAGCTCACACTAGGTACTATAATTATAGTGTACGTGTGAGTTAATATATAACTAAAAACTGAAATATATTTTATTGAACTCCAGACTCAATTACCTTTCGTTTGATACCACACAAGCCATGTTTTGACTTAAACTTTAATTTTTCAAATCTACCCCCACCTTTTTTTTAAACTAAAATGTATTTTGTTTAACTCCAGACTCAATTACCTCTCGTTTGATATCACACACGCCATATTTCCACATAAACACTAATTTTTTAAATTTACCCCCACCCTTTTTTTTAAAGTAAAATGTATTTTACTTAACTCCAGACGCAATTACCTTTCGTTTGATATCACACACGCCATATTTTTACATAAACTCTAATTTTTGATATATACCCCACCCTTTTATTTGGCTTGTGTTCGGTGGATTTTGTTCATTTTTAAATGGGACCATCTCGACCCAAAACCCAGCGTAGGTACCAAATTTCATTAAAATCGGGCAAGCGGTTTTTGAGTTATGCGCGTTGGTCGTTACAGACAGACATACAGACAGACAGACAGACAGACAGACAGACAGACAGACAGACAGACAGACAGACAGACAGACAGACAGACAGACAGACAGACAGACAGACAGACAGACGGCGCAACAAAAAAGTTTTAAAATCATCTGAAACGCAAAGATATATAAAAAATTTTGAAATCGGAGCAACTTTTTTTTTCTCGAAAAAATTAGGATCACTATAGCTCACACTACTATAGTGTAGTGTGAGCTAATTGTGCAATAAACAAAAAAATGGCGTCGAATGTGAAAATTTTACAAAAAATATCGCCGTAGAACAAAATTTTTGCAAAATGTAGGAATTAATAAGCTGCTGACAAATTGGTAGCAGCTGATGACAAATTGGTGGCAGGTAGGCGAAAATTGAAGAAAAAAAATGTAGTCGCAGCAGAAATTTTTGACAATGTAAAAGAGCTACTGGAAGCTTGAAAAAGCTATGCAGTAGGAAATATTTTGACCAAATAATTTTCGAAAAAAATAGCAACGCAGAAAAAAAGCAACAAAAAAGGCATCGCCGACAAAATGTTTAGAATAATTAAGTAATTATTTAAAAAAGAAGAAATCTTTACAATATAAAATAAATAAATCCATAACGGATCCGAACCTTCCTATAGCTAGCCCATTAGCACACTACAAGTGAACCATGATTTCAGCCTTGTAATTTTTTTTTGTAAATATCTCATAAACTAAAGCTCCTACGAAGTATTTGGTTATAATACAAATTATTGAGAAAAATGTGATCTACATATTCATTAGCATATAAAAAAAATTTAATTGTCAACAATCTGTTATTAGCAACTCGAAAACGCAATGCTCGATTGTTTTTTTGATTTGACCAAAGAGCGTCAAAAATTCTACTACTTTGTCAATTTAAACTTTTTTCTTTCTTTAATAATAACAAAGTTAGCAATTGTGGACACTTAACTTGGAACACCCTGTATTGTATATGCGAGTATATATCTGTTGCTACTTATTTTTTTCTTGTAACTTGCCCCACCCTACATGCTTCATAAGAATTTTTAAAATAAAGTTTGCAGTATTGCAAAATATTCCTGGGTCACCCTGTACCAGTGGCGGCGCGTGGTAAAAAGCTTTGGGGGTGCACACCAAAAAAAAAAAAATTGCGGCACATGCATAAAATTTTTTTGAGTGCCACGCTAACATTTTGGGCCATCGAGTGGGTCGTCATATCATATAATTTAGAGCAAATAATTAAAAAATGAGATATTTAGTTAGATATTAGTTACCTACCTATTATTATTATAATTATAAATAAATAATAAATGTATCATACCTAGTTAACATATATTTTCTTTTCTAATGGCAAAGATGAAAATTTAATTACCTTTAAATATTCCACGCTAATGCTATCAGAATTAGAAACTTCCGCCATTGTCGTAAATACCAAATCGTCGAAATCAAAACAAACCGCCAGCGCCCGACCGATAATAGGAAGTTGTCTAAGCGCGCAATACTGAAAAGTGCGCGTGAACTGCTCTAAAATGCAACGCAAACCATGGACGCGGGAGGCATCACGGGGGTGTGGGCGGCATCGAAGCTAGTTTTTGTATAAGCGCGGTGCCGAAGGAAGGTTCAGATTCTATGTACTGTTAAATTCTATTGGGACATGTCGTCCTCTTTTTCTATATTTCGTAATTAGCATGCGACATAACATCCACAGTGCATAAAATTTGATTCCAGTAAATTAACGTAAAGAATTAGATTCGAGCTTGGTTTGAACACGAATACAAACACATACATACCGGGTATTAATTTCTAGATAATATTCCAGTCTTTAGTGAATTCCTTTTGGGGTACATGTACATTATTTATAGTACCTTTTGGTGTTTTGTGGGTACCTTATAGGTGACTAAATATAGGTCTTAACGTAGGCATTTTACACCTGTAAACTTAATATTATAGTTGTATTTTATTAAATAAAAAAAAACTAGTTTAAATTAAGTTTAAGTATGTTTTTACATAAAAATTCGTATTAAACTTTACCTTTCTAGATTCCAGAGCAATTGAAAAAACTTCTTTACTTTCAATACAATCGTTTTTTTTACCTCACATCTTCGAATTAATTGAAAAAAGAAGTCTTTCCCATACAATATAATGCGTTTTTTTCCGCGTTTGGCTCAGATTAGCCCCATCTCACTCTGGAATCACTCAGTTCAATCGTATTTTAGGCAAAGTTTACACAATTAAATATAAATATTTTATAACTGTCTAATTTCAATTAGACATAAATCTGGAGATTTATCCCAAAATAAAATAATTATAACAGCAAAACATTAACACACCGCAGTGGGTCACAAAGAATAGAATGCAGCAGTCAGCAGTTTTCACCCAGCACGAGGCACAGTATTGTTTTTAATTAACATATTTTGTATATAGTTAGAACCATATATAAACCTGTACAGTATATCAGTAAAATCAGTATTAAACTTGCTATAGTTGTACTCACTATAAACCCGTTGTTAATATCATACACACAAATACCTACTAGAAGTCACATACAAGGGCTTCACTTTAAGGGATTTGTATAAATTATTACAAGTAGAATTTTACAAATCTTTTCAATAACTTTGTTATAGGTCCATGTAATTTTTCCGGGGAGGTACCTACACATATACAGTTTTTCCTCAAGGCGAAACTGTGCAGTCGGGCCTTGAAGATTTTCCCCCACACACAGACTAAGATTATACGTCAGTAATAATACTCATGTAGCAAAAAGCTTACCTTAACATCCCAAAGTACCAGTACACTTCGGCTTATATACGTCATCAGCTGATGCTCCAGACTTCAAAGGTTCTGAGTTTTTTATTTTCTTTTCTGTATGCACTTCTCAGGTTATTAATTTTTTTAATTACAGCATTTTTTGTAGCATTCGGCTCAATCCCTTTCAGTTTTCATATCAATATTGCGTATCCGATCCCTAGAATAGACCGCTCTTCGGATCTAAGGCAATTTTCCAACTGTTTTTTAGTACATCCTTATAAAATATAATTTTTTAAACGTATTGTCGTTATCTTTTGTTAGCCCGGTTTATTTTTTATTACACAAAACTTAAAATACAAGTCAAACTGAATGTGATCGTTTAGTATCTAAGGTAAATCGAAGACTTGGGAAGTAAACAAAGCTGTAGGTTAGCGGATTACTTTTGAGTCTGAAACAACATTATCTTCTTCGAATTTTAATTTTTGTGGAAAGCAAAATTAAGCGGGAAAAACAAAATAACGACTATACCAGTCACATAAATATTATTTTATAAGAATATACTATAAATCAGTAGGAAAATTGCCTTAGTTTACAAAAACATCAAAAAATATTAGTTGTTAATATTATATCTAACTTTTGTTTACAAAAATCAGCTGGACCACCAGTGACGTGAAAAATTCGACATATATGTATAAGATCCGAAGACCGGTCTAATTCTAGGGACCTTGCACTTTCATATATTTTAATAAAGTCTTCCAAAAATTGACAGTTTATATTTTGCAAAGAATCATGCACAGTGCACAGAGGAAAACTAATAAATATTAAACGATAGTACAACACACGCCGAGTTTGGCCTGTTCAGACAAGTCTGCACATTTATTCACAATGGTTTTTCAAATATGATTTAGCTGACTGTACATTTCTCCGGCAGCTTTATAATAAACACCGAAGGGAAGTTAGACGTTCAGAATTTTAATCACCTTGTTTACATTTTATTCCAGCTTGCATTGTTTGCTTCTGCTGCACGACGAATCAAACATGGTCATCTCCAGAAATTGATATGCTTAACAGTAACGACAGTTTCATGAAGATACATGATGGTCCGTTCAAGGGTACTATGACCGAAGACCAAAAATCATGGCTAGGTTCTCTACTCGCATTAGGTAAGTAGGTGGGGGTCAGTGGCATGCATACAATGCGCGTACGTAGTAAGAAGCAGGAGTGGGCATTTGCACCCCGTAAATGTTAAAAATAATGTAAGAATTTTCTAATTTCCAAACAAAACCATCAATCAATCAAGTTAGAAATTTAAACTTATTTCGACCTACATAATATTATACAATAGATAAACTTAGTCCTAACTATATTTTATATGCTGTAATCTCTAGATCTATATACAGAGTGAAACAGCCAAATGGAATATAACGAATAAATAAGGGCGTGTTTAAAATATAATATATTTAGGGTGTGTCATGTGACAGTGACCAATACTAATGCAACACCCTGAATATTATTTATTTTTTGGATTCTTCAGAATATTCTAGACATAATTCATGTACAACGTCCTATACCTAAGTCTAACCATTTTTGAAATATTGACAGTTGAAAAACGACAATTTCCAATTTCGAGGCGGCACATTTCGAAATCAGTTAGAACTATGGAAAAACGACCCAATTCGAGAATTCAGTTCGCGCCATTTAGCCTTGAAATAAGCAGTTTGTTCGGTCATGTACATACGCGTCAAAACATATTATCGATTGACAATAATCATGACCACATCCAGTTTAAACGAAAAATCGGAAATTCCGGTTAAACCGGAAGTATTCGTATTGGGTGTTAATGGATAGACAATTAAAAATATGGATAGGGACATGTAAGCCGTTTTAACGCGTGTACATAATCGAACAGACTGCTTATTTCAAGGCTAAAGGGCGCGAACTGAATTCTCGCCTTGAGCTTGCATGCATTGACCCCCCCACTATGTTTTACATAACGAGAGAGGTATATAACATAAGATGCCGCATTTCTAGTACATGTACAGCGTGTCCCATTTTCGATGGGATTAAATGGGAAACTCGGTTATTATTAAAGATATCAATTTTCTGATTGCACCTTACCGTACTGTTTTTTTGAGCCCTTAAAAATGATGTAATTAGATTTTTGCTAAAACTCGTAGTTTCGCTAATACAGGGAGTATCTGAAAAAATTTCATTTTTAATAATCTCTAATATCTCGCTCATTTTGGAAGATATTTTTATTCTGTAAAAACCTTTTTATGGCAACTTTCTAAGAAGAAAATAATCACGTCAATTTTTTTAAATATTGTTTAGTTTTTGAGATATGGTATTTATCATAAAAAATCAAATACAGACCTGGATTTTTTTTATTACTATTTTGATTGGTTTTATGCGATTATTATTCAAGATATTAAAAAATTAATATTTTTTTGTTTTAAGGTTAAAAAAAAATATTTAATATTTAAAAAAATTAATTAGTCCGGACCTGGAAATTTTCAACATAAATATAAATTAAAAATTGCTAGTTAAACGATTTTAAGTTTAACTGTTTTGATACTTGTCAAATTAAAATGGTTTTACGTTAATTTAAAGACTTGTTTGAAACAAAGTCTAGGACAAATACAAAAATAATAACTAATTTTTCTTTAATGATATAAATGTTCAAACTGATTGCCATTATGTGTAAGACATTGTTGACTTTCTTGAGTAATTATTCTTAACGCATTTTGCATAAAAATATTTCTGCCGTTTAAATATTGGGATTTTGATATTTTCCACATTTTTCAAAAATGGATTTAGTCGATTTCTAGCCATTTTAGAATAATTGAGAGTGAGACATTCACAGAAATGACAAGTAAAATGATTTTGTCAATTCCACGCTTTTGATTTTTAATGTTGAAGTAAATTTCATGAGTTGCTGTTCTACCATCAAATAAATACTATGATATTATTTAAGTTTTTATCGTTTTTTACTTTATTTATAAATCTTTTGATTGACGTTTCAAAACAGATACACTAAAAATCGTTCAACTAGTGTGTCTTGCCATTTTCAATTTTTATTTCCGTTTGAAATTAAATATATTTTTTTTTAACCTTAAATCAAAAAAATATCACAGTTTTATCATTTTAAGATACTAATAGCATGAAACGAATCAAAATAGTGATAAAAAATCCAGGCCCGTATTTAATTTTTATATGACAAATACCATATTTCAAAAACTAAACAATATTTAAACAAATTGACAACGTCATTATTTTGCTCTAAAAAAGTTGCCATCAAAAAGGTTTTTACACAATGAAAATATCTTGCAAAATAAGCGAGAATTATGAAAAATATTTTTTTTTCAAAAACTCCCTGTATTAGCGAAACCACGGGTTATAGCAAAAATCTAATTACATCATTTTTAAGGACTCAAAAAAAGCGTACGGTAAAGGCCGCTTGACAATAAAATTTGCAGGCAAATGCATGAAATTTTGCCCAGGTGCATGCACAGTACAAATCCAGCTAATTGTTGCAGGCAATCCATTTTTATGGGTCCGGTGCCATTTTTTTGTAAGCAAACTGTACTTGCATGCAAACTGGGGAATTTTTTCCTAGATTCTGGGGAATCAATGCATGGCCATGCACAATTTCAAACGAAAAGAAGATTTTTTGCAGGCAACAATTTGACCGAAATTTTTTGCTTGCAAATATTTGCAGCGCGTCATGCACCATGTCAAGCGGCCTTTGACAATAAAATTTGCAGGCAAATGCATGAAATTTTGCCCAGGTGCATGCGCAGTACAAATCCAGCTGATTGTTGCAGGCAATCCATTTTTATGGGTCCGGTGCCATTTTTTTGAATGCAAACTGTACTTGCATGCAAACTGGGGAATTTTTACCTAGATTCTGGGGAATCAATGCATGGCCATGCACAATGTCAAACGAAAAGAAGATTTTTTGCAGGCAACAATTTGACCGAAATTTTTTGCTTGCAAACATTTGGAGCACGTCATACACCATGTCAAGCGGGCTTAAGGGGCAATCAGAAAATCGATATTTTTAATAACAACCGAGTTTCCCATTTAATCCCATCGAAAATGGGACATGCTGTACATAGGTAGGTACGCGCAAAATCTATTACTTCTAAGACAGTCTTCGTTTCAATAGTGAACTATTATCAATTAATTTTTTTTCTATAAGCGTGCGGAAAAGTCCACTTTTCCGCACGCATTTTAGTGTGGAAAGTGCCACTTTTCCGCACTAGTGCGGTAAAATATTTTTTCCGCACTAGTGCGGAAAAGTAAATTTGTTACGATTTTGAGGTGTTCTATAACATTTAGACCGTTCAAAATACATTTGTATCTTTCCTAGCACACGAAATATCCTAAAAATATTCAAATTGACTAAAATTCTGCTATATTTTCAATATTTTCGATAAAATAAAGTTTTCAGTAAAATAGGTTCAAATTATAAGTTTTAAACCTCCCCGGTATAAATATCGTCATTGTCAATGTCAAACAACAATGAACACTAGTGGTTTTAGATTTGGCATCTTAAATCACCATAGCAACAAAGTACAAACAAACTGTCAAAACAAAGCCAATTTTGCAGATACAAGCGTCTTTTGAATTTTTCAAACAAAAAAATCAGATTTTCAATGGATTCTTCGGACGAAGATCTACCCCAGTCAGTTCTAGAAGCCGCTAGAATGTGAATAATAATAATTGATTTGATTAAAACGTTTTGAATATAAATAATTTTCTGATTAATTTTTAGTTTTTTCCTCACGCTTATAGAAAAAATAGTGTACCTAACTCGTGCGTAAAGTGTCTTTTCCGCACTTGATTGCTGGCCAAACTCCGCTATCGCGTCGTTTGGCCATCTGCAATCGCGTGCGGAAAAGAGGCACTTTCCGCACTAGTTAGGTAAACTACTATATTATGCCTGATTTCTTAAGGGAAGCAATGCTTCCTTTGCTTACCAGGATCCCACGCCCCTGTCAATAACACAGAAAAAAATCCGTACAGTTAGCAGACACCTAAAAATCTCCATGAAAATGGGCATAACTCACTAACGACTAAAATTAAATATTTATTTTTAGGTGCCTGTTTTGGTCCATTTCTTTTCGGTTTTCTTGCAGATGCGATAGGCAGAAAATGGGCTATATTAGGGCTAACAGTTCCATTTTCAATCTGTAACATAGCCATGGCGTTTGCCACAAACATTTATATTTTCTATGTGGCCAGGTTTTTGATTGGTCTTTCTGTAGGTAAGTAAAATACTTATCATTTTTTATCTTTCTCTCAATATTTTGACTCATTCTATTATTAAGTTCCATTAAAACTCATTATAAAATTAAAAATGCCAGTGTAAAATCATTATGCAAGTTTTTTTCTCCAAAAACAATGTTACAAAACAAAATCAAAGTAAAATTAGAAATAAAAATATGAAAAAAAAATTTGATTTGATTCAAACCCGGAACTATCGATTTTACGCGTCGATATCTGTATCCTAAGAATATCCGAACTTCTTTTTTAGCAGGAAAACAACAAACCAGATCCAATTTGCTTAGGTTCGCATTTTCTAGCTTTTCCCAAGTAGGTTATTGTATTATGGTCTCCTTTACTTTCATATGGTTCATTTTTAGGTGGAACTTACACAGTGGTACCAATGTACATTGGCGAAATGTCCCCAGATAGTCACAGAGCCGTATTAGGAAACGTCATGAATGTTTTTGTTTGTGCAGGTCAGTCTGATGTCTTTTTTTATTTAGATATTTGTTAATTTGTGAACGCTACTGTGAAAATTCGTAACTTTTAACCTATAGTACATAAAGTAGAAAAAATAGTTTATAATAGGGTGCTTTTGGTCAGGCTTTTTGGTAGTATGTTACCCTTACTTTTATTCTGCCATGCTGTTAGTAGTAGTTCGATAATTTACGAATAGATGGCGAGACGTCCTTTTTATGGAGCAAGGCCAACACAAAAATAGAGGCCACGACCCTGAAAAAGTCAGCTGTTCTCCAAGGGCTGAATTTCACATTGGGTTTTATGGGAGGTTAGAGGTTTTTTATAATATTTTTAAAATGGCACTACAGTTTTCCTCCAAATTTCATTGAAATATTCTCAGACACCATCCCGATATTCCACCAGTTTTGTAAGGAAGCAACATGATTAAAAGGTTAAAATCTTCAAGATTTAGCATTCCTTATTTTGAATTCAAATTACCCGCCATGTACCACATGCCAACTGTTATATTTGACATGTATTTGACCTTGTCATCCGTGATTGTCACATTCGCTCCTACCTTAAACTTAATTTTTGTGTGAGCTAATGAAGCAGCTCTGAAAAACTAAGGATTACTATAGATTTAAAAAAAAATGTTCTAAAGGAATATAGTAAAAACAGTCTCAAAACTGGCTTTATTTTTAAAAAAATCAAATATTCATGAACCGTCATTCTAACTTCAATATTTTAAAGACAATCAGCTGTGTCGTAACGTGACCCAAGGCCAACACAAAAATAGAGGCCACGACTCTGAAAAAAATCAGCTGTTCTCCCGGGGCTGAATTTTACATTGGGTCTTATGGGAGGTCAGAGGTTTTTTTATGGTATTTTCAAAATGGCACTACAGATTTCCGCAAAATTTCAGTGAAATATTCTCAGACACCATCCCGATATTCCACCAAAGGTTTGTAAGGAAGCAACATGATTAAAAGGTTAAAATCTTTAAGATTTAGCATTCCTTATTTTGAATTCAAATTACCCGCCATGTACCACATGCCAACTGTTATATTTGACATGTATTTGACTTTGTCATCTGTGATTGTCACATTTGCTTCTGCTTTAAATTTAATTTTTGTGTGAGCTAATGAAGCGGCTATGAAAAATTAAGGATTACTATACATTTTAAAAAAATTGTTCTGCCAGAATAAAGTAAAAACAATCTCAAAAATGACTTTATTTAAAAAAAAATCAAATATTCATGAACCGTCATTCCAACTTCAATTTTTTAAAGACAATCAGCTGTGTCGTAACCTGACCATCAAAAAAAAATCAGCCCCGGATGTGACGTCAAGAAAGTGGAGGATCGTGGCCCGTCCGTTTTGATAGCCCTGCGTGACCATCAAAAAAAAAATCAGCCCCGGGTGTGACGTCAAGAAAGTGGACGATCGTGGCCCGTCCGTTTTGATCACGGTGGATAGAATAGACCGGTGTTCGGATCTTATATACAGTACATATCATTAATTTTGAGACCACTTTTTACAACTTTTTTTCGTTGGCCTATGCTATTTGTTATGGTAAATAGCTGATAACTGTCAAAAAGTTATCCCAAAATGTATGATATGGAGTTTATATGTCGAATTTTTCACGTCTGTGGTGGTCCAGCTGATTTTTGTGAACAAAAGTTGGATATGATATGAACAACGGAACAACTAATATTTTTTGAATTTTTTGAAACGCAAGGCAATTTTTCCACTGTTTTCTAGTACATCCTTATAAAACATAATTTTTTAGAAGTATTGTCGTTATTTTTTTTTAGCTCGCCTTATTTTTTATTACACAGAACTTAAACTACAAGTCAAACTGAATGTGCTCGTTTAGTATCAAAGGTGAACCGAGGACTTGGGAAGTTAACAAAGATGTAGGTCAGCGGATTATTTTTGAAGCTGAAACGAACACATTGTTTTCTGCGAATTTTAATTTTTGTGTAAAGAGAAAGGAAGCGGGCTAAAAAAAATAACGACTGGTATGTCTGAAAAATATTATTTTATAAGAGTATACTAAAAAATAGTAGGAAAATTGCCTTAGTTTTCAAAAAATTTAAAAAATGTTAGTTGTTCATATCATGTCTAACTTTTGTTTACAAAAAACAGCTGGACCACCAGTGACGTTAAAATTTGACATATATATATATATATATATATATATATATATATATATATATATATATATAAAATCCGAACACCGGTCTATTCTATCCACCGTGCTTTTTGATAGCCCTGAATGCACTATAGCACTAAATTTTCAGCGTCATCTATTCTATTCTATATTCGCTACTTTCCAGAAAGACTGTGACAAGTCAAAATATGCAAATTTATAGGAGAGACGCTCAAACATTTCAAAAATTTAACCTTACAATGAAGAAATGAAAAAAAATTATATTTTCTTATGAATTCTAAAACATAGAATTGCTTTTTTTGAGTTGTGCCGATATTTGTGGAAAGCAGCGATATATAAGATCCGAACACCGGTTATTCTAGGCAACGTGTAACAGACTGGCAAAAATCCTTAGCAAAAGCACTCTAATAAAGATAACATCATAGCAGAGCGCTGGTGCGCCCGCGCAGAATAAGCACTTTCTCTAAAGACTCTAGGGTCTAAACCAACTGAGACTAGAATAGACCGGATCTTTTATATATATATATTTCGAATTTTCACGTCACTGGTGGTCCAGCTGATTTTTGAAAACAAAAGTTAGATATGATATGAACAACTAATATACTAGTATACTAAAAGACGGTAGGAAAATTGCCTTAGTTTTCAAAAAATTCAAAAAATATTAGTGGTTCCGTTGTTCATATCATATCTAACTTTTGTTTACAAAAATCAGCTGGACCACCAGTAACGTAAAAAATTGGACATATATATATATATATATATATATATATATATATATATAAGATCCGAACACCGGTCTCTTTTAGCTACCGTGGTTCATAGGGATGTCCAAGGGGCGTTCTAGGCAGACTTGGTACTAGTAAAGATCGTAAACTCTTTCATAATCACAGAATCGAAGCATTTTTAATTTATTTAATACAATCTTACTTTATACCAGGTTTGCTCTTTACCTACATCGTCGGACCCTTAATCAACAGAGTTTGGTTCAATCTACTTATAGGAGCGATACCGATTTGTTTTGGTGTGTTGTTTTTGTTGCTGGGAGTTGAGACTCCACAATATTATGTAAGAATCATTTCTATATAAAAGATAATAGACATAGTGGCGCTGACCATTGCAGCTACATAATGTACAGACTTTTGAAAATACTAAATTTTTTGTCTGGTTATAATTAGTTTTATGAAGAACTTTAATCTTTAATTTAGTGGAAGTTAGGTATGAATACTGTAGATTTAGTAATCAAACAAGTTTTTGTGGAGCAACGCTGATTTGCGTGTTTACCCACCATCAAACGCGAGTGTCAATCAGCGGAATTTTTAAGCCAAATAATACTAACAAACGTGAATTTTAGTACCCGTGACTTTAAAAATAAAACAAGTTTTCGTGGCAAATCGGATAAAAAGAAGTTTTTGTTTCTTTCATATTTTTCCGTGGGTAGCTCGGAAGCTTAACCTCACGGGGGCCCAAGATCTAATGGACACCTAATAAGGGTTGACAGGTACCTGTTTCGTCCTTATGGGACTCTTTAGAACACTGCTTGGTCAATGTGACACCCTTGCGAAGTTAATTGGACGGTTTTGTCTTTAATCTTAATTATATAGTGAGAAAACCCTTGCAAGAAGCGGTATCTACCGAGATACGAGGGAAACTAGAACAAGAGCAGGCGAGTATAATCTACTTTTCGTTGCTAATCGGGTAAAAAGAAGAAATATGAGAGAAAAGAGAAACTTCTTTTTATCCGATTAATACGAAAATTTGTTTGATTTTTAACCTTCCACTACACGCGCCTCAAAGTGAAACAAGACAACACGCGCCGGACTGTGAGTCGGCAAGGTAGACAAAGCTAGTTTTTAGCAGGAAAATGGTAAACATTTTTGCCTAATGACAGAAATGTGTATAAAAATTATCATTTATTCAGTATTATTAGTGGCATTACATTATCTACATATAATTGTACAATGTTCCAGGCACAAATATCTTCCACACTTGATATTTGAATACTTGGTAGGATGGATTTTCTTTCGATCACAGTAACTGCAACGACCACGTCGTGGAACAGCTGCATCCACAGGTGGTTCCTCATATCCAGTTAGTTTTCTTATTCTCATTAATAGCTGTTTTCGTAAGCTAGCTATTTGTGCCCGTTGGCGCAATAATAACTTTTGAAGACATTTTCGGTCTTTTTTATAAGAGAACATTCTAAAAAAAACATTTTGTACCACCTAATAAGCTCTCCCCTAAAATTGTATTCTTCCCCTATAGCCTACTACTTTCTAAATGAATAAAAAAACACCTGATTATGTTTTTCACGGCAAAAATAAACAAAAAATGCAAAACAAATGATCAGAGAATTTTTCAGACAAGTTTACACACGGCCAGGTACTGGCTCTTACCTAAAAACCTATTATCTTACCTTTTCTTAACTAATATAATGTAATTTACCGTCAAATCAAAATAATTACTCACCTGCAAACGAGTTTTGCAACAAAAAGAAATGTAAAAAATTTGAAACGCGCGCGGACTCTCAGTCCTATCAGTAGTTACTAGGAAACGACCGCACGGTCAGGGGACAGGCGAAACACTCATTATTTGCAGCGCGCCCTCGAAGCATACTGAGAGCGACAGGTCTCAGGTATATCCAGTTTTCCAGAAATAAAGAAATCCTACCTCTTAGGGACTGAGAGTCCGCGCGCGTGTAACGGAAGGTTAAATTCACGGGTACTAAAATTGACGTTTGTTAGTATTATTTGGCTTAAAAATTCCGCTGATTGACGCTCGCGTCTGATGGTGGGTAAAAACGCTAATTAGCGTTGCTCTGGCCTGAAAGACAGAACAGCTGTCGTAGATCATGGATTGTTTCTTTTTCTTTGCAATCGATCGATATATATAGCAGTTTATACTTTCTTGTTCTAGTTTCTCTCATCTCTCGGTAGATGGCGCTTCCTGCGAGGATTTTCTCACTATAGACAAAGGATTAGAGACAAAGCCGTCTAATTAACTTCGCAAGGGTGTCACATTGACCAAGCAGTGTTCTGAGGAGTCCCATAAGGACGAAACAGTTAACTGTCAACAGACAAGACGCTAGCGCTACCAAGTCCACTTTCAATCCCTGGCTTCGCAAGCGCAGATCTACCAATATTATTTACCTCATGTCTTAGAATAGATGCATACAGGGTGATTTTCACTTGAATGATTCTAACCACATGAAAATAGAAAGTTTGAAAAACCTAACCTAACAAAACCTAATCAAATCTAACCGAACCGAAGGAAACTGAACCAATAATTTTTTTCAAAAAAAAAACTTTTCTGACTTCCTGCCCGGGATCCTAGAGGATGTGAATCCGAACCGAACCAAACCGAACCTAACTAAACTGAACCAAACCTAACCTAACCAAACTAAACTACAACACGTACTGCTAATTAGGTTTAGTTGGGTAGGGTTAGGTTTGGATAGGTTCGGTTCGGTACGGTCCGGTTCGGATTCACATCCTCTAGCATCCCAGGTAGGAAGTCAGGAAAGTTTTTTTTTTTTAAATATTGGTTTAGTTTGCTTTGGTTCGGTTCGGTTAGATCTGATTAGGTTTCGTTAGTTTAGGTTTTTGAAACTTTCTATTTTCATGTGGTTAGAATCATTCAAGTGAAAATCACCCTGTACATCGATTCTAATACATGAGGTAAATAATATTGGTAGATCTACGCATGCGAATCCAGGGATTGGAAGTGGACTTGGTAGCGCTAGCGTCTTGTTTAACTGTCAGCACTAATTCGGTGTCCATTAGATCTTGGACCCCCGTGAGGTTAAGCTTTCGAGCTATCCACGGAAAAATATGAGAGAAACAAAAACTTCTTTTTACCCGATTAGCCATAAAAACTTGTTTGATTTTTAAATTCACGGGAACTAAAATTCACGTTTGGATATTTAGTGTTCACGAATTAACAACTTTTAAACTTGAAGATTTTTTTTGCGTAGATTTCCAAGAATAATTTAGAAGCTGCCAGACACTCCTTGCAAAGGATACGTCAAGAAAAGGCCGAAGAAGTAGAAAAAGAACTTGAAGTCATTAAACATCACATTGAGAGTGAAGAAAAAGCAGGTAAATTAAAGTATAATATTGAATTAATGCCATGGTTAATTACAGTGCTAATGCTTATGATAATGCTAATACGAATGCTAATGCTTTTGCTAATTCTAATTATATTAATAATGCTATTAATATATACTAAAGCTAATTCTAATAATAATGCCAACTCTGATAACAATGCTGATACCAATGCTTATGCGAAAGCTAATTACAATGATATTGTCAAAGCGCGCTTATTCCAATGCGAAAGTTAGTAGGTACTTTTTCTGGCGCTTAAGATTATGATAATATCAATAATAAATGATACATAAATAATAGTTTTATAATACTTATTTCAGGAATAGTAGAAATATTCAAAACTCCCGGCCTGCGCAAAGCAATCATTATTACTATGGGTTTAGTAACTTTTCAACAGTTTTCTGGAATCAATGCCATTTTGTTTTATGCGAGCGATGTTTTTAAAAATGCAGGTCAGTTATTTTAATTATTCATAATTAATACTTAATTTATCTACATTTCTAATAATTCTAAAGTGTATTGATTGTGACATAATTTGTGAACAGTTGTTTTAGTGGCACTAAAATGCTAGTGTAGCTTTTAAGAAAATGTTAATGACGTTTGACACATGTCAACGTACCATATGTCAATGATTGTCAAATAATATCATGTGTTTGTCCCCTTTTCTCCCCCACTACTTCACAGTGATTCTTAATGCTACAACGTTAGCTATCGATGTAAACGTACAGATACCTATTTATTAATTTTTCTTGATATTTAGGTTCCAAAATCGAACCCGCCATTAACTCTATGGTAATTGGTGCTGTGCAGTTTGGAAGCAGTTTTATTACCCCAATCGTTTCAGTTAAGTTTGGAAGGAAACCTCTTCTTATTGCTTCAGGTAAAAAAGACTTGACAATATTTACCAAAAATCCCAATTTCATCACGGTCGATCTCTGAATTTTAGATATTTTTTCAGTTTTGTTCTCATTGAAAGAAACTACTGCTGTTATTCATTTATTTCTGATGATTGCCAGACGACACTTTGAATATTTATAAACCGCTTAACCAGTTTTTCTTCGTAGGTCTCGGCATGTTGCTTTCGGAAGGTGCCCTTGGCGTCTACGAAATAATCCAAGAACATCATGGTGAAGCCTTGGAAGGTAAAGGTGCCTTCGTTGAACAAATTCCAATTATTTCATTGGTTATCTACATTATTGTTTACAACATTGGCTTTGGACCAATCCCATGGGCAGTGTTAGGAGAATTGTTCCCTAACAACGTAAAGTCTACAGCTAGTGCAATAACAGCTAGTTTTTGTTGGTTTGTAGGTTTCTTTATAACGAAATATTTTCAACAAGTTTCTTTAGCTATAGGTATGGGAGAATGTTTCGTTATATTTGCCGTGGCTTGTGTCATAGCTGCTGCATTTAGTCAATTTGTCGTATTAGAGACTAAGGGAAAATCTTTGAAGGAAATTCAGGAACACTTGAACAGTTAAATAGAACTGTTATAATATTTTTTTGTATTTAGGTTTATAATTTCTTAATTTTTTATAAATATTTATTTGTATTTATTATTTTATAATAATGCAATTTAATTAATATAATTTTTACTTTTTTTCGCTATTTCTCTCAAGGCCAAAGTTTTTAGTCCTTTAGCCATTTTAAATTAATTTTCCCTAACATCGTGAAAGTTACAGCTAGCGTAATAACACCTAGTTTTTGTTGGTTGGTAGGTTTCTTTATAACAAAATATTTTTAACAAGTTTCTTTAGCTATAGGTATGGGAGAATGTTTCGTTATATTTGCCGTGGCTTGTGTAATAGCTGCTGCATTTAGTCAATTTGTCATATTAGAAACTAAAGCAAAATCTTAGAAAGAAATTCAGAAACACGAGAACACCTAAATATAAAAAAATTGTATCTCTGTTTATACTTTGTTAATTTTATATGTATATTTATTTGAATTTATTATTTTAATAAAACGAAACTTAAAGGTTACATAATTATTTGTTCTTTCTCTCACCGCTAAAGTTTTTAGTTGAATAAAGCCCAATTATTTTATTTCTTAGCTACATTATTGTTTACAGCATTGGCTTTGGATCAATCTTCTGAACCTTATTAGGGGAATTGTACCCTAATAACGTCAAATCTACAGCTAGTGCAATAACAGCAAGTTTTTCTTGGTTTGTAGGTTTCTTTATAACCAAAAACTTTGAACAGGTTTCTTTATAAAGGTATAGGCCAATATAGGCTTTGATTATACAACTCTCATGACCCAGTCTTGTAAACATTGGTATAGGTGAATGTTTCGTAATAATATAATAATAATCTAAGAACATCATGCTGACCCCTTGGAAGGTAAAGGCTTTTTCGTCGAACAAATCCTAATTATTTCATTGTTTATCTACATTATTGTTTACAACATTGGTTTTGGATCAATCCCATGGGCCGTATTAGGAGAATTGCTAGTTTGTGTTGGTTTGTAGGTTTCTTTATAACGAAATATTTTCAACAAGTTTTTTTGCCTATAGGTATGGGAGAATGTTTCGGTATATTTGCCATAGCTTGTATCATAGCTGCTGATGCATTTAGTCAATTTGTCGTATTAGAGACTAAGGGAAAATATTTGAAAGAAATTCAAGAACACTTGAGCAGTTAGATAGAAGCAGTTATAATATTTTTTTTGTGTTTAGGTTTATAATTTCTTGGTTTTTTATAAATATTTATTTGTATTTATTATTTTATAATAATGCAATTTAATTAATATAATTTTTACTATTTTTCGCTATTTCTCTCAAGGCCAAAGTTTTTAGTCCTTTAGCCATTTTAGATTTATTTTCCTTAACATCGTGAAAGCTACAGCTAGCGCAATAACACCTAGTTTTTGTTGGTTTGTAGGTTTCTTTATAACGAAATATTTTCAACAAGTTTTTTAGCTATAGGCATGAGTGAAAGTTTCGTTGAATTTGCCGTAGCTTGTCTGATAGCTGCTGCATTTAGTCAATTTTTCGTATTAGAAATTAAGGCAAAATTTTGGAAAGAAATTCAGAAACACGAGAACACCTAGATATAAAAAAAATTGTATGTAATGTTTATACTTTGTTAATTTTATATGTATATTTATGTGAATTTATTATTTTAATAAAACGAAACTTAAAGGTTACATAATTTTTTGTTCTTTCTCTCACCGCTAAAGTTTTTAGTTGAACAAAGCTTAATTATTTTATTTCTTATCTACATTATTGTTAACAGCATTAGCTTTAGATCAATCTTTTGGATCTTATTAAAGGAATTGTTCCCTAATAACGTCAAATTTCCTAGCTAGTGCAACAACAGCTAGTGTTTGTTGACTTATAGATTTCTTTGTAACGAAATATTTTGAACAAGTTTCTTTAGCAATAGGTATGGGTGAATGTTTCGTAATAATATAATAATAATCCAAGAACATCATGGAGATCTCTTGGAAGGTAACGGCTCCTTCATCGAACAAATACCAATTATTTCATTGGTTATCTACATTATTGTTTACAACATTGGTTTTGGACCAACCCCATGGGCCTTATTAGGAGAATTGTTCCCTAACAACGTAAAGTCTACAGCTAGTGCAATAACAGCTAGTTTTTGTTGGTTTGTAGGTTTCTTTATAACGAAATATTTTCAACAAGTTTCTTTAGCTATAGGTATGGGAGAATGTTTCGTTATATTTGCCGTGGCTTGGGTCATAGCTGCTGCATTTAGTCAATTTGTCGTATTAGAGACTAAGGGAAAATCTTTGAAGGAAATTCAGGAACACTTGAACAGTTAAATAAAACTGTTATAATATTTTTTTGTATTTAGGTTTATAATTTCTTAATTTTTTATAAATATTTATTTGTATTTATTATTTTATAATAATGCAATTTAATTAATATAATTTTAACTTTTCTTCGCTATTTCTCTCAAGGCCAAAGTTTTTAGTCCTTTAGCCATTTTAAATTTATTTTCCTTAACATCGTGAAAGCTACAGCTAGCGCAATAACACCTAGTTTTTGTTGGTTGGTAGGTTTCTTTATAACAAAATATTTTTAACAAGTTTCTTTAGCTATAGGTATGGGAGAATGTTTTGTTATATTTGCCGTGGCTTGTGTAATAGCTGCTGCATTTAGTCAATTTGTCATATTAGAAACTAAAGCAAAATTTTAGAAAGAAATTCAGAAACACGAGAACACCTAGATATAAAAAAAAATTGTATCTATGTTTATACTTTGTTAATTTTATATGTATATTTATTTGAATTTATTATTTTAATAAAACGAAACTTAAAGGTTACATAATTTTTGTTCTTTCTCTCACCGCTAAAGTTTTTAGTTTAATAAAGCCCAATTATTTTATTCCTTATCTACATTATTGTTTACATCATTGGCTTTGGATCAATCTTCTGAACCTTATTAGGGGAATTGTACCCTAATAACGTCAAATCTACAGCTAGTGCAATAACAGCAAGTTTTTCTTGGTTTGTAGGTTTCTTTATAACCAAAAACTTTGAACAAGTTTCTTTATAATAGGTATAGGCCAATATAGGCTTTGATTATACAACTCTCATGACCCAGTCTTGTAAACATTGGTATAAGTGAATGTTTCGTAATAATATAATAATAATCTAAGAACATCATGCTGACCCCTTGGAAGGTAAAGGCTTTTTCGTCGAGCAAATCCTAATTATTTCATTGTTTATCTACATTATTGTTTACAACATTGGTTTTGGATCAATCCCATATTAGGAGAATTGCTAGTTTGTGTTGGTTTGTAGGTTTCTTTATAACGAAATATTTTCAACAAGTTTTTTTGCCTATAGGTATGGGAGAATGTTTCGGTATATTTGCCATAGCTTGTATCATAGCTGCTGATGCATTTAGTCAATTTGTCGTATTAGAGACTAAGGGAAAATATTTGAAAGAAATTCAAGAACACTTGAACAGTTAGATAGAAGCAGTTATAATATTTTTTTTGTATTTAGGTTTATAATTTCTTAGTTTTTTATAAATATTTATTTGTATTTATTATTTTATAATAATGCATTTTAATTAATATAATTTTTACTATTTTTCGCTATTTCTCTAAGTTTTTAGTCCTTTAGCCATTTTAGATTTATTTTCCTTAACATCGTGAAAGCTACAGCTAGCGCAATAACACCTAGTTTTTGTTGGTTTGTAGGTTTCTTTGGTTTTCTTTTTATAACGAAATATTTTCAACAAGTTTTTTTGCCTATAGGTATGGGAGAATGTTTCGGTATATTTGCCATAGCTTGTATCATAGCTGCTGATGCATTTGGTCAATTTGTCGTATTAGAGACTAAGGGAAAATATTTGAAAGAAATTCAAGAACACTTGAACAGTTAAATAGAAGCAGTTATAATATTTTTTTTGTATTTAGGTTTATAATTTCTTAGTTTTTTATAAATATTTATTTGTATTTATTATTTTATAATAATGCATTTTAATTAATATAATTTTTACTATTTTTCGCTATTTCTCTAAGTTTTTAGTCCTTTAGCCATTTTAGATTTATTTTCCTTAACATCGTGAAAGCTACAGCTAGCGCAATAACACCTAGTTTTTGTTGGTTTGTAGGTTTCTTTGGTTTTCTTTTTATAACGAAATATTTTCAACAAGTTTTTTTGCCTATAGGTATGGGAGAATGTTTCGGTATATTTGCCATAGCTTGTATCATAGCTGCTGATGCATTTGGTCAATTTGTCGTATTAGAGACTAATGGATCGTTCATACTCGTCTTTTGTCTAGTCTTTTGTCTTGGTTTAGTCATTTGTCTTGTCATAAGAAAGTTAAAACCACTGTTTCTTATGGGCGTGTTCATACAATGTTTTTGCTTTTGTTTTTGATTAGTCTTTGTCTTAAGAGTTGCCAACTTTCAATCTTTAGGACAAGGACTAAGACGAGTGAGAGACATCAGCTGATATTTGTTGTTTTTTTTTACAGGGCGTCCGAAGAGCGCAAGCGCGCGGCCGAAATTTTGAATTTACCGCCATTAATCATGTTTTTAACAGAAAATCTCAACCTAACCTCAAAATTTTATTAGTTTTTATTTTCTTTTTCGCTTTTGTTCTTTCGTGTCTGTGTTTCGTGCACAGATTAGGTTAAATAAGATTGTTTTGTGTAGAAAATGACTTTTGAAAAGGCCCTTTTTAATTTTTTTTCAGTGGGTTATGACTAAGACTAATCAAAAATAAAAGACGAGTATGAACAGCCGATTTTCTTTAAGACAGCTAAGACTAATCAAAGGACAAAGACTAATCAAAAACAAAAGACTAAGACGAGTATGAACAATACTTAAGGGAAAATATTTGAAAGAAATTCAAGAACACTTGAACAGTTAGATAGAAGCAGTTATAATATTATTTTTGTATTTAGGTTTATAATTTCTTAATTTTTTATAAATATTTATTTGTATTTATTATTTTATAATAATGCATTTTAATTAATATAATTTTTATTATCTTTCGCTAGTCCTTTCAAGGCCAAAGTTTTTAGTCCTTAAGCCATTTTAGATTAATTTTCCTTAACATCGTGAAAGCTGCAGCTAGCGCAATAACACCTAGTTTTTGTTGGTTTTTAGGTTTCTTTATAACGAAGTATTTTCATCAAGTTTTTTAGCTACAGGCATGAGTGAGAGTTTCGTCGGATTTGTCGTAGCTTGTCTGATAGTCAATTTTTAGTATTAGAAACTAAGGCAAAATTTTGGAAAGAAATTCAGAAACACGAGAACACCTATATATAAAAAAAATTGTATGTATGTTTATACTTTGTTAATTTTATATGTATATTTATTTAAATTTATTATTTTAATAAAATGATACTTAAAAGTTATACAATTAACACACTACACTTTGTTTTTTCAAAATTGAAATTAGTTTGGTAAATTTGTTTCCAGTTACAAAATATTAATTATTTGATGTTAGTGGCTCAAAGGACAGATTAGTCGAATAAAACTTTTATTAAAATACAGCGATCCTAAAAATATGCCAAAAAAGAAGTTGCTGCGTTGTCATAAATTTTACTTGTTCTTAACCTAGTCTTGCATGTAATTAATGCTTGTCGATGCCGAAAACAATATTTAATTAAAAATATTTAAAAAGTTATAAACGGCAAAAATACCATTTATATTTAAATCCTGTTTTGTTAGACTTAGAAAAAATGACCCTGTACAAAAACCCCGGATGAAAATAAGAGCGGAAAGTGTAATAAGGGGAGTGTAAAGTAACCTAAGTATATGGGTATGTGAGTGTTCAATCGCACCCTCGAGATTTTAATCGGCCTCATTTTTAACATAAAATAACGTCGAATGCCACGTTTGGATTCGGGAGTCTTAGGACCCTTCCTCCTTTTAGATGTTGGAAAGCAACAAATAAAATAGAGACAAGTGTTTACAAAAATCATTTTTTATTTCTTTGATGATACAGAAATATAGTTTTGCAGAAAAAAATTTATACAAATATATTACGGTACATTTTGTATTTTTTTATCTTTAGTTTTAAAAATATAAACGCTAGATACTAAATACGACACATAAAATACTAATACGTACCAAAATTAAAAAAGTTTATAGTCCGGAGCCTAAACCACAAAGCAAAGATACGGGGTGTTTTATTTTTAATTGCAGCTATCTCATTGAAATTCTGTATAAAATTAAAATGTAAAACTAGAGCAATGAAACTTGGCACCGACTATAAGAACATATACACTTTTATTTTAAGCAATAAAAAAAATATATTGCTTTTTTTTAAGAAATAAAAAATATTTTTTTTTTGAGATAATTATGTTTTGGGTGTTAATTAAAAGAAAATTCCAGGAGATTAGTTATGCAAGATAAGGTGTTAAAATTTAATGTGAGCAGAACCAAATTTTTTCTCTTTAAAATAAAAATTGCTTTTAATTAATAATTCTAAATTTAAAAAATCTAAAAAAATGGAAAAGTATGTGGATTTCTTAGACGTAACGATATTTTCAAAAAATATATACTAAATAAAAGGTACTTAGCTTTTATTTATATTTTACGAAAATAAAATAATTAATTTGAACTGTTAAAAATACAGGGTATTTTTATAAATAAAGTAAAATTTTTATGATCATTTTTAGTAGTGTTTTATGACGATGTTATAATCTCCATATCATAATTTTTGAGATAACTTTTTGAAGGTTATCAGCTGTTTACCATAACAAATAACATAGGCCAACGAAAAAAAGTTGTAAAAAGTTGTCCCAAAAATAATGATATGACCTGTAAACCACTATGACAAACTCAAAGTCAGCACGTTACAATACTAGCGCAGCTTCCATTTTCTTAAATAACAAATGTTCTACAGAGTGTTAAAAAGTAACTAGACTATATTCTCCTTTATATACCATTTATTGGACTATTTTTGTAATAAGCGCTACATCATTACCATTTTCGGAACGTATATACTGAGCAACAATAACTTTGCTGTATTTTTTACTGCTTTTTTACATTATTTATTGTAGCTCCTGCGTTAATAAGAATTTTGCAATAAAACTTGGCACAATTTGTCGGCTTATTACAGGCTATGACACAAAATGTAGGTTTGTGTAATTTTGTAATATGCTGAAAGATACAAGGTGGTATTAAAAAAATCATGTAAAAAGTAGTAGTCTTAAAATTTTTTGTTACCGGTTATGCAGTTTAAAATACCTTTTTAATTTTACTACTTGTTATAACTAGAAAAACGCCTTTTTTACATGATGTATATTGTTTTAATAAGCTTTCCTTTGTAACAAAATAAAGGGTGTTTCTTTTGTCAATATATATTTTTTTAAATACGTAAAACATTATTCCCAGCACTTATAAAATAAGAAAATATACAGAAGAAAGTTAAAGTGTTAATCGCCAATGTAGCTGTTAGTTCAAGACTTTAAAACATACAGGGTATTTAAATTAAAGTTGGTAATATTGTTAACTTTGTTATTATCAAAACTGCAAGGTCAGTTAACTAATGCAAAATTTTAATATTTTTTTCGCTAACTAAACTGATGGAACAAAAACAGAATTAAACGACGCGTAGGTGAGTTATAGTAAAAAAATAATTTTTAAAAGATACACTTAGTATACGGTACCAGCAATTGATAAAATTTTTTTATATATGAATGAAAGCTGTCTTATGACTTTCTTTTTCCACTTTTACTTAAGTTATGAAATTTTATTAAGTTAGGCTTGGTCAGATATTTTTAATAATCCGTGGCGTAAGAACAGATTATAGTGTCAGTTTTTGACATATCATGTGAACAGTTTGACGTATTGACTCAATTAATATTTATTTTGGTTTAGAATACTAAATTACCTAGAAATCGATACCCCACACGACCACTTTAGACAAATTCGGAGTTTAACAATTTATCCTCCTACATTTTGCTCCCTCGCTCCCTCAAAAATAGCCTTATTTCCAACCTTTAATTTTTATAGATTTTTTTGAATTTATAAGCTACATAGCTATTAGGTTAAAAAAAAATGTACGCGAAACTAGTTTTATATTTAATTTATTAATAATTTTTTCTGTCCCACCTCAAGTACGCCCCTGTATCTTGGCCCTGTGCTGGGTTTCATCGGAGCACCACTTGTAAAATGGCATCTCTAAGTGTCACAAGCCCCTAAATTTCCATCTTGGGCTCCGAACTATTAGACATTAGCTAGAAAAATTGCTTATATCGAATTGGCGTTCCAGAATTTTGAAGCTGCTAGAGGAAGTAAATCTAAATTATATGCTGTAAGATATAAGCATATACATATTACGTAAATGGATATATTGAAGTTCTTTATATAAATAAATTCTGTTTCTGAAAATGTTTGCTAACTCTAAGAAGCAATTGCATTTATTTCTCTGCCTTGATAAAAAATACACAAACTAGCACAAATGCATTCTGCTTGAAGCAAAGCTTTGCTCTGACAAATATTTAATAATATTGATAAAAAATATTTATTATATTTGATTAAAAAGAAAAACATTTTTTAGCCTGGTTTATTTTGGCATTGGTAATATGAGGATGTAGTGCAAAAAATAAAAACAAAATAAAAAATCATAATACATCAAGAACTAAAATAAAAACCAAAAAAGCGGCCCTAAAACAACATTCTACAAGCAACAAAAACGGTAATGCAAGCTTTTAGAAATTCTCTATAGCTTATCTAACTTAGCTCTTTCACTTCGCCGCAATGCAAATGCTCCTCCCAAAGTTAAATATATACATAAACAGATAAATGCACGCACTAAAAAATAGACAATAATTTAATTGCATAATTCATCTTGAATGTCTTTTAAACTTTTATCTTTAGTCTCTAAAACATAAAAACTACAAAATACTAGACCTAAAATACCAATCCCTGCGAAGATTAAAAAGCTTTCTCCTAATCCCAGCAAAGTAGACATTGGCTTAAAATATCTTGTCACTAAAAATGACACAAGCCAACACAAACTAGCATTCAAAGCTCCTGCAGATGCTCGTAAATGTGTTGGAAAAAACTCGCCTTGAGCTACCAATGCTAAAGGACCTAAACCTAAATTAAATGCTGTAAGATATAAAACTAAACACAATAAAGGAACAAAAGAGAAGGACTCTGAATAAATTTGACGTTCTTTTAGGCATAAATAAATGCCTAATGAGCCTAAAGTTATCACAATTCCAATTAGAGATACTATTAAAAGACCTTTTCTTCGAAAATTATGTGCAAGGTATGTAGCAGTTATCGTTGCAAATAACAAGACTGTTCCACATATTATTGAAGCAATAGCTGGCGAAGTAACTGTTGTTGTTTCTGAAAATATTTGCTGACTGTAGGAAACAATTGCATTTATCCCTGTACCTTGATGAAAAATGACCAAACCTGCACAAATACATTCCGCTTTGAGCAAAGCTTTACTTTGAAAAATATCAGATATTCTCGCGTCCTTGGTTTTTTCTGCAATATACTTGATATCTGAAAGTTCTTTGTCAATTTCTGTATTTGGGCCATTTCGAATTTTGGTTAATACTTCTTTAGCCTGGTTTATTCTGCCATTAGCAATATGATAATGTGGTGACTCAGTACCAAGAAATAAAAACGCACAAAAAAATATTATTGGTAATATAGCAAGGACTAAATTAAAAACGTTTAAACTAACAAAGGGTCCTAAAACATATGAAAATAACATTCCACAAGCAATAAAAACTGTTATGTTAGCTCCTAAAAATCCCCTAAGGTTTGTCGAACTTAGCTCTCCCACGTATATCGGCAGTACTGCAAATGCTCCACCCAAAGCTAACCCAGAAATAAATCTAGCTACATAAAAATACAAAAGTTCTTTGAAAAAAATCATTAGCAAGTACGCTGCCATAACTGGTACTGATATAAACAATAACGTCAATTTCCTGCCAATTTTATCCGCCGAGTAACTAAATAAATATGAACCAAATACGGCACCCAAGGGTACAAGTGACCCTAGCCATGATTCTTCTTCTATAGATAATGACGGCATGACAGATTTGAGTTTGGGAATGGCTGGTGAGGTCCAGGATATTGCTGCGCATACCAGTAGTTGAAGAGTGCAGGCTAAAATAATATAAAAATCGAGTAGCGAAATTTAAAAAAGTTGTGGAAACTACAGAGTGATTTAAATTGGCCAATTTTGCGCGATTGAAGGTAACTTTAGGATTTGACACAATCGTAGTTTATTATATTATAGACGCTTTGGAAATCATAATAAATCAAGGAAAAATAGAACAAGTAGATATTACTTTTTTGTGTTTTATCGGCCGAAGTAATTATTATAGTAAGTTTTTCCTCTGTGCGCTTTTTTCCTTGTGCATTTTTTTCCAGTTGCGTGCTTTTCTGATAAAGCAAGTCAACAAAAATATAATTTTTTTCAGCCATTAACCTTCCTGTAGTAGCTATTCGCCCTATACTTCATATATTTTTTCTGGGCAGTAATTGCCCTCTTTACCCCCACTCGTACAACCGCCAATGAATAGTTTTGGAATTTATTAAATAGATTATATTAATTAAATATAAAAAGTAACATACATATATTTTACTTCATTTAAATTTACTTTATTCAGGTACAATAACAGGGTTGTCCCCATTAGTACATTCCTCAATTACTCTAAAAAACTAAGTACTAAAGTTTAGATAACAAAAAAACAATTTGTCAAAAGACGTTACACAAAAATGACAAATTCAGAGACCAAAAAGTGAGATAATATCGGTTATCGCATTTATTACACAATTTTATCAATCTCACTCACTAAGTCTGTTTTAAGAGAGTTTAAGTAAAATAATCTGGTACTTCTGTTTCGACGTAAGGGTGCAAACAAGTTCAGAAGCGATAGTAGTTTGGAACAGTAATTTCGTTAGTTAAAATTTTATGACCAAATCTTAACGTAAGCTTGTCTCTTCGATTGCTAAGACTATCTATTATTTTTAACCGTTCTTCATAATTGTAGTTATATTGTAGCAGTAGCAAAAAGTTGACAAACTTACCTTGTACTCTTTCTAACCTATTGCTGTGAATGTCATAATAAGGTAACCAGATTATGAGATAGATTTTAGATTATATTTAAACCCTCAATAGTCTTAAATTCACTACTTGATCGAATTACAAACCCTTACATTTTAAACGCTTTTATTATAACATTATTTATATGATCCACAGAACGAAACTTTAAATCAAAACGCACCCCAAGATCCTTTACAAGGTTAACTCTGGATATTTCAATATTGTTAATGCTAAATGAGAATTTAATTTTGTTTATGTTTCTAGAAAACGTTATAAGCTTGCATTTGCTTAAACTTATTTCCATTTTGTTTGTTTGACACTAGATATATAAAATGCAAATATACTTTTGTAGTCCTTTATAGTCGCCTTCGCTGTAAATTCTTTTGAATATTTTAGCTCACACTACTACTATAAGTAGTGTGAGCTATGGTGATCCTAATTTTTTCGAGAAAAAAAAAGTTGCTCCGATTTCAAAATTTTTTATATATCTTTGCGTTTCAGATGATTTTGAAACTTTTTTGTTTTGCTGTCTGTCTGTCTGTCTGTCTGTCTGTATGTCTGTCTGTATGTCTGTCTGTAACGACCAACCCGCATAACTCAAAAACCGCTTGTCCGATTTTAATGAAATTTGGTACCTAAGTTGGGTCTTGGGCCGTGATGATCCCATTTAAAAATGAACAAAATCCACCGAACGCAAGCCAAATAAAAGGGTGGGGGTAGATTCCAAAAATTAGAGTTTATGTGAAAATATGGCGTGTGTGATATCAAACGAAAGGTAATTAAGTCTGGAGTTAAACAAAATGAATTTTAAGTTATTTAAAAAAAAAGGGTGGGGGTAGATTAAAAAAATTTGAGTTTAAGTCAAAACATGGCTTGTGTGGTATCAAACGAAAGGTAATTGAGTCTGGAGTTGATTAAAATATATTTCAGTTTTTGATTATATTAGCTCACACTATAACTAGTGTGAGCTTAGGTGCCCATAGATTGGCAGAGTATTTAAATCATCAGCCAATTGTAAGGACGAAGAAAATCTGAATAGTTTGGAAATAATGAGAAAAAAAAGGAGCTAAATACTCCTGATGTTGCTTCTATTTTGTATGATCTAAGTTTATTAATTTTCACCCTCTGTTTACGATTCCTTAAATAACTAGAACACCAGGTATATAAGGAATCCCCGACACCATACGATCTCAGTTTATGTAATAAGATATCATGGTCAACCTTGTTAATCGCCTTCTTAAAATCAAAGTAAATTACATATTATCATCAAGCGCTTTTGATATGAAATTTGTTTGACTTGAACGACCACGATAAAATCCATCTTGATTTTCTGAGATTGCATTACTATAAATAGCTAGCAATTCATCAGAAACAATCGACTCAAATACTTTTGCAGTAATGTTAAGTCCATAATAGTTATAGTACCTATTCAAAAATACATTATTACCTGTTAAGACACTTACAACGGAATATTCTACATTTAGCATTTTTAATTTTGCCAAGAATTAAAACCATAAATAAACTATACACTGGGCTGCCGGTATCTTGCAATTAGTGAAAATTGCATTTTTTTCAAAACCATAACTTATTACAATAGTGTAGAAGGGCTTCCTGTAAAATTTCACATTTCAGCACACAATATTTACAAAAATTGAGGAAATAAATGGATCAATGAGGGATCTGACACCTTCCTAGCTAGCATATTAGCACACTTTAAGTGAAGCCATGATATATTAGCATTGAAAACAGTTTTTTGTAAATATCTCAGAAACTGAAGCTCCTACGAATGTTTTGGTAATAACAAAAATTATTGAGCAAAATGTAGTCTACTATACTTCAAAAACCGCATACTGATGCGATGCTCCGTTAAAAAGTTAGCTTTTTAAAAATGTTTTAATTGCCAAAAATCTATTCAGCTCGTTAGAGTGTCGAACAATATTTTACCTGAACATTTTATAAGAATCAGTTTAGCGGTTTAGAAGCTATTGTGTTACAGACAGACATACATACACACAGACAGACATCAGCACGATATTGCTAAGATAGGTCAAAATACACCCAAACATCACATTTTCGGCATTATCCTAAAAAAAATTGTCGAAAATAATACCTTTGCTAGCCATTGGTGCGCGAGTTAGGAATTTAATAAAAAGGTTGTCCATTTCAAACTGTAAAAATATTAAATATTTTTCTCTGCGGTTTTTGTAGGTCTGTGTTTCTATCTATTATTAGATAGATAATATAGATATTATATAATTTTACTAGTAAAAAAATAAAAATAAAGCTCTAATACTTTTTTCCTAAGTTTTGAATTCCAAAGCTCTAACGTCATATTTAGTTTTAACAAAATTTTCATTTTATCAATCGACAAAAACCACATTTTGATATCTTTTGTGCTTTAAAAGTTATATAATTTTTGTATATTTAATTGTTTAAAAAGTATCAGATGGATGGCATTCCTGAAAATTTCGCGAAAATCATACCACAGATAGATCAACAGACAGGCAAACCGATAGATAAACTGATATAATAATATTGTGTCAAAATTTTAAAAAGAGTGCCTCATTTTTGAGTAATAAAAAAAAATACCTTTCTAAAAACCACATAGCGGTTTTTGAAAAATTAACAATCACAATAATATGTTTTGTTCCTTTTAAAAGAAGTTCAAAAATGTTTTCTAATTATTAAAAAAAATACCTGTCCCTTCTACACAGTCATACCTTGAACTTTATTCTAAATAGCTATGGGTAATATTGTTTTTCGCGGTCATTAATTTTAAATATTACTATCTATTTGGTATGATTACATGAGCGCACCCAGGGGAGGGGGCTCGTGGCCCGGGCCCCCCACGCCTTAATTTTTTAAGATATTTTCAACATCATGAGGCCTCTGGGGGGGGGGGGGGGTTAGAGGCCTCGGGCCCGTCAAGGCATATTTCTGGGTGCGCCTCTGATTATTAATACAAAAAAGCTAATGACATCGAAAAAATGTTATTTTTTTGCTAGTGATAGGCAGTTCCAGGAACGGGTGTAGGACAATTCGCTGCAGCCGACCCGCCGCGGTCAACACACCGTCTTAAAAGAAAAATCAAAATATCTTCATGCAAGAAAGTTCTTTTCTAGAAATATGCCAATATGAATTTTATGGGACGAAACAACTTTATTTTACAATAAAAGATGGTTTTCCTTTGGTGAATGATATATTCCAAGATAAATAAATCGATTTATAATGGATCTGATACCTTTCTATTAGCTCATTAGCACACTCCCACATAGCACAATCACGTGTTTAATACGTAAAAAATGCGTGAGAAAAAAAAACGTTGATTTTAAAAGCTGCTAGAAAAAAACGTTTATTTCATATATGAAAACAAGCTTAATACGTCATTCATTAACGTTATAAAAAATAACGTTGCTAAAATCTGCGTTTTAATAACGTCATTATCAAATTAAAACAGCAATGTTTTTACGTTAGTTTCAAGTGATTTTTATAAACGTTAAAATCACATTAGATTCACGCCTTTTCTACACGAATTTTAAAAAGCGACTTGCATAGCTTTTCTACCGAATATTTTTGAGATTTTACTAGCGCCACCTATTGTCGGGATTTTTCACTCTGACAAAATCTATTAGGCAGTGCTTTGGCCTCTAAACTCCAAAAACCTTTTAAGGAACTGATCCCTCATCCTTCACGATTACGACGCATCTGTTATTAACCTGATAAAGACACATTAATATTCTGTGAAAGTGTTTACTGCTAAAAAATCTTCTTTAGCTCTTAAAAAAAACATAATGTATATAGATAGATATATAGATATTTTGTCTTGCCTTGAGCGCCATCTTTAAAAGTGTCTTGAAGTTTTGTAGTCTTAAACTAGTGAACTTTTATAACTTCCTTTCGCGTCTCTTTTAAGTTAAAAAAATGTTATTAAAAAAACGTGACCAAAAAAGACGCAGAAAGTTAGTAGGTTTGAGAAGTCTTAATCTAGTGGCGTTTTAGGACATGTTGTGGAGGACTTTTCAAGTGTGAATTTCGTACATGAAAATAACGAGGGTAAAAAACACGTTATATACACAGTACCAGAAACTTAGCAAAAAGTTCATTTTTATAGTTTGATTTCTCCTTGTTTTTAAGTTATCTTTAAGCATGTAGATTTAAAAAAATAAATATTACATGGTATGAGGTTGTTTTCAAGTTAAAAAAAACTTATATTATATAAACAAGTAAATTTTACGCTTAATCAGCCTTAAAGAGAGTTTTAGCAAATATCTCAGGAAAAAAAGCTCCTTCGAGGTTTTTAAATAAATATAAACATAAATTATTGAGAAAGGCGTGTTCTACTGCATTTCGAAACTACATATTAATGCAATGCTCTGTCAAAAAATATTAGCATTAATGGGTTTTGACCAAAATTTACCTGAAAATTTCATGAAAATCGGTTCAGCGGTTTAGGGGTATTGTGTTGCGAACAGCTGATATATATATACACACACACACACATGGAATGACGTCACGAGGATATTGCTAAGATTGGTCAAAATACACCCAAATAACACATTTACAGCGTTATTTGAAAAAAAATCTTCGAAAACAACTTCACTAGCCATTGCTACGCGGGCTAGGAAGGTAAAAATATTTTCTATTGAAGTGGTTATTGCTTTGGTGCATTGAATTTTTTTTTTACTTTTATTTTTACAAATATTCGTAGCGGTGGTCAGCTTGTCGGTTCTGAACGATCGAAATTATTTTATGGTTTTAATTTTGACAAATTGATGCTGAAAGTCAGGAAATGTCAACTAGCGTTTAAAAAATGTGATTTTAATATACTGTGCATTCTGGAGATGGTACAGTCGCCTCCAAAAATATGTTGCATATCGTTTTTTTCCTCTTAAGCAAAAAACTTGAAAATTGATACTTTGAAAGTGTGTGTACGTAACTTGCTTATAGCTTTTTTTATTTAACATAGCTTTTTTATAAAAATTTAACTAAATTTATTAATCATGCTATACTATATATCAATTTTTTACCATGCACTGATATTCTTTATCGTGGTCTTTATATTCACTATTTTCGCATACATAGTTCAAAACGATTAATTTTTATCCTGTAAAACCGGTGTTTTGTGCCACATTTTAAATAAATTACGTCGGCCAATCCCATGCGCCAACGCTGAAACAATAAATCATAGCTAATACAGCGGCAAGAAGCGGCAGCTGAATGTAGCACCTATACAACCCTTGATACATGATTGAAATAATAAAGTTACAAACGCAATTGATACGTAACGATCCAGACTTTTTCAGTCAAATTATAATAAATCAATACACTACTTTTGTCTAATTTTTTTAATAAGCAAATTATTTTATACTAACCCATATTTTAAATATACGTGAAGAAATCATATAATCTCTGGTTTCCTAACTTGGAGCACTTTTGAAAATCGCCTTTCCGCGCGGAATAAGTGCGGATCATTAGCTGGCCATACACACAGAGGTTGATCCGTCGGTTTGGAACGGCACAGATAAGTCTGACCGTTTTGTCCGCAACGGTTTAAAACTGCTGCAGTCCACTAACACAAAAAAAATCTTTCGAATCGATCCTTCATATCGGTCTGTGGCAGACATAACCGCACGTTAGTGGGCGAAAACTCAAGATTTATCTGCCGGTTAAACCAAAACTGTGGAATTTCGTCAAGTCGAAAGTTTTATGCGGCACGGTATTTTAAACATAGTGTATATGTAAAATGTTTCGAGCTAAAAAAAAGCAGACTCTGTGTATGGGAATGATTATTAATTTGGAAATAATTCATAGTGGTGTAAAAAAGAGACGTTCCAAGTGGGTTAAAAGTTATTTGCTTAAGAGGAAACTATTTAGCCATGACCTTCTATTAAAAGAGATAAGAGAAAATGATCCAGACGATTTTAAAAATTATTTAAGAATGGATATTGACACGTATGGCCTTTTATTAAATTTGGTAAGAGAGGATCTTACGAAACAAGATACCCAAATGAGAGATGCCATTGGACCAGAACAGCGATTAAATGCTGCCCTTTGTTTCCTTGCCACGGGAAAATCATATGAAGATCTGAAATTTTCAGTGGGAATTTCTGCACAGGCACTTGGTTATATAATTCCGGAAACATGTGCCATAATATTCAATAAATAAATTAATAAATTAAAATATGAACGGTATGTTATTCCTGGCACAGTGCAAACCGACAGACAAGTCTGCGCCGGTTAAAATATCGAGCGCGACACCCATAAGTTTCGCCCGCCGGTCTGAACTCACAGATAAATCTATACTGGCTATAACTGGCGCGTGGAATGTCCACTAATTGAAAGACAAATCCGGCAGTTCGAACCGCGCCGTTCCAAACCGGCGGATCAACCTCTGTGTGTATGGCCACCTATTATGCAGGGTATCAAACGGCCTATGACTTGTCGTCGTAACAAGTGACAACGAGTTAGTTGATCGATTTTCTGCATTGGGGTCTACTAATAAGGTAATTGGGCACTTTTTTAAGACTTAGTGCTTATGATAGAAAATAGTTCGATATTGAGGTTTCGATCGTCTAAATTAGACAAGATGATCTCCGTGCGTCGGTGCCGCGTTGGCGTCGCATCGTATTGTATTGATATGATTTTGTCTTGATTCTATTCAAATTTTATCATTACGCGAAATAGCCGAGTCCCCAAAATTTTAAAACAACCCTCATCAGAAACTATGAAATACAATACGATCCTTACACAAAAAGCTGTTAAACATTACCTAGGGCATTCAGAGGCGTACCATAAAGTAAGTATTTATAGGAGATTTTTAAAATATTTTTTTTTTAAATAACTTTGTTAGGTTTACAAAACTGAAATTAAAACTAAAAGATATGTTATAAAAATGCCTTTTGTTTAATTTGGGAAAAAAAATTGAGGAACCAACAGTTTTTTTTAGGATATCCCATATTACTCTTGTTGGGGATTACATGGAACACTATGTTTGGCTCAAGAAATTTTATGGAGTAAGTTGGGGGAAACAGTTGGAAAAATGCCTTGGTTTTAAAGTAAGAAGGATTGGACAAGGTAGGTTGAGTATTATGCTACCCGCCTTATATATTGACGGGAATATGAAATGTCGTTATATATTTTTGAGACAACTTTTTTCTCGTTGGACTATGCTACTTAATATGGTAAACAGCTAATAACTGTCAAAAAGTTATCTCAAAAATTGTGGTATGGAGATTAGGTACACAAAAGTGAGACCAGGAGCCATAAACTGAATAACGGCGTGGCGCCCATGTCTCAGGTGAAATGAGGCCGCGAGATAACGAAAAGAGGCGCCTAGAAGTAAGACAAAACGCGGGAAATGAACAGTGGGTTGCCTATCAGCTCTGCGCCGGAAACGCATTGTTGGTTGCGCGAACAAAGCCGGGAAGCGGCCGCGTCACGAACGTCAAACTACGGCGCGAAGGTAGCGCCATCTCCTTTCCGTTTCAGCCCCACGCCGCAGAGCAAACTTTCTAACAATAAAACAACCACCAACCACCCTCTCTACTCGTGTTGCAGTGCGCTTTAAATAAATGTTTAATAGTAATGCGCGCCCATAAAGTTGCATTTTTAGAGGTCACAGAAAACAAAGTACTATAGAACTTTTATTGCATGTATTGCTTAATTTATTATATATAGAAAGAGAGTAACATACTTAAAAAAAAATAAGTATCTCATATATGAAATTTTTTTAGGAATGCCTCTTTAAGCACGGGGTCTAGTTTTGGTTCAAAATGCGTTCGTAGAGGTTGTATTAACTTTATGAAAATAAACTTCCAACTATAAAAAAACCGTAGATATTTAGTTTGACCGCTCAAACCATTTGACTGATTTAGGTGTATGTGATTAGATCTCATTCCGGGTACTAACATTGTTAGATACGTAAAAATGTTCTACTTTGCTGCATAAAAATGTGCGAATATCAGGCTGTTGCACGTTTACATCAGAACACTTTCGGGAAACCTTAGATTGATTCAGAAGATCTGAACAGTGTCTCACCCAAGCCGACACCTGGCCTTTTTGGAGGATTAGGCATATACTTGTGACTTAAAAGTGAGCCACAATAGGCTCACTGGTGGTCGCAGTGGAAGAACTGCACGGCGTACACACATGATCATAATCATCATGCTTAAGAAGCGCGGTAAAATTAGACCAGATCAGAAAAATAATTTTGAGGGTTTTCTGAACCCATGGGGCGCACTTTCAACAATGTTTTAATTCATTTCTTTAAAACTAGCCAATCGATCAAATTTTAAACAATTCTAGCCCAAAGCGTTTACTCGGCACATATTTAGTAAGCTTTAATATTTCAATTTAGTTTTTGAGATTTGAGGATTTTTCTAAAAATATAGACATTTTTTAAAATCTTAAATAGTGGATTGATTAAACTTTTTATTAGGTAATAAGAAAACGTTTTGGCATATAATGGTTCAAAATTTTGTTTAGATCTATTAGCTAGTTTTAAATTTTTTTATACCGCGTGAGTCCACATCAAGGAGGCTTAGTTTCTATAAGAGGACACAAAACAGATAGAGTATAGTATGTATTAATAAGAGACAGCGATACGCACGATTTCCGTAGAAAGCGTTCCAGGGTTGCCAATGGTAACAAACCTGAAACAATTGTTTGAGGCGACAATTATTACTTGACGAAAATTAATAACCAGAATAAGAACAAGCAGAATTTTAAGGTATTATACAGTTTGATCGAGAACCCAAACTTCAAAAAAAAATTTTTCGTAATATTTCAAGTGATATTTTTTTAGAAATATTATTTTTAAATGACATTTATTTCGAAAATCTTTTCTTTTTTTTTTACAAGCTTTAATTTAGCTTTAGATGTCTAACTATCTAACTATCTATCAAATCTTGTAAAGCGTTTTTGACACACTTCCCATTATCCGATTTGGATGAAATTTGGTACACACATAGTGGTCCCACGACAATACAACATTAAGAAAAAAATATCCTCCCACCCCTACCTCCACCCCTTCTATAGAAAATTGTGTTTTTGACACACTTCCCGTTATCCGATTTGGATAAAATTTGGTATACACATAGTGGTCCGATGATAATACAACAATAAGAAAAAAATATCCTCCCACCCCTACCCCCACCCCTTCTATAGAAAAATGTGTTTTTGACACACTTCCCATTATCCGATTTGGATGAAATTTGGTATACATATAGTGGTCCGATGACAATACAACAATAATGAAAAAATGTCCTCCCACCCCTACCCCCCACCCCTTCCGTAAAAAATGCGTTTTTGACACACTTCACTTCAAATGACTTTTATAAAATTTGGTATATGCATAAAGGTCCGATGGCAATACAGCCTAAACAAAAAATATATTTCTACCTCTACCCCCACCCTCTCCTTCTCCCAATAGAAAAATGAGTTTCCAAACAGCTCACGATCAGCGATTTAATTATAATCTAGAATAAACACTTCTGTTCTGTTATTGAACAAATATTTTCATTTAATGGAGTAGATGGCTGAGACTAAAAAGTAGAAAATAAATTGGTAAAATTTTTTTTTAAGTCACAAGCTTTTATAAAATGCACTATAAAAAATAATTTTCTAAAATTCTAATATTATCATAATAATAAAAGCGATGGCCGCAAATCAAAGCTTAAGTTAATCTAAATTTGTGATCTAAACACTTAAAGAATATTCAACATAGCAGGTGATCAAAGATATGTTTACCTACCATACCTATATCAGAGAAATGCTGGGGTATCTTCGGTCGGGTTGGGTGGGTTTGGTACCTCTGCATTTTTCTGCTAGATTAATTCTTGCAAAAAGTGATATTTAATTGAGACGGATATCTTATCGTGCTAACATCGTCAAAATTTCCATCAGTCGGCCATCGCTTTTATTACTATGATAATACTAGAATTTTAGAAAATTATTTTTTAATTTTTAGTGCATTTTATAAAAGCTTGTGACTTAAAAAAATTTTTTTACCAATTTATTTAATAATATTTTTTAGAAAAATTATTTGTTTCTGTCCTCCTTTTGGGAAATCGGTATTATCCTAACCCTCTTAAATTGATGGCAAACATATCCTAACTTGTCCCTTGTGGACCATTTTTGTGAAGGAAAAATGTCAGGGGGTAAGGTTAGGATACGTTGCTTTCAATTGACAAAGGTTAGGATTACACCGGTTTCGAACTCTCAAAGGTAAGACAGGAAAGCTATCTTAAGGAAAGTTTTTCAAAAATGTTTTTGAAATAAACGTTATCAAAAAAAATGTTTTCGAAAAACATTTCATTAAAAAAAAAACATTTTCAGAAAAAATGTCATTGGAAAAGAATGTTTTCTCGAATAAAATGTAATTTGGAAAAAAAATCATTCGAAATTGAGGTTTTCGAATATTTATTAGGATTTCGATTAAAATGTCTTCGCAAAATTGAGTAAGTTGACCTTTCGCGAACGGAGTAGCGGCTTATACTGATATTTTCGCTAATCTGGCAACGTTGGTTTTACATTTCTCTGTTGTCCCATACAATCCTTATGGCCCAAACAAAAACCCTAACTCTAGATAGAAGGCTGGCCACGTGTATACTCAAGCGTACATTTAAAGTTTATATGTTAATTCCTTGGACACTTATCGCCGATCGCGTTAGCATCATTTAATACTAGCTGCATGTCAATTTCGCTGTTTCGTCATCTACATGACGTCACGGAAAACCGATAACGGATAATTAACTGTCATTCTTGATTATGAAAAGCGTATAAAAAAGGATGAACTTATGGAAAGCAAGAAGTCAGTGAGGGACCAAAGACGCGCATATTCATGAGCGTTTGCGCTGTGACTCAAAATCCATTAACAGGAGCCACCACAGTAAGATTTCCACTTTTAAAAGACGAAGAAATAGTCATTATTATTTATTTTGTTATTTTAGCTTTAATCAAGAAACATTAAATCGAGAGTTAATTTTTTAATAATTTTTCTTACTATTACCTACTATAACCTTGCTATTTTATTAAAGTCGCGCTTAAATATTTTGTTTGTGCGTGTAGTAAGCTCCTTTAACATTTAACGGATTCGCAGTATTGATTATTAGTCATACAGTTCAAATGATATCTAAGAGGTGGCGCTACAGCAATTAAAATCAAGGGGTTGTAAGGATTTTATTAACTTTTTTTTTCTTAAATTAATAACCTTCCGAGTATTACTCTTCTAGTCCGGTAACAAAAATCCGGCATTTCAAAAATGAAACACCAGTAAACCCTACCAAGCTGGTTTCAATACAGTTTAAGCTCTACTTTTTATTTATTAGATGCTCGAACCGTCCTCCCTGTTGAACCTACTTAGCCGGTAAGAGTAACGTCATTAGATCGCGAAAAGAAAATAATTTTCTTGAATTGCTTACTTGACAACAGCGCTAAACTATTTATCTCTCTTAGTGCAATTTATTTAAATAGCGATCTTACTTCAATTCACATATTTTCAATGGCCAAACGATCGTTGACGAACCCTGTATATGGATACGCGCTGACATACCTTGCCCTTTGTTTGAAACTCGTAGACAATGATTGTGTAGAAATAAAATTTCGGACTTCCATTGTCTTTATTTATTTTAAAACACGACGTTTCGGTTAGTAAGTATCTCTAACCGTTATCAAGTGTAAACTAAACAATCTAGTCTCTAGGCTACTACTTATGCTACTTGGTGTGCAGTCAGGTGTGACGGCCCGCCCCCTTTTTTAATCCTAAGACGCCTGTTTTCCTTAAGGAGTGGTTTCCATATGTTTGGTATGTCCGTGCTTGGTTGACTAAAAACTTCTTTATTCTGCATTATATACGCAGCTTCAATAAACTTTCGTTTTCGCCAATGCGACTCCTTATGTAAAACTTTAGCTTCTGACCACTGAATCCTGTGATCATTTGACCATGCATGATCTGCTAAACCGGATTTTTCAATATCCCCTAATTGGGTACTTTTTAGATGTTCATTTACTCTAACCTGAAGAGGGCGTTTCGTTTATGTACATATGATTTACCACACTCACACGGGATTTGGTAAATACATTCCTTATTATTTGAGGGATTGTCTGGTTTTGTTTTAGTTACAAAACTTCTTATCGTATTTCCCGAAGAAAATACTGTTTTTATATTATAGTGTTTAGCTATTCGTCTTATGTTTTCTGAAATCCCTTGAACATATGGAATGTTAAAAACACCTAACGGATTATTATTTTGAGAATTTTGTACATTTAGTTTGTTTTTAATTTTAAATATCGTTGAGTTTATTGATTTCTCGGAATAACCATTCTGTTGTAAGTCCTTTTTAATGTTGTTAATTTCTGTGGTTAATTCTTCATTATTACTACAAATATTTACGGCTCTTAAATACAAACTTCTTATAACTCCTTGTTTTGTTGCAACAGAATGATTAGACTTAAAATTTAGGTACTGTCCCGTGTGTGTAGGCTTCCTATATACAGTGGTTTGAATGTTTCTGTCTAAAATAATAAGGAATGTATTTACCAAATCCCGTGTGAGTGTGGTAAATCATATGTAGGTGAAACGAAACGCCCTCTTCAGGTTAGAGTAAATGAACATCTAAAAAGTACCCAATTAGGGGATATTGAAAAATCCGGTTTAGCAGATCATGCATGGTCAAATGATCACAGGATTCAGTGGTCAGAAGCTAAAGTTTTACATAAGGAGTCGCATTGGCGAAAACGAAAGTTTATTGAAGCTGCGTATATAATGCAAAATAAAGAAGTTTTCAGTCAACCAAGCACGGATATACCAAACATATGGAAACCACTCCTTAAGGAAAACAGGCGTCTTAGGATTAAAAAAGGGGGCGGGCTGTCACACCTGACTGCACACCAAGTAGTATAAGTAGTAGCCTAGAGACTAGATTGTTTAGTTTACACTTGATAACGGTTAGAGATTCTTACTAACCGAAACGTCGTGTTTTAAAATAAATAAAGACAATGGAAGTCCGAAATTTTATTTCTACACAATCATTGTCTACGAGTTTCAAACAAAGAGTTGAAGAACGGTACGAACCCAGAATCAACAATCTATTCAGAGGCTACGAGAAGACCAAACTTAAAGTGATAAAGGAAGAAGAACACATGTCATTCTTGTGCGAGGCGCGCGACAGTGGTGTCATTCCGGTTGGTTTCCGCCTAAAAGCCAACTTTCCGGGAGAGAGAACGAAGAAGATCTTAGAGAGGACCAGCCAAGCACTAATCCGATCCCAAATCAGTTACCATCGATGGAGAAAAGCCAACTTCAACGCCGACATGGAGGAGCGATTTGACGAAATTAGACGACACACATGGGAGGAAGACTACGAACCGATACTGAGTAAAATTGACAGTACGTGCAACAGAGAACGACAGAAGATACGATCAACTCACCGAGAAAAACTTAAGAAACTACAGACACGTACTCAAGATAGAACAGACTCAACAACACCAAGCACTATAGTGAACATCTCCAAAAGGACTCTGAGCACCAACGAAGAATTGGTACTCAGTAAGGGACTTAAGTTCGCCATTGCACCGGCACAGACACCGACACTGGAAATTATTGCGGCAATAGAGACCGTTAGTCTACCTCAACCCGAACCTGATGAGTTTCGCCATAAAGTAAGAACAACGTTGGACAGAAAGAAGCAACAAAAGACAAACATCACCAGTCAAGAACAACGGGCAATCAAGAACCTGCAGGCTGACAAATCAATCAAGATTCTACCGGCCAACAAACGAAACGCAACGGTGATCATGGATGTCGAGACTTACGACAAAAAGATCCAAGAAGTTCTGGAGAAAGGAGACTACAAGCAACTATCCAAAGACCCAACCACCACCATAGAAGGACGCATCTACAGGACTTTGAAGAAGTATGCTGAAAATATCCCGGACGCTGCTAGATCCCGCCTGACTCCACACCACAGTAAGGCTCCACATTTTTATGGATTACCAAAGATCCATAAGAAGGATATACCACTGCGACCAATTACCAGCTCCAGGGACTCACCGACCAGCACTTTGTCGAGGTTTTTGTTGGACATAATTCAACCACTACAGGGTAAGTCCGAATCTTTTGTCAAAAACTCGGAACATTTTCTGGAGGTTTTAAAAGGTATCGAATTAGATCCCGGCGATAGATTTGTAAGTTTTGATGTAGAAAGTCTCTACTCCAACGTGCCAATAAATGAGTCACTCAGTATCATTAAAAACAAATTACAAACTGATAATACACTTCACGAGAGAACAACGCTATCGGTGGAGGGGGTGATGGATCTTTTGGAGCTCTGTCTCCGTAACTCTTAGTTTCAAGTGAAAGATAAGTTTTACGCGCAAAATGATGGACTCCCAATGGGTTCATCTCTTTCGCCAGTGGTAGCAAACATCTACATGGAGTGGTTCGAGGGCCATGCGATCAACACAGCAAGAGTCAAACCAAAACTATGGCTACGATACATGGATGACACATTTATTATATGGCCGGAAAATGATGACGAACTACAAAATTTTCTACACCATTTAAACGGTATTCGACCAACAATCAAGTGCACCATGGAAATTGAAAAAGATTCGGCCTTACCTTTTTTGGATGTTCTTGTCAAACGATTAGACAGAAACATTCAAACCACTGTATATAGGAAGCCTACACACACGGGAAAGTACCTAAATTTTAAGTCTAATCATTCTGTTGCAACAAAACAAGGAGTTATAAGAAGTTTGTATTTAAGAGCCGTAAATATTTGTAGTAATAATGAAGAATTAACCACAGAAATTAACAACATTAAAAAGGACTTACAACAGAATGGTTATTCCGAGAAATCAATAAACTCAACGATATTTAAAATTAAAAACAAACTAAATGTACAAAATTCTCAAAATAATAATCCGTTAGGTGTTATTAACATTCCATATGTTCAAGGGATTTCAGAAAACATAAGACGAATAGCTAAACACTATAATATAAAAACAGTATTTTCTTCGGGAAATACGATAAGAAGTTTTGTAACTAAAACAAAACCAGACAATCCCTCAAATAATAAGGAATGTATTTACCAAATCCCGTGTGAGTGTGGTAAATCATATGTAGGTGAAACGAAACGCCCTCTTCAGGTTAGAGTAAATGAACATCTAAAAAGTACCCAATTAGGGGATATTGAAAAATCCGGTTTAGCAGATCATGCATGGTCAAATGATCACATGATTCAGTGGTCAGAAGCTAAAGTTTTACATAAGGAGTCGCATTGGCGAAAACGAAAGTTTATTGAAGCTGCGTATATAATGCAGAATAAAGAAGTTTTCAGTCAACCAAGCACGGACATACCAAACATATGGAAACCACTCCTTAAGGAAAACAGGCGTCTTAGGATTAAAAAAGGGGGCGGGCCGTCACACCTGACTGCACACCAAGTAGTATAAGTAGTAGCCTCGAGACTAGATTGTTTAGTTTACACTTGATAACGGTTTGAGATACTTACTAACCGAAACGTCGTGTTTTAAAATAAATAAAGACAATGGAAGTCCGAAATTTTATTTCGACATACCTTGCCTTAGGGAATCGTGGTTTAAAACAATATTTATTCCACCTTGATCTTTGTCCATTTTAAATGCTTTTTCTATAGATCTCCCTCCATTTTTACGGTATTCGCCCACGGCTCTCTCAATTTGGAACAAACGTATCACCTTGTGGCCGTTTTTTGTGCGAAACCCCCAACAGATAGCTGAATATAGCTCTGCAGTTCCCAAATCGAGTAGATGTAAAATAAATTGTAGTACTCCAGAGCCAGACCTATAGTTTACTTCATAATTTTTGAAATAACTTTTTGACAGTTATTATAAACAACAGCAAAGGCCAGCGAAACAAAGTTTTCTCAATAATTAATATGAAATTAACTGTAGGTTAAGTAAAAAGTTGAAAGTTTTTTATGAAAAAAGATGCGGAGTTTTGTCTCTTCACTTAATGGCACATATTTGAGCTTATATCTTTTATAGTACGGTTGAATCAGTTTATTTTGGACTCACTTAAAAATTGACAGCTTTATGTCTTTTCCTTGGCTTTTCACTAAAACACCAAACTATGTCGGGCATTGTTTCCCTGGGCCAACGGCAGCCGAACGAGAATTAAAATCAAGTAATGTGTGCTTGGTGCGATTCAGCATTCAATCAATTCATCAAATTAGACACTTAAACTGGATACGTCTTTCGTATTGCATATCGTTGTCGTAGCGCAACGATTATAAACACACAGGATTGCCTATTAGCTCGAATCTTTCAGCGGTAGGCGGCGCCTTGCTTACGTCACTAGTGGACCTCTGCTCAGCCCGTGAGTTTTTCCTGCTTTTTTCTTGCTTATTTGCAAACAAATTTTTTATTCGTGTTAGTAAATACAATTAATAATTTCATTCATTTAAAACAAATGATTTGATAAATCAAGAGTTTGCTCTGAGACGTTATGTTGGAGTTTCTTTTTTAAATAGTTGAAAGTTTTAGAATAGAAGTAGGATTTTTTCTAAAAGTTTAATCAATTTAAATCATTAGATGTATAGTGTATTGTTTTTGTTGCAAATATAATAAAATACACTTATATTATGTGGAACAAAAAGGTATTTATTTGATATTACAGATCTAAAATTGCAATATTTATTATATTATTATGTCAAAAACCAGTCAGTTTTTGGAGGAAACAGCCAAATAAGATGTGTTTTTCATTTGATTTACATTGTTTGTTTTATGAGTTGTTTTTATCCCACCCAGCGCCTGTTTTCACTCCTTCTCCTGTAACATGTTTCTGAAAACTGCTATAAGGTCCACCCCCCTGGGTGCGCTCATGATAAAAGTATCTATATTTATATTTCTAGATTGAAAGAGGGAGTACACAGCTTTTATTTCAACAATAAATTAATGTGCTTTGTTTATATAAATTCACTTAATTCACATTTCTAAAGGTTTATTTACCTCCTAAATAGTCAACCACACCGTCAAATTAATGAAAAAACGCAAAAAAACGGAGATAAAAATGTCAAAAACACCTTAAAATCACACGAACTCTCAATACAAACAAAGCAACTGGTCCGCTGGTGACGTCAGCAGGCAGTGCAACATAGAGTAAATAGAAATAAGCAATCCTGTGTGTTTATAATCGTTGGTCGTAGCGAGCTTAATCCCAAAGTGTGCTTGACCAGGACGTTTATTCTTGACTGTTCGTGAGGTAAGGTGAGGGCTCACCAAATCTCAAGATGCTATTCTTGACGGCTTCTTGTATTTTTCCGTGGACAGTTAAAAAGCTGTTAGCCCACGGGGCCCAAGATCTAATAAACACCTATTAAGTGTTGACAGTTAACTGTTTCGTCCGTGAGGGACTCTTCAGAACACTGCATGGTCAATGTGACACTTTACGATAAAGAGACGGTATATAACTTATCTTACGATATTGGTAAGAGAAATTAAAAACAATGCCTGTGACACCGTATGCTTTTCACACCAATGGCGACATCTACCAAATGCAAAAGAAACTACTAGAGTAAAAACAAAAGGCAGGCAGATGAAATATGAAAAACAGTACCCATGACCGTGACATAATTTGTCCCTCAGGTCGGGTCCATGCAAATTGCATTTTTTCCGGCTTCGTGACGTTTTATATCGGGTCAGCGAAGTGTATAAAGTAAGACGAAATTTATATAACGTTTCTTTAGGTTTACAGAAGTGTCACATTGTCCATGCAGTGTTCCAAAGAGTCTCTTAGGGACGAAATAGTACAGCTTTTAAGCTGCCCACGGAAAAATACAAGAGAAAAAGAAACTTTCTATGACCTGGGTACTGTTTTTCGTTTCATCTGCCTCCTTGTAGGTTTTTTTTTGTATTTTGTAGTTGTCGCCACTTGTGTAAAAAGCCTACGGTATCGCAGGCTTTATTTTTAATTTCTCTTACCAAAATCGTAAGATAAGATTTATATACCGTCTCTTTAGCTTTACAGAAGTGTCACATTGTCCATGCAGTGTTCTAAAGAGTCCCTTAAGGACGAGACAGTTTACTGTCAACACTTAATAGGTGTCCATTAGATCTTGGACCCTCCTGGGTATACAGCTTTCGAGCTCTCCACGCAAAAATACAAGAGAAACAAAACCTTTCAATACCCGCTTCAAAAAATTATTGTTTTCTTTATTTACGGGTACTAAACTTTACGTTTAACAATTTTTTTTGTTAGGGACAAAAGAGACAAAGTACTTACTCTGTGGTACCGAAAAATTGTTGAAAAAAATTATTGATTCAGTGAGATATTTCTTTTTAAAAGGTAGATGATTTGGTTTCAGTCAACTCATTAACTAATCATAAAGTTTGGTTTTATATTGTGCGATGTGACAAAACTGTATTTCGTATACCCGTACGTTTACTGTTTTATCTCTGGTGGTTTGAGTTGGCGAGACGAGCATTTTTTGTTTCTATAAATACAAATAGTTGAAGGAAAAGCAGACTGCAGGATACGCATTGAAGCAGCAAGGCGAAAGCTAAAATCCACATATTTTGATGATTTCGATTCTATGAATTTTTAAAATTACTTGGTGCGCTGATGCAATAAAATGTCACTTCCAAAAAAGCACTGTTTTTAAACTTTATCCGAAATTTTTTAAAAATTTTTAGGGTATATAATTCCTTTTAATCCCCTTCCTAAGAGCCGATCCAATGTAACCCAAATCCCTAAAAAAACCAACTGATTTTTGTAAGATCTAGGCCAAGGGTCTGTCGAGGATAGGTTGCCTGGTAACTACATTGTCAAAGCGCCGTGAGAGGTGACAGCGCGTCATTTAGAGTGCTACGATTTGATTAGAGCACTTTCTTAACATGTGTTTTTAAGTATTTTTAATCTTCAATGGTTTATTTTTTACATTTGTAGTTTTTTTTTCGGACTATATTTATTTAAAAACCGTAAATACTTGTTCTAGTTTACTTATACTTTCTACTTTTAGTTATTTTATCGGACTAAAATCTTTTGAAGACATTTTGCCTTTGGGATATTTGGTATAAGGTAAGTTTTATATTTGAGTTGATGTATTTTATGAATATTGTTATTAGAGATACTTTAAGAAGAATAATAGAACATATTTATATTTAAATCACTAAAGGAACACAAGAAACTTGAAGATTTCCTTCTATGCTTTTTATTTGAATGGGCACTCCGGGGACGTCATTTCCCATTTCAACAACTGGATCTATGATTGGTCAGAAAGTTACCAGGTAACCTATCCTCTACAGACCTTGAATCTAGGCTTTCAAATATTCGTTAGAAATTTGACAAATTTGATGGTTATTCTTAGATTTAGCCTGGATCTCCCTGCAGCGGTGATACTCATCCGTTGTGTATCACCTGATTAACATCAACCAATAATATTTTAAGGAATATAATCAGCCTAAAATTTCATTGGGTGATATTGATCACGTGGTATACAGCGGATGCGTATCACGACTGCATTTGGATCCAGCCTTAGACTTTATAACTGTTCATCTGTCAAACTAACTTCTAACAGGATCCAACAAAATCTGATTTAAGGCTGAAGTGTAACGTGTCAATCGCTGTATATGGAAACCTCTCAATTAATGGGCTATTAGCAATGCGTTATAAGCTCATTTATCTCTCCAGTTATTAATATGTATTTACACGCATCCATGCGTTTCACAGTATTATTTAGAAACATAAGCTGCGTTTCTTTCTTTAATCTAGATAGTTTTTGAGCGTGCCCACAACGGCCGTTGACATTTAAACGTCACATATAGTTATATCACGGATCACCTAACAAAAGGTGATCCGTGGTTATATAGGAACGCCGCAAACTTGTATTTTTTTGTCTGAAGGAAACACTTAATTTGCCATTTTAATATTTAAGTTTGTGGTCAAATGTAATTCTTTCTATGAATATGAGTAACAGGCTGTATTCTCGTACATAGGTTTATTCGGGCGAGAAGCATTTGGGGAAAATGTTGCCATTTCAACACATTTTTTTAAGCTATCGAAAAAATTTTGGCGGTTACTAATTGTTTAATGTTACTTTTTCATCTCGTAATTTGGATTGGGATGGGATTGGAGATTTAATACCTGTTTTTGCATTCTGTTGCTTAAAAAAATTGATTTGAAAGTAAATGGCAACATTTTCCCCAAAGGCTTCTCGCCCGAATAAACCTGTGTACGAGAATACAGCCTGTCACGCATATTCATAGAAAGAATTACATTTGACCATAAACTAAAATATTAAAACGGCAAATAAGTGTTTCCTTCAGAAAAAAAAAATATTCCCCCATCTTCCCTTATTCAGCAAACATTTATCTCTCTGTCTAGATTTTAATGGGCTTGCGTACCAAACGAGAAATTACCTGATAGCCTTCTTCGATCCATCTTTGGACATAGCCCTCTCCCAATATCTTCAATTCTTCTCTGTCTATCGCCGTGTTTATCCATCTAGCTCCTGCATGTCTCTTCAAATCGTCCGCCCATCTCATGGGGGGTCTTCCCCTACTTCTTTGTTCTGACCATCCTATGATCACTGCCTATTGTAAAGCTGTTCAGGACTGTTACATCTCTAACGATGTTTTTCTCAGTTGTCAGTATGTAATCAATTTCGTTTTTCGTTATTCCATTAGGGCTGAGCCATGTCCACTTTCGTTGCGGTTTCTTTCTATAGATCGAATTGATTGCATAAAGGTGTTTTTCCTCTAGATAATTCATTAAGGTTGTGCCCCTGCAATTCCTTTCTCCATAACCAAAATCCCCTATTTTAGTCTCTCCATGTTCATTCTCTTACCTAATTTGGCATTGAAATCTCCCATTACTAGTGTCAGATGTTCTTCCATGGCTTTTGAGATGTCTTCATAGAATGCTTCATATGCTCGTCATCGTAGGTAGAGATGGGGAGCGTATACTTGAATAACTTTAAGTGATGTTCTTTTCATTTTCATTATAAGATAGGCAACGCGATCTGAGATTCCTTTAATAGTATGTACGTGTTTACTTATGTCTTTATTTATTATGAATCCTACTCCGAGGTTGCTGTTATCTTCATTACCTTTATAGTAAAGAAGATTACCGGAGTTCAGCCTTATTCAAATTTCTTACTTTCGACGGGTTTCTCACAAGCCTACAATGTCCCATTTTATTCTTGTCAGTTCTTCCTCCAGTTCATTAATTTTTTCGTCGTTGTTCATTGACCTAATCTGAGGGCACGGCAGTGCCTCGCCAGGTTCGCGCGCTGTAACCATCTTTTCTTGAAACATTTCAGCCGATATTTGATCTACCTAAAACTCTACTTCGGAATGAGCTACGAATCTCAAACTTTGCACAGTCGTAGATCTCCATGAAGTTAACAATCCCTCCAATGTTAATGGAAAGCTGAAATTTGGCAGACTGATAGAAATTATGACCAAACCCCTGGAAAAAATCAAAAAATCCCAAAATTTTAATTTACTCCCCTCCCCTATACATTTAAAGTTATGTAAAAGTAGCATTGCCCACTTCCAGAAATGCTAGAGAGTTAGGCTTTGGCAGACTGAGAGGAACTATGATAAAACTATGTGAAATGTTGAAATTTGTATTGGAGAACTTGGCTTTACTTTTATCTCAATTGTTTTTACGGAATGCCATTTTCGCTTACTTGGCTTTTTTTTACATGAAATGTTTTTGTTATGATATTATATGTTCCTATTGTTAGTTTGACTCGTTTTTGTCTTGTTTTTGGATGTTTGATCCTTTTCATAAGCGAAGTTTTTCCTCCTCCAGATTCCGTGACGCAGACCAAAGAGGTGTGTGATTCGGAGAGTTTCCTTTCCACCTTGGGACCAATTCCTTTCGTTTTCAAATTCGTCATGATTTTTCTATTGAGAGGATTTGGCATTAAAAAACCACGTTTGCCAGGCGTGTTGGTGAGTCTATATTCAACCGCTCATTCTGGGAAGTTATCGGGCCTAAATTTGGCACGACCAAAAACTACTTAATAAAATTTGTTTGAAATTTTTTCTCACATCAGAGCTGGTTTTTATTTCCTCTTAAGATTCTGTTGTACTCTAATTCCGCGCCTATACCATAGATGCAAATGGGCATCGGCCATCAAATCGAGTGGGATGGCCGTGACAGGAGGCAAAGGCCCTCGGCCATAATGTTTAATTATTATTTTGGGTGAGTGACCGGAACTGCCCTGCATTTGTTGCTTTCGAAGATGTATTTAGGCGCCCCAAAGACAGTAAAAAATCGAAGATGGCAGAACATTTTTACCACTACTACTATGTCGGTTTAAAACATTTTTCTACGTTGTCCGACGGTTATTCTCAACCTTCTTCGATCCTGACAATCATCTTCTGTCAGGCTTTTGTGACTCATTGATCTCTAGATTGACGGTTGCCATTCCAGTTTAGGACACATAGAAAACATACTTATTGCATGGAGATATTGTTTTCCATCATCTGGTTTTCTCAACTCCATCGTCTGGTTCTCTCAACTCCATCGTCTGGTTCTCTCAACTCCATCGTCTGCTTCTCTCAACTTACCTCTCAACCTTCGTCTGGTCTTTCAACTCACTTGATTCGTTTCCAATACATAAGTACTGTGTCTTGTCCATGTTCACTGTTAGCCCTCACCTTTGCTGTTCTTCCGTTAACTTTCTCATCATATACTCCATGTCTTCTTTATCATTAGCTTCAATTACTTCAGTCGTCAGCAAACTGTAGTGTTTATATGGTAAATCGGTCGTTAAGTTGTATTCCCATGCCATGTACCTTACGTTTCTATTTTTTAGAGCGATATGTATTTTAGAAAGAGTTGGCGAGATACACTATCCCTGTATTAAGCCTTTCGTTACCAGGAATTCTTGTAAAAGTGGATTTTCAATTTTAATTTTAGATTTTGTCCCTTTGTATGGTTCTTTTATTATTGCTTTTATGTATGTATCATTTATATTAGTTTGCTCTAACACTGTCTATAATTTCTCTACTGGAACGGTATTTTATGCTTTTTGTGGGTCCTGAAGGGTAACATGAGTCTCTATATTTCTGGCACTCCTAGGGGGGGGGGGGAATTTTCACGGAAGGTTTATAGCGAATTCTTTTGAGAAAGTTAGTGGGCCACTCGTGGTCCACTGACACTGTTTTGGTGCTGTCAAAAATTGTCCCAGTGCAGTTTCAAAAGAATACAAAAGTGCACTAGTGCAACATGAGCTCGGAGAGCCCGTGCCAAAAAATGTGCAGTGAGTGCAACACTGGGCTTGTCAGTGGGTCAAAAGAATACAAAAAATTGCACTAGTTTTCGCAAAAGAATACAAAGACTGCACTAGGGGCGCACCAGTGCTGCACTTTTTTCCCAAAAGAATTCGCCATTACTTTGTGCTCTTTAATATTTCCACCAAGTTTAATTAAAATCAGGCAAGGGGAAGGGCCTGGTCAACAAATTATTGACCGGTCAACATATTTTAGACACACCCCAAAGAAACTTCAGGTTCAGTTGAGGTTCACTTGAAATATTATATTGGAAGTCAGTAGTAGGCTTAAGCGGGTGCTGGACCACTTTTGAGGAGGGAATGACCTTGAATGACCTTGACGATTGTTGCCTTGTTTTATGTAGAGACGAATAGTTTGAGTAGTATATTTGACCTTGAAAAGTTGTGAAGGTCATTATGTTGACCTTCACAACTTTTGAAAGAAAGATGTGTATTTTGAAAGAAAGATGTGTATTTTTTAACCTTCAGAATCTTTAACATTGCTTTATTTGCCCGCTTTTTAGATATATTATTTTCTGTAGACTTTACCCCCACTAAACTAACACCCAACAAGTATATAAAGAAAAATAAATATCAGAAGAGTACTATTAAAGTTTCTTTACTTCAACGGCGAATTTCAAATTAGTAGAAAATGAAGTTAAAGCAGCAAATTATTGATTTGGACGATTTCACCAGTCAAGACATCGACAATTTGTTAAAAGATATTGGGAATGAGTTTCAAGCCGAACAGCAGCCAGAGCCACAGCTAGAGCCACAGCCAGAATCACAGCCGCAGCTACAAATGGAGCTACAACGTGACGTACATAAAATCAAAAATGGAAGAGTTGTTAAAAGAAAGTACATTAAAAAAACGAAGACAAGCATTTTATCAACAGCTCCAACTCCGACAGCAATTCCAATAGCAATTCCCTCAACATCGAGGGATCAGCTAGTCCAGCAAACCGTAGCCGCAAATGTCACAACAATAGAAAGCCAAACGATAGAGCAGGCTATCCAAATCCTACGGGTGAAAAGAAGCTGCGTGGAGCAGCTTAAACAAAGAGGGGATCTACTCAAAGCAGAGATTCAACGACTACAAAGAGAGACCGAAGGTGTGGAGGAAGAATTCCAAGCAAAATTAAATGACTACAATAAGCTAAAGGATCTTTTTGTGCTTTTCTTTAAATTTTTAACATTTTTTTTATTGTAACATATTTAGTTTTTATATAAAATTATTAGTTAGCCAATATATAACTTTATGAAACAAAAAAAAAGAATTTGAATATGTAAAATATAATAAATCTATATTAAGAAAAAAAAACATTATGGTAATTTAATAATACACAAAAAAATTTGTATAATTTTTTAATTTTTTTTAAATTTTGGTTACTATTTTATAGTTGAACTTTATAGAATAAACTTTAATATAGAAAAGAATATTATGCTAATGCAAAAAACAAAGTATTAAAAATAATTTTTAAACTTTAGTTTGTTTATAAAAGAGTAAAATTTCAAAGTGTAGAATAAACCAATTTGTAGAAAAGATCTAATTAAAAAAAAAAACAAACTTTTAAAAAGAATTTTGTTTTTAAGAGAGCAAGATTGCATGGAATAGCATATAAAAATGAAACTTAAAGACTTTTTTTTTACCATTTTTAACTTTAGTTTGTGCATACATGAACAAAATTTGCGTTACTATAATTTAAAAATTGAATATTGATGTGATTCAAAAGATAGGATTTTTCTCTCAATTACTAGTTTGAGAAAAAAAAAATAGTATGACTACAAGGTCTGCCTGCACAAACCCACTTTGCTCTTCTTCTTTTTATTCATGAAAATCATTCTCTTTTAAATCTCTAAGAATCCTACCGTACAATCTACTTAGAGTACCGGTAAAGTCCTCTTCTTCTACTTGTTCATTCATAAAAATCATCATTTGCGCTCGAACATTTAATTTTTATTTGTACGTATCAAATTTCTTATCTATCTTCTTGTTTCCCTGTACAAATATTTTTAAAATAGGTATTTTTGGTTCCCATTTGCGCCATTAAAGCCAAAAATAATTTTTTCCTAAGTGAGTTAAACTTTCGGATTGTTAAGGTAATAAGTAAATAATAAAATTTTTACTGGCTATTTGCAAGAGCAAATTTTTATCTTACATCAAACATTTTAGAAAGCTGTAGCAGGCGAGCTTTGTGACAGTGGTATTGTGTTTTGGTGAAAACCAACCCTGCTTTTTAGGCACTCATAGCTTGCCGTTGATTTGGCCAAAGAATGAGATATACTGTGCTTTTAAACGGTCTAGACAAAGAGACAAGACACCAGCGTAAGCCAGAAATTCGTCGAAAACCGTTACAAACAAAATTGCACTGGGTGTATTTTAAACATTGAAAATAGTTGTTATATTTGTTTACACCTATAAAATATGAATTATTTTAATGGTAGTGGCTCAAAGGACAGATTAGACGAATACAATTTTTATTAAGCAATTCTGAAAACCATGCCTAAAAACAAGTCGCTGGTGTTGCCATAAATTTTATTTATTCTTTACCTAGTCGTCTAGTCTTGCATGTAATTAATGCTTGTTGATGTGTAAAACAATATAAAATTAAAAATATTTAAAAACATATAAATGGCAATAATAACATTTATATAAATATCCCGTTTTGTTACAAAGCCAAGATAAGTCAAAATACCTATTTAAAAAAATTTCCGCCATCTTGGATTTTCATGAAATTTTAAGGGTTTGCATTGTCAAAATGGTAAACATGATTAACATTGGACGTTATACTTTTGAGTAAAGTCTTCTGTTTTCGACCACTTATATTTATTTATAGTATTTTATTGCGGTCAAAATTCATAGTTTTGAAACCATTTTCACACTGCAGCGTATCGAAAATTTTTCCATTTTTCCTTTTCTAAACTTAATGGAATATTTTAGCAGCAACGTAATTGCCTTACGATTGGCAAGGTTTCCATTGGGAATTATGGCGAGAAACTGGGATATTGTGCAATTCGAGGTGTGAATTTCTTATTTTTGTACGGATTACAGGAAGTAGTAGTAGTAGTAGTAGTGTGGGGTAGGCTCTAAGCATGGCGACCAGGGACAATTTCACCAACCCCCGGGTCTCTCCCCTACTGCGTCCGTCCTTTGCTAAGGAATCTGCCCGTCTTCTGTACTAAGGCAAGAATATAGGGCCACCTCAGATTCAGAAGGTCCTCCGTCTCAAAGCTTCCTCTTTAAATACCTCTCTTGCTGCCTTTTTATATGCTTCACATGATGAGAAGAAATGCGCGGAGGTCTCGTCCTCGACCCAACATCGCTTGTACGTCGCGTCGTCCTTCACTCTTATCTTAGCCAGGTGTCATTTTAGGACGCAGTGTCCGGTTAGGACTCCGACTATGGCTCCCACCTCTCTTCGTGTTCTACGAAAAAGCCAGGCCCTACGGGACTGTGCAACTGTCTGACGTTTCCTGTGTTGGTCTATTCCTTTTGTATCTCTTTCTGGGCACACTCTGTTAGGACCGACTTCATTTGCCCTCTTGTAAGTTCCAGGAAAGTCTCTGGCCAGACGCATTTCTGCCGGGATCCACCCCTGGTGAGTTCATCCGCTTTCTCGTTTCCTGGGACTCCCATGTGGCCTGGGACCCATACGAGCTCCACCTCTCTTACTCTGGCCAACTCCTGAAGTGCATCCGCGCACTCCTGCACTAAAGCCGCAGACATGGTTGGTTTGCACAGTGCTTTCAGCGCAGCTTGACTGTCTGAACAGATGCAGAGGCGTTTTCCTGTTTCGTTCCTAATTTGTTCCTCCCATGTTACCGCCAGTATAGCGTAAACCTCTGCCTGGAAGACTGTTGCATTGGATCCCAGCCGGTAGCTTTTTCCAATACCCTTGCTTTCCACGTATATTCCTGCGCCGGTAGAATTCCGATCTGTTAGCCTTGATCCGACTGTATAGCAGAACGTGGCATCGCCAAAGAATTCAACCCCATCCTTTTTCCATGCATCCCTTGGCGGTATGGTTACACGGTATCTCCTTTTCTCCTTTAACCGCTTTTCTGGCATCGCTAGCATGTACGGTGATAGAGGAATATCCTTTTCCGTACAGTCGCGATCTCCGAATGTGCTTTTTGTCCACCGCTCTTCTTCAGACGCCCGCGTCCCTTATCCTAAGGTATGCTATTGTCGCTTCCTTCTTTATCCAGGTGAACAGCGATGGGAGGCCTAGGATAGTGTTGAGGGCTATGTTGGGAGTAGACCTTAGAGCTCCGGTGATGTTCAAGGTCACCAGCCTCTGCATGCTTTCGAGCTTTTTGGCGTTAGTGGTTTTCATTGCCCCAATGAGCCATAATACCACGGTCCATATTGGATCCTTGGTCTTACGATGGCCGTGTAGATCCAGTGCATGATCCTTGGGCTGCGTCTCCGCTTTCTTCCTACCACCCTTCTTACTTGCCAGAATGTATTCGCCGTTAGACAGTCCATGTGGTTTCCAGCTTAATTTACTATCTAGCACTATCCCCAGGTACTTAACCTCTTAAGATAGTACAAGTGGTCGTGCGTACATTTGAGTTGCTTTGAAGCCTTCTATCTTCATCTTTTTTCTAAAAAAACCCATTCCGTCTTGCTGGGGTTGACGGAGAGGCTGTTCTCAGAAAGTTCCCAAATCCTAAGTAGACTTGCTATGAACCAAATTCGGCACTTTTGGGGGGCTTAAAGTAGTGCCGTAATTAGGGAGGTGCGGCCGGTGCCCCCATACATGGCGTCATCAAGGGGCGCCGTCAGGCTCCTTCTGAGTTAATTTTTGAAGAGGGGGCGCCAAACTCTAATAGTGCACCGGGCGCGAATCACCCTAGTTACGGCGCTGCTTAAAGTACTTTCGGGGGATAAAGAGAAACTGGCTTTACATTGCGATATCTGAATTTTAAAAGAAGTTAAAAAAAGTGACGTTAATTGATTACATACTGACTACTGAGAATAAAATCGTTAGAGATGTAACAGTCCTGAACAGCTTTACAATAGGCAGTGAGCATAGGCTGGTCAGAACAAAGAAGTAGGGGAAGACCCCCCATGTGATGGGCGGACGATTTGAAGAGACATGCAGGAGCTAGATGGATAAACACGGCGATAGACAGAGAAGAATTGAAGATATTGGGAGAGGACTATGTCCAAAGATGGATCGAAGAAGGCTATCAGGTGATTTCTCGTTTGGTACGCACAAGTGGTTTCTCCAAGGTCCGCATTTTGAGGGGATTCTGTAAATTTTTATTTGTAAAAATCTTATTTTGGTTTTAAATTTCTTATGTCTAGTTTTTTAAAAAGAATCTAACCATAAAACTAAGTGTTATGATCTAACTATTAAACTGAGTATTTTATTGTAGTGCAGGCGCTAGAGGTATTATGCAAAATATAAGGACCACAGTTTGATAATGGATTTTAGCTGAGAATAGATCACAGATTATCGATCTAGATATTGTCAAGAACGTTTTTGGTACAATTTTTTTTTATTCCCCTTCGTCTTATAGTCGTGTTCGAATTTCTGAAAATTTAACTAAGTTGACGCCCTAAAGCCACAATAACACAGAAATGCATAAAAAATGTGCAAAATTTAACCTAAAAGTAGAATTATATTATCTGCTGCAAAAACCCCCAAAAACTACTTTCTTTTAGTTTTTTCCTAAATCGATCCAATTTTCTTTATAGCCAAACTTTCCACTTATTTCCGCTTAAAATTCCCTGTCCGATGTCGAAATTATTTATCTTGTTTTGTGTCCTTTATACACAAAAGCCATTTAAGTTAAAAAGAGAAGCACCAGGTGGCTCGTGCCACTTTGTTATTCTTTTGGAGATTATTTGCGGGAAAATGAACCAAGTAATCCAGAAGTACATCTATCCCACACTTACGAAAGTAGTGTTATACAAGGGTCACTTTTCTTGCAACATCATTAATTTGGTCTTTTCCAGGAGTCTTGCATGACTTTCCTGTTTTACGACTAACTGCAGCATTGATTTGTAGGGCTAGACTTGAAATAGCCCCATATTTCATTCAGAAACCTAGATTTGTTTTAAAAGCAAGCTCTGCTCTTTTCTCTTTGAGCTTTTTGACTGAGCGTTTGGAGATTTTGCCCTTTGAATTTTAAGGCGGTTGAAACAAAAAGCGAGGTTAAAAGGGATTTATAATCACAATTTTTGTGATTTTCTTAGTCATTCTTTAAAAGACAGTGCATTTTACTTGTGTTCCAGTGCAAAAATTATTATTCTCACTATGACACTTTTTCATCTCGCAAAATTTTCATACAATTTTGATTGAATATATGCATAGTCAGAGCATAGATTTCTAGTTTTTTGTGCAACAAAACGCCGCAGTGCCTATTGTGCAACTGTCTGAAGCTTCATTTCCATTTCATTCACACAACAGACGAACGAAAATGTATAAGCTCCGTCTACTCCGAAAGATGTTCGTTTATTATTTCAAGCTGTATTTGCTCGATGATCAGCTGATCGCCGCTCAAGCTCCGCTCGCTCTACTCCGTGATCGAATTAACGAACGCTCTTAGTCTATGTAAAGGTTAATTCAACGTATCTCATTTTTTGTTCTCTAAGCGAGACAGATATGCAAGCTGTGACGACGTTTTAAGATTACAGAATTACTGTACTACGCGTTATGAGTATTATTTGTTATCTGTTCCTCTATTCTGAAGGCGTCAGCAATATAGACAAGAAAAGAGAGTACTAAATAATAAATACCTAAATTATCTCTCCAGTCCTCGGTTTTCAGGGGCCAGACTTGAAATTGCCCGATATTTCATTCATAAACCTAGATTTGTTTTAAAAGCAAACTCTGCTCTTTTCTCTTTGAGCTTTTTGACTCAGCGTTTGGAGCTTTTGCCAGCGCCCTCTGAATTTTAATGCGGTTGAAACAAAAAGCGAGGTTAAAACGGATTTATAACCACAATTTTTGTGATTTTCTTAGTCATTCTTTAAAAGACAGTGCATTTTATTTGTGTTCCAGTGCAAAAATTATTATTCTCACTGTGACACTTTTCCATCTCACAAAATGTTCATACAATTTTGAATGAATAGATGCATAGTCAGAGCAGGGGTTTTTAGTTTTTTGTGCAATAAAACGCCGCAGTTGTACAACTGTCTGAAGCTTCATTTCCATTTCCTTCACACAACAGACGAACGAAAATGTATAAGCTCCGCCTACTCCGAAAGCCGTTCGTTTATTATTTCAAGCTCTATTTGCTCGATGATCAGCTGATCGCCGCTCAAGTCCCGCTCGCTCTACTCCGTGATCGAAATAACGAACGCTCTTAGTCTATGTAAAGGTTATTGTCTCGGTTAATTGAACGTATCTCATTTTTTGTTCTCTAAGCGAGACAGAGATGCAAGCTGTGACGACGTTTTATGATTACAGAATTACTATACTACGCGTTATGAGTATTATTTGTTATCTGTTCCTCTATTCTGAATGCGCCGGTAATATAGACCAGAAAAGAGAGTACTAAATAATAAATAACTAAATTATCTCTCCTGTCTTCGGTTTTCAGGGTGAAAATCGTCACTAACCTAACCTGAAGATATTGGCTGGAGACCTAACTTTACCAAAAACACTTGCATTTTTAAAATCTAATTTGGATCGACGGTTATATAGTAATATGCATCTGGGTCGTAGAATATTGTTTGAAAACACTTTTTTCCGAACGGATTAAACAAAAACCCTTAGTTACAAAAGTAATTAAAGTTCGAAAAATAATTAGTTTGGAAACCACTGGGTTATTTGAAAGAAGTCAAAAGTTCACTAGTTCTAAAAAACGTTCAAAAAGCATTTATTCAAAACTTAAAGATTTTCAAACTACATATTAAAGTAAATTTTGTGCCAGCGTTTATTAAACCAAATAATGAAAATAAAACAAATTTAAAATAAGAAGAGAGAAGTTAAGGAAAGAAAATAAACGAAAAAGAGAAAAAGTTTTTTTAGGTAACGTATTTGTGGGGTAGATGTAATTCTAAACCATAGTAAGTGGGTAAATCCCTGTCGTCTTTTCCGGAAAATTCAGGGATAAGTATTTATAAGAAGAATACAAGATTAGGTTTTAGCTTCTTCATGAGATATGTAGACTTTTAAAGTATGAGATGCGGGTTAGTTTGAAACAGACAATAAATATTTATAAAAAATTTAAAACAAAATTAGTAGCCAGTCATTCAGTCGCTCTAAATTAGTTTTCCAAATATTTTTGAATAAATGATATTCAGAGGAAAGTGATATCCCTAGAAGAAAGTGGTCGTGGCATATTGTCCGCTATTTTATATTTTGATGTTATAGACCGTTCAGCTGTTTTTTTAAACAAAAGTGAGGTAAGATATCTCTTTAATGAATATTGTATAATTTTGTTATTTTTTGAAAACTAAACCAATTTTTGAGCTGTTTTTAGCATATGCTTCTAAAATACACACATCGTCAAAAGTCTTGGCCCCCCTAGGTATTTGGAAAAATAAAGATAGTTAAATTTTCAAATGTGCTGCAGAATATTCTTTAATTCAATACTAAAATATATGATGCAGAACCTTTTTTATTTCATTTCATCAAAAGTGATCAGAAAATCTTAAATTCTAAAAAAAAACTTAAAGAAAAAAACGGTAAAGGCTTAATTAAATATAACTCAGTATTCTGTGTTCCCTCGAATCAAGTTATCAATAAAATCCACTCTTCTTGAACAGCTGCAGTCAATTGTTGAAGTGTTGCAGGAGGATTCAGTCGATTGGATATTCTTCTAGCAACTCAATCCCACAGGTGTTCAATGGGATTCATGTCGGGAGAGTTCGCTGGCCAGTTCATTCTTTGGATCTTTCCCTCCCGCAACATGTTTTCCACCCTTTGCGTGCGATGTGGTCTGGCATTATCATCTTGAAAAATACAATTTTCTCCAAATTCATTTCGCAAGGGCTGAATGATTGGTTCGATAATGTTTTCTGCCTATATGGTGCCTGTCATTGTTGGCTGAATAAGGATAAGTGGAGTACGACGACCAAACATTATGCCGCCCCAAAACATTACCGTGTCGCCCTGGTAGGGAACAACTTCTCGAGCAAAAGCCAATCGTTCTGCTCTTCCTGGACCTCTCTAGACACTCCAAAAACGTTGCGCCATTGAGGCAAAAGCCAATTTCTGTGCTCCTGGGCCCATTGACGACGGGCAGTTCTATGATGAGGTGAGAGCTTTGGCACTCTCAAAGGTCTTCTTGAACTTAAATTTGAAGAATGTAATCTTCTTCTTAGGGTGCTTGTCGAAACAACTCTCTGGTACGTGCGCAAAAAATGACTTCGGAGGGCTGTTGGCGTTATTGTTCGGTTTCTCCGTGTAAAATTAACCATATAATGATCCTCCCTCTCTGATGTTACTCTGGGTCTTCCACCAACTGGTCTTCGCGCAACGCTCCCAGTTTCCAGAAAAAGAAAGACGATGCGTCTCACTGAAGACCGTGGGATATTCAAACAACGCGCAATAAGATGGTTTGATAAACCCTCTTGATGTAAAGCCACTATTTTTGCTCGGTTGAACGGAGAAATTAAGTGACCTGGCATTTTTCTCGACATTTAATTGAAAATACACTTGTCGTATCCGTCTTAAAACTGACCTTATTAAGAATAATCTGCATAGTTCCCAAATAAGGCAGTTTTTTTCTCCGATAATGTTTTTATATTTGGGATAAGATATCAAGGAATTTATCAACAAAAAAATTGCCAGCGTACCTGAAACAATTTACAGGATGATCAGGGGGGCCAAGACTTTTGACGATAGTGTATTTTTTAAAATTATATTGGCGTTTATTTTTTCTGCCCGCTTTATTTTATCTTACAGAAAACTTGAAATACAAGCAAAAACGAGTGTGATCGTTTAGTGTTGGAAGTAAACAGAGGACTTGGGATGTAAACAAATGGGTGTAGGTGAGGAAATCACTTTCGATGCTAAACGATCACAATTGTTTTGGCTTATATTTTAAGTTTTTTCTAATGCTGGTTTTATACAGATAAAAATAAAAATAAATATTAAAACTAAAATAAAATATTTTGCTAGCCAAATATAAATAAAAATTAATTTTTAACACTTTTTTTGCCAAAAAAACAGTGTAAAAGAAATTTTGGACTAAATCACTGCGGCCTTCAAAAGTTGTATTGCCTGAAATGGTACGAAAAAACTACACCAAAGGTCACGTAACGCGATGTCGCACATCCGCACATCCATTTCCAGATAAAAATTAAATAAATGTTATAAGTGTGCCAACCATTGAGTTGTATAACGCCCTAAAAGGGCGTTAGAGACGGAAAGACAAGGCATTTTTTATTGACCCTATCCAATTTGGTTCCTATGGTCGGGTATTTCTTTTACAATAAAAACAGAGATAGACATTATTGAACATGTGAAACGGACAAAGATAGGGTGATTTTGCATGCTAATAATACCCTAGATAATATAAGGGTACTTTTATCTCTTTCACACTGACGGCATAAGTGCGACAGAAAAGCAGCTGGCTACCTTTAATCCACCTGCCGTATTTTGAGTGATTCTACCTGTTAGTCCGTGTATACAGGGAAAACTGATAGACAATGTTGTCTAAGTACGGAAATGATTTTTTTTGAATTTTGTGCGGGAATATTACAAAAAGAAATCTTAAAACGTTTAAAAACAAGTTTAGAAGTAACTATTTGAGTTTAAACATGGTCCAAAATTGTTTTTTGTGCAAAAGAAGAAAAAAAATCCATAAAAAAACAACATTTCATGGGTAAGTCGTCTTGACAGATAGTTTTTCCTAAAACACGAGAAAGTTCAGTAGCGTCACGATAGATAGTTTTTTCTGCGACCGTGCGATTTTACCCTCACACATTTTGATTCAGAAAGTGTCACTTTTTTTTGCATTGCATGAAAATTAACAAAAAGTATTTGATTTTCTTAAAAATGATTTCTTTTTAAATTCTTACATACCGATTTTTATCCAGTTGTTTTTGTTTTTTCGAACCAAACTTTTGACATGTCACGGTCGAGTTTCATACATCTTGATGAATTGTTACACACACTGATCTATGTTTTTATAAATTTCGATAAATTTAATGTTTTTTGCGGACTTTACAGTAATTTTAAGTTAAATTTTGGTCTTTCATCGCGAAAGTATATATTTATTATTATATGACCACCGCGACCGGTCTACAGGCCGGTATCATATGTTTATGTCTTTCTAATGTCATTTGACTATCATGCTGTCTTACTTAATAAGGTCACTTAGTTTAATTAATAATTTTGTCCTACATAATATAAAAGAAGAATAGAAACCAACAAAAAATTTGTGACACTTCGATTACCCATTTTCTTTGATTGCGATGGATTAGGGTGACCAGATTACGGTTTATTAGGGTGCCCAGAGTGCGCAAAAAAAGATTTTGAAAAATTTCCCTAAAAAAATTGAAGACCAAACACTCACTGGCCACTCAATGTTTATGGTCGCATACACTAATCCTAACTCGATTTCCGACGATTATGGACAATGGTTACCCCCTGGACATAAACCTAACAACTTTTACTATATTTATTAACAATAGGTAGGTTAGGTTTGGTTAGGTTGGATTAGGTTGGGTTAGGTTGGGCTGGGTTGGGTTAGGTTGGGTTAGGTTGGGTTAGGTTCGGTTAGGTTGGGTTAGGTTGGGTAAGGTTGGGTTAGGTTGGGTTAGGTTGGGTTAGGTTGGGTTAGGTTGGGTTAGGTTGGGTTAGGTTGGGTTAGGTTGGGTTAGGTTGGGTTAGGTTGGGTTAGGTTGGGTTAGGTTATGTTAGGTTGGGTTAGGTTGGGTTAGGTTGGGTTAGGTTGGGTTAGGTTGGGTTAGGTTGGGTTAGGTTGGGTTAGGTTGGGTTAGGTTGGGTTAGGTTGGGTTAGGTTGGGTTAGGTTGGGTTAGGTTGGGTTAGGTTATGTTAGGTTGGGTTAAGTTGGGTTAGGTTGGGTTAGGTTGGGTTAGGTTGGTTTAGGTTGGGTTAGGTTGGGTTATGTTGGGTTAGGTTGAGTTAGGTTGGGTTAGGTTGGGTTAGGTTATGTTAGGTTGGGTTAGGTTGGGTTAGGTTGGGTTAGGTTGGGTTAGGTTGGGTTAGGTTGGGTTAGGTTGGGTTAGGTTATGTTAGGTTGGGTTAGGTTGGGTTAGGTTGGGTTAGGTTGGGGTAGGTTGGGTTAGGTTGGGTTAGGTTGGGTTAGGTTGGGTTAGGTTGGGTTAGGTTGGTTTAGGTTGGGTTAGGTTGGGTTAGGTTGGGTTAGGTTGGGTTAGGTTGGGTTAGGTTGGGTTAGGTTGGGTTAGGTTGGGTTAGGTTGGGTTAGGTTGGGTTAGGTTGGGTTAGGTTGGGTTAGGTTGGGTTGGGTTAGGTTGGGTTAGGTTGGGTTAGGTTGGGTTAGGTTGGGTTAGGTTGGGTTAGGTTGGGTTAGGTTGGGTTAGGTTGGGTTAGGTTGGGTTAGGTTGGGTTAGGTTGGGTTAGGTTGGGTTAGGTTGGGTTAGGTTGGGTTAGGTTGGGTTAGGTTGGGTTAGGTTGGGTTAGGTTGGGTTAGGTTGGGTTAGGTTGGGTTAGGTTGGGTTAGGTTGGGTTAGGTTGGGTTGGGTTAGGTTGGGTTAGGTTGGGTTAGGTTGGGTTAGGTTGGGTTAGGTTGGGTTAGGTTGGGTTAGGTTGGGTTAGGTTGGGTTAGGTTAGGTTGGGTTAGGTTGGGTTAGGTTGGGTTAGGTTGGGTTAGGTTGGGTTAGGTTGGGTTAGGTTGGGTTAGGTTGGGTTAGGTTGGGTTAGGTTGGGTTAGGTTGGGTTAGGTTGGGTTAGGTTGGGTTAGGTTGGGTTAGGTTGGGTTAGGTTGGGTTAGGTTGGGTTAGGTTGGGTTAGGTTGGGTTAGGTTGGGTTAGGTTGGGTTAGGTTGGGTTAGGTTGGGTTAGGTTGGGTTAGGTTGGGTTAGGTTGGGTTAGGTTGGGCTGGGTTGGGTTAGGTTGGGTTAGGTTGGGTTAGGTTGGGTTAGGTTGGGTTAGGTTGGGTTAGGTTGGGTTAGGTTGGGTTAGGTTGGGTTAGGTTGGTTTAGGTTGGGTTAGGTTGGTTCAGTTTGAGTATGTTCGGTTAGGTTTAGCTAGGATTGTTTAGGTTAGGTTTAGCTATATTCGGTTAGGTTTTGTTCAGTTTAAGCAAATCGAACCGAACCAAACCGAACCGTTAGATTCGGTTTGATTTGGTTCATTTCGATACGGATGGGTTCAGTTTGCTTTTGTTCAGTTAGACCTTCGATAAATTTTAAAAAAGTAAATAATTATTAATTTTTAGTGTTTTAAGGAATAAAAATTGATATAATGTTCAATTAAACTAATTTTTATTTGTAAAAATGTAGGAATCATAATTTTCTTGATTTTGTTTTGAATTTCATGCTTTTTTAAAAATTGTGCATTTTCATAAAAGGACCAAAAAAACTGACCCGATTTGGATCAGTGACCTTAGTTATTTCAAGTTTTTGTTGACAGCTGATAGACGTCAGAGACCGTTTTGTTTCAGTTTGAAATGAGAAAATGCTTCTTTTGTAGCAATTTGTATGGGTTTTAATGGGGTTTTAAGAATGTTTCAATTTCAATTTTTTTAACAAAATCAACGATAGTCCGCAAGTTTTTTTTTAGAAATCACTATAAAATGGTCTAAAATTATCATTTTTCAAAAAACTTCGTAGTTTTAAGAAAGGTGGTAAAACGTACCAGACCCCTGAAATGTGTTGCAGTCTAGGACAACTGGGCGCCGCCAACTCGGCGCCACCAACTGGGCGGCAGGCCAACTGGGCGCCGGGCCAACTTGACGCCGAGCCAACTGGGCGCCGGACTAAAATATTTTTTCTTGATAAAATGTGCAGATGAAAAACAACCTTAAAAAAATTAAAGTGGCGGATCCAAAATGGCGGACTTTCTTATTTATGCATCGATATGTATCGAATATGGAACTTGGCGGTGTTTCAAGTCGCAGAACACTACACCTACCAAATTTCAACACTCGACTTAATAGATGTTGAAAGTTTTGTATAAATAACATATTTATTTTGTTTTTATCTGCACATTTTATCGAAAAAAAATAGTCCGGCGCTGAGTTGGCCCGGCGCCCATTAGGCCCGGCGTGGCGCCCTGTTGGCGGCGCCGAGTTGGCCCGGCGCCCGGTTGTCCCATTTCGAATTGAAATTTTTAGTTCCGAAATTTCATCTGACTCGAGCATAACTTGTAGTCCACCCAAGAAAAGAAGAGTTGAAGAAGACCCTTGTTCAAAGAAAGAAAATATTTTACCTGGAAGGTACAACATTTGTAAAGTTGAAAACAATAATTTTAATACATCCACTGCACTTAGCATGCTTAGAAATTCTTTTTACTCTTTTTTTTACTGAAGAGAATTTTGTAAACACACACAAGTAAGTATTCATGAATTATTTATTATTCAAACAGAAAATTGTTGATAAAAAAATTCTAGTGGAATTCAAAATTTTTATTTTGCGCCGCCACTGCCCTTTTTTATCCAAGACAAGCAAATAGAATATTTTTGCGATGTTGCATGTTTCCGGACTCACCAAACCGAAATTCTATTTTCATCCCTATTTTGCTCATTAAATTCTTACTTGTATTTGGTCAATTGCGATAAAAGCTTGATATAATGGCAATTTTGGCCCATGCCGGGTCTACCCGTAGGGTATAGAAGTCAATGGTGCCAACTTAATATTTTTATTTTTATCTGGTTCTGTATAAACACCTACACAGTTTCCCATAGAGTCAACTTTTATTTTTATTTTAATATGTATTTTTATTGTTAGGGACCTATTGCAATAAAGCCAGACACAAATTGTGCCGGGCGCTATATTGACAGTTTTGCATTAAAAACTGAGAGTTGATCTTTCAACATTGACATACCAAAGTCCAATTTTTAAATCCAGTCGTTTATTTTCTATTAATAGTGGCGTCACTATTAATTCCGGCTCTTATAATACACAATGGCCTAATTTTGAAAGAATACAGCTGTTCTTATAATGCGAAACTGTCAATATAGTGCCTGGCTTTATTGCAATAGGTCCCTGTTATCTGTATAAACCATAAGGTAAAATAAAGCATGAAAAAAAATTACGGAAATACAATTTAAAAAAATTATTTTAGTAGCATACGCTAAAAAATAGTTGAATAATTGTATTAGTATTTACAAAATTGTGAATATATAAAATATTCATTAAAGAGATATCCTGCCTAACTTCTCTACAAAAATCAGCTGGACAGTCAGTGACGCCAAAGTAAAATGGCGGTAAAAGATGCGCACTGCTTTCCACGGTGGAATAGACCGTGTTTAGACCGTGTCGAATTTTCCACGTCACTGGTGGTCCAGCTGATTTTTGTAAACAAAAGTTAGATCTGTTATGAACAACGGAACAACTAATATTTTTTGAATTTTTTGAAAACTAAGGCCATTTTTCTACTGTTTTCTAGTACATCCTTATAAAATGTAATTTTCTAGATGTATTGCCGTTATTTTTTTTAGCCCGCTTTATTTTTTATTACACAAAACTTAAACTACAAGTCAAACTGAATGTGATTGTTTAATATCAAAGGTGAACCGAGGACTATTGGGTAGTAAACAAAGAGGTATTTCAGCGGATAATTTTTGAAGCTGAAACGAACACATTCATTTCTTTGAATTTTAGTTTTTGTGTAAAGAGAAATGAAGCGGGCTAAAAATAATAACGACTGGTATGTCTGAAAAATATTATTTTATAAGAATATACTAAAAAATAGTACAAAAATTGCCTTAGTTTTCAAAAAAATCAAAAAATATTAGTTGTTCATATCATATCTAACTTTCGTTTCTAAAAATCAGTTGGACCACCAGTGACGTGAAAATTCGACATATATTTATAAGATCCGAACACCGGTATATTCTATCCACCATGACTGCTTTCTATTAGCGACCGCGATCTTATGGCTGCGGCTGTGGAGACCGTCAGCTCGTGACAAATGGCAACAATCATTGAGTTATGTGTTATTTACTCAATGATTAGGCGTCAGCACGGGTTGCAAGAGTTTCCAAGTGATGGCGCCAGTTGCCGAGCCTTTAAACTTTGACATTGAGTAAATAACCCATATAGAGGAGCCACCGGCGAGCTTTACCATATTGTGGGGCACATGGCGCTGAAATAAATTTGTCTGGTACGCAATATTCAAGAACTTCTAGTACGATTCAGTTACATGTGCGAGTTCCGAGGCTCCTACCTATCATACAAGTGCCATTAGATCATAGTAGTTGTCTCTGAATATGGTACGCAATATTCATAGACTAATTTATTTCAGCGCCATCTGCTCCTCCTATGGTAAAGCTCGCCGGTGGCTCCTCTATATGGGTTATTTATTCAATGACTTTGATTCGTTACTTTACGGCACGATGGTATCCACCGTGACTTTACGGTGCAAAATAACTTTACTTGTTGTTAGTACTGGAAATTTGTACGCTATCTGCAGTATATATTTACCAGTCTAATGTAACTTAACCGATGCATATATACTCCGTCAACGTTTTGGAAAAAAAATTGAATAATTTTTTTTTAAACAATTGAATTTTTTTCGAATTAAAAAAAATAGCTCCCCTTTCCTTTTTTTGGGAGGTAGAAATCGGTGTTAGCCAGCCGTCAAGAAATCATTTTCGGGAATTTTCGCAGAACAAAAAGTTGAACGCCTCTCCAAAATAAAGGTATGTACAAAAAATTTAGTTACTCATCACCTTCGAACATTTATAAAAAGGTATTCTCTGGTTTAATGCTGTATTATGGTTTTGTACTATTTTTAAGATTTACAAAGAAATGTTTGTATCATTAAAGATTTAGGAATGTTTTCAAATTGACTTGACAACAATGTCTGGAGATGATTTACTCAAACAAACCTGCCTATGGTTTGAGGTTATGCTGCTTCTAGTAGTTCAATGTTCTAAGCTCATCACTTAAAAAATAGACCGGTGTAATGTGTACTATGTTTATCCTGGTTGAACAAACGATACGATATTTAATAAGACAACATAATTGGTTATTAAAAACACATAATATATTGTAGAGAGCTTATGCATAAAAAAATAAAAATATTAGGTACCTAAAACATTTTTACTTTTTCTTTTCTTAAAAATTAAGTACTATAGGGCTTTCAAAACCCACCATCTCTTCTTTCTGATTCAAATGTGATTTTTCGTGGCTGTTTGGTTTCCCAAAGAAATGATTAATTCTCTCCAAGCTTTGGCGTTTGTGACGTTGTAGGCGAAGGCTTTCAGCTAGTTTCCCAAACTGGGAAGAAGTGGTTCTATCGACTGCTTCTCGTTTAATATCTAAAAAAAATGTTTAGTAAAAGCTGTTAGTGACCTTTAGAGGTGTTGATTTTCGTTACTTTTGAATACTCGTTACTAATCGTTACTCGACTACTAAGAATTCATTTTATACATTCGTTACTATCGTTATTTAGATTACTGTAACTATTCAATTCAATCATACGATTAATGCAAAATTTTTGGACTGTCGTTAATTCAAAGATCATTTAGGGGAGAGTGGGGGAATGCCGGCCTTTGGGGTAATACCAGCCTTCAAATATCTCCCACTCCAGTGAAATTGATGGCGCGCCTGTATGCCGTCTATCAAGTCGGCGGCACATCAAGCGCTCAGTTTCTTTCAAACGGGAAAAGGAGACCGTCAGCCGATTTTACAGTGGATTTTATAATTACGCACGTGCTACAGTAAGAAAAGTCTCATGATTTAAACTGATTATTTTGGAACGGTAAGTTTTAAAATTACTAATTGTGTGTACAAATAGCTTACTTAGTGTTCCCTTTCTCTCAGTCTACTTACAAATTTAATATGTTTAGGCATTTTAAAATCATAACTAGATTTTTTTTTACAAACGTTTTGGGGTAATATCGGACATAGTTGTGGGGCAATGTTGGCCCGGCCGGTTTTACCCCAACGAGTTTGTTATGTAATATATATATATATTTTTCAGATGCCAAGGACGTATAAGCGCAAGACAAATAAGGCTTCTTGGTCTGAGGAGAGTCTTCAGGCAGCTCCTGCAGCAATCGAAAATTGGCGCGCTATTCGAGAATTGTGAGTGGCGAATTTGGAAAAAATAAAGAGATCTGGATAAGATGTGTAATATTTGCTGGTTGGGCTCACAAAGCTTGCACTATTGGAGAAAAGAAGAAAAGTTTTATATGTGATTTTTTTCAATAAACGATATTGGGGTAATACCGGCCCCCCGGCTGCTATTACCCCAAGCTGTGGGGTAATACCGGCATCTACATATTTTTTTTTTAAATCTGTGTTTTTTTTTAAGTTCATTTCAAACTGTTTTATAATACATATTTTGTAAATAAACCACCTGCCTTTTATTTAAACCTTCAGGTAACTTTATAACTCCTAAAATGTTTAAAATAATTGAGAAATTCCTTAAGGGGCCGTTATTCCCCCACTCTCCCCTACTTGTTGGTATATTTTTGTTGTTGATATTATGGAAATTCAATTGAAATTTCTGAAATGCGGGCTAAAATTACATACAAAGAAATACATACTTAAAATCTAAAACTTAATAAGAATAGAGATAAAAATAACAATCTTAGACGAGAATAAAATATACAAAAAGTTTGGACAAAAAAAAACAAAAATAAAAAAATACATTCTGTATAATATGTAGATTGTAGAAACTACATATTTAAAAAACAATGTAAAAAAAGGATAATTTTAAAATTTTCTCCTTTCAATTGATTTCTTCGTTCTGAAATCAGCTGTCCAGCATTCCGAGCAAGCGGCTGCAAGCGTTCAAACAAACAACATTGCCAGATTGTCACGTCCTACCTTTTCTTATTGTTATCTTTTACAAATACAATTTAATGCGTTAGTTACTTAACTTATCATAGCTACTCCCTGATTTTGGATTAGCGAGTAACGAATAGTTACTTTTTCAACACCTCTATTGACCTTATAGTCTTAAATCAACCTTACAATTATTTTTTTTGTACGGATATTTTTCGATTTTTGATGATTTTCAAAAGAGGTCGTAAAATGGTACTTTTGCACCCTGGAGGACGTAAAAGTACTTTTGCGCTCCGAAACTATTTTTCCCTTAATTTATTTTATTTTACTGAAAATTTAGCTAGCAACATTATTATTTCCGCTTTTAGTGCCATGTTTTTTTCTACGCACCTTTCCTTTGCAGCGTGTTTTTTTGCGAAAAGTAGTTATTAACTTTTTTAGTATAGTTAGTAAATTTTTACACATCATTATTGTTGAACAATTTCTTTTTGTTTCGAAATCTTAAACAAGACATTTTTTTTATATCAATACATGGATGCCATGTGTTAATCTAGGGGACTTTAATTATTTTTTTTAAAGAAATTTTGAACAGACGTACTTTTACTGTTTTGCCATTTCACATTAATAAATATTTTTAAACAGTTTGTGGTGCAGTGGTGAAGTCTAATAACTAAGGTAACGTATGCATAGTAAATCAAATCTCTTTTTCTGTGTGCAACTTTAATTTAGAGCTCTCGAATTCATGCTTTGCCTTCGATCTACCTTTATGCGAGACGTCAAAACCTACCCTTTCATTTAGTCACGTGACTTTCAATTTAACTCTCTTGCATATGATCACATGACTGAAGTAAATCGATCACTACGTCAACAGCATTCGTTTTTTGACTAGTTATTTGGTCGTTTTAAAACAGTTTTGGTATTGGAATGCGCGCGCATTTGAATTTCTCGTACGGTTTTATGACTGTCGAATGTGATGATGGAACGGACTCAGTAGTAGCATGTTTTTTAATGACGTGGGAAAACATTTGGACGCAACACCCCGATTTTTTTTACTGACTCAAAATTCTGGCACTATTATGTTGTCTTAACACGAGGGCCTTTATCATAAATTACGGACCATCACTGTACAGCGTGTCCCATTTTCGATGGGAATAAATGGGAAACTCGGTTGTTATTAAAGATATCGATTTTCTGATTGCAACTTTTTTTGAGCACTTAAAAATGGTGTAATCAGATTTTGGCTATACCCCGTGGTTTCGCTAATACAGGAAGTTTTTGAAAAAATTGCATTTTTAATAATCCCTTATGTCTCGCTTATTTTACCAGATATTTTTATTCTGTAAAAACTTTTCTATGGCATCTTTTTTAAAGGAAAATATTGACGTTGTCATTTTTTTAAAATATTGTTTAGTTTTTGAGATGTGGTATTTATCATAAAAAAATTAAATATGGACATGTACTTTTTTTTTCACTGTTTGAGTGGCTTCATGCTATTATTATCACAAAATAATAAAATTTTTATATTTTTTTTGTTTTAAGATTAAAAAAAAAATATTTACTATTTAAAAAAAAAAATAGTCTGAACCTGGAAATTTCCAACATAAATATAAATTAAAAATTGCTAGTTGAACGATTTTTAGTTTAATTGTTTTGATACTTAGCAAATTAAAATGGTTTTACTACGACAAATACAAAAAAAAATAACGAATTACAAAAAATAATAACTAATTTTTCTTTAATGGTCTAAATGTTCAAACTGATTGCCATTATGTATTATGTATGAGATATTGTTAGCATATTTAAGAAATTTTTCTTAACGCATTTTGCTTAATAATATTTCTGCCGTTTAAATCTTGGGATTTTGTTGTTTGAATAAAGCAGTCAAAAATATTACATTTTACAAAATCTGGATGTAGTCGATTTCTAGCCATTTTAGAATAATTTTGAGTAAGCTATTGTTTTTTCATGTTGAAGTAACTTTCATGATTTGCTGTGCTACCATCAAATAATTTGGTTTTTTACTTTTCAAAAAAGATAAACTAAAAAAATCCAACTAGTGTGTCTTGCAATTTTTAATTTATATTACCGTTGGAAATTTCCAGAATTGGACTTTTTAAAGAATGTATTAAATATTTTTTTCAATCTTAAAACAAAAAATATTAAATTTTTATCATTTTAAGATAATAATAGCATGAAACCAATCAAAATAGTAATAAAAAAAATCCAGGTCCGTATTTAATTTTTTTATGATAAATACCATATCTCACAAACTAAACAATATTTAAAAAAATTGACAACGTCATTATTTTGCTCTAAAAAAGTTGCCATAGAGAGGTTTTTACAGAATAAAAATATCTTGCAAAAACGGTGTAATCAGATTTTTGCTATACCCCGTGGTTTCGCTAATACAGGGAGTTTTTGAAAAAAATTGCATTTTTATTAATTCCTTGTATCTCGCTTATTTTGCACGATACTTTTATTCTGCAAAAATCTTTCTGTGGCAACTTTTTTAGAGAAAAATAATGACAATTTTTTAAAATATTGTTTAGTTTTTGAGATATGGTTTTTATCTTAAAAAATTTAAATATGGGCCTGGTTTTTCTTTATTAGTATTTTGATTGGTTTCATGCTATTATCTTAAAATGATAAAATTTTAAAAAATTTTTGATTTAAAGTTAAAAAAATCTTTTAATATTTTTTTTTTTAATTTGCCGAACCTGGAAATTTTTAAGGTTTTTACAGAATAAAAATATCTCGCAAAATAAGCGAGTTATAAGGGATCATTAAAAATACCATTTTTTCAAAAACTCCCTGTATGAGCGAAACTAAGGGGTATACCAAAAATCTGATTACACCATTTTTAAGGGCTCAAAAAAAAAAAAGAGCACGGTACGGTGCAATCAGAAAATTAATATCTTTAATAATAAGAGAGTTTCCCATTTAATCCCATTAAGAATGGGACACGCTGTACACATGAGTTTTATTTGAAGTCGATATCTAATTCCGTTTTTCCTTCAAAAGTTAGCAGGGGGAAGTTTAACGTCCGCAGGGTAGTACGTAACAAAATAAAACAAACATACCTACATGACTTTTACTACCCCTTTTTTCGTTTCTTGTAGCCTTTTTATTTTTTTCAATAGTAGATTGTATATCGTTATTTATATCTTCGTTGTCAAGCTTGTTTTTTCTGTTTTCTGAAAATAATAAACAAGAATATTCACACAGGGTGAAAGATATTAGTAATTCCCTAAGGGACTTGATGCATCCTGTCACATAGTCCTTCGATTGTCTGGCGTTTCCTGTGTTGGTCCATTCCTTTTGAATCTCTTTCTGGGGATACTCTGTTAGGGCCGACTTCATTTGCACTCTTCTGAGCCCCATACGAGGTCCACCACTCTTACTCCGGCCAACCACCAAACCCACAAACATGGTTAGATTGCACAGTGCTTTCAGCGCAGCTTGACTGTCTGAACAGATGCAGAGGCGCTTTCCTGTTTCGTTCCTAATTTCTTTCTCCTATGTTACAGCCCTTATAGCGAGTAGCTTTCTCTAATACCCTTGCTTTTCACGTACACTACTGCACCGGTCGATTTACCATCTGTCAGCCTTGATCCGTCTGTATAGCAGACCGTTGCATCGCTAAGGAATTCAACCCCTCAATTTTTCCATGCATCCCTTGGCGTTATGGTTACACGGTATCTCATATTCTTCCTTAACCGCTTCTCTGGCATCGCTAGCCTGTACGTCGATAGAAGAATCTCCTTTTCCATCACCAGTCACGATCTCCGAATCTCCTTTTTGTCTACTGTTCCTTCTCCACACGGCCGCGTCCCTTATCCTAAGGTATGTTGCCATCGCATCCTTTTTTATCCAGGTAGACAGCGATGGGAGGCCTAGGATAGTATTCAGAGCTATGTTAGGAGTAGACGCGTTTGGTTCGTATTCGGAGTGTTTTATGAATACCTAAGAAGAGCCTACATTTGGATGATTCTACAAAAATGGTGCTGTGGAGTGGTAATTCATATTTTTCAAACACAGACTGCAAATGAAGCATAGTTTTAGTTATAAGATTTAACACGAAATGTTTTCTTTATGGAGCATTTGAGTTTAATGTATAAAAAAAATTGCAAGTTTATAATTTTTTTTATTACAAAGCAAATACATCATTCCTCTGGTGTAGTCCCAAACCAAATATTAAAAACTCAGATTGAAAAAAATATCCTAATAAATAATATTTAACCAAGTCTTAACTATTTATCAAAAAATTGATAAAACTTAAGTTTGCAGTCATATTTTTGAAAATCCGAATTTACATCTTGCCGGAAAATTTTACAATTTTAAACGTGCTCCATTTTTAATAACACAATATTTGTGAATACCACCGGTTAATTTCTAGAGAAAGAGACGGCCCTGGATATCTAATTTACTTGTGAGGATGACAAGTTTTGACAGATAATGTCAACTTTAGTTTGGTTTAAGTTATAGATGATATTTTCGGCAGAAAATTAGTTTTTTTCGAAGAAATCAAAAAGGAACGCTTCAATTATCATTCCTCTAAATAAAATATTCGACCGATATCAATAGTATAATTTTTTTGTTGATTGTTTTAAAATTATAAATATAGGAACTTTGTTTATATAAAACTTAAGTTAAGTAGTCTAAATAGATTTTGATTTAAATTGGAAAACCATTAGAAACTCATTCCTCTGGTACTCATTCCTCTGGCATTTTTATGGAATAATTCCTAAAATTTGGGAAAATAAATGTTTCTTAGCTTACACCTAATTAGTTACATAAATTTAACAAAACAAAATTATTTACTGTGCTGTACTGTTATTTAATTGTTAATGTTAATCCATATAGCCCACTTTTGGTAGAATCATCCATTTATACTTCATAAGATATTCCACCTATTGTTTGGTTGCTTTTGCTTACCAATTAGTTCATCTAAGTCAAAATTTGGTGAAAAACTTGGTTTGTCACCTAATCCGACTTCTTCTAATTGTTTGTTAATTAGTTCTTGTTTAAGCTGGTCATCAGAACGTTGCTTATCATACTGCTGATCCTCAAAAGAATCTATGTTATCTAAAAAATGTAATTGTATTGAAAAACATCGTTAGATACAGTTTGGCAGTGGTAATCTGATGGGGAAGAGAGACAAAAAATAGAGATGGAATATGCAAAAATATTATACGGGGACACCTTCTATGTTTACTAATTTTATATATGTTTTCTATAGGGAAAATTTTGACTTTAAAGTATTTAGTCGTGCGCAGCCGGTAATTAAAATATGCAAGAGCAATAATTTTCCCAGTAATGCTTACAATAATTACCAATAAAATTAATAAGAATTCAAAAATGTAATTAGAAATTCCCGTTGCTAGGGATTTAACGACTTGTGTCACTAATTAATGAAATTAGGACAAAAAGTTGGCTATATATAATACAAGATCAAGGCTTATAGTTTTTTCTGGGTTTTGCCTTGTGAGAGTAAAATACTACTTATAGTTTGTGTGCAAGTAAATCAAGAAAAAATGTCGATACATCTGGACAATAAGTCTAAAGAAATTATTGCAAATGTGATAAAAGTGTGTGACGAAGAAGCCAAACAAAAACAATTAAAGGAATCCATTACTCTTTCAACATTTCGAGCAGCGATATATACTGGCTATAGTTCAGCAACTGTAGAGAGGATCAGAAAACAGGTCAAAGAAAACCCTTCAGTTTTTTTCAGACAACCGACCAAGAAAACGTCAAAAGTTATCAGTTTCCGATAGTTTTGATGATAATAATGCAGATTTTCAAGTCATACGACAAATTATTTCAAGATTTTATACAGAGAATAAAGTTGTTCCAACTCTTAGGAAGCTTTTAATTAAGCTAAAAGAAGAAATGCATTTTTAATTTAGCAGAAAAACCCTTCGTCTTTTGTTAAGAAGTCGGGGATTCTATTTTAAAAAATTCCAAAATAAGAGGAAAATTTTAATGGAAAGACCAAATATTTTGCATTTAAGATACAAATATATGAGAAAATTAGGCAATATCTTGAACAAAAAAATAATATTGTTTATTTAGACGAGTCTTGGGACGAGAATGATATAACATTTAAAAAATGCTGTCAGAGTAACGAAATAACTGGTGTTATAGCCAATATATCATCTACAGGTCGATTGATAGTTGTTCATGCTGGATCAGAAAATGGATTTGTAGAAAATGCCGAACTTGTTTTTAAAGCCGGTACAGCCACAGGAGATTATCATGGTCAAATGAATTTTGAAAATTTCAGTAAGTGGTTAACAGCGAAACTGTTACCTAACATTCCTCCAAACTCAGTTATTGTAATGGACAATGCCGCAGCCTTCGTAAACTAACGAGCCACGAACCAGAAAAGGCAACATCGCAAATTGGCCGGCTGGGAGGCCGATATTTACATGGGAGATATAAACATCTGCTATTTGTTTTGATTGTAGTTTGGCGATTTTGTATTTTTTTTTGTAAAAACTAATAAACTGTGTTTAGGCGTGTTACATTTAATTTTTAAAACAAACAAAACATTTGGAAATCAATATCAGTGGCTATTATTCATGTTAAAAAATATGTAACAAAACCTAGAATAAACAGAAGAGAAATTACTTTTAAACAATTTGTGAGAACAACCCTAAAGTTCGATTCATAGTACCGTGAAGTAAGCAGTATGAAGTGAGCAGTAAGAAATAAAAATGGTTCCTTTCTTACTGCTAAGTTATTACTGTCAAGTTTGAACAACAGGATGTTTGTGGGATAGTTTCTTATGTCTGACTGCTTACTTTACAGAACTATGAATCTAGTTTAAGTGGTAACATGTTAATTTAAACTTTAAATGAACTTACCTTTTTTTCTATCTATTCTATTTAGCCTTCGTCAATCCATCTTTGGCCAAGTTCTCCAGTTTACAATACATTTGTTCCATCAATCGTCTTTCTGTCTGATAATATGACCGGCAAATTTCCATTTTAATTTTGCTACTTCTGCTCTGACATCCCTTACTTTTGTTTTATTTCTTATCAATTCATTCCTTTTTCTACCTGTTAGCTTTACATGTAACATTTGTCTTTCCATTGATCTTTGGGCTTTTGTTACCTTATCCATGTTTGATTTTGTAAGTGTCCAGGTCTGGGATTCATAGGTAAGTACAGGAAGGATACATTGGTTATACACTTCCGTTTTGAGGTACTGAGGATATTTTTTATTTCATAATATATTGCTTAATTTACCGAATGCTGTCCAAGCCAATCTTACTCGTCTCTTGATTTCAGCTGTTTGCTTTTCTTTTTTCAGTTTAATAATTTGTCCCAGGTCCTATATATTCCTCTACTTGTTCTATTTTCTTTTAGATTGATTGATATTATCAGCATATCTTGGTGGTTCAGAATTGTCCGTTTACTTTGATGCCTATTTCTTCCCAATCTAAGCTTTTAAAAACATCTTCTAGGGCCTGGTTAAATAATTTAGGGAATATTGTGTCACTCTGACACCTCTTCTTATGCGGATTGGCTTGGTTCCTCTGTGGATTTTGATTAATGTTGTTGCTTCACTAAATATATTGGCTATTAAGTCTGTATATCTGTGATCTATTCGGCTATTAATTAAAGATCTTTTACTGCCCAGTGCTCAATGCTATCGAAAGCTTTTTCGAGTCTATAAACACAATATATATTTATATATATTTCCATACCCTCCCTTTCTTCAATTTTTTTTCGCCTGTCGTCAGGATTTTCTCTTACTGGAGGTTTGGGGTTTGACATATACTCGGGTTGAGATTCAAATAGCCGAGGTATTGCCCCATTGTTTAACTTAGGGAATGTTAGTGGCACCTCCTTTTGTACTCCCTCTTTATCCCTAATTATCTCGGTTCTAACAACGTCACTTTTGTCAAAATGTTTCCAACAAACCACTGAACATGCAGTCACAACATAATCTTCTCTGTGAATGGCCCGAAGCCAAGCATTTTTTAAGTCATTTTCTTTTGGGAAGCGTTAGTTGTTTGGTGGCCCTCTTCATTAACCACAGATGCATAGTTACTTTTGCAACCGGGTACACAACACTTTCGCGGCATTTTAAAATTTAAAAAGAAAAAACAAAACAATACAAAAATTCCAAACAAAAACAAACATCTAACCTCACTTATTACCGGTGTACAAAATGTCTTTTTTACACAGCTTTTATTAGGTGGGTAATATAATTTTAAGTTCACCACACATCTGACTAAAACCAGAACAGTTTTTTTATTTGGTAACGCGATTTTAAATATACTAAAAGTTAAAAAAAAACATTATCTGCGCAGAAACTGCTAGTAACTAGCGTGGTGGGCGACGCACGTGAACGAAAATGAAGGGCCTCCAGGCTGTGTTGCCGTTTCTTCTGGTTCGTGGCTCGTTAGTTTACGAAGGCTGCGACAATGCGCCCTACCATTCAGTTTTGGATGAAAAAGTTCCAACTAACTCGTCAGCAAAGGCAGCTATGTGTGAACGGTTGACAAAACAAAATATACAACACGACCCCAGCGATAGAAAAGTAGAGCTTTGGGAATTGGTCAGCTTACACACACACACTTTTTTGTAGAAAAGGCCTGAGCAATTCAAGTACCAGACAAGCGCGTAGGTGTGATTCACCCAGCATTTACCCAAAGCTCAACTCTTATGTATTTTGTACGATGTCCATGCAACTTTCCTGCATAACAATAATAATTTATGTACTATACAGGGTGTCCCAAAAGTCCGAGTCAACCCAAATATTTTCTGATTATTGAAGATAACTGAATCATATTTGGCAGTGATAAATAACATCAAGAAATCTATTCTATGGAAGGGCGGCATAGGGGCTATCAAACAATTTTTTTTTAAATTGAACCCCTATAGAGTGACAACTCGTTTTAAATGTCTGTGAAAAACTAACATTTTGACATAACTGTGATTTGTCTACGTCAAATCTGTCAAAAGCTATAGACTTACAAACCTAATTTTTTTAGTTTTTATCAAAATTAACAAAATTGTTATTATTAAACAAGAACCTTATTATATCTTGTTTGAAAGGTCTTTGCTTTCTTTTTGGCTTAACTGCCCTTTATCTATGTCAAAATCTATCGACTGTCATATTTATTATTTTACTATTTTGGACAAATTTCACAAATTTTGTTTAACACCATAGCTTGTTCGAATGGTCTTTTAAAAACTAACATGACGTAACTGTCATTTCTTTGCCTCAAACATGTTTTCTACATTTTTGACTAATTTCAGATTGAAGTGTTTCAAGATGCCACGATCAAATCAAGATAAAGTTAAAATTATTTTTTTATGGGACACAGGTCTGTTAGTAATTGCACTATTGAAGTCAGGGCTATCAAAACGGACGGGCCACGATCATCCAGTTGACGTCACATCCGGGGCTGATTTTTTTTGATGGTCACATCACGACACAGCTGATTATCTTTAAAATATTGAAGTTGGAATGACGGTTCATGAAGATTTAATTTTTTTTTAAATAATGCTGGTTTTGAGATTGTTTTTACTATATTCTTCCAGAACAATTTTTTAAAATGTATAGTAATCCTTAATTTTTTAAAGCCGCTTCATTAGCTCACACAAAAATTAAATTTAAAGCAGAGGCGAATGTGACAAACCCAGATGACAAAGTCAAATACATGTCAAATATAACAGTTGGCATGCGGTATATGGCGGGTAATTTGAATTCAAAATAAGAAATGCTAAATCTTGAAGATTTTAACCTTTTAATCATCTTGCATTTTTAAAAAAGTTTGGTAGAATATCGGGATGTTGTCGAAGAATATTTCACTAAAATTTCGCGAAAATCTGTAGTGCCATTTTGAAAATATCCGAAAAAAAAACATCTGACCTCCCATAAGACCCAATGTAAAAGTCAGCCCCCAGAGAACAGCTGATTTTTTTAGGGTCGTGGCCTGTATATTTTTGTTGGCCTTGGTGAAGTTTGTCACTGGTAACTTTCTGACCAATCAGAGCCAGTTTTTGAAGTGGGAAATGACGTCACCCGGAGTGCCCATTTACAGTTCATATCATTATTTTTGAGACAACTTTTTACAACTTTTTTTCGTTGGCCTATGCTATTTGTTATGGGAAACAGCTGATAACTGTCAAAAAGTTATCTTAAAAATTATGATATGGAGAGTAAATAAAAAGCATTTAATATAGTAGGAAATCTTCAAGTTTCTTGTGTTCCTTTATTGATTTAAATGTAAATATGTTCTGTTATGTTTCTTAAAGTGTCTCTAATACCTTATACCAAATATCCCAAAGGCAAAATGTCTTGGGAAAATTTTAGTCCAATAAAATAACTACAAATTGAAAGTATAAGTAAACTAGAACAAGTATTTACGGTTTTCAAATCAATATAGTCTGAAAAAATTACTACAAATGTAAAAAATAAACCATTGAAGATTAAAAATACTTAAAAACATATGTAAACAAAGGGCTATAATCAAATCGTGGCACTCCAATTGACGCGCTGTCACCTCGGACGCCGCTTTGACCATGTAGTTACCAGGCAACCTATCCTCTACAGACCTTGAATAATAGTAAAATAATAAGTATGACAGTCGATAGGTTTTGATACGTTTTACATAGACAAGGGGCAGTTACGCCAAAATGTTGGTTTTTCAAATACCTTTCAAACAAGATATCACTAAATAGGGTTTTTGTTTAAAAACAACAAACTTTTTTTAATTTTGACAAAAAGTAAAAAAAATAGGTTTGGCAGTCCATAGCTTTCGCCAGATTTGACGTAGGCAATTGACAGTTATGTCAAAATTATAGTTTTTCAGATATTTAAAACGAGGTGTCACTCGATAGGGGTTTGCATTTAAAATTTTTAAGTTGACCGCCCCTATGCCGCTCCCTAATGTAGGAGCAACGGACCCGTCCTTCCATAAAATACATCTCTTGATGTTATCGATCACTGCCAAATATGGTTCAATTATCTTCAATATTTCAGAAAATATTCGGTGGACTCGAACTTTTGGGACACTGTATATTTCCAAGTGTTAATACCACAGTGACAGTATACACTGTGCTAAGACTGCCAAATGCCAATCCTTACCTTCCAAACTAATTTTTTCTTCTTTGATATATTCTTTTGGATCTTTTAAAGATTTCTTATGTTTCTGGTTCTTTGGATTATTAGAACTTTTGCTGTTCGATAACATATTTGTCAACATCCCTACAAATATATTTTATTAATTTTTATTTACTGCAATCAATTTTTTCGAAACGCACCGTATTTTGATATAAAGACCCGCAGTTTTTAAATTATTTAAATTAAATTTTAAAAATAGAAAATAAGAAATTGTAAAAACTGAAATAAATAAAAAAATAAATAATTAAAATAAAAAAATATACAACACATATAGCAAAATATATATCCATACAATAATTATTATTAGTAATAAACACATCAAAAAACGTGTTCCAAGTAATTATAAGAATCTACATTGGTATATTTTTGATGGGTATTTTTAATGTTCTCTCATATTTTTTAGATTTTGGCGTTTTACTGATTTGACAAAATACTTAAGGTTTGAGCAGATTTGAAATCAGCGCCACCGAATTACTAAAAAACACTTGTAATTTTTTATGCAAAATTAAAAACGCAGGCCTGTGATCTATCTCTGTTTGTTGTTCTGTATGTGAGCAACAAGGTCTAGAAATGTGGTTACGGTGCATAAGGTCACTATATAACGAAGTAGGAACTTCATTCTACAGTGACCTTAACGATGCATCCCTAGCTAGATTAATGTTCTATATATAATCCGTAACTAAAAATGTTAAGCCGTGATTAGCTTAAAAGCTGTTTGTCTAATTTCTGGTCAAATTAAATTATAATACATATGAATGAGTAGGTACATCCAATAATTCTACATATTTTTTCTTAGCTTTAAGCAATAAATGCTAGGAAAAACGATTTAAACTGGTGCTTTTCATGCATTTATCACTAGGAACTCAGTTTAGAACGTATATGGTTTGGAATACAACGGGTGATACTATGTTGTTATGTTAAGAATGGCAGTACAATACCTAGATGATTCTCAATATACTCCTTAACCGGTTCGGCGCGTTCTTTACATTCAGGTGGCAGATTATTATACTTGTTTAAAAGATCTTTCAAAATAGCAACTTTGGCACCTAAATTGTCATTGGAAGAACTGTGGAACATGTATAGGCCTTGATGATCGTCAAAATCTACAAAATAAAAGATATTACAAATGATAAGTAGTAGGTCTCTAGTTTTGGTGAGGTGTCCAAAATGGTTTAAAATTTGTCCATTTGTTCCTTGTCAGTCTTCATTCTCTACCCTTTTTTTTTAACAAATTAATTACACGTGAATTGTGTTTGCTAATGGATAAATTAGGGAAAACGGGGCAACAAAGCCAGACACTAAATGTGCCGGGCACTATTCTGACAGTTTCGCATTATAAGAACAGCTGTCTTGTTTCAAAATTAGGCCTTTGTGTATTATAACAGCCGGAATTAATAGTGTCGCCACTATTAATGGAAAATAAACGACTGGATTTATAAATTTGACTTTAGTATGTCAATTTTGAAAGATCAACTGCCAGTTTTCAATGGAAAACTGTCAGAATAGTGCCCGGCATTATTACTGCCTGGCCTTATTGCAATAAATCCCTAGTGGCAGTGTTCTATGTAATTTGACCATTGTTCTATGTAATTTTATGATGTAAAATATATTTTCGATATTTTGGGACTATTTTACTCCAAAAATTAGCCCAGACGAAACGCCAGTGACCCCGCTTTGCTCTTCCCTACCATCTTACCAATGTCATTCATCTCTCTTAGTTTGGTTAAAACGTCGTCTTTGGTATTCCGAGTTACTGCTAGCAGATAACTTTTCAAACTTCCAGGCAATTGTTGACATGAAGTTGAGTGCTGGAATCGGGTCATTAACTGGGTCATTTCTTGGATGATCAAGCGTGATTCGGCAGCTGTGTCAGAGCTGTTTGATAGTTGAAGATTCATCTATACAGAGTGTTAATTAATAAGATGCTAATAATGATGGAGCGGAATAAGACAACTGGGCGCCAGGCCAACTCCCGGCGCTGGACTAAAATATTTTTTTTCGATAAAATGTGCAGATAAAAAACTAAATAGACAAACCATTTATACAAATACATCTTTTAAAAATTCGTTACGCAATTTTCTTGAAATTTGGTTTTGTTAAGTACAATTTACGTTTTTTATTACAAGAATGGCTGATCGAATATGGCGGATTTTCTAATTTGTGCACCGATATGTATCAAATATAGAACTTGGCGGTGTATCAAGTCGCTGATTATGATTTTTGACTCACACTCATAACAAATTCAAAATAACGGATCCAAAATGGCGAATCTCTTTATGTATGTATAAACCGATTTCTCTCAAACTTGAAAGTTTGCAGTGCTTGAGATCACTTAATACAGTTTTATCCAAAAACTTAAAAAATGAAAATGGCGGATTTTCTTATTTATGCACCGATATGTATCAAATATAGAACTTGCCGGTATTTCAAGTCGCTGATTATGATTTTTAACTCAAACTTATTAAAAAAATTCAAAATGGCGGATCCAAAATGGTGGACTTTCCTATTTATGAACCGTTGTGTTTCAAATATAGCTGATTATTATTTTTGACTTAAACTTGTAAAAAATTCGAAATGGCGAATCCAAAATGACGGACTTTCTTATTTACTAACCGACTTGTCTCAACCTTCAAATATTACGTTGCTTTTTATAAGTTTGAATTGTATTAGGCATTTTTTTAATGTATAATGTGCCCTCGGTACATTTCAAGCAAGTAATGATACGCCACTGTTTTTCGTAAAAATTTTTTTTTTCAATTTTGAATAAATGTCGTTTTTTATTTTTTTAATTGATGTACAGTTTTTGTATAAAAAAAAATTAAATTCATTCGTTCATTTGCATATAGCTAGACCCCTTACGAGAAAAACCAATTTATTTTAAATACCAAAACCTACTTACGCACCAATGTCACTGCTCAAAATAAAATAAAAAAAACATATGATACATCAGACAATTATAATAAATAAAAAGTTTTTACAAAAAGTTTACAGATAGGATTTTTTTTTTCTCAAAAGTAAAGACGTTTATGACAAATGTTCATAATAACTTTTTTTCGCAAAATGAACCCAAGAATCACCTTCTTTAATATTATCATATTATTTATTCACTCTGAATATTTATCTAATTTAATTCGCATGATATATTTTAAAAGAGAAAAATAATTTCCTATATCGCCAAATAAGTAACAATTTGGTTGGGTTCAGACATGGGCTGGACACCAGAGAGGCTTTGATAAAGTTAAATATGAACATCTAATAAAGATACTTATAGACAAAAACATAGATAGCAGCAATATTAGAATTATAGTAAATCTTTATTAGAATAATTAAAGAACTAGATTTAGTGAAACTAAAACATAAAAGGGTCTAGGTTAGAACTGTACATTTTCCCCAACCCTTTTAAATACCTCCACTAAAATATTCTTTAATAAAGTTTTGGATGACTGCTAAGAGAAAACAGATTTAAAGCTTTTAAATTATGTTGAAAATTTAAAATTTTTTAAGTAAATTATTTTGGTTCTAAAAAAAGAAAAGTTGAAACACTTTGGTCATGTTATGAGAGGTCTCAAGCTAATTACTAAATATAGTGAAAATAAAAATTATTTCCAGTATGAACTTTTAAAAGAAACAGAATCAGACAAAGATGCTCAAAAAAGTTCTATAATATCAGCAAGAGCACTTACATTAAGATGTTCTCCTTTCAGTCCTCTTCTAATACTTCCTCTGGCATCTCCCCATATGTCTATTACTATGGATTTTGGCAGATCTCCTCTTAGAACATCGTTTAGGTCCAAATATTGTTCTTTTGTTATGTTGCCTTTGTACTAAAAGATTTAACAAAATATTATCCTAAAGGGTTCTCGGCTGGGTGCCTTAATTTTAAAGTTGATTATAACTAAGTAAGTAAATGTTTTTATATACACTTTTATACAAAAGTCTACAGTTTTACTCTGCACTGTTTAGTCCCAGACTCCCAAAGGTTTTCGAGAAGGTTTTTGACAAAGTGACATAATTTTAATTCCTAAACCATTCTGGTTAAGTAAAAATAGTATTATATATTATTACTCGTATTTACCAAATTATTGGTTTCATTGACCAAGGCCAACATGGTTGTCATTGTAATATTGATTGCCTTATCGTCGTCACATACTGTAACGTGTGCATTCCCAGGGTGTGACTTACATGCAGTATCTTCATCTTCTCCTGAAAATATTTTAATTTTGTTATTATCCATTCGAAAACTGAGAAGAATTACTACTTAATGCCGATTAACTAGGGCCAAAATAGTTACGTTAATATATTAATGTTTCAATGCAGCATTAGCACTATGTATACAACCCCACGGAAATTTTATTGTATTTTATTTTCTATTTGTTTTTCAGTACAATTTCAGGATATTTTTAAAAAATCGAAAACATTTGTTTTGCTTTTGAATTTCAAAAGTAGAAAGAACTATACCACTTACAAACAAAAAGCGCAAGCTCTTAACTTTGCAAACCTGATTTCACTCTTATTTGTCACAGCTTATCAAATTCAGAAATTGATTAACTACCACAATTACTGATTGATTTTTACCCATTATTAAAAAGTTACAAAAAAACACCTACATTTTTTCTGAAGAATTTGATTTTAATAAATTCAAAGAGCTTCAGAACACGTGAGAACCTGAGTTGTATTTTATATTAAATAACTTTTAAAGTTCTATTAAATTTACACATATGTACCTCCTTCTGGAAAAGCAATCGTGCTAATTATAGCAGTATCATTTCTACCAATAGTACTATTTTCTTCAGTTATTTTTTTTGTAACGGCATCTCCTAGTTCACCACTACTTGTATCGAAATTCGAGCCTTGATTATTTGGATCAATATTGGCAGATATCTATATTAAAAAAAAGTAAAATTATTAAATTTAATTTAACTTTATTCAAGTATAAAATTTTATTTTAAACTAGTTATATCACATACCGATAAAGAATTGTTTTCACTATCTTTGCTTCCTGTTCCTAGAAGATCACTATCAACCCCTGCTCGTTTTAATGCATTACTAATATCGGCTGACCCATCTTCAAGAATTGTACCGCCAATTGAAGATTCTGCATTCTGGGCTTCTACAAATTACACAAGATGTATCCAGCCAACGGAGATGATTAGAGTTACTTTACAAAACTTACCTAAACTTTCCTCGCCTCCAGTATTTTCAAAAACCTCATTCGGCGGAATAATCTCAGCATCAAGTTTCATTGTAGTTATTTCATTATCAAATGCAGAATGCTCGAAACCAGCATTTTCTAAAACACAAGTATTACAAGTATGAGGTTCCTCGGTTTAATGCTATCAATAATAAAAAAACCAAAACCTTTTACAGTAGTACTTGTTTTATATAGTCATTTTATGAACCCTTACTCTAATGCCCTAAAATTTTTAAATACTTTAGGTCATAGTCAAAATATTTTTACCTTCCTAACCATTGGTTAGAGAAGGTTTTATTTTCGACGAAATTTTGTTTTTCAGATAACGTTAAAAATGTGTTATTTGGGTGTATTTTGACCTAGAAAGGAGAGCAAGCAGCCAGAGGGGTAACCTTATTATTAAAGAAAAACCTAAAAAATAAGATTACCGACTACGATTGCATTAGTGAAAACATACTTCAAGTGAACATGAACATGCTTAATCACAATATAAGAATAATAGCAGCCTACGCACCATTAGATGACGAAAGAGTAGCTACAAAACAACTGTTCTTTGACCAACTTGATGAGACTATCACCAAAATCGGTAATACCAGAGAAATAATTATGCTTGGCGATTTTGATAGCCAAACTGGTAGACAAACCCAGAGCAAAGTGATAGGACCATTTGAAGAAGAAGTAACAAATGATAATGTTTTGAGATTAATGCAATTGTGTGAAACACACAACATACAAATAAATAATGTTTTTTTTAAACATAAGGATATTCATCGATATACCTGGATTCAGCTAACAAGAAATCTTAAATCAATCATTGATTATGCCATAGGTGGACAACACTCGCAATTAAAGTGGTATGATGTGCGAGCACATCGTGGTGTTACCTGTGGATCTGACCACCATCTGGTAAAAGCAAAAATATTATTCCCTTTAAGAAAAACAAATAAGGACGAAAGTATTGGAAAAATTGTAAACCTAGAATGCATCGAAGACAATCAAAAATACAACTTTAGAAGTCTAGAAATCGAAAGTACTCAAAGATTGTATCAAAACCGACTAGATAAAAAATAAATATAAATAAACACAGAACAATCATTTGAACAGATATATACAAACATATTAAAAAGCTTGAAGGAAGCAAGCAACGAAGCTGTTGGATACCAAGATAATAGATAAATAACAGGAAGATGTGGTGGACGGAGAAAATACAGGAAATGGTCAAAGAGAAAAAACGCACATACTTGAAATGGCTCAGTGCTAAAGAGCAAAGAGATCTAGAAATCTACAGGGAAACCAGAAGACAGCTAAGAAATTTGATACGCACAGAAAAAAATGAAATGTTCGAGCGCAAATGCCACGATATAAATAAACACGTAGGAGGTAGGCAGATTTGATGAGACATGTACAGACTGTAAAGAACTGGAAAAAAGAATAGTAAAAGCAAAAAAGTTATTGGATGTCCTAACAGTATTTTATGGAGCAGAGAGATAAAAAAGAATGTAAAATTTAAAATATATGAAACAATGGTGAAAAGCACACTATTGTATGGAATAGAGACTTGTCGCGTAACAGAAAAATACAAAACAAAAATGGAAAGTGTCGAAATGGATGCAATAAGAAGATCAATGAGAATATCTAGAAGAGATCACATAAGAAATGAGATCATAAAAGAAAGAATGAAAATCGAGGGAAGCATAACGGATGACATTAGTAAAAGGCAACTGATATGGTACGGCCATGTAGAACGGATGAACCGCAAAAGATTACCAAAGCAGGTCCTAGAATGGCAACCAATAGGGCGCAGAAAAAGAGGGCGTCCTAAACTAGAATCCAATCAAGTCAATCCAAAGATCAATGAGTCAAAAAAATCTGACAAAAGACGATTGTCAGGATCGAAGGAGGTGGAGAATAGGCGTCGGACAACGTAGAAAAACGTTTTAAACCAACTAAATAAAAAAAAAATTGACCTATCTTAGCAATATCGTTGTGATGTGTGTCTGTGTGTGTGTGTGTGTATGTATTTCTGTCCGTAACACGATCCTAAAAGGCTAAACCGATTTTCATGAAATTTTCTGGTAAAATAGTGTTTGACACTCTAACGAGCTGATTAGAATTTGATCAAAATCCATTATTGCTAATGACAGTTTTTTGACAATTAAATAATTTAAAAAATGATTTTAATGGAGCATCGCATCAATATGCGGTTTCCAGAATATAGTAGATTACATTTTGCTTAATAATGTATGTAAAAACTTCGTAGGAGCTTTAATTTTTGAGATATTGACAAAAAACTATTTTCAAGACTGATATATCATGGCTCCACTTGCAAGTGTGCTAATAGGCTAGCTAGGAAGTTATCAGATCCGTTATGGATCCATTTGGTTTTATTGCTTTATAAACAGTTACAGAAACTGCTCAAAGATACTAGAACTAAATCTATCTCACTAAATATGTACAGTAATTTTTATAGTAGTTTTTTTCAATTATTTTCTAAAATTTTAAATTTACTAATGTCAACTTACCTTGATCATTTCTTGTTTCCACTTTAGGAGTTTCAGTTACAACTGCTTCTGCTCTTTTACCTAACTTGTTATCGACTTGGCTAGCCTTGACTTGCGGTTGTTGAAACTGTGTTTGATGTTGTACTTGATCTTTAATATTTATTTTATTCTTTTGTTTTTCACTTTGTTTTACGGTATTTGAGTTCTGTTTTACTATATTATTTTTACTGTCAATACCAGTGATTGGTTTACTTTCATGTTTATTGTCATTATTGTTTCTTTTAACGAATCTTTTTGCTTGGTTATCAGATCCTTCTGGACCAACAAAATAAGAGTTTTTGGATATTTGAGCTAAATTTTCATTTTCAATTAACGCTTGCCTGTTCTGGTGGGATTTGATTCTTGATTCTTCGTGATATCTTAAGCAAACAAAAATGTTATAAAGTAATTTCACGCCAAATCATCCAACGGGGGAAGCTGCTATGCCACGAAAAAAATCTAAATTTTGATAACATGTATTAGTGTCCTTCGGAATACCAAATTAATAAATTTTAATTTTTAATATCTTAATGTTTAAAAGTAAAAAAAAGAAGAAAATCAGTTGTGGCCTTAATTTTTTTTATTTCTATTGTATTAAATCTAATGTAAGAACAAATTTGACAGAAGAAATCTATAATATTGGTTGGATGATCCTATAGAGAAAAAAAATTAACCTCACTTTTTTGACATGGCAAAAATAGTTTTAAAAAATAGTAAATTTTATGATTTTCTCGATTTTTAATTCTTTACACCGGTGCGGAATATGGTCCATGAAAATAAAGTCTATACGCACTTTAAAGCTAAGTGGCTTGACTATCATACAAGGCAAAAGAAAAATTGCTAGGTCTATTGGTTTTAGCACACTAAATTTTTAAAAATTTGAAAAACCGCAAAAACCTCTAAATTGGCAACTTTTGACTGAAAAAATTATTTTAAATTAAATTTAATAATTTAACTATCTGTCTATTGAAACTTCACACTTGTGCCTTGTTTTACTTGACAAGGTATCGTCTTAATAAAAGTAAAATAAAAAATCTGGGTCTCTCATTTTATCAACTTTTAAGCTATTTGGATAAAGTATGTAAAAAATCACATTTTTTATTCGGTCGCAAAAAGAAAGAAAATGTATATAAAAATCATCGCCAAGGGATCTTATTTATATCCACATACTGTTTTGCGTGAGTTCCTAGTTTGTGGCTTCAAGTCTTATCTTCTTACACTGTCGGAAATTTTTTTTTAGTTTTAAGAATAAATTTTTGGTGAGACACGGACATTAATTAGTTTGTTTCTTTAATGGTTCAGGTTTAACTGTGGCGTACGCAGCAGGGAGGGGGGTTGGAGGCCTAATCCTTCCAAAGGCATTAAATAACTTCTCCTAAAGATTGAATTTTTCTGAAAGAAGAAATAAATGATTTTTCAAGATTTTGCTTTTACTTAAGCCCCCTCTCCTAACCCCCTTGAAAAATGTCTGAATACGCCACTGGGCATTAAGAAAACTAACCACTAAACTAACGCATGGTAAAAGTCCATGTGATGCGGTTGGAGGTACTGTGAAATGAACAACTGGACACCATTCTTTCACTCCTCTGGATGATTTAACTATAGATGCTAAATTTACATCAAGCTCAGAAAAAAAAATTATGTTTGGTTTCTGAAATTATAGAACTCAACTTCTTTTCCGATTTTTTAAATATGACAGTAGATATCTACTAAAAAAGTAAATAATCTTTTCAAAAATTTGTGTAGTGACCTTATGAAGAGAGATAGATCATAATTAAGTGAACAGTGCTCATATGAATAAACTTTACCTTCTGATAAACCTTAATTTGCAGGGGCGAATCTAGAAACTTTATTTGGGGGGACAATATCATAATAAATATTTCACAAAACTATTTTGCGTAGTGACCAGGAGGTGTATTCTGTGTGTCAAAACTAAGTAAAGTTTCAGATTTGGTGGGGGAAAACCCCTCTCCCGCCCCGTAGATCCACGCCTGTAATTTGTGATGCAATTTAACATCACTAAAAATATTAAAATAACAAAAAAATGTGTAGTGACCTTAAGGACTACAGACCCAGATTTTTTATTCTTGTTTATAAAAGTATATGATACAGTAAAAAATTTACCCTACTTGATTATCACCAGCACCCCGATAGACAGCGTCATTTTTGATGCTGAAGTTGAGGGATTTCCCAAACATTCTTAACTTCTTCGTGGAACTCCAAGGTAATGTCTACTTTTTAAATATGTTTTATTCAAGGAAGATATAGTCCTTGAGTATAGCTTTCCAACACTGTATCAAACATTTAAGAAAACATTACATTTATACCCCAAAAAAATATGAAAACTTCGGAAATTTCTGCGTTTTTTGGATATTCTCTAAATTGCTCTAATCAAGTCAGTGTAAAAGATTTTGCTAAACCTCACATTTCTTTGAAAACTTTTTTTATGCATGTTTTTAAAGTTGTAGGTTGATTTTTTTTAGGTGCTGTTTACTATGAGCATAATTTTTTCTTAAAGTCCTATTTTGCCCGTTTTTAAACTTTTTCAAATGCCTGTGCTACATACTAATTGAATTTAAAAATCAAAAATTGTGCAAAAGTGGTTAAGCATAAGCTGTTTCATTTAGTAAACATGAGTAAAGAAAAAAATTAATTGTCAGGCAACACTTTTTTTGTAAATTGGATGACTTGGCGTGGAATTGCTCTATAGCAGAGAACCAGTTATTTCTTCGATGTCTATAGTATGTTCTATTTGTAATGTATTTAATAGTGTTTTACAAACCTGTCATTATCTTTAACGAATTGAGGCCATTTTTGAAAATCTGGGTTATATTTTAAAAACAATTCTTCTTTTTCTTCATTAGACATAGGTTTTTGAACATAATTGGGTACATTTATTTGGTTTTTAACTAGTGCTGCTCTAGGTTTTGCAGTCATTTTTCTAGTCTTTTTTGACTTCGCATGACCTCGGTGCACACTTGCGACCTAGAGTAGTTTAAGGAGAAAAAAAGATTGACGGAAGTGATAAAACTAATCAAAATCCCGAAAGTGCTTATACATACCTCTTCATTTTGAATATCTTCCAAATTTTCTTCAAGCATTTCCTTGGAATCTTTTGAGTATTCTTTATTAACATTCTCTTTTATATGTGGTTTCTTGACTTCTATCTGTTTACCAAAGAATTCTTGTTTTTTATCTACATTTGCGTTTATTGTATCGATGCTTTTAATATTTTTATAATGATTTTTGTCACTTTTGAGTTGAGTTTTTGCATGAGTTTTATGCTCTTCGATTTCTAAATTGTTCTTATTTTTATTTTTATCAAGTGCTTTTGTTTCTAATGGATAATTGTACTCATCATCATTGTCTTCAGTTTCCACCTCAGGGGAAATGCCAAATTGGTTTTCAATTTTTTTCACCGGGGTATGTTTGGCTTTTTTTGTCTCTGGGACTGGATCTTCTTCATCTGCGTAATCACCTAAAAATAAAAAATCTTTTAAATAATCTTGTTTATGATGGTAGATAAAAACAGACACTATTTGTCATTTTACATTAAAATTAATTTTTATGCATTACAATAATTATATCCGTCGTTGGCTTATCATGTTTGTTCATGTGTTTGATTAAAATTAATTGAATTACCTTCTGATTTAAGCTTTTTTCTTTTTTTCTGTATTTTTTCTGGTAATTCTTTACTATCAAACCCACTCAGGTAGGGGTCATAGTCTGACTCTATAGCATCAATGGTTTTTAGTTTTCTGCTTTGAAACGCAGGAATAAAATCCAGCTTACTCATGGAAATATCGTTGATCGCTCTTTTGTTTTCATTTTTATTATCTTGGTTAACGATTTCGTTTTCCACATTACTTAATTGAGCTAAAGCTTTATCTTGATCCTTATTATTAGTTATATCTGTTTCGTGTAATTCCGGAACATTTGAATCATGATTATATGCTTTGCTTTGCATAAAAATTCGTTTTTTGGGATGTTGCCTAACCTGAAATTCCAAATGGTACCTTGTTAAAAATATATATAAAAAAACTAGTTATATAATACTAAAAATAAAATCAAACCATAATAAAATATGAATAAAGAATTATTGAAAGAAACTTTTTTAGTTATATGTTATCAACTACAAAATCTAATAAACACATGCTTGAAAAATGGTGAAATTCGGGATGAATTAATGTTCAACTATAACCCCTATACCGAAATTAAAAAACACAAAAAATATGACGAAATGGCACCTATTAATATTTTGTGGGACATTGAAAAATTATTAGAAAAAGTGGTTTACGAGCAAATTTTAGAATTTATAGATAAAAACGAAATTTTAATAGTTTGCCGTTCAGTATGTAGTGAAAAATTGGAGGAGGTGTTTTGAAACAAATGAAATAGTTATTGGGATAATTTTAGATTTTAAAAGGGTTTTTGAGACAATTTTATTGATATAGAGAGACTTCTACAAAAACTTTATAAATAAGGATTACGAGGAAAAGTTTTGGAATAATTTAAAAATTATTTGTTTAACAGAAAACAACGTACTTAAATAATAAACACACTATCATCAAAAAAAGAAAACAAACTTGGGGTACCCCAGGGAAGTAAATTGGGGCCATTATTATTTATTCTTTACATAAATTGTTTAATTCAGTTGTTTGTGAATATAACGTTAATTTACTTAAAAGGCAATTATTTGGAATATATTATTCATTTATTAATAATAAAACTAAATGCATGACAATAAATTTGAAAAGTAATCCACTAAATTTGGAAATTTAAATAAACAATGAAAAGTAGGATGGATTCATTCAAATATCTAGGAATTATAGTAGACTTAAAATTAAATTTAGTTTATACTACGACAATATCATCTTCAAAATAGAAGCAAAAATTGGATATTTATTAAGAATAAGTTATTATTTATCATCTTTTCTGAAAAAATGATAAATAATCTTGACATGTTTTTTAAATTGCTCAACAATTTTATATTCAGCTAATGAAGACATTCTGTAAAAATGACAAGTTTTACAAAATCATGCAATTAGAATAATTTTAAATGCAGATAGATGTATCAAAATAAAAACAACAAGAAATTAAACTGGCTAAATGTAAAATATTTAATATTTTAAAATGTTTGTTTTTTTATTTATAAAATTAAAAGTGTCAATTAAAAATAAACCAAATTAAATTTATTTAAAGTTATTTTATTTTATTAATATAGTGTTAGTTTATACTTATTTATTTATTTTTTTTGTAAATTTGAATATCAGGTCTAATTTTAAGTTAATTAAATTTTATAAATTCTTTATTTAGTCAAGACTAATTATTCAAAATACAATGTAGTACAGTATAACATCGATCTGGTGTAAAAACTAATATATAAATATTTGTATTGCACCATTAAACAAAATTACTTGCTTACTACTACCTCGGCAAATAGTAAAATTTTTAATATCACTATGACAATCAATGTTAAAATAATTAAAAAAAAAACAAATAATAAATAAAACAAATAAACAACAAAACTAGTGTTTTTAAGATTTTTAAAAATTATGTGACACTACAGTAAACTCTTAGTTCCTCTAAGGGTAGTTTTCTTTTAACAATTATCTTAAATCTATTTATATTTTGGAAAGATTTCAAATTTTCATCCAATAAATTTTATGGATTCAACCCTGTAAAGATCAATGAGTTTTGTGATCTATGTTGGTTTACCTTGGGTATATAAAAATTATTTCTAGATCTTGTGTTGTATGTGTGAATGCAAAAATTATATGGTATTTTATCAGTTAAATTTTGTGGCGCAAGGCCCAATTTTATTTTATGTATAAAAACGAGGATGTTAAACAAAAAAGGTTAAGAACAGACAACCACTAAAACTCTTTCAACATTTCCTTAATATGTGTCAGCCTTGGTTTTTTAAGTTTTATGCGCATAGCAGGATTAAAGGCTGATACGTGAGGAGCACATCGTGATAGATAACTTTATTTTATATGCGATTATTTTAATGATTTCATTTGCATTAGTCTTAAAATTAAAATGCATATTTATCCAAACACCTAAAAATTTTGTTTTTTCAACCCTATCTATTAAATTAGTTCCCACTTTAATTGAAAACCCTCTATTAATAAAATCTCTGTAAATTGATTGTTTACCTACTTTCATATATTTTGTTTTAAATTCATTAATTATTAATAATTAATGTGATACACATCTTTAAGGGTATGATTTAATGTCGTTGTTAAGATTTCCGTTAACTATCCGCGGCAAAATAAAAAAGAGCATCATCCGCAAATAAATGTACGCAAGTTTTTTACTACAGACATGATCTCATTAATATAAATAATAAAAAGGAGCGGGCCCAATACACTACCCTGTAGAACACCATTATCAACAGGCAAATCATCTGATAAGATATTGTTAACTTTTAGAATTTGTCCAAATAACTATTAAACCGCTCCAAAACCCTACTTTTAAGTCCAATATTTTCTAAATTTGCAACCAATCTATTCCTGTTTACAGTTTCAAAAGCCTGCCTGAGATCAAGAAAAACTGCACCAACTGTTAATTTAAAAAAACATTGTAGCAAAATTACTAAATTAAAGCTTAAAACAAGAACAAGGCTTACTCTCTTCCTTTTCCATTTAGGCAACAACAAATGCTTTTTATTTCTCAATCCAACGTCGTATTCACTTTGTTGGTTCTTGTCAACTTTTTCATCCCCAATATTATACTTTTGGTTTTGGTTATATATTTCATGTTGCAGCTTTTCTTCTTGTGATATTATTTTATCATCTTTTCTGCTTTTATCATTACCTTGTAAATATTTATATTCAAAAGGTTCTTCTTTTAAAGTTTTGTGTTTGTGTGGTAAAGACATTTGTGGAATAGACATTTTTCGACGTATAAAGTAGGTCTTTTTATTAAAAGTTTCTTTCGGGACGAACTTATTTGATGGCTTCACTTCTTTATCTTCTAGACTGAAACGCTCAGTGGATTGTTCTTCAATAAGCTTTTCATTGCCCTTGGTTTCATTTTCTTCTTTTGAGATACTTACTTCAATGACTTCTATTTCTTCAACGTTGCTATGCTTATTATGTTTTGCTGTTGCTTCGTCTTCTTGTACATTTTTTTGATCTACACCTAGCTAAAAATAAATCGAAATTTAGGTCAACTAAATGTAAATACAATATTAACTTTTAAATATACACCAGCTTTTTTCCTTACCTTTTCTTTTTCAAATTCTTCACAATCCAAATTCTTCTCATGCGAATTTATACAATTTTCGTGGTTTTTACTACAAATATTTTGATCTCCATTATCCATGCTAGCAGGCTCTAAACCTGTTTGTGTTCCTTCCATTCCTTTTTCTAAATTATTATTTGAATTATTTGAATGTTGATCCACATAAGAATTTTCATTAATTTCGGTTTCTTTATTAGGTGGTATATGAATGTTGGGTATATTGTCCTGAGGTATTTGCTCTTTGTTATCTATTTTTTCCTCCGTATCTTCGGGAACAATGTTAATATGTTTGGTAACATGTTCAATTACTTTAAATGATTGGATATCTGGAAACTTTTGCATATGGTGTTCGTTAACCAAAGCTTCATTATCTTCAGATCTAGCATTGACGTGTGCAGGAGGATTAAAAACAACGCTGTCCTGCGACGGTTCCTTAGCATCCAACAAAGCATAATCAAATACTGTTGATTCTAAGTTTATTGGAACGTAATGTTCCGCGTCGTTATACGAATTGTCGCTTTCAAAAATGTTTCTTTTTTTTAAACCAAAGATATCTTCATCAATTTGGTTCGAAGTAGGATGGTTCTGATCGTCATGTTTTTTATCCTGCTTTTTATTTTCTTCTAGAATAAGACCTTTTACTTTGTCGAATTCAAAATTTTTCTCATTGTTTCTGTCCAGAACATTATTTGTCAGTTTATTTAAACCATGATCTTCATCAAGATTGTTATGAGCAGTATTTAAATCTTTAATATAATTGTTGCTTTTGGAATCAGATTGGGAATCTTTATGATAAAAATTTTTACCATTCTGATTAGTGGATAAAATGGAATCTGCATTTATATTATTGTTAGCCAAATTTTCGTTCTTTTGATTACTTTTAATTGTATCTGGAAGGCTGTTATCTTTACCATTAAAATCTCTGTATAACGGGACGCCAATATTTTTGTTAACAGACATTTTTTTCTCATTATTAAGAACATTTTTCAAGAGGTGTGTTTGATCTGAAACCTTAGAAATCTTTTGATCTTTAATTAGCTTGTCATCATTTTTGGAAAGATATTTTTGATCACCGTCTATATTTAATATCTTGTCGTTTCCTGGATAAACATTTAAATGTGTTACCTTATTTTGTTGATCAAATGTTTTCAGTTCAGCATTTTCAGCGGGTTGAATGTTCAACACAATTGAATTTGAATTCTGATCATTTTCATTGATTTTTTTAATTAGTTTACCGTCACTTTTGATGCTGATTTCTACATTTCTTTTATTTAAATTTTCCTTTTGATTTCGATTGCTATTGACAAAAGTTTTTTTCTTGTGATTATCAAGTTCTCTTCTTAATCTTATTGGACTGTGAATGTTTTTGCTGTTTCTGTGATTTTCTATATATGTTTGTTTATTTCTAGAATTAAGTTCGCGTTCCTCTGCGAATTTTTTACCCTTGTTAAGATTTTTTATTTCGGCATGTTGTTTTTTGTACATGTTGGGGTAAATAGAGTTTTTTGGAACAGCCTGGAGATCTGCCAAAAGAGACCTTTTGTGCTTCTGAGGTTTAGCGAGAAGTTCACTAAGATTATCATCAATCTAGAAGTAGAGTTATAAAAAAACATTAATTTTTATTAAAAACCTATTTCATGTTTTACTTTTTTATATAAACTAAAATAAAATGTGTCCCATTTAAAATATATCATAGATAATTTTTCGAAAACTAATGAAAATACCACAAAATACGTCAATTAATTTTTAAACATTTATTGATTTGGTTTTAAAATATTTACATTTAAAAATGCAAAATGATAATTTTGATTGCACTGGATGTTTTATAATTCAGTTTTAGGATACGTTTTCAACATGTTTTTTTAACGAAATGTGTTTAATGATGAAGGTAGACCTTGCTGTACTAACAGAAACGAAAAAGAAAGGAAAAGGATCTGAAAACCTAGGACAATATGACCATTTCTATAGCGGAGTGGCAAAAGAAAAACATGCCCAACAAGGAGTATCTATTTTGGTCAACAAAAGATTTGGAAAATTTATCACCAACTGGGAAGCAGTCAATGAAAGGCTAATTAAAATGAATATAACAATAAAAGGAATGAGACTTACGATTTTTGGAATCTATGCGTATAACGACGATGCAAATGTAGCCGTGAAAGACAATTTTTTTGAAGAAATACACAATGAAATATCAGCAGTAAGTGCATCTAGAGAAATTGTCATATTGGGAGATTTAAATAGTAGAACCGGTAACAGAGTTAATGATCTGACAGTTGGCCAATATGGAGAAAATCTTGTTAATGACAATGGAAACCGGCTAATTACAGTATGTGAGCAATTAAACCTAAAAATCCAAAACGGTTTTTTTCAACATAAGGAAATACACAAATATACCTGGACCAAACCCTCACAAAACCTGAAATCCGTCATTGATTATCTTATCACTAAACAAAAGACAAAACTAAAAATTCAAGATGTCAGAACAAAGCGTGGATCAACATGCGGAAGTGATCACTATTTTCTGGAGTCCAAAATTCTCTTTCCTTATCAAGGCCGAAGCCTGCATCAACAACATCTTGATGATACAGTGATTGAAGAAAGTGATCACTGTAAATATAATCTACTAAGCCTAGAACATGACAGCGTAAAAAACTTATACAAAAAGAGACTGAACGAAAAACTTAATACAAGTTCAGGTGAAACCCCAGATGAGGAATACGAATGTATTACATTAAGCATACACCAAGCTGCAAAAGAAGCAATAGGATTAGTGGAAGAAACTTCTAAAAGAAGAAAACCATACTGGTGGGATGCTGAGATTGAGAGAGAAATAGAGGAAAAAAGGAAATTATATCACACCTACTTATCCCAAAAGACAGATAGAAGCAGACAAGAATACAAAATCGCGCAATCAAAGGTGAGAAGAATGATCAGTGATAAGAAAAATCATTCGTGGACGCAAAAGTGTCAGAAAATAGATTCTTACTTAGGAGGTAGGAGAAGTACCGAAAGCTGGAAAACTATAAGATCGATTAAAAAAGAAACATGCAGAGATATCATTTCACCAATACCAGACAAAGAATGGGATGAGCATTTTAAAAAACTTTTAACTGAAGATAGAGACTGACGCAAGAGACAATATAATTAGAACGATGGGATCTCCAGTACCCCTCACAATCTCTGAGGTCAAAAACGTGTGCACAACCGTAAAAAGCGGTAAATCTGCCGGGCCCGGAAATATCCCAGCCGAACTTATTAAATATGGCACTGAAGAACTGTTTTGGAGATTACGGAATCTTTTCCAAAAATATTTAAATGGAACTGTAGTCCCAACTGAGTGGAAAACGTCATATATATCCACAATACACAAAAAAGGAAGGAAAGATATATGTGACAATTATAGAGGTATATCTGTGACTAGTACGCTAAGCAGAATATACGGTAAAATAATAAGAAATAAAGTAGAGAGCGAATATAAAGACATGGAGGCAGAAGAACAAGCTAGTTTCAGGGCGGGTAGATCGACTTCAGATCATCTCTTTTGTATAACCCAAGTTATTGAAAAGAAAATGGCATACGGTCAAGAGCTGCATCTGCTTTACGTGGATTTGCAGAAGGCATATGATAGTATACCACTAAATCTACTTTGGAAAGCGTTGGAAAACACAAACATAAGCGTACAACTAATTAAGGCCATCCAAGAGTTATACCGCAATAGTAAGGCAAAAGTTAAAATAAAAGCAAAACTAACCAAAGGCTTTCAAGTAAATAAAGGTCTTAAACAAGGTTGCTGTATCTCGCCTACGCTCTTCAAGATATACTTGGAACAAGTCCTTAAAGTATGGAAGAGAAAATGCCAAAACATGGGAATTCCGTTGGACGAAACCACCTTGTATACTTTATGTTTCGCCGATGATCAGATAGTAGTGGCTCAGGATTATGACGACCTCGAATATATGACACGAAAACTAATAGAAGAGTACAATAAGTGGGGACTAGAGGTTAATCTCAATAAGACAGAGTATATGTGTATCGGTGGAATGAAACAGGATCTAATCTTAAATACCGGGCAGCGAATTCACTCCTGTGATGAGTATAAATACTTAGGTCTAAAAATTACAGCTGACGGAACACTAGACAAAGCTATAAAAGATCGAAACGTACAAGGAAGAAAAGCAATAACTTTATTAAATGGAATAATTTGGGACCAAAGTATATCAAAACATAACAAAAAGCTTATATATAACACCATTATAAAAAGTATTATTACATACGGCTCAGAAGTATGGCCAATCAAGGATAGAACAGAAAAAATGCTTTCCGCTACGGAGATGGACTATTGGAGAAGAGCAGCAGGGAAATCAAAAAGAGAAAGAGTTACAAATCAAAGAATAAGAGAAATTATGACAGTAGGTGAACGTACTTTAGTGGATGATATAAGAACAAAACAACTGGTGTGGGACGGACATGTACAAAGAATGACGAAAGACTACCTAAACAAATACTACAATGGAAACCAACTGGCCGAAGAAAACGAGGACGGCCAAGGAGAAGCTGGAGAGAAGGAATAGACAGTGAAATAAGAATAAGAGGCCTAGATGATGAATTATGGGCAAACAGAAACGAGTGGAGATTGGGTATCGGAAGACGTAGAACGTTGTGAAACCGATAAATATATATATGTTTAATGTAACCAAAATTTACAGGCATTGCGTAATAAAGTCTAACGATAAGTAATTATCAATCTGTTGCAGAGGGATTCGTACTATTTCCAGCTATTGTATAGTATTGTGCTGTTACGTTGAATTGTTTTACCCAAACCACAAGAAAAATTATTTAGACTTGGTTCGAAATTGGAATTATGAATGTAGTCAACTTTTGAGAATAGATGATGATTTTCACGGCTTTCAGCAAAAATTGACCTCCTATCGCAAAAGGTAAATTAAAAAGGTATTAACAATATAAATGTCTACAACTTTTCCATCGATTTTTCTACTTAACCCTAAACTTTCCGAAAAATCCGGTTTTTTACTTTTTGACTATTATCTTCCACATTTTTGTTTTATTTTTCACAAAATTTCGTAACACTTTACCTTTTTATGTCGTTAACACGTGCACTTTTTTGAAGCTAAATATTTATCTTTAAATTTTATTTTGATTTTAAGCCAAAAGGAGGTTCCATTTTCACTCGTCCTGAAAGCAGTTTTTTTTAAACAAACTGTGGTGATTTTTTTCACTGAAACGTTTTCTTTAAATCTTTAAATAATATAAAAATAAAATTACTATGGAAAAATCTATGGCATTAAGAAAGCAAGCCAATCCGAATAAGGAGAGGTGTTAGACGGAGTGCCACAATATCCCCTAATAGTCTATGGACAAATCAAAGTCGTGTCAACTTTTTGCCGATAAGCCAAGTTTGTTAAGAGCACTCCATAGATCAGGTTTTGACTTGTTGTCATTCTGGTAAATGTGTTTTTTTAAAGATATGGCCCCCACCACTTTTTTTTGCACGATACTTTTTAAAACGATGTATCTTTCTTAAAAATAGTCGTAGAAGGTTGAAAAAAATGACAAATGAATCAGTAAACACCCGCAATAAAATAACTTTCTATTATATTTTTTAAAATTTTGCTTCGTTTTTTTAGTAAAAAATAAAATAACAGAATTTTTACTTTTTTTTTGTATAGCTAGTATTGAATTTCTTCTATGAAATATAAAATCACAAAAAAAGTTTCAATTCCCCAACCAGCGGTAATATCAGCATATAATAAATATATGGGAGGCGTGGCCACTTTTTATAAATGTTATTGACAGTTCGCTTGTGAACGCCTGGAAACTTTATACCGTAAACCAGAATAAGATGTCGCAGCTGGATTTCAAATCATTTATTGCATTGCGAATGCTCAAAACAAAGAATTTTGTTGCTGGAGCACTTCCGATAAATTAAAATAACTGATATAATTATAATAGAGGTGATCTAATGAGACACGTCATTAGCAAAACTGACTCCAGAAGAAGACGTCGGGTGTGCAAAAGTCAAACGATTTACATTTGCACAGTATATCTACATGCCGACTGTTTTTGGCAATTTCATTTAACCTTTAGGCCCTTGATGCGTAAACGCAACACTACAATTTATGACGTATTTAAAAAAAACTTGCTACAAACAAACATAAGTTTTCCATTTGATAATGTTACTGAAAGTATACTTGGTAAGATAAAAGTACACTATCTTTAGAAATATAAATACAATTGTGCTTTTTTGAATTTTGAATATTTTGAAGCCAAAAGAAGAAAAGATGAGGTTTTTCAAAAACTTTTCAGGCAGACGGAAACAAAAAAAATCTTCTAAATCCAATTTGATTACCTTTGTCTAACCTTATGAGTGGGATTTGTCTATATCTCATGCCAAAAGGGTTCCCATTTTTGTAAAAAAAAATATTACGGTAGTGTTGCGTAAATGGGTTAAACTGGTTTTGCTAATACTTACATTTTCTAAAAACAGACGATGGGTATCAAGGAGATTCGCGTCATATATTTGCTGTTTCTTGGCATAGTCTCTGATAACGGCGAAATCATGCTTATGTTTTTGAACACTGTTGAGGAAGTCATTTAGTGGTTGTGGAAGATCAGGCTTAGGTTGGAAAAGCTTTAAGAAATATAATTTAAAAATTAAATGTTTATCTAGTTATCTCTACTCAGGGTAACTCATGACGATGGCTTCCGGACGATGCATTTGAGAAATTTTTATAATAATATTATAATCATAACAAAAACCTTTTATGTAAAAAAAGCCAAGTACAGTTTTTGCAAAGTCTCCTAATACGGGGTTCTATCGACTTCATGAAATTTTGCTTCAATCTGCCCTTTAAAAGTTATGCAAATTCATATAAAATCTTCCTGGTATAATTTCAACCCTACCGACATAGAAAAGGCGCGGCTCTTTGCGGTCTGACCACAAAGTATTTGTTTTCCGACCGACCGAGCCCAGGTGGATGAACGGCATCTGATTTGCAGATTTTTTTGAGATGCGCTTTTAATTGCTTTCGGGTGTGCCTTTCGGGACCTCTTTAGTCGGCAGTATGCAGAGTTAGAAAATAAATCAGTGTCGTTCTTTTAGGTGTAGGAATAGAAAGTTTTATTATCTATTTTCATTTCTTTATTTTACGCTATAATTAAATTAAATAATTTTCATGAGTATATCTACCGCCGCCCATGTCACTTTCTATAAAGGAAATGCCGATGGTCGGCTTTTATCTTAGTTCAACTGACTTTGCAAAAACTATACGCGAAAATCGTATTCCGTAAAAAGAATTATTCAGATAAAATGAAAGCCAAGTTCTCCAATACAAATTTCAAAATGAAAGGTTCTCACTAGTTTGTAAACGTTTTTTGTAAACTTTAGTATTACAGCCAAACTTCTTTATGTTCAATTTAGCACTTTAGCTAAGAGTCATTTGCAGCCGTAATAGCCAAGTTTAGAAAAATGTTTCCAAACTAGTAAGTCTCATATCCAGTATGACTTCGTTTCCATACTTTAGATAATAATTTAAAAATTTTAAACGTCACATAAAAGAATTAAGATTAAAGTATAGCCAAGTCCTCCAATACAAATTTCAAAATGTAACGTTTGGAAATGTTTTCTTAAACTTGGCTATTACGACTGCAAATTGACCCTTGGGCACAGTGCCAAAGTGAACATAAACAAGTTAAGCTGTAATAGCAAACTTTAAGAAAACATTTCCGAACTAGTAAGAACCTTTCATTTTGAAATTTGTATTAGAGAACTTGACTATTCTTTTATCTCAATCCGTTTTACGAAATACCATTTTCGCGTACTTGGCTTCTTTTTACTAAAATATTCGCGCCAAATATTTAAACAATGATGTGCGCGCGCAGCCCGCTCGGCTCGTCACAACAATGCACTGTTGCCATTTGTTGGGGGTTATAGATTCTCGGGTTATAGTTTCTTAATAATGGCTCGTAAGCACCACAAGTTCCTTTTTTAATGGTTTCTTTGGTTGGCAACACTGAACATCATTCCCTTAAATTTAGCAGTGTCTGTAAATCGAGGGCCATTCCGTCGCGCCTTTTTATCCCCCTATTAGTGTTGGGCTAAATTATTGTTTCGTTCAGCAAGCTCGAAGCTAGCAGCGTGGAGCGGGCGTCTGTTTAATAATTGATAAGGCTGGCTGCCAGATATTATATTAATATTAGGCACACCCGAGGTGCTTGGAAATATAAGTGAGGTAGCAACGCGAACGCTTTATTTATAAACATTTTAGAATAAAGTGTGGATATTATGAGGCGCCATGCATATTGTATAATAACGGCGAACAGCGAGCAGTGGTTATTTTAAAATAAATTGACAGCCTAGAACTTTAGGCGTTTAAAATATGAGATTCTCGAGTCACAAATGAGGAATGAGTGCTTATCTAATGACTTATTTTTGACATTATCCTTTATTTAAGGCATGCGCAGTTACGTGGTTTGAACTTTGTCCCTTTCTAAAAGATAATGTTTGACCTTACTTGTGGCCGAATAACGCAAACTTGAGTTTCTCCATTTCGAGACAGTGTTGCCGCGCATAATACGTAATGACAAAATGTAACCTAAATTTAAAATATTTTTAAAACAAGACAATTACTTTAAGTGCTACCAAATCGGAAGATTTAATTTTATGTCAATTGTTGAAACTTATTTTTTCTAAAAACTGGTAGATATTTGTTGTTTGGCAACAGTTTACCACTAACCAAACGTCATTAATGTACTGTTAAGTATGTAAAAAAAAGAAGTACACAGTACATAGACCTAAACCTTTATTTTCCTGGCGGTTTTTCACTGGTATTGGTTTTCAGAATTTTTTAATTAATTTTTAATGCTTTTTATAGATAAATAAGGGATAAAAAATTAACGCAAATAAAAATAAATAGTGTCTGCAAAAGATAAAAATTTTACTTCTAAATATATAAAATATCTGTCGTTTAACGTCGTATTAGTAAAGAATAAAGTCAGCTAATGGAGGGGATAAATAAAGGCAAAAAAAAGTCAACAAAAAAGAATACCATCCTATTTTAAAAATTTAAGAGACTGGTTCAACATGAGGTCAAAAATCGTCAATATTTAGAGCAGCAGCAAATAAGTTTCTCAATGCTATGATTATTTTCAACCCCGCTACGCTAGGAGGCGAAACTTCTTAAATTTACATTTAAAAGTAGTTCCTGCATTTAGTTAAAAGAGGCTGGAACGAACCAAGGGCGGTTCTGGAACAAAAGTCTGGAGGGCAGTAGCGTGTCAAATTTTTTAGCCCCCCGCCCCCCGCTAACTTTTTTTTGAGGCCCCATACGTCAATATTATCTTTTCCAAAAATAACCCATTATAGTAAATATTTATACACAATATCATTATCTAATAGTTAAAAAGCACAGCAAATTTTTGAAACTAAATTTATTTCTATAAATTATTATGTTATTATAATATAGGAGGGTTAGAACTTTTTAATCAAAGTTCTAAAAAAAATGGAATTAAAATGTTTAAATGTGCATATTTGTATTTTTGAAGCTGATATACATAGGTAGCTATAACTTTTTCCTAGAGTATATATACCGGAGGCCCCCCCGCATGGCAGGGTCTGCGGGGCCGTTTGACACGCGCCTGCTGGAGGGGGTAATGGTGAAACGGTGACCTTAAATAAACGCATAGGAAGAAGCGAAAAGGAAATATTCGCATAGAAAAAAACGCAACACAGAAAAAACCGCACGCATAGTAAAGCGCGAAAGAAAAAAAACGCACCTACTACAGCGCACAGGGAAATCAAACAAAGACCTATGCAAAAATCACAATGAAATAAATGTTAGTCTTTAGATTTAGAATGGTACCTACTGTTATAGGTTACTTGATCATCTTAATTTTGCTCACAAAAATAGGATTGTATACTTAGTATAGGGCAACTGTCTCGAGATACAGACCATCAAATTTTTACACTTTTTTGATCACAACTTTTTTAAAAGTCGTGTAATAGAATAAGAGCCATAAGTACAGATAAAAATATGAAAAAAAAATGCGGTAAATTATTTTCAGGAGAGACTATTTTTTTGGAAAAAGGTTTTGTAATGCCATATTAAACGCAGTGTTTTTCTTGATATTTTTTGTTAATAATATATAATTTTGATTTTGTAAGTGTCCAGGTCTGGGATCCATAGGTAAGTACAGGAAGAATACATTGGTTATACACTTTCGTTTTCAGGTACTGAGGGTATTTTTTATTTCTTAATATGTAGCAATAAAACAAGAACTGTAAGTTATAATATATAATATAAAATAATTAATTAAATAAAAGACCTCTTCCAAACCTGGCTGATCCAGAATGGTCCCAAGGATCGATATTTGTGGAATGATGTCAACGTTGCTTTTTAAAGAACCTCTCCTTGTAAATTTATTTGATGGCTTTGAAAATATACCATTTCAACAACTCAAGTTTTTTTCAATTTATTTGAAATTTTGGGAGTGTCCTCTGTGCGCTCTTTTTTATGTGCAAGTTTTTCCAAAGGTGATTTCTTTCTTTAGTGATTTTTTAATGAAAGTAAACCAAAAAAATATAATTTTTTTCAGCCTTAAACTCATCTGTAGTAGCTAGCCGCCCTTTAACTTTACGTATTTTTTCGGATTCTGGCGGAAGTGGTGAATTACCCCCTTTACCTCAATGAGCTCCCTGGATATCAAATGGAAAAGCCGAGTTAAGCGTGTTCTGCTCACCTCGATTGTCATACTTTCATTTGTTTCAGACATTTGTTTCAGATCTAGATTTTGTTCCGACACTATATATTTAGCAATAGTGTAACGAAGTTACTAATTTTTATTTGATTTATGCTTACATTTCCTTTCAGGTTCTGAGTGTCTCCGCGGTTTTAATTTAATAGTTTCAATAATTAAAACTAGTAGGTAATATTTTAGTAAGACAATAAGTAGGTACGGCTCAATTACCTATTCTCTCTTGCGTTCGTTCGTTGTGAGTCGTACCAGGGCCCACTCATGCAGCAAAGCGGTGGTCAGCGACGCCGCGCACATCGAAGAATTGGAAGTGGAGAGAGTAGGAGGCGAGCAACGCTTATTTAAACAAAAACACTCAAGTTGGAGAGAGGACCACTCGAAGTGATAGCGGGTGGTGGTGAAGTTGGCAAGCGGATGGGGACTTTCATCCAATCTTTTGGAAGAGGATCCTTAACCATGGGCGCTCTCTCGCAAGGTTGTTGTTGTTACTCGCGTATATCGGGAGATCCTGCTACCAACCGATCGACCAGCAGCAACAGCGCCTGTGAAAACCGAACCGTAAGAAGCCGAACCAAACCAAACCGAACATACCGACGGGCGAGGAATGCCGAGGTATTCGACGTCGTCCCGCATCATATGATACGTGTGAAGCATATCTCTCTCTAACTCGCAGCTTATGACGCATAAGGAAACATAGTATTAAGGTTGTATGTTGCTTCTTACTGGACCGTCGATCTCTTTTTGAAAAGAGATCATACCATACAGTAATGGCATTAGGCATAGTATACCTATCTCTTTTTAACTTTAGAAAAACCTGTATTTAAGGGACAATTCTCAGTGGTGTTTCGTCTTAAGAGAAAAAGAGTGCGACCGAGCTATATTCTTTTATAGCACTGTCTCACTCTGACGTCCTGTAGTCACGGTTCATTGTTTAGTGCCAGGACGTTCTCTCTCTTACCCACACGACGTCCCCATTAGATAATTGACCGCTATTATTGCAGATGTCACCTGCGAATGGATTTTCCTGTGACACTTGACATGTCGAGAGTAAGAGTGTGACAGCGCTATGGTCCGTTGTATTCATTGTTTAGTGCCAGCACGTTTTCTCCCTCACTCACATGACAGTGTCATATAAGAAATCTCGTTCGGGAGATTATCTCCATTTCTTTTCAACATAAGAATAGCAATCTCACCTATCGGTATGCGCACGCGTAAAGTAGGCTATTAGAGAGTTTCCTACCGTATTCTCATTTACGTTAACGTTATGAGACACATAGAACCGACTCTTATATATATTGCTATCCTATTCTTTTCTGTGGTATTAAATAAAGAGTAACTGTAATTTATGGTATTTAATTTAATCCGCTATTTTTGGAATCTATTGCCTTATTTCTTTATTTTGACATCTTTTATTAAGACAGCTAGACCCCTGGTTTAACTTTCTCCTATTGTAAAAGCTACCCGATAGGCACGTGGGCCCTCTACCACATTAATCCAGAGGGTGGCGCCCGACATGCTTGTGTCAGGAAGTTTATGCAACAATCACCGATGCTCAACCCACTCTTACTTAACATCCTGTCGTTCTAAAATGGAGCAGCGACACAATAGTATTTATGACTACAGAAAAATACTCTGCCAATATATGGGCCCCTAAGCTCACACTAGGTACTATAGTTATAGTGTACGTGTGAGCTAATATAACTAAAAACTGAAATATATTTTATTCAACTCTACACTAAATTACCTCTTGTTTGATACCACACAAGCCATGTTTTGACTTAAACTCAAATTTATGAAATCCACCCCCACCCTTAAAAAAAACAAAAACTAAAATGTATTTTGTTGAACTCCGGACTTAATTACCTTTCGTTTGATATCACACATGCCATATTTTCACTTAAACTCTAATTTTTAAATTATACCCCCACCCTTTTTTTTAAATAAATTAAAATGTATTTTGTTTAACTCCAGACTCAATTACCTTTCGTTTGATATCACACACGCCATATTTTCACATAAACTCTAATTTTTTAAATCTATCCCCACCCTTTTATTTGGTTTGTATTTGGTGGATTTTATTAATTTTTAAATGGGACCATCTCGACCGAAGACCCAGCCTAGGTACCAAATTTCATTAAAATCGGCCAAGCGGTTTTTGAGTTATGCGCGTTGGTCGTTACAGACATACAGACAGACAGACAGACAGACAGACAGACAGACAGACAGACAGACAGACAGACAGACAGACAGACAGACAGACAGACAGACAGACAGACAGACAGACAGACAGACAGACAGACAGACAGACAGACAGACAGACAGACAGACAGACAGACAGACAGACAGACAGACAGACAGACAGACAGACAGACAGACAGACAGACAGACAGACAGACAGACAGACAGACAGACAGACAGACAGACAGACAGACAGACAGACAGACAGACAGACAGACAGACAGACAGACAGACAGACAGACAGACAGACAGACAGACAGACAGACAGACAGACAGACAGACAGACAGACAGACAGACAGACAGACAGACAGACAGACAGACAGACAGACAGACAGACAGACAGACAGACAGACAGACAGACAGACAGACAGACAGACAGACAGACAGACAGACAGACAGACAGACAGACAGACAGACAGACAGACAGACAGACAGACAGACAGACAGACAGACAGACAGACAGACAGACAGACAGACAGACAGACAGACAGACAGACAGACAGACAGACAGACAGACAGACAGACAGACAGACAGACAGACAGACAGACAGACAGACAGACAGACAGACAGACAGACAGACAGACAGACAGACAGACAGACAGACAGACAGACAGACAGACAGACAGACAGACAGACAGACAGACAGACAGACAGACAGACAGACAGACAGACAGACAGACAGACAGACAGACAGACAGACAGACAGACAGACAGACAGACAGACAGACAGACAGACAGACAGACAGACAGACAGACAGACAGACAGACAGACAGACAGACAGACAGACAGACAGACAGACAGACAGACAGACAGACAGACAGACAGACAGACAGACAGACAGACAGACAGACAGACAGACAGACAGACAGACAGACAGACAGACAGACAGACAGACAGACAGACAGACAGACAGACAGACAGACAGACAGACAGACAGACAGACAGACAGACAGACAGACAGACAGACAGACAGACAGACAGACAGACAGACAGACAGACAGACAGACAGACAGACAGACAGACAGACAGACAGACAGACAGACAGACAGACAGACAGACAGACAGACAGACAGACAGACAGACAGACAGACAGACAGACAGACAGACAGACAGACAGACAGACAGACAGACAGACAGACAGACAGACAGACAGACAGACAGACAGACAGACAGACAGACAGACAGACAGACAGACAGACAGACAGACAGACAGACAGACAGACAGACAGACAGACAGACAGACAGACAGACAGACAGACAGACAGACAGACAGACAGACAGACAGACAGACAGACAGACAGACAGACAGACAGACAGACAGACAGACAGACAGACAGACAGACAGACAGACAGACAGACAGACAGACAGACAGACAGACAGACAGACAGACAGACAGACAGACAGACAGACAGACAGACAGACAGACAGACAGACAGACAGACAGACAGACAGACAGACAGACAGACAGACAGACAGACAGACAGACAGACAGACAGACAGACAGACAGACAGACAGACAGACAGACAGACAGACAGACAGACAGACAGACAGACAGACAGACAGACAGACAGACAGACAGACAGACAGACAGACAGACAGACAGACAGACAGACAGACAGACAGACAGACAGACAGACAGACAGACAGACAGACAGACAGACAGACAGACAGACAGACAGACAGACAGACAGACAGACAGACAGACAGACAGACAGACAGACAGACAGACAGACAGACAGACAGACAGACAGACAGACAGACAGACAGACAGACAGACAGACAGACAGACAGACAGACAGACAGACAGACAGACAGACAGACAGACAGACAGACAGACAGACAGACAGACAGACAGACAGACAGACAGACAGACAGACAGACAGACAGACAGACAGACAGACAGACAGACAGACAGACAGACAGACAGACAGACAGACAGACAGACAGACAGACAGACAGACAGACAGACAGACAGACAGACAGACAGACAGACAGACAGACAGACAGACAGACAGACAGACAGACAGACAGACAGACAGACAGACAGACAGACAGACAGACAGACAGACAGACAGACAGACAGACAGACAGACAGACAGACAGACAGACAGACAGACAGACAGACAGACAGACAGACAGACAGACAGACAGACAGACAGACAGACAGACAGACAGACAGACAGACAGACAGACAGACAGACAGACAGACAGACAGACAGACAGACAGACAGACAGACAGACAGACAGACAGACAGACAGACAGACAGACAGACAGACAGACAGACAGACAGACAGACAGACAGACAGACAGACAGACAGACAGACAGACAGACAGACAGACAGACAGACAGACAGACAGACAGACAGACAGACAGACAGACAGACAGACAGACAGACAGACAGACAGACAGACAGACAGACAGACAGACAGACAGACAGACAGACAGACAGACAGACAGACAGACAGACAGACAGACAGACAGACAGACAGACAGACAGACAGACAGACAGACAGACAGACAGACAGACAGACAGACAGACAGACAGACAGACAGACAGACAGACAAACGGCGCAACAAAAAAGTTTCAAAATTATCTGAAACGCAAAGATATATAAAAATTTTTGAAATCGGAGCAACTTTTTTTTTCTCGAAAAAATTAGGATCACCATAGCTCACACTACTATAGTATAGTATATGTGTGAGCTTATATTTTTAAATTGCAGGGTCTTTGTAAAATAGAAAAAAGCCTGAAAATTTCATAGTTGTCAACTGGAACTAATTTGATAAAATTTATTTTGGAAAAATACAGGGTGTTTTCTAATTGAATGTCAATATTTATGGGGGTGATTTTTGGGCCCATTTTAAGAAATAAACTTTATATGAACATATGTCATAAACGTCTTACCTTTTGAGATACAGGGTGGTAGTTTTCAAAAATAAATTATTTATTATTAATACCTACAATACCACTTCAGATATAGAGGCATTTTTTAATGTATCACTTTTTTTTTCCATCAGTGGCGTTCGTACGTAATTTGACCTGCCTATTTTGGCAGACATTGATGGTACGCCACTGATTTTTCCTAAAATAAAAATTATTTTTAAAATCCCCAATCATTTCTTACCTTAAGTTGATCACATGATTTTTTTTAATCCGATGCACGGTTTTCACTTAAAAAAATAAAAACCGTTTCTCTGCATGATCATAACAATACGTTAATATGACAATATCACCATGGACCCTGTATTTCCAAAGGTAAGACGTTTAGGACATATGTTCATATGAAGTTTTTTTCTTAAAATGGGCCCAAAAATCACCCCCATAAATATTGACATTCATTTAGGAAACACCCTGTATATTTTCGGTAAATTTTTTCGGGGTAAATATTTTCAAACCGTTAATTATATAATTCATATCATAAATATGTATATAAATTGTGGTCTAAATTTCACAGCTCTTCTAATGCGACATAATAGACTTCAATCAAAATGAGAGCAGTAGTCGATTGGAAATCGATCGATGCTGGTGCCGCCTGTCGTAGGTTTGATGAAACGGTTTAATTTCCGATTGAACCTGGACGGCCTGGGACTCTGTGTAATGACGCTCGTCTCAGTAAAATACATTTCATTTCCACAGTATAGGCTTTTTCATTCCAAATCAGTAATAACACCTATCAACGAAATAATAAGACGGGCTTTACAAAACTGAAAAATTTTCACAAATTCCAGAAAATTCCAGCTACATTCAGCATAAATTTAAAGAAGTTGCCAGAGTGTATTTTAGGTTTTTGCATATCGTCACCCTAATTCTGAAACGTTTCAGAATTAGGGTGACGATATACGGTAGGCGGCGATACCAAAGTTTATACAATTAAAAAGTTGCTGTAGTTGAGCCAGCGGCCGACCGAATCGCACACCTGTTTTGCAGCGTGTTTCTGGCTGGTGGATGCCGGCGGCCGACATCAAACGCCGCATTGCACACCTGTTTTGCAGTTACGACCAGCGACACGAGCACGCACCATTCATTTTTGACAAGTGCAGCAACTTACATTTTCAGTTCTTTACAGTCTTATTAAATCTGACACCCAAGTACACATACTCATTGTATGGAGTTATTGTTTGTCCATTGTCTAGTTCTAGCTTACTTGATTCGTTTGCAATACATTAAGTACTGTGTCTTGTCCACGTTCAGTGTTAACCCGCACATTTGGTATTCTTCCGTTATTTTCTCATCATATACTCCATCTCTTTTTTATCATTAGCTACAATTACTTGGTCGTCAGCAAACTGTAGTGTGTATATGGTAAATCCGTCGTAAAATTGTATTCCCATGCGGTGAACTCTAAGCCTCAAGTTTTTTAGAGCTACTGTGATATATATTTTAAAAAGAGTTGGAGAGACACAACATCCCTGTCGTTACCAGAATTGAATTTGTATAGTTCTTTTATCGCTTTTAAATATGTATGATTGATATTAGTTTGCTCGACCACTATTCATAATTTTTTTTCTGGAACGGTTTCATATACTTTTTCTGGAGCTAAAAGGTAACATGAGTCTCTATATTTCTGGCACTGCTTTTCTCAATTACTTGACAAAAAAACATTATCACTACAAGATCTGCCTAGAGAGACCCACTTTGCTCTTCTTCTTGTTCTTGTCTATAAGATCTCTAAGAATCCTACCTTACTTAGAGTACTGGTTACTGAAATATATATAAATGCAATTTTCCAATTATTAGGTGATTGGTCTTTTGATCTTCCAGAGGAATGCTACATGACTTGCTTTTGAGACAAATTTCGCTGATACATATTTGAGCATTTCAGCATGTAATGCCCCAGGTCCGCTGCTTTTCCGGATTTAAGCTTTTTAATACAATTCTTTATCATTTCTTTTTCGATTATTACTTCCTCTCAATGTATTTTTATGTCTCTCCTCGGAGATGCTGACAGATAGATATTCAGGCTTTCGTTTCCTGCAGCAGTCTCTTGTCATGTTCTGTCCATTGTTTTGGTTTGATGGTTTAAATGTTTACTTTGTTGAGTTTTTTACCATAGAAATGATTTTCCATAATTCAGAATGAACCTCCTACGTGTGTATTTATATCGTGGCATTTGCGCTCGAACATTTCATTTTCTTCTATGCGTATCAAATTTCTTACCTGTCTTCTAGTTTCCCAGTAGATTTCAAAGTCTCTTTGCTCTTTAGTACTGAGCCATTTCAAGTATGTGCGTTTTTTTCTCCTTGACCAATATACACGAGGACTACAAAGCGCTCTATTCTGGCAATATTCTTGAACTGTGTCCATACTATGCCTCTGTACCAAACTGTTCTTTATTGTTCGAGCCTGATTTAATAATCTTACACAGTGCTTTCTGCACCCCCTGCCTGCCAGCCGCGCCGCCCTAAATGCCTCATTTACATTTTTAGATATAAATTGATTTTAGACACATTTTAAACTCGCAACTTAGCCCACTAAACTTTCTTGGCAACTGTTATGTTTAACTTGGTGTTAAAACGTTAAAGGATTTGAAACTTCAATGAAGTAACTTAATTTTAGAATTTCCGATTTGATCTTATTTGGGTTTTTGCCTCAATATTTTTTGCGGTCTTTTAGGTTTTGAATATACAGCTGGAATAAAGCAGTAGATAACTTCTGAAGACTTTATTGTTTCTAGAAGTATTCTCCACGAAAACCACCCAAGTAACATTATTACCACTCAAGGTTTTATTAATTTGGTTCCTAGGTTATTTAGAGGGTGCTGTTATGGGTTTTAGGATCAATTTGGCTACATAAAGGTAATTTATATTACCAATTACCTAAAGGAGTGTTATACAACCAAAAAGTAATTTATAAAGGGAATATAATAAAACTAATATTCCTTCTGTTCCTTTTAGATACTTTTTGTTTTATGATTTCTGATTTATAAAGATGGTCTTATAAAACCATTTTGCCTAAAGTTTTTAAAAAGAAATAAATATATACTTTGGTCATTTAGTTTTTTTCATTACTTTAGGTCATCACAAAAGTGTTTTATAATAGAGCTATAAGGTTATCTTATATCCTTTTGTTTTAATAGTTACCAGTAGTTTAAAAGTAAATATGATTAGATAGGCGGCCATATAGAACCTAGTTTCCTTAAGGTTTTTAAGAGTGGTAAATATAAACTTTAGACTTTTGGTTTTTGCCATTATTTTTAGGCATTTTAAAAAGGTTTTATAGGAAGGCTTAAAGGTAAATTCTTTTGTATTTATAGTTACCCATAGCTGTATATTAAATATTATTTAAATAGGCAGCTATATAAAACCTTGTTTCCTTAAGGGTTCTAACAGAAGTTAGTAAATACTTTCGTGTTTTATTTTTTTAGGTATTTCTTGTAAAAATAATAGATATACCTAGGTACAGATTGGTACCTAACCTACCTATTGCAAGATTGATTATTTAAAGCCCAATAATTAATAATTGTTGAGTTTCCGTCCTCCTGGGTAGGACACCCAGGCCTAGATAAGGCCTATTTAGACGACCAATATAAGAGATTGCCCTCCAACCTGCAGGCACAACGAATATCATTGCACTGGCCCTCTCGATTGTGTCGCAATTGCACGAAAAAAACATTTAAAAGTGTTCAATTATACGCTTTTAAACACTAAAAACAAATACAAAAAATTTAAGTGAGGTTATGTTGACTATGTTTACATTGTTCTTTTTTGTTGGTTTCATAAGGGCACTCAAAAATCCTAGTTGCGATACAGTAACAAATAAAACCAAGTGACCACTATAAAACCATAATGGCGTATATAAATTAATTTAAAAAATATTGTAAAGAGAAAATATTTATCTAGTCGTTTTAGCAGTGTTTTTTTTACAATAATTTTACTTTAATTCTGATTTATGTAAACCAAACAGACTTTTTTAATGGTGAATAGTGTAAATGATTTTTTTTAATTTCAAATATTTGTTATTTTGTTATCAAAAAACTATTAAAAAGCATTCTTGAGGTGGCGCGCTTGTTTTGAGAGCTTTTCAGATACGATTTTATCAGAAAAATAAATCTGGCAGGCAATTTGATCATCAACAAAACGACAAACTCGGTATATTTTTATGTGATAAAATAATTTTGGGACTTTGACATTTTTGGCAATTTTGTGACCTAAATTATTTTATATAGCCATTGTGAATCTAAAATATCGCCATAGCTTTTATAGGAAAGCTTCTTTACTCTAAAGGTATTATGTTATTCAACAGAATCGCCAGGATACCAAATTACCAAATCTAGTTTTATAATAGGATAGAGGACGTTTCTGAGTTGCTTTTAGAACCTGGCATAATAGCTTTAGGCTCTCAAAGGTTCTATACTGGTGGAACCGCTAGAGGGTGAAGCTGGAGTTTATTTCTTATAGTTTTATAGTGAGTTTAATACACAGGTTGCCACCACCAATTGGGGAGTCCCATTTAGGAGGTCTAAGGGGTATATAAGGGTAATGGGAACGTGCTCGCGACCAAACATTGAAACTAATGGTTTTTAAGGAAAGGCGCTGGCAACCTTTTAGCTTCTGCTATAAATAAACAAATGTTACTTGGGCAATGCACTTTGCATGCGCTTAAGCCAGTTGTCAAAGCTGCATCCGCACTCGTTTGTTGGTATTGTTAAAATTGCATTCTTGAAAGCGTCGAATGCTTCCTCTGGGACTTAGGTCGAGACTGTATGGAGGATGATCCAACAATTCGACGTTTCGTTGGGTTAAAAATTCAATGTTTTTTGTGCTTTGTACGAACTTGCATTGCCTTAGTGGAGGATGATTCGCTGTTGGGTGTTCAGCGATGACTCGGCAAACACATGGTGATGTACCAATCCGCAGTAACAGTCCTTTGATCTTCCAGAGAAATTGTTGCTTTTGAGACAAATTTCGCCATACACTTTGAGAACGGATGACTTTTGTTAGCTTTTCTTCATTTTGGCACACCCAAACCAGACTACCGACGTTTATGTTCGCGTTCAGATGAGTAAATCCACAATCATCACCACTGACAATGCTGTACACGTTTTTCAAGTTTCCTACCTCAAAGCGGTCTAGAGTTTTCTGACACCAATTGACCCTAGCTTCTTTCTGTTCTTCGGTTAACAGCAAAAAACTTATTTTTTTACCCCTAATTCTTCATGCAGTGCAGTTTTTTTTTTTAAATTTAGGTCTTTGAAATCCCCAATCTCCCGATATGTCACAGTATCGACGTTTTCATGGGTGACAGCCGTTTTTGATGCACCTGGCCTTGGATCGTCGATGAGACTACTCCGTCCATGCCTGAGTTCTCCATACCAACAAGAATCTGTCCACTGATGTGGTGCTTCATTACCGAAAACTTGGCAAGGCATTTTTGTTGAGATAATTTGTAAAAAAGTTGAAAAAAATATAGCCCGAAAATTTTCTCACTTTACTGATTTGTTGAATTAAAAAATTCACTATAGCTATAAAAGTATATGTACCGCACTGACGTTTTAAATTTAGGTTAGGTAAAGATAGATAGAGATAAGTTTTAGTAACGACATTGGATCAGTGTCACCGTCTATGTTTATGCGTCCCATATGCAAAACATAAAAGTCAAACTAGTCTAAATGTTCATTAAGACCGTTTACCACAGATTTCTTTCAATCGGTCATTTTGGTCAATTAAGTGTTTGCACAAAAATGATTCTACTATCATAAACAAGTTCTGCGCAAAAACCATGCAAGCCCTCTTCTAGTCCATACTAATTTTAGAATCTGTGCAAGAACGACACGAGATAAGCTATTCAGTTTTTATGTTTTCCTGTATCATTAGCAGAATGTAACTAAAAAGTGCCTTCAATCTACGATTCTTTTCACTTGTGGTATCATCTGCATACCTCAGATTATTAATATACCCCTAGAGGCACCGTAACAAGGCTTAGCTAATCCATTACCTCTCTTTGTTCTTTTGTAAGTGAGAAACAAGGACTTAAGCGCGATTAAGTGACTAATCCAGGAAATGTGCTTACGGTGCATTTGGGTTATAGTATCCGACACTTGGCTACTACTACTGTATTCCTGGATTAATTACACAGATATGCTCGGTGGATAGTTGATCACAACTCCCGTAACAGGACAGTCTAAATCCCTACAGGTTCTGAAAGGACAGTAAGAAGCAGCTGGGACACACCATACTGTAACTGTAACTGTAAACTTTATTTTCCATTTGATCATAATTTTTATGATATTGGACCTTTTCGAGAAGTTCTATAAATTTACTAAGCACAAAACAAGTAAGTCCAAAAGTTACTACTCGTATTAGGACTAATTTTAAACAAACGATACAATTTTTTTTACAAAATAATAACTTTTTAGTTGTTTTTGCCATTTAGATATTTCTCAACTAAAAAGTAGCATTTGGTCACTAGATGTTTCTTCAGCATGTTTTTATATGACTACGGATTTTATTTTATTTTAAAAGTTCAGCTGTCTTATGTCTTCTAGTTTTAGTCGACATCCCGAGCGCGTATAATAATGAGAGGATCGTCATAATTTTATTTTATAGAAAGTGCGGCCTACAAGTTTTGAGTGGTTTAACTTTAAACATAAGACTTATTATTCGTTTTTGGTTTGTGAGTACCGTCTCGATATTTGTTACATTACCCCATCAAAAGAATAATATTATATGACAACACAGAATGTATAAGTGCAATGTAGACGCTATGCATGTCAGGCGCAATTTTGAGCTGCAAAAGAGCATTAAATCCAGAATTTATTCTGCGGCAGACATGCTTAATGTAGGTGTTCCATGACATGTCAGAGTCCAGGTACATGCTCAGAAACTTGGTGTCATTGGACACCTGTAGTACATGGTTATTAAAAGAGCTATTTAGAACTATGTTCTGTTGTGAAAGTTAATGACCACACTCTTTTCAGGATTAGCGATAAATTTGCATTTCCAGCACCATATACCGAACTGTTCTGTTACAGTATTTAGTCGATCTTGGAGCTTCTCAGGGCTCCAGACAAGTACAATGACAGACGTATCATATGCAAAAAGTATGATGCATCCTGCAGCAGTCAGATGTTTTGGTAGATCATTTCAATGAGGCTGCAAGCCAGCTAGAAAAAGACTTAGCCTCCGCCAGTCTAATAAGGCTCTAAGCCTGGCTAGGCCTAGAGTCCCTGTATGTTAACATATTTGGATAAATAACTCAACATACAGGGACTCGACCTAGCCCTTGGTATCGCATCCAATGTAGGGAAACCTGCCATCTTAGGACCTAACAATTTGAGACACGTGCCAAAACTAGTGCATCCTAAGTATTTACAAGTATTCAAAGGATTTACTTGTCAGGAAATCCGCATAATGTTAGATCTTTGTACGCGACACTGGGGACTAACAATACCATTGCACAAAATGCGTCTAACGGTAACGGAAGAGACAAAAGACTAACTGCAGGCTCTGCCCGAAAATGGAAGGTTTAGCAAGTGTTGATCGAAGTGGAAGGGTTCATCTGATAATATTCTGCATGAGGAGCAAACCGATGTCATATTTTATTTTTTATAAGCCCCCCAAAATGGTATGTCTGTCAAAGTAGATAAGAAGCAGTAATGTAGGAAATCCACAATTCTGCTTCCAATAAAGGTTTGATGTAAATGATATGTAATAAAATAGGCAAACACACAATTTGTAATTGTATTTACATAGGCAAAATCAGTACTCAAATATCGTTGGATAGAGACATGCTAATCTGTTAAGATTATCTCACTTAAGGTTTTGTTGGAGTTAAAAATATATTCTTGCCTTAAACAAGTAATTGAGAAAAGGAGTGTCAGAAATATAGAGACTCATATTACCTTTGTGAATCTACAAGAAACATATGATACCGTTCCAGTAGAAAAATTATGGACAGTGTTGGCGCAAACTTATATCAATCATGCATACATAAAAGCCATAAATGAACTATACAGAGGGTCAAAATCTAAAATTACAATTTGAAATCGACTTTCAAAAGAATTCCTGGTAAGGACAGGATTAAGACAGAGATGTTGTATCTCTGCAACTTTTTTTAAAATATATATTGCAGTAGCTCTACAAAATTGGAAACATAAAGTACACGGCATGAGAATACAACTTAACGACCGATTTAGCATATACACATTACAGTTTGCTGACGACAAAGTAATTGTAGCTAATAATAAAAAAGAAATGAATATATATACATATATATATATATATATATATATATATATATATATATAGGTAAAAAAGTGGGGGTTAACAGTGAACATGGACAAGGCACAGTACTTGTGTATAGGAAACGAATCAGGTGAGTTACACCCAGACGATGGATAAACAATATCTCCATGCAATGAGTATGTATACTTGGATATCATATTTGATAAGACAGAAACAGACTGCAAAGAACTGGAAACAAGAATAGTAAAAGCAAAAAAGGTTACTGGATATCTTAAAAGTATTTTATGGAGCAGAGAAATAAAAAGTAATGTAAAATTTAACATATATGAAACATTGGTAAAAAGCACACTGTTGTATGGAATAGAGACTTGTCGCGTAACACAAAAATACAAATGAAAAATGGATGCAATAAGAAGATCATATAATGATACCATAAAAAAAGAATGGGAATTGAGGGAAGCGTAACGGATGACATCAGTAAAAGACTGATATGGTACGGCCATGTAAAACGGATAACTGACGAAAGAATATCAAAGCAGATCCTAGAATGGCAACCTATAGGGTGCAGAAACAGAGGGCGTCCTAAGCTGGAATGGCAGCAGTCAATCCAAAGATGAATGAGTCAAAAAAACCTGACAGAAGATGATTGTCAGGATGAACGGATGTGGAGAATAGGCATCGGATAACATAGAAAAACGTTCTAAAAAGACATAGTAGTAGTAAAAAGATAGCTAAAACTCTACTTTACTGTCTTTTACTAAATGTTATTTTTTTCTTGAGGAAACAGACAGAAATTTAGATATAATCTTAATGAAAAACTATAATATCACCCTCACACGATCAGTATTGCTGACAGTATTTTATATAATATTTTGTTCTTCGAAAGATAATCAAAACATAAATAATGTTACTGTCAGTTTTACTGATCGTGTGGAGGTCGCTTTAAGGATATATCACAGTTAAGAAAAAAGTAACAAATAGGAAAAGATAGGTAGAGTTTAACAGATTAGTATGTGTTAATCTGTCGATATTTGAGTACTGATTTTGTATATATGAACGGGCGGCGGATAAAAGATCGAAAGTATAAAAGGTCGAAAACATATGGTCAAAAGTACAAAAGTTCGAAAGTAGCAAAAGTCGAACGTTCAAAAGATCGAAAGTACAAAAGGTCGAAAAATAAAGGGTCATACGTGGAAACACAAAATATCAAAATACAAAGAATCGCTATTTTGGCCATGCCCTATTTTTCCCGGGTGTGAGTCCCAACCGAACCGAACCGAACCCTGACGCCAGGTGAGATTTAACAATTTACCGATCCGGCTTAGCAAACATGAGGAGGTTGGATCCTGGCCTAATGATTTTTATAAAGGGGCCTCAGATTGCCATGACCTGGCCGTTCCCCTTTAAAATGTACTTTCTAAAAATGGGCTGCGAAACCATTAATTTTTGTTTTAAAAGAGGAAGATAAAAGAGCAGTGTGTGTCCAAAACAAAACAGCACGTGAAAAATTGTAAAAGTTTAATTAAAATCATGTTGCCGAAGTTGAAAATTGAAGTTTTTTCTCGTTTGCGGTTTAGAAATAACAATTATTCATTATGCCAGAAGTTTTAGCTTAATTATTACGGGGAAAACCTTATATAGAAAAATGAATGGATCCATTTAGCACATTCGGGTGCACTCCATGATATTACTATATCAGTCTTAAAAACATATTTTTGTAAATATCTCAGAGACGAAAGCTCCTACGAAGTTATTGGTTACAACACAAATTATTAGGAAAAACGGGGTCTACTATATTTTGGACACCGCATTGTAAAGCAATGCTCCGTTAAAAAGTTAGCATTTTTAAATTATTTAATTGTCACAAAACATTCATCAGCATCAATGGATTTTGATCAAAATCTACTTAGCTCCTTACGGTGTCGAACACTATTTTACCTGAAAATTTTATGGAATTTGGTTCAGCGGTTTAGGAGCTATCGTGTTACGGATACATTCACACGCAGACACACACTTCCAAAGTTTATAATTGTATGGGTACCTGAAAATGGATTCATTTTTTGGAAAATATTCTTTAAATACAAACTGCTTGTTGTAAATCTGTTATAAGAGCGTTTTAATATTTTTAAAGCATGTGATCAGAAGATCACGACCTACAGTATACATTATTATGTTTGGGTTAAAACAGCTGTTCAACGATCCGGATTCAGACAAGAGAAAAAATAAAGATAAGGGATCGTTCACAAAAAAGCTCTAACTTGAAAACATGGGCATAATGCATTAGGAGTTTTATTTTTAAGGGTATCAAAATGAAAAAAAAAAACGATCCATAAAATACCTACTCATTTAGTCAACTTCGTTGAAATTTGGCAGTGCTGTTTGTAGTGACAAGAGGCGAATTTGGTAGTCCTTTTTTAAACTGTACTATACTTACCGTTTATAATTATTTAAATCACTTTCAAAGAAATATTTTTAATCTCAAATAAACAAAAGAGCAAAATGTAAGTAAATATAGAACTGTCTTTTAGACATTCACAAGATTGGATTAATTCCATACTTATATAGATTAAGTACCGGATCAACTCAATACCGCGATCCATCTCTTTTTTACATGCAGTGGCTGCTCGCACGCTATCGATCAGATTATATCACTGGATAAGTTTAGGTTTCTGAAACGAATGTACCCCATGTATATGTTTATGTCTATTAGCGCATTGAAATTGTATATTATATTGTCTTACAAATTGTGAAAGGCTTTCGCGGCCATCGTCCAATGGTGGGTGTGCTTACGGGCTGTTCGGCCGTCGTGGTTGGAAATTCGTTCTCGACGTTTCGCCATCTCGAGTGGATGGCATCTTCAGGAGATGTTGACTGTTTGTCGGCTTCTCGAAGCTCGAAGACTGGTAGTCTGTCGCGGGCGCAGGTTATAAACGCGATGGTGGGCGGGGCGCATATCAGAGCTGGTCGGTGATTGGTCACATTCCCTTGATTCAGTTTTGTTATTGTAAGCGAGCCGTTTAGTGTTTTTAAGAATCGGTACCCATGTTCTGTTAATTTTAAGAGTTTCTTCAGATCTGTCGAAGTTCTGCTGGTGTTTATGAATTTCGATTGCTTCTCTATAGAGTCTTGGATAGTATGAAGAGGAGGCGCAGAGAACTTTTGTGTAGGTACGGGGAATGCGGTATACCCCCGAAGAACTTAGTGGGTTCCTTATATCCTTCGCAGATCTGAGGTGGTTCTCGATCTTCTTAGATGGCTTGAAGATCGTTTTTATGTTGTGTTTTCCCAGAATACGTCCGATCCTATCTGTCACTCTAGGTATGTAGGGCAGAAAGGCTCTTAAAGTTACTTCTTACCTCTTCTTACTTCAAGAGCCTTTCTGCCCTACATCCCTAGAGTGACAGATAGGATCGGACGTATTCTGGGAAAACACAACATAAAAACGATCTTCAAGCCATCTAAGAAGATCGAGAACCACCTCAGATCTGCGAAGGATATAAGGAACCCACTAAGTTCTTCGGGGGTATACCGCATTCCCTGTACCTGTGGGAGTGTCTACATCGGAACAACCAAACGGTCCGTAAACACAAGAATCAAAGAACACAAAGCCAACTGTCGACTCGGACATACGGAAAAATCCGCAGTTGTAGACCACACACTAAACAATGAAGACCACCGAATAAAATTCGAAGACACACAAGTTCTCTGCGCCTCCTCTTCATACTATCCAAGACTCTATAGAGAAGCAATCGAAATTCATATACACCAGCAGAACTTCAACAGATCTGAAGAAACTCTTAAAATTAACAGAACATAGGTACCGGTTCATAAAAACATTAAACGGCTCGCTTACAATAACAAAACTGAATCAAGGGAATGTGACCAATCACCGACCAGCTCTGATATACGCCCCGCTCACCATAACGTATATAACCTGCGCCCGCGACAGACTAACCACCAGTCTTCGAGAAGCCGACAAACAGTCAACATCTCCTGAAGATGCCATCCACTCGAGATGGCGAAACGTCGAGAACGAATTTCCAACGACGACGGCCGAACAGCCCGAAAGCACACCCACCCTTATATTCTCTTGTTTATTGAAATCATTCAAGAAAAAAGATTGTCTCCTAACCAAAGAAAGCAACTTTTTCATATTTGCCTTGCTATGGTATGAAAAAATGTTATCCCAAAAATTATGATATATACTGTATAACATACTAAATTTTAACCAAAACTGTGCATTGTTGCAAATCGCATTTAAAATTCGCATATGATGGTCGTTTTACACTTACATTCAGTATATCCTTGGCTGCTGTCAAAGTTTGGCAGATTAATATTTGAATAAACAATTTCTGAAGTAGGGTTATGGTTGGCAACATAAACCTAAAACAAAAAATAAATAAATACACGTAATAGCGAATTTGTTTGAGAAACCCAGTACAACACTTGTGTTCTACTGACACTTTGTGCTTTTAAGAGATTGCCCCAGGGCAGTTTAGATCAATTACGACAAGGCACTACTCAAGGCATCTTTTTAGAGTATATTCTGTATCCATTTGGATACGCAAGCCTTCAGATTGGGGACAAATACAGATTATAAAAATGCCTTGTCATTTCTCTGTGCATTCATTTGACCAATTGCTCTTTAAAGATCACCATTTAAATTTTCCGCCATCTCTTAATCTAATATGGCTTACTAAATCAAATTTGACCCTCCATAAAGCATCGTTTTATCTTATATTTCAAGAATTTTTTTCAGCCTTCTATGAATTTTATAAAAGATCTAGGGCCACAAGAATCAATCCCCGCAACAAAAGAAGAATCGATCCTTCATGGAGGGACAAATTTAACTATTTTGCCATCATCTTGGATTAAGAATGTTGGAAAATTTCAATAATTTTGTTCAAAGAGGAATCGAGTATCACCATGATTCTTTTTTTTCATTTTAACATCGGTTCAGTGAATTTATGAAGAAATTAATGCAGACAGACAGAAATTAAAACAATGGCTGAAACAAAAATTATTATTTAGAAAACCTCTAAACCGATTTTAAAGATTCGTACCTAATTATTCGCGGCGGGGACAGAGTGTTTTTAAGAATTAAATAAAGATTAATAAAATCTTTAAACATAATAATAAACGAGTCTTTTATTTAACTGAAATTAGTTCAGAATTAATAAGTTTATGAGAAAATGAATACATACAGAATTGATAAGACAATCGTCGATATAATCTGCAAAACAATGGGTGAAACAAAAACTAATGTTTTTTGGAAATAATATCTGAAATACAAGAATAAACGAGCTTAATTCTTTAAAGGAGCTATATTGCTCCTGTCCGCCACCTTAGATTTTATAATGGCGATTAAAAAATATTTCTGCTCAAAAGCATAATTATTTCTCTGCAAAGTGCTGTGTCTATTCCATTAAAATCTGTATTATAGTTCAACAAAAAATATTTTATCCAGGTTTTTTAGACCCGGTGGATATAAGTACCGTTTTTTTTATTATATATACAGACAGATACTATAATACTCCAAAACACTATTTTAAGACTAATTTTTAACTAGTATTGGGTCGGCAGTGGCACCCAAAAGTGCGGCGGGCCTCTTGAGGAATGCGGATGCGCAGTAAAAAATCATTATTAGATGCTCTGGCACCACTGCAACACGAGCTCGAAGAGTCTGTGCTAAAAAATTTGCAGTGAGTTTAACACTGATTTTGTTATTTGAACAAAACCAAAAAGTTTCTCTAGTTTTCCCAAAACAATTCGAAAATTTGCACTAGTGGTATATTCCGAAAGCCGAAAATGCTATTTTCCTATCAAGCACCAAAAATCAATTTTACGGCACGCGAATTCCGCTGACATAACAATACGTAGCCAGTTCTATCAAGAATTTAAGTGCGGAAAAATAGGTTTTTGCAAATGTTAGGAACAATTTTTTTTCTACGAGCGTCAGGAAAAAATAAAAAAATAAAATTATAAGAAAAATAGACCAACATACATCTACATCACATCACGCTTCTTCTTCCAAAAAACAAGGGTTTTAATGAAATTTTACATTTTACAGTTACACCATAGCAACCAAAGCATTTCATTCTTCCAAAAAACAAGGGTTTTAACGAAATTTGTTTAATTACACAATTAAACAGATTTTCTTTTTTACCATTTTTCATAAATCTTCATTTTTAGTTTAATTTATTATTTAAACACAGGTGGTCTTGAGAAATTAGGTTTTAATAACATAAACTAACCTTCTCAAGTTTACCTATTTAAATTATATAAATTATTTAGTTTATAAAACAGGACGAAATATTGAATTTTATATTTTATAATTTCTCACGAACTATAACAATGTTTTATTATAAAAAGAGAGGATTTATCTTAATAAACTAGATTCAACATTTGATGGTTGTTCTCACTATACCTACTTAGTTTACTGTACCATAAGCGTTCTTGGTCATTGCTGGGAGTGAGGCTGCTCCCTGGCAGTAAACTTTTTACTTTAATCCCGCTGCTTAACCAAGCCGAGTTAAGCAAGTGTAATTGACAATTGTCAAGCACAGCTTGCACAAAATTTCACATTTTACATTTACACCATAGCAACCAAGGCATTTCATAGGCCATATTAATAATAGAAACTTCAAAACTATTTTTTTTTATTTGACATTTCTATGCTAATTTTTTTTCCACACAAGTGAGGCAAAATAGAATTTTCTGCACTAAAAATAGTGTGACAAATCACATTTTCCACACGCTCGTGGAAAAATTATATTTTATAAGTATGTGTGGAACAGTGGCGGCTCACCCAATGATGCAGGTGAAGCGTTGCTTCACCTCTTTTTTCCAGACTAAATATAATAATCTAAGAATCTAAGATAGGACAAAAAATTAAAAATCGGAACCGCGCTGCAATATCGAACGAACTGTTGATTACCTTATTACCCATTAACCGATAAAAAACCATGAGCATTCCCTGCCGCGGATTTTGTAGGGGCCCAGCTTACAGACAAGCATTCTTGAAGCGATTTTTGTTTTTTGTTTGCCTTTGCCTACTCGATATGTCGCGGGGTGAAGGCATCCGTTGGTTATCATGACAACGTCGCATGCTTTGGCAGAGCAAATAATCAGTTGTTGAACCTGCGTACATTATTTAAATAGTGTCCGGTTACCAGCATATTGTTTACATTTGTTTCTGATTCGGTTTTTAGTTTAATTATTTTGTACAATATTCCCTGTGTACGATGCAGTGTATGTTTTACTGGAAAACCCGTTTTCAAGGTGAAACGACAATGACAAAAAAGACTTTTTGAACCCTGAAAAGCCGTCACCTATATTGAAGGCAAATAAACCGGCTTAGCATAAAGACAAAGTGTACATTCGGATTGTAAAGGATCGTGGTACAAAACTTTAAAGGATAGATGAATTTGCCTCACATACAAGCAGTAAAATTTAAATTAAATTGCAATGCATTATCGTAAACCTACTACCTACCTGATTTCGGTGATTTTACTAAATTTAGGCAAATCCTTTATAGAATAGGTATTTATATTATTAGCATATTATTGTATTAAAAATTTTTTAATGTCTGTATAAAAAATGGGGCGAGGGAAATCCTGCGTCACCTACTGCAAAAGTCTGGAGCCGCCTGATGTAGAATGTACTAATTTTTGCCACTGTTTTTGGCGGTCAGCCAACTACAATCAACCATGGGAAACTAAAACTTTTAGCATTAGGTAAACTACAATTTTTAAATAATTTTAATGGAAAAGCATTCAAAATATTATCAGACGTCTTTTTATTTTTCTGTATTTCATATCTGCACTGCTATATCAATTTTCCTTTATTGTTTCGTTCCTTTTTTTGCGTTTTGTTCTAGACCAAAAACGCAATACATCTTTCTCAGTTAATGGCCGGAAATTTTCGCAATTATTTCTAGAGATTTTTCTTGCAAAAAACCGCGAAGTCATATTTAAACATTTTCTTACAAATTATACCTAGAGTCAAGTTGATAGGCTTTCAGTGAAAGACCTTAGAAATCACTAGTGAAAAACTTTACTTGAACCAGTAAATAACCACGTGTCAACACTGAGCAGACCTAAAGGAATTAATAGAAATCATACGAGGCGCTCGAGAGAGATTTTTCTCCGCACTTTTATGCAGACAATGTTGCCAGTTCTACGTGTTAGTATTAGATTACGGTATTAAATAGATTACAATATTTCAATATTGTAAAAAGTGCAAGAAAAAGATATTGGAATCATTGTTCAGTGACACACAAATTAAAATCACTTTAATCATCGCTATATTGTCTAAATAATTAAGATGTAAAATATAGGGGAACCTCAGTGACGTTTGAAGGTTTAAATATGGCTGTCATTTTTAAACCAACATATTGCATATTTTTTATTTATTTTTAAGTTTTGTGTGGTGTAGGAGAGAGCAGCATGGTCTGGACAAAAAACAACCCACTGCCACAGGAAGGATTGATGTGGTACATAGGCGTCTCAAAAATTCACTGGAGATAGTGGGGCAGGAATATTCGTGAAAAGGCCTAGGAGAGAATGCGCAAGAGAGAATAATATAATAGAACACTTCGGTGAGACCATCTATACACTCAGATAGCCACGTGGCCCACAAGAAGTTTATGTGCCGGAAGGTTACCTCAAAGCTAGTGTGGCAATGCTTTCCTGAACTAGTGAAACTGACGGAACGCAATAGAATATAATTATTATGGGTGCCGGAAACAGAGGTCTTGAATGCAATGAAAAAGCTGATGAACTAGCAAGACAAGGATCTTCAGAAAAATATATTGGACTAGACCTAGCCCTGGGGGTGCCAAAGTGTACTATAAGATCCCAAGTCAAACTCTGGGTAAGGAGAAACCATGAAAGCTACTGATTAGAAAGACAGGGCCTAAGAAACAGCAGAGCCTTTGTCAAAGGTCTGGATGCCAAACTTATATAAGACCTGCTCAGTTACGATAGGATGCAAATGAGAACCATAAAAGGAATCGTGATCGGCCATATGGCGGTCAAAGATCATCTAAACAGGATTTGCCTGTATTAAGGAGACCTAATCTGCACTATAAATATGCCATTGCGAGGTACTCTATCGCAAAAGGCACCTAATATTTGAGGAAGTTGAACCCGACCCAATAGCGACTGGGGACTACTCTATTAAATACCTGTACAAACTTGTTTAAAGAACGAAATTAATGGAGTTGTTAGCATAGAAATCAAGAGGATGCAAAATAAGCCAGTAGTGGCTGCAGTGCAGTGACTGTGGCTTGCCTAGGCAAGCTGGAGTACGATCGAGGGGTTTTAGTCGCTGGAACATCAGGCTTCCAGGATTCAGTGAGCCTACTGGAATCCAACACTATCCGGCGTCTCCGAGCAGAGGAGAAATTAGTTTGGTTTGGTTTGGTCACGATTCATTTATCGTAGGCCACTTCCCTGTTTAAAGTTGGCCGTTGTTATTCCAATATTTAAAAGTGATAATAACCAATATCTATCTATCATCCAATTTATTTGTTAACAACGCCTTTGAAAATCATAGAAAAAGAGGTAAAAATTAGATTAGTGAAGTATCTAACTAACAGAGATATTATAAGCCCAGAACAAGTTGATTTTCAGGAAAAAAAGGGAACCCAGGACGCCATATCTTCGTTTAAAAAGAAAACTCTTGTTTAGTCTTAATGATGGCGAGAAAGCGGCAGCGGTGTTCTGTGATTTTTCCAAAGCATTAGTTTGCGTGAATTACAGGATACGGCTTCGCAAAATTTGTCATTATTGTATCAGGGGAACCGAGCTTAAATGGTTTGAGTCATATGGAACAGAAAGGAGTCAGTTTATAAGAACATCAGATTATGGGGACTCTGAAACATTAAAGCTTGAACATGGTGTCCACCTGTTCCTTCTAGTCAAGGCATCCTACAATCCGAGCTAGCTAATATTATGTTGTTTTAATTCGCTTATGATTTTATATTGGATACAGTTTTTGCTGTTTTAATTTTTAACTTTTCTATTTTTACAACTTTATGTTTTAATTTTATTTATTTGTACTTTTGATTTAATTTTTTTAAATTGTTTTTTTTGTGCAATATTTTTATATTTTTTCTTTAACTAGAACCGTATTACCTTTAAATCTTAGCTTATGATTTCGTTATTTTATTTTGATGTTTTGGAGGGTTCTTGGACATGTGAGAATTAGTTATTAGTCGGTTAATTGGACAGACATTTGCACTAAAAATTTGCTTTGTCAGTAGTTTCCCTGAAATTTAGATAATAAAATTTTATTTCATTGATTATATTCAAGGGAAAAAATGAGTTAAACCTTTAACCAAAATCTAAACTTTTAGAACTAGAACTTTTGTCTTTGGATCCTTTAGTACAAATACTGGTCTTGGGGTTTTTAGACAAAACCTTTCAATTATTTCTAGAGACTTTTTGAATGGGGCCTGCTCTTGCGGTGCACCAGCTCGGCTGGACATCTTTTTAATTTGAATATACTGCTAAAAGTACTCTTCTCAATAATGAAATGACTATTCGGTTTCGGTCGTCCAACTCATCGTACTCACCCAAGAAAAACTATAACTATATGGATCTCTCTTTCTGATGCGTCACGAACACACGAGAGAAAGGGTTGACGGGGGTAATTTGTATTTCCAAAAGTAATTAACCGTAAATTGGGCATTTTGTTCCGCCTTTGTCATGCATATCCTGTTCTGGAAATTGCCATATTGTTCTCCCTCTCATTTATATTATTTGCTCATTTTTAATTTTGCTTATTTGTCGGTTCGTTCTTGACAAACCGTTTGTGCAAAAAAATACAGGAAAATTCATACTAAGAGCCGATTTCTCTATTGCGAGTAACTTTGGGGGGGTTAAATTTACTACTACTACTACTACTACTATGTCGGTTTAGAATGTTTTTCTACGTTGTCCGACGCCTATTCTCCACCTCCATCGATCCTGACAATCATTTTCTGTCAGATGTTTTTGACTCATTGTTCTTTGAATTGACTGTTGCCATTCTAGTTTAGGACGCCCTCTTTTCCTGCGACATATTGATTGCTATTCTAGGACCTGCTTTGGTAATCTTTCGTCGTTCATCCGTTGTATATGGCCGTACTATATCACTTGCCTTTTAGTGATGTCATCCGTTATGCTTCCCTCGATTCCCATTCTTTCATTTATGATCTCAAAACCTTTCAATTATTTCTAGAGACTTTTTGAATGGGGCCTGCTCTTGCGGTGCACCAGCTCGGCTGGACATCTTTTTAGTTTGAATATACTGCTATAAGTACTCTTCTCAATAATGAAATGACTATTCGGTTGCGGTCGGCCAACTCATCGTACTCACCCAAGAAAAACTATAACTATATGGATCTCTCTTTCTGATGCGTCAAGAACACTCGAGAGAAAGGGTTGACGGGGGTAATTTGTATTTCCAAAAGTAATTAACCGTAAATTGGGCATTTTGTTCCGCCTTTGTCATGCATATCCTGTTCTGGAAATTGCCATATTGTTCTCCCTCTCATTTATATTATTTGCTCATTTTTAATTTTGCTTATTTGTCGGTTCAAAAAAGCGTTTGTGCAAAAAAAAATACAGGAATCTTCATACTAAGGGTCGGTTTCTCAATTGCAAGTAACTCTGGGGGTTAACCAACCCGGTGTAAATTTTAACCTAGGGTTAACTCGTGGTTCCGTTTCTCCAGCAGCCACTGTGGGCGGGGTTAACGAACCCTGCGTTGGTAGCACTGTTTACTATGTTGCCAGTTTCATCATATTTTTGATTGGTCAAAAGCAGTCACATGATGGGAAAGGTTTGTAATTTTTGATTATTAGACCATTGCTTTGTGTGCAAACTCTAATTTTCATTCTGTTGTTGTGTGTGTACGAAAGCTAGTCTTTTAAAATAATTTAAAAAATAAAGCAACGTCTCAGAATTTTTTCACCTTACCTATCAGTAGGGTACAGTCTTTTTTAATTTATTCAGGAATCTAAAGGTCTCTCTTTGCTTAATCTAAATCTTGTAAAAAAGTATTTTTCATCAAACATTTCAAAAGGATTAACTCTTGGTCGAATTATTTAGGGCCTTCTTTGGTCTTCAACAAAATTATAAAAGTCTTTGTTTCCATCGCTCAGTCCCTCGAAAACTTCCATTTCCAAATATTATTAAAGGGAACAAAAATTGGAAACAATAAAAAAATAATAAAAAGGATCTATACTTTTTTTTATAGGTTAACCCGCTCTCTAAACATCGAGTCAATTTAGTTCAAGGTTACACCAAGAGTTAGAGTTAATCGAAGGTGGTGAAGCGTTTAAACTTGAGTTACAATAACCGCTAATGACTCGCCAATGAGAAACCGGCACTAAAAGTTGTTTTGTAATAAGTTTTGAAACCTATGTAGGTGTTAAATTGTGGGCAAAGATTTAACTTAAAAAGTACTTTTTAACTGGCATTTTCTGGATAAAAGTTTAAGCCCGGAATAAAGTGTCAAATAACGGATAAAAAGTAAAATCAGCAACTTTTATCCCTGGGTAATATACGGATCGCAAATATTTGTTCGATTTTTTTTCTAGTGATTGAATAGTTTTGATGTTTCTTTGTTAAAAAAAAAACAAATTACGCAAAAAAGGTAAGCAATACGTGGGAAGTAAAGGTGTGATGAGACGAAGCTTCTATGTTATGTCATATATTTTTGTTATAAATCAGTGGCGGCGCGTAAGGTTTAAAAGTGGTGGTTCTGCAAAGTGGGGAACAAGACAATTTTTAAAAAATCCGGTAAATGGTTCAAATCGTCAGCATCGAAAATAGTCCACTTGGAGTCACCACCAAATGTCAACCAAGGAATACCAAATAATTTGTTTTTTACACTGCACCCACAAATCCATTTAAAACGCTTATAAACATCGCGAGAGAATTTTCTTATATAGTTTTTGCCGCGACTTTTTCCCCCATAGGTACGTTATTTCTAAATCTGGTAAGGGAATTAACGTCCTTGAATTACGTAACGCAAAAATTCAGGATTTTTGACCCCCTACCCCCCTCGTAACGCATTTGAAGAAAAAAACACATTAAAAAACCATTGAGTGTAACGCAAAACCAAACTCCCCCCTCCCCTCCTTAAGTGTTACGTAATTTAAGGATACGCCCTAAAGGACGACCTTTTTATTTGATTTTTAACTTTTCGTTAAAAAAAAGGTAAACTTTTCGTTAATAAAAAGGTAAACTTTTAAAATCCCATGCTTTATTAAAGTTTTTTACCTACCACACACCGCACTTATAAAACTAATTATTACAAATGCTTTTGCTTTGGCAAACACTAAAATATAATATTCATTCATAAAAGTGCCGTAATGACGTAAATTATGTCAACACTCAACTAGGTACAAATTTGCAGTTCCCATCTGTTCTTAAACTATAAACGGGGCACTACCCCGATTTTCTAAAATTTTGCATAGCTGAGACGTCAGTTGAATAGTTCTATCCTTTTTAATGTGTGGTACAATCTGTATTTATCCGTCCTTTATTCGGGGGAGTTTGGCTAACAGACCAGGCAAAATCTACCGCGCATCTACACAGCGCACATCGCAAGCAGAGCGACGAGCCCACCAGACCCAAGAGCCCGAATAGCAACAGGCTTGCCCCTCGTACCAATTATACAAATGTTGTAGGCATGTGCCTGCTTAATTAGTGAGAAAAAAAAGAACAAAAAAATTCTGTATTAAAAAATATATATTACTGTACTCAAAATTAGCCGGTGCTGCAGCCCCGCAGCCCTTATTGAATTGAATAACCGCCACTGGTATAAACATATATTTTCCTTCTGTTATGTTATGTTATGTTATGTCATGTCATGCCTCATTTTATGCTATGTTTGTGTATAAACTCAGCCTTACTTAATGCCATGTCAGCCTGTAATCCTTTGCGTTTTATTTTTGTTTCGGATAGTTCGGCATTTCGCGTTTAAAGTGCCAAGTTTTCTAGTGATTTGGTGGTTTGAGAAAAGAGTGGATATAAAAGATGAAAGTACGTATTTTTTTCTGTAATAATATAGAAAATAAGCATTGAATTTTTATTTTACCAAAATCGGTTTAGTAATAACGAATTTATAAGGAAATTAATGCGGAAAGGATTGGCAATGCAATCGTAGAATCTGTAAAACAATGGCTGAAACAAAAATAGTTTTTTTGAGAACCACCACACCGATTTTACTAATTTGTACGCCATTGTGTGAGGTAGTCTTTTTCTATAAATTAAAAACAAACTAAAACATTTTCGGAAAGCAAGAATAAACACGCCATTTTGAAGAATTAGGTATGATTTTGTCCGCCATCTTAAATTTTAAGATAGCGATAAACTTTGATCATGACCTTTGAGTGATAAAATAAAGTATTAAGAAACATTGTGAATGCACCTTGGTACGTTCGAAATAGTGACCTTCATCGAGATCTAAAAATCGAAACTGTTGCAGAGACTATAAAAAAGTACGCAAAAAGCCATGAAGATAGACTCCATCGGCATGTGAATGTGGAAGCAATTCAGCTTCTAGACAACACTATGCTAGTTCGAAGACTAAAAAGAGTGAAGCCGTTTGAGCTAGTAAACTAAGTGAATTACACATAAAACAAAATAATGCTATAAACACAACACAATTGTGAGTTACAGACTAAACAAAGCGGGGAGAACTGTTGAGTGAACCCTAAGTTTAAATCTGACTTTTCTAGTAAATTAAGTTAAAACAAAATTGCTAATTAGTCTTACTGACTAGATTGTAATAAAAAAAAAACACAGTGTGTTTGACAAATAAAAAAAAAACAATGACCTTTGAAAAGGAATCAATTCTCACCAGGATGTTTTTTATTTAATTAAATTCGGTTCCCTAGTAAGGAAATTGTTCAATATGCAAAACAATGGTTGAAACAAAAACATTTAATTTGAGAAACACCAAATCAATTTTGCTTACTCGTACGCTTGGCAAGAATGCAGTTTTTCACTCATTTAAAAAAATTATTAAAACATGTTCGCAACATAAGAATAAACGAGCATCTTTGAAGGGTACAATTTAATTTCGTCCGTCATCTTGGATTTTGAGATAGCGGACAAAAGGATATATTCAGTCAAAATTCTCTCTCAAGCGCAGTTCGTGCCATTAAAATCGATTGTATAGTTCAAAAGTTATAATAAAAAAAAATTCCGGTTTTTGGCCCACCCGGTATTTAGAAAAACCCTGTATAATTCGGTTTATATCAAGCGAAAAAAAATCCAAAGAAAATTTTAATAAGACAAGACAGTATACTGCCATTCACAAACACAATGAGTTTTCAACGCCCAGAAAATGAAAAGGCGCAAAAAAATAAGAAGAAAAAAAATCTCTCATATTAATTTTGCTCCAAGCCATGATGGTTTGCTGGCAAAAGATTAAAGCGTCTATGGTTTCCTCATTTTAATATGTATACAGATATCCTGCTGATTAAAAGTAGAAGAAAAACCAGAGAATATCAAAATTGAAAATATAAAAAATGTTCACGCCGCGCCATATAGCCCAGACATATTAGGAATTTACCTGGAAAAAAATAGGTGCAAGCTCAAGGTCTGTAGAGGATAGGTTACCTGGTAACTTTCTAACCAATCAGAGCCAGTGGTTGAACGCGGGAAATTACGTCAACCGGAAGAAGTCTTGGGAAGCTATTAGCTTCATAAGTCTGTTAAGATAATTACAAGTACAAAGTCCAAGTAAACTAAAACAAGTATTTACAGTTTTTAAATATATTTAGTCCGAAAAAACATCACAATTGTAGAAAATAAACCATTGAAGATTAAAAATACTTAAAAACACATGTAAACATAGCGCTCTAATCAAATCTTGGCACTCCAAATGACGCGCTGTCACCTCTCATGCTGCTTCGACCATAGAGTTACCAGGCAACCTATCCTCTATAAACCTTGGTGCAAGCTCTAGTTTTGCATAAATATTCCTTAGCATCCGGGACATAGATATAAGGCCCCAAATGTTCTAAAAATCAGTTTTTTGTGATTGTCTCGAAAACTAATAACTTTTTTTAAAAAAGACAAGGGTGAAAAAATGCGCACAATCATTGGGTCTATACTACAAAAATAAGAAAAAAATCTAACCTAACATTTACAAAAATATATTTAAAAAAAATATATTTTTTTATTTAATTTTTTCCCACCCTATGGATAACCTGTTTTAAAATGATAATACTCTGTAATAATGTCAGGAATATAAAGTACCCTTGACTGTGCCACTTTACGAGACCAGCTTAGAAAAACGAAAAGCGCAAAACATGGTTTTGCAGAGATAAAAAAGTGATTCCGCCTCCATTCAAAATGGTAAACATTTGGTTGCCGCCTACCATACAGCAGGTGGTTGATGCGTGAAAAACTACTGAAAAGTGAAGAGTGGGAGTTGTTATGATTAAGCGTAGTGATACATTAAGTAGAGAGAAGGTTTTCCCTTTAAAGTGATTGCAGTGGCGCACCCAGGAATACGTTGGGGGGGGGGGGGGCACGAGGCTTCTTGGGGAGGTAGGTGGGGTCCGAGTCCTCATGTTGTCGTATTTTATGCTATTTTATCTTTTTATTCATGAAATATGTGGAAAATATGTAAAAAAATTTTAGGCGCCCCCCTGGGTGCCCATGGTGATTGGATATGGAAAAACGGTGAGATAAGAAAATGTTGTCTATAAAATGTCATGTTATCTCTGTTTTCGTTTAGGTTTACATGTTTAGCTCATAAGCTAAAATGTAAAGTAAAATTTAGGACTTATAGAAAGGCCACTGACTTTGTTCCTCCAAGCTCTTCAAAGAGGGGATAATGAATTACTTAGGTCCACAACCGTTAATAAAAACCCAAACTTTCAGGAGTCGGAGTCGGTAGTCACATTCTAAGTTTTAAACTAAAAACCTCTAAAACTAATTATCAGTAAAGAAACATAAGATTTTTCTATTTAAAGAATATTTTGCAGTTTGTTATTTTGGTAAGTTAAAGTATTTATTTTAATATTTTGAGTCGTGTTTGTCTTATAGGTCATAAGAAAAGTCTTGTAACAATTTGTAAATTGCAACAGAGTTTTATTTTGTATTCATTAAAGTTTGTAACGTTTTTAAATCTGTTTTATATTTATTTTATGCACACAAGAGATCTATTACGGTACCCTCGTTTAAGGGTTCGATTTCAAAACAAAATCGTACCCGACAATATTAAGCTTGATCCTCACTTATATCAAAGACCATTTACTAAAATTTAGTTTTTGTTTTTTTAAAGTTAAACAATTTTAAACAAAGATTAGGAAAGTAGTTAATACGAGCTGGCCCACCATTGCGATTTTTTACAAGCTTTTATTTAGCTTCAGATGTTCTGTCTAACTAACTAACTAATTATCTATCAAATCTTGTGAAGCGTTTTTGACACACTTCCCATTATCCGATTTGGATGAAATTTGGTACACACATAGTGGTCCCATGACAATACAACATTAAGAAAAAAATATCCATATCCAAAAATTTTGAAATTTTATTAGCAAAAACATTACTTTTTACTCATTTTTTGTATATTCAAACAATTCTCGGGGGGGGGGGGAACAAGTGCCCCTAGTGCCCCCTTCCTGGATCCGCCACTGGAGATAAATTAATAAAAGTATTGAGAGAGGCATCAGTAAAGCGGAAGCTGGTAGGCAAAAGAACTTGTCAGAAACAACCATTTTATTTCAAATAAAAAATGTACGTTCTTAAATAACTTTTTAATTGTGTTTTTTTTAAAACGTAAGTCCGCTTATAAAGTACACATTTTCTGGTCCCTTGAGGATGCGCTATAACCGGAGTACACTGTAATTTCAAAATTAATACATACATACGGTATTCCGCTCAATTCTTTATGCATTCCTTTCCTGATAAATTATTTTTTTTATTAACCGATATTTATAAAATAAAAGGCATCATAGTGAGGATCGATTGTTCTTTAGGCTCATACGTTTTTTTCAAATTTAATTTAATTAACAGTACACATCCCTAAGGGCCATATTTGATACATATCAGTAAATAAATGAAAAAAACCGCCTTTTTGATCTCTCCATTTTAATTATTTTCCAGTTTGATTTAAAAATCAACATCAACGACCTGAAACACCACAAAGTTTCAAATGATATATAATTTTTTTTATTTTTTATTATGGCGGTTCATCATTGAGATTTTCTTATTTAACATAATGTAAATATGTCATGACGTAACCGCCAAAATAAAAAAAAAACTAACATCGGTTTCATTAGTAAAAAAGTCTGCCATTTTTAATTTGTTTGGGATAAAAAATATTAAATTGCTTAAAATCAGTCGGAACTCTAAACGCATTTCAAAATTGCAAATTGAAACTACGGTGGCCGGTGCGATTTGTTACGGTGGCGCCGCTGCCGCAGTGAGTAGGCGGCGGCGAATTGTCCCATTTCCCCAGGTCACTATGCAAAACGCGAAAAATCCCCCCTCCCCCAAAATGGAATTTCTAGATCTGCCCCTGTAGCACGATCGACCACGACTTCCGGGCAGGGTTGCCAGATTTAAAGGTTTTCCTTCAATATTTTTAAACAAAAATTTTTACTATCGAAGGTTTGAAAGTTTTTATCCGAATTTGAAAGATTTTGAGGCAATGTTATATTTCGCTTACGTATTCTTTTAAAAAATATAAATAATATTTTGTTATTATGTCTCCCCAGCGAAACATTGTGTTTATAATGGCATTCATAAAAGTTTATACCAAAAAAATGGTTTTTCCTTAAAAAATTTGACCGCCTATTTTTTTTTTAAATTTTTTATGTTTTAAATCATTGCTCTCGTCCTAATACACCACTTTACCAAATTTCATTATTTTAACTGCGTTTTTTAAAAAAGTTAAAAAAATTTCCAACTTTGATGCTCTACATCTCGATAAAGAAATAGTTTGAGATATATGAACTTTTTCATCAGAAATTACCTTCTCAATCCCTGTTGGCCTATGGCCCCTAACTTATGAGACACCCTCTATATACAGAATGTCCTGTACCTTATGGGCCATATTGCAACATTTGATAGAGGAGGTTATTTCCGAGAAAAAAGTTTATAAAAGATAGGATTCATGATGTTAAAGTTTTAAAGCCCCCACAACCTCACAAAAAACTAATGGCTTTATCCACAGGTACCAAAGAATCTTTGTGCCAAATTTGGTTAAAATTAGTCAGACGATGTTTGAGTTATCGTGTTCCAGACATAACGAAAGGCAGACCCGAATACAAAATTTGGTAATTAGGTTTTTTTTGACCCAATAAATTTTATGCACTTTTGAATATTCTTTCTACTTTTATTTATGGCAAATTTTGGTGAGCATTCACTTTTATACATATAATAATATATCTACTTAAATACTCTGCCAATATATGGGCCCCTAAGCTCACACTAGGTGCTATAGTTTTAGTGTACGTGCGAGCTAATAAAACTAAAACCTGAAATATATCTTATTCAACTCCAGACTAAATTACCTTTTGTTTGATACCACACAAACCATGTTTTGACTTAAACTCAAATTTTTGAAATCTACCCCCACCCTTCAAAAAACAAAAACTAAAATGTATTTTGTTTAACTCCGGACTCAATTACCTTTCGTTTGATATCACACACGCCATATTTTTACGTAAACTCTAATTTTTGAAATCTTCCCCCACCCTTCTATTTGGCTTGTGTTCAGTGGATTTTGTTCATCTTTAAATGGGACCATCTCGACCCAATACCCAGCCTAGGTACCAAATTTCATTAAAATCGGCCAAGCGGTTTTTGAGTTATGCGCGTTGGTCTTTACAGACAGACATACAGACATACAGACAGACAGACAGACAGACATACAGACAGACAGACGGCGCGACAAAAAAGTTTCCAAATCATCTGAAACGCAAAGTATATAAAAATTTTTGAAATCGGAGCAACTTTTTTTTTTCTCGAAAAAATTAGGATCACCAAAGCTTACACTACTATAGTATAGTATATGTGTGAGCTAAAAATGCTGACTTAAAAATATGTTTAAGATTTTTTATATTTTGTGGTTTTTTAGCGCAAATCTCGGCAAATAGTAAAATTTAAACTTAGCATTGACGTTTTCAGTCAAAAATTCAATGGTAAAAGTTTTGTGTTATTCTAAAAGTAAAAAAAAAAACTATGTGCCTATGTTTCCCATATAATTTTTGTGGTAAGTTTGTTCAAAATTAAATTTAAAAAATAAATAGGGGAAAAAACCGCAAAATTCTAATTTACTCCCCTCAGATCTTCCAGGGTATCCATTATGTGGGATTGTTATAGAATAGCCAGATAGTTTTTTAAAGTCTTTATTTTCCCACAGTCTGTTTAATAAATTGCGGCGACCGGTTTCGGGATAGCTCCCATCCTCAGGCCAGACTACAATTAAGAAAACGTTTCTATTATAAATTTTGTCAAACATGGTCAATCAATATGATATAGCACTTTTTATAAAATTATCCTTAAGTATCCTATGAACAATGAGTACTATTGATAAAAACTTAAAAAATATAAAAATATAAAAGTTTAAAAATTTTTTAAAATTAAAAAATAATAAAATGGAAAAACACAAAGGTCAGAAAATAATCTTGATTATGTTTTTATAATCGCCCAATCTAAACCAAAAGAACCACATATTCCAGAAACAATCTTTAAAAATACAAAAAATGACCACCTACCTTACTTTAAATAACCGTCGAAAAAAATTGTCCTGCGTGCACATCGTCAAATTTCTTTTGTTTTCCATCAATACACCTACACTTACACAATATATTATTATCTATAAATAGGTATTAATATTTGGTTTTATATAATTTTAGAAGTTCTTTAAAATGGTGCACCGTTAACAACAAAAGGAAAACAATAAAAATGGCGATGAGCATCAGATACATCTACCTGATAACAATTGAACTACAAATTATGTTAAAGTAGAACACTAAACCTTAACAATCCATATTTGATACTACCAAGTACATGGTACGAACAGAAAATCAATATTATAATTTTAAGGAATAGAAAATGTGATAAGTCAATATGAATTTAACTAAATGTGCAATCCAAACAATAATCAATATTACAATATTGCTAATAAGAGTTAATAAATTTTACTATTTTACTAGGTTCTTTTAGTCCTGAAAGGCTGAAAAATCAAATGATTAAAAAATTTATAAAACAAAAACAAAAAATTAGAAATTACAACATATAACAAATATATAAAACCATTATTTAAAACAATGTTTCTTAAAAAAATTAATTGGAATAATGTTTTTTATAAAGATTTACCAGAAGGGCCAAGAAAAAGGAAAACCAACCGCAAAAACAAATTAAAATAACATTAAAAATATTAAATGAAAAACTAAAAATAATAAAGCAAGTTGACCTGGGATTTCTCAATTAGACAGTTGTCTGAAATACACAAGGATAATAACTAATAATAACTAATAACGGACCCACAAGTCACACACACCAGTGCACACACATCTACACCTACACACACGCACCTACACACACAAACACACACACACACATTTATCAACCAGCATTCATTAATCATTCTCAAAGAAAATCTTTAGAAGACTATTATTTTCCAAATTTAATTGTTGATTGAGGGTATTTTGTGAATCCATTTTGTGTAATCTGGTTATTTCAAGATCTTCGAGCGTTTGTTGAAGGTAAAAGTTATCTGTTCTATGCAAAATTTTGAAGTCTTTTTTAATGTTAGGAGAATGACCTGACTGTAATACATGAGATGCAAAGTGCGAACCTTCCTCTTTGTTATATCTAATGTCACGATAGTGTTCTTTAAATCTAATATTAAAATTTCGACTAGTTCGACCAACATATTTGGCTGAACAGGGGCATTGTAGCTGGTATATCCCTTTACCATCCTCAATGTTGCATTTGTCCTTATTATTAAGTAATTTTTCACCCAAAGTATCTTTATTCTTGAAGGCAATTTTTATATTATTATTTGAAAAAATATTTGATATTTTATGAGAAGATGGACCATTGTATGTTATCGAACAATATTTTTCATTTAGACTATCATAATTTAATTGAGGGTTGTTTGAGCTTTGGTAAAGATTAAGGTAACTGTTCTTTAACTTGCGCCTCTGAAGAAGTCTATCTACTAGTCTGTCTGTAAAATTATATTGTCGAGCAATTTGTTTAATTATTTTGATTTCTTTTGTCAAAGAATCATCAGACATGGGGATTGCCAAGGCTCTATAAATGTAGCTATTTAAGGCGGCCATTTTATGAGAAGTTGGATGAAAGGAGGAGTTGTCTATAATAACGCCCGTATTGGAAGGCTTTCTATATATTGAAAAGCTATGTCTATTATCAATGCGTGTAATAGTAAGGTCTAAAAAGTTTATGAAATGGAAGAAAATTCAAAAATAAACTTTTTAGACCTTACTATTACACGCATTGATAATAGACATAGCTTTTCAATATATAGAAAGCCTTCCAATACGGGCGTTATTATAGACAACTCCTCCTTTCATCCAACTTCTCATAAAATGGCCGCCTTAAATAGCTACATTTATAGAGCCTTGGCAATCCCCATGTCTGATGATTCTTTGACAAAAGAAATCAAAATAATTAAACAAATTGCTCGACAATATAATTTTACAGACAGACTAGTAGATAGACTTCTTCAGAGGCGCAAGTTAAAGAACAGTTACCTTAATCTTTACCAAAGCTCAAACAACCCTCAATTAAATTATGATAGTCTAAATGAAAAATATTGTTCGATAACATACAATGGTCCATCTTCTCATAAAATATCAAATATTTTTTCAAATAATAATATAAAAATTGCCTTCAAGAATAAAGATACTTTGGGTGAAAAATTACTTAATAATAAGGACAAATGCAACATTGAGGATGGTAAAGGGATATACCAGCTACAATGCCCCTGTTCAGCCAAATATGTTGGTCGAACTAGTCGAAATTTTAATATTAGATTTAAAGAACACTATCGTGACATTAGATATAACAAAGAGGAAGGTTCGCACTTTGCATCTCATGTATTACAGTCAGGTCATTCTCCTAACATTAAAAAAGACTTCAAAATTTTGCATAGAACAGATAACTTTTACCTTCAACAAACGCTCGAAGATCTTGAAATAACCAGATTACACAAAATGGATTCACAAAATACCCTCAATCAACAATTAAATTTGGAAAATAATAGTCTTCTAAAGATTTTCTTTGAGAATGATTAATGAATGCTGGTTGATAAATGTGTGTGTGTGTGTTTGTGTGTGTAGGTGCGTGTGTGTAGGTGTAGATGTGTGTGCACTGGTGTGTGTGACTTGTGGGTCCGTTATTAGTTATTATTAGTTATTATCCTTGTGTATTTCAGACAACTGTCTAATTGAGAAATCCCAGGTCAACTTGCTTTATTATTTTTAGTTTTTCATTTAATATTTTTAATGTTATTTTAATTTGTTTTTGCGGTTGGTTTTCCTTTTTCTTGGCCCTTCTGGTAAATCTTTATAAAAAACATTATTCCAATTAATTTTTTTAAGAAACATTGTTTTAAATAATGGTTTTATATATTTGTTATATGTTGTAATTTCTAATTTTTTGTTTTTGTTTTATAAATTTTTTAATCATTTGATTTTTCAGCCTTTCAGGACTAAAAGAACCTAGTAAAATAGTAAAATTTATTAACTCTTATTAGCAATATTGTAATATTGATTATTGTTTGGATTGCACATTTAGTTAAATTCATATTGACTTATCACATTTTCTATTCCTTAAAATTATAATATTGATTTTCTGTTCGTACCATGTACTTGGTAGTATCAAATATGGATTGTTAAGGTTTAGTGTTCTACTTTAACATAATTTGTAGTTCAATTGTTATCAGGTAGATGTATCTGATGCTCATCGCCATTTTTATTGTTTTCCTTTTGTTGTTAACGGTGCACCATTTTAAAGAACTTCTAAAATTATATAAAACCAAATATTAATACCTATTTATAGATAATAATATATTGTGTAAGTGTAGGTGTATTGATGGAAAACAAAAGAAATTTGACGATGTGCACGCAGGACAATTTTTTTCGACGGTTATTTAAAGTAAGGTAGGTGGTCATTTTTTGTATTTTTAAAGATTGTTTCTGGAATATGTGGTTCTTTTGGTTTAGATTGGGCGATTATAAAAACATAATCAAGATTATTTTCTGACCTTTGTGTTTTTCCATTTTATTATTTTTTAATTTTAAAAAATTTTTAAACTTTTATATTTTTATATTTTTTAAGTTTTTATCAATAGTACTCATTGTTCATAGGATACTTAAGGATAATTTTATAAAAAGTGCTATATCATATTGATTGACCATGTTTGACAAAATTTATAATAGAAACGTTTTCTTAATTGTAGTCTGGCCTGAGGATGGGAGCTATCCCGAAACCGGTCGCCGCAATTTATTAAACAGACTGTGGGAAAATAAAGACTTTAAAAAACTATCTGGCTATTTTACTCCCCTCCCCTATACATGCAAAGTTATGTAAAAGTTACATTGTCAACTTCCAGAAGCGCTAGAGAGCTAAGCTTTGGCAGATTGATAGAAAATATTTAAATATTGCAATAATTTTACCGAAAATATTTAAATATTGCAATAATTTTACTGAACTACACGTATGTAGGTAAATCTAAATACATTATTTTTAATTTTGGTTCTTATACCTTATGATTTACGTTACGTGTTACTGATTTGAAGGATATGAAGGATTTTTGTTATTTTGTTGAATGAATGTCGTCAGAAAAGTCTGGCAACACTGCTTCCGGGTAACCGGACCAGGCTGATCCAGGTGTTTATTATGATCGATGATTATATTAAACGCCTTAAACAAGGCTTATTTATATGATTGTATACGTTTGTTGTTAGAAAGAGCAACCCTTTAACGCCACCTATTGATAAAATATGTACATTAAATATAAATCGTCATAAAATTTACAGGGAAGTTGTGTTAAATATTATTCCTCCATTTGCCAAAACAATCAGATGTTTATTACAATTTATGTAGTTACAATTTTGTTTGAATTCGGGATGGGAAAGACGGGTACTTTTTATTACAGGCTTTTATTTAACTTCAGATGTTCTGTCTAACTAACTATCAAATCTTGTGAAGCGCTTTTGACACACTTCCCGTCATCCGATTTGGATGAAATTTGGTACACACATAGTGGTCCCATGACAATACAACATTAAGAAAAATATCCTCCCACCCCTGCCGCCACTCCTTCTATAGACAAATGTGTTTTTGACACACTTCCCGTTATCCGATTTGAATAAAATTTCGTATACACATAGTGGTCCGATGATAATTCAACAATAAGAAAAAAATATCCTCCCACCCCTATCCCCACCCCCTTCCATAGAAAAATTTGTTATTGACACACATCTCGTTATCCGATTTGGATGAAATTTGGTATACATATAGTGATTCGATAACAATACCATATGAAGAATAAAATTTCCTGCCACCCCTACCCCCACCCCCTCTCATAGAAAAATGAGTTTTTGACACACTTCCGATTATCCGATTTGGATGAAATTTGTTATTCACATAGTGGTCCGATGACAATACAACATTAAAAAAAAATGTCCTCCCACCACTACCTCCCACCCCCTTCCATAAAAAATGCGTTTTTGACACACTTCACTTCAAATGACTTTTATAAAATTTGGTATATGCATAAAGGTCCGATGGCAATACAGCCCAAACAAAAAATAATATTTCTACCTCCACCACCTTCCCCCAATAGAATAATCTAGAATAAACTCTTCTGTTCTGTTATTGAACAAATATTTTCATTTAATAGAGTAGATAGCTGAGACTAAAAAGTAGAAAATAAATTGGTAAAATTTTTTTTTAAGTCACAAGCTTTTATAAAATTCACTAAAAAATAAAAAATAATTTTCTAACATTCTAGTATTATCATAATAATAAAAGCGATGGCCGCAAATCATCAGCATAAGTTAATCTAAATTTGTGATCTATACACTTAAAGAATATTCAACGTAGCAGGTCATCAAAGATATGTTTGATGTGCCGCAATGTTATGCCATTCCCATACCTATGTCAGAGAAATGCTGGGGTATCTTAGTTCGGGTTGGGTGGGTTTGGAACCTCTGCATTTTTCTGCTAGATTGATTCTTGCAAATAGTGATATTTAATTGATACGGATATCTTATCGTGCTAACATCGTCAAAATTTCCATTAGTCAGCCATCGCTTTTATTATTATGATAATATTAGAATGTTTTTAGTGCATTTTATAAAAGCTTGCGACTTAAAAAATTTTTTTTACCAATTTATTATTAACGTTACCCACGTTACCGTTTTTTTGTTAATAAATTAACGTTATTGTAAAGTGTTGGTGAGTAGTCAAAATAGCAAATTTGTCCCCAAAAAAAGTTAATGACAAAAAAAACATTCTCACCGTGGTAGCGAAGTTATTTCAGAATTGTTAACGTTATTTTTAAATAACGTTCTAAAATAACGTTATTCCAATAACGTCCAATCCCTAGTTTAAATCACTGCACCACTGACTGGCGTTCTCGGGCAAAATGTTATTTCTTCCCGCACTTGGTACCAAAATAACTATTTTAAACCAATACCTCATACCTTGGTTGGTGATTAAATTTATTTCTTCGATGCAAGTGCCCTGTTTTTAATCTGACGAAGAACGGCTAAGAGTTTTTTCCTTGTAAAGTTGCGATTTATTTCAATAGACTAAAAAAAGAGTAAAAAAAATTGGAGGAACATTATTTTGCCAGAGAATAATTACAGCACATTTTAGACTGCCTCCGGATAGAGCGAGACGCGCTCTCTATATGCATGCCTCTGGGCCTGTCATCTTTGACAGAAGGAATGCGTGCAGACTGAGGCACTTCATTATTATGCCGTTTTGAGCCATAGATAATTTAAAAAGCCACCAAATACCTGGAAGCAATAAGTACATGACCACATATAGAGTGGCAACCGGCGAGCCTTGCAACATTGAGGGGCAGATGGCGCTGAAATAAATTCGTCCAGTACGCAATATTCAGAGACAAGTACTAAGAACTAATGGAATTTATATAATAGATATCGCAGCCAACGATAAAGACCGGCCATGGCGCGTTATAAGCAAGTCGGCGGTCACGTGATCTTAGGGGTCCCAGGATTCTTATTGTATTGCTTAACATATTATCTGTTTTTACACAATTTAAATAAATTAACAAAAAAATTTTGTTCTTTTATAGGCAAATATTGAAAAAAATATTTTGCTGATATATGTGTTTATTATGGATAAAAGAACTGAATCTATAAAATAAAAAATTATACAAAATTTGCACTCTAATATCTTCAGGTACATATATTAGGTACATAATATCGTTAGTAACTTCAAATCTATACAAGTCTTTCACAATTGGACATATCAAACCTAAGCTTTTAGTTTTTTAATTTTTCTTTGAGTGTTATCATCTTTGTCTGAGTTCTTTCATCTTCATTATTCTTATTATTAGCAGACACTAAATCATTGTGCTTTTTAATAAAATTATTTAAAAAAACTTTACATGCCTTTAAACTATTTTTTTCAAGCTTTGACAATAGTTTTTCTCCACAAAAACACTCGCTAGAGTTATCTGAAGAAAAATTTTCAATATAAAACATTTTACAATAATTTATTAAAAAGAAACAAGTGATTTTGTGAATAAGTGAGATGGTTTTCACATTCAATGAACTGAATGTCGTGTTTCATTCGTTAATAATTTGTTGAAAAATTACCCAACACAAAGTTTAATATATATTTCATTAAAGTGTAAGTTAACTACCAACTCATGTTCTTTGAAAAGCTGTATCTTACTTTTTAAATATTTCACACTACCAGAAAGATTACTATCTGTTAACAATATTTTACAAATCAGTTTTTTAATATTGCGAGGGTGCAGACATGTTACCTTAGAATTGTAAATTGACGTGTAAGCACTGGATGACTGGATAAACAAAGATGAAGCCAACACATTTTTCACTCTCACTATCGAAAATGTCACTAAGGATTTCTATTACTTCATCAATCTTATCCAAGATCTTATCTTTAACCACTTCTTTCCCGTTTGCAACCTATTAGGTTTCAGTTTTATAGTTGGACCGACAAGGAACAACACTTATTACACGTTCGCGGCATTGTTTATCTTATAGGTATTTTCTTTATAATTTACACATTAGCCATTAATTATTTTAACGCAGCCCACCACAGTCTTTTTCGTGGGCTGCGTTATTTTAATAACTTTGATAAAATTCACATAAAATTCGTGCCCGAATTAAAAAAAAATCGACGTAAACAAACATACCAAAACTGAACACACACATGTTTTATAATGACAGCGGGCCGTGAGGCGTTTTTTTGTGAGCCTCCTACGGTCACGTGATATTTCCGCGCCCGAGCCGGTCTTTCTCGTGGGCTGCGGATAGATATGAACCTCGGAATTTGCACATGCAACTATATCGTAGTAGTAGTCCCTGAATATTGCGTAATAGACGAATTTATTTCAGCGCCATCTGCCCCTCAATGTTGCAAAGCTCGCCTGCTGTCACTTTATATGGGTCATATGCTCATTGCCAGTACTCTGAGTAGATTGTAGGATTCTTAGGGATCTAATAGAGAATGATTTTCATGAGTAAGAAGAAGAGCCAAGTGGGTTTCATACAGGCAGATCTTGTAGTGATAATGGTTTTTTATCTTAAACAAGTAAATGCAAAAAGGAGTGCTGGAAATATAGAGACTACTGTTACCTTTGTGGACCTACAAGACCATATGCCCCGTTCCAGTAGAAAAATTATGGACAAAGTTCGAGTAAACTAATATCAATATTATACTCACATAAAAGCAATAAAAGAACTATACAAAGGGTCAAAATCTAAAATAAAATTGGAAATCGACTTTCAAAAGAGTTCCTAGCAACAAAAAGTTTATGACAAGGATGTTGTCTCTCCAACTTTTTTAAAATATATATCGCAGTAGCTCTAAAAAAATGGAAAAGTAAAGTACCCGGTGTAAAAATACAACTTAATGACCGATTTACCATATACAAACTACAGTTTGCTGGCGACCAAGTAATTGTAACTGACGATAAAAAAGACATGGCGTATATGATGAGAAAGTAAACGAAAGAATACCAGAGTTGGGGGTTAACAGTGAACGTGGACAGGAAACAGTACTTATTTATTGGAAATGAATCAAGTGAGTTAGAACTAGACAATGGACAACAATAAGCAATGGGTATGTATACTTGGGTGACACATTTGATAATATAGGAACACTGTATACTGTAAAGAACTGGACAAAAGAATAGTAAAAAGTAAAAAACGTTTTTGGATGTCTTAACAGTATTTTATGGAGAAGAGAGCTACTGTATGGAAAAGAGACTTGTCGCGTAACAGAAAAATATAAAACATAAATGAAAAGTGTCGAAATGGATGCATAAAGAAGATCAGTGAGAATATCTAGAACAGATCATATATAAGAAATGAAACCAGAAAAGAAAGAATGGGAATCGAGGGAAGCATAACGGATATGGTACGGCCATGTATAACGAATAAAGGATGAAAGATTACCAAAGCAGGTCCTAGAATGGCAACCAATAGTGCGCAGAAAAACAGGGCGTCCTGAACTGGAATAGCAACAGTCAATCCAGAGATCATTAAGTCAAAAAAGCCTGACAGAAGATGTCAGGATTGAAGGAGGTGGAGAATAGGTGTCGGAAAACGTAGAAAATCGTTCTAAACCAACATAGTAGTAGTAAGAAAGTCTTTTACGCTCATCAAAAACTGGAAAGATTATAACGAGATCTCGCAAACGACCAGTGACAGAAGATGGTGATTGGGAATATAAACTAGAATAGTTAATAGATGGCGCAAACATCGTGAGATTCATCAAAAGTAGAAGGTTGTCCTGATTGGGACATGTACAGGGTGTCTCATTATAATTTTTCCCACCCTTTTAGACCATTAATAATTGATATAGGAATATAAAAGAAAATGTGTTCGAATTCGCAAAATTTTTACTTTTAAATTGCAATTTAACTTTATTCCTGATGTTTACCGTATTTGACAGGCGCTCAAATTTATAGTTTTTGTAAATTGGATGCTCCTTATGTTATTTAGTTAATAGATTAGGCTGGGAGAGTAGCGTTTCTAGAAGATAGATTAGTTATCTGCGGCTCTTTCTAGTTTAAAATGCGATTGTAATATGTCTGTTTGTCTGTCTGTTGCCCCCCTTTCGGGCTGCATTCTCTTGTCTTACAACGTTTAGTCATTTCGTGGAGTAATGAGTCGGTTCCGCCATTTGGTTTTAACCATACGATTTATATTTGTTTCGAATGGGTGCAATTTCAACAAATAAACAGCAGTATTTAGAAAAAAGTTTAAGCGTTAAGATGCAATGCCTCATTTAAGTTGCAGGTTTAGTATTTTATCACTTGCTAAAGTAGTTTGACACTTGCCTTGGTGTGCAAGCTATGCTTGACAATTGCGCTCGGCTTGGTTAAGCAACGGGACAATAAGGATTTAAGTAACAATTATTTATTTGTTTACTGCCAGGGTAGTTATTCTGCGATTGGCTAAAGCATGTGATGGGAACTATCACATCATTCAAGATCCAGAGAATAGCTACCCAGGGAGCAGCCTCACATTCTGCAATGACCAATAAGACTTATGGTACACTAAACTGAGAGCAACTATCAAATTTTAAATCTGTTTTATTAAGATAAATCTTTTCTTGACTGGATGTTTGGTTTGGTTGGTCAATTCTTCTGTCATTTGCTGTCATTTTGGTTGTTTTCTTTAGTTCATGTGTAAATCTTTGTTATTATTTTATTAAGGTCAGGTCAGGTCCGGTTTTCAACAACACGGATTTCAAAAACACTTTTTTTACATTTTAATCAAAAACCCAAATTTCAAATGAATATATTTTTCAAATTGTTTTTTTCGAATAAATCCTTTTTCCAAAACGTTTATTTAAAAAAAAATTAAAGATGTTTTTTTCGAAAAAAAATTCTTAAGATAGCTTTTCTGTCCTTCTTTTGAAATTGATAGTTTAAAATCGGTCTTAACGATAATGATTCATAGGTGAGTGGGCCTTGCAGCCCTTCCACTGCGAACACCAGTGGGTTCGGTTCGGTTCGGTTCGGTTCGGTGTGGTTTCTCACCGCTGTATGTCTAGTCCTCCAAAAAGGCCGGCTATCAGTTTGGGTAAGACACTATTCAGATTTTCTGAATCAATCTGAGGTTTAAAGAAAGTGGTGGGTGTGCTTTCGGGCTATTCGGCCGTCGTCGTTGGAAATTCGGTCTCGACGTTTCACCATCTCGAGTGGATGGCATCTTCAGCAGATGTTGATTGCTTGTCGGCTTCTCGAAGACTGGTGGTTAGTCTGTCGCGGACGCAGGTTATATACGCTATGGTGGGCGGGGCGTATATCAGAGCTGGTCGATGATTGGTCACTTTCCCGAGATTCAGTTTTGTTCTTGTAAGCGAGCTGTTTAGTGTTTTTAAGAACCGGTACCCATGTTCTGTTAATTTTAAGAGTTTCTTCAGATCCGTTGAAGTTCTGCTGGTGTTTATGAATTTCGATTGCTTCTCTATAGAGTCTTGGATATTATGAAGAGGAGGCGCTGAGAAATTGTGTATCTTCGAATTTTATTCGGTGGTCTTCATTGTTTAGTGTGTGGTCTGCAACTGCGGATTTTTTCGTATGTCCGATTCGACAGTTGGCTTTGTGTTCTTTGATTCTTGTGTTTACGGACCGTTTGGTTGTTCCGATGTAGACACTTCCACAGGTACAGGGAATGCGGTATACCCTTGCAGAACTTAGTGGGTCTCTTATATCCTTCGCAGATCTGAGGTGGTTCTCGATCTTCTTAGATGGCTTGAAGATCGTTTTTATGTTGTGTTTTCCCAGAATACGTCCGATTCTATCCGTCATTCTGAGGATGTAGGGCAGAAAAGCTGCTCAGTCCACCGCTACTGTTACTTCTAGTGTTTGGCTTTGGTCGTATACATTTATCTATGTCGCATTGGGTGTATCCATTTGCTACGAGGGCGTTTTTAAGAAGGTTTAATTCTTTGTCTAGATGTTCTGGTTCGCAGATTCTTTTCTTCCTCTCTAGCAATGTTCTTATTACCCCTTTTCGTTGGCACAGGTGGTGGTTAGATGTGTTGTTTAGGTAGAGGTCTGTGTGAGTAGGTTTTCTGTATACGGTATGTCCTAGTCGTCCCTCTTTCCTCGTTACAAGTACGGGAGGGGTAGAGGGACGACTAGGACATACCGTATATCCTAACCTGTCAGTATAATCAGAATTATAAACTTCCGCCATTCTGATAACTGCCAAATCGTCGAAATCAAAACAATACGGCCCGAACGATAAACCCAAGTTGTCTCAGTGCACTAATTTAAAGTGGACATAAGGTGCGTTAAAAGCCAACGCATTTCTGCACAAGAGTACAATTAAAGTAAGGTCCCGATTCTATGTACTGTAAAATTCTATAGGAACATGTCGTCCTCCCTTGCTATATTTTGTAATTAGGGTAATTTACGTCCAGTAAAGCATGGTACGCCGGCCTACGCATCCACCGTCCACCGCATCCTGGGATCAATCCTCACAATTTCTGCACAAGAGCATAAACGAAGTTAGACCCATATTCAATGTACTGTAAAATTCTATAGGGACATGTCATCCTTCCTTTCTATTTTTTGTAATTAGAGTAAACTGGGTCCAGTAAAGCGTGGCGCGCGCCAGCCTACGCATCAATTATCCACCGCATCCTGGTTTGAACACAAATACAAACACATACATACCGGGTATTAATTTCTAGGTAGTATTTGATGAATTTGTTGAACTGTTAATTTACGAAGGTAAGGACAACATAGACCTCCAAAAAGGAGAACAGGAAAGCTATCGTAAAGGCATACTTAATTTTTCAAAAAAATGTCATTTGAAAAAATAATCAAAAAATATTTTCAAGAAAAAAGTTTTCGGAAAAAATATCATTTGAAAAAACTGTCGTTAAAAAAATGCTTTCAATCAAAGTTTCTTCGAAAAAAGTGTTGTTAAAAGGCGTGCATTTGAAAAAAGGACCCGTGTCAGTACCAAATCACTCCTGTTTCAAAAGCTTATCTGCTTCAAAATTATTTGCCCTACATTTTACAAAACCTGTCAATATTCTCTCAAAAGCCATTTCATAACAGTGAGAACAACACCGTGCTCCCCTTACCCGGAAGCTAAAAGCCTCCCCTCTTTATACCTCGATGTCGGTCGGCTCCGGGAGACAAGGAATTCTTACATTATTAAATGTGAATAACTACTACATTACATATATATATTCAGTAGCTTACGTGAATTCAACGCTTTATGAACCCATTAATGCCCAGAACTTTTTTTTTTCATCTTTTTTATTATAAGTAAAAAAATCATATACTAATACTCTAAAATGAAGATATTAATCAGTTCTATGTAAACAAGTTATGTAGTTTTTGAGAAAACGGCTGTTGCGAGAACGCAACACTGGGCATACAGGAGGTCAATACAGCACTTTGTTTTACTTTGTATGATATTTAGTCAAACACTTTCATGAAGCGCGACACTATATTTGGTACACTTTTTGCTTCTGGTTGAATGACAAGTGGCACATCGAGATTTTTTTGCGATGCTATGAGATGGCTGGTACTGAAGAAAAATTCAAATATTTCAAGTGGAGTGAGCGGACGGGAGTGAAAAAATGGCAGAACTTTTTGTCAGTGGGAGCGCTTTTATTTTAGACTAGCACCCAGCGAATTTTCTATCGGCAAGTCAGTATTGATCCATTCTGAAAGCTTTTGCTAATGTTTTCGACGAGATTTCTGAAGTTTTTTACCAATTTTTCTCTTGGAATTTGAAGTAGGCTCATTATGTAATCCTTTTGTTAATTCCTGTACTATCACTGGCTCTGGATCCTGTGAGGCTTGTGTGTTTTCCTCAAAAATGTTTATGTCGCTTTTGTCGACTCTAATTTCATCTACTTCACCGATGACATCAAGAACTGCTTCGGCTTTCGATTGTAGCTGGGCGCTACTCAAGTTGTACACAGTACCACCATAATCTTCATCAGCACTGTCTTCATCGGTTAAATCATTAGGATCAGGAGGAGCTAAATAAACTTGAGCATATCTGACAGATTCCATAATATTGGATTCCTCAAGGATTGATAGTTTGTGGATTCTGGAAGAATAGATTCCCCTTTTCTTTGTCTTAGGTGAAGTAGAGCTTCCGTGAGAGCAAGGCACTTGGTCCATATTTGGATTAATTTTGAAATGGAAATGTAGAAACTGTAGTATTGCGATTCGCTGCACTCACCGTAATAAAAATCAAGAACGATCTACTAGCTACCGTATGTGCCCGGTGTTGCAAAAACGCAACACCTAAAAACAAACACACGCAGACGCTACAAATTAGAAAAATTTAAGCTCACCTCGTACACACAGCATAACTAGTATCTCTCAGACATTAATTGCACAAAAAAAACTATATTATTTACAAAAGTCGCGGTATTTTGGCATTTATGTAACTAAAAACACCTGTATTTCTTCCGCCTAAAGGAAGCACATCTTTTTTTTTTTTTTTTTTTTACGGGTATGCGCACTCGCAAGGAGATCCCTATCACGCTCGAGAAGCGGCAAGTGCGCGGAAATGTTGGTATGTGTTGGTTTTGAAACGGTTCAGGTTGTAACCTGCAGGGAAAACTGTCGCAGGGAGTTTATTCCACAGCGATGCTGTTCTCCAGAGATATGAATTCTGATATAATGAAGTTCTTGGTGCCTCTATTTTGACAATAAATTGATGGTTACCGTCTGTTTGACGTGTTCGCCTAGTAGGTGCAACTCCCGGGGGGATCATACGTGCCAACTCTTCAGAGCATTTTCCGTGATAATACCTGTAGAAGAGAGATAGATCGCCCACAGTTCTTCGATGTTCGAGACTATCCAAGCTACGGGTAAGTGCGGGGTCATTGATCAGCTTGATAGCTCGTTTTTGCACGGTGTTCAAAAGCATTAACGTATGTTTGGGTGCCGCACTCCATATATGTGAGCAGTACTCCATAGTTGGTCGAATCTGGGCTTTGTAGAGTGTCAGCAGTTGGCTTGGTGTATACAGATGTCTTGTACGAAATAGCACCCCAAGCTTTTGGGACGCCCTTTTAGCTATATCTGCCACGTGACTGTGCCAAGACATGTTGGTCTCTGCAGTGACTCCTAAGATGTTCAACTGGCTCTGCAATGCGACAGCACTTCCAGATAGCATGATGTTTGGCTCACCGCTGCTGGTCTTTTTTGAAAACAGGGCTGCTTGGGTTTTCTGCGCGTTGAACTGTACAAGGTTTTTGTTGCCCCAGTCCTCTATTATCTCCAAGTCGTTATTTATCTGTGATATTTCAGCTAGTCTAAGGTAATGACATTCACGTGCGGAGAGACATGTGGGTGGTATGACTGAGGAGACTACATTGCCATCATCTGCAAAGCAATAAAGTGGATTTACTGTTTTATCTATGAGGTCATTTATGTAAATCAGAAAAAGTGTTGGCGAAAGGATTGCTCCCTGTGGCACACCAGCATTTATTTGGTAAGAGTTGGAGTTCCGGCCATCCAGTGCAACATAAATGGATCTATCCTTAAGGTAACTTTCAAACCAAGTGCAAAGTCTCGGCGACAATCCCGTTGCTTTGAGCTTGTTGAGCAGATTTTCATGCCAGACTTTATCGAATGCTTTAGATATATCTAAGGAAATTGTTCTTGTTTCACCTCGCAACTCAATCGCTTTTTGCCATAAGTGAGTGACGTATGTAAGTAAATCGCCAGTTGACCTATATTTTCGAAATCCGTATTGCTTGTCGTTGATAATTTTGTACTTTTCCAAGTACTTGGTTAGGTGATTGTTCACAACTCTTTCCATTACTTTTGATATCACCGGAAGTAGAGCAATTGGTCTACAGTTTAACGGATCTGTCTTTTTTCCTTTCTTTGGAATGGGTTGTACTGCGGCAGACTTCCATGATGATGGATATACTCCTTGCCTATAAGATAAATTGAATAATTTTGCGAAAGTTGGGGTGAGTTCGCTAGCACAATTTTTGAGTACTATCGCGGGAATGCCATCTGGACCCATTGCTTTGTTTGTATCCAACTTTTTAAGGGATTTTCGTATTTCTCTGTGACAAAAGGGTACCTCTGGCATACTGTGGGAAACCCTTTCAATGAACGGTGGAGTTTTTCCATTTGGCACTGTTAGGTTTGAGTTGGCGGAAAAGATTTTGGCCAGCATATTGGCTTTTTCCTCTGATGTTGTGGCTAAGTGAGTATTTTTATCTGTAAGTGGTGGTATGGATGACTTGGTGAAGTTTGATCCAACGGCTTTTGCAAGAGACCACAAGGACCTAGAACTACTTGGACAATTCAGCAACCTGTTTTTTATTCTTTGATTGTATGTTTCTTTGGCGGCGTCAATAGTAATTTTGCAACTATTTCTGGCTTCTATAAATTCTGTGTAGTTTTGAGCGGTTTGTTGTCGTTTCCAAAGGTTTTGCTATGTGTTTTTTCTGTACAGCCGTTTCACACTGGCTGTTGAACCAAGGTTTTGCATTATCTCTGCGTTTTATTGTATGTGGGATATATGCATCCATTCCAGATAAGATTACTTTTGTTATTTCATTGCAGCAAATAGTGGGATCAGCTGTTTTAAAGCAAACCTCTTGCCATGGAAAATCTAGGTAAAACTGTTTAAGGTCATTCCATTTTGCCGATTTATAGTGCCACATTTTACGAGGAAGTGATTGTTGGCTTGGCGGTATGAACATTTCGCACTTTGTTCTTATAAGTTTATGATCGGATGAACCAAGTGGGGGATCTACTTGAATAGTGTACAAGTCAGGATTTGTAGTTAGGAACAAGTCTAAAAGCGCTGCAAATTCACCCCTTTCTGAGATACGGGTAGGTTCATCGACAAGCTGCGTTAGACCACAACTTATGGCAAAAGCTTCTGCTTCCCTGCCTTCGTTATCTGTTTTGTTGTGGTGTTTTAGCCAGGGTATATTGTGGACGTTGAAATCGCCTAAAAAAACAATTTCCGCATGTGGATAGTTAGACTGTATACTATCACAGTTTTCGGATAATGTCGCAAAAAAGTTTTGATACTCGGTGTTACTTGGCGGTCGGTAGAGGCAGCAAATGAACTTGGTCGATGACTTTGAGGTGAATTTCAGCCATAGGATATCGAGGTTCGCTGGTTCTAGCTTCTCCTCTCGATGACATGAAAGGTCATTTTTAATGTACACACAGATCCCAAAATTATGTCGAAATTGGTGGTGTAGGTCATAGCCGGGATAAAGATAGTTCACAATAGGTGTTGCAGAACTGATTTTAGTTTCAGTGAGAACAAGGATATCAGGTCTTTGTTCTTCAAGATGTTGGTGAACTGAATTCATGTTGGTACTTAATCCTCTTATATTGCTAAAATCAATTCTGAGTTGACTTTTTGGTCTTCTTTTAATATCTTTGCATGAAGGACCCCCAGGATCACCCGACGCCCGGAGATCCGAGTGGTCGGGTATTTTACCTCCGGAATATGTTGATCCTGGAGGCGCCATCAAGCTATCTGTTACTCATTGTTGGAACCGGACTGCCAGCGCAGTAGCGGAACGTGGTAATACCACTTAGCGCTACTCAGTTCTGGCATGGTGGTATCTCACCGGTCGACGCCCAATGAGTAAAAAGCGTCTACCACCTATGATAACAAAACTCTTAATGCGCATGTCCTATGACAGATTGTGTATGTGTCGAAGTCGATGGGGGATACTGTTAAGAAAGAGGGTTTGCTGATTCGAAAGGTATTTAGTTTGTTGCAACACTGGGCATTAATGGGTTAAACAAACAAAGGCTTGTGGCGGTTATTCCATAAGGGCTGCAGCACCTGCTAATTTTGAGTATACAGTATTATATTTTTTTTAGTACAAAATATTTTTGTCACCTCACCTCACTAATTAGGAAGGTACATGCCTACAACATTTCTACAATTGGTACGAGGTGCAAGCCTGCGTTTTTAATATCCTTGTTTGCTATTCGGTCTCTTGTCGTGGTCTGCTGGCAGTTGTGCGCTGTGTAGAAGCCCAGTGGATTTTGTTGGGTCTGTTAATCAAACTCAAAGGACGGATGAATACTACATTTTAAAAAGGATAGAACTATTCAACTGACGTCACAGCTATGCAAAATCTTAGAAAATCGGAGTAGTTTTTCGTTTATATTAAAGACAGATGGGAACTGCAAATTTGTACCTAGTTGAGTTTTTACACAATTTACGGTATTAGGTATATTTATTTTATTGTTTGCCAAAGCAAAGGCATTTTTAATTTTGTAATATTTAGTGATAGAAAGTGATTTAATGTTTTGCCAATAAAATAGACAGACGCATTGAACTTGTATATAAAAATAAAAAGAAGTGACTGTTCCGAAAGACCATCTATTACCCAGGTATATAGCATATTTACAAAGTGATAATATAATAAACCTCAACAACTAAAAGTGTACTAATAAACAAATTGTTCGACCACTGAAAACTTAAAAATCTGTTTTATGCTTGATTAATGTGACTTTACAAAATCTAAAAATTGGCTAAGTTTTCATTATTTTTAACACTTTTTTAAAATTTGTCTTTGTTCCCCTTTGCAGTACCGCCACTTTTGAATCTCACGCGCCGCCACTGAAACAAGGGCTTGTAGCTCACCTTAGGGAATAAGGGGTGCTGTGAATAAACAAAAGACTGTCAAAGCAATTCTAGCTTACTCAAATTTAGTCAAGAATTTGCCACAAGCAGGCCTAGATTTTTTGTTTAAACAAAAAAAATGTGACAATTAATTCAATTAAAAATAAATAATTTAATAACTAAGGTAGTTGTCCCAATTTTCGTCACCTTATGCCCCTGAAAAACTAATTTCTCATTTAAAAATTAAATAGCGAAAAAACGAGTGAGTTTTTAAATGATATAAATATTCTATATTATTACTTCGTCAGTTAAGAGTCTTCAAATTAGTATAAATGAAAATTTATTTAAATATTAAAATTAAAAAAAAAACAAAAACAAAGCACTTACATGTATCTCTAAGCTCGACTTGGTGATGTCCCATTTCTCGTCATTCCATGTCCCACTTTTCGTCATATGTTTATTTTGAAAAATAAAAATACACATACTTAATAACCAAAAAAAGAAAACAGGTTTAAAAAAAAAATAGAAAACTCGAAAAATATGTTTTTGGCAAAAATGTCATTCATTATATCATAAAAAACTTTTAAATAAGCCATTTGTGCACATTAAATATTTGTTTAAAATTCTTGATGTGAGCTTTCAATCAAACGATAGAGATACTAAAAATACAATTTTTGTCGGACTGTTAGTTTATCTATGTGTTCCAGCACCACGTAAAAGCTACTAAACCGGTTTTAACTGCGTCGATTTCTAAATAGCACTATCGCTTTATTTTTATGAAAATCGGTTTGGATTCAGCTAGTCTAATTTAAAACTATGGCCACTCTATTACTAATATTGCAAAAATTTAAAATAATACTTATTAACATCCCGTTACTGTGCGTACCCGTGCGATAATAATAATTTGTGCTTTTCATGTTTTAATATTAATTAAGTTACACTCCTCTTACTATTTACAATTTTGGAAAATTTTAGGCTATAAAGGGGGGAGGCTGCAACACCTTATAAATTATACATTTTCAAAGAAAAAAAATATATATTTATTTCTTTCATAAATTTTGTCAACCTTATGTCTTGAATACAATAACATAAATAAGCATAAAAAACAAATATTTTTTATGCTAACAAATACCAATGTCCCAACTGTCGTCCTTATTTTAGGGTTCTATAATTTTAAAAAATCGGTCAAGAAAAAAGTATGATGAAATATGGACATTAAACACTTTGACTTCTTTGCAATAAGTATGTATGTACCTCTGGTTATAGTAAACTCTGTAACGATAACGTGAAGTTGTTTCGTCGGCCTTTTAGTCACAAAGGCACAAGGATACAACAACGCTACAGCCCGCAGGATGATGGGGAAAGCATGTCCTAAGGCAAAATAGTATTATTTTAGTCTAGGGATTCTAGAGTCAAAAATGTTTGTCACCTATAGATCCCAGACCTGGACACTTACAAAATTAAACATGGATAAGACAACAAAAGCCTAAAGAGCAATGGAAAGACAAATATTACATGTATAGCTAACAAATAGAAAAAGGAATTAATGAATAAGAAATTAAACAAAAGTAAGGGATGTCAGAGGAGAGACAGCAAAATTAAAATGGAAATTTGGCGGTCATAATATCAGACAAAAAGACGATGGATGAAAATGTATTGTAAACTGGAGACCTTGGGAAAATAAAAGTTATATGTTTGAAGATGTATCAAATAAGGGTTAATAGATAGATAGATAGATAGATCCCTTCCTTTAGAAGCAGCATAACCTCAAACTATAGGCAGGTTTTTTTAAGAAAATCATCTCCAGACATTGTTGTCAAGTCAATTTGAAAATATTCCTAAACCTTTAATGATACAAACATTTCTTTGTAAATCTTAATAGTACAAAACTATAATACAGCATTAAACCAGAGAATACTTTTTTATATTAAACATAATTTAACATTCTATTGTAGCAAGTATATTATTTTTTGAATCTCAATAGTAATAATTCAAAATCGTACAGGTATAATACATTTAAAACAATGTGACAGCTTAAGAAGCTGTTTGCTTACATAACTTACTTGTAAAAGGACCGTTTATTTCCTACGGCATATGATGTTTTACACACCTCGCACTTTTTTACCATATTGACTTTAACGCAAAAAAAAACCAATAAAAAATCACAAAATCACAGGCTTTTTAGCACGGATCACCTTTTAGTCCACAAAGATTCAAAATACAATGACGGCCATCAACAACAAGTGGCAGTACGTCATCGATCACGCCGTCGTTGGCGAGGTTGCCGGGCTGTTAATTTTTTTGAACGTTTAAAGGACACAATTATTATTAATTAATGTAATTTGTCAAAAGTAAAAATATTTTATTGTATTTATCTTGATGAAACTAGTAAGATAGGCTCTTGCATTTTATTTTGAATGAAAATAATGTTAATTTTTAAAGAAAATACCGTATATATCTTATCACATTATATAAACCTGGTAAAGATCCCTTCGCTTTACTATTTTTCAAACCACCACTCAGACATAGTCAAATTTTGCTGAAAATTTTAAAAACGCTATACAGAATAGAGACTAGGCTAAATTCGATATCAATATAGAAGAGGCTCTTCTCCAGATAAACGACAATGGACTAAAGCCATTATAATGTCGCTGGAGCAAGTAATATTTTCTAATGTTATGATTAAATAATCTGAAGAATTCTCGCAGAGCAATTTTGCCTAGACATTCTTTGGTGAGTATTTGTTAGTTTACGAGTTTAGTGTGCTGCTCTCTGTTTTTAGAACACAAACGTTTCTGATGTATCTTTATTTTGGGGAGTTCAAAGCATCTATAGCTATCAAGCAGCCCGACAAGCCGAGTTCTGTTTTGTTTATTACCGCGCGGGCGAAAAAAACCGGACAATTTCTTTTCTATTATAACTTTTGAACTGTATACTTAATTTTAATGGGACAAACTGCACTTGGCAGATAATTAATCAGAGTTTTGAATAAATATATTTTTTTGTCAGCAGTCTCAAAATCCAAGATGGCGTACGAAATTAAAATTTCCCTTCAAAGATGCTCGTTTGTTCTTGTATTGAGAACATGTTTTAATAATTTTTTTAATTAGTAAAAAGAGCTGCATTCTTGCCACGCACAACTTAGTATGAATCAGCAAAATCGGTTCAGTGGATCTAAAATAAAATATTGTTGTTTTAACCATTGTTTTGCATATTATACGACTGCCTTGCCAATCATGTCTGCATTTATTTCCTTATAAATTCATTACTACTGAACCGATTTTAATGAATAAAAAACATCAGTATCGACAGGGACGAAGAAAATCCCTTCCAAACCCTTATAGACCAGTTTTTTTTTCAGTTTTATTCAATTTTCTCGAAAACTAACCTGTTTATCGAAGATTGCAAAGAACAGTTTTTTATGGAGAACAAAATTCCCTTTTCAACGGTGTATTGGTCGATGAGCTTAGGAAAAGAAAGTAGCTCTTCAGTGGCGTCCGTAAATTGGGATTATTTATAAAAAAACATGTTTATTATAGGTTTTATAAAATTTTCTCAAAAACTACACTTCTTCGCAAAAATTGGGTTGTATACTTGATTATAGGAAATAAAATTTTCTTTTAAAATCTGTATTATAATGTGCGGCTTATGTCACATTTAAGACTCCAGGGGCGTAGTAATATAAATAAATTTTGAAAAATAATCAAAACATATTTTATGCGTTATCGCAGGCAATATTTATCATTTCTCTTACCAATATCGTAAGATGAGATGTACCGGGTGGGCCAAAAAAAACCGAACAATTTTTTTTATTATAACTTTTGAACTATACCATTGATTTTAATGGTACAAACTGCACACAGATAATTAATCATAGTTTTGAATAAATATATTTTTTTGTCCGCCATCTAAAATTTCAAGATGGCGGACGAAATCAAATTGTACCCTTCAAAGATGCTCGTTTATTATTGTGTTACGAACATGTTTTAACTATTTTTTAAACTACGGAAAAAGCTGCATTTTTGCCACGTACAACAAGGTATAAATCAGCAAAATCGGCTTAGTGGTTCTAAAAAAAAATATTTTTGCTTCAACCATTGTTTTGCATATTATACGATTGCATTGCCAATCATGTCTGCATTTATTTCCTTATAAATTCATTACTACTAAACCGTTTTTGATAAAATAAAAAACATCGTAGTGAGAATTCATTGCTCATTAAAGATTGTTCTATATAATTGTATAGTTCAAAAGTCATAATAAAAAAACAATTGTCCGGTTTTTTTGGCCCACCCGGTATATACCGTCTCTTTAGCTTTATAAGGGTGCCACATCGATCATACAGTGTTCTGAAGAGCCCGTTAAGGATGAAACAGTTAACTGGCAAAACTTAATAGGTGTCCATTATATCTTGGACCCCCGTGGGTGTACAGCTTTCGAGCTGTACATACCCGGCAAAATACAAGGGAAACAAAATATTTCTATACCCGCTTAGCAACAAAAAACTGTTTGTAATTTTAAAAAAAAATTGCGGCTTATGCATATTTTGTAAGAACTACAAAATATAAGATTTATATCAAAATGAAGGCGGAGTGGACGGGCCACTTGGCTGGAACTGCCACTGTTACTAACGGTATTGCTTATTTTGGTGGTTAAATTATTTTTAAATATATTTCAATAAATTTTATCCTAAAATGGATTTGTAAAAGATGCAAAAATCGGTTTCGAGTGATAAAATAGACATTTTGATGGTTTTTTGTTTAATTTTGCAATAAAGGACTGCTTTAAATATTTGTGGGGTTTTACGGATTACGCCAATTTTTGTATAGACTAAATCCTGTAAGTATTCAGGCTTGTGAGAATTTGTACACACACAAGTTACTATTTATTTTAAATATAAATAATAATATTTTGCTTGCTATTAGCAAAACTAACTAAAGGCTTTCAAGTAAATAAAGGTCTTAAACAAGGTTGCTGTATCTTGCCTACGCTCTTCAAGATATATTTGGAACAAGTCCTTAAAGTCTGGAAGAGAGATGAGTGGAGATTGGGTATCGGAAGACGTTGAACGTTGTGAAACCGATAAATAATATATATATATATATATATATATATATATATATATATATATATATATATATATATATATATAAAATATTTTTCGTATACTTTAATTAAAATATGACCGCGGTTGGTAGTTTTAGTTTGAGTGGTTTTGCAGAAAAACTGGCAAACAAATCAGCACTTTTTAGGAAAATAAACTAGGATATGTACCTAAATACCTCCTTAAGTAACCAATATTTAGGAACTCACCCAACAATGGTAAATTTTCAAACAAAATCTTCGTTTTTCAATAAAGCACCAAAACCCATAAATAAATATTGTGATTTTTGAAAAAAACTGACATATCTACATGACAGATTTTAAATTGGTGACAATGACTAGTTAATATAAGGTAACTGATAATGAGTCAGCGTAGCCCTCATTATCAGTTACCTTAAATTAATGTGGTGCATGGGTGCATCCATGAAACTGGTATGGCAGCTAGAACCATAAAATTAGGGCTTTGGTTTAAAATAGCGCTGTTTAAAACAGCGCTGTTCAAAATAACGCGTAATAAAAAAGCGTTGTTTTAAAATAGTGAGGCACAAAAAAGCGCGTAACGAAATAGCCCTAATATGAAAGAGCGCCAGTAACAAAATACCGCCAGTATTAAAATAGCGCATGACGGAATAGCGACGGTATAAAGTATGAAATAGCTTCTTGTGTGAATTTTTGTTATTTAGAAACCTGTTGATTTAAAAAAAAATTATTGGACGAGCGCTAAAATTCTGAAAATCAAATAATTTTCTTGTGGAAATTAGTTTGCTAGTATAAAAAAAACTAGTAACTTTCAATAGAAATCTGCATTTTGCAGCGCTTTTCTCAATGGAAACTTGCCTCGGGAAAAATTGACAACCCAAATATCAAAAATTAAATAGTTCTAAAAAAATTACTTAGTATTTTTAACAATATCTATTATTGAGTTGATCAAATCAGCCTGAGCTATAGGTGTATTATGGGATTATTCACTTTAACAAACTATGTGTTTGTTCAATTATATTTGGTTAAATTAATAATTTTTTTTTAGACTTAACAATATCTGAGGGCACGGCAGTGCCTCGCCAAGTTCGCGCGTCGTAACCATCTTTTCTTGAAACATTTCAGCCGATGTTTGACCTACCTAAAACTCTACTTCGGAATGAGCTACGAATCGGAAACTTTGCACAGTCGTAGATCTCCATGGAGTTAACAACCTCTCCAAGTTTTATGGAATTCCATGAAGTAGTAAAGTAGTTACGAAATTTCAAAAAACGTCGAAATTGCCACTCACTCACTCATGTATAGATCATCAATATTCTACTGTACTTCCAGACATGCTACAAAGCTGAAATTACGCAGACTGATAGAAGTTATGACCAAATTTTAATTTCCTCCCCTCCCCTGTACATTTAAAGTTATGTCAAAGTAGCATCGCCCACTTCCAGAAATGCTAGAGAGTTGAGCTTTGACAGACTGACAGGAACTATGATAAAACTATAGGAAAAAATCAAAAAACCCCAAAATTTTAATTTACTCCCCTCCCCTGTACATTTAAAGTTATGTAAAAGTAGCATTGCCTACTTCCAGAAATGCTAGAGAGTTGAGCTTTGGCAGACTGATAGAAACTATGATAAAACTATAGGAAAAAATTAAAACACCCCAAAATTCTAATTTACTTCCCTCCCCTATAAATGTAAAGTTAAGCAAAAGTAACATTGCCTACTTCCAGAAACGCTGGAGAGCTGAGCATTGGAATTCTGATAGAAATTATGATAAAACCATGAGAAAAAATTTTAAAAGTCCAATATTTTCATTTATTCTTCTCCCCTATAAATGTAAAGTTATGTAAAAGCAACAAAGACTAATAGGAGCTATGATAAAATTATAGGGCAAAATTTAAAAACATGACAACTTTAATTTATTTCCCTCCCCTATACAAGTAAATTTATGTGTTATGTAACATTGTGCACTTTCAGAAACGCTAGAGAGCTGAGCTTTGGAAGGCAGATAGGAACTACGATAAAACCATGGAAAAAAATAAAAAACCTCAAAAATTTAAGTAAGGCATTGCAAAAGTTTTGAACACTATTCCGCATATTTTACTACTTTAAGAATTAAGTAATATCCAATTCCTTTATAAAAGAAGTGAAATCATAACAAAAACATTTCATGTAAAAAAAAACCAAGTACGCGAAAATGGCATTCCGTAAAAAGAATTGAGATAAAAGTAAAGCCAAGTTCTCCAATACAAATTTCAAAATGAAAGGTTCTTACTAGTTTGGAAATATTTTTCTAAACTTGGCTATTACGGCTGTAAATGACTCTTAGCCACAGTGCTAAATTGAACATAAAGGAGTTTGGCTGTAATAGCAAAGTTTAAATAAACATTTCCAAACTAGTAAGAACCTTTCATTTTGAAACTTGTATTGGAGAACTTAGCTTTACTTTTATCGCAATTCTTTTTACGGAATGCCATTTTCGCGTACTTGGCTTTTTTTTACATGAAATGTTTTTGTTATGATTATGTTTTTTGTGTACGTTACGTAACAAAAAGGGCTATAGGTATCATCATAATTAAGTATCTATTCACCAGTGTAACGAATTTCGTTGTGCCACGAGTGTGTGTAAAACGTTTTCTGATACTAATTATTTAAAAAAATAAATGGATCCATCACAGATGTGATACCTTATCAGCTAGAAAATTACTTCAAGTGAAACCAGCGTTGAAAACTAACAGTTTTTAGTAAATATATCAGGAACTAAAGCTTTTTCCAAGTTTTTGGCTATAACACAAATTAAAAAAACGTAGTCTACTATATTCTTAAAACTCCGTTAAAAAGTTAGAATTTTTAAAATGTTTAATTGTCAAAATCTAATCAGCTCGTTAGAGTGGCGAACATTATTTTACCTGAAAATTTTATGAAAATCGGTTCAGCGGTTTGTTGCTACCGTGTTACGGACATAAATAATATACACACACACAGACAGACATTACACGACACGACGATATTGCTAAGATACACAGAAAAAAAATGTTTTCAGTCAATGCAAATTGCACTCCTATGCACGAAGACGATATTTTCTTAACAAAAAAAAAACTATTCTCTTGAACTGCTGGTTTCCGTTGAAAATAAAAGTTGCCTTATCACCCTCGTTTTCTCTAGATATTACTACGCGGGCTAGGAAGGTAATAATTTCAATAAATCAACATTATAAGCAGTAGGAAGTATTTATATGAACCCTACTAAATATCAAACTAATAAACTCCGAGCAAATGTCCTAATAAGTGATTAGGTTACAGTAGGCCATGCTGCAAACGAGATCATAAACCTTTTGTGTTAATTTCGTAGCGGCAGCTTGCCATCATAATTAAAAGCAAAAGTAAATTGGATCAAAATTGCTTGGAAAATCACCATATACCTACCAAAGTTAGCCAGATTATACACGGTAAATTATGAAAGCCGCAAAAAAAGATTAAAGCAAATAGCACTGGTCTGCAAAAGAAAAAAAATTCTTGAGCCCTGGCGTTATTTCCGCTGATTCTTATGTAAGACGACGCCCTGAATCCAAATATAGCTTGCTTTTTCTTCTACCACCCACCATTTTTGAGGGAGCAGCCCTTTTACCTATTTTTATAATTTTTCGATAATAATTATAATATTATCGATTTAAATTATTAAGTATAAAGAGAGTTATTTTAGTTTCAAACAATAATAAATACATGAACGAACCCAGGGAGGGGCCTTCAAAAACCAGCAGTACTCCGCCAACATGCTTGCATTTCACTTCCCTGAAAACTGCTTTTCCAACTTAGCGATGTCTTGATGAAACCGTTCCCCGTATTCATCCGAGATTGCTCCTAAATTTTCAGGAAAGAAGTCCAGATGCGAGAGAAGGAAGTGAACTTTAAGGGATATGTTACATTCCATGGCCTTGTACGCTAAGAGCAATTCCTTGACCTGAGCGAGATAATAATCACTGTTATGGTTACCCAAAAAGTTCTTACACACGTTTTGGAATGCAAACCAAGCTCGTTTTTCTTTTTGATTCACGTGTTCAATAAAGGTCGAACCTTGAAAAAGGTGGCTATTCTGGGGCCCCACAAAAACACCACACCCATGATTTTAGCCTCAGTTAGACGAGGACATTTAGTTTTCAAAAATATGAATGCGTCGCCTGTTTTGTCCAGTGCTTTTACAAACTGTTTGATCAATCCAAGTTTGATGTGCAAAGGGGGCAAGTAAATACTATCTTGCGGGACTAATAAGGATCATTGGCGACATTTTTCTGACCGGGAGTAAATCTTTTTCACAAATAAAGCAAAAATATTTTATTTTTTTATTATAGTTTCTGCGTGAGCGTATACAAGGGGGAAGGGGGCCCCAAGAATCTAAAAATAGATTATGTTAAAAAGTATTTATTTTCCTACTTATTAATATCAATAATTTTTAACACTTTTTAAAATGGCTTACCACCTTGCTATAAATATTAATGTTAAGGCCAAAAAAAATCCTTTCCAACCCACCAAACTATCGAAAAGCAGTAAAAATAGGTAGGGGGGTCTCCCTCGAAAATGGGGGGTGTTGGGGAAAAACGGAGTTCATATTTGGATTCAGGAGGTCATTTTACATAAGAATCGGCAAGAATGGTGTCAGGGCCGTTTTTTATGCCGACCAGTGTAGTTTGAGGCTTGAAAAAGGAAACATATATTCTGAAATGTTGCCAAAAACTTGATAGTTTCTTTTTTGGTCTAGTCCTCTAACCCACGAATAGTCAAATAATTAAAGCAAATATAGAGCAGTGCTTGGTTCTCAAACTTTCCTAGAGTAGGGAACCCTAAAGTTTGCTTTTTTTTTCTAGGGGACCCCTACCCTAAGTACATAAATATAAGATTAGTTTTGTGTAAAAAAATCGACAAAAACACTACTTTTTAAACTTTTAAATAAAGAGTTTAAAAAAATATTCTTTTATATAATTTTTACCCATTTTGGTCCGCGAAAATAACCCCCTATCCGCCACCCGAATCGCGACCGATTGGAGATTCCTCCCCCCCCTATTGTAGCACCACTATACAATATAAATTATATGAATAATTAATGAATAATTAATGAATAATGTATTTTTTTTATCCTTATGCACATTTATATTTAATATAGTACCACAGAAGTAATATTTTAAATAGAACTTTAATTTTTGAAAATTACCCCCATCTTTTTTTCGGCTTATATTCAGTGGATTTTATTGATTTATTTCATTAAATGGGACAATCTCGAGCCAAAAACCAACTTAGGACCAAATTTCATTAAAATCAGGCAAGTAGTTACAACGAATACAACCTTAAAGGAAATTGATATATCAAGTAGTTTTTGAGATATACCAAGATTATTAGTATTTCCGCTCCCAAAAGACTTAAAATAATACCTATGCTCATTTTATTATAGCTAGAATATTATTGATTTTTTTTTTGTTACATAGAAGGCTTTAAACTTTTCACAAAATAAGATATTGACATTATGTTTTTAAAGTTCAAAGGATGGTAACCCTAAAAACTGCCATAAAGAAGATGGTTTCTAAAACTGTTCACAAGATTATAGAAACAGTGAATTTGCAGCGAAACGATGCATTTTAGCGAAAAACGTTGAGAACATTTTTTTATAGTACTTTTAATTTCGCTTCTTTTCATGTACCACTTATCATCGTAGCTTTGACAGCATATACAAGCCAGATAAAATATACAATTTTGTAAAAATTCCATGTTTTTGCTATCATTGCGAGGATGTTAAGTGATACATTAAAAGAAGCAGAATTAAAAACACTATAAAAAATTGTTCTTAACGTTTTTCGCTAGAATGCATCGTTTCGCTGCAAATTCAATTTTTCTACAATCTTGTGAACAGTTTTAGAAACCATCCTATTTAAGGTAGTCTTTAGGGGTACCATCCATCGAACTTTAAAAACATCAAGTCAATATCCTGTTTAATGAAAGGTTTAAAGCTTTCTGTGTAACCAAAAAAACAAATGTCATTAATATTGTATCTACAATAAAATGAGCATGGGTATTATTTTAATTATTTTGCGAGCGGAAATACTAATCTTGGTATATCTCAAAAACTTCATGGTTTGTCAAAGAATAGGTAATGACAAATTTTTTTTGCATTCAAAAAGGGAGTAAAACATGCTTTAAAATGTTAAAATCGGACCACTGGGTTTGGAGATATGCTCAAATAAAAAATAAATCAATTTGGCGGTCATTTTCAAAGATGGAGGCCAAACGACCGAGTTCGACCACGTGACCAAACTTTTTTTATACTCCTATGTGTGCTTAACAAAGTTCCGCACTCAAAATGAGCGCACGTATTAGGTCACACGTGATAGGAGCCAGCGCCTAGACTAACTAGAAATAAATTGGTAAAAACATTTTTTTAAGTCACAAGCTTTTATGAAATGCACTAAAAATTAAAAAATAATTTTCTAACATTCTAATATTATCATAATAATAAGAGCGATGGCCGACTGATGAAAATTTTGACGATGTTAGCACGATAAGATATCCGTTTCAATTAAATATCACTATTTGCAAGAATCAATCTAGCAGAAAAATGCAGAGGTACCAAACCCACCCAACCCGACCAAAAATACCCCAGCATTTCTCTGACATAGGTATGGCAATGGCGTAACATTGCGGCACATCAAACATATCTTTGATGACCTGCTATGTTGAATATTCTTTAAGTGTTTGGATCACATATTTAGATTAACTTATGCTTTGATTTGCGGCCATCGCTTTTATTATTATGATAATATTAGAATGTTAGAAAATTGTTTTTTAATTTTTAGTGCATTTCATAAAAGCTTGTGACTTAATTTTTTTTTTAACCAATTTATTTTCTAGTTTTTAGCTTAACTATTTACTTTATTTAATGAAAATATTTGTTCAATAACAGAACAGAAGAGTTTCTTCTAGATTATAATGAAATCGCTGATCGTGAGTTGTTTGGAAACTCATTTTTCTATTGGGGAAAGGAGAGGGTGGGGGTAGAGGTAGAAATATATTTTTTATTTGGGCTGTATTGCCATCGGACCTTTATGTATATACCAAATTTTATAAAAGTCATTTGAAGTGAAGTGTGTCAAAAACATCCAAATTATCCAAATCGGATAATGGGTAGTGTGTCAAAAACTAATTTTTCTATAGATGTGGGTGGGGGTAGCAGTGGTAGGATTTTTTTTTCAATGTTGTATTGTCATCGGACCACTATATGTATACCAAATTTCATCCAAATCGGATAATGGGAAGGGTGTCAAAAACGCATTTTCTATGGAAGAGGGTGGGGGTAGTGGTGGAAGGATATATTTTTCTTAATAATGTATTGTCATCGGATCACTATATGTATACCAAATTTCATCCAAATCGGATAACGGGATGTGTGTCAAAAACAAATTTTGGAATGGAAAGGGGTGGGGGTAGGGGTGGGAGGATATTTTTTCTTATTGTTGTATTATCATCGGACCACTATGTGTATACCAAATTTTATCCAAATCGGATAACGGGAAGTGTGTCAGAAACACATTTTTCTTTAGAAGGGGTGGTGGTGGGGGTGGTAGGATATTTTTTTCTTAATGTTGTATTGTCATGGGACCACTATGTGGGAAGTGTGTCAAAAACGCTACACAAGATTTGATAGATAGTTAGTTAGACAGAACATCTGAAGCTAAATAAAAGCTTGTAAAATGGCAAAAAATTTATAAAATATCAGCTAGTCAGTCTGAAGTCAGGAAAGAGTCCATATTCAAAATGAGCAATTAGTTTTATGGAACACTGTGTAGACAGCAACAAAAAGTATAGTGTACCACTTTTATGATGCCGCAAGTGTTCCTATTTGGTCTGCCTAATAGCCAAGCCGAATAGGTATAAGCTGGAGTTAAGGCTGGAACGGCTTAGAAGTATATATGCAAGTATCCCATAAATTTGTGTGACGTGAGCGTGAGCCCTTTAAATCGGCTGTGGCAGGTGCATAAATATCTGCCCCCGCGCCCCTTGAACGTAAAACGACGTCTCAGCTCCATCGCTTTTCGAAACATTATTATGGAGTACATAAATTCGACCGAAAATAAAACGGCTGTGGATTAAACAAGAAATTACTGAACAAATATTAAGAGCCACAGACAAAACAAAAGTAATCAGAACTCAAAATTAATGAATCCGTGACGGACTATCGTACACAGTGTGCCTGAATGAAGTATAAGTTACATAAAAATGGTTCCAAAAACTAATTGCACATTTTGAATATGGACTCTTTCCTGACTTCAGAGCGATATTCATATAAATCCTAGCTGATCCTCTTTTCGAAATTTTATCAATTTTTTGCCATTTTTATAGTTAGTCCAAGGCCAACACAAAAATAGAGGCCACGACCCTGAAAAAATCAGCTGTTCTCCCGGGGTTGAATTTTACATTGGGTCTTATGGGAGGTCAGATGTTTTTTCATGATATTTTCAAAATGGCACTACAGATTTCCGCAAAATTTCATTGAAATATGCTCAGACACTATCCCGATATTCCACCAAAGGTTTGTAAGGAAGCAACATGATTAAAAGGTTAAAATCTTCAAGATTTAGCATTCCTTATTTTGAATTCAAATTACCCGCCATGTACGACATGCCAACTGTTATATTTGACATGTATTTGACTTTGTCATATGTGATTGTCACATTCGCTTCTGCTTTAAACTTAATTTTTGTGTGAGCCAGGGCGATCAAAATGGACGGGCCACGATCCTCCACTTTGTTGACGTCACATCCGGGGCTGATTTTTTTTTATGGTCACGTTACGACACAGCTGATTGTCTTTAAAATTTTGAAGTTGGAATGACGGTTCATGGATATTTGATTTTTTGTTAAATAAAGCCGTTTTTGAGATTGTTTTTACTTTATTCTGGCAGAACAATTTTTTTTTAATGTATAGTAAGCCCTAATTTTTCATAGCCGCTTCATTAGCCCACACAAAAATTAAGTTTAAAGCAGAAGCGAATGTGACAATCACATATGACAAAGTCAAATACATGTCAAATATAACAGTTGGCATGTGGTACATGGCGGGTAATTTGAATTCAAAATAAGGAATGCTAAATCTTGAAGATTTTAACCTTTTAATCATGTTGCTTCCTTACAAACCTTTGGTGGAATATCGGGATGGTGTCTGAGAATATTTCACTGAAATTTTGCGGAAATCTGTAGTGCCATTTTGAAAATATCATAAAAAAAACGTCTGACCTCCCATAAGACCCAATGTAAAATTCAGCCCCGGGAGAACAGCTGATTTTTTCAGGGTCGTGGCCTCTATTTTTGTGTTGGCCTTGTGTGAGCTTATGAAGCGGCTATGAAAAATTAGGGCTAACTATACATTTAAAAAAAATTGTTCTGCCAGAATAATGTAAAAACAATCTCAAAAACGGCTTTATTTTAAAAAAAATCAAATATCCATGAACCGTCATTCCAACTTCAATATTTTAAAGACAATCAGCTGTGTCGTAACGTAACGTAAAAAATCAGCCCCGGATGTGACGTCAACAAAGTGGAGGATCGTGGCCCGTCCATTTTGATAGCCCTGGTTAGTCTAGGCGCTGGCTCCTGTCACGTGTGACCTAATATGCGCGCTCAGTTTGACTACGGGGCATTGTTAAGCACCCATAGGTGTATAGAAAAGTTTGGTCACGTGGTTGAACTCATGGTCGTTTGGCCGCCATCCTTGAAAATGGCCGCCAAATTGATAGATTTTTTTGTTTAAGCGTATCTCCCTACTCGGTCATCCGATTTTAATTTTTAAAGGCTTGTTATACTGCTTTTTTAAAGGCAAATAAATTTTGTAATTACACATTTTTTAATAAATCATCTTTGAGATATACCAAGATTATTCGTATTTTTGCTCGTAAAAGAATTAAAATAATAACCATGCTCATTTTACTGTAGTTACAATATTATTGACAAATGTTTTTTTTTGTTAAATAGAAGGCTTTAAACCTTTCACAGAAGAGGATATTGACTTTATGTTTTTAAAGTTCGATGGATGGTAGCCCTAAAGACTGCTTTAAAGAGGGTGGTTTCTAAAACTCTTCACAAGATTATACAAAAAGTGGATTTGCAGTGAAACAATGCATCGTAGCGAAAAACGTTAAGAACAATTTTTTATAGTACTTTTAATTCCGCTTCTTCTGACTATTGTCATATCTTTTACAATTAAAAAAAAATATCGATTTTGGAGCGAAAACATGGAATTTTTACAAAATTGTATATTTTAGCTGGCTTGCACAGCGAACTATCAAAGCTAGTATGCTAAGTGATACATCGGAAGAAGCAAAATTAAAAGTACTATAAACAACTAATTTTATCGTTTTTCACTAGGATGCATCGTTTCGCTGCAAATTCACTTTTTCTATAATATTGTGAACAGTTTCAGAAACAACCCTCTTTAAGGCAGTCTTTAGGGGTACCATCCAACGAACTTTAAAAACATATAGTCAATATCCTTTTCTGTGGAAGATATAAAGCCTTCTATGTAACAAAAAAAAACAAATGTCAATAATATTGTAGCTACAATAAAATGAGCATGGGTATTATTTTAACTCTTTTGCGAGCGGAAATACTAATAATCTTGGTATATCTCAAAAACTACGTAATGTATCAAAAAATGTGTTATAATAAAATTTGTTTGCTTTTCAAAAAGGAGTAAAACAAGCTTTAAAAAATAAAAATAGGACCGCTGGGTGGGGAGATACGCTTAAACAAAAATCTTTTAATTTGGAGTTCGACCATCTGACCAAACTTTTTTTATACTCCTATGGGTGCTTAACAAAGCCCAGCAGTCAAACTGAGCGCACATATTAGGTCACACGTGATAGGAGCCAGCGCCTAGACCAACTAGAAAAATGTCAAAAATTTCGAAAAGAGGATCAGCTAGGATTTATATGAATATGGCTCTGAAGTCAGGAAAGAGTCCATATTCAAAAAGTGTAATTACTTTTTGGAACCATTTTTATGTAACCTATACTTCAAGCACACCGTGCATAGCCCATCTGCACACTCCAAGTAAAGCCCATCATACACAAAAATGCATAGCGCATAGCATGGCGCATAGTGCTGCATAGCATAGCATGGCTGATCTTATGGAAATGTCAATCACACACGAATATTGCATAAAAGGCGTTTTGGCGCTTGGAGGTTTTTTTAAAATGGATAGCCACGAAATTATCTTATATGCCGGTGTCTCACTGGTTTGATTACTTTATTTAAAAAAAAACGTCAGCACATAAGGTGGCGGACAAGAAGGTGGTGGTGTCGTCGACTCTTTAGAAATAGACACACCTCTAGACTAACAAAAAATATAAAAAACTGCTTTAAAAAAAGAAAAAAAACTACTGGGGTTTTTTGAGTTATGTCGTCATTTTCCTGTCATCTTTGTTTTGCTGATTACGTGATTTATTTCGATACATTCTATTAGCTAACCATACCATTGGTTAGAGCTTATGCTATGCCATGTTATGTGCTATACATTTTTGTGTGTGATCAGCTTAAACTCTATAACTATGTTGTATCAGCAATGAAAACAGTTTTTTGTAAATATCTCAGAAACGAAAGCTCATATAAAGTTTTTGGTTATAACACAAATTATTGAGAAAAATATGTTCTACTATATTCCGGAAACTTACACAGACAGACATACAGACACAAACACAGGCAGCAAATAACACGTTTTCGGCGTTATCTTAAAAAAAATTCCGTCGAAAACAATTCCTTCACTAGCCATTGCTGCGCGGACCAGGAAGGTATAATAAATAAAAAATTGATGTATTTTTAGAAGCATAGTTTTGATAACAAAATACTGTAAATCAAATTATTGTACTAATGAAGTTTTATAATAATAATATCTTTATACAGGTATAAAAATATACAAGAAAGGGCCAGAGTGTAGAATACAGAATTTCGAAAATACTGCAAACTAATTTTTACACTTATTCCTGTAAGAAAAAAAATATTTTCTTTATAAAAAAGTCTAAAGTATTAGTACATGGTAAAGGGAATAATAAAAAAGTTTCCAAACTACTTATGTTAAGAACAGTGGCGGCACGTGGCAAAAAGCTTTGGGGGTGCACACCAAAAAAATAAAATAAAATTTCGGCACAGGCATAATTTTTTTTTGAGTGCCACGCTAACTTTTTGGGCCAGCGTGTCTTATATTATTATTGTTTATATAAATAAATAATAAATTGTCACACCTAGTTTATTTCCTTTTCTAATGGCAAAGATGAAAATTTAATTGCCTTTAAATATTGCACGCTAATGCTATTAGAATTAGAAACTTCCGCCATTGTCATAAATACCAAATCGTCGAAATCAAAACAAACCGCCAGCGCCCGACCGATAATAGGAAGTTGTCTAAGCACGCACGACTGAAAAGTGCGCGTGAACTACTCTAAAATACAACGCGAACCGTGGACGCGGGAGGCATCACGAGGGTGCGGGCGGCATCGAGGCTAGCTTTTGTATAAGCGCCGTGCCGAAGGAAGGTTCAGATTCTATGTACTGTAAAATTCTATTGCATGGGACATGTCGTCCTCTCTTTCTATATTGCGTAATTAGCATGCGACATAACATCCACGGTGCATAGAATTTGGTTCCAGTAAATTACCGTAAATAATTAGATTCGAGCTTGGTTTGAACACGAATACAAACACATACATACGGGTATTAATTTCTAGATAATATTCTAGTCTTTAGTGAATTCCTTTTGGGGTAATTATTAATTGAATTAAGGAATGATCAAAGTTTAATATTTTTTTAAGTATAATTTGGGAGTGCACGTGCACATGTGCACTTATGGAGAAACCGCCACTGGTTAAGAAAGGAAAAACAGAAGGTATATCTAATACACTGCGTATACAATGTATACTTCATCACGAAGTTAAAAAATACAATTTTTTTAATTTTTTTGGGAAATGCGGAAATAGAGGAAAGACGAGCGTGTTGGGGCAGATATTTACAGGGTGTTTCCTAATTGAATGTCAATATTTATAGGGGTGATTTCTGGGCCCATTTTAAGAAAAAAACTTCATATTAACATATGTCCTAAACGTCTTACCTTTTGAGATACAGAGTGGTAAAGTTTTCAAAAATAAATGATTTATTATTAATATCTACAATACCACTTCAGATATTTTAATGAAATTTGTCATACATGTACTATAAATCAAGAGGCATTTTTTAATGTTTAATTTTTTTTTTTCCATCAATGGCGTTCGTACGTAATTTGACCTGCCCATTTTGGCAGATGTTGATGGCAGGCCACTGATTTTTCCTGAAATAAAAATTATTTTTAAAATCCCCAATCATTTCTAACCAAAGTTGATTGCTTCATTTTTTTCAATCCGATGCACGGTTTTCTCTTAAAAAAATAAAAACCGTTTCTCTGCATATGACCACCCTGTATCTAAGTAAGACGTTTAGGACATATGTGCATATGAAGTTTTTTCTTAAAATGGGCCCAAAAATCGCCCCCATAAATATTGACATTCAATTAGGAAACACCCTGTATATTATTTTGCCAAGTCATAACTGAATGTTCTCTCGAAAATTCGATGTCTGGGAGCGATTAGACCTTTAAAACTTAAATTAAGTTTATTAACATCTGACCGAAAAATTATTTTTACCTTCCTACCCCGCACCGCAATGGCTAGAGAAGGTATTGTTTTCGAAAAAAATTTTTTCAGATAACGCCGAAAATGTGTTATTTGGGTGTATTTTGACCTATCCTATCAATATCGTCGTGACGTCTGTCTGTGTGTGTATTTTTTTTCCGTCCGTAACACGATAGCTCCTAAACCGCTAAACCGATTTTCATTAAATTTTCAGGTAAAATATAGTAGTAGTAGGGGGGTTGACCCGCAGGTCTGACAAGTAGGCCAGAGTAGGCCCTTTTTGCCATGCCCCAAGTCTGTCCCTTAACCCACTCTCTGCACTTCCCTTTGATGGTCGGGCTCATTGGGCCTTCCTGTTCTCTTTACAAAGTCCAGTAAGTCTGCCCATTTGAGCATGTGCAGTTTTTTCTCGCTCAGAGTTGGCGCTCCGAGTGCCTGTTGTCTCATCCTTGCGTAGGCCTCGCATTCTGTCACGAGGTGTCTTGATGTCTCTTCTTCCTGTCCACAGGCTGGGCAGGTAGGGTCATTCTCGACTCCTATACGTGTCATGTGCCTCCTCAACCGGTTATGTCCGGTTAGAGTACCTATCAGCAGTCCGAGGTCTTTTCGTGTCCGTCCCAGCATCCATCTAATTCTGGTCGCTTTTGGGCGATCTACGAATTCTCTGGTCTGTCTGCAACCCGTTCCTGTTTCCCAGGAGTTTAATAGCGCGTCCTGGGCCCATTTGTTGAGTCCGCTTTGCACTTCAGGTAAAATAGTGTTCGACACTCTAACGAGCTGATTAGCTTTTGTTGAAAATCCATTGATGCTAATGACAGTTTTTTGACAATTAAACAATTTGAAAAATGCTAGCTTTTTAACGGAGTATCGCATCAATATGCGGTTTTTAGAAGATTCGCGCTAGTGTGAACAAAAAAAAATATTTGTGATACGTTTAAGTTAGATAATATACAATTTTACCATCTACTTTTAAATTGAACTATACACATAATTTAGAGGAAATCTATAAGTTACTGCTGAAAAAGTATGTTCACACGAGCGCGAGTCTACTGTAGTAGACTACATTTTGTTCAATAATTTGTGTTGTTACCAAAAACTTCGTAGAGGCATTAGTTTCCGAGATATTTACAAAAAAGCTCTTTCAAGGCAGATTATCATAGCTTCACTTGTGGTAGTAGGCTAGCTAGGAAGGTATGATCCGTCATGGATCCATTTATTTCATAAAGGTACTCAGGAAACTTTTGTTTTATTATTTTAAAGTAAATGTAATGTCTGTGAATTAGCCGTCTTTGTTTTATGTTAATCCAGGTCGACCACCTGAAATACCAAATATAAATCTTAAACAACAGTTCTGAATTTTTTCAATACAATTAGCTATGTCTGATGTAAGACAAGGGCCGTATAACACATCGCAGTGATTAAAAACTGATAAATGTAATTTTTAAATATCTTGCTAATTAAGTTAAAATTTAATTTAATAAATTGATTTTGCACACAAACAGGTAGTAGCACAAGAAATTTTTGGCTTATATCTCAAAACAATAAAAACACTGGTCTGCAAAAAAAAAATCTTGAGCCCTGGAATTATTTCCGCTGATTCTTATGTAAGACGACGCCCTGAATCCAAATGTAGCTTGCGTTCTTTTCTACCACCCACCATTTTTGAGGGAGCAGCCTTTTTACCTATTTTGATCATTCTTCGATAATAATTATAATATTATCGACAGAAATTAAAATGTTTAAGTATAAAGAGAGTTATTTTAGTTTGAACCGAACCGAACCCAGGGGGGCCTTGGGGCTCGCCCGCCCCTCCCAAGCATGAGATTTTTTTACATATATTCCACATATTTCATAAAAAAAACACAAAAAATAGCTAGCCGTCGGGCCCCCCAAGACATATTCCTGGGTGCGCCACTGATAAATAAGAACTTTCGTACCTTTACTTGGTGCTTGCTTTCCTTTTATTCGCTGAGGTACAACCCTCTCGTTTCAAAAACCAGCAGTGCTCCGCCAACTTTCCAACTTAGCGATGTCTTGATGAAACCGTTCCCCGTGTGAACCGAGACTGCACCTAAATTTTCAGGAAAGAAGTCTAGATGCGAGTGAAGGAAGTGCACTTTAAAGGACATGTTACATCCCATGGCCTTTTACGCTAAGAGCAATTCCTCGACCTGAGCGACATAATCACTTTTATGGTTACCCAAAAAGTTCTTACACACTTTTTGGAATGCAAACCAAGCTCGTTTTTCTTTTTGATTCAGGTGTTCAATAAACGTCGAATCTTGAAAAAGTTGTCTAATCTGGGACCCCACAAAAACACCTTCCTTAATTTTAGCCTCACTAAGACGAGGAAATTTCGTTTTCAAAAATATGAATGCGTCGCCTGTTTTGTCCAGTGCTTTTACGAACTGTTTGATCAATCCAAGTTTGATGTGCAATAGCAGCATGTAAATATTATCTTGCAGGACTAATAAGGATCGTTGGCGACATTTTTCTGACCGGGATTAAGTCTTTCTCGCAAAGGCCAGTTCCATACAATGTAATGTTTGTCCCGTGCTCGGCTGTCCCATTCACAAAAAGCAACAATATTTTATTTTTTTATTATAGTTTCTGCATGAGCGTATACAAGGGGGACGGGGGCTTGGGGGCGAAAGCCCCCCCAAGAATCTAAAAATAGATTATGTTGAAACTATTTATTTTCCTACTTTTTAATATGTGAATAAATAAAAGTGGAAAAAATTTCCAAGCCCGTTCAAGGCGATTTTTTGTGTACGCCAGTGGTTTCTGTATATATATATATATATATATATATATATATATATATATATATATATATATATATATATATGTATATATACTTTTATATACAAATATGTTGCTTTATATTTTGCTGTAACGTTTATTACCTTTACCGTTAAGCTGCTGGCAGCTAAAATTTTGTAAAAATAATTAGGAAGTGCATATAAAACGGTAAAATCGACAATGCCCATTTACCATTTATGCAAACACCCCCCCCCCCCCCCAAACAAATGGCAATTTATAACCTTGCTAGAAATATTAATGCTTGAGAACTCTAAATTCTCCAGTCTCTCAGAAATAATGATGTTAAGGCCAAAAAAAATCCTTTCCGTCCCACCAATCTATCGAAAAGCAGTAAAAATAGGTAGGGGAGTCTCCCCCGAAAATGGGGGGAGTGATGGAGAAAAACGGAGTTCATATTTGGATTCAGGAGGTCATTTTACATAAGAATCGGCAAGAATGGTGTCCGGGCCGATTTTTATGCCGACCAGTGAAATTATTGGACCAATCCTCTTGACAGACTAGCCAAATATTCAAGTTACTCCAATACCGCAAGATTTTGGTGATTTTTGAAAATTCTAGATACATTGTCACGAACATTTCCGCACAGAGGTGTTTATTCCTATGAGCCTTGTCATGTTCGATTTTCTTTACCAAAATAAAGTCGAAAATTGGTGTCGAAACTTTCTCAAACTTCGTTTTGGTCGCATCGATACCGAAAAATTGAAAAGATCACTTTTAAGGCCCGAGGAAATAATATATGTAACTAGAAAAAGGTAAGTAGATATTTGCCATATTTTTATAACCCTAGAACGTAATCTTCTTTTTCTTCTTCAAGTTAGAACTCCTGGGTAGCTATTCTGGGTCTTGAAGGATGTGATAGTTACCATCATATGCTTTGGCCAATGGCAACCTTTTAATTAGCTCCGAGCCGTCACGTGCTATGCGAAAAGGTCTCCATTGCGCAAGCTTCCCCTACGATCCGACGGAGAAACGTTCAGTCGGTTCAGGGCAGGAGAACAGATTTTACTTCAAACGCGTAATATTCACTAACTCTAAAGAGCGGGCGACTATGCCATTGGTCGAGACAAGTCATTTCGCATAACACGCTACTGCTCAGAGTTTGCTATTGGCCAAAGCGGGTGAAGTGGATGGTCACATCGTTCAAGGCCCAGGTTAGCTACTAAAAATACTACAGCTTTGGAACCCTGATAAGTTTAATTTTCCCAACGCAGCAAAATTCGGTATCATTCTTTTACAATTAACAAAGCTTGTTTAAAATCTACATGAAAATGTTTTCGAACAAAATTTTCATTTCAATGTTTTTGGAGATAATGTTTTCGAAAAAATTTCCGTTCAAACAAAAAAATTTGAAGAAACGTTTTTGAAGTAATTTCCGCGACCCGTATTTTATAAAATATGTCATACATACAATGTCTCTAAGATGGCGCTGTAATGAAATAGCGCGTATTAAAATAACGCGTATCAAAATAGCGTGTATCAAAACAGCGATTTTCAAAACAGCGCGTGTTCGGAATAGCGCGTGTTCAAAATAGCGCGTATCAAAACAGCGCTAATCGAAATGGCGCGTATTAAAATAGCGCGTGTTCATAATAGCGCGTGGTCAAAATAGCGCGTGTTCATAATAGCGCGTATCAAAATATCGCGAATTAAAAAAGCGCGGGTACCAAAATAGCGAGTGTACAAAATGGCACCTAAACAGTTTATGCAAGGTCATGCAAGGTATAATATAACCGTTGGATAAAGCGATGGCTTGCCATACTTAACGCAACTCATATAGTTCGACTAAAAAAACATATCCTAACCTCCCAAAATAAAGACCGGAAAGCTAATATAAAAAAATTCCCTATTTTTTTCAAAAAAAAGGATCGGTTCGGTTTGGTTCACACCTTTTAGGATCCCGGGAAACAAGCTAGGAAAGTTTTTTGTTGAAAAAATATGTTAGAAAGAGACCCCTTAGTCGAACTATTTTGTAAGAGCATAATATAGCATAGCATAGCATAATATCGATCTTTTAAAATGCATGATTTTGATATGCGCTATTTTAAACACGCGCTATTTTTGGAAGTGCAATATTAATACGCGCCATTTTGAACACGCGCTATTTTCAAGACGCGCTATTTTAATATGCGCTATTTTATACACTGGCTATTTTGATACGCGCCATTTTAAACATGCGCCATTTTAACCACGGGCTATTTTGATTCGCGCTATTTTGAACAAGCGCTCAAATTATTATTATTATTATTATTTGTCTTTATTGAGAAATTAGAAAAAAACAGTATAATACAGTTTATAATATCAGTACATTAAATTTAGAAAAATATACTAATTCTCAAAGGGCGAAGTCTAGCTAATAAAATCAGCTACTCAACATTAACCCGTTTAAAGGTAGTATAAAATAAATTACACTATGATTAATTAAATGTTTAGACAATTATTTAATATATTTGCAGGGATAAATTAAAAACCAATATAGTATAGAATCCATATAACAGTGTCATAGTATTAATACAGTTTCTCGAAATATATCAAAGATTTTCTAATAAATTCTTAGTTCACAATTGTTAATTTGATCCGTTTATCTACTAAAAACCAAATGAGCGCTATGTTTTGAAACTCTCTATTTCGTTACCCATCTAAGATATGTTACAATCATATTCTTTTGTCATAATAATAAACCCTCATAACGGGACTGAAACGGGACACGGGGGGATTATTTGGGGTTGTATAGTATGGCTATAACACGAACAATTCCAACATCACCCTGATATTTTTTGGGGTTGATTTCTTATCCTGTGTTCGTATGTAAGCACATATTACAACCCATCAGGTATTATTTATATTTAATTTATTAGGCATCCATACTACAGGAGATATCGGGATGCTATGATCGTAACAAAAAACTTTTTTTACTGAAAATAAGATGTTTGGGCAAAAAAAAAGCTGTCTGTACACACACGATACCTGTTGGTGCAAGCAATGAATTTCCTATTTTTCATTTTCTTTTCCTTTTCTGCGCGTTTAAAATAATTTAAATTTTCGCGCTCTTAAATATACATATGGGTTTTCACGGCACCGCACACGTGCGAGGACAAGCAGCGCCGCGATGAGTGCGCAAACAACCACCGTCACAACAAGACACTAGAAAAATCACGTTCCCAAAAAAGTGAATTTTGAGGTGAAAAACTGGACGTTTAAACGTTGACTGGAGCCGCAAGAGAGTCCGAGGTAGGTGCCTTTTCATATAAAATTCCATATGTATCGTAACTTTCCATTTACAATCGTCAATACCGACAATTATTTTTAAATGTGCTTGTAAAGCAAAACCAGCGACCTGTCGAAGGAAATTCCATTATTTTTCAGTACTTGCACGCACATTTAATGGTCCTTCCACCCAAATAATAGTTTTTCCAACTACCTAGACTCCTGTGGTTCACCAATTTCCTACAAAAATTCCAAATTTCCATATATTTTCAAAATTTCATTTCCAAAAGTGAGTCGGCTATTTTCTTATCGGTAATCACGCCATATTGATTCGCACCGGTTGGACATATTTTCCTAAAAGTTGACCGAAGTTTTCATTACGTTTCAAAAATAACTATCGCCAATGTGCATATTTTCAAAGTTGATCGCTTTGTTCATTACATTTTCAGTAAAAGTGGCGTCAATACGCCGAAAGTGAAATTTTAAGGCGGTTCTTCCATCTACTTTCCTTTAATTATCGATTTTACAGGTGTCGCGTTAACGCGCAGGTGCAAGTGTCGCCGTCACCAGGGTCATCCCGCTTGAATAGTGACGTGGGTCTCACGTTGCGCGCTCTTTGTTTCTTCGAATACCGACTTTTCTTAAAAACTTTCAAACAGGACCGCTAGTCGTATGCACAGAGTGTGCGACTTGGAATCGAGAGGTACGGGGTTCAATCCTTGGTGAGACATAAAAGTTTTTTTTAAAGGATATGTTCAAATAATAACATACAGACAAACTTACAAACATTTCATTTCAAAATTTTCGAAAAAAGTTAATAAAATTAAAATAAATAAATTGTTTAATTTTTGCTAAAATCCGGGTTATATTTTAAGCTATATTTTAAGCATTTTCTTTGGGTAATTTTAAAAACAAATTAACTTTCAAAAACAAAAATGTCTACGCAAAAACAGAAAAAACTTTGCGACAAAAGGCTTTTGAGCTTCAACCAAATGGCGGAAGCTCACGAGGTAGCTTTGAAAGCGAACTCGGATACAGCGTTTCACTTTTTGTTTAAATCCAGATATGAAGACGTCGAAGAATGTCATGCTCAATTCTATAATTTTCATAACCGAATTATTGGCTCTCTCGAAGAGTTTAAACTTTCATTTGACGAGCAGGATAAAACTAGAAAAGACTTTGACAACCTTTATTATGAATGTAAGGGTATTTACTACGACCTTTTTAGGGCCAACCCTGTCAATTACGTAGGCAACCCTAACCAACAAAATATTGTTCAGACGTCAAATACAAGATCATTTCCACAACCAAGGTTGCCAATTTTCGATGGTAATTATAAAAACTGGCAACACTGGTTTGACTTATTTAAAGTCATGGTACATCAAAATTCTGATTTAAGTGATATAGAGAAATTTCAACAATTGCGGAGTTCTGTTCTGAATGAAGCCCTTTCTCTAGTAAAAACCATTCCCCTCGCAGATAGCAATTATCACATTGCGTATGAAACCTTAGTAAAGAGGTATCAAAATAAACGAATTATTGCTACTACCGCTTTGAATGCTATTAACTTTCTTTCAACTAAGTCCAGTTCTGGGAAAGAATTACGTTCCATGTTGGATACATTTTCTGAGAATCTAGCCATCTTAATTGAGCTTGGTTTTCCTACAAAAGAATGGGACTTTCTTACTTTTAACATGATGCTCTCAAAACTTGAAGTCAAGATGAGGACTGATTTCGAACTTTACTATAGTAGAGAGAAAAACAATTCAGAAATTCCGTCCTACACTGATCTTTACACGTTTATAGAAAATCATTGCGTTGCGCTCGAATCTGTAGTGCAAATGCCCAGTTTTAGTAGGCAAAATCAAACCCCTAGACAACCTCAAACTACGCGTAATTCTCAACAGAACAGTTTTCAGAGAAACAGTTTTAATAATTTTAATTCACCTTCTGCTTTCAATACAACTATTTCAAATCAAAGTTCAAATTCAAGAAATCAACAAAATACTTTACAAAATAGCAATCAACGCAGCAACCCTCAAATACAAAATAATCAGAACAGAACTTTTAATCCAAAAATAAAATGTTACCTATGTTCTTCGAATCACGCATTATCGAAATGTATCGAATTTCAAAACAAAAGTCCACAGGAAAGGATGGGTTATGTTCGGCAGGTGAATCTATGTCAAAATTGCTTACATTTTGCTCACCAGACCGTGAATTGCCCCTCCTCCTACAACTGCATCACGTGTGGAGCCAGACATCATAGTCTTCTTCATGTTCCACAACCAGTAGCGCCCTATGTGAGTGTTAATTCATATCCTCCAGAGAACGCTAATATTCCACTTTCCAATTCCAATAGCACCCCTATGTCAGGAAGCCATTCCACAAACTGTCATGCGACAATGATTTCCAAAAATTCCACTTTTCTACTTTCTACCGTTGTAGCTGACATGTTAGACTCAAGGGGACATTACCAACCAGTTCGTATCTTACTCGATTCTGCCTCAGAGGCAAACTTTATTTCAGAAAAATGTCTAAATCGTTTAAGTCTTTCGAAAAGCTTCTTTTCTACTTCTATTCAAGGCTTAAATCAAATGACATCTTCCAATACCAAAGGTAAGACGAAATGTCTTATCAAACCTCAAGGTCAAGCGGGACCTACCTTTGATTTTGAGGCTTTAGTACTTCCAAAACTTTGTACAGAGATTCCTTCTTGCGCTGTCGACTCGAGCAAGTGGAATCACATTCGCAATATCAAACTTTCTGATCAAAACTTCCATATACCAAGTTCCATTGATGTCCTAGTAGGTTGTGAACTTTTTCCGCATCTCTTACAAGAGGGAGTTATCCACGGAGAGCGTGGACAACCTAGTGCTTTTAATAGCATCTTTGGCTATGTGCTGATTGGTAAAGTTGAAACTTCAAAGCAACAAAATCCACAATCACTCATAAGCTGTTACACTTCCATCGAACCATCTCTGGATATCTGCCTAGAGCGCTTCTGGGAGATAGAGCAGGTTCCACATAAGGTTCATCACAGTCCTGAGGATATTATGTGCGAAAAATTATTTTCACAATCAGTTTCACGCAACGAATCAGGTAGATTCGTCGTTCCATTACCTTTCATAAACTTAGAACCCAGTTGGGTGACACCTATCGAATCGCTTTAAAACGTTTCAAGCTTCAGGAAGCTAGACTTCTCAAGGACTCAGCTAATTATCAAGCTTACAAAGATTTTATGCAAGATTATTTAGACACTGGTTGGTCGGTCGAGACGTCTTTCGCATGAAAAAGTCAACAAACCAACCGAACTGTAGCAATAGGGATCTCCAGTCCAATAGTTCCCACTCTTAGGTTACACTTTTGTGTTCTTAGTTAGGAATAGTAGCATAGGGAATAAGTAAAAATGTAAAGAAACGCAGCTCAAAAACACTTTGACTTACCCTTGGATGAAAGGAACTTGGTACATGGACAACTGCACAGTCGAATCCAAATAATTCCAATCAAAGTAGTAGCAGTAGCACATCAAAGCGATCCATAAATGTTTATACACGACCGCGGTCTTAAAAGGCACGTATGTGATTTCACTTGGCGATCAATATATATCACTGGTATGGAGAGTACCCCAAATATTCGCATGAGCTCCGTATAGCAAGACGGACGTTGGAGCACTGCCGTATGCAGCAATATAGCAGTAAAGGTATGTATAGAATTAGGGAAAACTTAAATTAAAAAAGGATGGAAAATGGATATACTCAAGGTAGAAAAAAAAGCAAAAATAATAAAGTAAAGTCAATGCATTCTTGAGCATATAATTCACCGCACAAATTCAAATCTTTACCCTTTTTGTAGGCAAGGCATATCTTAGTAACTAAATTAGTTTAAACCAAGAAATAAAAGTAACTTTAAGTATAAAGTTTTAGCATAACTCTAGCAAAAAAAAGAAAATAAAAAGCATTCTAATTTAGATAAATGTCTCTAAATTTTATATCTTAAAACTAAACGCCGGGACGAAGCATTCCGGCCCCCCTGAAAATACCCAGGGCATGGTATTTTCTGAACTAAGCATTAGGGAGAGGGCACAATTTCACCAAAGGCCTCTTGAATAAACCTTTGGAGGTTTTAACTGTAGCAACTCTTACTACATTATCAGTACCAGGGTGCAATCCTACTACTCGTCCCAATACCCAATTTAAGGGAGTGGTTTGATCATCTTTGATCAAAACCATCGTATCAATCGCAATGGGATCAATTTTGTCTTGATTCACTTTAGCGTGTTGTTGCAATGTATGTAAGTAATCTCTGTGCCATCTACGCCAAAAATCGCGATGCAGTTTTTGCAGCAACTGCCACCGAGAAAGCCTATTTAAAGGCACTTGGTCAAAATCGAGGTCTGGAACAGTCGTAAGTGGTTCCAGGCTAAGGAAATGACCGGGCGTCAGTGCAGTCAAATCATTTGGATCTGTGCTGACTGGACACAAAGGCCTAGAGTTGAGGATAGCTTCTACTTGAGTAACCACAGTATAAAGCTCCTCAAAAGTAAGCACCTGTTCTCCAATTACTCGTAGTAAATGAGACTTTGCACTTTTGATGTTACTTTCCCACAAACCGCCCATGTGGGGTGCGGATGGAGGGTTGAAGTGCCAACGAATTGATTCGCGATTAGCAACTTCAGCAAACATCTCGTTAAGCATTTTAGCAGAAAGCGTAAAATTTGACGCGTTATCCGAGTAGACTACTTCCACGCGTCCTCTTCTGGCCATAAAACGTCGGAATGCTGCCATAAAAGCGTCTGCCGATAAGTCTGACACAATTTCTAAGTGTACCGCCTTCGTACAACCGCAAATAAATAGAACGACATAAGCCTTAAGTCGTTTTGCACCGCGCATGCGGCTCATTGTAATAGCAAAACTTCCCGTAAGATCAACGCCAACGTGTTGAAAAGCTTTTGCTTGTGAAACGCGAAATTTTGGCAAATTACCAACAGGGGGTTGATAATTACTGGGGCGCGTGCGCCAGCATGTAGAACAACGCGAAATTATTTTTCTTATATGCCTTTTAGCTGCAAAAATCCAATAATTTTGAAAAAGTAAAAATAAAGTCGTGTTTATGCCGGTATGCATATGTTTCTCGTGAGTATGCGCAATCAATAACTTTGTAAATTGAGAATCACCGGGTAAAAGTATAGGAAATTTTTTGTCATAATCTAATTCCGAATTGCATAATCTTCCGCCAATGCGTAAAATATTATTTTGATCCAAAAACGGATTTAATTTTCTAAAAACCTTTGGCAACGGTTTATTATCGACAAGTAAAGAAATCTCGTTTTGAAAATATTTATTTTGCACGTGTTTTATAAGCACAAATATTGCATTTTGTAACTCATATTGTATTAACCACGTAGAATTAATAATAATTTTCTCATTATTAAATTTACGCGCGCGAAGATTGTGAATAAAACGTAGTATAAAAGCAACAAGTCTAATTAAACGCAAAAAATTTGAAAATTTGTTAAGCAGACAATCCAAAAAATTTGGTTCAATTGTTGCAGCAAACACCAATTTTCGCTCCTCTTCGAGAGCTTCTTTGGGTGTAGTAATATTATTTTTAGTAAAATCCCATGTCTCTTGTGGCTTACAAAGGAACTCGGGTCCTTGCCACCAAAGGGAACAATTAATTAAATCTGCAGGCAATAGACCACGTGACCCGGGGTCCGCGGCATTCAATTCAGAAGGAACATGGTTCCAATCGCAAGGCTGAATTTTTTCTTGTATGTATGTGACTCGGTTGGATACAAAAGTGCGCCACGCATGTGGTGATCCTTTGATCCAAGAGAGCGCTACCATACTATCCGTAAAAGCAATAGTATTTTGAAAAGCAATTTTATTAGCAAAAGTATTTTGAATAAATTGAATGAGTTTAGCTAGCAAAACTGCCGCACAGAGCTCCAAACGGGGAATACTGATTCTTTTTATGGGAGCGACTTTCGATTTTGCGCACACAAAATACGTTTTAATATCTCCGTTTTGATAAACAATACGAAAATAAACCGCCGCACACATACCGCGCTCGGATGCATCGCTAAATCCAACAATTTGACAAAATTGAAAATTAGAGAGATCAATCATTCTTGGGATATAAAAATCAGAAAATAATTTGAGTTCTTCCTCGAATTTTTTCCACTTGGAAATTATTTCCGGGGGTGCTAACTGATCCCAATCTAACTTTATAAACCATAAGTACTGGATTAAATTTTTTGCAAAAAACGTAACCTGTGTAAGAAAACCTAAAGGGTCAAAGCATTTCGCAAGGGTACAAAGCAAATTACGCTTAGTGCAAATTTTTGTATTATAATTAAAAGAATAAAAAAAGTTATCACTTTGAGGGTTCCACCTCAAGCCTAAAATTTTTAGAGAGTTTGCATCCTCTCGATCCAAAGAAAAGTCTTTGGTTTGTATGTGGGTTGCAGGCAAGTCTGCAAGCAATTTGGGTTCGTTTGATGCCCATTTTTTCAGTTCAAATCCACCTCGCCCTAATAACTCAATTAATTGATTTTTCATAAGCATGATTTGATCAAAATCATTGCAACTTACTACGCAGTCGCCTATATAGACGCTGTCCTTTAAAATCGCAGAAGCCAACGGTAAGTCTTGATAATCATCGGCTAATTTAAGCAAGGTTCGAATTGCTAAATATGGAGAACAGTTTACCCCGAAAGTCAAAGTTTTTAATTCGTAATCTTGCACCGATTCTTCAGAATTAAAACGCCATAAAATTCGTTGGTATTTATGTTGATTTTCCTCCACATTTATCATTCTGTACATTTTAGAAATATCGCTAACAAAACAATATTTATATAGCCGAAAATTAAGCAAAATTTTAACTAAATCTCCTTGTAGTTTAGGACCCGTGTGAAGGGCTTGATTTAGGCTAGGCTTATTTAAAGAATGACTCGATGCGTCAAAGACAAGACGAACAGGCGTGCTACTCGAGCTTTCTTTTATAACCGCATGGTGAGCAATATAAAAATATTCATGAATTTCTGAGTTATTAGGGGGTGAAACTGCACGCATGTGACCCATATCCAAGTATTCTTGCATTACTTGTGAGTAAGAAGTAAATAATTTTTTATCATTTAGTAAACGTTTTTCAAGCGAGTACAACCGAAGCAAAGCAAGGGTTCGGGTATCGCCGAAATCAACGGGATTGATTTTAAAAGGCAACGAAACGGTGTATTTACCGTCCACATCGCGTATAGTAGTTTTTTCAAAATATTTTTCGCAAAAAATATCTGAAGGTGATTTTTTCTCCACCGTAGGAACCTCTTCCAACTCCCAGAATTTTTGCAAAGTATTATTTAAATCAGGAGTGGAAATAGTTGCCATAAAAGTAGAAATATTTTTTGATGCAAAAGCAGCATTTTGCAGAGGCATTTTTCCGAGCAAAGTCCATCCGAAGACTGTATTAATACAAGAGGGGGTGTCTGGACCGAAATAAAGTCTACCTTCTTCTAAAAGTGATCCATAAAGGTCCGCGCCAATAAGAAGCTGAATGCCAGCTTGATTATACCAACTGGGATCAGCTAATTTTAGACCAGTTAAGTAGTGCAAAGAATTTTGGTTAAAAGATACACTTGGCATTTTATCGCAAACTTGGTCTATTAATACAGGTTCTAGACTAAAAATTTTCGATTTATTATCGATAGCAGCAATTTTACAATGCACCGCATGGCGCGCCGTAGTAGACATATCTCCTAAACCGTTTACATTAAGCGAAATGTTGGATTTAGGAAGTCCGAGTGCATTCGCACATTTTTTCGATATAAAGGAGCACATGGCGCCATTATCCAAGATGGCGCGTATTTCGTGCCAATTTCCGTATGCATCACGGATGTGCAGCAAAGCAGTGCAAAGCAACGTGTCATAGTCGCCAAGCACAGTACCCACGTGAATAGATTTATTTTCAGTAATCTGATTTTCTACGGGGTTAGTTTGTGATCCACTAGACGTCACAGAAGAAGAAGCAATCACCGAAGCTGGGGAGTTATTTTTTAGGCATAAAAGACTGTGGTGATTTAAAAAACAAAATCTACATCTTTTTTGTGAAGTGCACGAGTTTACTTGATGAAAACTAGCCATGCAGTTGGTGCATCCCTTATTATTTCTAATAAAATCAATGCGTTCTTGAATTGGTTTCACTAAAAAAGATTCACAGCTAAAAATCAGATGTGTATTTTTTGCTTTGCAGTAGAAACACGTGTTTTGTTTGGAATGTGGAGTTTTTTGTGACTGTCTGTTTGCAAGTAAAACTGTTTTATTTCGTGGATTACGGGGGGATCTCGAGAAGTTCCCTGGTCGTGAGTTTTGAACATTATTTTGTTTCATAGACAAAGATAAAGATTCAAGAGACGTGCAATGTTGCTCTAAAAATTTGTAAATATCTTCGTATTTTGGCATTAAATTAGAAGCGTGATTTTGTTCAAATAACTTACGCGTTCCGGGATCTAATCGATCCAAAAGCATGTTCGCAGTAATAAAGCACCAACTATGGGTCGCATATCCCATATTTTTTAAGCAATCAAGGTTTTCCTTGAACGTATCTAGCATTTTGCGCAATTCTAAAACGTCATCATTGGATAGCCGAGGTGAGTTTTCGATAGATTTCCAGTAAGAAACCGCACGCAAGCGCTTATTGTCATATCTGGAAATCAGCGTATCGTAGCAAAGTAAATAATTATTTCCTTCAAGAGGTATATTTTTAATTAAATTTAAAGCAGGGCCTCTTAAAATCGTACGTAAATATTTAAACTTCTCAATGTCCGAGCTCTTACGCGTATGTACAACCGCATTGTAAATCTCAATAAAGCTTGGAAACTCCTCAACATCGCCCGAAAAAGGAGGGACATTTAACTTGGGAAGAGAAAATTCTGGTTCCGGAAAAATAATTGTTTGATTATTTACCTCATTGTGGCTTCGATTTATTTCTTCAGCCTCCACCTCAAATAAATCATAGTGCAAAGCCTCAACCTCTACGCATCTATCCAAAAAATCTTTTTGTATTTTATTCTGAGCTTCCAGAGCTTCAGAATCGTCTGAAATCAAGATCAGTAAAGCATTATGATGCTTTTCAAAGCTCTTACAACAAGAAGAAAGTTTTTTAAAGTTAACTTTAAACCTTGTGTGAGCAGCTGGATTTGTTTTCGCCTGATTGGCATAGTGTTCAAGCACACTCAACTGATTGACAGCAGTTTGACGCAAGGCCTTAACCGAGCTTACCTTTTTTTCGGTATCGTTTACCATTTTAAAAGGTTAAAGTGCAAAGTAAAGCAATAGTTAATAAGGGAAGCAAATTTAAAAAATATATCGTACTACTTTTCAAATTCCCTCGTAAACCAAGATTCAAAGCAATATTAAAAGGCCAGCGGCTTTTAGCAAATATTGAGTAAAGAACAGCAAGTTTTTAGCAAAAAGTATAAATGCTAATAAATATGCACAAAAAATTTAGCAACTGATAAGAGTTTCTGAATTTGTGTAGGTACGCAAGGAAACGCAAGCCTTACATACATCGACAGCGCAATAAATTTTAATTTTGAAAAAAAATAAATTTTTCAAAATTTGTATGCAATTTGTATATTGCACAAATAAAAAAATGCAATGCAAGTTGGTACGTGCAACGTACAATAGACACACCGTAGATAAAATGTAAAACCTAAGATATGCCTTGTCTCAAAAAGACGCAAAGTAAAGTCCTAACTTCAAACACAATTATGCAACTCTGAGAGCACCTATTACGCAGAACGGGAAATCCGGCTCGAAGGACCAAAAAATGGTCGGTCGAGACGCCTTTCGCATGAAAAAGTCAACAAACCAACCGAACTGTAGCAATAGGGATCTCCAGTCCAATAGTTCCCACTCTTAGGTTACACTTTTGTGTTCTTAGTTAGGAATAGTAGCATAGGGAATAAGTAAAAATGTAAAGAAACGCAGCTCAAAAACACTTTGACTTACCCTTGGATGAAAGGAACTTGGTGCATGGACAACTGCACAGTCGAATCCAAATAATTCCAATCAAAGTAGTAGCAGTAGCACATCAAAGCGATCCATAAATGTTTATACACGACCGCGGTCTTAAAAGGCACGTATGTGATTTCACTTGGCGATCAATATATATCACTGGTATGGAGAGTACCCCAAATATTCGCATGAGCTCCGTATAGCAAGACGGACGTTGGAGCACTGCCGTATGCAGCAATATAGCAGTAAAGGTATGTATAGAATTAGGGAAAACTTAAATTAAAAAAGGATGGAAAATGGATATACTCAAGGTAGAAAAAAAAGCAAAAATAATAAAGTAAAGTCAATGCATTCTTGAGCATATAATTCACCGCACAAATTCAAATCTTTACCCTTTTTGTAGGCAAGGCATATCTTAGTAACTAAATTAGTTTAAACCAAGAAATAAAAGTAACTTTAAGTATAAAGTTTTAGCATAACTCTAGCAAAAAAAAGAAAATAAAAAGCATTCTAATTTAGATAAATGTCTCTAAATTTTATATCTTAAAACTAAACGCCGGGACGAAGCACTGGTCACATGATACCTATTCCTACGCCTATATCTAAAGATGTCTTGGATAATTCCTACTTTATCCCTCATCACAGTGTCTGGAACACTGGGAAGATAAGAGTGGTCTTTGATGGGTCTCAGCGTAGTCCCAGAGGTGTCTCACTCAACGAGACGTTGTGCGCAGGTCCTAAACTGCAAAATGATGTCCGTGAAATTCTACTTAATTTTCGAATTCATGCTGTAGCCTTTGTTACTGACATAGTAAAAATGTTCCGACAGATTTTAATTATTCCTGAGCACACGCGTTATCAAAATATTCTATGGAGATTTTCTGAGGATGATCCTGTCCAAACCTACTCCTTAAGAACAGTTGTTTATGGACTTAAGTCATCACCTTACTTAGCTATTCGTACTATACAAGAACTAGCTAAACTTGAGTCTGAAAGGTATCCTAATGCTTCCAAGGTGCTTCTTAAAGACATTTACGTCGACGACGTGCTCACTGGGCAGGATTCTGTGGCCTCTGCCAAAGAACTTCAGTCGGAGTTAATCTCCCTGTTGCGCCTAGGAGGGTTTGAACTTAAAAAATGGGCGAGCAACAGTCCGGAACTTCTCTCCTCATTCTCAGAATCAGAAACACAAATGTCCATTCGTTTCGACAAATCCGAACCTAATTTTGTAAAAATATTGGGTCTTCAATGGAATCCTATCTCAGATTCGTTTACCTACTTGGTCGTACCAGAAGATAAACCATGCACCAAGCGACGTATCTTATCTCAAATCATGAAAATTTTTGATCCCTTAGGTTTCTGTTCTCCCGTTTCTTTACTTGCTAAGCATCTCATGCAAGATCTGTGGAAGGAGAAGCTGGACTGGGATTCTCAGCCTCCTCCGCATATCGTAAATGTTTGGAATCAATTTCGAACCGAACTTCCAAATCTTTCAAATATTCATTTACCTAGACGCCTTTCCATTGATCAACCACGTAGCATTGAACTTCACGGCTTTTCAGACGCCTCTATGATAGGTTACGCGGCTACGGTCTATTTCAGAATGGAGTCAGTTTCCGGAGAAATCCATACCTTTCTTGTAATGGCCAAATCTAAGGTCGCACCAGTGAAAACAGTCAGTCTTCCGCGACTGGAGCTTCTTGGTGCCACTTTACTTTGCGACCTAATTTCCTTTATTCAAAACACTTATTCAGATATTCTTAACTTCAACCAAATCTGTGCATGGTGTGATTCCCAAGTGGTTCTATGCTGGTTGGCGGCTTCACCTCACAGGTTTAAAACGTTTGTGGCAAACCGTATCTGTCACATTCAAGAAACCATTTCTCCTACGGCCTGGAAATATATTCCATCAGCGCTAAATCCAGCCGACTGTGCTTCGCGCGGTCTTATGCCTAATCAACTTGTCAAACATGACTTGTATTGGGAAGGTCCTTGTTTTCTTAGGCTACCAAAAGAGAGCTGGCCTGATGATTTTCGATGTCCAGACCCTCCGGAAAACGAGGTTATTCTGGAAGAACGCAAATCAGTATTTCAAACATGCACAGTTGAACCACACATGCTTGATACTTTTCTTTCTCGTTACTCTTCCCTAGAGAAAATTCAACGCATAATTTCCTATATTTTTCGCCTTACCGAAAAGAAATCTAAATATCCTAACGAAAATATTACCGAAGTAGAACTTCAACATTCTCTTATTGTTCTCGTTCGGCATGTTCAACGTTCCATCTTTGCTGATCTCATTTCACGTTTGAATGACGCAAAGCTACTTCCTAAACAATTTCGTAAACTTTCACTTTTTCTAGATACACAAGGCTGCTTCAGAGTGGGGGGTCGATTACCACATTCTTCCGAACTCTCTTATTCAGCAAAACACCCTTTACTTTTACCACGTTCTCACCGTCTTACTCAACTTGTCATTGAGTACACTCACAAAAGGTACTGTCATCCCGGTCAAAAAACGTTGCATTACCTCTTGAGACAACAATTTTGGATCATTTCCCCTCGCTATGCAATCGAGAGTATAACTTCTCATTGCATTTTATGCTATCGATTAAATCCTAAACCTTCCGTACAAATCATGGGCAACTTGCCTGCTCAACGCATCTCTCAAGTAAAGGCATTTTCACATGTTGCCATAGATTATTGTGGTCCCTTTCCAATTACAATGGGAAAGTACCGAGGTGCAAAGGTATCCAAAGGTTATATTCTTGTCTTATTCTGCTCCGCAACAAAGGCAGTTCACCTAGAACTTACCTCCGATATTTCCACCCCTACCTTTCTTGCGGCTTTTAAGAGATTTGTGGCAAGAAGAGGAAGAATCTCTGACATTTACTCAGATTGTGGTAGCGCGTTCTTGGGAGCTGATCGTTTACTCAAACAGTACTCCCAGGAAGCATGTCACAGTCTAAAAATTACCTGGCATTTTTCAAGTCCTGGTAGTCCGCACCTAAACGGACTAGCCGAGGCAGGAGTTAAATCCACCAAGGCAAATTTAAAACGTGTAATAGGTGAGCAACGGTTAACGTATGAAGAGTTTTTTACTTTTTTGTGTCAGGTCGAATCCATACTAAACAGCCGGCCTCTGTATGCCCAAAGTATGGATCCGAATGACTTTCGTCCACTGACCCCTGGTCATTTTCTTACCCTGGAACCGTTGAATTCCGTACCAGAACCCGATTTTTCTGATTCCAAGTTGAACACCCTGTCCCGCTGGCAGCTGGTGCAAAGGCTCCAGTCCGATTTTTGGAAACGCTGGAACTTGGAGTACCTAAACACCTTGCAACAGTGTTCTAAATGGACAGAGGCTTCTAACAATATTAAACTAAATACTTTAGTCGTGGTAAAAAATGAACAAAAACCGCCATTGCAATGGGCTGTTGGGCGAATTGTCGACGTACACCCTGGCTCAGACGGACATATTCGTGTTGTGACCGTTAAAACAGCTACAGGAACATATCGTCGACCAGTAGTGAAACTATGTCCTTTGCCTATGCCCGACGCATAAGGCAAAATTTTCTTTTTCTTTCTTAATTTTTTCTAAGTATTTTTTTCTTTTCTTTTAATTTTAATTTACATGCATAATTTAATGCATATTTGGGTTAATGTTAAATTGTATCGTTTAATTGCTAATAGGCGAATATTATTTAATTTTTTTTTCCTTTCCTTTTCTTAACTAAGTAAAAACACACGTGTTTTGGCGGCCGGAAAATGTTGGTGCAAGCAATGAATTTCCTATTTTTCATTTTCTTTTCCTTTTCTGCGCGTTTAAAATAATTTAAATTTTCGCGCTCTTAAATATGCATATGGACGTTTAAACGTTGACTGGAGCCGCAAGAGAGTCCGAGGTAGGTGCCTTTTCATATAAAATTCCATATGTATCGTAACTTTCCATTTACAATCGTCAATACCGACAATTATTTTTAAATGTGCTTGTAAAGCCAAACCGGCGACCTGTCGAAGGAAATTCCATTATTTTTCAGTACTTGCACGCACAATACCCACTAAACACAAAAACATTTTAATAACGTCAAAATAATGTATAAGTTAAAAACATAACCTTTGGTTGGATGTTAGTTCTAACGTCATATTCATAGTGAAAAAGAAGCTTAGTAACCCGTTTTCTGACGTTAGAAAAATAATCTTATGTTTTTATAACGTTTTTTTAAAGTGTTTTTCAAACGTTAAAAAAATATTGATTTTTAACAGTGAAAAAGAAATGTTTTTCTGACATTGAAAAATAAATGTTTTTTTAACAATGAAAAAATATATTTTTTTCAAATATGTCTAAAGATAAGGTAACATAAATAATGTAAATAAAATTATTCTATTTTGGAAACACAGGGTAGCAACAGTCCGTTGAGGTTTTCGTGAACTCGACACTCAGTAAAAGCAATTCGGCTAGTAGCTTCTGAAAATATAATTTAAAATTCTATGTAAACAATAATTTTGTAGTAAGTGCCTCGCTACGAGGCCAAACAATTCATGCTCAAGTGAATACGAGGCAAACAATTTCAAGGCGCGTATTCACTTTAGCATGAATGCAAACGAAGCATTCGTTTGGTCCCGCTGCGAGGCTTGCGAAGTAACAGTTTGCTAAACCTCGCCTATGTAACATTTATTTATCAATAAAGACGATTTATTATTATTATATAATTCTGCCTCAAATGAATACGCGGCTTAAGGTCCGGCAGCTAATCGTCCGCGGTGAATTGTCGCATTCCCTGTCTGATTACCTATAGGTATGCGATATTTCATACAAAACCATATTTTTTCTTTTGTTTACTTTTTCTTACCTGATTTTGTGGTGCTTCATTTAGATCACTGCACCGATATTTGTTTTTCTTTAACTTTCCCACACAACTGGAGTAATATTCCGATCCAAATATGTATTCACTATCAATATTAATAATTGTGCTTTAAATTTGCCATGTTTGTTTCTGCAAAATGCAAATATTTTAACCAAAATTACAAAAAGCGTCTTTGCTACCGACTCGTATCAACTCGCAGCGAAACTGCTATACTATAGAGGGCGCTGCCATCGCGCCCTCTATAGTATATATTTTTTTATTGTTTAAAAAACAAAACATTTATTAGCTTCATATATCTTAAATTCAACGTTAGACGTGAGATTTAGGAAAAACATTATAAAAATAACCATATATTGAAGGAATTATTTTTAATGTTAGTGAAATTATGGTTTTTTTAATGCTGGTTTCTTAACGTTATTAAGAAATATATTTTTGGTAATGCTTTTACATGAAATTTTCGTTAGGATTTTCTACATGTTTTTTAATGTCAAAAGTTGACTTAATTTCAACAGAAATTTTTTTTTCAACATTTATTTATCGTTTTCTACGATTTTGTGCTTAGTGGGTAACTCAAACCCATTAAACGGATTGTAGCCAAATTTGGCACAAAATGAGGCTGTATTTTATGCTATTTCATGTTTGGATCAAAACTTTATCTTCGAGGGAAGGATATTTTGCATATAGGAACATAAAGGGGAACACTGTTCATTACTAAAACTTAACCTCAGTCCTTATCTAAACTAAATTCAAAACGTCAGTGCGATACATATATTTTTATAGCTACAGTGAACTTTTTAAGTTAACAAATCAGTCGAATTAAACCGAGAACAACTATATTTTTTACAACATTCGTAGGAAATTATCTCAACACTAATGAAGCACCATATCAGTCGACAGTTTCTCGATGGTATAGAGAATTCAAGCGTGGACGGAATAGCCTTAGTGACGATCCAAGGCCAGGTGCACCAAAAACGGCTGTCACCCAGGAAATCATCAATGCTGTTCATTACGGAAGATCGACATGTGACATATCGCGAAATCAAGGCTTCGTTAAGGATTTCAAAGACCTCAATTCAAAAAATTTTGCTTTATTTTTCTTATTATGAACAATCCACGTTGTGATCCTACGTGGTTGGCAAAATAAATGTGCGATAACAAGCACTTTAGTGAAATATTAAAGACATAAAGTAAATGATTCTTATTTAAATAACCACATAGAATTTTCTATGCTAGGCAAGACTGATTAGGTGCTAATGAATAGTGCCTATAGGCAAAACATTACCGAACATAATGAAAATGTGGCAAAAAATGGACATATACTTAGCAGGTTAATAGACTGTTTAAAATTCTGCGGGATTTTTGAGGTTGCTCTACGGGGCCATGATGAGTCTGAAAGTAATACTAATCCAAGCACTTTGCGCATGTAAAAGAAGGGCGAATAGACTTTATCTATAAACAAATAAACTAAAAACTACACTAAGTAGCAGCTTATTTGTAAAATGGTAAAATAAAATTGTTTAGGTAAGTTTTTTTAAATCCTTTTACATGTAATATAAATTTCTGCCCCCACCCCACTAATTTATAAAGTCACCAGCCGCCACTGCTACTATCTACTTCTTTTTGGCCCCGAACCAGCCCTGGGTAAGGTCACTATATCAAGAAGTTCCTTCTGAACTTCGCGATACAGTGACCTTAGCCCTGGGAATATCACACAATGCTGCTAAATCACCCATATATATTAAAAAGGATGGAGAATAGCTTCCAACATGGATAAATATACCAGAACTAACTCACTCTAAAGAAGTTATAAAGGTTCTTGTAGAAAGAAAGCCAGGAACATCAGTGGACTTACCAGAGAGGGATTACGTATAATGACTAGTCTTTTTACGGGTCACCATCGACTAAAGTTAAACAAATTGATTGAATGATTTTAGAAAAATTCAAAACAGGTTTGTAACTTGTAATTTTTAACTTTTTCGTCCTATAAATCAGGACTGCCAGATATTGACAGCTTAAATGTTACGAACTCTAGAGTTATAAAATGATCAAAATCAGTCAAATATCTTGAGATTATCTTAGACCCACATCTAAGGTGAAATTTACTGGCGGAAAGTCTCGTGAAAAATGTTTATAAGTTTTAAAAAGTTTGTGCACAGTCCCATTTGACTTTCGGCCTGTGTGGGTGGGGAGAAGTTAACATGTTTAACATCACTAACCCAAACTTTAAACAAAAGTGCATCATAAAAGTTGTACAGGGTGTCCCAAATTGGGCACTTTTAGGGGGTTTAAGGTACTTCTAGGGGAGACAGAGAAAAACTGACCACGCATTGCGAGGCTCAAATTTCAAGAGAAGACTTATAGTGAAAACCGCATTCTGCAATATCGTCTCGTCTTTGAGCCACGGGGGCTTTTTGAAAAGTCTGCATTTTGGAAGGGGGTCTGTAACTTCGTTATTAGTGGAAATTTTGATTTAGAGTAAATTGCAATTTTATAGACTTTGTCACGAGGAATTCACTCGCTAAGTTAAATTTTAACTGTCACTTTTAGTTTTTGAGATCTGACATAAAGTTGCATTTTTTCTTATGGAATGCCCTATATTTATATTAATTTTCGAATTCGTCATTGAATTCTTTTCAAAATGATGTATTATATGTCATAGTTTGATTGAGCGGTTTAGGAGATATTAAGCTTTTTCACTTATTTCTAGTGCGCTATCACGGATCACCTTTAGGTGATCCGTGGCGCTATGATTTCCTGCTGAGGCAGGTCAAGGCACTCCAGTATATTTATTATTTTACACAGTCAAAAATATAGTAAGCCTGGTTTGGAAAAATTATAATTTAGCTGACGGTCCTCAAAGCCTAGTTATAAAAAGAAACAAAAATTACAGACTTAATAGAAATTCGATATTATTAAAAATTATCAATAATCATTGCGTCATAGATCAACAGAAAAAATAACAATCAACCTACTGTATAACTATAGTAACTTAATTTCATATCAAAGCGTAATGTCAAATTGTTTAAATAGTTGAAAACAATGACAAAACGCCAAGACGCCAACTTAATTTGAATAATATAAGACAACAAAACTATAGGAGCATTGAAGTAGGATTTGACCGCAAGGCTTTCATGTCAATGGCGCATGACGTCATTTAACGCACACTAGACAAAAATAAAAAACTTTAATTATCTCCGAAACCGCTCAATCAAACTATGACATATGATACATCATTTTGAAAAGAATTTAATGACGAATTCTAAAATTAATTAAAAAATAGGCCATTCCATAAGAAGAAATGCAACTTTATGTCATATCTCAAAAACTAAAAGAAAATTTAATTTGCTTAAAATTGCTCGCGACAAAGTCTATAAAATTGCAATTTACTCTAAATCAAAATTTCCACTAATAACGAAGTTATAGAGCCCCTTCCAAAATGCAGACTTTTCAAAAAGCCCCCGTAGCTCAAAGACGAGACGATATTTCAAAATGCGGTTTTCACTATAAGTCTTCTCTTGAAATTTGAGCCTCGCAATGCGTGGTCAGTTTTTCTCTGTCTTCCCAGAAGTACCTTAAACCCCCTAAAAGTGCCCAATTTGGGACACCCTGTACAATAAGAAAAATCTAAGGTATCCAAGTGAACAACTATTTAAAGAGCGTAAGTTTTGAACATACGGTAACTATTTTGTCAAAAAAACTGCAATGAGAATATTAGAAAAAAAAGAACAGATTAAACTCTTCAAGCATCCGCACACAAAGAGCGTCAAAAACCTGGATTAGGTCCTCGGTTCTGATATTTCAAATAGGATTAGTTTTTATTTTTTTGGTTTAAGTACTGTTTAATGTTAAACAAATTCAATATTTTTTAATCCTAAATGAGCCTCTAGATCCCAAACGTGACTTTAACTACGCAACTCACAATAAGTGTTTTACGCACTTCATAAGCGAAACTAAATTAACGAAATTAACATATTATTATTAAGAGTACAGAATGGAACAAACAGAAGGGATCGAATGTATATACTCTGTAAATTCTCTGTATGGAGGATAACGAAACAACCAGGCTTGAACTGTGCCAATGTCCGGTATTGCACATTTTACGTCAGAACACCTTCGGTAAAAACCTCAGATTGATTCATAAAATCTGAACAGGAGTGGAAGGGCTGCTCACATTTGAATCATTATCAGCAACATCATCTACTACTTCTATAAAATGTATTACCTGAAACAATGAGTATATTACCCATACAGAGTGGCAAACGGCGAGACTTGCAACGTTGAGGGGCAGATGGCGCTGCAATAAATTCGTCTAGTGTGCAATATTCAGAGACAAATACTATGATCTAATGGCATTTGTATAATAGGCATGAACCTCGGAACTCGCACTTGCAACTAAATCGTAGTAGTAGTCCCAGAATATTGCGTACTAGACGAATTTATTTCAGCGCCATCTGTCCCTCAATGTTGCAAGGCTCGCCGGTTGCCACTCTATATGGGTTATATACTCATGGCCTGAACCTTTGAGTATATTACCCATATAGAGGTGCAATCGGCGAGCTTTATCGTATTGAGGGGCAGATGGCGCTGAAATAAATTCATCTAGTACGCAATATTCAGGAACCGCTGATACGATTTAGTTGCATGTGTCAGTTTCGAGGTTCATGCCTATCATACAAATGCCATTAGATCATATTAGTTGTCTCTGAATATTGCGTACTAGACGAATTTATTTCAGCGCCATCTGCCCCTCAATATGGTAAAGCTCGCCGGTGGCATCTCTATATGGGTTATTTACTCATGTCCTGAACCTAACAATAATTTTTTTCGAGATGAAATTCAAGATAAATCTGAGGGGTTTCTAAGCATGTTTTCCACACGCGTGCTGTAAGTACTCACTTTTCGCACTAATTTGTGTGCGAAAAGTTCTCCTTATTCGCACTTCTGTTACATTACAGCAAGGTCTAATCGATTTATTTAAATTAATGTCTACTTAAACTTGTAAAGATAAGATTTTTTCAAAAGATTTGCCTTTCGCATTTTTAACCATCCATACCGAAAATATTGTCACACTGTTCGATCTTAAAAGCATTTTATAACGGTAAGTACATTTTCTACAGACTTTTCAAAATTTTGTTTACATTGAACAATTAGTGGGTTTGTGTATTATTCTTAATTAAACGCATTTCCCGTAAAATTAACCTTTTACTGTGTATGATTTTTGTTTGAATTGAACTGGTGGTTTGGGGCAAAACGATGTTTTACATGGGGGCAAGACCGGTTACCTTGTTACCCCTATTAACCATTACCCCAGTTTTTCTCAAAACAATTTCTTTTTCGAGCTTCACTGAAAGTTGTATTTTATGTTGTCTTTTCATAAAATGGTCGCAAAATTCGTATAGGAGAGTCGACAGCGATGACTAGGTCGCTGCAGTTCTTTATAAGATTTGCCCCCCTTTTTTCTACATTCTTTATTATTTGAAAGGTTTTCTGATTTTCTTTTCCTTACAGAACTCCTTATCGTATTTCCCGATGAAAATAAATGTCATTATATTATAGTGTGTTTTTATGTTTTTAGAAATCCCTTAAACATATGGAATGTTAATAACACCCAACCGATTATTATTTCAAAAATTAGCTACCTACGATAAGTTTTTCGGAATAACCATTCTGCTGTAAGTCCTTTTAATGTTATGGATTTCTGTGGTTATTTCTTCATTAGTACTACCAATATTTATGGCTCTTAAATATAAACTTCATGTGTGTAGGTCCCCTATATATAGTAGTTTAAATGTTTCCATCTATTCGTTTGACAAGAACATCCCAAAAAGGTAAGGCCGAATCTTTTGCAATTTCCATTGCATACTTGATTGCCTGCTGGTCAAATAGGTACCGTTTAGAAGGTGTGAAAATTCTGCAGTTCGTCATCAATTTCCAGCCTTGTAATAAATGTGCCATCCATGTATCGTAGCCATAGTTTTGTTTTAACTCTTGCTGTGTTGATCGCATGGTCCTCGAACCACTCCATGTAGATGTTTGTTACCACTGAGACAGAGCTCCAACAGATCCATCACCTCTTTCACCAATACCGTCGTTCTCTCGTGAAGTGTATCATCAGTTTCTAATTTGCTTTTGATGAAACTGAGTGAAAGATTCGTTTATTGGCACGTTGGTGTAAAAATTTTCTACATTCGATTTTTTTTATAATCTCGACAAAATGTTGGGATTTCTTAACAAAAGATTCAGACTTATCCTGTAATGATTAAATAAAATCCAAAAAAAACCTTGACAAAGTGCTGAATGGTGAGTCCCTGGGGCTGTAAATTTGTCGCAGTGGTATATCCTTCTTAAGGATCTTTGATAGTCCCAAATATGTTAGAGCATAAATACAATACAAACATCGAAGTGAAGCACCCATAACTTGCTTTGGAAACAATAATTCTCTACCTGTCGCCGTGTTCATGCATCTAGCTCCCACATGTTTCTTCAAATCGTCCGCACATCTGATTTGGGGGCTTCCCGTACTTCTTTTACTTTCCCAGGGTCTACAGTTTACAATACATTTGTTCCATCCATCGTCTTTCTGTGTGATGTTATGACCGGCAAATTTCCATTTTAATTTTGCTACTTTTCCTCTGACATTTCTTACTTTTGTTTTATTTCTTATTCATTCATTCCTATCCTATAAGCTTTAAATGTAACATTTGTCTTTCTGTTAATTTTTTGGCTTTTGTTACCTTATCCATGTTTGATTTTGTAAGTGTCCAGGTCTGGGATCCATGGGTAAGTACAGGAAGGGTATATTGGTTATACGCTTTCGTTTTGAGGTACTGAGGATATTTTTAATTTTTAATATCAAGCTTAATTTAGCGAATGCTGCCTAGGCCAAACAGTTGCAAATTCAAATTCACACAGCTGCTTTGTCGGTGGACGCCATTATTGTTTTGTGTTTACATTTTGCGGTGTTTTGCGTTTGTCGTTAAAATTATGTTTTTTATGTGAATAATGGGAAATAATTCACGTAAAACATGTGCAGTTTGTGGCAAAATGTCCGGGAGAAGTAAGGGAGTGTCATTCCATAGGTAACTACTTGTATTTTTATTTATAATTTGTTAGTAAAGTTAACATTGGTTTATAGGTAGTCCTTACTGTGATGCAAATACGTTATAGCATAAATACATATTCAACGAATCGAAAAGTGAAGCCCTCATAGCTGGCTTTGGAAACAATGGCAAATATAAATGCGTGGGCGCGCATTTTCAAGTGCGCAGGCGTGTCTATTAACATGTAGACACACAGCTGCCGTGTGAGTGGAGTTCATCTTTGTTGCTCATTTATGTTTTGCGGTGTTTTGTGTTTGTCGTGTAAAATTATGTTTTTTCGGTAAAAAATGAGAAATAATTAACGTAAAAGATGTGGGCCCAGCTAGCAAGGGGTCATCAAATGACGTCTTTTTTTCGTCGAAAAGTGGTCATTTGGATGACCAGCAGGTCATCTACCAAAAAATGTTGTCCTTAAGGCGTCAATTATTTGACGTCTTTTCGTAGTGTAGTTTTTGACGTCTGAAAAACATCATATATTGGTCACTACCCACACTACACACTTTGTCCAAGGGACATACACTCAAACTTACATAGATGGTGCCCCAGTCAGTACTTGACCGGATTTATACGAAATGTGGGGTACGTATGTAAAATAAATTAAATATTAAATCAAGACAAACTTCGAGGCTTCTTTCGCTTCAAGGTGGAGATGTGTAAGTCTGGTTTAGGTCTATTTTTATCTGTCCCTCACAGAACACCGCTGTAGCTGTTCCAGTACTTCCAGGTCTAAGTCACAGAAGAGTCGCCTTCTGTGTCTAAGTTTCCTTCAGTGTTCTCAACTGCAGGGAATATTTCATATATTCAGGCGAGTTTAAAAAAAAGTCATAAATAGGTCTGTGTGTGTGCCTGATGTTCTGATTTGGTCCCAAATACGTCATATTGCTGACGTCTTTAAAACGTCTGAAAATGACGTCATTTTGGGTGTGTCTTTTGAACGTCATTTAAAGGTCATTTACACACAATAACCGAAATCCTGTCTAGCCGAAAAAGGAACATTAACACCAGTATTTACTAAGACCTTAAGACTTAGCATTGTAGACCGGGTTTAAGTATGAAGTCTATAGACTTGATACCAACCGGTTTAAGTGTCTTTTTTAATACTCACGGGTCAAATAACTGCAAAGATTTGGTTCACCCTAATGTGCAATATGATAGTAAGCATTTCTCAGTGAGTTTCATCTTATATAAATTCAAATTAACTTTAGAAATAAAGAAAATCCACATAAAAATTAAAGTTCGAAAAACAATAGAAATAATCCATGATTGACAAAAAAATTTACATACAAAAATGTTCAAAGCTAAATACTACATAAATAACTTAAAACTATATCTGTAGATGCCTTACCGTATTAAATACGTATCAATATTTAAATACTGTAAAAAGCACATTCACTAAAACAATCGACCGATTAACATGTAAAATATAGCGGACAGCTGACACTGACTTACACCGTTTTTATTCGACATTTTCTAGTGACGTTTGGAGGTTTAAATATGGCTACCATTGTTAAACTAAAATATCTTATTATTTTTATTTATTTATAACCTTTGTGTGGAAATAATGTCTTTGTTACAACGAAAAAAGATGACCCATATCCCAAGGAATCTATGAACAATTTATATAAATATTAAAAACTATTGCATTCACGGGAAAAATAAGTCAAACCTTCAACCAAAATGTAGACTTTTAAACCTGGGATTGTAGCACTTAGCACTGTAGACCCTTTAGTAAATACTGGTGTAAGAGTTAAATAGCGATCCTGGCTTCAAGCTTCGCGTGTGAGAATGCATGGGTATGCCTCATATTTATGCTCTAACATATTTGTGTAATCCATAGAAATGTGGTACCTACCTTACTGTGGTGTGAAGCGGGATCTAACGGCATCTGGAATATATTCAGCATACTTTTTCAACGTCCTGTAGAAGCGTCCTTCTATGGTTGTGGTTGTATCTTTTTGTAGTGAAAATTGATTAAAAATTCCATTTACAAGAAAATTAAAGCTACCTTGTTTCTCAGAACGACTGAGTCTTACGGATGACTTTACGTGCTTACTGGCGCCAATTTTTATAGAATATAATGCTGAAAATGTAGAAATTAAAAAAAAATACAAATACTATTATCAAATTTTTATTTGCAGTTTTGATTTAATTTTGCGAGGCGTTACAAAAGCTTTGTTATGTTTGAATATTCAGTGGTCTGCATCCTGTCAGGTAAATACTTTTTTCTATAAGCGTGCGGAAAAGTCCACTTTTCCGCACGCATTTTAGTGTGGAAAGCGCCACTTTTCCGCACTAGTCCGGAAAAATATTTTTTCCGCACTAGTGCGGAAAAGTAAATTTGTTACGATTTTGAGGTGTTTTATAACATTTAGACCGTTCAAAATACATTTGTATCTTTCCTAGCACACGAAATATCCTAAAAATATTCAAATTGACTAAAATTCTGCTATATTTTCAATATTTTCGATAAAATAAAGTTTTCAGTAAATTAGGTTCAAATTATAAGTTTTAAACCTCCCCGGTATAAATATCGTCATTGTCAATGTCAAACAACAATGAACACTAGTGGTTTTAGATTTGGCATCTTAAATCACCATAGCAACAAAGTACAAACAAACTGTCAAAACAAAGCCAATTTTGCAGATACAAGCGTCTTTTTTCAAACAAAAAAATCAGATTTTCAATGGATTCTTCGGACGAAGATCTACCCCAGTCAGTTCTAGAAGCCGCTAGAATGTGAATAATAATAATTGATTTGATTAAAACGTTTTGAATATAAATAATTTTCTGATTAATTTTTAGTTTTTTCCTCACGCTTATAGAAAAAATAGTGTACCTAACTCGTGCGTAAAGTGTCTTTTCCGCACTTGATTGCTGGCCAAACTCCGCTATCGCGTCGTTTGGCCATCTGCAATCGCTTGCGGAAAAGAGGCACTTTCCGCACTAGTTAGGTAAACTACTATTTTTACAAGCGTGTGAAAACAACACTTTTACGCACGCATTTTGATTAACAAAACCGACGGTAAGAATTTTCCCTATCTTTTCAGCTCATACATAGGCACCGGTTCAAAAGAGCGATATTTAAAACGGCGACATTTAAAACAGCGACATTAAAAAAAGCGACATATAAAAACGGCGACATTTCAAAAGGGGATATCAAAACAGCGATATTCAAAAGAGCGACATCTACTAACAACAGCCACATATCACAACAGCGACATGCAAAAGAGCGACATATCAAAACAGCGACATTCAAAACAGCGACAATTCAAAACAGCGACATTCAAAAGAGCGACATATCAAAATAGCGACAATTAAAAAAGCGACAATTCAAAAATCAATATTAAGCAACACTTATGACTGACCACACCCGGTATTTCAGTAAACCTTATAGTAACCACGGTACACGAAGACATCAAAAATCGTCAAATTAAGCCACTGCCAGTCACTTTTAATTAACGTTAAAATGGAAAGTTCTTCGCAAAAGGACAAATCGATTCGGTTCGGTTCGATTCGGTTCGGTTCGGTTCGGTTCGGTTCGGTTCGGTTCGGTTCAGTTCGGTTCGGTTCGGTTCGGTTCGGTTCGGTTCGGTTCGGTTCGGTTCGGTTCGGTTCGGTTCGGTTCGGTTCGGTTCTGTCCTGTTCGGTTCGGTTCGGTTCGGTTCGGTTCGGTTCGGTTCGGTTTGGTTCGGTTCGGTTCAGTTCGGTTCGGTTCTGTTCGGTTCGGTTCACACCTCTAGGATCCCGGGAAAGAAGTTAGGAAAGTTTTTTTTTTGAAAAAATATGTTAGGAAAGAGACCCCTTAGTCGAACTGTTCATTTCACGCTTTAATGTCGCTGTGTTTATTAGATGTCGCTCTTTTGCATATCGCTGTTTTGATATGTCGCTGTTTTGATATGCCGCTGTTTTAAATGTCGCTATTTTAAATATCACTGTTTTAATATATCGCTATTTTAATCTGTCAGCCTTTTGATATGTCGCTGTTTTAGCATGTCGCTGTTTTAAATGTCGCTGTTTTAATATGTCGCTCTTTTAAATGTCGCTTAAATGAGACCGCTGTTTTGATTGTCGCCGTTTTAAATATCGCTCTTTTGAACCGGAGCCCATACGTATACTATACCCATAGTATTAGCTCACACGTATACTATACCTATAGAATTAGCTCACACGTATACTACAGTGAATATCACGTATAACGATATTAGATATTACGACATATCAGTTATAGCGACGGCATCGGCATATTAAAGTCCCGACCAAATTCTATTATATAACCCATTTTGTTACCTTTTTCTCTATATAACGACGCTCGGTTATAACGCCCGAAATTAAGCGGTCCTGTCAATGTCGTTATAACCGATATTTACTGTATAACTATAGTAGTGTGAGCTATTATAGTGATCGTGTCAAAAATAAGGAAAACAAAGTTGCGATTTCAAAAATGTATAATATAAAAATACCGTCGTGTAATGTCGTAGTTTAGACCCATAGTTTCTGAGATATTAGCGATAATTTAAAAAAAAACAGTTCCGCTTTTGTGTTAGTTTTGGTGTCCTTATGTTCACATATATCAACAGTGACAATGACAAATTTTTCTCGCACTACACAATTTTAAAATGTCGCTTATAGCGGTAACCAAGGTCTATAGAGTAGAGGTGTTAAAAAAGTTACTATTCGTTACTTGAGTACTCGTTACTCGACAAATAACGGAGTAACGAATACCGAACCGAAACTTAAATGATTACTTTCCTTACTTTGATTACTTTGATTCCTTCATAATTATTTTAAGATGTATTTTAAATATGTAGTATCTTCAATCTGCATAGTATACAGAATGTATTTTTTTTATTTTTGTGTTTTTGTCTAAACTTTTTGTATATTTTTTGAGTTCTCGTCTAAGATTGTTATTTTTCTCGCTATTTTTATTTACTTTTAGATATTAAGTATATATTTCTTTGTATGTAAGGCATTAGATTTTTAAAACAAAGTGGTACACAGAACAGTTCCTACGTAATTCCTACCTTTTTTGAAAATTTTAGCCCGCATTTTGAAAATTTCAATTGAATATTTCCATAAAAGCCGGGTACTCATTAACGAACCACGAGCATCGATCAACGAACGCGATCTATTCGCTAATGTGGACGGCATTGTTCGGGGCTCGCAGCGCGATATCGAAACCTTAAATTAAAAGAAAGTACCCAGTAAATTTGAGACATAAATACACATCTCTTGAAAAAGTTTACCTACATAAATACATTTTTTAAATAAAAAAAAAACATTAAAAAAAATTGCTAAATCTATTTGTAATAGTTTACTTGTAAAAAAATAGTAAGCTGTCAGTCTTACTTTTTGTACTTAAATTGCGAATATCTCAAAAACTAATCTATTAATTTTTGAAATAATATCAATGCTGTAAAGGAATAGAAAAACTCTTTTAAAACAGGTATCACTTGACCCACTTTCCCTCTTTAAAGTCAAGAGATCAAAGCTACCCCAACTAGGAGTCGATAGATATTATATAAATATTTTAAGAAAATATAAATAATGTGTCCAAGGATTTTTTCAAAAATTTACTTTAAATACTCATAATGGCATCCCGTATACGTTTTCTGTGAGCATATTACTTTAAATTAAAATTGATAATGATGATGATAACGAAAATGATTATACGTATGTTTTATCGCTCCGCTCGTTTTGTAAAGAGTTTTTGCTTTTTTCTTTCTGTTTTGTAGTATAAAATGGAAAATAAATATATTTTGTTTACCTCACTTAACTGATAACGGTAATTACCACTTATGATTGGACAAGCTAACCTATGAACGTATTAATGCTAAAAACTGCACAGAACAGATGTGGCTTTACTCAGGCGTTGCGATCTGTATTGAGAGATATTGAAGGAATAAGAACAATTCGCGCGCGCTCGCTTAAAGCGCCTCTAGCGGTAGATATGTAGAAATTACAAACTGATAACGGCAATGACGCTCTTCCAGGACATGCATTTAAAATTTAATACTGATAACGGTAATGACGTTCTTCCAGGACACACGTTTAAAAATGTTATACTGATAACGGTAATGTCACTCTTCCAGGGTACGCATTTAATAATTAATATCGATAACGGTAATGACGGTCTTCCAAGACACGTTTTAAAAAAATGTTATGCTGATAACGGTACTGACACTCTTCCAGGGCACACGTTTAAAAATGTTATACCGATAACGGTAATGACGCTCTTCCAGGGTACGCGTTTAAATTGTTATTTTATATAAAAAAATTAGGAAATAATATTTGTTTTTAACAGACGGCGATCCGCCACTGGTCGGGCTTACTGGCAAAGCCATTTTGTTTTAGGCTAGTAACATATAAACCACGCATCTTCTTTTAAACGTTTTTTAAATAGTCTTTGTTTTTTGGATCCCATAAATTTTCAAATAGACAATACTTTTTCATCATTCATGGTATTTTTTATTTATTTGAAGCGCATTGAACGACGACCGCCGATTGGCTCGTCGCGAATTGCTTGTTGCGCGCTGCGATCATACCTTTTTCACGTCTACATTAGCGAATTGTTCGAGGCTCGTGGCTCGGTAATGAGTACCCGGCTAAATATCAACAACAAAAATATACCTACAAGTAAATGATCTGCGAATTAACGAGAGTCCGAGAATTTTGCACTAAATGTATGATTGAATTGAGTACAGTTAAGTAATCAAAGTAACGATAGTAACGAATATATAAAATGATTCCTTAGTAGTCGAGTAACGATTAGTAACGAGTACCGTAAAACGAGGTTACTTTGCGCCCCCTGGTCCTACTTTGCTCCATTGCGGAAAGAAGTTCTTAGATATTCCACATTAAAAATCTGCGCATGGACCACAATGCCACTACGCGTGAATTATCCGTTGTGAATTTGACTTTTCAAAGACGCGGTAGCCACTGAAAAAACCAATATTTTTAAATTTTTTATTCACCATTTTGAATGTTTGGGGAAAAGCTAACTAAATATTTGGTGTAGTTTGCGCCAACATATAAAACACCAATGTTTCTTTTTATATTTTATAAAGTGGGGCAAGGTAACCTCGGACTATGGGAAACTTTGCTCCACTTTTCAAGTAAAAAAAAATATTCATAATACTAAGTATTTTGTAATAAAAATGTCCTTTGTTAATTACCTATACCATCTGTTTCTCATTAAAACCAAAAAAACATTTTTTATGGTATAATTTTTGGTTATTTCTTTGAATTTTTCATATTAACTCAAAAAAGTGGAGCAAAGTAACCTCGTTTTACGGCATTTAAAAGTAACGAAAATCAACACCTCTACTGTAGAGTAACCACAACAAATTTTATATGACGTGTTATGTCATGTCATTGTCACTGCGGCCTAATAATTTGGAATAAGGACACTAAAATTAACACAAAAGCGGTATTGTTATTTTTTTTAATCATGTTAAAACATAATTGCTAAAATATCGGACTCTAGACTACGACATATATGGTATTTTTGGAAAGTATGTTCTTAGCCTAATTTATTAGTTAAATAATATAAGGGGCATTCAATTTACAAAAAACTGAAATATGGTAAGCATCAGAAACAGTGTTGCCAGACTTTTCTGACGATGTTCCTTCAACTAGGTGACAAATACCCTTCACATCCTTCAAAACAGTAACGGGTGGGTGGTCGACACCAAAAAAAAAGCTTTATATCCCAGGTAGCAAGGTCACGTTTTTTAAACGTCAAAAACAGGTCATTTTTAATGACCATTAACGTCTCTAACCTGACGTGTAAATGACATTTAAATGGAGTTCAAAAGACACACCCAAAATGACGTCATTTTTAGACGTTTTAAAGACGTCAGCAATATCACGTATTTGGGACCAAATCAGAACATCAGACACACACACAGACACAAACCTATTTATGACTTTTTGAACTCGTCTGAATATATAAAATATTCCCTGCGGTTGAGAACACTAGGAAACTTAGACACAGAAGGTGACTCTCTTCTGTGACTTAGACCTGGAAGTACTGGAACAGGTACAGCGGTGTTCTGTGAGCTACAGATCAAAATAGACCTAAACCTAGACTTACACATCTCCACCTTGAAACGAAAGAAGCCTCGAAGTCTGTCTTGATTTAATATTTAATTTATTTTACATATGTACTCCCATATTCCGTATAAATCCGGTCAAGTACTGACTGGGGCACCATCTATGTAAGTATGAGTGTATGTCCCTTGGACAAAGTGTGCAGTCTGGGTACTGACCAATATATGACGTGTTTCAGACGTCAAAAACTACACTACGAAAAGACGTCAAATAACTGACGCCTTAAAGGCAACATTTTTTGGTAGATGACCTGCTGGTCATCCAAATGACCACTTTTCGACGAAAAAAAGACGTCATTTGATGACCCCTTGCTACCTGGGAACATGACCAATTTTTTTTTGAACAAAAATGGATGAAAATACCAAAGAAATAAAAGATTTATAACTTAAATCATAAATTATAAAACCAAAATTAAGAATAAAATATTTAAATTTACCTACTTAAGTTAAGTTTAGTAGAATTATTGGAATATTTGCAAAATGGAATATAACTTTGCCTCAAAATAAACAAAATCCTTTAAATTCGGATAAAAACCTTCAAACTTTCAATGGTAAAAATTTTTGTTCAAAACCCTTCATATTGAAGGAAAATTTTCAATCTAGCAACACTGATCAGAAATAAAGTTTAGATCGAAATTAAAATTAAAAATTTCGCTGATTCCAACACTGTTTGTTTTTTATTCCTATATCGATTATTAATGGTCTAAAAGGGTGGGAAAATATACAATGATATTGGTATATCTAAGGTCACTATATAACGAAGTTCCTTCGTTATGCAGTGACCTTAGGTATATCTGCTTTTATATAAAGAAATGCACATTAAAGTATGGTTTAAATACCTATTTTTGCCATTAAAATAATTCACCTGAAACCAAAGTGCCCTGTTAGAAATAACCTATTTTCTAAAAAAAAATATTTTTCCACTTTTGAGTTTTGCCACATGGAAGAGATCTAAACAAATTCGAAACACATGTGTGTGACTACTTAATTTTGCTCCTTATCGCACAAGCAAGACTTCTCTAGGTCCGAACTTGTAAAGGAGACAAAGACATTTTTATTTTGCATTCTTACTAAGCTTTACTTTGAGAAATACCTATTTTTCAAAATGTTTCCAGGGGGGCAGAGGAGCCCGCCTTCTCCCTGTTCCAGACAAAACTTATTTGTTAGTTTAGCAGCATCACCTACTTAAAATTTGTCACAAATTCTACTTAATTTTTAAAAAAATGTCGCCTGCGGCGCTATAAAACTCCTTTAGGTACTAAATTTTACACCTCAAATCTATCAAAACCCGTTAATAAAAAATATTTTGATGTTTGCTGCCACTTTTGCCCCCCCTCAGAAATCCAGGATCCGCCACTGAACCAAGGTGCCATATGCAAAATGTTCGTCAAGGTAACCTTCTTGTTTTGAATTTAATACGCAGGACGCAGACACCCCTTTAAAATTCCTCCCAAAGTGGTGCAGAACTGACATATTAATGCTAACTGACATATTAATGCTAATGACAAATTTCCGGACATGGGATTATGAGGTACCTTGGCTTATTTCAATTAACTGAAATTGTCACACGCTATTTTGGTTTGGCACCAAAATTGTAAAAAATACTGTACATTATATTATTTTATTCGTTTTTAGCTAGTTACATGCTCTTCTGCGCATTCACTGCAGGAGCATGGACTTCGCCTTCAATCAGCAAACTGAACGCCACAGATGGTCCCTTTGCCCATACTTTAACAACAGACGAATCCTCCTGGTTGGGTTCATTACCAACATTGGGCTGCACAGTTGGACCAGTATTGGGAGGCTACCTTTGTGAAAGATTTGGAAAAAAAACATCGATTCTTTTCCATGCAGTACTCATGGCAACTTCCTACTTTACAATGGCTTTTGCGAAAGTAATGTGGGCGTTTTATACTGCGCGACTCTTAACAGGATTCTCAATGGGTTCTCTGTTTCCTTTAATCGTAATTTATATATCGGAAACATCTTTAAATGAACACAGAGGGGTTCTTCTAGCTTGTATAGGTATTTTTGCAAGCGCTGGACCTGTTTTTGCGTTGGCAACAGGACCCTATATGTCTGTACGAAATTTTAATTTATTGCTAGGAAGTTTGCCATTAATTTTTGTTTTAGAATTTTTCTTTGTTGGAATAGAAACACCGCATTATTACATTAAAAAAGGCGAATATGAATTAGCTAGAAAGGTATTAAGAAAATTGAGGCGTGGGTCTGATAAGGCGATAGAAGATGAAATTAATTTAATAAAACATTTAATAAAAAGTCAAGAGGTAGGAACAATTTACGATATATTTAGATCAAAAGGTACGATCAAAGCATTAGTCATTATTTTAACTCTATTTGCCTTAGTTCAACTCTCGGGCGTAACAATAATTCAAACTTACGCCCAAGAAATTTTTGAAAAAGCCGGGACTGACGTTCCAGCAGAGCTTTGTGCTATTATTTTAGGGGTGGTTTCTTTAGTAACTTCCATGACAACTCCAGTTTTTATTATGTTTTTGGGTCGTAAAACTGTGCTAATATGTACTGCTTTGGCGACTTGTCTTGGAGAAATCCTTTTCGGAGTATATTTTCTGTTAGAAAAAGAGGATTCAGATATAGGTTCAACAAAAATAATACCTGTAATTCTTTTAATGTTTATTGTTATAGCTTCATCAGCTGGTTTATCGCTTGTCCCGATTATGCTTTCTTCAGAAATATTTCCTAATGCCATAAAGGAAGTAGCTGCAAACTTATGTGTGAGTTGGGCTTTTCTTGTAGGGTTTATGGTTGCCAAATATTTTCCAATACTTGTTGAAATGATTGGACAGGGAGAAGTTTTTATAAGTTTTGGAATCTGTACTTTTTCTATAGCAGTTTTTACATATTTTGTTGTAATAGAGACAAAAGGAAAAACTTTAAAAGATATCCTTGATGAACTTAATTCATAAAATATTGATCGTTACTTTATTTTAAGCTTTTATATGTTGATGGTCTTTTTTAATTTGAAAGGTAGTTGGAAAAAGTCATGTGACTGTTTTATACTGCCGTCTCAACTAGATTCAGGTTGGGTTCGCTATGTCTTTTAACCATAGTTTATATGGATGATTCTACAAAAATGGTGCTGTGGAGTGGGAATGCATATTTTTCAAACACAGACTGCAAATGAAGCATAGTTTTAGTTACAAGATTTAAAACGAAATGTTTTCTTTATGGAGCATTTGAGTTTAATGTAAAAAAAAATTGGAAGTTTATAATTTTTTTTATTACAAAGCAAATACCTCATTCCTCTGGTGTAGTCCCAAACCAAATATTAAAAACTCAGATTAAAAAAAATATCCTAATAAATAATTTTTAACCAAGTCTTAACTATTTATCAAAAAATTGATAAATTTGCAGTCATATTTTTGAAAATCCGAATTTCCATTTTCTCCGGAAAATTTTACAATTTTAAGTGTGCTCCATTTTTAATAACACAATATTTGTGAATACCACCGGTTAATTTCTAGAGAAAGAGACGGCCCTGGATTCTAATTTACTTGTGAGGGTGACAAGTTGTGACAGATAATGTCAACTTTAGTTTGGTTTAAGTTATAGATCTTTTTATTTTCGGCAGAAAATTAGTTTTTTTCAGAGAAATCAAAAAGGAACGCTTCAATTATCATTCCTTTGGTAAGTAAATAATCGACTGATATCAATAGTATAATATTTTTGTTGATTGTTTTAAAATTTTAAGTATAGGAACTTTGTTTATATAAAGCTTAAGTTAAGTAGTCTAAATAGATTTTGATTTAAATTGGAAAACCGTTAAAAAACTCATTCCTCTGGTACTCATCCCTCTAGAATTTTTATGCAATAATTCCTAAAATTCGGGAAAATAAATGTTTCATAGCTTACACCTAATTAGTTACATAAATTTAAAAAAACAAAATTATTTACTGTGCTGTACTGTTATTTAAAGGCAATGACCAAAAATGATATTCATATAACCCACTTTTGGTAGAATCATCCATATCTTAGGAATGTATAAATAAATGAACACAAAATATTATTTTGACAAGCTTACATATTCTCGCAAGTGCTGAGCCAGGTCTGCACAAAATTTAAGTTTGTTGCCATGCAGTTTGGCATTAATATTTCGCGTAGAATTTTTCTTTGTAGACTTTGAAACACCGTATTATTATAGTAAAGAAGGTGAATATGAAATAGCTAGAACGATATTCAGAAAAATTAAACCTAATGAAACACTTCATAGAAAATCAAGAAGAAGGAACAATTAATGTCATATTCATAAAAAAGGTACGCCTAAAGCATCAATTATTACAGCATCAGTTGATACGCACTTCACAACGTGTTGTGGTCTGCCTAACTCCTAAATACTATAATCTTATTGGTTTGAATTTTGTTTTGACACCTCAGTACGTTGCTGTATTTCACGGGTTGGTTGTCTAAAAGCAGCGACGCGTTGTAGTCCGTACGTATTTCAGCCAGTCCCGTTGGCACACTATCAACCGCAAGACAAATAAAATTACGGGATTCACCTCGTTACGACCACGGTAACGCAATATGAAGTGCGCATCCAATTTAAGTGTCTATTGTCTCAATAGTTCAGGCAAGATTCGGGAAAATCCACTTTCTAGAAGCATTTTATATTACTTTTTGGCAAATGGGCAATTCCTATTTTGACCCCGCTGAATCCGAATATCCCTGTTGCCAACTCGAAATATTGACAGGGGCTGAGATATTCAAGATGGCGGCCAAAATGGCGGCGGAATTTTAAATTGCCGCTGAAAAGCCCAAATTGTCACAGGTGTACATTCAAAATATATATTTGTATAATTAAAAAATAATAACATATTATTTTTTTTAAATGGCTGCAAAAACCTCCAAAAACCCCCCAGACCCCCCAAAATCTGAAAGTTTGAGATTTTTTCAAATTTTCTGAAAAACTAAGCTTCTAAGAGAAAAATGTATAATATACTTTATTGTAGACAATAAAATTCCCTTTTCAACATGGTATAACTTAATAAAGTTAGACTTATAACAAGCTCTCCAGCGGCGTCCGTTAATTGATGTAATTAAAAAAAGTTGAAAAAATACCTATGTTTTTACCAAGATTTATTTAATTTTTTTAAAAACTAATATCTACAGAAAACCATGTATTATATTTTGGTATACTCAATAAAATGTCCTTCAAAATGACGTATAACATGTTTAAATCGGTTTTATAAATAAAACTTCAGGGGCATCCGTAAATTAAATTAATTTTGAAAAAACAGAAAATAAACTATTTTTGTTACAGGTTTTATCTAATTTTCTCAAAAACTAAGTTTAAGAGGAAAAAACTTGTTCTACACTTTTTCAAAAATGTGAAACTCGGTGGGGTTTGATGTATAGCAAACTCTCCAGCGTCAATGGGGGTGATTTCAACAAATCATTAAAAAAAACACATGTTTTTCATACGTTTTATTCAATTTTCTTAAAACCCAAGCGCTTTATCAAAAAATGTACACTACACTTCGTCATAGCCAATAAAATTTCCTTTCAAACGATGTATAACAAAGTGGAAGTTATTTTATATTTACCGCTCCAGTGGTGTTCTTAATTTTAAGAAATTATTTAAGATCAATCCAAACTAACCAATTTTGTGTCTTATTAGCTTTTCGGTGGATAATAAAGAGCGGCGGATAAAAGGTCGAAAGTACAAAAGGTCGAAAAAATAAGGTCGAAAGTACAAAAGGTCGAAAATACAAAAGGTCGAAAGTACAAAAGGTCGAAAGTACAAAAGATCAAAAAACAAAAGGTCGAAAGTTCAAAAGGTCGAAAGTACAAAAGGTCGAAAGTACAAAAGATCGAAAGTACCTCGGTCAGGCAAGTACTGCTATTCTTATTATATTTTTTTTAGATGGCTCCACTTGCGATCCAACCGATGACTCTCACCAACCGCGGAATAGTAAAATCGATGTTCGGAAACCTAACCTAGCCAGCAAAATTTTCTGCCCTAACTTCGCAGGCTTCCGTAAAAAATATGAAAATTCGTAAAAAATACAAAGTTCGGTAAAAAAATACAAAGGTCCATAAAAATACAAAACTCCGTGAAAAATACAAAATTCCGTAAAACAAATACAAAGTTGCGTAAAATTTACGGAATTTTGTAAAAAATACAAAAATCCGTAAAAAACACGGAACTTCGTAAAAAATACAATTATTTATAAAAATACAAAAATTTGTAAAAAAAAAGTAAAAAATAGCGTAAAAATTACGGGAATCCGCCCCTCCTCTGGGTGCGCCCATGCATCAGGGCCTAAAGAGACTGTAAATCTATCTACGAAAATATTTTGTAATAATAACACTGCAACACCCATTTAATGCTATCCACCCCACTGCTGTCCAAGAAAATTGTTTATTATTTATCTAAGATAACATTTTTGTTATTTACCTTTTTAAGATACCTTTCAAATTGCATTCAGGCAATCACTTGGCACTGAACTAATTAAATTCCCAAAACACTAATAAATTAATAGGTTTTCTAAGCACCGATCGTTTTAAAAGGGTTTAGTGCAAAGAAAAAACAAAATAGTTTTGTTTATAAAAGCTAAGTTAGCCGCCGAAAATTTTGAAAAACCTATAATAAACATGTTTTTTCTAAATAATCCCAATTTACGTACGCCGCTGAAGAGCTGCTTGCTTTTCCTAACCTTATTGACCAATACATCGTTGGAAAGGGAATTTTATTCTCCACAAAAAACTGTTCTTTGCAATTTTTGATAAAAAGGTTAGTTTTCGAGAAAATTGCATAAAACTGAAAAAAACAGGTTTTTGGGGGTTTGGGGGGGATTTTCTCCGTCCCTGTCGACTTTTCGAGTTGGCAACAGAGATATTCGGATTCAGCGGGGTCAAATTAGGGGAAAAAGGTCTATTGCCAAAAAGTAATATGATTTGCTTCTAGACCGAAAACGGAAAGCCTTTTAAAATAATATGCTCTGACTATAAGTGTCTATTGTCTTAACTTTATTTGCCTTGGTTCAACTCTGGGGCCTGACAATAATTAAACCTTTTATGAAAATGCCGGAACTAATATTCCTGCTGCACTTTGTGTTAGTATTTTAGGTGTGGTTTCTTTAGCAACATTCATAGTAAATCCAGTTTTAGTGTAGTTTTAGTGCTGCTTTGGCGATTTTTCTATAAGTATTTTTGACAAAAAATGATTCAGAATTAAGCTTGACAAAAATACTACCTGTGATTCTTTTCATGTACATTATTATAGCGTCATCAGCTAGTTTAATGCTTGTCCGAATGATGCTTTCTTCACAAATATTTCCTAATGCCATAGATAAAGTCGCTGGAAACTTATCAGTGGATTGGGCTTTTCTAATAGGGTTATAGTTGCAAAATATTCTCGATTATTGGTTGAAATGATTGGGGTTTTGGAATTTGTACATTTTAATAGTAGGTTTTACATATTTTTTATAATAGAGACAAAAGGAGAAACTTTGAAAGATATCCTTGATGAACTTTATTCATAACATAATTGATGGTTATTCCCCTTCAGGCTTCTATAATATAGATATATGTATTTATTATTAAATCCTTTTTGGAGTATATTTTCTGTTGAGTGTCTTTTTTTTTCAAGGGTTTTGGAGAAAATTATGTGAAAGTTTTATACTGGCCGTCCCAACCAGATTTACGTTAATTTCCTATGTTTTTAACCAAAAATATATCTCAGAAATGTCTATAAATGAACACAAAATGATTCTTTTAGCACGTATATGTATTATCGGAAGCATTGGGCCTTTTTTAATTTGTCGCTAGGCAGTTTGACATTCATTTTTCTAACAGAATTTTTCCTTGTAGACTTAGAAAAGCCGCATTATTACATCAGAAAAAGGGATTATGAAATAGCTAGAACGGTATTATGAAAAATGAGCCAAAGATCTAATAAAGCGAAGGGACAATTAACGACATATTCAAAGAAAGAGGTACTATCAAAGCATTAGTCATTATCGTAACTCTATTTGCCTTAGTTCAACACTCGGGCGTAAGAATAATTCAAACTTACGCCCAAGAAATTTTTTAAAAAGCCGGGACTAACATTCCTGCAGAGCTTTGTGCTATTATTTTAGGGGTGGTTTCTTTAGTAACATCCATGGCAACTCCAGCTTTTATTATGTTTTTAGGTCACAAAACTATGCTAATATATACTGCTTTGGCGACTTGTATTGGAGAAATCCTTTTCGGAGTATATTTTCTGTTAGAAAAATATGATTCAGACATAAGTTCGACAAAAATAGTACCTGTAATTATTTTAATGTTTATTGTTATTGCATCATCAGCTGGATTAACGTTTGTTCCGATGATGGTTTCTTGAGAAGTATTTCCTAATGCCATAAAAGCAGTAGCTGCAAACTTATCTGTGAGTTGGGCCTTTCTTGTAGGGTTTATAGTTGCCAAATATTTTCAATTATTGGTTGAAATGATTGGGCAGGGTGAAGTTTTTATAAGTTTTGAAATTTGTACTTTTTCTATAGCAGTTTTTAGATATTTTCTGGTAATAGACAAAAGGAGAAACTTAAAAAGATATCCATGTTGAATTCATAAAACAATTAATGGTTATTTTCTTTTAAGTTCTTATATGTTGTTGGTCTGCAAGGGTTCTGGAAAAAGTCATGTGAATATTTTATATTGCCGGCCTAAACAGTTTTACGTTAATTCCATATGTTTTTTAACCATAGATATTTCACAGAAATGTGCCTGTTTTTGTATAGGGAACAGGAATTTATATTTATATTTTTTGGAATTTTTTAAAAATATATATAAAGTTGCATTTTAGAATATAATATATTATAAATAAACCAGGAAATCAAATATTATTAGGATTGACTTCTGTTAAAGTAAAAGATTTCTTTTAATAAAAAAAACACTTGTGTCCAATTCATAGTTTTTGCATGCTGATAATTTTTGTCTATTGAATTTTGAGTAAAAAGATTTAGATTCCAAATTTATAATGTGGGTTTTTTTTTTGTTATTTATTGTTGCTTGTCTTAGCTTAAAATATGTTTATCTAAGGGTATTTTATTAACAGTTGATAAAAAATAATGTATAACTTATTAATAATTTTGTGAATAAATTAATTATAAATTTATAAGTGCTGCGTTAATTTCATGGAGCAATGTATAATAAGCAAAAGTTTTTGTGGATTACGATTGCTCGGGTTTGGACGGGATAGGCTTATAAATGGTTTGAAAATAACCTACCTAGTATTGAAAAGACGCTAGTTTATACATTTCCAAGGATATATGAAAACGTTCAGTATCTTTGAAATTTCCGAAAATACAATAGTTATAGGTTCTAAAAGCAACTTAGAAAAAAATAATTTTTTTACAAACTGGATTTCTGTTTTTGATTTTCAAGAGATTTGGTGTAAACTTACTTTTTTATATCTTTAATACGTTTCAATTTTCACCTTTTTTGCTTGAGCAGCCATGGCTAGAAAATGTATTATTTTTGAAAAAAAAATTGGTTAGATAACGCCGTAACATGATAGTTCCTGAACGACTAAACCCATTTTTATGCGATTTTCACGAAAAAAAGTGCTTTTGACATTTTTATTACGAAAATATGCTAACATTTTAACGAAGAATCGCATCAATATGCGGTTATCGGAATATAAATGTTTTAACCAAAAACTCCGTAGAATCTTTCGTTTCCGAGATATTTACAAAAATCTGTTTTCAAGGCTGAAAGTGTGCTAATGGTTAGGAAGGTATCAGATCCATCATGGATCCATTTATTTTATATTATAACATTTATGTTTTCATTTTATTTCGATTTTAAACCATTTTCACCCAAAGGAAGCAGTTTTTTTAATAAAGGACACTAGTAATTTTTTTTGACAAGGTGTACAAAAATAAACACCATAGGGTAAAAATTTGCCAATGAGCAATCAAAAATAGCACAGATAAGATGGGTAGTGATTTAAATAAGATTGCAGTAATTTTATTTTACTATTATTTTAAAATGCATCAATTCTGTTTCCCGGCCAATTTTCCCATAGTGATGTTTATTTTGGTTCTACTACGTTTTACCTCGCTCGTCAAAAAGCACTATATAACGATTTTTTTGTATGAAAATGATTCTTTGGACTATTTTTAGTCGATTTAGATACGGGAAATTAAGAAAAAAAGTTTGGTTTTTTTAAAAATAATTTTTTAAAAAAACGTTACATGGGGATTTTCTTTTACTTGTTTTGGTTGAAAAAAATCAATTTCTATCATTGCATCGTCAGATTTTCGACATAAATTTGTAAATTAGCTTAGGATTAATTATTTTACAATTTTAAATTAATTACATACCTAGTTTTTCATGTTTTTTATCGCTTTTCTCATATAATTTTGAAAATTTGTACAGTTGACCTTCCCACATATATTTTGACACATTGGGCCTGGGCCGACTCTTTCTAGGTCATTCGGCCATATAATATTTCCCAATTCGATTTGCTTACTTCCTGACTTACCCTCAGATGCACCGTAAGCACTTAAGCGCGATCATGGGTTTAATCGCGATTAAGTCCTTGTTGCTTACATACAAAACAACAAAGATGGAGAATGGATTAGCAAAGCCTTGTTACGGTGCATCTGAGGGTTAAAGGCGCAGATTACAGGAAATTATTTATTTAGAACTATTCAGCAAGAATCGGAGCAGCCGATTCTTGCTGATTGCTTGTGCTGTTCGGTTCGGTTCGGTTCCGTTCGGTTTGGTTTAGTTCGGTTCGGTTTAGTTCAGTTCGGTTTGGTTCAGTTAAGTTCGGTTCGGTTTGGTTTTAGGTTAGGTTTGTTATGTTTAAAGTAATTCAGCAGGAGTCGGCGCAGCCGACTCTTGCTGAATTACTTTAAGACACAACCAACCTAATCTAAGATCGACCCGAACCAAACTGCTGAATTTCTGTAAATCATCATTATCATAAATTACACATTATTATAACTTTCTGCATGATTTTTTTCATTATAAATGCTCAGTAGAGGATTTTGGACGATTTTACAGAGTCAAAAATGCGCGACAAATTAAAATGTTGGAGCAAGATGTCAGGTCGAACGTTAGATTTCAAAAATATGGTGCAACCATTTTTCTATGCGTAAATAATTTTCAAAAAAATTTAACTTTTTATCGCCTCTTGCCAGACAGTTGGTCACCTTATTTTTGGCTAAATGACCATTTTTTTAAAGCTCAGTCGATTGTGAGCCGTCCCTCTCTATCTCGAAATAACAAACGTCAAATAAATTCTTTCTATAGCAATTTGTATGAGTTTTTACTAATTTTTTAATTTTGAAATTTCTAAAAAAAATGCGAAAAATCCGCATTTTTTTTCTTGAAAACAGTATAAAACGACCTAAACTTATCATTCAAAAAAGAAACACCCATTTTCAAGCAACGAGGTATAACGTAGTAGACCCTTTATTTTTGTCACACCATCCAAAAAGCGTAAATGTTTGGATCGGCATTTTGGGAGACCACATGATAGGTCCTTTTATTATTGAAGGTAATTTGAATACCGAAAGATATATCCAGCTTTTTCAACTACAAATAATTCCTCAGTTGATAGAGTTGAACATCAATCTGAAAACCGTTTGGTTGCCGGGACCTAGTTCTGCTAAGAAGAAAAAGATTTACAAACAACATTTAAAAAAGACTGGATAAAGTTACCTGGGTTTCATTGGGTAGAATGCAGTAGGAAAGGAAAAATGTAAGCGTGGTAAGCGCCATCTTATGTTTTTTCGAAATATTTATCATGCAATATTTCTGTGGGATCTGGCAAGACTGCTCAAAAGCAATCCTTGTTCACGCCTGCGAAATGAAGGTCTTGCCCACTTAGCAGCCCCGCACCAGTGTTTACGGAACGCCTGGCATTTCGGAAAAAACAACAAAATTATTTTAGTAAAAAAAAGAGCAAATTTATTCTCCTCATACACCTCTGTCAATTATGTGCGGTTACCACTAGCTTTATACAAAACAAATCGAAAAATTTACCTACAGAAAAACAAAATGCGCTATTGCCAAATTATCTTTAAAATAATAATTTTTTTACAACGAAATTTTTATTACACAAACAAAACTAAGTATCTTCATGATACTTTAATAAAGTTAAAGCTAAATATTTCAAGTAACTCCCTGCGAAAATTTTAACAAGGAAATAATAAAGACATTTACACACTCGCGTGCGGGGAAGTACACTTTACTGCACTCTTTTTCATGCAGAAAGTAGTAGTTAATTTAAGTTTTTTTTAAAATAAATAACATTTAATTTTCGGTAGTCATAGGTAAAATATTGTACCTAACACATGCGAAAAATGCGTTAAAGCTAAATATTTCAAGTAACTCCCTGCGAAAATTTTAACAAGGAAATAATAAAGACATTTACCAACTCGCGTGCGGGGAAGTACACTTTACTGCACTCATTTTCATGCAGAAAGTAGTAGTTAATTTGAGTTTTTTTAAAAATAAATAACATTTAATTTTAGGTAGTCATAGGTAAAATATTGTACCTAACACATGCGAAAAATGTCTTTGCCACCCTTGACGGCTTTACCGAACTCCGCTATCACTTTCCGAACTTGTTAAGTAAATAACTATTTCGCACTTTTTTAATGAAAAATGCACTTTTTTTTAATATGGAATTTTATAGATAAAGGTGTCTCAATGTGTCGCTTTTTATCCCCGGAATGAAAAGTAACAAAAAAGCAAAAAATCGGGATGAAAAGTGACTAATCAAAGATAAAGACTAAAACTCCAAAAGAAAACGTCAAAACTTAAAAACAGCAAATCGTCGATTTTTTCCGCTTATTGGAGGTGTCCGCTTATAAGAGGGAACTGCGGAATTCTAATATATATTTATTAACAATTTTTGCTGCTTGACTTTTTGCGAAATTACATTTTTTAGCAATCTTTCGTGCTGATAGATGTTCCTTCTCCGAAACGTTAGCAGTTTCCATTTTTTCCTGAACAATAAAAACAAAACACAGCAGTTCCGTTGTAAATACGACAGAAGTATTTAGTCTCCGCATTAAAAAGGAAAACGGTAATTCCCCGGCTGCAGAGTGCGTTGTTACAAACATACTACATAATATTTATGCCCACGTCGTGCAGTGCTTCGTCCCGTTGTCAGAGGCTCGCGTCTGGTAAAGGGAGGTTTCAGAATTTTTAAACCAAAAATAATTGTTCGCGTCCGGTTATTAGAGTGTCCGGTTATAGGAGTGAATTTTACATGTAAAAAGATAGGGAAAAACTTGGTTCCAACAAATTTGTCCGCCAAAAGGGATTGTCCGCTTATTAAAGGTTTCACTGTAAACCTCGTGATAAAAGTGTCTTTTTATCCTCGAACTTTTGGACTTGGTATAAAAAGAGACACATTTATCCCTTGGTATATAATATACTATTTTTTTATCATTCCCTGAAAAGTGAAGTTTTAGCATCAAATGCAAAGTGGTAAAATGTTTATTTCTTTGACAGTTAAATAACAAAATTTTATTATTTAAACTAGGGGGCAAAAAACCAAAAATAAGTTGATTATTTATGTAAAAAAACTAGGTTGAGTTGGAGACCCTGTATGTATGACATATTTTACAGAAAAAGAGACGCGACAAACTCTTCAAAGTCATATTTATTTAAGTCAAAATCAAAGGATGAAAATATCGGTCCTCTATACTCTACCAATGTTTAGAGAAAGACGCACCTTCTGTCCTTGTCAATTCATAAGCGTCGGAAAATAAAAATAAACGATTTTTAACAAAACCTATACAGGGGGTGCGGACAAAAGTGTTTGTTTATTGCCTAGATGCTCCGTATGAACAGTCTCATCTCGCTTTGTGAATCTCGCTTAACTTAAGCGTTGCTCATTCCTATGCACCGCAGGTGGCTCGTACCATCGAGATTAGAATTGCGGCAACACTGGATTTTTTCGGTCTTTTGGGCACATCGTAGGTTTATTTACTGAAACTGAAAGCTCTGTCAAGACAACCTCAAAAATAAAAATTCTTCAGGGGGCCACAAAAAAGTTAGTTCGGTCCGTGTAGGTCTATTTGTTATGCTGGGGGCCAACGATATTTATTTATTTAGTTGCTGCATCCATGACCCTTAACTGGGTCTGGGTCAAAACAATATAATCAAGCCATCAACTAACCTCATAAATTTTTGTTTGTATTTTTGGTAATTGTAATACCAAAATGGCCAACCGGATCCCGAATTTTACGCAAGCAGCAAAAGAAATTTTGTTTAATTTGGCTTTACAGCATGCCAATATTTTGGAAGACAAAAAAACGAACAGATCCACAATAGAAAATAGAAAAGAAAAATGAAGTGTGGTACAATATTAATGCCTAGATGCTCCGTATGAACAGTCTCATCTCGCTTTGTGAATCTCGCTTAACTTAAGCGTTGCTCATTCCTATGCACCGCAGGTGGCTCGGATCATCGAGATTAGAATTGCGGCAACACTGGATTTTTTCGGTCTTTTCGCCACATCGTAGGTTTATTTACTGAAACTGAAAGCTCTGTCAAGACAACCTCAAAAATAAAAATTCTTCAGGGGGCCACAAAAAAGTTCGTTCGGTCCGTTGAGGTCTATTTGTTATGCTGGGGGCCAACGATATTTACTTATTTAGTTGCTGCATCCATGACCCTTAACTGGGTCCGAGTCAAAACAGTAACCTCATATATTTTTGTTTGTATTTTTGGTTATTGTAATATCAAAATGGCCAACCGGATCCCGAATTTCACGCAGGCAGAAAAAGAAATTTTGTTTAATTTGGCTTTACAGCATGCCAATATTTTGGAAGACGAAAAACGAACAGATCCACAATAGAAAATAAAAATGAAGTGTGGTACAATATTAAGAAAACTTTTAACAACAAAGCTCCTTTTGTGTCCTATCGAACAGTTGATCAACTGAAAAGGTGAGTTATTTTTATATCTAAGCTTACTGCTTATTTTTTTTATTTTTTTTTTATACTGGGACTTTTCCATCCATACTAGGATCAATTGCCCAGTTTTTGCCAAAGTATTTGCGTCGAAAATAGCTTTTTAGACATAACAATACAACCATGCGTTATGTGGGACTCGAACCCACAAGCTCGCGAAACGCCGTGATCGATGCAGTCCAGACGAATATAAGCTGCCACCATAGCAGCGATATATCCGAAGCAGGACCACTACACAAGCTTATTAGTTAGGCCAAAATCTGAAAAAGCTCTTTGTTTCCAGTCCAAAAGCATTTTATAATACTTTTGGGAAAATAGTCATTAACCCCAATAAATTAGCATGGTATTATGGCAATACATGTACCTACAAATTTCTTAGCCTTATGTCAAGATTTAAAAGGGACAGAAAACCCCCCTAACGCCCCCAAAACCTGCAAAATCCAATTTTTCTGGGCAGAACAAAGTTCCCTTTCCAATGATGTATTAAAGATTTAATCGAGGGGAAAAAATTATAGTCAGTCAGATGTTTCCTCCTTGGATTTTATCAAATTTTATGTACTTATATAAATATTTTCACAATTAACCAAAAGAATCAATTATTTCTTTTCTATCAGATGTAGTATGTTCCAGTGGGGTATATAAGGAGTGACCACCCCCCGTCCTACCCCCCCCCCCCCCGAAGCCGACATTTTTTTAGATATTTTTCACATATAATTCATGAATACAAACATAAAATAGCCCCCCCCCCCAAAACTGTCTGAGGCCCACCCCAAATTTTTTTTTCTAAATACGCCACTTTTCTGTTGTGCTAGCAGAAAAAGCTATATTTTTTTTGCTTGTAACCTTCAGGGACATACAGTTTATTTATTATGTTTTTTAGGAGGTTATTGATATTCCTGAGAAATAAAATGTTTCGGGCAGCAGAAACACTACTAAGAAAACTTCCTTAGCCCCTACAAGAACTGACAGGAGGAGACCAATGGGCGGGGTTCGGGTCCTTACATCGTCAGATGTGGCGGAAAAGTACAACCTCCTTTTAGATAAACGAGTAATTTTGGTTGACAAACAAATACAACAGAGCTGCAATGAGGAAAAAAAGTTTAGGGACAAACATGAGTATAAGGTTAAAATTTTGAAGCAACAAAGCGAATATCTCTCCCTAGAAAAGGAAGAAAAATTATTAAAAATAGAGTTGCTAAAAGGAGAAATAAAATTTAAAAAAGCAGTTATCTCCTCCAATATTTAAGTGAAATGTTAATGTTTTATTAATTTAATTAGTTATTTGGTACTGCTGATTTAAAAACAAAATGATACAGCATTGATATTTTAAATCACATCGTATCATTTTTTTTATCTTGGTGTACCTCTTTATTTTGCTCTGTATCAAAAAATAAAAAGTATTAATAGGTAGGTGAATATAAAATAAAGTTTTAATGTCAGTTTCATATTAGTGTACTTTTTCCAAACTCAATAATAAAAAAGAACTTTTCCTTAACTTCCTACTTAAATTTACAGCAAACGTAGTCAAAACAGTATTTTTTACAATTAAAAACTCATCTGTTTATATTAATTTTTATGTACCATGTCTAATTTTTTTACAGCTACCAACGGCCTTTTTTTTTACCCATGAAATTGAAATTGGTCCAACTTAAAATCTGATTCCTAAAAATCTTTGGGGATCGAGGGGGTCTACATTTGCGCCACTTTAACTTTGCATTTTAAAGAAACTATTTTTTGGCAAATTAGGCATTAACTATTTTGATCAAAATTCTTATCTGGAAAATTAAAATTTCTTAGCTCCTATCAACGATACTAAATAGAGTGCGCTAATCCGAATCTGCAATTAGTTTTGCTCTAAAGTCAAATGGTTTTTGAGTTAATGTGTATCAGTGGCTCAAATGTAGACACCTTTCAAAAATTTTTTTATGAATTGAGTTTTTTAAGTTTAACAAGTTTAATTTAATCATGGCTATAGCGAAAAGATCTGGGTAGCTCTTAAACAATTTGATAAGATGTTCAATACTTTATGACTGTATTAACATGACCAATCGGAGACGAACTTTTTATGGAGATATTTGATGTAATAAACTTTTTATTGATGACGATCAAGAACCGAACCGAACCATAAACTTTGGATTTCCACAACATAGGTGGGCATGAGCCCATTATTTTGAAACCATGGATAATATGTCCTTCTTTAGACGATTTCTTCTAAGAAAGGAAACATTTCTGGAATTCCTTCCCAATATTGAAGAAGAACTAGAATATAATAATGATTTGTAAGTTTGTTGAGATCAGTGGAGGCTGGGTTTATCCAGGAAATAACATTTAAAAATATATAATTAATAGTTCTTTTATCATTTTACCTTTATTTTTTGGGGGCTGCGCAAACTTGCAAACCTATGGACGAGCCGCCACTGCCCCACACTACCACTACTACTACTAGCTATGCATGTGTACCCCTGAATTTATTCATGAAACAACATAAAAAGATTTAGATCTGCAATTGGTTGAGTTTGATGATGTGACGGACAGTTCTAATTTATATATTTATTTCCTGGATAAACCCAGCTTAAACCAGCCTCTACTGATCTCAAAAAACTTACAAATCATTATCATATTCTAGTTCTTCTTCAATATTAGGAAGGAAATCAAGCACTGTTTCCTTCCTTAGACGAAATCGTCTAAAGAAGGACATATTATCCATAGTTTCAAAATGATCGGTTCGTGCCCACCTATGCCGTGGAAATCCAAAATTTATTATGTCTAATATTTCTTGATCGTCATCAATAAAAAGTTCATCTTCGATTTCCATGATTATTTTGTAAAATTATAAAAAAATTCACAAAAAAAAACAAAACTTTTTTGACGTTACAATCCAATCGTTTGTCAATCACCGGTTTAAGCCAGTAAAGTCGGGGGCTTGGCTTAAGCGTTCCTTTAATCCGGCTTAGTGCACGGTGCATAGCAAAATTGCCGTCCAATCTCGCTTAAACCCATAATCTCGCTTATGTGCTTACGGTGCATATGAGGGTAAGAAAACTTTTAACAACAAAGCTCCTTTTGTGTCCTATCAAACAGTTGATCAACTGAAAAGGTGAGTTATTACAAGCCTTTATTTTTATTCCTAAGCTTGCTGCTTATTAGTTAGGCCAAAATCTGAAAAAGCTCTTTGTTTCCAGTCCAAAAGCATTTTATAATACTTTTGAGAAAATGGTCATTAACCCCAATAAATTAGCATGGTATTACGGCAATACATGTACCTACAAATTTCTTAGCCTTATGTCAAGATTTAAAAGGGACAGAAAACCCCTCTAACGCCCCCAAAACCTGCAAAAGCCAATTTTTCTGGGCAGAACAAAGTTCCCTTTCCAATGATGTATGTGTGTATTAAAGATTTAATCGAGAGGAAAAAATTATAGTCAGTCAGATGTTTCCTCCTTGGATTTTATCAAATTTTATAATATTTTAAATATTTTCACAATTAACCAAAAGAATCAATTATTTCTTCTCTATTAGATGTAGTATGTTCCAGTGGGGTATATAAGGAGTGACCACCCCCCGTCCTACCCCCCCCCCCCCCCCGAAGCCGACATTTTTTTAGATATTTTTCACATATAATTCATGAATACAAACAAAAAATAGCCCCCCCCCCCAAAACTGTCTGAGGCCCACCCCAATTTTTTTTTCTAAATACGCCACTTACTATGTTCTGTTGTGCTAGCAGAAAAAGCTATATTTTTTTTGCTT